>CM063171.1:24799410-27216320 GCA_031835075.1 Saguinus oedipus
CTCCCAGATCCAAGTAATTGTCCTGCCTCAGCCTCCCAAGTAGCTGGGACTGCAGAGGTACACCGTCATGCCCAGCTAATTTTTGTATTTTTTGTAGAGACAGGTTTCACCATGTTGGCCAGGATGGCCTCAATCTCTCGACCTTGTGATCTGCCCGCCTCATGATCATGAAGCATTAGGATTACAGGCGTGAGCCAGTGTGCCCTACTGAGACAAAGTTTTTATTGGTCATCCAGGCAAGAGTACAGTGGTGTAATCTTGGCTCACTGCAACCTCTTCCTGCCAGATTCAAGCGATTCTCCAGCCTCAGCCACCTGAGTAGCTAGGATTACAGGCACCTACCACCACACCCAGCTAATTTATGTATGTTTTTAAAAGATATGGTTTGGTCATGTTGCCCAGGCTGGTCTTGAACTCGTGACCTCAGGTGATCTGCCCTCCTCAGTTTCCCAAAGTACTGAGATTACAGGTGTGAGCCACTGCACTATGCTGCCTCCCAAGTTTCAATGTGCATATAAATAATTTCTGATTCCAGGCCTCTCTCTTAATAATGTGATTCTTCAGATTTGGAAGGGGTTAATTAATTGGTTTATTTAAAAAGTTTCCTCTTGGGCTGGGTGCCGTGGCTCACACCTGTAATCTCAGCACTTTGGGAGGCTGAGGCTGGTGGATCATGAGGTCAGGAGTTTCAGACCAGCCTGGCCAATAATGGTGAAACCCCATCTCTACTAAAAATACAAAAATCAGCCAGGCCTGGTGATACCTGCCTGTACTCCCAGCTACTCTGTAGACTGAGGCAAGAGAATCGCTTGAACCCAGGAGGCAGAGGTTGCAGTGAACTGAGATCGCTCCACTTACACCAGCCTGAGCAACAGAGTGAGACTCTGTCTCAAAAAAGAAAGTTTCCTTTTAATGCCAATGTTTCTACCACTACATCCAATATTGAAGCACTAAGCTACAGAAAGTAGGCACAGCACAGAGTTCCTGGCACCCAACACTCTTACCACAACACAAATACTTTTGGCCCAAAGTGGAGACCACAAATCACCATTTTCAAACATGCCATTTTCTGCTGGCTCTTCACAGTTTACAAAGCCTAGAGAAGGCATCAATATTTGAGTCAGTCTGCATTTGGAAAACATGTACACATCAGTTAACACAACATTTATTGAGCATGTACTACGTGTTCAGAAGTCTGTTACAGAGCGCTGTTCAGAAAACATCACATGATGTGAGTAAATCCTCATAGCACCCTGGGAGTTGCGTGCTAAGTTGTCTATAATTTTCAGGATTTAAATGAAGGGCCCAGCATTTCTTTTTTTTTTCATTTTAAAAAGTATTTATTTCAATAAAAATGTGCAGAATAAAAGCTACATAGACAGATGAGTGGGATAGAGAAAAAGGGTGAACTGATCAGAGAGATTTCTTAAAAGTTTTCATTTGCTTTCTTGTGCGTCGTGGAGCAACTACTGGATCTGCAGGATGGAAAACGGGTTGTTAGTTGGGATGTCTCTACAAGCACTGGCTTCAGTGAAAAAGAAATTACAGCCCCCAAATATATACTTATTTCCTTCCATTTGTCTGCTTTTCAGTTGTAGGAGATTGTGGGAACCAATTCAAGAGAGGCAGCAGAATCCACCACCAGAATCTCTGATCTCCCTTAATCAGTTCTGTGAGAGAAGATTCTAGGTTGGGCCAGACCCGGATGAGGCCTTAGAAGAGGGTGGATCTGGGCAGGGCTGGAACAGAAACTGGGTGCCATGTTTCTGATGTCCATGCTGGTGGAGAATTTCCAGTTCTCTCCTTCTTAAGTCTGCCCAATAGAAACTGGACTCTTAGAGCTTGTGTAATTTTAATCTGTTTTAGCCACTTCCCTGTCAATTTTTATAACACATGATGAAGAGGGACTTAACCAAAACTCTTAGGGTTTTTTAGGACAACTAAATGAGAAGCTAAAACCTTATTTTTATCAAGAAAAAATAAATACAAAGAGTCACAACAATAACAATAATTCTTTTGTCCACAAATAGGCCTTCAGGTGATGATACCAGAACTCACAGTGACAGCAACAACACAAGGGAAGGGGAGCAAATGCAGCCAAGGTCCCCTGTGTGCCTCTCTTCTCCCTTCTCACCACAAAATGCTGAATACAGTCATTAATTCATTTGCCCTAGACTAAAAGTTTTTGGACAGTAGAAACCATAAATTGTTCCTGCTCCTCTTTCACCTTGACTTTAAGCTTCCTGAGGCCTTTCCAGAAGCAGATGCTGGTACTATGCTTCCTGTACAGCCTGCAGAACCCTGAGACAATTAAATGATTTTCTTATAAATTACCCCATCTCAGGATTTTCTAACAGCAATGCAAGAATAGCTTAATGCATTATATATAATGAAAGCGATTCATATATTTATCAGTTTGAGTCTCTAGACCTCTGCCTTGCTTTAACTCAAAGAGCAGGAGGTGACCATGGGAGAATTTTCAGTTTATTTTAAAACTTTTCTTGTCAAAAGCCACATGTTTTATGTAGAAAAAGGAAGGTGTCTGAGAGAATGGGTCTTTTAACTTATTTTTCTTTCTGAAACAAGATATGTTTCTCTGTCATTCTGGCAGGGGTGCAGTGGCTCAGTGCAGCTTTGACATTCTGGGCCCCAGTGATTCTCTCACCTCAGCCTCCCAAGTAGCTGGGACCACAGGTGCACACTGTTACAACTGGCCAGTTTCTGTATTTTTGGCAGAAATGAGGTTTTGCTATGTTGAGTAGGCTGATCTTGTACTCCGGAGCTCAAGTGATCCTCCAGTCTCAGCATTCCAAAGTGCTGGAATTACATGTGTGAGCCTCCACACCAGGCAGATGGGTCTAAACTGATTTTAATCAGGGTACCTTAGCATGGAAGACATGCCTTTATTTTTTTCCTAATACAATGTTTGACAGTTATATAACTATATATTTTTTTATTCCTGTGATTCATAAAAGTATGATAGTAAAAGGCTTTGAAAGACTTTAGAAAAAACGTTCTATATAGTGCTTAAAACCGCCTTTTACTCTGAAATCAAGTGCCATCCACATACATCTGTTGAGAAAATATTTTCTCCTGCTGCATTTTAGCTAAACAGCTAAGTATGTCTTGAATTTTTTTTAAATTTTTAACAGGACAAATGTATTTTTCTAAGACCCCAAACTCAGGAGTGGCCATGGGGCACATCACCACAGCACACAAGGAAAGCATGAACAGCAAATTCATCTCTCACCCCGAACCAGGGGTTGTTATCCCTGGGTGCAGGTGGGAATCACCAGAGAGGATCTTAAAATTATCTAAACACAAAAGACAAGAGATAAATTCACTCAGAATCCCGTTAGTGGGATCGGGGCAATACTGCTGTTTAAAGCTCTCCGGACAGGGCCCAAAGTGGCTCCGGCCGGATGTCGTGGCGCTTGCGAAGGCGAGGCCAAGAGTTCAAGGCCAACCAACCTCAGCAAGCTTACAAGCTCTCATTGATTGGCAAATAATAATAATAATAATAATAATAATAATAATAATAAATAAAAATAAAGCTCTCTGGGTAACTATGGGTTACAAACAAGTTCCCAAATGGTGGCTTTAAATCAACCTCTTCCGGTGAACTAGTGACAAATGGTTTCCTGAAATGAATGGAAAAATTTGCTGCTGAGTTGTGGTCTTCCAATCTTACCTGCATTACCTACTTTTCTTTGCAGAACTGACCTCTGCTATACATTTTATTCCTGATTCAGTCCAGTTCTACTCACTCCAAATGCATAGTATGTGCTAGGTGCCCCTGCACTGCTAAATCTCGCTGTGGGAAGAGGACTTTGGTGAAGAATAATTGCATCCTAAAAAAACTCAAAATGCTGAACTCAAATGATCCTTCTACCTTGGCCTCCCAAAGACCTAAGATTGTAGGTGTGAACCACCATGACTGGCCTATACCCTAAAAAATTAAAACTATTATACTTACTAAATTGATGAAAATGTGGAAAGACCTAGAAGGACACCAAAACATTAGGACATGGATAAACACCTTGAAATATTAACATTCATCTGATGATGCCCTGAGTAAATATATCCAACTTTAAAACAATACAAAACAGTGCTATTATCCTTAGCTATTAAGTTAAAATATTGTGCAAATAAGTAATATTTACATTTTTATATATGTATAACATTCACGCAGAAAGACATGTACAAAGAAATCACATAAAGCGCAATTGATTTTTATGAAGTGAATATACTTGTGTAACCTGAAAATAGAAAACTAGCTTCATTGATGCTCTGGCAACCACTTTCTCTCTTTTTGCTCCCCCAAAGTCACTAAGATTTTAAGAGCTAACATTGTAGATCAAATTTGTGTTCTTATACATGTTTTATTATAGAAAATTTAAAATATATAAAAAATGATTTAAAAAAAGGACCATATGCTTGTTACCCAGGCTTAACAAAATCTAATACAGTGCCAATTTTGCATTATCTGTACTTCAACACATTTCTGAAGCAAACATTATTCTTTATTTGTGTGTGTGTGTGTGTGTGTGTGTGTGTGTGGTGTGTGTGTGTGTGTAATATAAGATGTGTGCTCATTGAAGGCAAAATCTTGGCTGAGCACAATGGCTTAAGCCTGTGTAATTCCATCACTTTGGAAAGACAAGGCAGGAGGATCATTTGCGGTTGGGAGTTTGAGAACAGCCTGCGCAACATAGTGAGATCACATCTCTACTAAATTTTTTTTTGTTGGAAATAAATTTTCTTTAACAGATATAAAAAAGATTATTAACATTTACAAATTGTACAAAAACTGGTAGCTTTTATATTTAAAAAAATGCTATGCTAAGAGCAGAAACCTAAAGACCACAACAATTTCCAAATTATAGGTTCAGAGAATGTTACTATGAAGAAAGTATCCTAATCAGCTAAAAAAATATATTGTAACCACTTTTGATTGAAGTAAAATGAATAATGCTAGATTTAAAAATAGTGTGAAATCACACTTTGGTCTGTAAACATGTTTAGCTTTGCTTTTCATTCAGATGTATATATAAAAGTTATTTAAAATGACATTTAAATGAACCATTCCAAGGTATGAATAAAAAAAAGAGGTAGTAAATGAAAATTAAAGCATTTATTTTGGCAGTTCTTCAATAATGATGCGAGAAACTGAATTACATCCAGTAGAAGTATCTCCTTTTAAGTAATCTGAACAAGTACCAACCCATATAGCAACATCCACTAATCCAGCACCAATTCCTTCACAAAGTCCTTCCACCACCTATGAGTGAGAATATGTTGTATTTCCTTTTCTGTTCTTGTGTCAGTTGGCTGAAAATGATGTTCTCCAGATTCATCCATGTCCTTACAAAGGACATAAACTTGTCATTTTTGATTGCTGCATAATATTCCATGGTGTATATGTGCCACATTTTCCCAGTCCGGTCTATCATCGATGGACATTTGGGTTGGTTCCAGGTCTTTGCTATTGTAAACAGTGCTGCAATGAACATTAGTATGCATGTGTCCTTATAGTAGAATGATTTATATTCCTTTGGATATATACCCAGTAATGGGATTGCTGGGTCAAATGGAATTTCTATTTCTAGGTCCCCGAGAAATCGCCACACTGTCTTCCACAACAGTTGAACTAATTTACACTCCCCCCCAACAGTGAAAGAGTGTTGCTATTTCTCCACATCCTCTCCAGCGTCTGTTGTCTCCAGCTTTTTTAATGATTACCATTCTAACCAGCGTGAGATGGTATCTCAATGTGGTTTTGATTTGCATCTCTCTAATGACCAGTGATGATGAGCATTTTTTCATGAGTTTGTTGGCCTCATATATGTCTTCTTTGCTAAAGTGTCTGTTCATGTCCTTTGCTCATTTTTGAATGGGCTTGTTTGTTTTTTTTTTTCTGTAAATCTGTTTGAGTTCTTTGTAAATTCTGGATATCAGCCCATTGTCAGATGGGTAAACTGCAAAGATTTTTTCCCAATCTGTTGGTTGCCAATTCACTCTAGTGACTGTTTCTTTTGCCATGCAAAAGCTGTGGAGTTTGATTCGGTCCCACTTGTCTATTTTGGCTTTTGTTGCCAATGCTTTTGGTGTTTTGGTCATGAAGTCTTTGCCTACTCCTATGTCCTGAATGGTTTTGCCTAGATTTTCTTCCAGGGTTATTATGGTGCCAGGTCCTACATTTAAATCTTTAATCCATCTGGAGTTAATTTTAGTGTAA
Source organism: Saguinus oedipus (assembly GCA_031835075.1). NCBI lineage: Eukaryota > Metazoa > Chordata > Mammalia > Primates > Cebidae > Saguinus > Saguinus oedipus. The sequence continues at coordinate 24,805,649 of CM063171.1, forward strand.
GGTGTCAGGAAGGGGTCCAGTTTCTGCTTTCTGCACATGGCTAACCAGTTTTCCCAACACCATTTGTTAAACAGGGAATCCTTTCCCCATTGCTTGTTTTTGTCTGGTTTACAAAGATTATATGGTTGTAGATATGTTGATTTGCCTCCAATGCCTCTGTTCTATTCCATTGGTGTATATCTCTGTTTTGGTACCAGTACCATGCTGTTTTGATTACTGTAGCCTAGTAGTATAGTTTGAAGTCTGGTAGTGTGATGCCTCCCACTGTGTTATTTTTGCTTAGAACTGACTTGGCTATGCGGACTCTCTTTTGGTTCCATATGAAGTTAATGGTGGTTTTTTCCAGTTCTCTGAGAAAATTCATTGGTAGCTTGATGGGGATAGTGTTGATTCTGTAAATTACTTTGGGCAGTATAGCCATTTTCATGATATTGATTCTTTCTAACCATGAACATGGAATGTTTCTCCATGTGTTTGTGTCCTCTCTTATTTCATTGAGCAGTGGTTTGTAGTTTTCCTTGAACAGGTCCCTTACATTTCTTGTAAGTTGTATTCCTAGATATTTTATTCTCTTTGTAGCAATTGTGAATGGCAGTTCATTCTTGATTTGGTTCTCTTTAAGTCTGTTATTGGTGTATAGGAATGCTTGTGATTTTTGCACATTGATTTCATATCCTAAGACTTTTCTGAAGTTGCTTATCAGTTTCAGGAGCTTTTGGGCTGAGGTGATGGGGTCTTCTAAGTATACTATCATGTCGTCTGCAAATAGAGACAATTTGGCTTCCTCCTTTCCTATTTGAATACCCTTTATTTCTTTTTCTTGCCTGATTGCTCTGGCTAGAACTTCCAGTACTATGTTGAATAGGAGTGGACAGAGAGGGCATCCTTGTCTAGTGCCGGATTTCAAAGGGAATGCTTCCAGTTTTTGCCCATTCAGTATGATATTAGCTGTTGGTTTGTTTTAAATAGCTTTTATTACTTTGAGATATTTTCCATCAATACCGAGTTTATTGAGAGTTTTTAGCATAAAAAGCTGTTGAATTTTGTCAAGTCTTTCTCTGCATCAATTGAGATAATCATGTGGTTTTTGTTTCTGGTTCTGTTAATGTGGTGAATGACGTTTATAGACTTGTGTTTGTTGAACCAGCCTTGCATCCCTGGGATGAATCCTGTTTGATCATCATGGATAACTTTTTTAATGTACTGTTGAAATCATTTTGCCAGTATTTTATTAAAGATTTTTGCATCTATGTTCATCATGGATATTGGCCTGAAGTTTTCTTTTCTTTTTGAGTCTCTGCCGGGTTTTTGTGTCAGGATGATGTCATTCTCATAAAATGATTTCAGAAGGGTTCCCTCTTTATGGATTATTTGGAATAGTTTCAGAAGGAATGGTACCAACTCCTCTTTGTGTGTCTGGTAGAATTCAGCTGTGAACCCATCTGGACCTGGGCTTTTTTTGTGTGGTAGTCTCTTAATTGCTCCCTCGACTTCAGACCTTGTTACTAGTCTATTCATAGTTTTAACTTCCTTGTGATTTAGGCTTGGGAGGACACAGGTGTTTAGGAATTTATCCATTTCTTCCTGGTTTACTAGTTTATGTGCATAGAGTTGTTTGTAGTATTCTCTTATGATGGTTTGAATTTCTGTGGAATCTGTGATGATTTCCCCTTTATCATTTCTTATTGCATCTATTTGGTTGTTCTCGCTCTTCTTTTTTATCAGTCTGGCTAGTGGTCTGTCTATTTTGTTGATCTTTTAAAAAAACCAGCTCTTGAATTTATTGATTTCTTGAAGGGTTTTTCTTGTCTCTATCTCCTTCAGTTCTGCTCTGATGTTAGTTATTTCTTGTCTTTGGCTAGGTTTTGAGTTTCTTTTTTTTTTTTTTTTTTATCTTGCTCCTCTAGCTCTTTCAAATTCATGATAGGGTGTCAATTTTGGATCTTTCCACTCTTTTCATGTGGGCACTTATTGCTATATATTTTTGTCTACAGACTGCTTTAAATGTGTCCCAAAAAGTCTGGTATGTTGTGTCTTCGTTCTCGTTGGTTTTGACTAACTTCTTTATTTCTGCCTTCATTTCTTTGTTTATCCAATCAACATTCAAGAGCCAGTTCTTCAGTTTCCATGAAGCTGTGTGGTTCTGAGTTATTTTCTGAATTCTGAGTTTCAACTTGATTGCACTATGGTCTGAGAGACTGTTTGTTATGATTTCAGTTGTTTTGCATTTGCTGAGGAGTGCTTTACTTTAAATTATGTGGTCAATTTTGAAGTAGGTGTGATGTGGTGCTGAGAAGAATGTATATTTTGTGGATTTGGGGTGAAGAGTTCTGTAAATGTCTACCAGGTTTGCTTGTTCCAGGTCTGAGTTCAAGTCCTGGATATCCTTGTTAATTTTCTGTCTGGTTGATCTGTCTGATACTGGCAGTGGATTGTTAAAGTCTCCCACTATTATTGTGTGCGAGTCTAAGTCTCTTTGTAAGTCATTAAGAACTTGCCTTATATATCTGGGTGCTCCTGTATTGGGTCCATATATATTTAGGATCGTTCGCTTTTTTTACTGTATCAATCTTTTTACCATTATGTAATGACCTTCTTTGTCTTTTTTGATCTTTGTTGCTTTAAAGTCTCTTTTATCAGAGACGATAATTGCAACTCCTGCTTTTTTTTTTTTTTTTTTTTTTTTTGCTCTCCATTTGCTTGGTAAATCTTCTGTCATCCCTTTATTTTGAGCCTTTGTGAATCTTTGCGTGTGAGATGGATTTCCTGGATACAGCACACCGATGTCTTTTGGATTTATTCCAATTTGGCAGTCTGTGTCTTTTGATTGGTGCATTTAGCCCATTTACATTTAGGGTTACTATTGTAATGTGTAAGTTTGATACTGCAATTTTGATGCCAGCTGCTGTTTTGCTTATTTTTTGATGCAGATTCTTCATTTTTTTGATGCTCTTTAGCATTTGGTATGTTTTTAGAATGGCTGGTACTGGTTATTCCTTTCTATGTGTAGTGCCTCTTTCAGGGGCTCTTGTAAAGCAGGCCTGGTGGGGACAAAATCTCTGAGTTGATGCTTGTTGGCAAAAGATTTTATTTTTTCTTCACTTATGAAGCTCAGTTTTGCTGGATATGAAATTCTGGGTTGAACGTTCTTTTGTTTAAGGATGTTGAATATTGGCCCCCACTCTCTTCTGGTTTGTAGAGTTTCTGCCGAGAGATCTGCTGTAAGTCTGATGGGCTTCCCTTTGTGGGTGAGCCGACCCTTCTCTCTGGCTGCCCTTAGTATTTTCTTCTTCATTTCAACCCTGGCGAATCTGACGATTATGTGCCTTGGGGTTGCTCTTCTTGCAGAATATCTTTGTGGTGTTCTCCGTATTTCCTGGAGTTGAGTATTGTTCTGCCTTGCTATGTTGGGGAAATTTTCTTGGATAATATCCTGAAGAGTGTTTTCCAGCTTGGATTCATTCTCTTCCTCACATTCTGGTACACCTATCAAACGTAGGTTAGGTCTCTTCACATAGTCCCACATTTCTTGGAGATTTTGTTCATTCCTTTTTGCGCTTTTTTTTTCTAATCTTGGTTTCTCATTTTATTTCATTGAGTTGATCTTTGACTTCTGATATTCTTTCTTCTGCTTGGTCAATTTGGCTGTTGAGACTTCTGCATGCTTCACGACGTTCTCGTGTTGTGTTTTTCAGCTTCGTCAATTCATTCATATTCCTTTCTAAGTTGTCCATTCTTGTTATCATTTCCTCGAATCTTTTTTCAAAATTTTTTCGAGGTTCTTAGTTTCGTTGCATTGATTTAGAACATGTTCTTTTAGCTCACTGACGTTTCTCATTATCCACCTTCTGAAGTCTGATTCAATCATTTTGTCACTCTCATTTTTTGTCCATCTTTGTTCCCTTGCTTGTGAGGAGTTTTGATTCTTTGTAGGAGGTCAGATGTTTTGGTTTTGGGTGTTTTCCTCCTTTTTGCGCTGGTTTCTTCCCATCTTTGTGGATTTATTCACCTGTCGTCTTAGTATTTGCTGACTTTTTGATTGGGTCTCTGAGTGGATGCCTAGATTGTCGATGATGAAGTTTTTCTGTTACTTAGTTTTATTTCTAACAGTTTAGCCCCTCTGCTGTACGAGTGCTGAGGTCCAATCCAGGCCCTGCTTGTCTGGGGTACATCTGTAGCAGCTGCAGAACAGTGAGGGATGCTACCAGTTTCTTCTTCTGCTATCTTTGTCCCAGAATGATGCCCGCCAAATGTCAGTCTGATTAGTCCTTTTTTGAGGTGGCTCTTTGTTTATACAGGGGTCAGGGAGCTGCTTGAGGAGATGGTCTGTACTTTATAGGAGCTCCATTGCTGAGCTGTGAGCTCTGTTGTTCATTCAGGATTGCTTGGCGGATGTGTTTAGGTCTGCTGCAGCAGAATTTATAAAACCCCCCCTTTTTTCCCTCAGATGCTCTGTCTCAGGGAGTTGGGGCTTTTTTATGAGTATCTGTTGCACTGTCCTGCCCAGCTAGGAGGCAGTCTATTTTCTATTTGCCTGCTGGGGCTCCGCCCTACTAGCACGGGTCTGCCCTGCTGCCACAGGGCTCCGTTCTACTGTGGTGTGCTCCGCCCTGTTTGCAGCATCTCTCTGTTATGGCTGGTTGCCTTGGCAATGGCAGGCTGCATCAGCAGTGGGTGGTACCTCAGTAGGGGTGGACTGCGTCCGCAGTGGCGGACGCCCCTCCCCGACCAAGCTGCACCATCCTGGATTCAGCTGACCCCTCAGCAAATCTTTCAACCCCGTGTGCCTCGAATTGCCGTGCTGCTTGTCCCCGTGAGGGTGGGACCCACCGAGCCCGATCACCTGGCTCCCTGCCTCAGAGTCCCTCCTCTCTCCTTCTCTCTTTTTCTTTCCAAATTTAATGGTTGACTCTCTCACAGGTGCCCTAGTCACCTGCTGATTGGCCACTGGTATCCCTGCGATCTCCCCTGCAGCGGCCCACTGCACTGAGTCAAATAGCTCTTTCCAGGAATCTCCTGGTCTGGCTCACTGTCCAAGTCCCGTTCAATCAAATGGACATGTCAATCTGCCCTCCCAAAACTCAGATTGCCGGTTTAACAGGGCACCCAGACCAGTGAGATTTGTGTGGGCTGCCGCTGCACCACGGTGCCGGACAAAACGACCACAGAAGCCGAAAGGACTGCGCTGCTGTCCTGTGTCTCTCCTACACCTGGGAATTTCCCCATTCTGTGGGCAACAAAGGTCAGTCTGAAAATGCAGCTAGGAGTCACCCTCTGCACCTTCACTGAGAGCTGCATGCCTGAGTTGTTTTCACAGCGCCATCTTGGAACCTCTAAATTTTTTTAAAAAAATTGATCAGTCATGGTGGTAAATGCCTGTAGTTCCAGCTACTTGGGATGTTGACATAGCAGGATCCCTTGATCCCTAGAGTTTGAGGCTACAATGAGTTGTGATTGTGCCACAACACATCAGCCTGGGTGACAGAGTGAGACTGTTTCTAAAAAAAGGGAAACGTTCAATTTTCACTAGGTTTTTACACATAAACACTCTGATATAAACAATCCCTCTTTTAACAGAAGTAGTACAAAAATAAAAAATCATTAATATGAACCCATTTCTAACTCAGACTTTATCTTTTAATTAGTTTTTTTTTTTCCTTTATAAGATGTGCACTAATTGAAAGGTCTAATCTTGGATGGGCATGATGGCTCACATTTGTAACCCCATCACTTTGGGAGCCAGAGATCAGGAATTTGAGACCAGCCTGGACAATATAACAAGACCTCAGTTGGGCAACATAGTTAGACTCCATCTCTACAATGATTTTTAACAAATTATTTTGGCATGGTGGTGCACATTTGTAGTCCCAGCTGTTTGGGAGGTTGACGTGGGAGGATCACTGGAGTCTGGGAGGTTAAAGCTGTTACCTGAGTGACAGAGTAAGGCTCTGTCAAGAAAAAGGTACAATCTTAACTGTACATGTTTGACACATCAGCACATTCATATAAACAATCCCTCTCTTAAAAATGAAAGTACTCAATTTAACAATTATTAATATGCATGAGAATTATCTAGAATTTTTTTGTTTGTTTTCATTGGGTTTTTATTAAAAGGGGGCACCTAGAAACATGATTTGAAATCTAGATTTTGATAAAAATAGGTCGGAGTTTTTTTCTCTTTTCGAGACGGAGTTTTGCTCTGTCATCCAGGCTAGAGTGCAGTGGTGTGATCTTGGCTCACCAAAACCTCTCTTCCAGGTTCAAGTGATCCTCATGCCTCAGCCTTCTGAGTAGCTGGGATTACAGGCATGCACCACCACACCAAGATTTTTTGATGTATTTTTAGTACAGATTGGCCAGGCTGGTGTCAAAGTCCTTATGTTGTCCAGGCGGGTCTCAAACTCCTTACCTCAGGTGATTCACCCAACTTGCTCTCGAAAAGTGCTGAGATTATAGGTGTGAGCCACCATGCCTGGCCAGGCCTGAATTTTGCCTGAGAATTTTTCTTTCTAACAAAGTACAGCATATGAAAGCTACAAGGTCTCTTTTATCTAAAATAAATAGAATTTAATAAATGAAAATTGAATAAATTGACTTAGCTAATGTTAAAGGACAAATCAAAACACTGATATTATGTGTTATCTGTAGAAGTATATTTTAACAATGACATAAACTATTAATAACCAATAAATGTTATAATAATTTATTAACAAAATGAACAAAATTCTTATGATATATATGAAAATGGATTCAGTAAAATATTCTCATATCTTGAGAGGGCACTGGTTAAAAACAGCAAAGACTTGGAAGTCGATGTCTCATCAAGTAAGTAGCACCCCTCTCTTCACATCTTTTACAGAGTTAGCTAAAAAGCAGTCATTTACACAAGAGCAGATACTTTTCCTAGATTTCTATCAAGTTTCTATGTTAATGTTGTTACAAAATTTGACTTGATATTTTAATAAAATTACCTGAAAAATTTTATATGATATTATATTGCAATCTTTCAAAATGTATTTGTAGGTGAAATAAATTTTATATGATATCATATTATAATACATAATGTTACTATGATAAGTTCCATTTACATTCAGACAATTTCATTAGGCACTGTCTGTCCACCGCTAATTTTTTTTTTTTTTTTTTGGTTCCACTATTTGCATGGTTGGGAAAACATAGACTCACCCAACAGTCTCTTCCTCTGTCTTTCTCCTCCTCAGAGAATCAGTTCATCAGTCAATCAAGTCACTTGTGACTGGAGACTGAGTACTCCATAACATAGAATGTCTCATTCCTGAATGCTCTTTTCAGAAGAGTGGGAGACAAGAAGGTCCTTTTAGGGAACACTTGCTGGGAGATAAACTAAGCCTTCTATAGTTTGAGGGCTCTGACCAGCCGAGACAGACTCCGCAGTAGGAAGTGATGAGGCAGCTTTTCTGAACCCGGAGCTCCACCACACCTTGCCCTGTCTCTCTGAGACAATTTTGAGAGGCTGCTCTGGAGTGTATCTTGATGGTGGATGTTGGAAAACACTGTGGGCTTTGATGGGATTCGGGTGGTGTCTGCTGTGTGAAAATGGGAGCTGAATATTCAGAAGCTAGGCCGTTTTTCTTGTGATCAGTTGGGTTACCGTTTGGAACCAAGTCCATTTATACCAGGGAGCCTGAATAAATTGCATACAACACAGTGGTGCTCCTGGGAAGACTGAGGAAGGGTGAGAAAGGGGGCAAGTTTTTCAACCTAGACTTTTTGCTACCCCAGAAATCAGGGGCTGATTAGCTTAGCATAGGCTCTAACCTAATCACTAAATTTTATTGCGTGTGATCTAATTATCTTCCTCATATTTAATGTAGGAAGGGCCATTTTATTTGGTATTTAGTTTTTCTCTGCATTTTTATTTTGTCACATTTGTGTGAATCTAATACAATCAACCAAAATTTAACATTTGTTGTTTCCAAGCATTAAAGAAATGATAATATCCATGTATAGAATTTAAACACTATGTATAATAAATTCTCTTTCTGTGCAAAATATATAACATGTGTCAATATAAGTATGTCTAATTCTGCATCTTGAAAGATGAACAGGATCATAAATACTTGCAACAGGAACTGAGACAGAAATCAGAAAGAACGATTTCCTGACCTTCTGATCCCTGTGCTCCTGGTTCTTTGTTTTCTTGACACTCTGAGAGGATTCTGAAAATGTCTCCCTTTAACTGTGGCTGGGTCCCCAGTAGAACTACAGTAAGAAACCTTATTGAGGCCCTAATAAGTAATAGATAGGAGAAAACCGTTCAGCCAATAAGAGTAAGCCACGCCCAGCAGAGGGAGGCATAAAAGGCAAGTCCAGCAGACTAACCCACACTCTGCATTTGGACGTGTAAGAGAGAGCACCTTTCACTTGAGCTTCAACATGGGAAGGGGAAATGAAGACTCCGATCTCCACTACTCCTCTACCCAAACCTCCACAGTCCAGCCCCATTTCCAACAGATCTCCTTTACAGAAAAGGGCTCAGATGAGAAGAAACCATTCAAAACAAAAGATAAGACTGGCTCCTCTCAATCCAGTGAGAAGCACATCCAAAGGCAAAGTAAGCCCTTGGGCTGTTTCTGTGGAGGCTGGAAGGAGGGCTGGAATCAGGGATACTGAGCTATGTGTCTTTGGTAGGGTTTTATTTTGAGATTGGGGATGGGAAATGGCTTAGTGTTCTCAGGGGACTTTGAGAAATGTGTTCATTCATGACACTGGCAGAAGAGCTTCACTTGGAAGACTGTCCACACAAATGCATCAGAGATAGACTATGGGACTCTGCCTAGGGAGAGGTGAGTTACTTAAACTTTCTTTTGCAGTGGGATCGGAGCCCAATCCAAATGAGGAGAACTCTGAGAAAACCAAGCTCAAAGCCAGAAACAGCACTGATAGATCAGGTAAGATTTGAATCTTTCAAGGTGGGAAGGAACAGGACAGCAACACAGGCTCAACTGGCAAGGAAACTGGGAGCTTATTGGCATTCAGGGCCCTACAGATTTTGGACACTGGAGAACAGAAGAGAGCTGGGGTTTGGTGGTAACCTCAGCTCCTGAGTGTCCAGGATGGACTTTGAATTTCAGGGTGTTCAGTTGGAGGCACTTTCTCAAACGCTCATTGTATCTGTAGAACCAGAGTCCAGCTCATATCAGGGAAACTGCAGGAAAAGAATAACCAGTTCCAAGGAGAGCTGCCAAGACAGAGCAGGTAGGATCTTGGTGTTTTTTGTTGTTGGTGGTGGTTTTTCTTTGTTTTGTTTTGCCCCAAAGGGCAAATAATCAGAAAACTTTTATATGAGGCTTCAGCAGGAAGGGAGTTACTTAGTGACAAAAAAAATTTTGAGATCTTAGCATCCAGAATATATTTGGGGACTCAGAAGCAGTTCAGTTTTACTTTATTCCAGTGGTGAGATGGTCAGGAAGGAGTGGGAGAGACAAGTGGGGTTCACCTGAGCACACAGGAGTTTCTGGAAATAAGAGTCTATGGGAACTGTTTTGGCAGTGTCTCGCATGCTTTCTCTGTAGGGAACTGTCCAAAAGAGGAGTGTAGCTTAACAATGACAAAAAAGTCAAAGTCCTCCATTGCTGTGCACAACAGTGAAATCCAGGAGACCTGTGATGCCCACCGTAGGAGACATTCGAGGGCTCGCACTGGACACAGCAAGCGGCACAGGTCTCGGGCACTAGGAGTTCAGCCACCGTCACTTCGAAAAAGCTTGGTGACCTCTGTGCGAGCTACGTCGGAGGCTATTTATCAAGAGCTAGCTCAGGTGTGGGCACAGCTTGTCCATTCTCCACTGACCTGGGAGCAGTTCACATGGCTCACTCAGCTCCGGGGAGCTCTGTGTGCTCATGTGCAGACCTTCTATGCCATGGCCACGCAGGCAGCTTATGCCTTCCCTGCTGAGGACTGGCTTGTACCAGACACACTGCCTGGTCCTTGGGATTCAGCCCTGCATAGAGATCCACCCCTCCCTGGCCAGGAGATAACTGAGCCTGTCAGTGGATCAGATGAGGCTTGAGCTGCAAGCACCCTGACCCTATTCAGCAGAGGATGCAGCTCTGGGAATGAGAACAAGGACATGCTACTTCTCAGATTCTTCCAGATGACCAGCAGCAACGATTTTAGATGCACTGTGTTAATAAATAGCAGAACCTGAAGCAGTCACAGGAAAGAAACTTAAACAATATACTCAGAATGGTAAGCCCTGCATTTTGCTGACCGCTAAGGCTACAGACTGATTTTCTACTTCATGTTAGATATTTGGTGCCTTTTGGATATCTGATGACAGTCATGCATTTATATGTAATCCGGAAACTATTAGAACGTAATCATATGAGTTTGCATATTTTAGATTGTAGGAAAGTAAATATAAAATTATACGCTTTTTTTTTTTTTTTGAGACAGAGCCTTCCTATGTTACCCAGGCTGAAGTGCAGTGGCACAATCTTAGCTCACTGCAACCTTCGTTTCCTAGGTTCAAACAATTCTCATGCCTCAGCCTCCCAAGTTGCTAGGACTAAAGATATATATATATATATGTATATATATATATATTCTTGTATTGTTAGTAAAGACATAGTTTTGGCTACCTTTTTTCCTCATATTGTTAGCAGAGACAGATTTTTGTCATGTTGGCCAGATTGCTTTTCAACAAAAGTGATCCACTAGCCTTAGTCTCCCAAAGTGCTGGTATCACAGGCATGAGCTGCCTTACCAAGAAATTGCTCCTCTTTTAATTCAGAAATGGTTGTAGGTTCTCACTCTTCCAGCCTGAATCCATGGAGTACTAATATCCACAAACTAAGAATAGCATTACCTGTGGGAAAATGTCTATACATTTTTACAGTTTGATATAATTATAGTAAAATTACTATGTAATTGGTCTATTTTTAATATTTTACATAAAATTTAAGTCAAGATATATTTAACAGAAAATGGTTGTATTTATTTTTTCAGCTGCCTCATGTATTTTTATTTTAAACATCCTAAATTTAAATCATATTGTATTTTACACATTTCAATTGATTGTACTGTATTACAGAATATGAAGATTTCATAATATACTACAATACAGCATATTTTGTTGTATTTGACATATATTCTACTTGCATTTTACACTGACATCATACAGTCTTTCACTGTGTAAATGTATTATTTGTTTGGTTGTTTTATAATTTTCATTCAATGTAATAATGAAATAAACATTAATGCTGTTTGAAATTTTAAATTTTAAGATAATTTCTCTCTCTCCATGTGGAATTTGTATTTACTATAGATGTGAAAATGAGAATATCTTATCTTCACTTTTGTGTCATCTTAACCCTGACCTCCCCACAGCCCACAGCTCTTGTAATAGTCAGGGAATAGTGTTTAATCACTCCAGTAAATGGGACCAATTAAATGATAATACAAAGATATAAATTGGAGGTATAGAGCTTTTGTTCTCCACCACTGCAATAGAAAAGAATCACAGTAATGTGAGTCATGCAACTTTGGATTGACACTGCTTATAAAAGTTATGCTTACACTACGCTGTAAAAAAAATCTGAAATAGATTTATGGCTAATAAACAAATGCACATACATACATAAGATGTCTAAATAACAATGTACCTACATTAATGAAAATGAACTTTATTGTTAAAAAATGTTGACACACACAACTGGATCATACAATGTTGAAAAATAGAGATAGAAAAAGTAACAGACAGAGAAACTCAGGGATGGAGAGAGAAAAGGACAGAGGGACAGTGGAAAGGAGAAAGGGAGGAGAGAGGAAGAAAGGGTGGCAGTGAGGGAGGGAGGGAGAAAGGAGAGGACAGAGGGAGAGAGACAGCAAGAGACAGGGAGGAAGGCAGAGAGAAATCCATCCTCAGGATGTGATGCAGAAGATCTTCCTTTTCTCTGTGGTTTCGCTCTTGTTTCTACAAGGAAAATGAACAAGACTGACACACCTGCGTGAGTGAGACTATCACAGCAAACGTGACACCCATAACCATTGCTGCCTTCCCAGAGAGAGGGCCTGAAAAACTCAAGATGGTCTTGGAGGTTCATTTCCGCACTCCACACTTCCAGGGTGGTTTCTCCCTGAAAACGTGTGTGAGCCCAGAGAGAAGCTTCCAGTTTCCGTGGAATTCCTGGAGAACCACAGAGAGCCAGCCCGGAAAGCACCCCTTCCCCTTCCTCTCTGACCCCACCTTCACCCACCCCACATACCCCGGTCCCGGTGGTTTTCAGCTGTGGAAGCAGGGCTACCTGGGCCTCTTGGGCCCCCGAGTTCATGCATATTAATGAATGGAGGGGCTGGTAAGTCTTTATAAAAGTTGCTGGTGGGGCCAGCCTCCTGGCTGGATCTGTGTGCCGTGCAAAGGTCAACTGAGGGGCATAGAAGCCCACCAGCCTCTCTTTGCTGGTGTCTGACTGTGAAATTCTGGCCAGGTCTCCCCGGGATGGTTCTCCCCACGCCTTCAGCAGCCCTGTCCCTGTGGAAGCCTGGGGATGGCAAAGAGACTCATTTGGACCCAGAACCAAAGGGATGCCCTGCAAAAGTGCTTTGAGCGGAGCCATATCCAGGAATCTCCACCAGAGAACAGCTGGCCCAAGCGATAGGCACTCTGGAGCCCAGAGTCCAGATTTGGTTTTAGAATGAGAGATCAGGGCAGCTGAGGCAGTGGCAGGTGGGCATCTGGTCCCTGGACTGGAAAACGCAGCATGGATCTTCCAGGCAGGCGAATGCAGACTGCAGTCATCGGATCCCAGAACATCACGCTCCTCTGAGCCATTCAGAAAGATTGCTTTCCAGGCATTGCCACGGGAAAGGAACTGGCCAGAGGGCTTCCGTGAGCCAGGCAGCAAGGGCCATCCCTCTGCTCCAGCACAGCTGGGCTTCTCAGGCAGAAGAAATCTCCCAACCTTCCTCGGCACTGGGGACTTTTCAGTTTGCTGCCCTCGCTCCTCCGGAAGTGGCATTCACACCCTAAGACTCCTCAGTGACCTCCACACCCCAAAGATTTGGGGAACCAGGACCTGCAGCAAGGCAGCCTACTGGGTGTGGGCTTTGTGGGACAACTTGGACCTGCTCAAGCTGAGTCACAGGGGTCAACAGACAGCAGGCCAGGCTTCTGGACCAGCCCAAGCAGAGGTCTCATCCCTTTTTCTGTTGCGTTCTTCAGTGGGGTGGGTGGAGATGTTTGTCCTGGGAAATGCCAAGCCCAGGCAGCAGCCAGCCTTGCTCTCCTTTTGGCAGCTTGCCTTCTCTGCCTTCCCACTCTGCCGTCACTTGCCACCAGTGTCCTGCCAGCCTACTCGCCATCACCGTGGAGTGCCTGGCAGCAAAATGCAGACCCTGAGACACTGCACAAGCCTGGGTGCAGCCCTTTCCAGGCAGGAGGGAAGGCAGGCAGAGAGGGGAAAGGAACAGATACAGAGGGGGAGGGAGGAAAGGACAGATGAACAGAGGGACCTTGGAAGGGAGGGAGGGAAGGAAGAAGAGAGGGAGGGAGAAAGTGAGGAATTGAGGGCAGGAAGAACTGAGGGAGGAAGGGAAGCAAAGAGGGAGGGAGGGAAGGAGGGAGGGAAGGAGGGAAGGAAGGAGAGAAGAAGCGATCCTGTGGACTATTTCCCAAGCTCTGTGGGGGGACACAGAGACTTCCAGGGAAGGGTGGACAACCAGCATCGTGTCAGTGCTCCCTTTTCCAGTTTCCAAACAGGCCATATTGGAAACTCTCCCTGCTGCAGGGAGACAGTAATCATTCTCTGTGGTTGTGTTCTCATTTCCTACATGAAAATTAACAAGATCCACAAACTTGCCTGTGTGAGACTATCACCTCAACTTCAACACCCACGCTGGCAATACAGCCGGCAGGCTGATGCCAGGGGAAAAGGGACTGATGGACATCCAGAACCCCCCCCCCCACCATGAGCAAACTCTCTTCCCCCAAAACACACACACAGGCACACGCGAGTGGGGATACACGCACACACACAGACACAAAGATGAAGACACAGACAAAGCTCGAAAGAGAGTAGGGGATAGAGGGATGGAGAGATAGAAATGGAGAGAGAGAGAGACAGTGATAGAGAAAGAGAGAGAGGGAAGGGAGAGAGGGAGATGTGACAGAGAGTGCACCAGATAGAGAGGGAAGAAAAAGAGAGGGTGAGGAACTAGAGAGTGAGAGTGATAGAGCCTTGAAGAGGGAGTGCTCTGCTTTGGTAGACAGGACCCCTTTGAGCAGGCTGGGTAGGGTGGAAGGTGCTTGGGCGGGGCCAGAAGTGGGTGACAGGGCTGCCCACGAAGGACCAAGGGAGCCCCGAGACATGTTTTTTCTTGGATTGGTTGGTTGCTTTGGTGGTGTGTTTTATAGGGTTCTTGCTTTGTTGGCTCCTCCTTGCCCTCTTGGTTCAGTGGGCCCTGAGATTTGTAGAGTGGTCCTTCTGGTGAGAACTGTGGTGCAGAGCATGACCACCGGCCCCAAGGCCTGTGTGTCTCTCATGTCCTCGAGACTGAAGTTTACATGAAGCTGGTGGCAATGGGAATTTGGGTGCACAGGGAGGGTTTTCATGGTGGCTGGTGAAGGCAATGATCTTTCCCCGGGGAAAGCAGCCCATGTGTTCTGGAGCGGAGGTCTTGGCTGGCATCTGTGGAAACCACTGCCCCTGCCTGCCCCTTTACCCGGCTTGAATGGTTGCAGCAGCGCCGGATGAGTCAACTGAATTGCCTTGGCATCCCAGGAGCAGGTAGACACCGGGAATGGCTGGGAACCTGCGCCTGTGCTTTCTGCGTTGGGTCCCGGCCTGCCCCGCCATGTCTGGGCTGGTGCTGAACTTCTAGTGGGGCTGTGGCAAGGCAGAAGAGGTTGGATGCTGCTGCCTGGTGGCCAGTTAGTGGCGGACCCCCACTAAGAGGTCCTGGGCTGAGGCGGGGGAGCAGGAGGGTGGAAAAGGGGTAGCAGAGTCAGGGGACCATTAGGAAGCAAGACGACGAAAGGGGAAAGGAGGGAGGCAGCGGGAAGCCAAACTCTGACAGCACCTGGTTTTCCCAGGTGGTCTTCCACTGCCAAATACTAATCAGGCCAAGCCCTGCTTAGCTTCCGAGATCAGAGAAGATCTGGCGCCTTTAGGGTTGTCTGGCCAGCGACGCTGGCAGCCACAAGAGCCCTGCGTGGCCATGCCCACTGGACTGCAACCATCACCGCCACCCCACGGCCTCCAAGCTCAGATCAGGGACATTCCAACTCTCCTTGGGGCCAGGCTGCTTTCCCCTTCTACACCTGAGCACTACCAGCACCGCCACTGCACCTTCCCACTACCTCTAGGAGCTTCCTGCAGTCACCGGTGGGCAGACCTAGCGGGGGACCACTGCTGTGCAGTCCTGTTGCCACGCCAAGACGCCAAAGGCCTCTGTCTCCTGACCAGCCTCTGGCCTCTCTGGGCGGCTATTGTTCCATTGACCTTCCAGGCCTTCTTCCCACTCCCAAGCTTGTACCACTTGGGGTGTTCAGGATAGGATGTGCTCTAAAGCGTCAGGACTTAGGGCTCAGGGTCCTTAGAGGATCCCCCCCACCCCTCCTGCAAGGTCTGCTTTTTCCCCATTCACCCAGATTCACCAGGGCTGCCCACGGGGTAACAGCCTGCCCAGCCCCAAAGGCCCTATTTCTCACAATGTCCCACCACTGTCACTTGTCTCTAGGAGAACTCAGCCCCTGGGCACCTGGGTAGCCGGGCCCGGCTTTGTGTGGTGCTAACACTAGAGCTGGCAGCCTGATCTCTGGAGAGAGAATCTGATGGATACCCAGACACCCCACCACAACCACAAGCAAACCCACCCCCTGACACACACACAGAAGGACATGGGCATGCGTGTGTGGGCTCCCGCATGCATGTGCACAGATGCAGCTTGAAAGAGAGCAAGGTAAAAAGAGATGGAGAAATAGAAACGGAGGGAGAGAGAGTGCTAAAAAGAGAGAAATGGAGAGGGAGAAAGGGACAGAAAGAGTGTGAGGTGGAAGGGGGAGAAGAGAAAGAGAGAGGGTGAGAAACGAGAGTGGGAGAGCAATAGAGCTTTGCAGAGGAAGCCCTCTGCTCTGGCACACAGGGCCCTTTTGAGCAGGCTCGGGTAGGGTGGAGGGTGCTTGGGCTGGGCCAGTACAGGATGGCAGGGCCACCCATTGGGGGAGGACCAATGGAACCCTGAGATGTGTTTTTTCTTGGATTCGTGGGTTCTTTTGGTGGTGTCTTTCATAGGATCCTTCCTTTGTTGGCTCCTCCCTGTTCTCTTGGTGCAGTGAACCCCAAGATTTGTAGAGTGTGCCTGTCCATCTGGTGAGAGCCATGCCACCGAGCATGCCCATGGGGCCAAGATCTGGGTATTTTTTGTGTTCTCGGGACTGGTGTGTACACGAAGTTGGTGGCCATGGGAATCCAATTGTACTGGAAAGGTTTTCATGGTGGATGGCTAAGGCAATGATCTTTCTCTGGGGAAATCAGCCCATGCCTTCTGGAATGCAGGTCTTGGCTGGCGTCTGTTGGACCCGCTGCCCCTGCCTGTCCCTTCACTTGGCCTGGATGGTTGCTGTGGCACAGATGAGTGAATTGAATCGCTGGGCATCCCGAGAGCGGGAAGACACCAAGGAAGACAGGACACTCGTGCTTGTGTTATTGGGTTGGATTTCGGCCCTCCCTACCCCACTAAAGCAGGGCTCCTGGAGGGGCATCGAGGAGGTAAGAGGTGGAAGAGGTGGGATGCTGCTGCCTGGCAGAGCTGTAGCCCTGGACACCCACCAGGAGGTTTCGGTCTGTGGCGGGGGCCGCCCACAATGGAAAAGGCAGAGCAGAGTCAGGTGTAGGTTGGAAGGCATGGGAAAAAGGGGGAACGAGGGAGGGAGAGGAAAGCCAAAAACCTACAGCACCCAGTATTCCCAGGCATTCTCCTACATAAGTCCCAACCAGGCTCAACCCTGCTTAGCTTCAGCGGTCAGATGAGATCTGACGCGTTGGGGAGTGTACAGGGTGATGTGGCCCTAGAAACCGGCAGTGGCTCCTGGCTGCCACAATAACCCGACCCAGCAACGGACGCCGGACTCCAGGCGTCACCGTCACCCCTGGGCCACGGAGTTCGGATTGGTGACCCCTGAGCCGCTCGCCCCCCGAGGGGCTGGGCTGTTCTCCTCCTCTAGGCCAGAGCACTTCCCTATGCTGTCCTGAGCCTTAGGTTGGCTTCACCCATCCTCCCACATTGATGTGTCCAGGCCAGCTCCAGACCTGCTGCCACATGGGGGCGCCAGAGACCTCTGTCCCAGGCCCAGGCTCAGTGATCTCTGGGCCTCCCTTCTGCGGAGGCTTCAGGTCTTCCCCCTGGTGTTTGTGCTCTGGAGCACCCACAACATCAGACCGCTAAGGACAGGGTGTGCTCTGGGGCACCAGGGCCCAACGCCCATGGTTCTTATCCAATCCTCTGCCTTGCTGTGGAGGGATTGTTTTGGATCCAATGCCACCCCTCCTGCAAAACCTCCTCTTGGCCCACCCACCCAGAGCTGCCAGGGCTGCCCAGGGGTGAACAGCCAGCCCAGCGCCGTGGGCCCTTTTTCTCACAGTGCCCCTACCGCTGTCGCTTGTCCCGACGAGGACCCAGGCAGTGGGCAAGTGGGTGGAGGGTGGGGTCTGCTTTGCCTGGAGCTGGCCCTACAGACGGCAGCCTGGTCCCAGGAGAGAGGGGCCGACGGACACCCAGACACACACCCCCACCCCCACCACCACGAGCAAACCCATTCCCACACACAGCCACACACGGGTGTACACGTACACACACAGACAAAAACACAGACACAGATTGAAGGAGGGCAAGAGAGAGAGATGGAGAGATAGAAATGGAGGGAGACAGAGGCAGCGATAGACAGACAGAGAAGGAGGTGGAAGAGAGAAGGGAACAGAAAGCTCCAGGTGGAGCAAGAAGAAGTGAAAGACGGAGGGTGAGGGAGCTAGAGAGTGAGAGCCACAGAGCATTGCAGAGGGAGGCTCTGCTCTGGTAGACAGGGCCCCTTTGAGAAGGGTGGGGTAGGGTAAGGGTGCTTGGGCCAGGCCAAGATGGGGGAAAGGGTCGCCTATGTGTGAGGACCAATGGAGCCCTGAGAAATGTACTTGGATTGATCAGTTGCCTTGGGAGTGCGTTTTCTAGAGCTCTTCCTTGGTTGTCCTCTTGGTGCAGTGGGCCCGAGATTTGTACAGTGTGCCCTTCCGTCTGGTGGGGGCAGTGGCGGTGGCACTGAGCCTGTGCACCGGCTGAGGCCTGAGTCTCTCTCAGGTCCTCAGGACTGGAGTTTACACAAAGTTGGTGGCAACACAAAACCGGGTACACAGACACAGTTTTCCCGTTGGCTGAGAAGGCAATGCCCAGCCCCCAGAGAAAGCAGCCCATGCATTCTGGAGCTGAGGTCTCAGCTGGCATCTGAAGGACCCGCTGCCTCTGCCTGTCCCTTCTCTGGGCTTGGAGAAATGTGGAGGTGCTGCATTAGTGAATTAAATTGCCTGGGCCTTTCAGGAGCGGGAAGACCCCTGGAACTGCAGGGAACACGTGCCTGCACCATGCTCCAGCTGGAGCGGGGCTCCTGGTGGGATTGCAGCCAGGCAGAAGAGGTGGGATGCTGCTTCCTGGAGGTGCTGCTGTGGCGGACCCCAAGGAGGAGGTCCCAGACTGCAGCGGGGTCCCAGGTTGGTGAAAAAGGGGGAGCGGAGTAAAAGGGCAATTGGGAAGCCCTTCAACACAAGGGGGGAAAGAGGGAGGGAGATGGAAGCCAACAGGTTGCATCACTTAGTATTCCTAGCTGGTCTCCCATCCAAGTACTAACCAGGCGGGACCCTGCTTTGCTTCAGAGATCTGATGAGATTGGGCCCTTAAGCCAGCAGTGGCTCTGCGCTGCCCCTACTGTTCCACCCAGCCTTTGCCGGGCTCCCTCGGGGACTCCCAGCCTCTTGCCCATGGCCAGGCTGCTCTCCCTCTCTACTGCTGCCTTGGAAACCCTGGAGTCATGTGCCTCAGTCTTCCCATCTACAACATGGGTGCTCCTTTGTCACCCACAGCCTGATACCCAGAGTCAGCTCAGCCACACAATGAGCCCCATGGGCCAGGCATCCAGAGCCATGTCAGTGTCCCAGCCCCTCCTCCCTGCCAAGAAAACCTTGACTGTCAGTGGTCAGGTCCCACCCCATACCAGCCCTATTTGCCTGGAGTCAGGTCTCGCCTGTGTCTTCAGCTCAGCCTCCCATCTCCCTCACCTTCCCCGAATGGGGCCCCTGCAATGCAGGAGACAATGCATGTGCACTTCAGCCCCATCATGGCCACGTCCAGGTGCTTGCTGCTACTCAGCTGAGGGCAGTGTTCTTCTGTCTGGGGGCTCAGCCTTTGACAATTCCCTGGAGGGCCCCAGTTGCCTCTCATTGATGGGATTGGAGCCCCTTATTGAGGCAGCACCTTCTGGGGGTGCCCTCCTCTCCAATCATCAGAGAGACCCTCATGGAGAGAGTGCTGCAGTCACACCTCCTGAGACCCTTGGCCCCTCCTGGGCCAGGCAGAAACTGAGTAAACTTAGCCACCAAGGCCTTCTCCTGGCAGCCTTTTGGGGACCCAGCAGGCACTCTCTGTCACATGCACATGGAAGGGGCACAGCATGCACTGGGTGAGCTGCTGCAGCTGTTGGCTCTGATTTCTTCATAAGAAGAAGTCAGCACCAGCAGTAGCTGGAGCCCAGCAGGATGTGGTCCAGGACACCAGCCCCACACCACCCTTGACCCAGACAGTGAAGTCCATGGGACCCCCTCCAGGTGGGTGGCAGCTCAGCTCCACTGAGTTCCCACTGCTGAGGACCAATTGTTTCTGCAGGCAGGCTTGCCTCTGGCCTGGGACCTCAGTGGGTGTGATGAGTGACTGAAGCAAACACAAGGAAAACTGACACACAAGGTCCTCAGGAGGCACTGTGGCACCCTCTCTGCCACACCACTGTGGCACTCCCTCTCTACAGGCACACCAGTGGAGGCCACGGCAGCCGTGAGTGAGGAAGGATTGACCCAGAACCTCGGGTCCTGCCAGACAACCCTCAAACCCTGAGCTGGAAACTTCCTCTTAAGGGCCAGGGGTCAATATTATCAGCTTTGTCAACCATTTTCCATGCCAAGGACTTAACTATGCTATTGTAGCCAGACAGCAGCCCTCCCCAAACCACCTGTAAACAAACAGGCATGGTCGGACTCCTGTACAGCTTTATTCACGAACAGGCAACATTCAGATTCCACAGTGTCATGAAGTATAATTGTTTTGATTTGTTTGAACATTTGCAAATGTAAAATCCACTCGTAGCTCACCTGCAACACAAAAGAAGGTGGGGCCAGGCTGCACTTGGCTAAACTCTGGCCGAGATGGAGCTCAGAGGAGTGGATGTCAGGGTGGGCAAGTCCAGCACCTTCACAGTGGAGATTCACCCCAGGAGAGGTCCCTGTCAGCACCCCCTTCTCATCCCTCATCTTGGCTTCAAGAGCAGCTCAGGTAGAGAGCAGGGGAACAGAATGGACCTTAGCAACAAGGATGGAGATGCCAGCTCAGGCAGCGTGTGGATGGATCCCCTCAACAGTGCACACTGCAGGCACCATTTACACCAAGGTGAGCACAGACACAACCAGCCCAGGAGGTGTGGGGGTCCTCTGGGGAAGGGAGTAGTCTCTACCCTGCAGCTGATGTGGAAGTGTCACATAGCAGTCATTACAGATAACACACTGAAAAAAAAAAAAAAAGAGGAAAATACAAATAGGATGCCAGTTCTGGCCAGTTGGGTCTCACTGGCTAGTGGAGTGAGGAGGCCCAGGTGGGCTTACTAGGGTGGTTGGTGCTGGGCTCCTTCCTACAGGGAGGTTGGGACCCCCAACTCACAAATTAAGACCCACATAAAGTCCCCAGAGGCTCAGGGAAGTGTCTGTCAGTCATTAGGCAAGGGGGTCTGAGCTAGAGCCACAGAGCAGGAGAGGAGCACTGGTCACATCACCCTGAGGGCTGAGAAGCTGGGGTGGGGGCACACATCCAGGGGCAGATGCATGAGGGTGGATCCCAGGACCCTCGCCCTGCCCAGTGCCTGCCCATCTCCCAAGGGACCACCAAGACCTGAGACTCAGAGACACATACCTGATCATCACACCCGGGCTTTCCTGACAAAAATAGACATGCCTGGTGCAGGTAGACAGTCTGGGCTTGGGGCCAGGGAAAAGGTGGGGGTTCTACAGGGTAGGCCTGCTTCCCCAGACCTAGCTGGGATGGTTGACCTGCACTTGTCATTCTGCCAATGTGCAGCCTAGATGTGAGGGCTCAGCTGTACACTCTGGCCAAATCAATCACATCCCTGGCCAGGTCCAGTTCTGCCCATCCCACCTAACCTGGCCCCCCATGCCTAGTGCCCACCAAGATCCTGCCAGCCAGAAGGACCCATTGTCATCTCTTAAAGCATACATGCATGCCTGCATCTCATAGGGATCCACAGCTCAGGGACAGCGCCTGTGGACTCCCATGGTCAGTGTGTCTCCTGACAACCCCCAGCTCTCCAGTCCTGGCCATCATATCTTTTGGGGACCACCAAGCACTGGTCACTGATTGCCCCCAAGAAGGCAGAGAATGGGCTGGTCATGACAGCCTCAGGCCTGGGCCCTGACCCCAGGGAAACTGCTGGTTAGTTCTGGTTTGGACTTCGCATTGACAACAGGTCAACCCATGTGCAAAAGCATTCTCTTCAATCTGGTCCAACAGGAGGCTGGGGGACCCAGTGCAGAGCCCAGGCCAGCCTGCAGTGTTTCCAGCAGTGTGGGGTGGGGAGCAGAAAAAGGTCCCACACTCAGCCAAATGCTGATCCCTGACCTGCTCACCTACCCTGCACAGGGATCCCAGATTGCAGGCAGAGGCAGGCAGTGGAGTTCCTGTCTCCTGGGATCTCATCCAGGGCACACAGAGGCCTGAGAAAGCCAGGCAGGGGCTGAACTGGGGGAGTCAAGGAGGGGGATGCCAAGTGAAGGGCAGTGTGCCACTCCACATGACTGGCACTAAGAATTCAGGATCTAGCTGGCCCTGAAAAGGTGACCACAGGACAGAGGCTGGCCAAGCCTCTTTACACCCCAATCAGCTGCCAGGCACACATGCTGCCCCTCACTTCCCCTGAGGCCCAAAAAAGGGCTTCCTTAATCAACAAAATGGGGACCCCACTCACACCCACACATACAGTGGTGTTCACACACATCAGAGAAGTAATCTGCTGTGCCAATGTAAGGAAGGAATATCACCCACCCCACATTTCTCATCATCATCCCCAAATGGTGCTGAGCTTGGGGTGCCCAAGCCAACAGCCCACTGATGCCGCGGCCTGAGGAATGCCGTGTCCTAGAGGGACCTGCGGGGCCTCGGGGGCATTTCACAGTCAGAGTATCTTCCTGACTTTGTCATTCACCGGCCCTATGCCTCAGTTTCCTTCACTATGACACGAGATAAATCCCACCCACAGACCTGGGGACCCAGCAAGGCCACCGCACCAGGTTAAATGGCTGCAGTGTACAAAAGCCAGGCTGAGAGGCTCTGCCCACAGTATCTCACCCTGGGACTGAGGTCCACCAGTCCATGGCCAGGCCAGCCTGTGGAGGACAGCTTCCAGTTTCCAGTACCTGCAGTTGAGGCCCCAGCGCTCTGGGGGAGGCACAGGGTAGGATGGAGTGGAAGGACACCCTGTCATAAGAGCCCTGGGCAAACCTGAGAGAACAAGCATTAAACTGAGACTCAAGTCTGAAGCCGGCTCCACCAAAAGACTTGGGTTTGGGGTGATGTGAGAGCTGGGGCCGGGAAACAAAGCCTCTGGTTTTACACCCACAGGAAGATCTGCGAAGGGCTGTTGGGTAGAGCACATGTTGCCAGGTGAGTGCTTGAAAAGAGCCTAAGAAGAGGGGTGCCTGGAAGGAACCCCGACGCCATGGGAGAGGGTCCAGCCTTCCCGCTTGGCCTCTGGGCACATTCTGCAAAGCTTTTTCAAGAAAGCCAGAAAATTAAAAAAGAAATCCAGAGGCCAGCGAGACTAATGGGGCTGTACTGGAACTATCTGTCCTAATCCTCCAAACAACCCGGCCACAGCAGTCCATCAGTCCTCTGGGACAGGTGAGGAACCTGAGGTAAGAGGGGGACACCCAAAAGGTCCAGACAGAGCCCCCTAGGCCCCCACACCTCCCCAGTGGCAGCTCCAACCCCTGCTTTTTCACTAGTCAGGCACTGGGGCTGCTGGGCCAAGGCCACTCCCGCATGCCGAGAAGCAGCGTCAGGCTTTCGCCTGACTGGGGACTGGGACACTGCCCTCCTGCGACTCCGGAGCTCGCTGCACCAGGGATGCGGCTGCGGGGTCCGGTAGCCTGGCGGGACATTTGCAGTGGTCCGCGCACCAGCTCCTGCCCTCCAGAGGCCTCTGCGGGGACCGACGTGGCGGACCCTGCGAGGCTGCTGCCCCCAGCCTGCGACAGCGCCCCGCCCGGCCTTTGGAGCACTCCCTGGGGCAGAGGCCGTGGTGTCCTCAGGCTGCCGCCCTGGCCTGCTACCCCCACGCCCAGCTCCGGCCCCAGCTGAGGAGGGCAATGACCCCCGGGGAGGGCAACCGGGAAGGCGGTGCAGGGGCGGAAGTGGCGGTCCAGGTTCCTGCTCGCGACTTTGCCCACCAGTCGGCCCAGAGCTCCAGGGCCGCCTGGCACCTCTGCCTCTTCCCACCGTGGTCCCTCTGGTCCCTCCATGGAGACTGCGGAGCCCTCCGGGTACAGGGGCCATAAACTCTCCAGAGCTGGAACTCGCGTCCCGACGGCTGCCACCGGTACCGCTGGAGATCAGAGCCCGCCTGGTGCCCAGGACCCTTCTCTCGCTGGCCCGGCCCCGCGCTTAGGCCTGGGGGCCGCTGGCACCTGAAACGCTGCCTGGGTCTTGGAGGAGCTCGCTGCTCACGTGGCGCTGCGGCCTCGACTCCCATGTGCGGGCTCTGGTGGGTCTCTGCCAGGGGCAGCCCTGCGGGCCAGCTTCCCACCCCTGATGCCCAGGTGGCACCCACCCTGGCTCCATGGCTAGGGGACTGGCTCCTCCTGGGGGCCCTGGGCTGGGAGGCAGGGGCGTTAGGGGAGAGGGTGGGACCAAGGGCAGACCCTGCTGTGTGCACAGTGAGGTTGAGCACAGGCCTCTGTTGCACAGCCTGTGGCTTCAGCTGGGACTGTGCTGGGGCTCGGAGGGTGGGATCTGTGAGGCAGGTGATGTCAGGGAGACTTCACCAAGAAGGAGTGGCAGAGCTGACCTCTGGGGTGTGAGCAGGTCTTTTTCAAGTGGAAAAGGGCAGGAGCAAATTGCCAGCAGAGACAACTGTGTGTGCAGACACCTGGGGGTGAAGGGGAGGCAGCCTATCTACCCCACCCACAAACTGCAGGAGACCAAACCCCAGAAGCAGAGGGTTCACTGCGGCATTGATGAAGCAAGTCTAGGACACACATTTAGCTAAGCTTCGAATTCCGTGTCAGAAGTCCAAACACTTACTCCCCCAGGAAGACACAGGTTTGGAGGTTGGGTGCTTGAGGCCTCAGAATGGACAGCAGGGGCCAGAGACACCAGGTAGGGGGAACCTACCCTAGGACTCTGAAGGACAATATGGGGAGCTGGTGGCAGAGCCTGAGCTGGCCCAAGGTGGCAGGGTGGGGACAGATTCAAGGCGTAACAGGGACTGATGACCTCAGTTCCCGGAATGTCCCAGCCTGGCCTCCTGGTCCAGCTAGCAAGTAGTCGGTGCTGCCCTGCAAAGACTCTAGGGGTGCCTGGACCCCCTTCATCCATGTGACTGGTGACTTCTGTGCCCACCCTCACAAGAAGAGAGATCTTCCCTCACATTCAGGCAAGCCCAGGAAAGTCATGGTCCTATGTGAGCCAAAGAGGACAGAAGGCAATGCCTCAGCACAGTGTTTCTGCCCCCACTGGCTTGTGGCCTTGGGGACTTGATTTGTACTGCAGGAAAATGGGCAATGAAAGCCCCTCCCTGACTGAATTCTCACTCCACTGTGACCAGCCCCACTGCCTATGCCAACCCTACAGCTCCAGGTACAGAGGCTGGACTGGCTCTGGCCTGACCTCACGGCCTTCTGATGGCTCCAGCACTTGGCATGCCTCATGCTCACCCTTTGCCACCCACCTGACAGCTCAGCATGTCTGCTCAATGCCTGCTCCAGACAAGCCCAGGTCCTCCAGGAGTAGCAGAGGGAACTGAGCTGAGAACGAAGTCCCAGCTCACTGAACCCCAAGTTGGCTGTCCAGCCTCCCCTTTCAGTTCACAGCCCCAGAAAAGTGCCCATCCCCTGGGATGGGATCCCAGGGGCCACAGCAGCACACTGTGGCCTAATCTATTCACTAGGTAATTAAACAGTTACTGAACAGGCCCGGATGGCCGTGGGCCCTGACATGAATCCCCTTTCCCTGTGAGGGTGCCGGGTTGTGTTTGCCATCCTGCTGTCTTTGTGGAAAGAGCTGGCAGGTTGAGCAAGTCTCAGGGGCCAGCCATGGGACAGCGCACCTAGGAGTTGCCTCTTCTGGAAACCTCAGAGGCCCCTGACTGCAGGGGGGTCTAGTGGAGGTCCAGACACCTCTCCCAGGTTGATGCCCACAGCCCCTCCCTGGCCCGCTCCCTCCACACGTGCCCCCGCTGGTCTCTGGGAGGGGAGTATCCATCCATCTTGTGCATAGTAGCTTTCTGCTCCGTTTCCATGAGGACTGTCTCTTTGGCGGAAATGCCCAAGAGGGGGTCTTGAGCCTGTGCTCAGTAATTCTCTGTGGAATTCTTTCTCATCCCTTTCCTATTACAGTTGATGTGACATCTTTACAGTGTTGTTGAGGACATAAACTAGATACTTTTCTAACACTCTTTGGTGGATCTGTTTTAGAGCTAGGCAGTTGCTGAGACAGATAGTTGATTAGCGGTGGCTTTTGAATTGTGACATCTTGTTCTCTAGTCTCTTGCTTCTCCTGGTAGAGGGAGACCCAGCTTGTCTAGAGTGGGTTTAGGTCAGGTGATACCAGACTCTAGCATAGGTGGACCCAGGGCATCAGCTGAACCCCCTTCCAGTCCAAGCAAATAATGGGATAGTTGTGAGTTCATAATAAGCAGGTAATTAATTTGGCAATCCAGGGATATTGAAGGGGAAGCCATGTAGGCATTTCTTTTCTGTCTCTCTCTTTTTTTTTTAGATGGAGTCTTGCTCTGTTGCTCAGGCTGGAGTGCAGTGGTGCAATCTCTGTTCCCTGCAACCTCTGCCTTCCAGGTCAAGCAATTCTGCCTCCTCAGCCTCCTATGTAGCTGGGCCTACAAGTTCCTGTCACCATGCCTGGCTAATTTTTGTATTTTTAGTAGAGACGGGGATATACCATATAGCCAGGCTGGGTTCACAAACTCCTGACCTTGTGATCCACCTGCCTTGGCCTCCAAAAGTGCTTGGATTACAGGCGTGAGTCACCACACCCAGCCGACATGATATTTCTTGTAGTAACAAAATGCTCCCTGAGCTTCTGGATCTGTGCTATGAGAGATACTTCTTATTTTTTATTTCTTCTTTATTTCAGTGGGTGGAACTTTTAGAGCAAAACAATAGTAATAATTGTTATTTCAGACACTCTTTTGTTTCTGACTTGAATGGTGCCGGTCTTCAGAGTTTAAACTTGGAAATTACATCGATTGGTTTTTGAGATGGACATTATTATGGTTAGGATAATATCTTACTTTTGGTTTACCCTGTTTTCCATTTTAAATCCATAACAACTTTTGAGTAACTATTTGACACCTATTGAGATAATTATGTAGTTTTTATTATTTGACTTCATAATAAAATCAGGTCATTTTTATTTGACATTTATTATTTGACCCTTATTTAATTGGATTTGCAATCATCAAAAAACTTCTAGAATTCATGAATTACTTCTTCTGAGCTCAGTTTCTCCATATATATTCTGTTATGTTTGACTGTTGTTTTATTTTTTAATTTAGGTTGTGCAAATATATTCATAAAAATAACTGGGCCAGGTGCCGTGGTTCATGCCTGTAATCCCAGCATTTTGGAAGGCTGAGGCAGGCAGATCACTAAGGTCAGGAGTTTAAGACCTGCCTGACCAACATGGTGAAACCCTATCTCTGTCAAAAAATACAGTATAGCCAGGTGTGTTAGCACAGGCTGATAATTCCAGCTACTTGGGAGGCTGAGGTGGGAGAATTGCTTGAATCCAGGAGGAGGTGGGGGTTGCAGTGATTCAAGGTCACACCATTGCACTCCAGCCTGGGTGACAGAGTGAAGAAGTATAATAATAAAACAATAATTGACTCATTTCATTTTCTTTCCATTTTTAGGTTTTAATACTGGAGTCAGGCTAAAAGTACAGGATATTTGGGACTTTTCCACCTGTTTTGCTCTGGAAAATATTACATAATAACCGTGTTTGAGTATTAGAACACATATTTCTATGAAAATTTATAAAACTTAAAACAGTTTAGGGCAGTACTTAACAATATTTAGTTTATGACATGTTTATTAATTTACACAAATGATCTTTTTTAGTGGATTCAATTATGCATTAATTTCAGAAATCACTCATTACTTTTGGATTTTAAATGTATTAGCATAAATGTATACTTTCCATTTTTTTATATTTTAGTGCCCTTTAATTCTGCATATATACTATCTTTGAGATTTCTAAGTTCACATATTATTGTTTTATCTTTTTTCTTAACCTGACTTTCAGATTGCTTTCTTATACATATATTTTTATCCACAGAATTTTATCACTATTAGCAGTGGTATTAGGTCAATTTTTGGGGGGAAGACTTACATTGTGGATATAAGGAGTTATTTTAGTTTGTTGTATTTTTTTCTTTATTTTCTTCAGCCTCCTTGTCATCTCAGCCTGTACCACCTGATTTTTTACTTTTTAATAAAGTGAGACATAATTCAAATACTTTAAAATGTAAAGCTCTTGAGTGTTCAGTTTGATGAATTTTGACAATTATGAACAGCAGTAAAACACATGCCCCAATATAAACTGTAAAAGATTTCTATTACCACAAGTAGTTGCTTGGCAAATAATTTTTCCCACTCTGTGTCTTACATTTTATTTATTTATTTTTTTTTTGGAGAAGAAATATTACTCTGTCACCAGGCTGAAGTTCAGTGGCAGAATCTTGGCTCACTGCAGCCCCTGCCTCTCAAGTTCAAGTGATTCTCCTGCCTCAGTCTCCCAAGTAACTGGGACAACAGGTGTGCACCACCACACTCAGCTAATTTTTCTATTTTTAGTAGAGACAGGTTTTCAACATGTTTGCCAGGATGGTCTTCATCTCTTGACTTTGTGATCCACCTGCCTCAGCTTCCCAAAGTGTGGGAATACATGCATGAGCCACTGTGCCTGGCCTACATTTCATTTATTAATACGATAACCTCTCCTTATCCAAGGAGCATATGTCACATGACTTTCATTAGGTGCCTTAAACTGTGCACAGTACCAAGTCCTGTATATATTATGCTTTTACCTATACATAGTTGTAATAAAGTTAAATTTATAAATTAAGTGCAGTAAGAGATTACAATAATGACAAAATAGAACAATCTTAACAATATACTCCTAAAAATTTTATATGAATGTGATTTCCCTTTCTGTCAATATATCTTACTGTACTGTACTCTTCCTTTTAATTTTTGTTTTCAAAAATTTGCAGAGATGGGTCTTGCTATGTTGCCCAGAGCTGGTCTCAAACTCCTGGTCTCAAGTAGTCCCCACACTCAGCCTCCCACAGTGCTGGGATCATAGGCTTGAGCCACCATGTTCTTGTAATAATGTCAGGTGGTAAAATGCCTGTGTGATGAGATCGAGGTGAATGGTGTGGTCATTGGGATATAGCATTTGGCTGATATTGCCCTTCTGAGAGTAAGTCAGAAAGAAAATTATGTGCTTCAGGTTATCCTGGTCATTGTGGAGCCATGACAATGTCAAGAGTAGATGACAGCAGTGACTAATGGGCAGGTAGTAGAGACAGCTTGAATATGCTGGACAAAGGAGTGATTCATGTCTCTTGCAGAATGGAGTGGGATGGTGTGAGATTTTATCACACTAATGCAATTGGAGAATTATAAATTGTTTATATCTGGAATTTTCCATTTAATATTTTTCAACCACAGTGGTTCAGTTAAACAAGGGTAACCAAAGCTGTGGGAGGCGAACCACAGATAAGGAGGAGATACTGTAATATCTTTTCATGAGCAGACATTTGAAACTTTGATTAAATCCAGTTTAGCATTCCTTTTTTTAATGTTCAGTGCTCTTTGGTTCCTGTCAAAAAAAAAAATCTCTGCCTGCATCAGTGTTATAAAAATATTGTAATCGCAGCACATTGGGAGTCCGAGGTGTATGGATCACTTGAGATCAGAAGATCAAGACCAGCCGGGCCAACATGGGAAAACACCATCTCTACTAAAAATACAATAATTTAGCTGGGCATGGTGGTGTGTGCCTGTAATTCCTGCTGCTCAGGAGGCTGGGGCAGGAGAAGAGCTTGAACTAAGGAGGTGGAGTTTGCAGTGAGTTGAGATCAAACCACTGCATCCAAAAAAAAAAAAAAAAAAAAAAAAAAAGAAGAAGAAAACAATATTTTACTACATTTTCTTCTGGAAGGTTTATAATTTTATTTTTTATATTTAGGTCTTGAAACATGAGAAATTAGTTTTCATAAGTGCAGTGTGGTAGAAGTTGAGGTTTGGTTTTCCCTGTACAAGGTTTTAGTTATTCTAAGCACAATCTGTTAAAACTACCTTTCTTTCCTCACTGAATTGACTTAGAAGCTTGATTGGACATCAATTGACCATAAATATGACAGATCATTTTTGGATTCTGTATTCTATGCCTTGGATCTCTTTGCTCTCTTTTGTACACTAATTGCATACTGTCTTGAAGATAGTAGTTTTATGCTAAGTCCTGAAATCAGGCAGTTTAAGTCGTGAAGTTTTGTTAATCTTTTCCAAAATTGTGAATAACTAGAATGAACATAGGTATCCAAGTATCTTTTAAAGAAAATGTCCTCATTTTGCCCTTATTTTTTAACATGCAGGTGCTAGGTTAACTGATTTTCTTTGGGTATCTCAAAGATATTTTATCTTCTGGCCTTCATTAGTTCTGATGAGACATTCACAAACGTTACTTTTAATTGAGACTGAGTCTTGCTCTGTTGCTGAGGCTAGAGTACAGTAGCATGATCTTGGCTCACTGCAACTTCTGCCTCCTGGTTTAAAATGACTCTCCTGCCTCAGCCTCCTGAGTAGCTGGGATTACAGGCACCTGCCACCACACCTGGCTAATTTCTGTATTTTTAGTAGAGATGGGTTTTCACCATATTGGCCAGGCTGGTCTCGACCTCAAGACCTCAAATATTCCACCCACATTGACCTTCCAAAGTCCTGGGATTACAGGCGTGAGCCATTGCATCCAGCCATTATTATATGGTATGTCTTTTCCATTGATTGTCTTTAAGATCTTTTGCAAGTTTTTGGCAGTTTGTGCTGTACTTAGGTATGGTTTTCTTTGCATTTATTATGCTCAATTTGTGCCAAGCTTCTTGGGTCTGTTAATTGATTTCTTTCATTGGTTTTGACAAATCCTTAGCTATTACCTCTTCAAGAGTTTTTCTTTCTTATTTCCCCTCTCCTCTTATTCTCATCCTCCAATTACACACTCTTTAAACTACTTGATACTGTCACTCAGATTTTACATGCTGTGTTCTGGTTTTTCTTCCCCCACTTCCTTTTACTTTTTGTGTAGATACAAATAAAATTGGATACATTTTATTGGCCTTTTATTTGCTAAATCCAGGCTGTTTTTAAGTCCATCTAATGAGTTATCCACTTCTATATTATATTTATATACATATATATTTTTTTAGTCCTTCCATTTTCATTTACTTTTATTTTTGTTAGAGATTAGGTCTTGCTCAGCCACCTAGGCTGAAGTACAGTGGGATGATCATAGCTCAATGAAGCCTCAAGTTCCTGAGCTCAACTGATCATTATTCCTCAGGCTTCCAAAGCACTAGGATTACAGGCACATGCCACCTCACCTGGCTGATTTTTAAAAAACAATTTTTATAGAGACAAGAGTCTCACTATTTCTTTTTAATTTCCATATCTCTGCTGAAACTCCCCATTTGTTCACATTATCTATTTTCATCAGGACATACTTTGGCACATTTATCTTGCTCATTTTAAACTCTGATCATTACAACATCTGGACCATCTTTTAAGGCTGCTTCTGTGAAATTTTCTTTTGAACATCAGTCACACTTTCTTGCATCTTTTTCTGAAACAGAGTCTCACTTTGTTGCTCAGGCTGAAGTGCAGTGGTGTGAGTTTGGTTCACTGCAACCCCTGCCTCCCAGGCTCAAGCGATTCTCCCACCTCAGTTTCCTGAGTAGCTGGGATTACAGGCACCTGACATCGCACCTGGCTAATTTTTGTATTTTAGTAGAGGCAGCGTTTCACTATGTTGGCCAGGCTGCTCTTGAACTCCTGACCTCAGGTGATCCATCCCACTCAACCTCCCAAAATGCTGGGATTACAGGTACGAGCCACCACACCCATCCTGCTTTCTCGTGTCTTCTCATAATTCCTCACTGAATGCCAGATACTGCATGTAACAAAAACCCTGCAGATCCAAAATAAACAAAATTTATCCACCAAAGAATGGCATAACCCTCCTGGCAGGCCCTAGAGTCAGGCTGTCATGCTGTGTCATCTGTAGTTGAGCTGGATGGGAGATGTGTTACAGCTTTAGTTGAATCTGGGTCACAGCAGCTTCAAAGATTTTGCGGGTAGTATCAGGACGTTCTGCTTTGCAGAGCTTGTGATGGGAGCAATAAGACTCTGCAGATGTCTTTTGCTTTATAGTAGAGCTACCAAGCTTTCTAAACCACACAGGCCTTTTGCTGTCTCTTCTGTCCAGTTCTACAATGGTTTTCTGGGTTCTCAGGAGGGCTCCTTTTATTCTCTTAGGCGCAGGAGGGACCTCAGCCATGGACACAGGGTCTCAGAGGGGTTTCTCTCAGCTCTCCTGCCCTATCTTATGATCACGCTACTAACTGCCTGCACCCAGTTAGTGTCCAAGGACTAAAATATTGGTGGGTATGGCATGATTTTCAGCTGGGGCTTTTTTGAAATGTGAATCTGTCACAGTACCTGTTAAAAGTTTGTTCCCGTTGGGTGAGGTGGCTTATGCCTGTATTCCCAGCACTTTGGAAAGGTGAAGTGAGCAGATCACCTGAGGTCAGGAGATCAAGACCAGGCTGCCCAACATGATGAAACCCTGTGTCTATGAAAAATACAAAAATTAGGCAGGCATGGTGGCATATGCCTGTAATTCCAGCTACTCAGGAGGCTGAGGCTGGAGAATTGCTTGAACCCGGGAGGCGGAGGTTGCAGTGACCTGAGATTGCACCATTGCTTTCCAGCCTGGGTGACAGAGGGAGGCTCTGTCTCGGAAAATGAAAAAATAAGTTTGTTTTAGTTAGGCAGCCTCCACCTGAAGCCCATGTCTACCATGCATAAAAGCTTCTGGGAGCCTCTTCTCTCCTAAGAAGGCCTCATCACTTTGTAGAATTTACCTCTTTTAGATTTCGTTGATTTGTCAGCTCTTTGATGGATTAGAAAGATAAAGGAGGCTGGGCAGAGGTATCTGGGATAGGAAAGATGCCCACTCCAATTAGGAAAGCATCTGGATGAGTTCTGGCTAGTCTAGAGAGGAGCTGATGGCTGTTCTTGGGAGGTTTCTTAGTAGGGCTCACACCTGTAATCCCAGCACTTTAGGAGGCTGAGGCAGAAATTTGAGACCAGCCTAGGCAACATGGTAAGAGCTTGTCTCTACAAATATATCTCCATCTATCTATATCTATATATCTCTATCTATATAGATAGAGATAGATATATAGATAGATATAT
Organism: Saguinus oedipus; assembly: GCA_031835075.1. Classification (NCBI taxonomy): domain Eukaryota; kingdom Metazoa; phylum Chordata; class Mammalia; order Primates; family Cebidae; genus Saguinus; species Saguinus oedipus. The sequence goes on from CM063171.1 coordinate 24,838,714, forward strand.
AACTAGTTCGGCATGGTGGTGCACACATATAGTCCCAGCTACTCAGGAAGTTCAGGTGGAAAAATTGCTTGATCCCAGGAGTTGAAGGCTGCAGTGAGCTATGATCACACTTGGGTAACAGACCAAGACTCTTTCTCAAAAAAAAAAAAAAAAGAAAAGAAAAGAAAAGAAAAGAAAAGAAAAAAACACACACACAAAACCTCAAAAACCCAACTATGATTTTGTGTCTTATGCCAACTGTCCTCATTCTCAAGAATCCCTTGATCCCAGGAGGTGGAGGTTGCAGTCAGCCAAGGCAGGTGGATCACCTGAGGTCAGGAGTTAAAGACCAGCCTGGACAACATGGCAAAACACCATTTCTAATAAAAATACAAAAATTAGCCAGGTGTGGTGGCGGGCACCTGGAATTATAGCTACTTGGGATGCTGAGGCAAGAGAATCACTTGAACTTAAGAGGGGGAGTTTGCAGTGACCTGAGATCACACCACTGCACTCCAGCCTGGGTGACAGAACTAGGGAGGCTTCATCTCAAAAAATAATAAAAATGCTTTTTAAAAAAGGCAGGGATGGACACAGTGACTCATGCTTATAATCCCAGCACCTGGAGAGGCAAAGGCAGGAGGATCACTTAAGGCCAGGGGTTCAAGACCAGCCTGGGCAACATGGCAAGACCCTGTCTCTACAAAAAGAAAAATTATTAGCTGGGCCTAGTGACATGAACCTGTAGTCCTAGCTACTCGGGAGGCTAAGGTGGGAGGATTGTTTAAGGTCACGAGGAGGAGGCTGCAGTGAGCCAAGATCGTGCCACTGCACTCCAAATCCTAGAAGAAAGAAAGAAAAGAAAACCATAAAAAAGCAAAAAGTTTAATGGTTGTGGAGAGCTTCCTGATTACAATGCAGATCTGACAACTGTGAGAGCTCTGCAGAGAACCAGAGCAGACCGTCCACATAGGAGCTGTTTATAAGGCAGGAATGGCCCAAATCTGGAATCCCTGCCATGCAGAGTCATTGGTTGGGAGCAACCTGGGAAGAGTATGCGTCAGAATGGATCCTGCGGTGGGCCCAAGTGTGTTAGTGGCTGGAGTCTCTTAGCCAGCCAGACCTCTTGCAGAAGGCTCTTTTAAGGGGGGATCTGGCCAGGCATGGTGGCATGCACCTGTAATCCCACCACTTTGGGAGGTTCAGGCAGGTGGATCACTTAAAGTCGGACGTTTAAGACCGGGTTGGACAACATGGTAAAATCCCATCTGTACTAAAAATACAGAATTAACCAATGTGGTGGCATCTGCCTTTCTTCTGAGCTACTTGGGAAGCTGAGGCAGGAGAATCCTTTGAGCCCAGGAGGTGGAGGTTGCAGTGAGCTGAGATTGCACCACTGCATTCCAACCTGGGAAACAGAGCAAGATTCTGTCTTTAAAAAAATAAAATAAAATAGGGAGATATGAATGTGTTACCACCACCACCACCGACACCACCACCACATTGCGAAACAGTTTTCCAAAGTGGGTGTGCCAACATAAATTCCCAACAGAGCTGTATGAGGTTTCTTCACACCACATCCACTCACTCTTGGGCATTCTTAGTGCTTTCAGCTTTAAGGTTTTTTTTGATTCTATAGAGGAATCTCATTGTGGGTATTTTGTTTTTTTATTTTTTTTGAGTTTTGGGTTTGGGGATTCTTGTTTTGTTTTTCTGAGACAGAGTCTCACTCTGTTGCCCAGGCTGGAGTGCAGTGGCAGGATCCAAGTTGTGCACAACCAGCCTGGGCAACAGAGTGAGACACAACCTCCACCTCTCAGGTTCAAGTGATTCACCTGCCTCAGGCTTTTGAGTAGCTGGGATTACAGCCACCTGCCACCAAGCCCAGCTAATTTTTTTTTTTTGTATTTTTAGTAGAGACAGGGTTTCACCATGTTAGCTAGGCTGGTCCTAAACTCCTGACCTCAAGTGATTTACCTGACTGGGCCTCCCAAAGTGCTGGGATTATAGGTGTAAGCCACTGTGAGTGGCCTGTTTTTTTTGTTTGACAGGGCCTTACTCTGTCACTCAGGCCAGAGTGCAGTGGCATAATCATAGCTCACTGCAGCCTCCAACTCCCAGGCTCAAGTGATCCTCCTGCCTTACTTAGCCTCCTAAGTGGCTCCTGAGACTCTAGGCATGCACCACTAAACTCAGCTAATTTCTTTTGTAGAGATGGGATCTCTCTCTGTTGACCAGGCTGGTCTCAAACTCCTGGGCTCAAGCAATCTTCCCACCTTGGCCTCCCAAAGTGCGGAATTGCAGGCAAAAGCCGCTGTGCCTGGCTTCTCTTTGTAGTTTTTCAAATGCCTTTCTCTAATGACTAACAAATTTGAGCATTTCTTATGTGTCCTTTGACCACTTAGATGTTCTATTTTGTGAAGTGCTATTGAAGTCTTTTGCCCACTTTAAAAAATAGGTTAAGCTTTGGCAACATAGAGACTTTACCTCTTCTAATAATAAAAATTAGCCAGGTGTGGAAATATACACCTGTAGTCCCCCCTACTCAGGAGACTGGGGCAGGAGAATTGCTTAAGCCCAGGAATTAGAGGCTGCAATAAGTGATGATCATGCCACTGCACTCCAGCATGGGTGACAGAGTGAGACCCTGTCCCAAAATTAAAAATAGAGAAATTTCAATATAATTATCTTTTAAAAAAATATAATGGATTCTGTTATTCTATTATTGTCAGAACAGAGAAAATGCTCATTTTTAAAAATCTAGTTGAGGGGTGAACCACTAATCATCATTTGTACACACAAAACCTACTGACCTACCAGGCAAAAAAGGAGGCATCCATTGAGCAAGCCTACTGCTAGATGCTATGTCATCTCTAAACTTCATGAGATCTGGTCAGGCACAGTGACTTATTCCTGTAAAACCCTGTAGGCTGAGGTGGGAAAATTGCTTGAGGCCAGGAGTTTGAGACCAGCCTGGGAAACAGCAAGATCCTATCTCTATAAAAACATTTTTAAAAAATTAGCTGGGTGTGATAGTGTGTCCCTGTGGTCCCAGCTACTTGGGAGGCTGAAGGGAGAGGATCACTCGAGCCCAGGAGTTTGAGGCTGCAGTGAGCAATGATCCTGCAGTATAGCCTGTGCAACAGAGCAAGACCCTGTCTTCACAAATAAATAAGTAAACATTAAATGATCTATACTAGGGTACAGGCAGGTCTTATTATCCCCACTTTTCATCTTCAGCTCTGAGTTGTGTCATACATCAACTCTGATGACTTTTGCTTCCACTCCCCTTAAGCCATCCACAGGAATAGCTACTTTACATAGAAAAGTACATCTCAGAGGGCTAAATGACTTGCCCAATTACTGTAAAAGATAGAGCTTCAATGAGCATCAAGGCCTGTCTGATGCTAGTATTCTCTCTCCAGCCCTCAGTGTGGCTTCTGTTTATTTATTTTAATTTTTTTGAGATGGAGTTTTACTCTTGTTGTCCAGGCTGGAGTGCAATGGCATAATCTTGGCTCATTGCAACCTCCATCTCCTGGGTTTAAGTGATTCTCCTGCCTCAGGCTCCCAAGTAGCTGGCGTTACAGGTGGCTGCCACCACACCCAGCTAATTTCTTGTATTTCTAGTAGAGCAGGGGTTTCACCATGTTGACCAGGCTGGTCTTGAACTTCTGACCTCAGGTGATCCACCCACCTCAGCCTCCCAAAGTGCTGGGATTACAGGCATGAGCCACCACATCCTGCCTTGGCTTCCCTTTGATAAATTATCACTCAATTTGATATAGAGGCTTTCTTTATTCCCAGAATATAATGAATGAACTATTTCCTAACCGAATTCCTCTGTTTTTTCTATCAGTGTTATCAAGAGCCAGTGTCTTCCCTTGTGCCTACCTCAAGGTGAAACAGTGATGGCTCCCCTGTGCTCTCAAGCAGGCTAGACCTAAGCTTAAATCCTGAAGTGTGCTGAGACTCTGCTGCACACTGCCATCCTGAGGCCCCTGTGATGTATCTCGACTGAGGTTCTCTCCCTCCAAGTCCTATGAACCCCATAGCTGGCACCCTGGCCACCAGCCTAAACCTAGTCTCAGAGCTCAGTAAGCTTCAGGAAGCCTGAAGTCTGTGACTTCTCACACTCCTGCCAGCCTATTCTTAGTTCTTTGCTGTATTAACTCATTTAACACAGACAAAGTATTTTATGTTTTACAGATGAGGAAACTGAGGCTTGGAGAGGAAATATAGCCTGCCCAAAATCACATGGCTAATAAGTTGTAGAACTAGAATTCAAACTCCAAGTGTATGTCCTGGACCCAAGCTCTTAAACCCTGTGCTATGAACTAGTAGCACATGGAGAATTTTGATTATTTTGTTTAGCATTTGACACCATATAATGTAATATGTATTATACTTATCTATCTTGTTTATGCCTCCCCCACTAGATTATAGGCCCGACAAAGACAAAGATCTTTGTTTGATTAACTGTATCAGCATCCAGAATAGGTCCCAACCATAGAGTAGGAACCCAGTATATGTATGTATGTATATATATGTGTATATATATTTGATAGATCCCTGTGGTGCCAGGCACAAATGGGCAGCTTGAGGACCAAGCGAGCTCCCAGGGCTTTTCTGCAGGTTTCTCTACCTCTGTATTTTGCTCAGCTTTCTAATTTGACTTGTCTCTAGGTAAGGTTGGAAACTTCTCCTGCAAACAGACCTTCAGCTTTTCCAGTGTGGGTATGTGTTCAGGAGAGGAGGGTCTCCGTTTCCACGTCCACAGTTGGGACACTCACAGTATTTAGGGTGTTTCTTGGATCCCACAGGGACAGTCCACTTCCTTCAGAGTGTCTGTTGGTCCTCTCAGTATTGATGGTTTGTTCTTGCAGTTGACCTGGAGCTTAAATTCACAATAAAAGCCTCCACATGTTGCTCTGTCTGGAGCTGAAATCCACTCCTGCTGCCCGTCCTCCAGGATTCCCTGAATTACCTTGTATTTTATTTTTCAATTTTAGTTTATAGAAATTACTTTTCCTGAAGACTTAGCACAAATGCCCTCAAAAACCTCACTAAAAATACATTCTATATTTCACCAGAATGTGTGACATGAATTAGAGTGGATAATCTGGTTACCCCATGAGGAGAGAGAAAAAAACATTGGAATTCTTACCTATGTTATTTTATCTAACTTCATTATTTCTTTATGGAAATGACTTAAACATAGAAGATATATAATAAGAATCTATATACATTTCAGTATATATAAATCACTTTCCTAATATAGTACACTTTGCATGTATGTATCCAGGGCAATAAGAAGAGATAGTAAAAGCAATATTATTCAGTGAAATTGTAGATCTATAAAGGGTTATGACACAGAGACATCTTGCTTAAGATATGGGGAATTATCTTCACTATTAGAGAAATTAGCATTCTTTGAAAACATGAGAATGTATTCCTGTATTTATTGATGTCAGAAAGTAGAGAAAGGTAGTCTGTGTCCTCTAACAAAAGAAACCTTGTTTTTTTTTTTTTAGACGGAGTTTCGCTCTTGTTACCCAGGCTGAAGTGCAATGGCGTGATCTCGGCTCACCACAACCTCTGCCTCCTGGGTTCAGGCAATTCTCCTGCCTCAGCCTCCTGAGTAGCTGGGATTACAGGCATGCACCACCATGCCCAGCTAATTTTTTGTATGTTTAGTAGAGATGGGGTTTCACCATGTTGACCAGGATGGTCTTGATCTCTTGACTTCATGACGACCTGCCTCGGCCTCTCAAAGTGCTGGGATTACAGGCTTGAGCCACTTTGAAATCTGACACTAGACAAGGATGCCCTCTCTCACCACTTCTATTCAACATAGTACTGGAAGTTCTAGCCAGAGCAATCAGGCAAGAAAAAGAAATAAAGGGTATTCAAATAGGAAAGGTAGAAGCCAAATTGTCTCTATTTGCAGAAGACATAATAGTATACTTAGAAGACCCCATCACCTCAGCCCAAAAGCTCCTGAAACTGATAAGGAACTTCAGCAAAGTCTCAGGATATAAAATCAATGTGCAATAATCACAATCATTCCTATACACCAAAAACAGACTAAAAGAGAACCAAATCAAGAATGAACTGCCATTCACAATTGCTACAAAAAAAAAATACCTAGGAATACAAATCACAAGGAACGTAAGGGACTTATTCAAGGAAAACAACAAGCCACTGCTCAACGAAATAAGAGAGGACACAAACAGATTGAGAATCATTCCGTGTTTGTGGTAAGGAAGAATGAATATCGTGAAAATGGCTATAGTGCCCAAAGTAATTTACACAATCAATGCTATCCCCATCAAACTACCATTGAATTTCTTCACAGAATTGGAAAAAACCACCATGAACTTCATATGGAACCAAAAGAGAGCCCGCATAGCCAAGTCCATTCTAAGCAAAAAGAACACAGTGGGAGGCATCACAGTATCAGACTTCAAACTATACTACAAGGCTACAGTAATCAAAACAGCATGGTACTGGTACCAAAACAGAGATATACACCAATGGAACAAAACAGAGGCATTGAAGGCAACACAATATATCTACAACAATATAATCTTTGATAAACCAGACAAAAACAAGCAATGGGAAAAGGATTCCCTGTTTAATAAATGGTGTTGGGAAAACTGGCTAGCCATATGCAGAAAGCAGAAACTGGACCCCTTCCTGACACCTTACACTAAAATTAACTCCAGATGGGTTAAAGACTTAAACTAAGACCTGACACCATAAAAACCCTAGAAGAAAATCTAGGCAAAACCATTCAGGACATAGGAGTAGGTAAGGACTTCATGAATAAAACACCAAAAGCATTGGCAACAAAAGCCAAAATAGACAAATGGGACCTAATCAAACTCCACAGCTTCTGCACGGCAAAAGAAACAGTCACTAGAGTGAATTGGCAACCATCAGAATGGGAAAAAATCTTTGCAGTTTATGCATCTGACAAAGGGCTGATATCCAGAATTTACAAAGAACTCAAACAGATTTACAGGAAGAAAACAAACAAGCCCATTCAAAAATGGGCAAAGTATATGAACAGACACTTTACAAAAGAAGACATACATGAGGCCAACAAACATGAAAAAATGCTCATCATCACTGGTCATTAGAGAGATGCAAATCAAAACCACATTGAGATACCATCTCACGCCAGTTAGAATGGCGATCATTAAAAAATCTGGAGACAGCAGATGCTGGAGAGGATGTGGAGATAGGAACACTCTTACACTGTTGGTGGGAGTTTAAATTAGTTCAAGCATTGTGGAAGACAGTGTGGCGATTCTTCAAGGACCTAGAAATAGAAATTCCATTTGACCCAGCAATCCCATTACTGGGTATATATCCAAAGGACTATAAATTTTTCTACTATAAGGACACATGCACACTAATGTTCATTGCAGCACTGTTTACAATAGCAAAGACCTGGAGCCAACCCAACTGCCCATCAATAATAGACTGGACTGGGAAAATGTGGCACATATACACCATGGAATATTATGCAGCAATCAAAAATGATGAGTTTGTGTTCTTTTTAAGGACATGGATGAATTTGAAGAACATCATTCTCAGCAAACTGCCACAAGAACAGAAAAAGTAATACCACATATTCTCACTCATAGGCGGGTGAGAAAAATGAGAACACATGGAAACAGGGAGGGGGTCTACTACACAATGGGGTCTATTGGGGGAAGGGGAAGGGACAGTGGGGGGGCTGGGGAGGGATAGCCTGGGGATAAATGCCAAGTGTGGGTGAAAGGGAGGAAGGCAGCAAAGCACACTGCCATGTGTGTACCTATGCAACTATCTTGCACATTCTGCACATGTACTCCAAAACCTATAATGCAATAAAAATTTTAAAAATTAAAAAAAACTACATTGAGATACAATGTCATGTCTGTTAGAATGGCGATCATTATAAAATCTACAGACAACAGATGCTGGAGAGGATGTGGAGAAATAGGAACACTTTTACACTGCTGGTGGGAGTGTAAATTAGTTCAACCATTGTGGAAGACTGTGTGGCGATTCCTCAAGGACCTAGAAATAGAGATTTCATTTGACCCAGCAATCCCATTACTGGGTATATATCCAGAGAATTATAAATCGTTCTACTATAAGGACACATGCACTCAAATGTTCATTGCAGCACTGTTTACAATAGCACAGACCTGGAATCAATCTAAATGCCCATTGATGATAGACTGGACTGGGAAAATGTGGCACATATACACCATGGAATATTATGCAGCAATCAAAAACGATGAGTTCATGTCCTTCCTAGGGACATGGATTAACCTGGAGAACATCATTCTCAGCAAACTGACACAAGAACAGAAAAGGAAATACCACATGTTCTCACTCATAGGAGGGTGTTGAATAATGAAAACACATGGACATGGGAAGTACTACACTCTGGGGTCTGTTGGGGAAATATGGGAGGGACAGAGTGGGGTGGGGAGTTGGGGAGAGATAGCATGGGGAGAAATGCCAGATAAAGGTGAAGGGGAGGAAGGCAGCAAATCACACTGCCACGTGTGTACTTATGCAACTATCTTGCATGTTCTTCACATGTACCCCAAAACCTAAAATGCAATTAAAAAAATAAGTAAAGTAAAAAAAAAAAAAAAAAAAAAAAAAGAAAGAAACCTTGATCAGAGCCAGGATTATTTTAAAGAGATTGGTTAGCCCTGTGGTAGGTGAAATAATGCCATAAAATATGCCTGTGTCTCTCCCCAGTGCCTAGGGATGTGTCAGGGTACTGACATATGCCTTTATTTCAGTGCAGAATTAAGGCTGCAGGTAAAATAAAGGTGGATAATAAGCTGGCTCTAAAATAAGAATATTAAGTTGAATTACAAGTTTGGCCTAATGTGTTACAAGGCTCCTTAAATGTAAAAGAGACTATCAATTATTCTGTTATAAGGACACATGCACACGAAAGTTCATTGCAGCACTGTTTACAATAGCAAAGACTTGGAACCAACCCAAATGCCCAGTGATGATAGACTGGACAGGGAAAATGTGGCACATATACACCATGGAACAGTATGCAGTCATAAAAAATGATGAGTTAATGTCCTTTGTAGGGACATGAATGAACCTGGAAACCATCATTCTCAGCAAACTGACACAAGAACAGAAAATCAAACACCACATGTTCTCATAGGTGGGTGTTGAACAATGAGAACACATGGATACAGGGAGGGGAGCATCACACACTGGGGTATGTGGGGGGGCACTAGGGGAGGGACAGAGTGGGGTGGGGAGTTGTGGAGGGATAACATGGGGAGAAATGCCAGATATAGGTGATGGGGAGGAAGGCACCATATCACATTGCCATATATGTACCTATGCAACAATCTTGCATGTTCTTCACTCATACCGCAAAACCTAAAATGCAATAAAATATATATTTAAAAAATGTAATAGAGAGACTAAGAAGAGAATCATTCTGAGTGCTGTGATGTGAGGGAGTCTGTTCAGTTTTTAATTTTTTTTAATTTACTGACTCTCTTCTTTCAAATAAAATTTACTTTAGTTCAGATATGCAAACACTCATAAGGTATTTTTATATGACTATCACTTTTCTGGGTGATGAATATTAGGCAAGAGAATCTAGAACTACAAAAAAAAGTGTTTTCTAAATAGTTTTCCCCAGAGTTATAGTAGTATAGATAATGGGCATTCTATTCACGTGATTATGGAATGTGCTGGTGTTCTCTTTGTGTGCATGTGTGTGTATATCTCTATATATAATTTGGTGTACAAAATAATATGACTGTAGTTTAAAAAATTTATGGGGCCAGGTGCAGTGGCTCACGCCTGCAATCCCAGCACTTTCTAATTTTCTTAAGGTAAATGTTGTACCACTTCTGTAATAAACAATGAGAATGTGGAATCACTTCTGAAATAAAAGCTGAGAAAAGCTATCTTTTCAACCTGAGGCTGAATTTGCTGCTAAGCACCAGGAGGGCCTGTCCAGCCCTGCTCTGCCAAGATATGACACTCTAGCAACCCCTAACCTCTCATTTATTCCTCTGGGGTAAGAAGGCTTCTGTGCACTCACATCTGGCACTTGATGTAGACTTTGAGCAGTTCCTGATCCACGCTATAAAGTTCGGTTCTGTTGACTCTGTCAAAGTAGTAGGTGATGTCGTTTATGTGCTTGGGGATATGAGGCCCTTCCACACCATCAAACTTTAAATAGCCAAACTGGTAGTCAAAATGGGCTACAGGGGAAATAGGTGCCATAAGAAAGGGAAGATTCCTGCCTGCCACCCCTGCTGCACTCCCTTGGACATCCTGGAGCACAAAGGGACTTCATGTACTTTGAGTGCCACCCTGGAAGCCTCCCAGCCATGACCATGCTCCCATTCATGGCCAGGGAAGGAAGCCCACACCCCACAAGCCCCATCACTCTTCACACTTGATGTCTCATCCTAGTAATGCCAGGCAGGCTCTGGTTTGATCTCTGGTTGCCAGGCTGGGGTGGGGGGGCCACAGGCACATAGGTCACAGGCCCTATGGGGAAAGGGGTACCAGGTCAGGCCTGAGGGTGTCTCCCAACTCCAGGCCCTCCATAAGGGGTAGTGCATACCTTGGATCTCTCCACAGTTGGCAGGTATGTGTCTTAGCTCCAGCAGGCAAGTGGGGCATGAAGCCAGTTTCTCTCTGGGCACTTCAGGCTTCATGTCTATTTGTAATGGAACCCACTTGGGTTTGTTTCCCGGGAGATGGCATGGGCACATGAGAAAGGCTTGAGGGAGATGTCACTCCTAGACAACTCTACCCAACTCTTCTTCCTCTGCCCTGGACTTGGGCCCAAGTCACAATCTGGTTACCTTGGGCAGATCCCTTTCCCACACACTAGCCCTCTTTTTCATCTCCAAAATAAGTCAGTCAGTGGCCCTCAGTGTGTTGGAGACTCCTGGTTAACTCCCAAGATCAATGTCTCCATGGCCACAGAATCTCCTTCTGGAGTCAAACACATGGCTGCCCAGAATGAAGACCATGGTTTCCAGACTCCTATAGATGGGTGCCAAAATGCTGCCTACAAGAGCTGAGCTGAACTAACCAACTTCAGGTGGAGTCCCTAAAAAGAAAGGGGACACCCTTCCCTGTTCCTTTTCTGCTAGCTACAAGGATAAGGAAATAGGAGGTCATCAGAGATGATGAAAATTCAGTGTACCACAGCAAGCTGAAGGGATTAAGGAGTTGCCATACCAGGCCTGGCATATTTACATCAAGGTGTTACATCAAAGAAAAGTTTTTTCTTGGGGGGAGGAGGCAAGATGGCATCATAGAGGCGACTCAGGATTGCAGCTCTCAGTGAAGGCGCAGAGGGTGAGTCCTAGCTGCATTCTCGGATGGACCTTTTATGCCCACAGAGTGTTGAAAGTCCCAGGTGTGGGAGAGACACGGGACACTAACACAGCCGGCTAACGCAGCCGGCTCCTGCTGCCTCTTTGGCCGGCGCCGCAGCGGGACCTGGTGCGGATCTCACTGGTCTGGGTGCCCTGTTAAACCAGCAATCTGAGATTTGGAAGGGCAGATTGGCATGTCCATCTGATTGAATGGGACTTGGACAATGAGCCAGACCAGGAGTTTCCTGGGAAGCGTGATCTGAGCCGGGGTAGTGGGCAGTGGCACGGGAGATCGCACGGACCCCAGTGCCCTATTGGCAGGCTACTGGGGCGCCAGTGAGAGAGTCGACTTTTCAGCTTGGGGAGAGGAAGAGAGAGAGAGACAGGATGGACTCTGAGGCAAGGAGCTGGGTGATTGGGCTCGGCGGGTCCCACGCTCAAGGGGACAAGCAGGGCGGTGACTGGAGGTGCATGGGGCTGAGAGTTTTGCTGCTGGCATCTAGGACGGTGCAGCCCGGTGAGGGAGGGGCATCCACCATTGCTGATGCAGTCCACCCCCACTGAAGTACCGCCCAGGATTGACGCAACCTGCCATTGCCGAGGCAACCTGCCATAACAGAGAGACTCCGCCAGGAGGCGGGAGTGCTCCACAGCAGACGGGAGCCCAGCAGAAGGGAGCCCAGCAGAAAAAGGATGGACCCATGCTAGCAGGTCAGAGCCCCGGCAGGCAAATAGTGAATAGACTGCCGCCTAGTGGGGCAGGAGAGTGCAACAGATACTCATAAAGAAAACCCCAACTCCCTGAGACAGAGCATCTAAGGGGGGAAAAAAAGGGTGGTGTTTTATGAGTTCTATAGCAGCAGATATAAACAACCTCCGAACAACCCTGACTGAACAACGAAGCTCACAGATCAGCACTGGAGCTCCTATAAAGCACAGAGTGTCTCCTCAAGCAGATCCCTGAACCCTGTATATCAAAGGAGTCACCCCAGAAAAGAACTAATCAGACTGACATTTGGCTGCCATCATTCTGGAACAAGGACAGCAGAAGAAGAAACTGATATCATCCCTCACTGGTCCACAGCTGCTGCAGGTATACCCCAGACAAGCAGGGCCTGGAATGGACCTCAGCACTCATACAGCAGAGGGGATAGACCATTAGAGGGAAAACTAAGTAACAGAAATATTTCATCATCAACAATCTCAGCGTCCACACAGAGACCCAATTAAAAAATCAGCAACTACTAAGATGACAGGCGGATAAATCCATAAAGATGGGAAGAAACCAGTGCAAAAAGGAGGAAAGCACCTGAAACCAAAACACCTCACCTCCAAAAAAGAACCAAAACTCCTCACCAGCAAGGAAACAAAGCTGGACGGAGAATGAATGTGACGAAATGACGGAATCAGACTTCAGAAAGTGGATAATGAGAAACTTCAGTGAGCTAAAAGAACATGTTCTAAACCAGTGCAAAGAAACTAAGAACCTTGAAAAAAGATTTGAAAAAAGTTTCGAGGAATTGATAACAAGAATGGACAACTGAGAGAGGAATATGAATGAATTGAAGGAGCTGAAAAACGCAACACGAGAACTTCGCGAAGCATGCACATGTTTCAAAAGCTGAATTGACCAAGCAGAAGAAAGAATATCAGAAGTTTAAGATCAACTCAATGAAATAAAACGAGAAACCAAGATTAAAGAAAAAAGTACAAAAAGGAATGAACAAAATCTCCAAGAAATGTGGGACTATGTGAAGAGACCCAACCTACGTTTGATAGGTGTACCAGAATGTGATGAAGAGAATGAATCCAAGCTGGAAAATACTCTTCAGGATATTATCCAAAAAAATTTTCCCAACCTAGCAAGACAGGTCAATACTCAACTCCAGGAAATATAGAGAACACCACAAAGATACTCCGCAAGAACAGCAACCCCAAGGCACATAATCGTCAGATTCACCAGGGTTGAAATGAAGGAGAAAATACTAAGGGCAGCCAGAGAGAAAGGTCGGGTCACCCACAAAGGGAAGCCCATCAGACTCACAGCAGATCTCTCGGCAGGGACCCTACAAGCCAGAAGAGAGTGGGGGCCAATATTCAACATCCTTAAAGAAAAGAGCTTTCAACCCAGAATTTCATATCCAGCGAAACTGAGCTTCATAAGTGAAGGAAAAATAAAATCCTTCACGAACAAGCAAGTACTCCGAGATTTTGTCACCACTAGGCCTGCTTTACAAGAGCTCCTGAAAGAGGCACTACACATAAAAAGAAACAACCATTTCCAGCCATCCTAAAAGCATACCAAATGCTAAAGACCATCAACAAAATGAAGAATGTACATGAACCAATGGGCAAAAGAGCCAGCTAGCATCAAAATGGCAGTATCAAATTCACACATAACAATATTAACCCTGAATGTAAATGGGCTAAATGCACCAATCAAAAGACACAGACTGGCAAATTGGATAAAAAACCAAAACCCATCCGTGTGCTGTATCCAGGAAACCCACCTCAAACGCAAAGATACACAAAGGCTCAAAATAAAAGGATGGAGGAAGATTTACCAAGCAAACGGAGAGCATAAAAAAGCAGGAGTTGCAATTCTCATCTCTGATAAAAAAGATTTCAAAGCAACAAAGATCAAAATAGACAAAGAAGGTCATTACATAATGGTAAAAGGATCGATACAACAAGAAGAGCTAACAATTCTAAATATATATAGACCCAATGCAGGAGCAACCAGATATATAAAGCAAGTTCTTAATGACTTACAAAGAGACTTAGACTCCCACAGAATAATAGTGGGAGATTTTAACACTCCACTGTCAATCGCAGACAGATCAACCAGACAAAAAAATTAATAAAGATATCCAGGACTTGAACTCAGACCTGGAACAAGCAAACCTGATAGACATTTACAGAACTCTCCACCCCAAATCCACACAATATACATTCTTCTCAGCACCACATCACACCTACTCCAAAATTGACCACATAATTGGAAGTAAAGAACTCCTCAGCAAATGCAAAACAACGGAAATTATAACAAACAGTCTCTCGGACCATAGTGTAATCAAGTTGGAACTCAAAATTCAGAAAATAACTCAGAACCACACAGCTACATGGAAACTGAACAACTGGCTCCTGAATGTTGATTGGATAAACAATGAAATGAAGGCAGAAATTAAGAAGTTCTTTGAAACCAACGAAAACGAAGACACAACATACCAGAATCACTGGGACACATTTAAAGCAGTCTGTAGAGGAAAATATATAACCATAAGTGCCCACATGAGAAGAGTGGAGAGATCCAAAATTGACACCCTATCGTCAAAATTGAAAGAGCTAGAGGAGCAAGATCAAAAAAGCTCAAAACCTAGCTGAAGACAAGAAATAACTAAGATCAGAGCAGAACTGAAGGAGATAGAGACAAGAAAAACCCTTCAAATAATCAATAAATCCAAGAGCTGGTTTTTCAAAAAGATCAACAAAATAGACCAGTAGCCAGACTGATAAAAAAGAAAAGAGAGAAGAACAAAATAGATGCAATAAAAAACGATAAAGGGGAAATCACCACAGATTCCACAGAAATTCAAAGCATCATCAGAGAATACTACAAACAACTCTATGCACATAAACTAGTAAATCAGGAAGAAATGGATAAATTCCTGGATACCTGTGTCCTCCCAAGCCTAAACCAGGAGGAAGCTGAAACTATGAATAGACCAATAACAAGGTCTGAAGTTGAGGCAGCAATTAAGAGCCTACAACACAAAAAAAGCCCAGGTCCAGATGGGTTCACAGCTGAATTCTACCAGACACACAAAGAGGATCTGGTACCATTCCTTCTGAAACTATTCCAAATAATCCAAAAAGAGGGAACCCTTCCCAAATCATTTTATGAGACCAACATCATCCTGATACCAAAACCTGGCAGAGACTCAACAAGAAAAGAAAACTTCAGGCCAATATCCATGATGAACAGAGATGCAAAAATCTTCAATAAAATACTGGGAAACCGATTGCAACAGCACATTAAAAAACTTATCCATCATGATCAAGTAGTATTCATCCTGGGAATGCAAGGCTGGTTCAACGTACCCAAGTCTTTAAATGTAATTCACCACATAAACAGAAGCAAAAACAAAAACCACATGATTATCTCAATTGGCACAGAGAAGGCATTTGACAAAATTCAACAGCCCTTTATGCTAAAAATCCTCAACAAACTTGGTATTGATGGAACATATCTCAAAGTAATAAAAGCTATTTACAACAAACCAACAGCCAATATCATAATGAATGGGCAAAAACTGGAAGCATTCCCTTTGAAATACGGCAGTAGACAAGGATGCCCTCTCTCACCACTTCTATTCAACATGGAACTGGAAGTTCTAGCCAGAGCAATCAGGGAAGAAAAAGAAATAAAGGGTATTCAAATAGGAAAGTTGGAAGCCAAATTGTCTCTATTTGCAGACGACATGATAGTATACCTAGAAGACCCCATCACCTCAGCCCAAAAGCTCCTGCAACTGATAAGCAACTTCAGCAAAGTCTCAGGATATAAAATCAATGTGCAAAAATCACAAGAATTCCTGTACACCAATAACAGACTTAAGGAGAACCAAATTAAGAATGAACTGCCAGTCACAATTGCTACAAAGAAAATAAAATACCTAGGAATACAACTCACTAGAAATGTAAGGGACCTCTTTAAGGAAAACTACAAACCACTGCTCAACGAAATAAGAGAGGACACAAACAGATGGAGAAACATTCCATGTTCATGGTTAGGAAGAATCAATATCGTGAAATTGGCTATACTGCCCAAAGTAATTTACACAATCAATGCTATCCCCATCAAACTACCATTGAATTTCTTCACAGAAATGGAAAAAACCACCATGAGTTTCATATGGATCCAAAAAAGAGCCCGCATAGCCAAGTCAATTCTAAGCAAAAAGAACACAGCGGGAGGCATCACGCTACCAGACTTCAAACTATACTACAAGGCTACAGTAATCAAAACAGCATGGTACTGGTACCAAAACAGAGATATAGACCAATGGAACAGAACGGAAGCATTGGAGGCAACACAACATATCTACAACCATATTATCTTTGATAAAGCAGACAAAAACAGGCAATGAGGAAAGGATTCCCTGTTTAATAAATGGTGTTGGGAAAACTGGCTAGCCATGTGCAGAAAGCAGAATCTGGACCCCTTCCTGACACCTTACACTAAAATTAACTCCAGATGGATGAAAGACTTAAACGTAAGACCTGAAACCATAAAAACCCTAGAAGAAAATCTGGGCAAGACCATTTAGGACATAGGAGTAGGCAAGGACTTCATGAACAAAACACCAAAAGCATTGGCAACAAAAGCTAAAATAGACAAATGGGACCTAATCAAACTCCACAGCTTCTGCATGGCAAAAGAAACAGTCACTAGAGTGAGTCGGCAACCATCAGAATGGGAAAAAGTCTTTGCAGTTTACACATCTGACAAAGGGCTGATATCCAGAATTTACAAAGAACTCAAACAGATTTACAGGAAAAAATCAAACAAGCCCATTCAAAAATGGGCAAAGGATATGAACAGAAACTTTACAAAAGAAGGCATACATGAGGCCAACAAACATATGAGAAAGTGCTCATCATCATTGGCCATTAGAGAGATGCAAATCAAAACCACATTGAGATACCATCTCACACCAGTTAGAATGGCGATCATTAAAAAATCTGGAGACAGTAGATGCTGGAGAGGATGTGGAGAAATAGGAACACTCCTACACTGTTGGTGGGAGTGTAAATTAGTTCAACCATTGTGGAAGACAGTGTGGCGATTCCTCAGGGACCTAGAAATAGAAATTCCATTTGACCCATCAATCCCATTACTGGGTATTTATCCAAAGGACTATAAATTGTTCTACTATAAGGACACATGCACACGAATGTTCATTGCAGGACTGTTTACAATAGCAAAGACCTGGAACCAACCCAAATGCTTATTGATGATAGACTGGACTGGGAAAATGTGGCACATATACACCATGGAATATTATGCAGCAATCAAAAATGATGAGTTTGTGTCCTTTGTAGGGACATGGATGAATCTGGAGAACATCATTCTCAGCAAACTGACAGAAGAACAGAAAAAGAAATACTGCATATACTCACTCATAAGTGGGTAAGTAAAATGAGAACACATGGACACAGAGAGGCAGTCTACTATACACTGGGGACTGTTGTGGGGAATGGGGGAGGGACAGCGGGGGCCCTGGGGGGGGCATAGCCTGGGGATGAATACCAAGTGTGGGTGAAGGGGAGGAAGGCAGCAAAACACACTGCCATGTGTGTACCTATGCAACTATCTTGCACGTTCTGCACATGTACCCCAAAACCTATAATGCAATAAAAATTTAAAAAAAAATAATGAAAAGTTTTTTCTTGTTTTAACTATGGTTACTTTGGATCAGTATTAAAGAAGCCAAAATTTCAGCAAGTTTTCTAGAAGCTCTTGTCTTTGAGAGGAGAAACTGGTAAATGACAGATGATGGAAGACTGCTGTTTCACCAGCCTACATCCATCAGTTTCCCACTGACTTTTCAGAGGGGGCACCTAAAAGTCCTCCAGCAGCCCTGTGGAGTCCTGACATTTCAGTTTTACCCTGCCACCTTCTCCCAAGTCCTGTTCCAGTCACTCACCTTTCTTCTGCCCACCTTGCTGGTAATCCTCATCTTCATTCTTTTTCTTCCCTGATTCATCTGATTTGGTTTTTGGACTCTCCTTCCTATCCCTCCTTTCTCCTTTCTCCTGTTCCTTCATGTCCTTCTTGGGTGGCAGTTTATGGGCAGGCTGAGGCTTGTGGGATGGTGGCTATAGCAGAAAGTAAAGAAACAGGGAGGTAAGTGTGAGTGTTTCATGGTATGTGAGAGAAGACACTCCCTGTCACCAAAAGGCAGGCTGGAGCCACAACATGCAGTGGCAGGCTTGACAGGATATATTCTAAGGTCATTTTCACATCTTAGCTGGTTTCACTGGGAACCATGGTCAAATAGGCAAGAAGGTGGGAGAGGCAATTTATCTCTCCAGCTTCCAAGTCTAAGTGACAGAGACAATCCTCAGGACAGTGGTGCTGAGTCTCACAGGGGAAAATGACTCCCTGCAACAGGGCCATGCTGCCTAGGTAGTCTGTGGGATGGAAGAGATGCCTTCTGGACTATCAACAGCACTGTCTGTTAAGTAAAAGCAGACACAGCCCGTGAGTATAGACTAAGACACTGGCCCAGAACAGAAGTGCTGGGGAGAAGACATCTGACTAGGAGTCCTCTCTTTGCAAAGGCCCAAGAGAATTTTATTAGCTTCCCCAAGACGTGTGGTCAGTACTTGGCCTAATGACCACTCTACTTCACACAGAAAACGTGATGGAGAACACAGGATGGGGAATAACACAAAACACTTGACTTCCAATCCCCACTTAGCCACCAAGGGCTAGGAATTAACCTCTGCAAGTCTCAGCAGCTTCATCTGTAAAATGGGAATTACAAAAGGACCTATCTCAGAGTCACTGTGAGGGTTAGATGAAATGATGAACACACAATTCATCTGATACTGGAGTAAAATGGCTTTGAACTGTGTGGGTCCACTTAAAGGAAGGACTTTTAAAAACCAAACGCAGATCAAAAATACAATATTAGCAGGATGTGAAAACCTGTGTACATGGAAGTCTGACTTTTCATATATATCAGTCCTGGAGGGCCAAATGCAAAACTTGAGTATGTGAAACTTTTGGTATATTCAGGAGTCCTGGAACCAACCACACCGCCAGCCCTGACATTTAAAACAAAGGATAACTGTACTCGGCAGTCCCTGAAACAAAGCAAAGCCTCAAATTATGACAATTCTTAGCAATTTTGATGTTGCTCAGATTATATTAACCACTCTGTTTAGAAAACAGAGGCCAGGGAGCCAGATGCAGTGGCTTATGCTTGTAATCCCAGCACTTTGGGAGGCTGAGGTGGGCGGATCACCTGAGATCCAGAGTTCAAGACCATTCTGGCCAACATGGTGAAACCTCATTTCTACAAAAATAGTAAAAATTAGCCATGAGTGGAGGTTGCAGTGAGCTGACATCACACTGTTTATTCCAGTCTGGGAAAAAGAGAGAGACTCCATCTCAAAAAAGAAGATAAAAAAGCAAAGGAAAAGAAACTGAGAGGCTGAGTGCAGTGGCTCACACATATAATTCCAGCACTTTGGGAGGCTGAGGCAGGTAGATGACTTGAGGTCAGGAGTTAGAGACCAGTCTGGCCACCATGGTGAAATGCTTTCTTTACTAAAAATACCAAATTGGCAGTCATGGTGGTGAGCACCTGTAATCCCAGCTACTCTGGCGGCTGAGGCAGGAGACTCACTTGAACCTAGGAGGTGGAGGTTGCAGTGAGCCGAGATTGAACCACTGCACTCCAACCTGAGCAAAAAGAGTGAAACTCTGTCTCATAAAAAAAGAAAAATGGAGAAAGATAATAAGAGCTGAGGCTCTTTGGAAGCTTGAAAAGCTAAATGTGTGTATGTAAACAGAGTTCAAACCTGCCTATCCATCAACACAGACTCACCTGCACACTTTTGTGGGCTGCCTCTTTAGGTGTGGGCCTGTTGATTGCATCTCCAAAGTCACCAACCTACAGGGAACGTACACTATGAGGGCCCAAGGGGTGACCCTGTCTTTGCTTTTCAGTCCCCCACCCAAGCTTCACCAAGATATCAGAGTCCAAATCGGTCTGTTCACCAGGACCATTCACACTGGATACCCAGAAGGGACTCCCCTGCAATTAATTGGCAATCCAGAATTAGTTGGCAGTCCAGGAGCATTCATTCACTAGAACAAGAGGCCATCACCTCCAGAAAGTCCTGTTGGGTTGCCTGCTCTTCTTCCTTACCTTTCTGCCTTTGGCCTGTTTAGGAACAGCTGCTCTCACCACATTGGCTGGAGCAGAGTGTTCTGTGGGAACAAGAAGGGAGAGTTAGTAACACAGAGCCCATGTGAGGGGACTACTGGAAAGCTCCACACCCTCATCATCGTCCCCACTCCACCAAGGAACCTGCAAGTTCCCAAGTTAGGAAGATGCTGTAGAGAGGGGAAAGGCATGTGCTCAAACACCAGTAACAATTTTACCAGCCCATTCCTGAAGAAGCCATAGAAAGCCAGGCTGCATCTAACTGGGAGGGGGCCACACCTCACATGAACCTGACACTTCTCCACAGGGACTGGGACCCAGCATCCCTCAGAAAGGCATCTTTGGGGCCCTGCTAGCCAAGTCCAAGGCAGGGGAGGCAGCCTCCAGCACTCCCAGATTCTGGGATGGGATGGGAGTGAAAATGGCCACTCAGGTGGAGTTCCTGCTGCCTGGAGGAACCCAGCTCTTGCAGGCCAAGGAACACCAGGGGCTGGTGAGGAAGAAGGCACCATCTGCCAGTGCCTGAGGACAAAGAGGAGCCAGGGGCAAACAACCTCGGGGTAGGAGCCAGATGGCCACACTTTGAGACCCTGGCCACCTTGCACCAAGCTGCACAGGGAGGGCACCGGGTAGTGGGAGCTCAAGGCTGCAGTGGCCCAGTGCCAAGGACCTGACCCTCAGCTACCAGAAGGAGGGTGGCAGGGAGTCAAGAGCTGGCAGAGCCTCGGGTGCTGGCCCCATCTCTTCCAAAGAACAAAACTTAGCTGGGCGTGGTGATGTGCACCTCTAATCCTAGCTACTGGGGAGGCTGAGGCAGGAGAATCACTTGCACTCTGGAGGTGGAGGTTGCAGTGACCTGAGAACATGCCACAGTACTCTGGCCTGGTGATTGAGTGAGACTCCTTCTCAAAAAAATAAATAAAAAATAATGATTTCTACTAATATAAAGAAATGGACACAATAAATGGAAAGATTGTTTTTGGCCAAAAAAAAAGTGGCTCATGCCGGTAATCCCAGCACTTTGGTAGGCTGAGCCTGGCGGATCACCTGAGGTCAGGAGTTCAAGACTAGCCTGGCCAATATGGCAAAACCCCATGTCTACTAAAAGTGCAAAAAATTATCAGGATGTGGTGGTGGAAGCCTGTAATCCCAGCTACTTAGGAGGCTGAGATAAGAGACTCGCTTGAACCCGGGAGGCAGGTGTTGCAGTTAGCCAAGATGGCACCATTATACTGCAGCCTGGGTGACAGAATGAGAGTATGTCTCAAAAAAAAAAAAAAAAAAAAAAGAAAAGAAAAAGAAAAGAAAAGATTGTTTTGCGATGGAGTCTTGCTCTGTCACCCATGCTCAGTGCAGTGAGGCCATCTCAGCTCACTGCAACCTCTGCCTCCTGGGTTAGAGTGATTCTCCTGCCTTCAACCTCCCAAGTAGCTTGGACTACAAGTGTGCACCACCATGTCCAACTAATTTCTGTATTTTCAGTAAAGATGGTGTTGTACCATGTTGGCCAGGCTTGTCTCAATCTCCTGACCTCAGGTCATCTGCCACCTCGGCCTCCCAAAGTGCTGGGATCACAGGCATGAGCCACTGTGCCCAGCTGAAGTTTTATTTTTTTTAATTATTTTTGTAAAACAAAAGTGTACAGGCACGCATATACATTACAAACTCTAGAAGGACAGGTAAGATCAGGAATTAAGCATAACATTTACAGGGACTTCAGTTTTTCAACAAAGACACACATGAGCTTTTATTTTTTTTTTTAAAAAACAGTCTTTCTTTTTTTAAGAAAGTGACTCTAGAAGGTCAAGTCCCTTCTAAACCCACACTTGTTTTCCCAACACCATTCTGAAGACCAAGAATTTCTGTGCCCCTTCTTCCTCCGGAAACCCACAGGAGAAGATACATCCTGTAGCTCTGCTCACCCACTTCTCTCCTATCACCTTGCCTGTATGTTGGCCAGTCATGCCATGGCAACAGCTGTCCCCAGTCCCTCAGCAGAGAGATTTGCCCAGCTGGCTTGTTAAGAAATGTTCTACTCCTTGATCAGATCCCTCTTCCCTTAATAAGTAGAGAGTGTCCTTGCCTGACTCCTCACTGTGAGGCCACTGCATTCCTGGCTTCCACTTCCTCCAGGAGCCACTAACCCATCAAGATATCCCACATGCCTTTGAGAGATGGTGCTGTGGGGTTCAACTAACAGTATCCCACACCCCGAGTGCAGGGCAATGGTGACCCAGAACATCTCAATCCCAAGAGGCTAGAGTTTTCAGGCCCAAGTGGCCTCTCTATACCCACTATCCTGGGACTCCTGGGTTAGCCTGGACCAGCCTAAAACCATCTAGTACCCTAATAAAATCTTCATCTGTTTCAAACCAGGACCAGATTCACATGTACCTACACTATGGTGGGTAATCACTTCTCCCAGTACCCAACAACACAGTCTGCATGCTACCAGGAAAGCAGGCCCAAGGGACCACACCAATGCCAACTTCATTAGCAGGATGTTAGAAAGAGGCATCAGGTGCAGAGAGCACGGTATTTCTGAATGCTTTTCCCTAAAAAGACGAGGGAGGGGAGGAGGGGAGGTGGGGAAGTGGGGTATTGGGCGGGGGCTTCCAAGAAGTCCCAGTGAGCAACTGTGGCTCCAGCAACTCCTACACCAGCTCCTTTCTCCACGTAGCTGAGGGCCTGGGTGCTGGGCAGCTGCAGCCTCGTGCTCACGCTGTCCGGTGCCCTCCTTGTGCAGCTTGGTGCAGGGCCACCAGCGTCTCTGAGCACAGCACTCTGGCTCCCACCCCCTATATTGTTTGCCCCAGGCTCATTTTTGCCCTCAGGCACTAGAGGATGTGGCTTCTTCATCACCAGCCCCAGGTGCTCTTTGGCCTGAAGGAGCCGGGTGCCTCCAGGAAGCAGCGACTCCACCTGAGTGGTGCTCACTCTTGAGGCTGCCTCCCTGCCTCAAACTTGGCTGGCAGGGTGCAGATGATGCCTTCCTCAGGGGTGCTGGGCCCCAGTCCCTGCAAAGAATGGTAACAGGGACTGGGGCCTGAGATTCACATGATGCACGGACCCCTCCACGTTAGATTCAGCTACAGTAAATCCAAAGCCCACTAGAGGGATGTGGGCAGGGAGGAGATGAAAGCCCCCCCCAACTCTGTGGTCCAGGCCTCCTCGGCCTGAATACCCTTCCCTCCGTTTCTACATGTTAAATATATTTAATGTTTTATCTTTGTGTTGGATGACTGGGAAAGTAATGGATGCATAAGAATTTTTAGGTCCCTTTCAGAAAAATGTACCACTTTATAGGACTCTGAAACATTGCCTCTCAATAAAGCAGTTGTATCAGGTATACAATAAGAATGAAATTGTTCATAAAATATAATAAAGGTGGAACAAAATTTGGTTAATTAGCTTTCTTTTTTAATTTATCTATGAATCCATTTATCTCATCTTGAATGTCATTCAACAATCTTGTTTATTAAAATTAAAGTTGTGGGAGATTTCCAAGATGGTGTGGTAGGAACAACTCAGGAATACAGCTCTCAGTGAAGGCACAGAGGGTGAGTCCTAGCCGCATTTTCAGATGGACCTTTGTTGCCCACCGAATGGGGAAATTCCCAGGTTTAGGAGAGACACAGGACACCAGCACAGCCCTTTCGGCTTCTGCAGCCTTTTTGGCAGTGGCACCACACACAAAACTCACTGCTCTGGGTGCCCTGTTAAACTGGCAATTTGAGATTTGGCAGGGCAGATTAACATATCTATCTGTTTAAACAGGACTTGGACAGTAAGCCAGACTAGGAGATTTCTGGGAAGCATGATTTGAGCCTGTGCAGTGGGTCACTGCACGGGAAATCACAGATCCCAGTGCCCTATCAGAAAGCGACTGAAACACCTGTGATAGAGTCAACCGTTCAGCTTAAAAAAAGAGAGAGAGAGAGAAAGGACTCTGAGGCAGGGATCCAGGTGATCAGACTTGGCGGGTCCCACCTCCACAAAGCAAAACGAAATGGTGATTTGAAATGCTCGGCATTGAGTTTCACTGTGGGCTCAGTTGGATTCAGGATGGTGCAGCTCAGTGGGGGACAAGCATCTGCCACTACCAATACATTCTGTCCCTACTGAGGTACACTCCCATTGCTGAAGCAGCCTGCTGTTGCTGAGGTAACCCGTCATATAAGACAGACTCTACCAACAGGGCAGAGCCCATGACAGTAGGGCGGATTTCCACAAAAGCAGGGCAAACCCCACGGTAGCAGGATGGAACCTTGGCAGGCAAATAGTGACTAGACTGCCTCCTGGCTGGACAGGACAGTGCAATGGATACTCATAAAGGAAGCCCTAATTCCCTGAGACAAAGCATCTGATGGAAAAAAAAAGGCTTTATAAGTTTTGCTGCAGCAGACTTAAAAACACCTGCCCAATAGCCCTAAATGAACAATGAAGCTCACAGGTCACCACTTGAGCTCCTTTAAAGTACAGACCACCTCCTCAAGCAACCCCTGACCTCTGTATATCCAAAGAGTCACCTTAAAATAGGACTAATCAGACTGACATCTGGTGGGCATCATTATTAAACAAAGATAGCAGAAGTAGAAACTGGTAGCATCCCTCACATTTCTGCAGCTGCTACAGGTGTACCCTAGACAAGCAAGGCCTGAAGTGGACATCAGCAGTCATACAGCAGAGGGCCTAGAATATTAGAAGGAAAACTAAGTAACAGAAATACTTCATCATCAACAATCTGGGCGTCCACTCAGCGACCCAATCAAAAATTCAGCAACTACTCCGATGACAGTTGGATAAATCCTCAAAGATGGGAAGAAACTAGCACAAAAAGGAGGAAAACACCTGAAACCAAAACACCTCACCTCCTACAAAGGATGAAAACTTCTCACCAGCAAGAAAAAAAAGCTGGACAGAGAATGAGTGTGACAAAATGATGGAATCTGACTTCAGAAGGTGGATTTTGAGAAACTTCAGTGAGCGAAAAGAACATGTTCTAAATCAATGAAAAGAAATTAAGAACCTAAAAAAAATTTGAAAAAAGATTTCAGGAAATGATAACAAGAATGGACAACTTAGAGAGGAATATGAATGAATTAGAAGAGCTGAAAAACACATGAGAACTTCACAAAGCATGCACAAGTTTCAACAGCCAAATTGACCAAGCAGAAGAAAGAATATCAGAAGTTGAAGATCAACTCAATGAAATGAAATGAGAATCCAAGATTACAGAAAAAAAGCACAAAAAAGAAAGAACAAAGTTTCCAAGAAGGGTAGGACTACATGAAGAGACCTAACCTAGGTTTGATAGGTGTACTGGAATGTGACAAAGAGAATGAATCCAAGCTGGAAAATACTCTTTAGAATATTATACAGGTAAATTTCCCCAACCTAGCAAGAAAGGTCAATACTCAAGTCCAGGAAATACAGAGAATACCACAAAGATATTCTGCAAGAAGAGCAACCCCAAGACAAATAATGGTCAGATTCGCCAGGGTTGAAGTGAAGGAGAAAATACTAAGGGCAGCCAGAAAGAAAGGTTGGGTCACCCACAAAGGGAAGCCCTACAGACTCACAGTGGATGACTCAGCAGAAACCTACAAGCCAAAAGAGAGTGGGAGCCAATATTCAACATCCTTAAAGAAAAGAACTTTCATCCCAGAATTTCATATCCAGCCAAACTGAGCTTGATAAGTGAAGAAAGAATAAAATCTTTTGCCAACAAGCAAGTACTCAGAGATTTTGTCATCACCAGGCCTGCTTTACAAGAGCTCCTGAAAGAGGCACTACACATAGAAAGGAACAACCAGTACCAGCAATTCTAAAAACATATCAAATGCTAAAGAGCATCAACAAAATGAAGAATCTGCATTAACTAATGGGCAAAACAGCCAGCTAGCATCAAAATGGCAGTATCAAATTTACACATAACAATATTAACCCTAAATGTAAATGGGGTAAATCCATCAATCAAAAGACATAGACTGACAAATCAGAAAAAAAAACCCAAAATCTATCGGTCTGCTGTATCCAGGAAACCCATCTCACATGCAGAGATACACAAAGGCTCAAAATAAAAAGACAAAGGAAGATTTACCAAGCAAATAGAGAGCAAAAAAAAAAAAAAGCAGGAGTTGCAATTCTCATTTATGATAAAAGATACTTTAAAGCAACAAAGATCAAAAGAGATAAAGAAGGTCATTACATAATGGTAAAAGGATCAATACACCAAGAAGAGCTAATGATCCTAAATATATATGGACCCAATACAGGAGCACCCAGATATATAAGACAAGTTCTTAATGACTTACAAAGAGACTTAGACTCCCACACAATAATAGTGGGAGACTTTAACACTCCACTCTCAATATCAGACTGATCAACCAGACAGAAAATTAACAAGGATATTCAGGGCATGAACTCAGTCCTGGAACAAGCAAACCTGATAGACATTTACAGAATTCTCTACCCCAAATCCACAGAATATACATTCTTTTCAGCACCACATCACACCTACTTCAAAACTAACCATATAATTGCAAGTAAAGCACTCCTCAGCAAATGCAAAACAACTGAAATCATAACAAACAGTCTCTCAGACCATAGTGCAATCAAGTTAGAACTCAGAATCCAGAAACAAACTCAGAACCAAACAGCTTCATGGAAACTGAACAGCAGGCTCTTGAATGTTGATTGGATAAACAATAAAATGAAGGCAGAAATAAAGAAGTTCTTCAAAACCAAGGAGAACAAAGACAAAACGTACCAGAAACTGGGACACATTTAAAGCACTCTGCAGAGAAAAATATATAGCAATAAGTGCCCACATGAGCAGAGTGGAGAGATCCAAAATTGACATCCTATTGTCAAATTGAAAGAGCTAGAGAAGCAACATCAAAGAAACTCAAAACCTAGCAGAAGACAAGAAATAACTAAGATCAGAGCAGAACTGAAGGAGAGAGAGACACGAAAAACCCTTCAAAAAATCAATAAATCCAAGAGATGGTTTTTTGAAAAGATCAACAAAATAGACAGACCACTAGCCAGACTGATATAAAAGAAAGAGAGAACAACCAAATAGATGCAATAAAAAACGATAATGGGGAAATCACTACAAATTCCACAGAAATTCATACCATCATCAGAGAATACTACAAACAACTCTGTGCAAATAAACTAGTAAACCAGAAAGAAATGGATAAATTCCTGGACACCTGTGTCCTCCCAAGCCTAAAGCAGAAGAAAGCTGAAACTATGAATAGACCAATAACAAGGTCTGAAGTTGAGGCAGCAATTAAGAGCCTATCACACAATAAAAGCCCAGGTCCAGATGGGTTCACAGCTGATTTCTACCATACACACAAAGAGGAGCTGGTACAATTCCTTCTAAAACTATTCCAAATAATCCAAAAAGAAGGAACCATTCCCAAATCATTTTATGAGATCAACATCATCCTGATACTAAAACCTGGCAGAGACTCAACAAGAAAAGAAAACTTCAGGTCAATATCCATGATAAACACAGATGCAAAAATTTACAATAAAATATTGTTAAACCAATTGCAACAGCACATTAAAAAACTTATCTATCATGATCACGTATGATTCATCCTGAGGATGCAAGGTTTGTTCAACATACGCAAGT
Source organism: Saguinus oedipus (assembly GCA_031835075.1). Classification (NCBI taxonomy): domain Eukaryota; kingdom Metazoa; phylum Chordata; class Mammalia; order Primates; family Cebidae; genus Saguinus; species Saguinus oedipus. The sequence continues at coordinate 24,866,706 of CM063171.1, forward strand.
CTATAAATATATTTCACCACATAAACAGAAGCAAAAAAAACAAAAAAAACAAAAAAAAACATGATTATCTCAATTGATGCAGAGAATGCATTTGACAAAATTCAAAAGCCCTTTATGATAAAAACCCTAAAAAACTCGGTACTGATGAAACATATCTCAAAGTAATAAAAGCGATTCATGACAAACCAACAGCCAATATCATACTTAATGGGCAAAACATGAAAGCATTCCCTTTGAAATGCAGCACTAGACAAGGATGCCCTCTCTCACCACACCTATTCAACATAGTACTGGAAGTTCTAGCCAGAGCAATCAGGTAAGAGAAAGAAATAAAGGGTATTCAAATAGGAAAGGTGGAAGCCAAATTGTCTCTATTTGCAGACGACATGATAGTATACCTAGAAGACCCCATTACCTCAGCCCCAAAACTTCTGAAACTGATAAGCAACTTCAGCAAAGTCTCAGGTATAAAATCAATGTGCAAAAATTACAAGCATTTCTATACACCAATAACAGACTTAAAGAGAATCAAATAAAAAATGAACTGCCATTTGCAATTGCTACAAAGACAATAAAATACCTAGGAATACAACTTTCAAAGAATGTAAGGGACCTTTTCAAGGAAAACTACAAACCACTGCTCAACGAAATAAGAGAGGACACAAACAGATGGAGAAACATTCCATGTTCATGGTTAGGAAGAATCAATATCGTGAAAATGGCTATATTGCCCAAAGTAATTTACAGAATCAACACTATCCCCATCAAGCTACCATTGAATTTCTTCACAGAACTGAAAAAACCACCATGAACTACATATGGAACCAAAATAGAGCCCACATAACCAAGTCAATTCTAAGCAAATAGATCACAGCGGGAGGCATCACACTACCAGATTTCAAGATATAGTACAAGGCTATAGTAAACAAAACAGTATGGTACTGGTACCAAAACAGAGATATGGACCAATGGAACGAAACAGAGGCATCGGAGGCAACACAATATATCCACAACCATATAATTTTTGATAAACTAGACAAAAACAAGCAATGGGGAAAGGATTCCCTGTTTAATAAATGGTGTTGGGGTAACTGGTTAGCCCTATGCAGAAAGGAGAAACTGGACCCTTTCCTGACACCTTACACTAAAATTAAATCCAGATGGATTAAAGACTTAAACATAAGACCTGGCACTATAAAAACCCTAGTAGAACATATAGGCAAAACCATTCAGGACATAGGAGTAGGCAAGGACTTCATGATCAAAACACCAAAAGCATTGGCAACAAAAGCCAAAATAGACAAATGGGACCTAATCAAACTCCACAGCTTTTGCACCACAAAAGAAACACATGCACACAAATGTTCATTGCAGCACTGTTTACAATAACAAAGACCTCGAACTAACCCAAATGCCCATCGATGATAGACTGGACTAAAAAAATGTGGCATATATACACCATGGAATATTAGGCAGCAATCAAAAATGATGCGTTTGTGTCCTTTGTAAAGACATGGATGAATCTGGAGTACATCACTCTCCGGAAACTGACACAAGAACAGAAAATAAAATACAACATATTCTTACTCATAGGCGGGTGAGAAAAATCAGAACACATGGACACAGGGAGGGGGGTACTACACACTGGTGTCTATTGGGGCAAATAGGGGAGGGACAGCAGTGGGGGAGCTGGAGAGGGATAGCCTGGAGAGAAATGCCAAATGTGGGTGAAGGGGAGGAAGGCAGCAAAACACACTATCATGTGTGTACCTATGCAACTATATTGTACGTTCTGCACATGTACCACAAAACCTAAAAAGCTACAAAAATTAAAAAAAAAAGACATTAAATAAAAAAGACATACATGAGGCCAACAAACACATGAAAAAATGCTCATCATCAATGGTCATTAGAGAGATGCAAATCAAAGCCACATTGAGATACAATCTTATGCCAGTGAGAATGGCAATCATTAAATATCTGGAGACAACAAATGCTGGAGAGGATTCGGAGAAATAGGATCACTCTTACACTTTTGGTGGGAGTGTAAATTATTTCAATCATTATGGAAGGCAGTGTGGTGATTCCTCAAGGACCTAGAAATAGAAATTCCATTTGACCCAGCAATCCCATTACTGGGTATATATCCAAAGGACTATAAATTACTCCAATATAAGGACACAGGCACACAAATGTTCACTGCAGCACTGTTTACAATAGCAAAGATCTGGAACCAACCCAAATTTTCATCGATGATAGACTGGACTGGGAAAATGTGGCACATATACACCATGCAATATTATGCAGCAATCAAAAATGATGAGTTTTTGTCCTTTGTAAGGGCATGGATGAATCTGGAGAACATCATTCTCAGCAAACTGACACAAGAACAGAAAATGAAATACCACATATTCTCATTCATAGGCGGGTGAGGATAAATGAGAACATATGGACACAGGGAAAAGGGTATGGGGAGTGGGGAGCTGTGGTGGGGTAGCCTGGGGAGAAATGCCAAATGTGGGTGAAGGGGAGGAAGGCAGCAATACACACTGCAATGTGTGTACCTATGCAACTATCTTGCACATTCTGCACAGGTACCCCAAAACCTAAAATGCAATACAAATAAATAAAAAATAAATAAATAAGTAAATAAATAAATATCTTGACTAAAAAAAAAAAAGAAACACAGAGCTTTCCTTGAAAACTTATAAATTACATGCCCTGAAAATTACTATGCAGATAAATATGTAAATAATCTAAAAAAATAAAAATAAATAAAATTAAAGTTGTTTATTTTCTAGATTTTTTTTATTTAGACTTCACAGACTTGCTTAGTTAGTTTCTAGATGAAATGAACTTGTTATATTGCTCATATTAGGTTTCTTCCTCCTTACATTTGGAATCATTTAAATCTTTCTTTACGTAGAAATTCTCTGATCTTTCTCAGTAGCATAGCATTTGGGCCTAACCTTTCTCAAGAAAGGAGCAAAGTCTAAGTGTTTCCATGTGTCCTCCTATTGAAAATCATTAATTCTGAGATTTATTATAATAATGAAACATTTAGGGCATTGTGATTATGTCTTGCTGTCAAGTATTTCTTGTTTCCTCATGAAGTAGTTGCATTACAGTATCAGATGTAATGGTGACTGTGGAGTTTCATTAATGGTAACTGGGTAATCTAGCTTAATTATATTATATTTAATATCCTTATCTATTTAAAACAATGCTGATTTTAACATAATTTAGCACTTAAGCTCATTGACAATAGAAATAACTTTATCTTAACAGCTGATTGTTTTATTTTAAATATTATAACTAAATTTGGGGTATCCGATTTCTTGACATTTGCTAAACAACCTTACTAAAATAGTATTAGCACATCTTGTTTTAATATATTTCTTTTTTAGGGAACTTGGAATTTTAGAATGTGTGTGTGTCTGTGTGTGTAAATAAATAAAACACATGCACACCCATTTAATAAATTTAAAAGATTAAGTATCAGGTGGGAATCCCAATCATAGAAGAGTTTGGGAATTTATATGTTTCTGCTATTGTGTTTACACATATATGTGTCAATGAGTGTGTGCAGGTGTTTGTGTGAAGAGTTTTACAGCATAAAGTAGCTAATTGCTTCTTCATTTAATGTCTGAACAGAAGGCCAACTTTTACTTCCCATTGCGTTTTTAGAAGGTTTAGACACAGGAAGTTCAGAGACCTTCTGTTGAGTAATAATATTTCAGGAGAATTTAAGACTCTACAGTACCTGAGAACAGTAATAAAAATCAAAGGATAATAAGAGTAATGCATTGTTCCATATCCTTTAAAAGAACTTTCTGAAATCTGCTAAGTCATTTGACATCTGCATGTAATAAGACAGCTATGCTGATTAAAATAGAAATGAAGTCATATTTTCCTACCACTAGAATTGCAAGCATTTTTTATAACTATGTGAAACTCGATTTCCACAAGCCAAGTACCACCTTTAATCTGAAAAAGTAAACCCTTGAATTAGAATAATTTTAGAGATTCACCTTTTCATTCTGCCTTCTTCCTGTCCACTGATTTCTTGATGTGCTTGAACATTATTATCACAATGATTTCCTGATTGTTTGCCTCACGTATTAGTTCCAGTTGTATCCTGAATTGTAACAGAGTGATGACTAGATGTATATTCAGTTTAGTCATGACACCTTCACTGCTCATAGCTGGGTGAGCTAGCCTAACATTGATTAACATACTTAAATGTTTAAAACATGTTCTTTACCCAAAGGATTATAAATCATTCTACTATAAAGACACATACACACATATGTTCATTGCAGCACTGTTTACAATAGCAAAGCCTTGGAGCCAACCCAAATGCCCATCAATGATAGACGGGATGAAGAAAATATGGCACATATACACCATGGAATACTATGCAGTCACAAAAAAAGGATGAGCTTATGTCCTTTGCAGGGACATGAATGAACCTGTAAACCATTATTTTCAGCAAAATAATACAAGAACAGAAAAGAAAACACTGCATGTTCTCACTCATAGGTGGGTGTTGAACAATGAGAACACAAGGACCCAGGCAGGGGAACATTACACACCAGGGCCTTTTAGAAGGTTGGGGAGCTGGGGGGATATCAGGGGGTGAGGAGATTGGGGAGAGATAACTTTAGGAGAAATACCTAATATAGATGATGGGGCAGGGGAATGGATGCAGAAAACCACCATGGCATGGGTATACCTGTGTAACAATCCTGCATGATCTACACATGCACCCCAGAACTTAAAACACAATTTAAAAACTTAATAAAATTTTATTCTTTTACAAAATGAAAAAATATTATGTGTTTTATAGAACTAAATATTAAGGGTATGAATATTAATATCATAATTTTAGAAACAATTTTACCAATTGTTTTGCTATCTCAAAAATCATAACTAAATTTTTATTGGACATAGAGATTAAATCTGTGTCTAAAGGCAGTTAACGCCCTATACTTATAGTAATGTCAAATTTTCATGGTTTATTAATCTCACAGTGTGCTAGAATTTTAAAATTTCTCCTTAGATGTGCTAATTCACATTCATGGAACATAACATATGATATTGAAGGAGTTCTTAAAGGACAAATGCAGGCAAAAATAAATAAAATGGAATAAAAATGACCTAGAATATGCCAAAAATATTCCATTACCAATAATGTCATGAATTTTAAAACTCTATGCTTACTCTGTTCTTTTAGGTATTTATTACTTCTTAACCTTTTCTGAAATGAGACTGAGATCAATGAATGTATTAAATGGTTTTTAAATAGCCAAAATTATAAAAGTATTTTTTGTATTGTAAGATGAATTACTTAGTGAGCTTTTTGATATTTAATACTTGGCATTGTCTTTTAAGTTACAATTACAGACACAAATGAAAATTAAAATATTACTTTTTTATGTATATTTCTTTTATTGCATTTTAGGTTTGAGGGTACATGTGCAGAATGTGCAAGATAGTTGCATAGGTACACACATGGCAGTGTGTTTTGCTGCCTTCCTCCCCTTCACCCACATTTGGCATTTCTCCCAAGGCTATCTCTCCCTATCTCCCCCCCCCCGCTGCCCCTCCCCTATTCCCCCCATTAAACCCCAGTGTGTAGTACCTTCTTCCATGTGTCCATGTGTTCTCATTCTTTTTCACCCACCTATGAGTGAGAATATGCAGTATTTCATTTTCTGTTTTTGTGTCACTTGGCTGAGAATGATGTTCTCCAGATTCATCCATGTCCTTACAAAGGACACAAACTCATCATTTTTGATTGCTGCGTAATATTTCATGGTGTACACTTGCCACATTTTCCCCATCCAGTCATTCATTGATGGGCATTTGGGTTGGTTCCAGGTCTTTGCTATTGTAAACAGTGCTGCAGTGAACATTCGTGTGCATGTGTCCTTATAGTAGAACAATTTATAGTCCTTTGGATATATACCCAGTAAAGAAATTGCTGGGTCAAATTAAATTTCTATTTCTAGATCCTTGAGGAATTGCCACACTGTCTTCCACAATGGTTGGACTAATTTACACTCCCACCAACAGTGTAAGACTGTTCCTATTTCTCCATATCCTCTCCAGCATGTGTTGTCTCCATATTTTTTAATGATCACCATTCTAACTGGCATGAGATGGTATCTCAATGTGGTTTTGATTTGCATCTCTCTAATGACAAGTGATGATGAGCATTTTTTCATATGTTTGTTGGCCTCATGTATGTCTTCTTTTGTAAAGTGTCTGTTCATATCCTTTGCCCATTTTTGAATGAGCTTGTCTTTTTTTTTTTTTCTGTAAATATGTTTGAGTTCTTTGTAAATTCTGGATATCAGCACTCAGATGGGTAAACTGCAAAAAATTTTTTCCATTGTGTTGGTTGCTGATTCACTCTAGTGGAAGTTTCTTTTGCCGTGCAGAAGCTGTGGAGTTTGATTAGGTCCCATTTTTCTATTTTGGCTTTTGTTGCCAATGCTTTTGGTGTTTTGGTCATGAAGTTCTTGCCTACTCATATGTCCTGAATGGTTTTGCCTAGATTTTCTTCTAGGGTTTCTATGGTGGCAGGTCTTATGTTTAAGTCTTTAATTCATCTGGAGTTAATTTTAGTGTAAGGTGTCAGAAAGGGGTCCAGTTTCTGTTTTCTGCACATGGCTAGCCAGTTTTCCCAACACCATTTATTAAACAGGGATCCCAAATAGTCCAAAAAGAGGGAATTCTTCCCAAATCATTTTATGAGACCAACATCATCCTGATAACAAAACGCAGCAGAGACTCAACAAGAAAAGAAAACTTCAAGCCAATATCCATGATAAACATAGATGCAAAAATCTTCAATAAAATTCTGCAAACCAATTACAACAGCACATCAAAAATTTTATCCATTATGATCAAGTAGGATTCATTCTGGGGATGCAAGGCTGGTTCAACATACACAAGTCCATAAACATAATTCACCACATAAACTGAACCAAAAACAAAAACCACATGATTATCTCAATTGATGCAGAGAAGGCATTTGACAGAATTCAACAACACTTTATGCTAAAATCCCTCAATAAACTCGGTATTGACGGAATGTATCTCAAAGTAATAAAAGCCACTTATGACAAACCAACAGCCAATATCATACTGAATGGGCAAAAACTGGAAGCTTTCCCCTTGAAATCTGGCACTAGACAAGGATGTCGTCTCTCACCACTCCTATTCAATATAGTATTGGAAGTTCTAGCCAGAGCAATCAGGCAAGAAAAAGAAATAAAGGGTATTCAGATAGGAAAAGTGGAAGCCAAATTGTCTCTATTCGCTGACGACATGATAGTATACCTAGAAGATTCCATTGCCTCAGCCCAAAAACTCCTGAAACTGGTAAGCAACTTCAGCAAAGTCTCAGGATATTAAAAAAATGTGCAAAAATTGCAAGCATTCCTATACACCAATAACAGACTGAAAGAGAGCCAAATCAAGAAGGAACTGCCATTCATAATTACTACAAAGAGAATAAAATACCTAGGAATACAAGTTACAAGGAACGTAAGGGACCTCTTCAAGGATAACTACAAACCACTGCTCAATGAAATAAGAGAGGACACAAACAGATGAAGAAACATTTCATGTTCATGGTTAGGAAGAATTAATATCGTGAAAATGGCTATACTGTCCAAAGTAATTTACAGACTCAATGCTATCCCCATCAAGCTACCATTGACTTTCTTCACAGAACTGGAAAAAAACCACCATGAAATTTATTTGGAACCAAAAAGAGCCTGCATAGCCAAGTCAATTCTAAGCAAAAAGAACACAGAGTGAGGCATCACACTATCGGACTTCAACCTATACTAGAAGGCTACATAATCAAAACGGCATGGTACTTGTACCAAAACAGGGATATAGACCAATAGAACAGAACAGAGGCATTGGAGGCAATGCAACATATCTACAACCATACAATCTTTGATAAACCTGAGAAAAACAAGATATTTTAAAATAGATATTTATAATTTATTGATACTTGAGTAAATGTTTATGTGAAAATTTTATTCCTAGCTTAATGTTTTGGTAGAACTTTGTTAGTAGAGGCATTAGACTCTATTTTGGCTGAGCACAGTGGTTTATGCCTGTAATCCCAGCTCTTGGGGAAATCAAAGTGGGAGGATCATTTGAGTCCAAGAATTTAAAACCAGCTTGGGCAACATAGTGGAACCCTGTCTCTACAAAAGCAGAAAAGAAAAAGGAATCATTTTGTATTACTTTAATAATAACAAAGCTCATTTGATTTAAAGAGAATTTTTTAAAGAACTATATTGTTTACACATTCATACAGACATCTGCTAAGTAAGGCTGGGCAGTGCTCAAGAAGGGGACTATGGGAAGCTTTGTCACATATACACCTACACTGGCTCATAGCTAGAATGTAAGCACCTTTATAAGTGCAGGAATCTCTTTTCTCTATATACATTCATGATAGAATACTGCCAGGCCAATAGTAGGTCAATAAATATCACTGAAAGTTTTTATTTTTTTGTATGTGAAGTGTCACAGATAACACTGTCCAATCATACAGGAAGACAGTACACGTCAGAAAACAATTAATCAATGTGAAAGATACTTTGAGTAACGTATTTTTCATACTCGGATGCTTTGCTTTCACCTCAGCGAATCCTATTAATCACATTAATTACATTTTCACAGATGAGTAGATGAGGACTGCAGTTAAATGGCTTGAGTATCATATGTCTTGACTATAATATGCCTTGATTGTAATGTAACATAACATACAAACTATAGTAAATTGACACTAATATTCCTGTTTTTTTTTTCCTTTTTTTTTTTTTTTTTTGAGATGGAGTCTTGCTCTGTCACCCAGGCTAGAGTGTATTGGTTTGACCTCAGCTCACTGCCCCCTCCACCTCTCAGGTTCAAGTGATTCTCCTGTTGCAGCCTCCTGAGTAGCTGGGATTACAGGTGTCCACCATCATGCTGGGCTAATCTTTTGTACTTTTAGTAGAGACAGGGTTTCCCCATGTTGTCCAGACTGGTCATGAACTTCTGACATCACGTGATGCACCTGCTTCTGCCTCCCAATGTGCTGGGATTACAGGTGTTGCTCATGCCTCTGCTCCTGGCCTAATATTTCTTTTCTTTTTTTTTTTTTTTTTGAGACGGAGTTTCGCTCTTGTTACCCAGGCTGGAGTGCAATGGCGCGATCTCGGCTCACCGCAACCTCCGCCTCCTGGGTTCAGACAATTCTCCTGCCTCAGCCTCCTGAGTAGCTGGGATTACAGGCACGCGCCACCATGCCCAGCTAATTTTTGTATTTTTAGTAGAGACAGGGTTTCACCCTGCTGACCAGGATGGTCTTGATCTCTCGACCTCGTGATCCACCCGCCTCGGCCTCCCAAAGCGCTGGGATTACAGGCTTGAGCCACCGCGCCCGGCCAATATTCCGTTTTTATAAATACTTTAGATCTTCTCCCTTTAACTAGTGAGCATTGTGATAATTAGCCTATTTGCAAGTGAGCAGGGGGGATTAAGTGTATACACTGTAACTGAGAAAAACATACTCATGGCTCATCCACGTTAATGACTTGTCCTTCTTTCCATCATCTTCTTTCTGATTACTGTACACTAGAGGCAGTCAGATATTCAAGTGTGTGGCAATTATGGACTTTGATGTGTGTTTGGAGTCAGTCTGTACCTTGACCTTGATTACTCTAAACGAGGAGAAAGCTATTACTTATTGGAAAGTACATTGGCCTGAAAATTAAATATCTGAATCTAATTACCATCATAATTGAGGATCTGGCTTAAATTGCAGTTCTGTTACTGATGCTACATTGAATTTAGTCTTTTCATTTAATCATTTTCACATCGTTTCATTTTTTATTGAATGAGGAATATTCTACCTACTTTACATGGATATTATTATTATTAAATTTGAATGAATCTTATTCAAGGTGTATTTGTTTAGGAAGACTGATAAAAGCATCATTTCCAAAGTGCCTGTGTGTTGAAAATGCTTTTCTTTATCTTTGATATTCATTGAATTTCCTTGTTTGTTCTCTTGCTTTGTATATTGGTTTTGAAAAGCCTGCTGCTAATCTGATTATCTCTCCATTGTAAGTTATTTGCCACTTTTGCCATGAGGCTTTAAAGAGTTTATCTTTATCTTAAAAAATCTATTTATTTTCATAGGGTATGTTTCAGATTAATTTTCTGAGTCAATTTTTCTCAGGTGAACCTTTTTTTGACAAAGTCTTGCTCTGTCACCAGGCTGGAGTGCAGTGGCCCATCTTGGCTCACTGCAATGTCTGCCTCCTGGGTTCAAGTGATTCTCTGCCTCAGCCTCCCAAGCAGCTGGGATTACAGGTGCTGCCACCATGCCCGGCTAATTTTTTGTATTTTTAATAGAGACAGCGTTTCACTGTGTTAGCCAGAATGGTCTGGATCTCCTGACCTCGTGATCCACCTGCCTCAGCCTCCCAAAATGCTGTGATTACAGACATGAGCCACCACACCAGGCGGAACCTTTTAAAGTTTAGATTGTGATCTTTTTCTTTCTCTGAAAGCCTTCTTTGAGTTAGACTTGTAAACATTAGCTTTGTTGCATAGTTTTGTTTTGTTCTTTTTTTTGGGGGGGACGGAGTCTTGCTCTGTCACCCAGTCTGGAGTGCAGTGGTGCTATTTTGGCTCACTGCAACCTCCACCTACAGGATTCAAATGATTCTCCTGCCTCAGCCTCCTGAGTAGCTGGGATTACAGGTGTGTGCCACCAGGCCCAGCTAATTTTTGTATTTTTAGTAGAAGTGAGTTTCACCATGTTGGTCAGTCTAGTCTCAAATTCCTGACCTCTCTATCTGCCCTCCTTGGCCTCCCAAGGTGCTGGGATTACAAGTGTGAGCCACCGTGCCCAGTAAAGTTTTCCTTTTCTCTCTCTCTTTTTTTTTTTGTTTTTGAGCTGGGGGCTCACTCTGTCACCTAGGCTAGAGTGCAGTGGTGCATTGTCTGCTCACTGCATCCTCTGCCTCCAGGTTCAAGCAATTCTTTTACTTTAGCCTCCCCAGTACCTAGGATTATGTGCCACCACACTTGACTAATTTTTGTATTTTAATAGAGATGGGGTTTCACTATGTTGGCCAGGCTGGTCTCAAACTCTTGACCTCAGGTGATCCGCCTACCTCAGCCTCACAAATTGCTGAGATTACAAGCATGAGCCACCATGCCTGACCAATAAATTACTGTTAACAATAACTACCTGGTATGCTCCTGAACACTAGATCATATTTCTTCTAAGTAACTGTATTTTCCACCCATTAGCCTTCTCCTCTTATCCCCTACTCCCACTCCCCATCCCAATCCCTGTAACCATCACTCTATTCTCTTTCTCCAAGAGTTCAATATGTTTATTTAAGCTCCCATAAATCAGTAAGAACATGTAATATTTGTCTTCCTGCACTTGGCTTCTTTCACTTAAATAATGTCCTCCAGTTCAACCCATGTTGCAAGTAAAAAGATTTCCTTCCTTTTGTGGCTGAATAATATTCCACTGTGTAAATGCCACTTTAAAAAACCCATTCATCCATTGATGGACACTTGGATAGTTTCCATATCTTAGCTATTGAGAATAATGCTGCTGTAAACATGGGAGTGAAGCTTAGGGAATTGATGTTTTGTTGGGCTTTTATTGCATATTTATTATCATTTCTAGCTACTTCAATAGATTATTTTATTTTAATTCCTTATTATTTAATAATTAAGGCAACCAGGTTGGAAAATTATACACTGATAAAAGCCTCAGTAATATCTCTCAAATTTTGATAGATAGTTTTGATGGTTTTGTTATAATATTTTATTATATTTTTAAAATTCCTTGTGCTACTTTATAAATTTTATAGAAAAGTATCTCATAATTTAATTTCTGAGTCACTGGAATTTTTAAGTTCCTAGTCTACATTTTAATTTTTTCTCTTTTCTTTCTTTTTTTTTTTTTTTTTTGAGATGGAATCTCTCTCTGTCACCCAGGTTGGAGTGCAGTTGTGTGATCTCAGCTCACTGCAACCATCACCTCCCAGATTCAAGCAGTTCTCCTGCTTTACCTCCCAAGTAGCTGGGACTACAGGTGTGTACCACCATATCTGGCTAATGTTTGTATTTTTAGTAGAGACAAAATTTCACTATGTTGGCCAGCCTTGTCTCGAACTCCTGACCTCAAGTGATCTGCCTGCCTTGGCCTCCCAATGTGTTGGGATTACATGCATGAGCCAACATTTTATTTTCACCACATTATGGAAAGTAAGTATAACCTGATATTTGCTAAGATTTTTCTCTGTAACCAAGAATAAGATGAACATTTATGAAGGGATTGGCTCTATGCTCCAAGGCTTTTTGTATGTACATGGAAGTTATATTCACATTACCCATGTGCCCTGTAGCCCTATTTTTGGTTATTTTGTCTGAGATAAATTATTGCAATGTACTGATGTTATGTTACTTTCTGGATTTACTTTTAACAGTTTTTAATTTTCAGTGCTCTGCCCTCATAGTGGATTTCACTTTTTATCAGTGCCAATGTTCTTTAAATGCTTTTGAGTTATGCTTTTGAGTCCTGCTGAATTTTGCCACATAATATTTTTGCTTGTGTTTGTATCACATTTACTGTCATGTATAGTGGTCACTGAGGCTGTTCCCAATTATTCAGTTTCTTTTCCTTCCAGAAATATGGAACGTGATGCCCTATCTTTTGCTGTGATTTTGTTAGGGGTGATTTTACTGTGATTTTGTTAGGGGTGAAACCTTTACCCAATATATGTTATTGTGTTATACATTTTAATTATCCTGAGGGCCTTTTTATTTGTACATTTGGCCGATTATTTATTTCACCACATTAAGGTTGAGTCTTATTTCTGTCATTTTGTTTTGTGGGGGTTCTCCTGTGGACCTACAATTGAGTTATTCTTTTGTGACTATGATCGTGTCTTTGTTTTTGATGTTATTTGCTCAACTGCTTAGAAGTTGAATATCTTACTTTTATTCTCTTTAGTGATGGCCATCAAGATCTTTGTGAGCTTATCTCTAACAGCTAAAATCAGTTGCAAATGAAATAATACCTTTTTAAGAAATATAAGAAATTAAATGTTATCTCTCCTTTGTTCTTTGTTAACATTAATATATGGTGGTTATAAATATGCTCCTCCCATTATTTTACAAATTTTATTTTCTTTTTCTTTTTCTTTTTTTTTTTTTTTTGAGACGGAGTTTCGCTCTTGTTACCCAGGCTGGAGTGCAATGGCGCGATCTCGGCTCACCGCAACCTCCGCCTCCTGGGTTCAGGCAATTCTCCTGCCTCAGCCTCCCGAGTAGCTGGGATTACAGGCGTGCGCCACCATGCCCAGCTAATTTTTTGTATCTTTAGTAGAGATGGGGTTTCACCATGTTGACCAGGATGGTCTCGATCTGTTGACCTCGTGATCCACCCGCCTCGGCCTCCCAAAGTGCTGGGATTACAGGCTTGAGCCACCGCGCCCGGCCACAAATTTTATTTTCAATTGTAAAAATATTATTGGTTTTATAACAATGTTAGAAACACTAATCTTGCCTGTGTATTTAACTGTCTCTAGTGCTTACACACATCCCTACTGAACTCATTTTCTGTTTCTTATTTTTAATTAACATGTTTTTGTTTTAGCATAAACTTTCCCAAATGTCATTGTTATGTTTTTTTTCATGAAGTTTACTTCAAGCATTGATCCTCTTAGTATTATAAATCTGAGAATATCTTTCACACATTTTCACACAAATCTGAGAATATCTTACCACACACATAAACCACTGGGTTTAATATAAAATTCTTGGGCTATAACCCTTTTTTATTTTCTTGAGATGGAGACTCCCTCTGTCTCCCAAGCTGGAGTGCCATGGTGTGATCTCAGTGCACTGTAACCTCTGCCTTTGGAGTTCTTGTGCCCCAGCCACTGGCATAGCTCAGATCACAAGCCCCCACCAGGCACCCACCACAAAGCCTGGCTAATTTTTGTATTTTAATAGAGATTTGGTTTCAACATGTTGGCCAGGCTAGTCTCAAACTCCTGACCTCAGGTGATTCACCCACCTGAGCCTCCCTAAGTGCTGTGATTATAGGAATGAGCCACTGCACCCAGCCTATAACTCTTTTCTTTTAAAGGTTTTTGAGTGCTCCTTCATTATTGTTGGGGTTTAATATTGTTAAGTTTGTGGTAACCTGCTTTTTCTTCCTTGTGAAAATTTGGCTTAGGATGCAAACATTATTCAGAAAGTTTGAAAATGTCACCAGTTCAAGTTTATCTCTGTATTGTAGTTGTGGTGGTGCTTAGTGTTATTGTTGTGTTGTTGTGGTTCCTTGGAATATGATTAACACTCTCAGTTTTTATTTATTACTTATTTATTTTTTGAGACAAGGTCTGACTGTTTCCCAGGCTGGAGTGCAGTGGTGTAATCAAAGCTTTCTGCAGCCTCAAATTCATGAGCTCAAGTGATCTTCCTGCCTCAGCCTCCAGAGTAGCTGGGACTACAGACTCATGCAACTACATCTGGCAATTTTTTTCAAAACTTTTTGTAGAGGAGGGGTCTCACTGTGTTTCCCAGGCTATTTTGAAACTCCTGCTTTCAAGCGATCCTCCTCTTTCTGCCTCCCAAAGTTATGAGATTACAGGCATGTGCCAGCCTATGCTTTCAATTTTTAGACCGAGTTTTCCTCCTGAAAAACATTTGTTCAATCATCTCTGTTTTCTGCTTTTGCTCTGTACATTTCAATCTCTCTTGCTAGCCATATACACAGCTTAGATCCAGGGCTGTGGCCTTCCCATACCACTCACAGCTGTTCTTTCTCTGTGTTTTTCCTCAGCCTTCTATATTCTCATACATATATTTTCTGCTTCACTACTTTGAGGCTTTCCAGTGACCAGTCTACTGTCATCACATGGATCTTTTATTTTCATGAAAATTATTTTTACGCATGTATATCAAACATTAATTTTTTTTCTTTCTTCTTTACTGAAATTGTTAACTGTTTTAGAGGCCAAATGTATTTTTAAAAAAACATGATATCCTTTATAAACTTTAATTATGTTTATGCAGTAATTTAAAGTGTTTCATAATGCAGTGATTTAAACTATTATACTTTTTAAAGATGTGAATAATCACAATAAATATTTTATATTTCATGAAGACGTTGAAAAACAAGATGAAAATTTATTGCTCCATAGTTAATTTGCATTTTATATTTCAATTAATTTAATTCATTTCTCTTATTTTGGTGTTAACCTTTTCATTTGTTATGATGCTTTTAGATATGTATAACTTTTGTTCTTTTCTTGATTGATATCTGATGAGCATGTATTTCATTATTCTTTAAAACGTTTAAACATGTCTTATTTTCTACCATTTTATCTTCCATTTGTTTAAATTTCTGTTTCAAAAATTCATTAGAAATAGCCATTTCATTCCATTTTCAATTTATTTTTACCTCTCTTTTATATTTTCTATTTATTTTTCTCCTTGTATTGACATCTAAGTATTGACTGTAGTTCATTCTTTTACTCATATTTTAGCTTCTACTTTTTACTTTGCCTTTACCACTCTAACATCTGTAAACATTTCTAATTACACGTACCTTATCTATACCTAATACACTACTTTGGAATTCCTTGAGACCTAATTGTATGGGTGTGCTCTGGTTTTGTTGTTGCTGTTTCTGAATGACATTGACTTTGGTGCACTTCATTTAGAATATTTAAAATATTAGATTGTGTTATATTTGAAAGGCCTTAATTGATTTGCTGTTCAGTGGTTTGGGTTGAGCTTTGGGTTCAGTTGAGCTTTGGGTTACAGAATTTTCTTCCACAGGGGATTGTCTAGGATTTTTATGTTTCTCCCTTAATATCCACCTGAAAAACATTTGAATTAATTTATATTAACTTAAATATTTCTGTACAAAAACTGTGTCCAAAAGCTCCAAAATAACAGTGGGCTGCCTTCCTTTGGAATCAGCCAAGATATAGCCTGAGGAGCTTTGCTGTTTATCTTCCTTTGACTGCAGACTGTGTTCTAGGTCATTTTCCTTAGACTTGTGGAACTTTGAAGCTTTTGCTTTAGTTAGGCTGGTCAGTTTCTTCTCCTCTTCTCTGGTCTGTGTAGCATTGTATTTACACTTGAATGCTGTTAAGACCCAACAAATAATGCCCCTATTATAATGGCACCATCATGGGTTGCCCAACCCTGCCAGCTATGCTCTCATCCTCACTCTTTCCTGCCACCTGTGTTTCTTCACTTTCACTTTCACACTTAGGAATAATTGACACAGTTGAGCACCCATTCTGTTGTCTGGCATTTATTGTGATTTGCAGTGGAAAACGTTTATAGAGTATGTGGATTTTCAGAGTATTTCCAGAAGCTCAGATAGCCACACTTTACCTCTGGAGAAATTAATTCTCAAAATACTGCATGCAATTGCCTTTGGAAGGAGCATACATTCCCAGCAAAAGCTCTGACTTTTTTCAAAAATTTTTTATTGCATTATAGGTTTTGGGGTACATGTGCAGAATGCACAAAATAGTTGCATAGGTACACACATGGCAGTGTGTTTTGCTGCCTTCCTCCCTTTCACCCACACTTGGCATTTATCCCCAGGCTATCCCTCCCCAGGCTCCCCACCTGTTTCTCCCCCACTCCCCCTGATAGACCACAGTGTGTAGTAGACCCCTTCACTGTGTCCATGTGTTCTCATTTTTCTCACCCACCTATGAGTGAGAATATGCGGTATTTCATTTTCTGTTCTTGTGTCAGTTTGCTGAGAATGACGTTCTCCAGATTCATCGATGTCCTTACAAAGGACAAAAACTCATCATTTTTGATTGCTGCATAATATTCCATGGTGTATATGTGCCACATTTTCCCAGTCCAGTCTATCATCGATGGGCATTTGGATTGGTTCCAGGTCTTCGCTATTGTAAACAGTGCTGCAGTGAACATTCGTGTGCATGTGTCCTTATAGTAGAATGATTTATAGTCCTTTGGATAGATACCCAGTAATGGGATTGCTGGGTCAAATGGAATTTCTATTTCTAGGTCCTTTAGGAATTGCCACACTGTCTTCCACAATTCTTGAACAAATTTACACCCCCACCAACAGTGTAAGAGTGTTCCTATTTCTCCACACCCTCTCCAGCATCTGCTGTCTCCAGCTTTTTTAATGATCGCCGTTAATTATCTCCAGATGGATTAAAGACTTAAACATATGACCTGGCACCATAAAAACCCTAGAAGAAAATCTAGGCAAAACCATTCAGGACATAGGAGTAGGCAAGAACTTCATGACCAAAACACCAAAAGCATTGGCAACAAAAGCCAAAATAGACAAATGGGACCTAATCAAACTCCATAGCTTCTGCACAGCAAAAGAAACAGTCCCTAGAGTGAATCAGCAACCATCAGAATGGGAAAAAATCTTTGCAGTTTATGCATCTGACAAAGGGCTGATATCCAGAATTTACAAAGAACTCAAACAGATTTACAGGAAAAAAACAAACAAGCCCATTCAAAAATGGGCAAGGGATATGAAAAGACACTTTACAAAAGAAGACATACATGAGGCCAACAAACATATGAAAAAATCCTCATCATCACTGGTCATTAGAGAGATGCAAATCAAAACCACATTGAGATACCAGCGCTGAATTTTTGAAGTAGGTGTTGTGTGTTATTTCCAAGAGACTACAGCAATAATGCTGTTATTAAATGGTTCAAATATAAAATGCTGTTAGGCCTAACATAAAGACTCCATGTGATCATGCCTTTTGGCTGTGGAGGGTACTCCTGCCTTCTTAGAATTATTGATAATTAGATTCTAATTGCTAATAAGTCAGAAAAATTAGGAACACAAAATTTCAATCTTCTCAGGAGCTCTCCTCATGAAATTTTTCAATCTTCTCAGGAGCACTCCTCTTATGAAATTTGTATTTTTACCTTTATTACATGCAAAAGTAATGTTTTTAGAAAAGTGATTAATGTTTTCCTGATGAATAGATTACCATTATTAGTTATTTTATTGTTAATTTTTAAAGCCCAAAAGTTGGAAGTGTCAATATATCTTTCTATATACCTTGGTGGAATTTATTAAATTTTCATGATGTCCTTTAGGAGGTTGAGCAAGTTATTTCTATTGGTAGATTTCTGAGAGATTTATCAGGAATGAGTGTCAGACTTTGCCAGATGTTCATTAAAATCATCATAATTTTGTCCTTTATTTTATTAATATGGTGTATTATACTGACTGATTTTTAAATTTATATTTGTAAGATAATTTCACTTGATTATATTGTCTAACATTCTTTTCTATTTTTTTTTCAGTTCTTATTAGAGATGAGGCCTCCTTCTGTCACCAAGATTGGGGTGGAGTGTCACAGTCATAGTTCACTACAGCTTGAAACTCCTGGGCTCAAGTAATTCTGCCACCTCAGCCACCTAAGTAGCTGGGACTACAGGTGTGCACCACCATGCCAGGCTTGTCTAACAATTTTGTGTTTCTTAATCTACTTTGCTGGAGTTTTCAAATATTTCTGTCTTTGCTCATGAGGGATAATGGTCTGCACATTTATTTTCTTGTGATCCTTCATCTGATTTGTTATCTGGATAATACTGGCCTCAAAAGTAAATTCATATTTTCCTTATTCCTTGTTTTGCAAGTGTTTGTGAAGGATTGGTTATTAGTTACGTGCTTAATAGTATTCACTAGTGAAGCAATCTGAGCCTGGGCTTTTCTCTGCATGAAGAGTTTTCATTTGCCTAATCTATTTACCTGTCATATGAGTATGTATATATTCTATTTCTCCTTGAATTTAATTTTACAATTTGTGTATAGAAATAAATTTGTTTCTAATTTGTAGTATTTCATGCTTCTAGGTTTTCATGGCAGTTGAAATGTAAAATTGAAAATAATGCTGGGAGAGAAAAGCTGTGAACAATTCATGAATAACCCAACATCTGTTGTTGGAAGGAGAAGGTTATTATTCTTGCTGCACTTAATACTCATATTCATAGGTGAGACAAATGTAATGTTGTGTCTAAATAGAACTAAGAAAATATGCCATTTGTCTTAGTATTTAATCAAGATGGAAGTCTGATCCTACCTCCTCTCTTTTATTATGATGTAGGCAGGACAGAAACATAAATTTGAATAAAGAGAAACAAAATGTTAGCAAATGAAGAATAATATGAATGGGTTAAAATGTGATAACACTGAGGGTAAATATTTACATAGAATCAATGATGTGTTAGGTACTATTTCAAGCTATTTGCACATAAAGTTTTAATACTGATGACATTAAAATACATAAAACAGACATTCATATAAAAATTACAACATTGAAAATAATATTTGGTGACACTAAAACTGTCCTAGAAATACACTTTTATATAACACAAATAAATTATTAAATTTTAGAATGCTTGATTACTAATCAGATAAACAAGTGATTAGCCTTATTAGGAAGTAAACAAGTCATATATATTACTTTCAAATTCCAGAGACAAATATTTTAAATATTGAAGTTTAAGAACTAAAAATCTATCACTGCATTGAAGTAGATATTCAATAGGTAATATTTTCTAGGCACTGTGAAATTACATCAGAAGATGTGAATTAGAATATAACCCATAAATAATATCTAGCCACATAAAAAATAATTGAAGATCAATTTAAATAACTATTAGATTAAGAAACCATACTGAGCTAAATTTAGAGGGTCAGTAAGTATCTAATGAGGAACATTGACACTGGGGCCCAAGGACCTGGGATTACAGAACAGATTCTACCAGTGCTAACTCACTGCTTCAGAGAAAACATCAATTCCACTCATGTGCAGGCACTATTCATGAAGAAAGGAATTAGAACTTCAGAAATGTGTTCAAAATATATTTATATCTTGACATATTAATGAAGCAATCACATTCAACACATAACTACTCCATATGGTATATTGGGGAGGGGGTGTTCCAAATAAGGAGACCAAGGATTTCTTATGAGAACTCAGTGTCTTCTAGAAAATTTCTAAGTAAAATATTTTACTTATGTAGACAGTATGGATGTTTGTGGTTCAAAAGTTTCAAGAATCCCTAAAATATACACTGGAGATGATGAGAAAATATCAGAATTCTTCAGGACCAAAAATGAGGCAAGAAAAATTCAGAGGAGTTGTAAATGTGAAAAGTCAATTGCTGGTCATACAGAAACACTGGCAATCTTGTGCCAGGCCAAATAGAATAAATACCTTAATATACAGATTAAAATATTTACAGTATTAGATCTCCCTGATATGAGAACTAAATTATAAAGATTGAAGCATACAAGAAAATAAGCTACCAGAATTTAAGCTACCAGAATAAATTAGATTACATATATATTTCAGATATTGAAACTGTCACAAATGTTTAAGTCAATACAGTGGGAAAATATAAAACCAAAATACTGTTGAAAGAGAAAAAAAAATTTAAAGTTGAAGAGCATGCATGAAAAAAGCCAAGGTTAAGTTGAATAGCTGAAAAAAGTATAGAATTTAAATATACATCCTATGGTTTAACTATTCACTTTGTAAGAGTTACTGAAAGGACTAGTGCAGTGGGAGATGAAGCAGAATGAATCTGTCATGAAAAATTTTAACTGGATGGTGCCATAGAAACAACTCAGGATTGCAGCTCTCAGTGAAGGCACAGAGGGTGAGTCCTAGCCACATTCTCAGATGGACCTTTTTGTCCACAGAACGTTGAAAGTCCCAGGTGTAGGAGACACATGGGACATCAGTGCAGATGGCTCATGAGGCCAGTTCAGCCAGCACAGCAGTGCAGCGCCACCGGGCACAAAACTCACTGGTCTGGGTGCCCTGTTAAACCAACAATCTGAGATTTGGAAGGGCAGATTGACATGCCCATCCAATTAAAGAGGACGTGGACAATGAGACAGACCAGGAGATTCCTGGGAAGTGTGATTTAAGCTGGTGCAGTGGGCAGTGGCACAGGATTTCACACGGATCCCAGTGCCCTATCAGCAGGCTACTGGGGCATCAGTGAGAGAGTCAAACATCCAAATTGGGGAGAAAGAGAGAGAGAGAGGACGGACTCTGAGGCAGGGAGCCAGGTGATTGGGCTCAGTGGGTTCCAGCCTCACAGGGACAAGCAGGGTGGTGATTGAAGGTGCTTGGGGTTGAGAGTTTTGCTGCTGGCAAAGCTGAATTTAGAATGGTGCAGCCCAGTGGGGGAGGGGCATCTGCCACTATGGAAGCAATCCGACCCTACTAAATTACCGCCCACTGCTGATGCAGCCTGCCATTGCCAAGGCAACCCGCCATAACAGAGAGACTCTGCCAGGAGGGTGGAGCGCATCATGGCAAAACGGAGCCCTGCTGCAGCAGGGCAAACCCACGCTAGCAGGGCAAAGCGTCGGCAGGCAAATAGTGAATATACTAGCTCCTAGCTGGGCAGAACAGTGCAACAGATACTCATAAAGAAAGCCTCAACTCCCTGAGACAGAGCATCTATGGGGGGGGGAAAGAAGGGTTTTACGAGTGCTGCTGCAGCAGACATAAACACATCCTCCCAACAAACCTGAATGAACAACGGAGCTCACAGCTCAGCACTGGAGCTCCTATAAAGCACAGACCGTCTCCTCAAGCAGCTCACTGACCCCTGTATATCCAAAGAGTCACATAAAAAAGCACTAATTAGACTGACATTTGGCGGTCATCAATCTGGAACAAAGATAGCAGAAGAAGAAACTGGTAGCATCCCTCACTGTCCCACAGCTGCTTCAGGAGTAACCCAGACAAGCAGGGCCTGGAGTGGACATCAGCACTCATACAGCAGAGGGGCTAGACAATTAGAAGGAAAACTAAGTAACAGAAATACCTCATCATCAACAATCTGGGAATCCACTCAGAGACCCAATAGAAAAATCAGCAACTACTAAGATGACAGGTGGATAAATCCATAAAGATGAGAAGAAACCAGCGCAAAAAGGAGGAAAACACCCAAAACCAAAACATCTCACCTCCTACAAAGGACCAAAACTCCTCACCAGCAAGGGAACAAAGCTGGACGGAGAATGAGGGTAAAGAAATGATGGAATCTGACTTCAGAAAGTGGATAATGAGAAACTTCAGTGAGCTAAAAGAATATGTTCTAAATCAATGCAAAGAAACTAAGAACCTTGAAAAAAGATTTGAAAAAACATTCGAGGAAATGATAAAAAGAATGGACAACTTAGAGTGGAATATGAATGAATTGAAGGAGCTGAAAAACACAACACGAGAACTTCATGAAGCATGCACAAGTTTCAACAGCCGAATTGACCAAGCAGAAAAAAGAATATCAGAAGTTGAAGATCAACTCAATGAAATAAAATGAGAAACCAAGATTAGAGAAAAAAGCACAAAAAGGAATAAAGAAAATCTCCAAGAAAAGTGGAACTATGTGAAGAGACCCAACCTACGTTTGATAGGTGTACCAGAATGTGATGAACAGAATGAATCCAGGCTGGAAAATATGCTTCAGAATATTAACCAGGAAAATTTCCCCAACCTAGCAAGAAAGGTCAATACTCAAATCCAGGAAATACAGAGAACACCACAAAGATACTCAGCAAGAAGAGCAACCCCAAGGCACATAATCGACAGATTCACCAGGGTTGAAATGAAGGAGACAATACTAAGGGCAGCCAGAGAGAAGGGTTGGGTCACCCACAAAGGGAAGCCCATCAGACACACAGCAGATCTCTCGGCAGAGACACTACAAGCCAGAAGAGAGTAGGGGCCAATATTCAACGTCCTTAGAGAAAAGAACTTTCAACCCAGAATTTCATATCCAGCCAAACTGAGCTTCATAAGTGAAGGAAAAATAAAATCCTTCATGAACAAGCAAGTACTCAGAGATTTTCTCACCACTAGGCCCGCTTTACAAGAGCTCCTGAAAAAGGCACTACACATAGAAAGAAACAACCAGTACCAGCAATACTAAAAGCATACCAATGTTAAAGAGCATCAACAAAATAAAGAATCTACATGAACCAATGGGCAAAACAGTCAGCTAGCATCAAAATGGCAGTATCAAATTTACACATAACAATATTACCCTAAATGTAAATGGGCTAAATGCACCAATCAAAAGACACAGACTGGCAAATTGGATAAAAAACCAAAATCCGTTGGTGTGCTGTATCCAGGAAACCTACCTCACATGCAAGGATACACAAAGGGTCAAAATAAAAAGATGGAGGAAGATTTACCAAGCAAATGGAGAGAAAAAAAAAAAACAGGAGTTGCACTTCTCATCTCTGATAAAATAAACTTTAAAGCAACAATGATCCAAAGAGACAAAGGGGGTCATTACTTAATGGAAAAGATCGATACAACAAGAAGAGCTAACGATTCTAAATATATATGGACCCAATGCAGAAGCACGCAGATATATAAGGCAAATTCTTAATGACCTACAAAGAAATTTAGACTCCCACACAATAATAGTGGGAGACTTTAACACTCCACTGTCAATAACAGACAGATCAACCAGACAGAAAATTAACAAGGATATCCAGGACTTGAACTCAGACCTGGAACAAGCAAACCTGATAGACATTTACAGAACTCTCCACCCCAAATTTACAGAATATACATTCTTCTCAGCACCACATCACACCTACTCCAAATTTGACCACATAATTGAAAGTAAAGCACTCCTCAGCAAATGCAAAACAACTGAAATCATAACAAACAGTCTCTCAGACAAGTGTAATCAAGTTAAAACTCAGAATTCAGAAAATATCTCAGAACCACACAGCTTCATGGAAACTGAACAATTGGCACTTGAATATTGATCAGATACACAATGAAATGAAGGCAGAAATAAAGAAGTTCTTAAAAACCAATGAGAATGAAGACAAAACATACCAGAATCTCTGGGACACATTTAAGCAGTCTGTAGAGGAAAATATACAGCAATACATGTCCACGTGAGAAGACTGGAGACATCCAAAATTGACACCCTATCTTCAAAATTAAAAGAAATAGAGGAGCAAGATCAAAAAAGCTCAAAACCTAGCCAAAGACAAGAAATAACTAAGATCAGAGCAGAACTGAAGGAGATAGAGACACAAAAAACCCTTCAAAAAATCAAAAAATCCAAGAGCTGGTTTTTTGAAAAGATCAACAAAATAGACAGACCACTAGCCAGACTGATAAAAGAGAAAACAGAGAAGAACCAAATAGATGCAATAAAAACTGATAATGCGGAAATCACCACATATTCCACAGAAATTCAAACCATCATCGGAGAATACTACAAACAATTCTATGCACATAAA
Source organism: Saguinus oedipus (assembly GCA_031835075.1). Classification (NCBI taxonomy): domain Eukaryota; kingdom Metazoa; phylum Chordata; class Mammalia; order Primates; family Cebidae; genus Saguinus; species Saguinus oedipus. The sequence continues at coordinate 24,891,109 of CM063171.1, forward strand.
CTAGTAAACCAGGAAGAAATGGATAAATTCCTGAAGGCCTGTGTCCTCCCAAGCCTAAACCAGAAGCAAGCTGAAACCGTAAATAGACTAATAACAAGGTCTGAAGTTGAGGCAGCAATTAAGAGCCTACCACACAAAAAAAGTCCAGGTCCAGATGGGTTCATAGCCGTATTCTACCGGACACACAAAGAGGATCTGGTACCATTCCTTCTGAGACTATTCCAAATAATACAAAATGAGGGAACCCTTCCCAAATGACTTTATGAGACCAACATCATCCTGATACCAAAACCCGGTAGAGACTCAACAAGAATAGAAAACTTCAGGCTAATATCCATGATGAACATAGATGCAAAAATCTTCTATAAAATACTGGCAAACCGATTGCAACAGCACGTCAAAAAACTTATCCATCATGATCAAGTAGGATTCATCCCAGGGATGCAAGTCTGTTTCAACATACGCAAGTCTATAAATGTATTTCACCACATAAACAGAAGCAAAAACAAAAACCACATGATTATCTCAATTGATGCAGAGAAGGCATTTGACAAAATTCAACAGCCCTTTATGTTAAAAACCCTCAATAAACTTGGTATTGATGGAAGATATCTCAAAATAATAAAAGTTATTTATGACAAACCAATAGCCAATATCATACTTAGTGGGCAAAATCTGGAAGCATTTCCTTTGAAATCCAGCACTAGACAAGGGAAAGGATGCCCTCTCTCACCACTCCTATTCAACATAGTACTGGAAGTTCAAGCCAGAGCAATCAGGCAAGACAAAGAAATAAAGGGTATTCGAATAGGAAAGGTGGAAGCCAAATTGTTTCTATTTGGAGATGACATAATAGTATACATAGAAGACCCCATCACCTCAGCCCCAAAACTCCTGAAACTGATAAGCAACTTCAGCAAAGTCTCAGGTTATAAAATCAATGTGCATAAATCACAAGCATTCCTATACACCAATAACAGACTTAAAGAGAACCAAATCAAGAACATACTGCCATTCACAATTGCTACAAGGAAAATAAAATACCTAGGAATACATCTCACAAGGAACGTAAGGGACCTCTTCAAGGAAAACTACAAACCACTGCTCAAGGAAATAAGAGAAGACACAAACAGATGGAGAAACATTCCATGTTCATGGTTAGGAAGAATGAATATCATGAAAATGGCTATACTGCCCAAAGTAATTGACACAATCAATGCTATTCCCATCAAACTACCATTGAATTTCTTCACAGAACTGAAAAAAACCACCATGAACTTCATATGGAACCAAAAGAGAGCCCGCATAGCCAAGTCAATTCTAAGCAAAAAGAACACAGTTCGGAGGCATCACACTACCAGACTTTAAACTATACTACAAGGCTACAGTAAGCAAAACAGCATGGTACTGGTACCAAAACAGAGATATAGACCAATGGAACAGAACAGAGGCATCGGAGGCAACACAACATATTTACAACAATATAATCTTTGATAAATCAGACAAAAACAAACAATGGGGAAAGGATTCCCTGTTTAATAAATGGTGTTAGAAAAACTGGCTAGCCGTGTGCAGAAAGCAGAAACTGGACCCCTTCCTGACACCTCACACTAAAATTAACTCCAGATGGATTAAAGACTTAAACCTAAGACCTGGCACCACAAAAACCCTAGATGAAAATCTAGGCAAAACCATTCAGGACATAGGAGTAGGCAAGGGCTTCATGACCAAAACACCAGAAGCATTGGCAACAAAAGCCAAAATAGACAAATGGGACCTAATCAGACTCCACAGCTTCTGCACAGCAAAAGAAACAGTCACTAGAGTGAATCAGCAACCATCAGAATGGAAAAAAATCTTTGCAGTTTATGCATCTGACAAAGGGCTTGTATCCAGAATTTACAAAGAAATCAAACAGATTTACAGGAAAAAAACAAACAAGCACATTCAAAAATGGGCAAAGGATATGAACAGACACTTTACAAAAGAAGACATACATGAGGCCAATGAACACATTTAAAAATGCTTATCATCACTGGTCATTAGAGAGATGGAAATCAAAACCACATTGAGATACCATCTCACACCAGTTAGAATGGCGATCATTAAAATATCTGGAGACAGCAGATGCTGGAGAGGATGTGGAAAAATAGGAACACTCTTACACTGTTGGTGGGAGCATAAATTAGTTCAACCATTGTGGAAGACAGTGTGGCGATTCCTCAAGGACCTAGAAATAGAAATTCCATTTGACCCAGCAATCCCATTACTGGGTATATCTCCAAAGGACTATAAATCATTCTACTGTAAGGACACATGCACACAAATGTTCATTGCAGCACTGTTTACAATAGCAAAGACCCGGAACCAACCCAAATGCCCATCGATTATAGACTGGACTGGGAAAATGTGGCACATAAACATCATGGAATATTATGCAGCAATCAAAAATGATGAGTTTGTGTCCTTTGTAAGGACATGGATGAATTTGGCGAACATCATTCTCAGCAAACTGATAGAAGAACAGAAAAGGAAATACCGCATATTCTCACTCATAGGCGGCTGAGATAAATGAGAACACATGGACACAGGGAGGGGGTGTACTACACACTGGTGCCTAATGGGGGAAATGGGGAGGGATAGCATGGGGCACTGTGGAGGGATAGCTTGGGGATAAATGCCAAGTGTGGGTGAAGGGGAGGAATGCAGGAAGGCACACTGCCATGTGTGTACCTATGCAACTATCTTGCACGTCCTGCACATGTACCCCAAAACCTATAATGCAATAAAAATTAAAAAATAAAAATAAAAAACAAAACAAACAAAAAAAACATTAACTGACATAAAACATAAATACAGATATATAAAGTCTAAAATAGGAAGGAGGGGAACTTATTCAATTACTTCACTGGAATGTGTAAAAAGAGTAGATCACAACAATCAACAACTAATAATTTTATAAAATAAAATTTAAAACCAGGTATAGATATTTTAATTCAGACATGCATAGTGTTCAAAAATCAATAAATAAATATAAATATTGATGTGTAAATAAGAAACTACTACTGCATAGTAAAATACGGAAGGAAAAACTAGAGAATATATATATATATATATGAAAAAAATCGACTTCACATTTTAAATATTATTTATTATATGGTCAAAATTAACACAAATGACATTTTTCTTTTATCCATTCAATGTTTTCTTGATTTCTTTTATTTTTATTTTTTAGTTTTCAAGAAATTAAATACTCAAAATGTTATCTTGATTAGTTGTGTCATAAATTATTTTTTGAGATGGAGTTTCGCTCTTGTTATCCAGGCTGGAGTGCAATGGTGCGATCTCAACTCACCACAACCTCTGCTTCCTGGGTTCAGCCAATTCTTCTGCCTCAGCCTCCCAATTAGCTGGAATTACAGGCATGCACCACCATGCTCAGCTAATTTTTCATATTTTTAGTAGAGATGGGGTTTCACCATGTTGACTAAGATGGTCTCAATCTCTTGACCTCGTGATCCACCTGCCTCGGCCTTTCAAAGTGCTGAGATTTCAAAGTGGCATGAGCCACTGTACCCGGCCCCACAAATTTTTCAAATTACAGTCACATTATTTTGTACACCAAAATATATATAAAGATATACACACACAATCACACACACTTGCACACAGAGAGAACACCAGCACATTCCATAATCACCTGTATAGAATGCCCATTATCTATACTACTATACCTCTGTGGAAAACTATTTAGAAAACACTTTTTGTAGTTCTAGATTCTCTTGCCTAATATTCGTCAACCAGAAGAGTGATAGTCATAAAAATACCTCATGAGTGTTTGCATATCTGAACTAAAGTAAATTTTATTTGAAAGAAGAGAGTCAATAAATAAAAAAATGTTAAAAACCAAACAGACTCCCTCACATCACAGCACTCAGAATGATTCTCTTCTTAGTCTCTCTATTACTTTTTTTAAATATATATTTTATTGCGTTTTAGGTTTTGGGGTACGTGTGAAGAACACGCAAGATTGTTGCATAGGTACATATATGGCAATATGGTTTTCTGCCTTCCTCCCCATCACCTATATCTGGCATTTCTCCTCATGTTATCCCTCCACAACTCCCCAACCCACTCTGTCCCTCCCTTAATGCCCCCCAACAGACCCCAGTGTGTGATGCTCCCCTCCCTGTGTCCATGTGTTCTCATTGTTCAACACCCACCTATGAGTGAGAACATGTGGTGTCTGATTTTCTGTTCTTGTGTCACTTTTCTGAGATTGATGGCTTCCAGATTCATTTATTTCCCTACTAAGAACATGAACGAATGGTTTTTTATGACTGCATACTGTTCCATGGTGCATATGTGCCAAATTTTCCCTGTCCAGTCTATCATCACTGGGCATTTGGGTTGGTTCCAAGTCTTTGCTATTGTAAACAGTTCTGCGATGAACTTCCATGTGCATGTGTCCTTATAATAGAATAATTTATAGTCTCTTTTACATTTAAAGAGCCTTGTAACACATTAGGTCAAACTTATAATTCAAGTTAATATTCTTATTTTTGAGCCAGCTGATTATCCACCTTTATTTCACCTGCCGCCTTAATTCTGCACATAAATAAATGCATGTGTCAGTACCCTGACACATCCCTAGGCCCTGGGGAGAGACACAGGCATATTTTATGGCATTATTTCACTTACCACAGGGCTAATTAACTACATCTCTTTAAAATAATCCTGGCTCTGATCAAGATTTCTTTCTATCCCAGAAAAAATGTAAATTTTTTTAATCTCAAGAGAAAATTGTTAAAATCCAGCTCTCAGTGTTAGAGGACACAGACTACCTTTCTCTATTTTATGACATCAATAAATTTGGTTTAAAATAATTTCATGGCAGTCTTTTTCTTGAGACTTTATACAGGAATACATTCTCATGCTTTCAAAAAATGCTAATTTCTGTAGTAGTAAAGATAATTCTCCATATCTTAAGCAAGATGTCTCTGTTTCAGAACCCTTTATAAATCTACAATTTCACTGAATAATATTGCTATTACTATCTCTTCTTATTGCCCTGGATACATACATGTAAAGTGTACTATATTAGGAAAGTGATTTATATATACTAAAATATATATAGATTCTTATTATATGTATTCTATGTATAAGTCATATTCCATAAAGAAATAATGAAGTTAGATAAAATAACATAGGTAAGAATTCCAATGTTTTTTTCTCTCTCCCCATGGGTTAACCAGATCATACACTCTAATTCATGTCACACATTCTGGTGAAATATAGAATGTACTTTTAGTGAGGTTTTTGACGCCGTTTGTGCTAAGTCTTGAGGAAAAGTTGTTTTTATAAACTAAAATTGAAATATAAAATATAAGGTAATTCAGGGAATCCTAGAGGATGGGAGCCAGGAGTGGATTTTGGCTCCAAACAGAACAACATGTGGAGGCATTCATTGTAAATTTTAAGTCCAGGTCGACTGCAAGAACAAACCATCAATACTGAGAGGACCCAAAGACACTCTGAAGGAAGTGGACTGTCCCTGCAGGATCCAAGAAACACCCCAAATAGTGTGAGTGCCCCAACTGTGGAAGTGGGAAAGGGAGACCCTCCTCTCCTGAACACATATCCACACTGGAAAAGCTGAAGGTCTGTTTGCAGGACAAGTTTTCAAATTTACCTAGAGACAAGTCAAATTAGAAAGCTGACCAAAATACAGGGGTAGAGAAAGCTGCAGAAAGGCCCTGGGAGCTCACTTGGTCCTCAAGCTGCCCATTTGTGCCTGGCACCACAGGGATCTATTGAATATATATATATATATATACACACATACATATACTGGGTTCCTACTCTATGGTTGGGACCTATTCTGGATGCTGATACAGTTAATCAAACAAAGATCTTTGCCTTTGTCAGGCCTATAATCTAGTGGGGGAGGCATAAACAAGATAGATAAGTATAATACATATTATGTTATATGGTGGCAAATGCTAAACAAAATAATCAAAACTCTCTATGTGTTACTAGTTTATAGCACAGGGTTTAAGAGCTTGGGTCGAGGACATACACTTGGAGTTTGAATTCTAGTTCTACAACTTATTAGCCACGTGATTTTGGGCAGGTTAGATTTTCTCTCCAAGCCTCAGTTTCCTCATCTGTAAAACATGAAATACTTTGTCTGTGTTAAATGAGTTAATACAGCAAAGAACCAACAATAGGCTGGCAGGGGTGTGAGAAGTCACAGACTTCAGGCTTCCTGAAGCTTACTGAGCTCTGAGACTAGGTTTAGGCTGGTGGCCAGGGTGCCAGCTATGGGGTTCATAGGGCTTGGAGGGAGAGAACCCCAGTCGAAATACATCACAGGGGCCTCAGGTTGGCAGTGTGCAGCAGTCTCAGCACTCTTCAGGATTTAAGCTTAGGTCTAGCCTGCTTGAGAGCACAGGGGAGCCATCACTGTTTCACCTTGAGGCAAGCACAAGGGAAGACACTGGCTCTTAATTACACTGATAGAAAAAAACAGAGGAATTCGGTTGGGAAATAGTTCATTCATTATATTCTAGGAATAAACAAATCCTCTATATTAAATTGAGTGGTAATTTATCAAAGGGAAGCCAAGGCAGGGTGTGGTGGCTCATGCCTGTAATCCCAGCACTTTTGGAGGCTGAGGTGGGCGGATCACCTGAGGTCAGAAGTTCAAGACCAGCCTGGTCAACATGGTGAAACCCCTGCTCTACTAGAAATAACAAAAATTGCTGGGTGTGGTGGCAGCCACCTGTAATGCCAGCTACTTGGAAGCCTGAGGCAGGAGAATCACTTGAACCAAGGAGATAGAGGTTGCAATGAGCCAAGATTATGCCATTGCACTCCAGCCTGGACAAAAAGAGTAAAACTCTATCTCAAAAAAATTAAAATAAATAAACAGAAGCCACACTGAGGGATGGAGAGAGAATACTAACATCAGACAGTCCTTGATGCTCATTGAAGATCTATCTTTTACAGTAATTGGCAAGTTATTCAACCCTGTGAGATTTACTTTTTTATGTAAAGTAGCTATTCCTGTGGATGGCTTAAGGGGAGTGGGAGCAAAGGTCATTAGAGTTGACATATGACTCAACTCAGAGCTGAAGATGAAAAGTGGGAATCATAACACCTGCCTGTACCCTAGTACAGATCATTTAATGTTTATTTATTTATTTGTGAAGACAGGGTTTTGCTCTGTTGCCCAGGCTATAGTGCAAGATCATTGCTCACTGCTGCCTCAAACTCCTGGGCTCAAGTGATCCTCCCCCTTCAGCCTCCCAAGTAGCTGGGACTACAGGGACACACTACCATATCCACCTAATTGTTTTAAAAAGTTTTTTATAGAGATAGGATCTTGCTGTTTCTTAGGCTGGTCTCAAACTCCTGGCCTCAAGCAATTCTCCTACCTCAGCCTACAGGGATTTACAGGCATAAGTCACTGTGCCTGACCGGATCTCATGAAGTTTAGAGACAACATAACGTCTAGCAGATAGACATGCTCAATGGAGGCCTCCTTTTTGCCTGGTAGTTCAGCAGGTTCTGTGTGTACAAATGATGTTTACTGGTTCATCCCTCATCTAGATTTTTTAAAATGAGCATTTTCTCTGTTCTGACAATAATAGAATACAGAATCCATTATCTTTTTTTAAAAAGATAATTATATTAAAATTTCTCTATTTTTAATTTTGGGACAGGGTCTCACTCTGTCACCCATGCTGGAGTGAAGTGGCATGATCATCACTTATTGCAGCCTCTAATTTCTGGGCTTAAGTGATCCTCCTGACTCAGTCTCCTGAGTAGGGGGTGCTACAGGTGTATATTTCCACACATGGTTAATTTTTATTATTAGAAGAGGTGAGGTCTCTATGTTGCCAAGGCTCAACCTATTTTTTAAAGTAGAAAAAAGGCTTCAATAGCCCTTCACAAAATATAACATCTAAGTGGTCAAAGAACACATAAAAAATGCTCAAATTTATTAGTCATTAGAGAAAGGCAATTGAAAAACTACAAAGAGAAGCCAGGCACAGTGGCTTTTGCCTTCAATTCCAGCACATTGGGAGGCCAAGGTGGGAAGATTGCTTGAGCCCAGGAGTTTGAGACCAGCCTGGGCAACAAAGAGAGATCCCATCTCTACAAAAAAAAAAAAAATAGCTGAGTTTAGTGGTGCATGCCTTTAGTCTCAGGAGCTACTTAAGAGGCTAAGTAAAGCAGGAGGATCTCTTGAGCCTGGGAGTTGGAGGCTGCAGTGAGCTATGATTATGCCACTGCACTCTGGCCTGAGTGACAGAGTAAGGCCCTGTCAAAAAAAAAAAAAAAAAAAAACAGGCTGGTCATGGTGGCTTACACCTACAATCTCAGCACTTTGGGAGGCCAAGTCAGGTGGATCACTTGAGGTCAGGAGTTTGGGACCAGCCTGGCTAACTTGGTGAAAACCTGTCTCTACTAAAAATACAAAAAAATTAGCTGGGCTTGGTGGCAGGTGACTGTAATCCCAGCTACTCAAAAGCCTGAGGCAGGTGAATCACCTGAACCTGGGAGGTGGAGGTTGTATCTCACTCTGTTGCCCAGGCTGGTTGTGCACAACTTGGAACCTGCCACTGCACTCCAGCCTGGGCAAAAGAGTGTGACTCTGTCTCAGAAAAACAAAACAAGAATCCCCAAACTGGAAGTCTTCTAAGATGGCGTCGTAGAGGGGACTCAGAATTGCAGCTCTCAGTGAAGGTGCAGAGGGTGAGTCCTAGCCGCATTCTTGGACGGACATTTTTTGCCCACAGAACGTTGAAAGTCCCAGGTGTGGGAGAGACACGGGACGCTAGCACAGCTGGCTCACGTGGCTGGTTCGGCCTTCACCTCAGCGCAGTGGCACCAGGTACAAAACTCACTGGTCTGGGTACCCTGTTAAACCGGCAATCTGAGATTTGGAAGGGCAGATTGGCATGTCCATCTGATTGAACAGGACTTGTACAATGAGCCAGACCAGGAAATTCCTAGGTAACTTGATCTGAGCTGGTGCAGTGGGCAGTGGCATGGGAGATTGCACAGATCCCAGTGCCCTATCAGCAGGCTACTGGGGCGCCAGTGAGAGAGTCAACCATTTAGTTGGGGAGAGGAAGAGAAAAAGAGAGAGGATGGACTCTGAGGCAGGGAGCTGGGTGATTGGGCTCAGCGGGTCCCACCCTCACGGGGACAAGCAGGGCGGTGTATGGAGGTGCTTGGGGCTGAGAGTCTTACTGCCAGCATCTAGGATGTTGCAGCCCAGTGGGGAAGGGGCATCCACCACTACAGACACAATCTGCCCCTACTGAAGTACTGCCCAGGGCTGACACAGCCTGCTGTTGCCGAGGCAACCTGCCATAATACAGAGCCTCCACCAGCAGGGAAGAGAATGCCACAGCAGAACAGAGCCCTGTGGAAACAGGGTGGACCCTCGCTAGCAGGGCAGAGCCCCAGCAGGCAAATAGTGAATAGACTGCCTCCTAGCTGGGCAGAACAGTGCAACACATACTAATAAAGAAAGCCCCAACTCCCTGAGACAGAGCATCTAAGGAGGAAAAAAAGGGGGGGTTATGAGTTCTGTTGCAGCAGACATAAACACATACTCCCGACAATGCTGAATGAACAATGGAGCTCACAGCTCAGCACTGGAGCTCCTATGAAGCACAGACCATCTCCTCAAGCAGCTCCCTGAACCCTGTATATGCAAAGACTCACCCTAAAAAAAGGACTAATCAGACTGACATTTGGCAGGCATTATTCTGGAACAAAGGTAGCAGAAGAAGAAACTGGTAGCATCCCTCACTGTTCTGCAGCTGCTACAGGTGTACCCCAGACAAGCAGGGGCTGAAGTGGACCTCAGCACTCATACGGCAGAGGGGATAGACCATTAGAAGGAAAACTAAGTAACAGAAATACCTCATCATCAACAATCTGGGCATCCACACAGAGACACAATTGAAAAATCAGCAACTACTGAGACGAAAGGCGGATAAATCCATAAAGATGGAACGAAACCAGCGCAAAAAGGAGGAAAACACCCAAAACCAAAACACTTCACCTCCTAAAAAGGACCAAAACTCCTCATCAGCAAGGGAACAGAGCTGGACGGAGAATGAGGATGACGAAATGACGGAATCAGACTTCAGAAAGTGGATAATGAGAAACTTCAGTGAGCTAAAGGAACATGTCCTAAATCAGTGCAAAGAAACTAAGAACCTTGAAAAAAGATTTGAAAAAAAGATTCGAGGAAATGATAACAAGAATGGACAACTTAGAGAGGAATATGAATAAATTGAAGGAGCTCAAAAACACAACATGAGAACTTCGGAAAGCATGCACAAGTTTCAAGAGCCGAATTGACCAAGCAGAAGAAAGAACATCAGAAGTCGAAGATCAACTCAATGAAATAATATGAGACACCAAGATTAAAGAAAAAACCGCAAAAAGGAATAAAGAAAATCTCCAAGAAATGTGGGACTATGTGAAGAGACACAACCTACATTTGATAGGTGTACCAGAATGTGATGAAGAGAATGAATCCAAGCTGGAAAACACTCTTCAGGATATTATTCTGGAAAATTTTCCCAACCTAGCAAGATAGGTAAATATTCAACTCCAGGAAATACAGAGAACACCACAAAGATACTCCACAAGTAGAGCAACCCCAAGGCACATAATCGTCAGATTCACCAGGGTTGAAATGAAGGAGAAAATACTAAGGGCAGTCAGAGAGAAAGGTCAGGTCGCCAACAAAGGGAAGCCCATCACACTCACAGCAGATCTCTCCGCAGAGACTCTACAAGCCAGAAGAGAGTGGGGGTCAATATTCAACATCCTTAAAGAAAAGAACTTTCAACCCAGAATTTCATATCCAGGGAAACTGAGCTTCATAAGTGAAGGAAAAATAAAATCCTTCATGAACAAGCAAGTACTCAGAGATTTTGTCACCACTAGGCCTGCTTTGCAAGAGCTCCTGAAAGAGGAACATGGAAAGAAACAACCAGTACCAGCCATCCTAAAGTCATACCAAATGCTAAAGAGCATCAACAAAATGAGGAATCTACATGAACCAATGGGCAAAACAGCCAGCTAGCATCAAAATGGTAGTATCAAATTCACACATAACAATATTACCCTAAATGTAAATGGGCTAAATGCACCAATTAAAAGAAACTGACTGAAAATTGGATAAAAAACCAAAACCATCGGTGTGCTGTATCCAGGAAACACACCTCACACGCAAGGATACACGAAGGCTAAAAATAAAAGGACAGAGAAAGATTTACCAAGCAAATGGAGACCAAAAAAAAAGCAGAAGTTGCAATTTTCATCTCTGATAAAATAGACTTAAAAGCAACAAAGATCAAAAGGGACAAAGAAGGTCATTACATAATGGTAAAAGGATCGATACAAGAAGAGCTAATGATTCTAAATATATATGGACCCAATGCAGGAGCACCCAGATATATAAGGCAAGTTCTTAATGACTTACAAAGAGACTTACACTCCCACACAATAATAGTGGGAGACTTTAACACTCCACTGTCAATATCAGAGAGATCAACCAGACAGAAAATTAACAAAGATATCCAGGACTTGAATCCAGACCTAGAACAAGCAAACCTGATAGACATTTTCAGAACTCTCCACCCCAAATCCACAGAATATACATTCTTCTCAGCATCACATCACACCTACTCCAATATTGGCCACATCATTGGAAGTAAAGCACTCCTCAGCAAATGCAAAACAACTGAAATCATAACAAACAGTCTTTCAGACCATAGTGCAATCAAGTTGGAACTCAGAATTCAGAAAATAACTCAGAACCGCAAAGCTTCATGGAAACTGAACAACTAGCTCTTTAATATTGATTGGATAAACAATGAAATGAAGGCAGAAATAAAGAAGTTCTTTGAAACCAATGAGAACGAAGGCACAACGTACCAGAATCTCTGGGACACATTTAAAGCAGTCTTTAGAGGAAAATATATAGCAATAAGTGCCCACAAGAGAAGAATGGAGAGATCCAAAATTGACATTCTATCATCAAAATTGAAAGAGCTAGAGGAGCAAGATCAAAAAACTCAAAACCTAGCCAAAGAAAAAAAATACCTAAGATCAGAGCAGAACTGAAGACGATAGAGACACGAAAAACCCTTCAGAAAATCAATAAATCCAAGAGCTGGTTTTTTGAAAAGATCAACAAAATAGACAGACCACTAGCCAGACTGATAAAAAAAAAGAGAGAAAACCAAATACATGCTATAAAAAAAACAATAATGCAGAAATCACCACAGATTCCACAAAAATTCAAAGCATCATCAGAGAATACTACAAACAACTCTATGCACATAAACTAGTAAACCAGGAAGAAATGGATAAATTCCGGGACAACTGTGTCCTCCCAAGCCTAAACCAGGAGGAGGCTGAAACTATGAATAGACCAATAACAAGGTCTGAAGTTGAGGCAGCAATTAAGAGCCTACCACACAAAAAAAGCCCAGGTCCAGATGGGTTCATAGTCGAATTCTACCAGACACACAAAGAGGATCTGGTACCATTCCTTCTGAAACTATTCCAAATAATTCAAAAAGAGGGAACCCTTCCCAAATCATTTTATGAGACCAACATCATCCTGATACCAGAACCCAGCAGAGACTCAAAAAGAAAAGAAAACTTCAGGCCAGTATCCATGATGAACAGAGATGCAAAAATCTTCAATAAAATACTGCCAAACTGATTGCAACGGCACATTAAAAAACTTATCCATCATGACCAAGTAGGATTCATCCCGGGGATGCAAGGCTGGTTCAACATACGCAAGTTTATAAATGTAATTCACCACATAAACAGAAGCAAAAACAAAACCACATGATTATCTCAATTAATGCAGAGAAGGCATTTGACAAAATTCAACAGCACTTTATATTAAAAACCCTCAATAAACTTGGTATTGATGGAAGATATCCCAAAATAATAAAAGTTATTTATGACAAACCAACAGCCAATATCATACTTAGGGGGCAAAAACTGGAAGAATTCCCTTTGAAATCTGGCACCAGACAAGGATGCCCTCTCTCACCAGTCCTATTCAACATAGTATGGGAAGTTCTAGACAGAGCAATCAGGCAAGAAAAAGAAATAAAGGGTATTCAAGTAGGAAAGGTGGAAGCCAAATTATCTCTATTTGCAGATGACATGATAGTATACCTAGAAGACCCCATCACCTCAGCCCAAAAGCTCCTGCAACTGATAAACAACTTCAGCAAAGTCTCAGGATATAAAACCAATGTGCAAAAATCACAAGCATACCTATACACCAGTAACAGACTTAAAGAAAACCAAATCAAGAACGAACTGCCATTCACAATTGCTACAAAGAAAATAAAATATCTAGGAATACAACTCACAAGGAATGTAAGGGACCTCTTTAAGGAAAACTACAAAACACTTTTCAACAAAATAAGAGAGGACACAAACAGATGAAGAAACACTCCATGTTCGTGGTTAGGACGAATCAATATCATGAAAATGGCTATACTGCCCAAAGTAATTTACAAAATCAATGCTATCCTCATCAAACTACCGTTGAATTTCTTCACAGAACTGGAAAAAACCACCATGAACTTCATATGGAACCCAAGAGAGCCCGCATAGCCATGTCAACTCTAAGCAAAAAGAACACAGCAGGAGGCATCACACTACCAGACTTCAAACTATACTACAAGGCTATAGTAATCAAAACAGCATGGTACTGGTACCAAAACAGAGATATAGACCAATGGAACAGAACAGAGGCATCGGAGGCAACACAACATATCTACAACCATATAATCTTTGATAAACCAGACAAAAAGAAGCAATGAGGAAAGGATTCCCTGTTTAATAAATGGTGTTAGAAAAACTGGCTAGCCATGTGCAGAAAGCAGAACCTATACCCCTTCCTGACTCCTTACACTAAAATTAACTCCAGATGGATTAAAGACTTAAACCTAAGACATGACACCATAAAAACCATAGAAGAAAATCTAGGCAAAACCATTCAGGTCATAGGAGTAGGAAAGGACTTCATGACCAAAATTCCAAAAGCATTGGCAACAAAAGCCAAAATAGAAAAATAGGACCTAATCAAAGTCCACAGCTTCTGCACGGCAAAAGTAACAGTCACTGGAGTGGATCGGCAACCATCAGAATGGGTAAAAGTCTTTGCAGTTTACGCATCTGATAAAGGGTTGATATCCGGAATATACAAAGAACTCAAACAGATTTACAGGAAAAAAACAAACAAGCCCATTCAAAAATGGGCAAAGGATATGAACAGACACTTTACAAAAGAAGACATACATGAGGCCAACACGTGAAAAAATGCTCATCATCAGCGGTCATTAGAGAGATGCAAATCAAAACCACATTGAGATACCATCTCAGGCCAGTTAGAATGGTGATCATTAAAAAATCTGGAGACAGCAGATGCTGGAGAGGATGTGGAGAAATAGGAACACTCTTACACTGTTGTTGGTAGTGTAAATTAGTTCAAGCATTGTGGAAGACAGTGTGGCGATTCCTCAAGGACCTAGAAATAGAAATTCCATTTGACCCAGCAATCCCATTACTGGGTATATATCCAAAGAACTATAAATCGTTCTACTATAAGGACACACGCACACCAATGTTCATTGCAGCACTGTTTACAATAGCAAAGACCTGGAACCAACCCAAATGCCCATCGATGATAGATTGGTCTGGGAAAATGTGGTACATATACACCATGGAATATTATGCAGCAATCAAAAATGATGAGTTTGTGTCCTTTGTAAGGACATGGATGAATCTGGAGAACATCATTCTCAGCAAACTGATACAAGAACAGAAAAAGAAATACCGCATATTCTCACTCATAGGCAGGTGAGAAAAATGAGAACACATGGACAGAGACAGAGGGAGGGGATCTACTACACACTGGGGTCTATTGGGGGCTATGGTGGAGGGACAGCAGGGGGTGCTGGGGAGGGATAGCCTGGGGATAAATGGCAAGTGTGGGTGAAGTGGAGGAAGACAGCAAAACACATGGCCATGTGTGTACCTATGCAACTATCTTGCACGTTCTGCACATGTACCCCAAAACCTATAATGCAATAAAAATTTAAAAATTAAAAAAAAATGTAAAAATAAAAATAAAATAAAATAAAATAAAGTTTGAAATTCAAAAAAAAAAAACAGAAAAAGAAAAGAATCCCCAAAACCAAAGCTAAAAAAAAATAAAGAAGCAAAATACCCACAATGAGATTCCTCTATAGAATCAATAAAACCTTAAAGCTGAAAGCACTAAGAATGCCCAAGAGTGAGTGGATGTGGTGTGAAGAAACCTCATACAGCTCTGTTGGGAATTTATGTTGGCACACCCACTTTGGAAAACTGTTTCGCAATGTGGTGGTGGTGGCGGTGGTGGTGGTGGTAACACATTCATATCTCCCTATTTTATTTTATTGTTTTAAAGACAGAATCTTGCTCTGTTTCCCAGGTTGGAATGCAGTGGTGCAATCTCAGCTCACTGCAACCTCCACCTCCTGGGCTCAAAGGATTCTCCTGCCTCAGCTTCCCAAGTATCTCAGAAGAAAGGCAGATGCCACCACATCGGTTAATTCTGTATTTTTAGTACAGATGGGATTTTACCATGTTGTCCAACCCGGTCTTAAATGTCCGACTTTAAGTGATCCACCTGCCTGAACCTCCCAAAGTGGTGGGATTACAGGTGCATGCCACCATGCCTGGCCAGATCCCCCCTTAAAAGAGCCTTCTGCAAGAGGTCTGGCTGGCTAAGAGACTCCAGCCACTAACACACTTGGGCCCACCGCAGGATCCATTCTGACGCATACTCTTCCCAGGTTGCTCCCAACCAATGACTCTGCATGGCAGGGATTCCAGATTTGGGCCATTCCTGCCTTATAAACAGCTCCTATGTGGACGGTCTGCTCTGGTTCTCTGCAGAGCTCTCACAGTTGTCAGATCTGCATTGTAATCAGGAAGCGCTCCACAACCATTAAACTTTTTGCTTTTTTATGGTTTTCTTTTCTTTCTTTCTTCTAGGATTTGAAGTGCAGTGGCACGATCTTGGCTCACTGCAGCCTCCTCCTCGTGACCTTAAACAATCCTCCCACCTTAGCCTCCCGAGTAGCTAGGAATACAGGTTCATGCCACTAGGCCCAGCTAATAATTTTTCTTTTTGTAGAGACAGGGTCCTGCCATGTTGCCCAGGCTGGTCTTGAACCCCTGGCCTTAAGTGATCCTCCTGCCTTTGCCTCTCCAGGTGCTGGGATTATAAGCATGAGTCACTGTGTCCATCCCTGCCTTTTTTAAAAAGCATTATTATTATTTTTTTGAGATGAAGCCTCCCTAGTTCTGTCACCCAGGCTGGAGTGCAGTGGTGTGATCTCAGGTCACTGCAAACTCCCCCTCTTAAGTTCAAGTGATTCTCTTGCCTCAGCATCCCAAGTAGCTATAATTCCAGGTGCCCGCCACCACACCTGGTTAATTTTTGTATTTTTATTAGAAATGGTGTTTTGCCATGTTGTCCAGGCTGGTCTTTAACTCCTGACCTCAGGTGATCCACCTGCCTTGGCTGACTGCAACCTCCACCTCCTGGGATCAAGGGATTCTTGAGAATGAGGACAGTTGGCATAAGACACAAAATCATAGTTGGGTTTTTGAGGTTTTGTGTGTGTGTTTTTTTCTTTTCGTTTCTTTTCTTTTTTTTTTTTTTTTTTTTTTTTGAGAAAGAGTCTTGGTCTGTTACCCAAGTGTGATCATAGCTCACTGCAGCCTTCAACTCCTGGGATCAAGCAATTTTTCCACCTGAACTTCCTGAGTAGCTGGGACTATATGTGTGCACCACCATGCCGAACTAGTTATATATCTATCTATATATCTATCTATATCTATATTTATATAGATAGAGATAGATAGATAGATATAGATAGATGGAGATATATTTGTAGAGACAAGCTCTTACCATGTTGCCTAGGCTGGTCTCAAATTTCTGCCTCAGCCTCCTAAAGTGCTGGGATTACAGGTGTGAGCCCTACTAAGAAACCTCCCAAGAACAGCCATCAGCTCCTCTCTAGACTAGCCAGAACTCATCCAGATGCTTTCCTAATTGGAGTGGGCATCTTTCCTATCCCAGATACCTCTGCCCAGCCTCCTTTATCTTTCTAATCCATCAAAGAGCTGACAAATCAACGAAATCTAAAAGAGGTAAATTCTACAAAGTGATGAGGCCTTCTTAGGAGAGAAGAGGCTCCCAGAAGCTTTTATGCATGGTAGACATGGGCTTCAGGTGGAGGCTGCCTAACTAAAACAAACTTATTTTTTCATTTTCCGAGACAGAGCCTCCCTCTGTCACCCAGGCTGGAAAGCAATGGTGCAATCTCAGGTCACTGCAACCTCCGCCTCCCGGGTTCAAGCAATTCTCCAGCCTCAGCCTCCTGAGTAGCTGGAATTACAGGCATATGCCACCATGCCTGCCTAATTTTTGTATTTTTCATAGACACAGGGTTTCATCATGTTGGGCAGCCTGGTCTTGATCTCCTGACCTCAGGTGATCTGCTCACTTCACCTTTCCAAAGTGCTGGGAATACAGGCATAAGCCACCTCACCCAACGGGAACAAACTTTTAACAGGTACTGTGACAGATTCACATTTCAAAAAAGCCCCAGCTGAAAATCATGCCATACCCACCAATATTTTAGTCCTTGGACACTAACTGGGTGCAGGCAGTTAGTAGCGTGATCATAAGATAGGGCAGGAGAGCTGAGAGAAACCCCTCTGAGACCCTGTGTCCATGGCTGAGGTCCCTCCTGCGCCTAAGAGAATAAAAGGAGCCCTCCTGAGAACCCAGAAAACCATTGTAGAACTGGACAGAAGAGACAGCAAAAGGCCTGTGTGGTTTAGAAAGCTTGGTAGCTCTACTATAAAGCAAAAGACATCTGCAGAGTCTTATTGCTCCCATCACAAGCTCTGCAAAGCAGAACGTCCTGATACTACCCGCAAAATCTTTGAAGCTGCTGTGACCCAGATTCAACTAAAGCTGTAACACATCTCCCATCCAGCTCAACTACAGATGACACAGCATGACAGCCTGACTCTAGGGCCTGCCAGGAGGGTTATGCCATTCTTTGGTGGATAAATTTTGTTTATTTTGGATCTGCAGGGTTTTTGTTACATGCAGTATCTGGCATTCAGTGAGGAATTATGAGAAGACACGAGAAAGCAGGATGGGTGTGGTGGCTCGTACCTGTAATCCCAGCATTTTGGGAGGTTGAGTGGGATGGATCACCTGAGGTCAGGAGTTCAAGAGCAGCCTGGCCAACATAGTGAAACGCTGCCTCTACTAAAATACAAAAATTAGCCAGGTGCGATGTCAGGTGCCTGTAATCCCAGCTACTCAGGAAACTGAGGTGGGAGAATCGCTTGAGCCTGGGAGGCAGGGGTTGCAGTGAACCAAACTCACACCACTGCACTTCAGCCTGAGCAACAAAGTGAGACTCTGTTTCAGAAAAAGATGCAAGAAAGTGTGACTGATGTTCAAAAGAAAATTTCACAGAAGCAGCCTTAAAAGATGGTCCAGATGTTGTAATGATCAGAGTTTAAAATGAGCAAGATAAATGTGCCAAAGTATGTCCTGATGAAAATAGATAATGTGAACAAATGGGGAGTTTCAGCAGAGATATGGAAATTAAAAAGAAATAGTGAGACTCTTGTCTCTATAAAAATTGTTTTTTAAAAATCAGCCAGGTGAGGTGGCATGTGCCTGTAATCCTAGTGCTTTGGAAGCCTGAGGAATAATGATCAGTTGAGCTCAGGAACTTGAGGCTTCATTGAGCTATGATCATCCCACTGTACTTCAGCCTAGGTGGCTGAGCAAGACCTAATCTCTAACAAAAATAAAAGTAAATGAAAATGGAAGGACTAAAAAAATATATATGTATATAAATATAATATAGAAGTGGATAACTCATTAGATGGACTTAAAAACAGCCTGGATTTAGCAAATAAAAGGCCAATAAAATGTATCCAATTTTATTTGTATCTACACAAAAAGTAAAAGGAAGTGGGGGAAGAAAAACCAGAACACAGCATGTAAAATCTGAGTGACAGTATCAAGTAGTTTAAAGAGTGTGTAATTGGAGGATGAGAATAAGAGGAGAGGGGAAATAAGAAAGAAAAACTCTTGAAGAGGTAATAGCTAAGGATTTGTCAAAACCAATGAAAGAAATCAATTAACAGACCCAAGAAGCTTGGCACAAATTGAGCATAATAAATGCAAAGAAAACCATACCTAAGTACAGCACAAACTGCCAAAAACTTGCAAAAGATCTTAAAGACAATCAATGGAAAAGACATACCATATAATAATGGCTGGATGCAATGGCTCACGCCTGTAATCCCAGGACTTTGGAAGGTCAATGTGGGTGGAATATTTGAGGTCTTGAGGTCGAGACCAGCCTGGCCAATATGGTGAAAACCCATCTCTACTAAAAATACAGAAATTAGCCAGGTGTGGTGGCAGGTGCCTGTAATCCCAGCTACTCAGGAGGCTGAGGCAGGAGAGTCATTTTAAACCAGGAGGCAGAAGTTGCAGTGAGCCAAGATCATGCTACTGTACTCTAGCCTCAGCAACAGAGCAAGACTCAGTCTCAATTAAAAGTAACGTTTGTGAATGTCTCATCAGAACTAATGAAGGCCAGAAGATAAAATATCTTTGAGATACCCAAAGAAAATCAGTTAACCTAGCACCTGCATGTTAAAAAATAAGGGCAAAATGAGGACATTTTCTTTAAAAGATACTTGGATACCTATGTTCATTCTAGTTATTCACAATTTTGGAAAAGATTAACAAAACTTCACGACTTAAACTGCCTGATTTCAGGACTTAGCATAAAACTACTATCTTCAAGACAGTATGCAATTAGTGTACAAAAGAGAGCAAAGAGATCCAAGGCATAGAATACAGAATCCAAAAATGATCTGTCATATTTATGGTCAATTGATGTCCAATCAAGCTTCTAAGTCAATTCAGTGAGGAAAGAAAGGTAGTTTTAACAGATTGTGCTTAGAATAACTAAAACCTTGTACAGGGAAAACCAAACCTCAACTTCTACCACACTGCACTTATGAAAACTAATTTCTCATGTTTCAAGACCTAAATATAAAAAATAAAATTATAAACCTTCCAGAAGAAAATGTAGTAAAATATTGTTTTCTTCTTCTTTTTTTTTTTTTTTTTTTTTTTTTTTGGATGCAGTGGTTTGATCTCAACTCACTGCAAACTCCACCTCCTTAGTTCAAGCTCTTCTCCTGCCCCAGCCTCCTGAGCAGCAGGAATTACAGGCACACACCACCATGCCCAGCTAAATTATTGTATTTTTAGTAGAGATGGTGTTTTCCCATGTTGGCCCGGCTGGTCTTGATCTTCTGATCTCAAGTGATCCATACACCTCGGACTCCCAATGTGCTGCGATTACAATATTTTTATAACACTGATGCAGGCAGAGATTTTTTTTTTTGACAGGAACCAAAGAGCACTGAACATTAAAAAAAGGAATGCTAAACTGGATTTAATCAAAGTTTCAAATGTCTGCTCATGAAAAGATATTACAGTATCTCCTCCTTATCTGTGGTTCGCCTCCCACAGCTTTGGTTACCCTTGTTTAACTGAACCACTGTGGTTGAAAAATATTAAATGGAAAATTCCAGATATAAACAATTTATAATTCTCCAATTGCATTAGTGTGATAAAATCTCACACCATCCCACTCCATTCTGCAAGAGACATGAATCACTCCTTTGTCCAGCATATTCAAGCTGTCTCTACTACCTGCCCATTAGTCACTGCTGTCATCTACTCTTGACATTGTCATGGCTCCACAATGACCAGGATAACCTGAAGCACATAATTTTCTTTCTGACTTACTCTCAGAAGGGCAATATCAGCCAAATGCTATATCCCAATGACCACACCATTCACCTCGATCTCATCACACAGGCATTTTACCACCTGACATTATTACAAGAACATGGTGGCTCAAGCCTATGATCCCAGCACTGTGGGAGGCTGAGTGTGGGGACTACTTGAGACCAGGAGTTTGAGACCAGCTCTGGGCAACATAGCAAGACCCATCTCTGCAAATTTTTGAAAACAAAAATTAAAAGGAAGAGTACAGTACAGTAAGATATATTGACAGAAAGGGAAATCACATTCATATAAAATTTTTAGGAGTATATTGTTAAGATTGTTCTATTTTGTCATTATTGTAATCTCTTACTGCACTTAATTTATAAATTTAACTTTATTACAACTATGTATAGGTAAAAGCATAATATATACAGGACTTGGTACTGTGCACAGTTTAAGGCACCTAATGAAAGTCATGTGACATATGCTCCTTGGATAAGGAGAGGTTATCGTATTAATAAATGAAATGTAGGCCAGGCACAGTGGCTCATGCATGTATTCCCACACTTTGGGAAGCTGAGGCAGGTGGATCACAAAGTCAAGAGATGAAGACCATCCTGGCAAACATGTTGAAAACCTGTCTCTACTAAAAATAGAAAAATTAGCTGAGTGTGGTGGTGCACACCTGTTGTCCCAGTTACTTGGGAGACTGAGGCAGGAGAATCACTTGAACTTGAGAGGCAGGGGCTGCAGTGAGCCAAGATTCTGCCACTGAACTTCAGCCTGGTGACAGAGTAATATTTCTTCTCCAAAAAAAAAATAAATAAATAAAATGTAAGACACAGAGTGGGAAAAATTATTTGCCAAGCAACTACTTGTGGTAATAGAAATCTTTTACAGTTTATATTGGGGCATGTGTTTTACTGCTGTTCATAATTGTCAAAATTCATCAAACTGAACACTCAAGAGCTTTACATTTTAAAGTATTTGAATTATGTCTCACTTTATTAAAAAGTAAAAAATCAGGTGGTACAGGCTGAGATGACAAGGAGGCTGAAGAAAATAAAGAAAAAAATACAACAAACTAAAATAACTCCTTATATCCACAATGTAAGTCTTCCCCCCAAAAATTGACCTAATACCACTGCTAATAGTGATAAAATTCTGTGGATAAAAATATATGTATAAGAAAGCAATCTGAAAGTCAGGTTAAGAAAAAAGATAAAACAATAATATGTGAACTTAGAAATCTCAAAGATAGTATATATGCAGAATTAAAGGGCACTAAAATATAAAAAAATGGAAAGTATACATTTATGCTAATACATTTAAAATCCAAAAGTAATGAGTGATTTCTGAAATTAATGCATAATTGAATCCACTAAAAAAGATCATTTGTGTAAATTAATAAACATGTCATAAACTAAATATTGTTAAGTACTGCCCTAAACTGTTTTAAGTTTTATAAATTTTCATAGAAATATGTGTTCTAATACTCAAACACGGTTATTATGTAATATTTTCCAGAGCAAAACAGGTGGAAAAGTCCCAAATATCCTGTACTTTTAGCCTGACTCCAGTATTAAAACCTAAAAATGGAAAGAAAATGAAATGAGTCAATTATTGTTTTATTATTATACTTCTTCACTCTGTCACCCAGGCTGGAGTGCAATGGTGTGACCTTGAATCACTGCAACCCCCACCTCCTCCTGGATTCAAGCAATTCTCCCACCTCAGCCTCCCAAGTAGCTGGAATTATCAGCCTGTGCTAACACACCTGGCTATACTGTATTTTTTGACAGAGATAGGGTTTCACCATGTTGGTCAGGCAGGTCTTAAACTCCTGACCTTAGTGATCTGCCTGCCTCAGCCTTCCAAAATGCTGGGATTACAGGCATGAACCACGGCACCTGGCCCAGTTATTTTTATGAATATATTTGCACAACCTAAATTAAAAAATAAAACAACAGTCAAACATAACAGAATATATATGGAGAAACTGAGCTCAGAAGAAGTAATTCATGAATTCTAGAAGTTTTTTGATGATTGCAAATCCAATTAAATAAGGGTCAAATAATAAATGTCAAATAAAAATGACCTGATTTTATTATGAAGTCAAATAATAAAAACTACATAATTATCTCAATAGGTGTCAAATAGTTACTCAAAAGTTGTTATGGATTTAAAATGGAAAACAGGGTAAACCAAAAGTAAGATATTATCCTAACCATAATAATGTCCATCTCAAAAACCAATCGATGTAATTTCCAAGTTTAAACTCTGAAGACCGGCACCATTCAAGTCAGAAACAAAAGAGTGTCTGAAATAACAATTATTACTATTGTTTTGCTCTAAAAGTTCCACCCACTGAAATAAAGAAGAAATAAAAAATAAGAAGTATCTCTCATAGCACAGATCCAGAAGCTCAGGGAGCATTTTGTTACTACAAGAAATATCATGTCGGCTGGGTGTGGTGACTCACGCCTGTAATCCAAGCACTTTTGGAGGCCAAGGCAGGTGGATCACAAGGTCAGGAGTTTGTGAACCCAGCCTGGCTATATGGTATATCCCCGTCTCTACTAAAAATACAAAAATTAGCCAGGCATGGTGACAGGAACTTGTAGGCCCAGCTACATAGGAGGCTGAGGAGGCAGAATTGCTTGACCTGGAAGGCAGAGGTTGCAGGGAACAGAGATTGCACCACTGCACTCCAGCCTGAGCAACAGAGCAAGACTCCATCTAAAAAAAAAAGAGAGAGACAGAAAAGAAATGCCTACATGGCTTCCCCTTCAATATCCCTGGATTGCCAAATTAATTACCTGCTTATTATGAACTCACAACTATCCCATTATTTGCTTGGACTGGAAGGGGGTTCAGCTGATGCCCTGGGTCCACCTATGCTAGAGTCTGGTATCACCTGACCTAAACCCACTCTAGACAAGCTGGGTCTCCCTCTACCAGGAGAAGCAAGAGACTAGAGAACAAGATGTCACAATTCAAAAGCCACCGCTAATCAACTATCTGTCTCAGCAACTGCCTAGCTCTAAAACAGATCCACCAAAGAGTGTTAGAAAAGTATCTAGTTTATGTCCTCAACAACACTGTAAAGATGTCACATCAACTGTAATAGGAAAGGGATGAGAAAGAATTCCACAGAGAATTACTGAGCACAGGCTCAAGACCCCCTCTTGGGCATTTCCGCCAAAGAGACAGTCCTCATGGAAACGGAGCAGAAAGCTACTATGCACAAGATGGATGGATACTCCCCTCCCAGAGACCAGCGGGGGCACGTGTGGAGGGAGCGGGCCAGGGAGGGGCTGTGGGCATCAACCTGGGAGAGGTGTCTGGACCTCCACTAGACCCCCCTGCAGTCAGGGGCCTCTGAGGTTTCCAGAAGAGGCAACTCCTAGGTGCGCTGTCCCATGGCTGGCCCCTGAGACTTGCTCAACCTGCCAGCTCTTTCCACAAAGACAGCAGGATGGCAAACACAACCCGGCACCCTCACAGGGAAAGGGGATTCATGTCAGGGCCCACGGCCATCCGGGCCTGTTCAGTAACTGTTTAATTACCTAGTGAATAGATTAGGCCACAGTGTGCTGCTGTGGCCCCTGGGATCCCATCCCAGGGGATGGGCACTTTTCTGGGGCTGTGAACTGAAAGGGGAGGCTGGACAGCCAACTTGGGGTTCAGTGAGCTGGGACTTCGTTCTCAGCTCAGTTCCCTCTGCTACTCCTGGAGGACCTGGGCTTGTCTGGAGCAGGCATTGAGCAGACATGCTGAGCTGTCAGGTGGGTGGCAAAGGGTGAGCATGAGGCATGCCAAGTGCTGGAGCCATCAGAAGGCCGTGAGGTCAGGCCAGAGCCAGTCCAGCCTCTGTACCTGGAGCTGTAGGGTTGGCATAGGCAGTGGGGCTGGTCACAGTGGAGTGAGAATTCAGTCAGGGAGGGGCTTTCATTGCCCATTTTCCTGCAGTACAAATCAAGTCCCCAAGGCCACAAGCCAGTGGGGGCAGAAACACTGTGCTGAGGCATTGCCTTCTGTCCTCTTTGGCTCACATAGGACCATGACTTTCCTGGGCTTGCCTGAATGTGAGGGAAGATCTCTCTTCTTGTGAGGGTGGGCACAGAAGTCACCAGTCACATGGATGAAGGGGGTCCAGGCACCCCTAGAGTCTTTGCAGGGCAGCACCGACTACTTGCTAGCTGGACCAGGAGGCCAGGCTGGGACATTCCGGGAACTGAGGTCATCAGTCCCTGTTACGCCTTGAATCTGTCCCCACCCTGCCACCTTGGGCCAGCTCAGGCTCTGCCACCAGCTCCCCATATTGTCCTTCAGAGTCCTAGGGTAGGTTCCCCCTACCTGGTGTCTCTGGCCCCTGCTGTCCATTCTGAGGCCTCAAGCACCCAACCTCCAAACCTGTGTCTTCCTGGGGGAGTAAGTGTTTGGACTTCTGACACGGAATTCGAAGCTTAGCTAAATGTGTGTCCTAGACTTGCTTCATCAATGCCGCAGTGAACCCTCTGCTTCTGGGGTTTGGTCTCCTGCAGTTTGTGGGTGGGGTAGATAGGCTGCCTCCCCTTCACCCCCAGGTGTCTGCACACACAGTTGTCTCTGCTGGCAATTTGCTCCTGCCCTTTTCCACTTGAAAAAGACCTGCTCACACCCCAGAGGTCAGCTCTGCCACTCCTTCTTGGTGAAGTCTCCCTGACATCACCTGCCTCACAGATCCCACCCTCCGAGCCCCAGCACAGTCCCAGCTGAAGCCACAGGCTGTGCAACAGAGGCCTGTGCTCAACCTCACTGTGCACACAGCAGGGTCTGCCCTTGGTCCCACCCTCTCCCCTAACGCCCCTGCCTCCCAGCCCAGGGCCCCCAGGAGGAGCCAGTCCCCTAGCCATGGAGCCAGGGTGGGTGCCACCTGGGCATCAGGGGTGGGAAGCTGGCCCGCAGGGCTGCCCCTGGCAGAGACCCACCAGAGCCCGCACATGGGAGTCGAGGCCGCAGCGCCACGTGAGCAGCGAGCTCCTCCAAGACCCAGGCAGCGTTTCAGGTGCCAGCGGCCCCCAGGCCTAAGCGCGGGGCCGGGCCAGCGAGAGAAGGGTCCTGGGCACCAGGCGGGCTCTGATCTCCAGCGGTACCGGTGGCAGCCGTCGGGACGCGAGTTCCAGCTCTGGAGAGTTTATGGCCCCTGTACCCGGAGGGCTCCGCAGTCTCCATGGAGGGACCAGAGGGACCACGGTGGGAAGAGGCAGAGGTGCCAGGCGGCCCTGGAGCTCTGGGCCGACTGGTGGGCAAAGTCGCGAGCAGGAACCTGGACCGCCACTTCCGCCCCTGCACCGCCTTCCCGGTTGCCCTCCCCGGGGGTCATTGCCCTCCTCAGCTGGGGCCGGAGCTGGGCGTGGGGGTAGCAGGCCAGGGCGGCAGCCTGAGGACACCACGGCCTCTGCCCCAGGGAGTGCTCCAAAGGCCGGGCGGGGCGCTGTCGCAGGCTGGGGGCAGCAGCCTCGCAGGGTCCGCCACGTCGGTCCCCGCAGAGGCCTCTGGAGGGCAGGAGCTGGTGCGCGGACCACTGCAAATGTCCCGCCAGGCTACCGGACCCCGCAGCCGCATCCCTGGTGCAGCGAGCTCCGGAGTCGCAGGAGGGCAGTGTCCCAGTCCCCAGTCAGGCGAAAGCCTGACGCTGCTTCTCGGCATGCGGGAGTGGCCTTGGCCCAGCAGCCCCAGTGCCTGACTAGTGAAAAAGCAGGGGTTGGAGCTGCCACTGGGGAGGTGTGGGGGCCTAGGGGGCTCTGTCTGGACCTTTTGGGTGTCCCCCTCTTACCTCAGGTTCCTCACCTGTCCCAGAGGACTGATGGACTGCTGTGGCCGGGTTGTTTGGAGGATTAGGACAGATAGTTCCAGTACAGCCCCATTAGTCTCGCTGGCCTCTGGATTTCTTTTTTAATTTTCTGGCTTTCTTGAAAAAGCTTTGCAGAATGTGCCCAGAGGCCAAGCGGGAAGGCTGGACCCTCTCCCATGGCGTCGGGGTTCCTTCCAGGCACCCCTCTTCTTAGGCTCTTTTCAAGCACTCACCTGGCAACATGTGCTCTACCCAACAGCCCTTCGCAGATCTTCCTGTGGGTGTAAAACCAGAGGCTTTGTTTCCCGGCCCCAGCTCTCACATCACCCCAAACCCAAGTCTTTTGGTGGAGCCGGCTTCAGACTTGAGTCTCAGTTTAATGCTTGTTCTCTCAGGTTTGCCCAGGGCTCTTATGACAGGGTGTCCTTCCACTCCATCCTACCCTGTGCCTCCCCCAGAGCGCTGGGGCCTCAACTGCAGGTACTGGAAACTGGAAGCTGTCCTCCACAGGCTGGCCTGGCCATGGACTGGTGGACCTCAGTCCCAGGGTGAGATACTGTGGGCAGAGCCTCTCAGCCTGGCTTTTGTACACTGCAGCCATTTAACCTGGTGCGGTGGCCTTGCTGGGTCCCCAGGTCTGTGGGTGGGATTTATCTCGTGTCATAGTGAAGGAAACTGAGGCATAGGGCCGGTGAATGACAAAGTCAGGAAGATACTCTGACTGTGAAATGCCCCCGAGGCCCCGCAGGTCCCTCTAGGACACGGCATTCCTCAGGCCGCGGCATCAGTGGGCTGTTGGCTTGGGCACCCCAAGCTCAGCACCATTTGGGGATGATGATGAGAAATGTGGGGTGGGTGATATTCCTTCCTTACATTGGCACAGCAGATTACTTCTCTGATGTGTGTGAACACCACTGTATGTGTGGGTGTGAGTGGGGTCCCCATTTTGTTGATTAAGGAAGCCCTTTTTTGGGCCTCAGGGGAAGTGAGGGGCAGCATGTGTGCCTGGCAGCTGATTGGGGTGTAAAGAGGCTTGGCCAGCCTCTGTCCTGTGGTCACCTTTTCAGGGCCAGCTAGATCCTGAATTCTTAGTGCCAGTCATGTGGAGTGGCACACTGCCCTTCACTTGGCATCCCCCTCCTTGACTCCCCCAGTTCAGCCCCTGCCTGGCTTTCTCAGGCCTCTGTGTGCCCTGGATGAGATCCCAGGAGACAGGAACTCCACTGCCTGCCTCTGCCTGCAATCTGGGATCCCTGTGCAGGGTAGGTGAGCAGGTCAGGGATCAGCATTTGGCTGAGTGTGGGACCTTTTTCTGCTCCCCACCCCACACTGCTGGAAACACTGCAGGCTGGCCTGGGCTCTGCACTGGGTCCCCCAGCCTCCTGTTGGACCAGATTGAAGAGAATGCTTTTGCACATGGGTTGACCTGTTGTCAATGCGAAGTCCAAACCAGAACTAACCAGCAGTTTCCCTGGGGTCAGGGCCCAGGCCTGAGGCTGTCATGACCAGCCCATTCTCTGCCTTCTTGGGGGCAATCAGTGACCAGTGCTTGGTGGTCCCCAAAAGATATGATGGCCAGGACTGGAGAGCTGGGGGTTGTCAGGAGACACACTGACCATGGGAGTCCACAGGCGCTGTCCCTGAGCTGTGGATCCCTATGAGATGCAGGCATGCATGTATGCTTTAAGAGATGACAATGGGTCCTTCTGGCTGGCAGGATCTTGGTGGGCACTAGGCATGGGGGGCCAGGTTAGGTGGGATGGGCAGAACTGGACCTGGCCAGGGATGTGATTGATTTGGCCAGAGTGTACAGCTGAGCCCTCACATCTAGGCTGCACATTGGCAGAATGACAAGTGCAGGTCAACCATCCCAGCTAGGTCTGGGGAAGCAGGCCTACCCTGTAGAACCCCCACCTTTTCCCTGGCCCCAAGCCCAGACTGTCTACCTGCACCAGGCATGTCTATTTTTGTCAGGAAAGCCCGGGTGTGATGATCAGGTATGTGTCTCTGAGTCTCAGGTCTTGGTGGTCCCTTGGGAGATGGGCAGGCACTGGGCAGGGCGAGGGTCCTGGGATCCACCCTCATGCATCTGCCCCTGGATGTGTGCCCCCACCCCAGCTTCTCAGCCCTCAGGGTGATGTGACCAGTGCTCCTCTCCTGCTCTGTGGCTCTAGCTCAGACCCCCTTGCCTAATGACTGACAGACACTTCCCTGAGCCTCTGGGGACTTTATGTGGGTCTTAATTTGTGAGTTGGGGGTCCCAACCTCCCTGTAGGAAGGAGCCCAGCACCAACCACCCTAGTAAGCCCACCTGGGCCTCCTCACTCCACTAGCCAGTGAGACCCAACTGGCCAGAACTGGCATCCTATTTGTATTTTCCTCTTTTTTTTTTTTTTCAGTGTGTTATCTGTAATGACTGCTATGTGACACTTCCACATCAGCTGCAGGGTAGAGACTACTCCCTTCCCCAGAGGACCCCCACACCTCCTGGGCTGGTTGTGTCTGTGCTCACCTTGGTGTAAATGGTGCCTGCAGTGTGCACTGTTGAGGGGATCCATCCACACGCTGCCTGAGCTGGCATCTCCATCCTTGTTGCTAAGGTCCATTCTGTTCCCCTGCTCTCTACCTGAGCTGCTCTTGAAGCCAAGATGAGGGATGAGAAGGGGGTGCTGACAGGGACCTCTCCTGGGGTGAATCTCCACTGTGAAGGTGCTGGACTTGCCCACCCTGACATCCACTCCTCTGAGCTCCATCTCGGCCAGAGTTTAGCCAAGTGCAGCCTGGCCCCACCTTCTTTTGTGTTGCAGGTGAGCTACGAGTGGATTTTACATTTGCAAATGTTCAAACAAATCAAAACAATTATACTTCATGACACTGTGGAATCTGAATGTTGCCTGTTCGTGAATAAAGCTGTACAGGAGTCCGACCATGCCTGTTTGTTTACAGGTGGTTTGGGGAGGGCTGCTGTCTGGCTACAATAGCATAGTTAAGTCCTTGGCATGGAAAATGGTTGACAAAGCTGATAATATTGACCCCTGGCCCTTAAGAGGAAGTTTCCAGCTCAGGGTTTGAGGGTTGTCTGGCAGGACCCGAGGTTCTGGGTCAATCCTTCCTCACTCACGGCTGCCGTGGCCTCCACTGGTGTGCCTGTAGAGAGGGAGTGCCACAGTGGTGTGGCAGAGAGGGTGCCACAGTGCCTCCTGAGGACCTTGTGTGTCAGTTTTCCTTGTGTTTGCTTCAGTCACTCATCACACCCACTGAGGTCCCAGGCCAGAGGCAAGCCTGCCTGCAGAAACAATTGGTCCTCAGCAGTGGGAACTCAGTGGAGCTGAGCTGCCACCCACCTGGAGGGGGTCCCATGGACTTCACTGTCTGGGTCAAGGGTGGTGTGGGGCTGGTGTCCTGGACCACATCCTGCTGGGCTCCAGCTACTGCTGGTGCTGACTTCTTCTTATGAAGAAATCAGAGCCAACAGCTGCAGCAGCTCACCCAGTGCATGCTGTGCCCCTTCCATGTGCATGTGACAGAGAGTGCCTGCTGGGTCCCCAAAAGGCTGCCAGGAGAAGGCCTTGGTGGCTAAGTTTACTCAGTTTCTGCCTGGCCCAGGAGGGGCCAAGGGTCTCAGGAGGTGTGACTGCAGCACTCTCTCCATGAGGGTCTCTCTGATGATTGGAGAGGAGGGCACCCCCAGAAGGTGCTGCCTCAATAAGGGGCTCCAATCCCATCAATGAGAGGCAACTGGGGCCCTCCAGGGAATTGTCAAAGGCTGAGCCCCCAGACAGAAGAACACTGCCCTCAGCTGAGTAGCAGCAAGCACCTGGACGTGGCCATGATGGGGCTGAAGTGCACATGCATTGTCTCCTGCATTGCAGGGGCCCCATTCGGGGAAGGTGAGGGAGATGGGAGGCTGAGCTGAAGACACAGGCGAGACCTGACTCCAGGCAAATAGGGCTGGTATGGGGTGGGACCTGACCACTGACAGTCAAGGTTTTCTTGGCAGGGAGGAGGGGCTGGGACACTGACATGGCTCTGGATGCCTGGCCCATGGGGCTCATTGTGTGGCTGAGCTGACTCTGGGTATCAGGCTGTGGGTGACAAAGGAGCACCCATGTTGTAGATGGGAAGACTGAGGCACATGACTCCAGGGTTTCCAAGGCAGCAGTAGAGAGGGAGAGCAGCCTGGCCATGGGCAAGAGGCTGGGAGTCCCCGAGGGAGCCCGGCAAAGGCTGGGTGGAACAGTAGGGGCAGCGCAGAGCCACTGCTGGCTTAAGGGCCCAATCTCATCAGATCTCTGAAGCAAAGCAGGGTCCCGCCTGGTTAATACTTGGATGGGAGACCAGCTAGGAATACTAAGTGATGCAACCTGTTGGCTTCCATCTCCCTCCCTCTTTCCCCCCTTGTGTTGAAGGGCTTCCCAATTGCCCTTTTACTCCGCTCCCCCTTTTTCACCAACCTGGGACCCCGCTGCAGTCTGGGACCTCCTCCTTGGGGTCCGCCACAGCAGCACCTCCAGGAAGCAGCATCCCACCTCTTCTGCCTGGCTGCAATCCCACCAGGAGCCCCGCTCCAGCTGGAGCATGGTGCAGGCACGTGTTCCCTGCAGTTCCAGGGGTCTTCCCGCTCCTGAAAGGCCCAGGCAATTTAATTCACTAATGCAGCACCTCCACATTTCTCCAAGCCCAGAGAAGGGACAGGCAGAGGCAGCGGGTCCTTCAGATGCCAGCTGAGACCTCAGCTCCAGAATGCATGGGCTGCTTTCTCTGGGGGCTGGGCATTGCCTTCTCAGCCAACGGGAAAACTGTGTCTGTGTACCCGGTTTTGTGTTGCCACCAACTTTGTGTAAACTCCAGTCCTGAGGACCTGAGAGAGACTCAGGCCTCAGCCGGTGCACAGGCTCAGTGCCACCGCCACTGCCCCCACCAGACGGAAGGGCACACTGTACAAATCTCGGGCCCACTGCACCAAGAGGACAACCAAGGAAGAGCTCTAGAAAACGCACTCCCAAGGCAACTGATCAATCCAAGTACATTTCTCAGGGCTCCATTGGTCCTCACACATAGGCGACCCTTTCCCCCATCTTGGCCTGGCCCAAGCACCCTTACCCTACCCCACCCTTCTCAAAGGGGCCCTGTCTACCAGAGCAGAGCCTCCCTCTGCAATGCTCTGTGGCTCTCACTCTCTAGCTCCCTCACCCTCCGTCTTTCACTTCTTCTTGCTCCACCTGGAGCTTTCTGTTCCCTTCTCTCTTCCACCTCCTTCTCTGTCTGTCTATCGCTGCCTCTGTCTCCCTCCATTTCTATCTCTCCATCTCTCTCTCTTGCCCTCCTTCAATCTGTGTCTGTGTTTTTGTCTGTGTGTGTACGTGTACACCCGTGTGTGGCTGTGTGTGGGAATGGGTTTGCTCGTGGTGGTGGGGGTGGGGGTGTGTGTCTGGGTGTCCGTCGGCCCCTCTCTCCTGGGACCAGGCTGCCGTCTGTAGGGCCAGCTCCAGGCAAAGCAGACCCCACCCTCCACCCACTTGCCCACTGCCTGGGTCCTCGTCGGGACAAGCGACAGCGGTAGGGGCACTGTGAGAAAAAGGGCCCACGGCGCTGGGCTGGCTGTTCACCCCTGGGCAGCCCTGGCAGCTCTGGGTGGGTGGGCCAAGAGGAGGTTTTGCAGGAGGGGTGGCATTGGATCCAAAACAATCCCTCCACAGCAAGGCAGAGGATTGGATAAGAACCATGGGCGTTGGGCCCTGGTGCCCCAGAGCACACCCTGTCCTTAGCGGTCTGATGTTGTGGGTGCTCCAGAGCACAAACACCAGGGGGAAGACCTGAAGCCTCCGCAGAAGGGAGGCCCAGAGATCACTGAGCCTGGGCCTGGGACAGAGGTCTCTGGCGCCCCCATGTGGCAGCAGGTCTGGAGCTGGCCTGGACACATCAATGTGGGAGGATGGGTGAAGCCAACCTAAGGCTCAGGACAGCATAGGGAAGTGCTCTGGCCTAGAGGAGGAGAACAGCCCAGCCCCTCGGGGGGCGAGCGGCTCAGGGGTCACCAATCCGAACTCCGTGGCCCAGGGGTGACGGTGACGCCTGGAGTCCGGCGTCCGTTGCTGGGTCGGGTTATTGTGGCAGCCAGGAGCCACTGCCGGTTTCTAGGGCCACATCACCCTGTACACTCCCCAACGCGTCAGATCTCATCTGACCGCTGAAGCTAAGCAGGGTTGAGCCTGGTTGGGACTTATGTAGGAGAATGCCTGGGAATACTGGGTGCTGTAGGTTTTTGGCTTTCCTCTCCCTCCCTCGTTCCCCCTTTTTCCCATGCCTTCCAACCTACACCTGACTCTGCTCTGCCTTTTCCATTGTGGGCGGCCCCCGCCACAGACCGAAACCTCCTGGTGGGTGTCCAGGGCTACAGCTCTGCCAGGCAGCAGCATCCCACCTCTTCCACCTCTTACCTCCTCGATGCCCCTCCAGGAGCCCTGCTTTAGTGGGGTAGGGAGGGCCGAAATCCAACCCAATAACACAAGCACGAGTGTCCTGTCTTCCTTGGTGTCTTCCCGCTCTCGGGATGCCCAGCGATTCAATTCACTCATCTGTGCCACAGCAACCATCCAGGCCAAGTGAAGGGACAGGCAGGGGCAGCGGGTCCAACAGACGCCAGCCAAGACCTGCATTCCAGAAGGCATGGGCTGATTTCCCCAGAGAAAGATCATTGCCTTAGCCATCCACCATGAAAACCTTTCCAGTACAATTGGATTCCCATGGCCACCAACTTCGTGTACACACCAGTCCCGAGAACACAAAAAATACCCAGATCTTGGCCCCATGGGCATGCTCGGTGGCATGGCTCTCACCAGATGGACAGGCACACTCTACAAATCTTGGGGTTCACTGCACCAAGAGAACAGGGAGGAGCCAACAAAGGAAGGATCCTATGAAAGACACCACCAAAAGAACCCACAAATCCAAGAAAAAACACATCTCAGGGTTCCATTGGTCCTCCCCCAATGGGTGGCCCTGCCATCCCGTACTGGCCCAGCCCAAGCACCCTCCACCCTACCCGAGCCTGCTCAAAAGGGCCCTGTGTGCCAGAGCAGAGGGCTTCCTCTGCAAAGCTCTATTGCTCTCCCACTCTCGTTTCTCACCCTCTCTCTTTCTCTTCTCCCCCCTCCACCTCACACTCTTTCTGTCCCTTTCTCCCTCTCCATTTCTCTCTTTTTAGCACTCTCTCTCCCTCCGTTTCTATTTCTCCATCTCTTTTTACCTTGCTCTCTTTCAAGCTGCATCTGTGCACATGCATGCGGGAGCCCACACACGCATGCCCATGTCCTTCTGTGTGTGTGTCAGGGGGTGGGTTTGCTTGTGGTTGTGGTGGGGTGTCTGGGTATCCATCAGATTCTCTCTCCAGAGATCAGGCTGCCAGCTCTAGTGTTAGCACCACACAAAGCCGGGCCCGGCTACCCAGGTGCCCAGGGGCTGAGTTCTCCTAGAGACAAGTGACAGTGGTGGGACATTGTGAGAAATAGGGCCTTTGGGGCTGGGCAGGCTGTTACCCCGTGGGCAGCCCTGGTGAATCTGGGTGAATGGGGAAAAAGCAGACCTTGCAGGAGGGGTGGGGGGGATCCTCTAAGGACCCTGAGCCCTAAGTCCTGACGCTTTAGAGCACATCCTATCCTGAACACCCCAAGTGGTACAAGCTTGGGAGTGGGAAGAAGGCCTGGAAGGTCAATGGAACAATAGCCGCCCAGAGAGGCCAGAGGCTGGTCAGGAGACAGAGGCCTTTGGCGTCTTGGCGTGGCAACAGGACTGCACAGCAGTGGTCCCCCGCTAGGTCTGCCCACCGGTGACTGCAGGAAGCTCCTAGAGGTAGTGGGAAGGTGCAGTGGCGGTGCTGGTAGTGCTCAGGTGTAGAAGGGGAAAGCAGCCTGGCCCCAAGGAGAGTTGGAATGTCCCTGATCTGAGCTTGGAGGCCGTGGGGTGGCGGTGATGGTTGCAGTCCAGTGGGCATGGCCACGCAGGGCTCTTGTGGCTGCCAGCGTCGCTGGCCAGACAACCCTAAAGGCGCCAGATCTTCTCTGATCTCGGAAGCTAAGCAGGGCTTGGCCTGATTAGTATTTGGCAGTGGAAGACCACCTGGGAAAACCAGGTGCTGTCAGAGTTTGGCTTCCCGCTGCCTCCCTCCTTTCCCCTTTCGTCGTCTTGCTTCCTAATGGTCCCCTGACTCTGCTACCCCTTTTCCACCCTCCTGCTCCCCCGCCTCAGCCCAGGACCTCTTAGTGGGGGTCCGCCACTAACTGGCCACCAGGCAGCAGCATCCAACCTCTTCTGCCTTGCCACAGCCCCACTAGAAGTTCAGCACCAGCCCAGACATGGCGGGGCAGGCCGGGACCCAACGCAGAAAGCACAGGCGCAGGTTCCCAGCCATTCCCGGTGTCTACCTGCTCCTGGGATGCCAAGGCAATTCAGTTGACTCATCCGGCGCTGCTGCAACCATTCAAGCCGGGTAAAGGGGCAGGCAGGGGCAGTGGTTTCCACAGATGCCAGCCAAGACCTCCGCTCCAGAACACATGGGCTGCTTTCCCCGGGGAAAGATCATTGCCTTCACCAGCCACCATGAAAACCCTCCCTGTGCACCCAAATTCCCATTGCCACCAGCTTCATGTAAACTTCAGTCTCGAGGACATGAGAGACACACAGGCCTTGGGGCCGGTGGTCATGCTCTGCACCACAGTTCTCACCAGAAGGACCACTCTACAAATCTCAGGGCCCACTGAACCAAGAGGGCAAGGAGGAGCCAACAAAGCAAGAACCCTATAAAACACACCACCAAAGCAACCAACCAATCCAAGAAAAAACATGTCTCGGGGCTCCCTTGGTCCTTCGTGGGCAGCCCTGTCACCCACTTCTGGCCCCGCCCAAGCACCTTCCACCCTACCCAGCCTGCTCAAAGGGGTCCTGTCTACCAAAGCAGAGCACTCCCTCTTCAAGGCTCTATCACTCTCACTCTCTAGTTCCTCACCCTCTCTTTTTCTTCCCTCTCTATCTGGTGCACTCTCTGTCACATCTCCCTCTCTCCCTTCCCTCTCTCTCTTTCTCTATCACTGTCTCTCTCTCTCTCCATTTCTATCTCTCCATCCCTCTATCCCCTACTCTCTTTCAAGCTTTGTCTGTGTCTTCATCTTTGTGTCTGTGTGTGTGCGTGTATCCCCACTCGCGTGTGCCTGTGTGTGTGTTTTGGGGGAAGAGAGTTTGCTCATGGTGGGGGGGGGGTTCTGGATGTCCATCAGTCCCTTTTCCCCTGGCATCAGCCTGCCGGCTGTATTGCCAGCGTGGGTGTTGAAGTTGAGGTGATAGTCTCACACAGGCAAGTTTGTGGATCTTGTTAATTTTCATGTAGGAAATGAGAACACAACCACAGAGAATGATTACTGTCTCCCTGCAGCAGGGAGAGTTTCCAATATGGCCTGTTTGGAAACTGGAAAAGGGAGCACTGACACGATGCTGGTTGTCCACCCTTCCCTGGAAGTCTCTGTGTCCCCCCACAGAGCTTGGGAAATAGTCCACAGGATCGCTTCTTCTCTCCTTCCTTCCCTCCTTCCCTCCCTCCTTCCCTCCCTCCCTCTTTGCTTCCCTTCCTCCCTCAGTTCTTCCTGCCCTCAATTCCTCACTTTCTCCCTCCCTCTCTTCTTCCTTCCCTCCCTCCCTTCCAAGGTCCCTCTGTTCATCTGTCCTTTCCTCCCTCCCCCTCTGTATCTGTTCCTTTCCCCTCTCTGCCTGCCTTCCCTCCTGCCTGGAAAGGGCTGCACCCAGGCTTGTGCAGTGTCTCAGGGTCTGCATTTTGCTGCCAGGCACTCCACGGTGATGGCGAGTAGGCTGGCAGGACACTGGTGGCAAGTGACGGCAGAGTGGGAAGGCAGAGAAGGCAAGCTGCCAAAAGGAGAGCAAGGCTGGCTGCTGCCTGGGCTTGGCATTTCCCAGGACAAACATCTCCACCCACCCCACTGAAGAACGCAACAGAAAAAGGGATGAGACCTCTGCTTGGGCTGGTCCAGAAGCCTGGCCTGCTGTCTGTGGACCCCTGTGACTCAGCTTGAGCAGGTCCAAGTTGTCCCACAAAGCCCACACCCAGTAGGCTGCCTTGCTGCAGGTCCTGGTTCCCCAAATCTTTGGGGTGTGGAGGTCACTGAGGAGTCTTAGGGTGTGAATGCCACTTCCGGAGGAGCGAGGGCAGCAAACTGAAAAGTCCCCAGTGCCGAGGAAGGTTGGGAGATTTCTTCTGCCTGAGAAGCCCAGCTGTGCTGGAGCAGAGGGATGGCCCTTGCTGCCTGGCTCACGGAAGCCCTCTGGCCAGTTCCTTTCCCGTGGCAATGCCTGGAAAGCAATCTTTCTGAATGGCTCAGAGGAGCGTGATGTTCTGGGATCCGATGACTGCAGTCTGCATTCGCCTGCCTGGAAGATCCATGCTGCGTTTTCCAGTCCAGGGACCAGATGCCCACCTGCCACTGCCTCAGCTGCCCTGATCTCTCATTCTAAAACCAAATCTGGACTCTGGGCTCCAGAGTGCCTATCGCTTGGGCCAGCTGTTCTCTGGTGGAGATTCCTGGATATGGCTCCGCTCAAAGCACTTTTGCAGGGCATCCCTTTGGTTCTGGGTCCAAATGAGTCTCTTTGCCATCCCCAGGCTTCCACAGGGACAGGGCTGCTGAAGGCGTGGGGAGAACCATCCCGGGGAGACCTGGCCAGAATTTCACAGTCAGACACCAGCAAAGAGAGGCTGGTGGGCTTCTATGCCCCTCAGTTGACCTTTGCACGGCACACAGATCCAGCCAGGAGGCTGGCCCCACCAGCAACTTTTATAAAGACTTACCAGCCCCTCCATTCATTAATATGCATGAACTCGGGGGCCCAAGAGGCCCAGGTAGCCCTGCTTCCACAGCTGAAAACCACCGGGACCGGGGTATGTGGGGTGGGTGAAGGTGGGGTCAGAGAGGAAGGGGAAGGGGTGCTTTCCGGGCTGGCTCTCTGTGGTTCTCCAGGAATTCCACGGAAACTGGAAGCTTCTCTCTGGGCTCACACACGTTTTCAGGGAGAAACCACCCTGGAAGTGTGGAGTGCGGAAATGAACCTCCAAGACCATCTTGAGTTTTTCAGGCCCTCTCTCTGGGAAGGCAGCAATGGTTATGGGTGTCACGTTTGCTGTGATAGTCTCACTCACGCAGGTGTGTCGGTCTTGTTCATTTTCCTTGTAGAAACAAGAGCGAAACCACAGAGAAAAGGAAGATGTTCTGCATCACAGCCTGAGGATGG
This sequence comes from Saguinus oedipus, assembly GCA_031835075.1. Classification (NCBI taxonomy): domain Eukaryota; kingdom Metazoa; phylum Chordata; class Mammalia; order Primates; family Cebidae; genus Saguinus; species Saguinus oedipus. The sequence goes on from CM063171.1 coordinate 24,929,223, forward strand.
ATTTCTCTCTGCCTTCCTCCCTGTCTCTTGCTGTCTCTCTCCCTCTGTCCTCTCCTTTCTCCCTCCCTCCCTCACTGCCACCCTTTCTTCCTCTCTCCTCCCTTTCTCCTTTCCACTGTCCCTCTGTCCTTTTCTCTCTCCATCCCTGAGTTTCTCTGTCTGTTACTTTTTCTATCTCTATTTTTCAACATTGTATGATCCAGTTGTGTGTGTCAACATTTTTTAGCAATAAAGTTCATTTTCATTAATGTAGGTACATTGTTATTTAGACATCTTATGTATGTATGTACATTTGTTTATTAGCCATAAATCTATTTCAGATTTTTTTTACAGCGTAGTGTAAGCATAACTTTTATAAGCAGTGTCAATCCAAAGTTGCATGACTCACATTACTGTGATTCTTTTCTATTGCAGTGGTGGAGAACAAAAGCTCTATACCTCCAATTTATATCTTTGTATTATCATTTAATTGGTCCCATTTACTGGAGTGATTAAACACTATTCCCTGACTATTACAAGAGCTGTGGGCTGTGGGGAGGTCAGGGTTAAGATGACACAAAAGTGAAGATAAGATATTCTCATTTTCACATCTATAGTAAATACAAATTCCACATGGAGAGAGAGAAATTATCTTAAAATTTAAAATTTCAAACAGCATTAATGTTTATTTCATTATTACATTGAATGAAAATTATAAAACAACCAAACAAATAATACATTTACACAGTGAAAGACTGTATGATGTCAGTGTAAAATGCAAGTAGAATATATGTCAAATACAACAAAATATGCTGTATTGTAGTATATTATGAAATCTTCATATTCTGTAATACAGTACAATCAATTGAAATGTGTAAAATACAATATGATTTAAATTTAGGATGTTTAAAATAAAAATACATGAGGCAGCTGAAAAAATAAATACAACCATTTTCTGTTAAATATATCTTGACTTAAATTTTATGTAAAATATTAAAAATAGACCAATTACATAGTAATTTTACTATAATTATATCAAACTGTAAAAATGTATAGACATTTTCCCACAGGTAATGCTATTCTTAGTTTGTGGATATTAGTACTCCATGGATTCAGGCTGGAAGAGTGAGAACCTACAACCATTTCTGAATTAAAAGAGGAGCAATTTCTTGGTAAGGCAGCTCATGCCTGTGATACCAGCACTTTGGGAGACTAAGGCTAGTGGATCACTTTTGTTGAAAAGCAATCTGGCCAACATGACAAAAATCTGTCTCTGCTAACAATATGAGGAAAAAAGGTAGCCAAAACTATGTCTTTACTAACAATACAAGAATATATATATTGTTATATATATATGAGGCATGAGAATTGTTTGAACCTAGGAAACGAAGGTTGCAGTGAGCTAAGATTGTGCCACTGCACTTCAGCCTGGGTAACATAGGAAGGCTCTGTCTCAAAAAAAAAAAAAAAAAGCATATAATTTTATATTTACTTTCCTACAATCTAAAATATGCAAACTCATATGATTACGTTCTAATAGTTTCCGGATTACATATAAATGCATGACTGTCATCAGATATCCAAAAGGCACCAAATATCTAACATGAAGTAGAAAATCAGTCTGTAGCCTTAGCGGTCAGCAAAATGCAGGGCTTACCATTCTGAGTATATTGTTTAAGTTTCTTTCCTGTGACTGCTTCAGGTTCTGCTATTTATTAACACAGTGCATCTAAAATCGTTGCTGCTGGTCATCTGGAAGAATCTGAGAAGTAGCATGTCCTTGTTCTCATTCCCAGAGCTGCATCCTCTGCTGAATAGGGTCAGGGTGCTTGCAGCTCAAGCCTCATCTGATCCACTGACAGGCTCAGTTATCTCCTGGCCAGGGAGGGGTGGATCTCTATGCAGGGCTGAATCCCAAGGACCAGGCAGTGTGTCTGGTACAAGCCAGTCCTCAGCAGGGAAGGCATAAGCTGCCTGCGTGGCCATGGCATAGAAGGTCTGCACATGAGCACACAGAGCTCCCCGGAGCTGAGTGAGCCATGTGAACTGCTCCCAGGTCAGTGGAGAATGGACAAGCTGTGCCCACACCTGAGCTAGCTCTTGATAAATAGCCTCCGACGTAGCTCGCACAGAGGTCACCAAGCTTTTTCGAAGTGACGGTGGCTGAACTCCTAGTGCCCGAGACCTGTGCCGCTTGCTGTGTCCAGTGCGAGCCCTCGAATGTCTCCTACGGTGGGCATCACAGGTCTCCTGGATTTCACTGTTGTGCACAGCAATGGAGGACTTTGACTTTTTTGTCATTGTTAAGCTACACTCCTCTTTTGGACAGTTCCCTACAGAGAAAGCATGCGAGACACTGCCAAAACAGTTCCCATAGACTCTTATTTCCAGAAACTCCTGTGTGCTCAGGTGAACCCCACTTGTCTCTCCCACTCCTTCCTGACCATCTCACCACTGGAATAAAGTAAAACTGAACTGCTTCTGAGTCCCCAAATATATTCTGGATGCTAAGATCTCAAAATTTTTTTTGTCACTAAGTAACTCCCTTCCTGCTGAAGCCTCATATAAAAGTTTTCTGATTATTTGCCCTTTGGGGCAAAACAAAACAAAGAAAAACCACCACCAACAACAAAAAACACCAAGATCCTACCTGCTCTGTCTTGGCAGCTCTCCTTGGAACTGGTTATTCTTTTCCTGCAGTTTCCCTGATATGAGCTGGACTCTGGTTCTACAGATACAATGAGCGTTTGAGAAAGTGCCTCCAACTGAACACCCTGAAATTCAAAGTCCATCCTGGACACTCAGGAGCTGAGGTTACCACCAAACCCCAGCTCTCTTCTGTTCTCCAGTGTCCAAAATCTGTAGGGCCCTGAATGCCAATAAGCTCCCAGTTTCCTTGCCAGTTGAGCCTGTGTTGCTGTCCTGTTCCTTCCCACCTTGAAAGATTCAAATCTTACCTGATCTATCAGTGCTGTTTCTGGCTTTGAGCTTGGTTTTCTCAGAGTTCTCCTCATTTGGATTGGGCTCCGATCCCACTGCAAAAGAAAGTTTAAGTAACTCACCTCTCCCTAGGCAGAGTCCCATAGTCTATCTCTGATGCATTTGTGTGGACAGTCTTCCAAGTGAAGCTCTTCTGCCAGTGTCATGAATGAACACATTTCTCAAAGTCCCCTGAGAACACTAAGCCATTTCCCATCCCCAATCTCAAAATAAAACCCTACCAAAGACACATAGCTCAGTATCCCTGATTCCAGCCCTCCTTCCAGCCTCCACAGAAACAGCCCAAGGGCTTACTTTGCCTTTGGATGTGCTTCTCACTGGATTGAGAGGAGCCAGTCTTATCTTTTGTTTTGAATGGTTTCTTCTCATCTGAGCCCTTTTCTGTAAAGGAGATCTGTTGGAAATGGGGCTGGACTGTGGAGGTTTGGGTAGAGGAGTAGTGGAGATCGGAGTCTTCATTTCCCCTTCCCATGTTGAAGCTCAAGTGAAAGGTGCTCTCTCTTACACGTCCAAATGCAGAGTGTGGGTTAGTCTGCTGGACTTGCCTTTTATGCCTCCCTCTGCTGGGCGTGGCTTACTCTTATTGGCTGAACGGTTTTCTCCTATCTATTACTTATTAGGGCCTCAATAAGGTTTCTTACTGTAGTTCTACTGGGGACCCAGCCACAGTTAAAGGGAGACATTTTCAGAATCCTCTCAGAGTGTCAAGAAAACAAAGAACCAGGAGCACAGGGATCAGAAGGTCAGGAAATCGTTCTTTCTGATTTCTGTCTCAGTTCCTGTTGCAAGTATTTATGATCCTGTTCATCTTTCAAGATGCAGAATTAGACATACTTATATTGACACATGTTATATATTTTGCACAGAAAGAGAATTTATTATACATAGTGTTTAAATTCTATACATGGATATTATCATTTCTTTAATGCTTGGAAACAACAAATGTTAAATTTTGGTTGATTGTATTAGATTCACACAAATGTGACAAAATAAAAATGCAGAGAAAAACTAAATACCAAATAAAATGGCCCTTCCTACATTAAATATGAGGAAGATAATTAGATCACACGCAATAAAATTTAGTGATTAGGTTAGAGCCTATGCTAAGCTAATCAGCCCCTGATTTCTGGGGTAGCAAAAAGTCTAGGTTGAAAAACTTGCCCCCTTTCTCACCCTTCCTCAGTCTTCCCAGGAGCACCACTGTGTTGTATGCAATTTATTCAGGCTCCCTGGTATAAATGGACTTGGTTCCAAACGGTAACCCAACTGATCACAAGAAAAACGGCCTAGCTTCTGAATATTCAGCTCCCATTTTCACACAGCAGACACCACCCGAATCCCATCAAAGCCCACAGTGTTTTCCAACATCCACCATCAAGATACACTCCAGAGCAGCCTCTCAAAATTGTCTCAGAGAGACAGGGCAAGGTGTGGTGGAGCTCCGGGTTCAGAAAAGCTGCCTCATCACTTCCTACTGCGGAGTCTGTCTCGGCTGGTCAGAGCCCTCAAACTATAGAAGGCTTAGTTTATCTCCCAGCAAGTGTTCCCTAAAAGGACCTTCTTGTCTCCCACTCTTCTGAAAAGAGCATTCAGGAATGAGACATTCTATGTTATGGAGTACTCAGTCTCCAGTCACAAGTGACTTGATTGACTGATGAACTGATTCTCTGAGGAGGAGAAAGACAGAGGAAGAGACTGTTGGGTGAGTCTATGTTTTCCCAACCATGCAAATAGTGGAACCAAAAAAAAAAAAAAAAAAATTAGCGGTGGACAGACAGTGCCTAATGAAATTGTCTGAATGTAAATGGAACTTATCATAGTAACATTATGTATTATAATATGATATCATATAAAATTTATTTCACCTACAAATACATTTTGAAAGATTGCAATATAATATCATATAAAATTTTTCAGGTAATTTTATTAAAATATCAAGTCAAATTTTGTAACAACATTAACATAGAAACTTGATAGAAATCTAGGAAAAGTATCTGCTCTTGTGTAAATGACTGCTTTTTAGCTAACTCTGTAAAAGATGTGAAGAGAGGGGTGCTACTTACTTGATGAGACATCGACTTCCAAGTCTTTGCTGTTTTTAACCAGTGCCCTCTCAAGATATGAGAATATTTTACTGAATCCATTTTCATATATATCATAAGAATTTTGTTCATTTTGTTAATAAATTATTATAACATTTATTGGTTATTAATAGTTTATGTCATTGTTAAAATATACTTCTACAGATAACACATAATATCAGTGTTTTGATTTGTCCTTTAACATTAGCTAAGTCAATTTATTCAATTTTCATTTATTAAATTCTATTTATTTTAGATAAAAGAGACCTTGTAGCTTTCATATGCTGTACTTTGTTAGAAAGAAAAATTCTCAGGCAAAATTCAGGCCTGGCCAGGCATGGTGGCTCACACCTATAATCTCAGCACTTTTCGAGAGCAAGTTGGGTGAATCACCTGAGGTAAGGAGTTTGAGACCCGCCTGGACAACATAAGGACTTTGACACCAGCCTGGCCAATCTGTACTAAAAATACATCAAAAAATCTTGGTGTGGTGGTGCATGCCTGTAATCCCAGCTACTCAGAAGGCTGAGGCATGAGGATCACTTGAACCTGGAAGAGAGGTTTTGGTGAGCCAAGATCACACCACTGCACTCTAGCCTGGATGACAGAGCAAAACTCCGTCTCGAAAAGAGAAAAAAACTCCGACCTATTTTTATCAAAATCTAGATTTCAAATCATGTTTCTAGGTGCCCCCTTTTAATAAAAACCCAATGAAAACAAACAAAAAAATTCTAGATAATTCTCATGCATATTAATAATTGTTAAATTGAGTACTTTCATTTTTAAGAGAGGGATTGTTTATATGAATGTGCTGATGTGTCAAACATGTACAGTTAAGATTGTACCTTTTTCTTGACAGAGCCTTACTCTGTCACTCAGGTAACAGCTTTAACCTCCCAGACTCCAGTGATCCTCCCACGTCAACCTCCCAAACAGCTGGGACTACAAATGTGCACCACCATGCCAAAATAATTTGTTAAAAATCATTGTAGAGATGGAGTCTAACTATGTTGCCCAACTGAGGTCTTGTTATATTGTCCAGGCTGGTCTCAAATTCCTGATCTCTGGCTCCCAAAGTGATGGGGTTACAAATGTGAGCCATCATGCCCATCCAAGATTAGACCTTTCAATTAGTGCACATCTTATAAAGGAAAAAAAAAAACTAATTAAAAGATAAAGTCTGAGTTAGAAATGGGTTCATATTAATGATTTTTTATTTTTGTACTACTTCTGTTAAAAGAGGGATTGTTTATATCAGAGTGTTTATGTGTAAAAACCTAGTGAAAATTGAACGTTTCCCTTTTTTTAGAAACAGTCTCACTCTGTCACCCAGGCTGATGTGTTGTGGCACAATCACAACTCATTGTAGCCTCAAACTCTAGGGATCAAGGGATCCTGCTATGTCAACATCCCAAGTAGCTGGAACTACAGGCATTTACCACCATGACTGATCAATTTTTTTAAAAAAATTTAGAGGTTCCAAGATGGCGCTGTGAAAACAACTCAGGCATGCAGCTCTCAGTGAAGGTGCAGAGGGTGACTCCTAGCTGCATTTTCAGACTGACCTTTGTTGCCCACAGAATGGGGAAATTCCCAGGTGTAGGAGAGACACAGGACAGCAGCGCAGTCCTTTCGGCTTCTGTGGTCGTTTTGTCCGGCACCGTGGTGCAGCGGCAGCCCACACAAATCTCACTGGTCTGGGTGCCCTGTTAAACCGGCAATCTGAGTTTTGGGAGGGCAGATTGACATGTCCATTTGATTGAACGGGACTTGGACAGTGAGCCAGACCAGGAGATTCCTGGAAAGAGCTATTTGACTCAGTGCAGTGGGCCGCTGCAGGGGAGATCGCAGGGATACCAGTGGCCAATCAGCAGGTGACTAGGGCACCTGTGAGAGAGTCAACCATTAAATTTGGAAAGAAAAAGAGAGAAGGAGAGAGGAGGGACTCTGAGGCAGGGAGCCAGGTGATCGGGCTCGGTGGGTCCCACCCTCACGGGGACAAGCAGCACGGCAATTCGAGGCACACGGGGTTGAAAGATTTGCTGAGGGGTCAGCTGAATCCAGGATGGTGCAGCTTGGTCGGGGAGGGGCGTCCGCCACTGCGGACGCAGTCCACCCCTACTGAGGTACCACCCACTGCTGATGCAGCCTGCCATTGCCAAGGCAACCAGCCATAACAGAGAGATGCTGCCAACAGGGCGGAGCACACCACAGTAGAACGGAGCCCTGTGGCAGCAGGGCAGACCCGTGCTAGTAGGGCGGAGCCCCAGCAGGCAAATAGAAAATAGACTGCCTCCTAGCTGGGCAGGACAGTGCAACAGATACTCATAAAAAAGCCCCAACTCCCTGAGACAGAGCATCTGAGGGAAAAAAGGGGGGGTTTTATAAATTCTGCTGCAGCAGACCTAAACACATCCGCCAAGCAATCCTGAATGAACAACAGAGCTCACAGCTCAGCAATGGAGCTCCTATAAAGTACAGACCATCTCCTCAAGCAGCTCCCTGACCCCTGTATAAACAAAGAGCCACCTCAAAAAAGGACTAATCAGACTGACATTTGGCGGGCATCATTCTGGGACAAAGATAGCAGAAGAAGAAACTGGTAGCATCCCTCACTGTTCTGCAGCTGCTACAGATGTACCCCAGACAAGCAGGGCCTGGATTGGACCTCAGCACTCGTACAGCAGAGGGGCTAAACTGTTAGAAATAAAACTAAGTAACAGAAAAACTTCATCATCGACAATCTAGGCATCCACTCAGAGACCCAATCAAAAAGTCAGCAAATACTAAGACGACAGGTGAATAAATCCACAAAGATGGGAAGAAACCAGCGCAAAAAGGAGGAAAACACCCAAAACCAAAACATCTGACCTCCTACAAAGAATCAAAACTCCTCACAAGCAAGGGAACAAAGTTGGACAAAAAATGAGAGTGACAAAATGATTGAATCAGACTTCAGAAGGTGGATAATGAGAAACGTCAGTGAGCTAAAAGAACATGTTCTAAATCAATGCAACGAAACTAAGAACCTCGAAAAAAATTTGAAAAAAGATTCGAGGAAATGATAACAAGAATGGACAACTTAGAAAGGAATATGAATGAATTGACGAAGCTGAAAAACACAACACGAGAACGTCGTGAAGCATGCAGAAGTCTCAACAGCCGAATTGACCAAGCAGAAGAAAGAATATCAGAAGTCAAAGATCAACTCAATGAAATAAAATGAGAAACCAAGATTAGAAAAAAAAAGCGCAAAAAGGAATGAACAAAATCTCCAAGAAATGTGGGACTATGTGAAGAGACCTAACCTACGTTTGATAGGTGTACCAGAATGTGAGGAAGAGAATGAATCCAAGCTGGAAAACACTCTTCAGGATATTATCCAAGAAAATTTCCCCAACATAGCAAGGCAGAACAATACTCAACTCCAGGAAATACGGAGAACACCACAAAGATATTCTGCAAGAAGAGCAACCCCAAGGCACATAATCGTCAGATTCGCCAGGGTTGAAATGAAGAAGAAAATACTAAGGGCAGCCAGAGAGAAGGGTTGGCTCACCCACAAAGGGAAGCCCATCAGACTTACAGCAGATCTCTCGGCAGAAACTCTACAAACCAGAAGAGAGTGGGGGCCAATATTCAACATCCTTAAACAAAAGAACGTTCAACCCAGAATTTCATATCCAGCAAAACTGAGCTTCATAAGTGAAGAAAAAATAAAATCTTTTGCCAACAAGCATCAACTCAGAGATTTTGTCCCCACCAGGCCTGCTTTACAAGAGCCCCTGAAAGAGGCACTACACATAGAAAGGAATAACCAGTACCAGCCATTCTAAAAACATACCAAATGCTAAAGAGCATCAAAAAAATGAAGAATCTGCATCAAAAAATAAGCAAAACAGCAGCTGGCATCAAAATTGCAGTATCAAACTTACACATTACAATAGTAACCCTAAATGTAAATGGGCTAAATGCACCAATCAAAAGACAGAGACTGCCAAATTGGAATAAATCCAAAAGACATCGGTGTGCTGTATCCAGGAAATCCATCTCACACGCAAAGATTCACAAAGGCTCAAAATAAAGGGATGACAGAAGATTTACCAAGCAAATGGAGAGCAAAAAAAAAAAAAAAAAAAAAAAAAAAAAAAAGCAGGAGTTGCAATTATCGTCTCTGATAAAAGAGACTTTAAAGCAACAAAGATCAAAAAAGACAAAGAAGGTCATTACATAATGGTAAAAAGATTGATACAGTAAAAAAAGCGAACGATCCTAAATATATATGGACCCAATACAGGAGCACCCAGATATATAAGGCAAGTTCTTAATGACTTACAAAGAGACTTAGACTCGCACACAATAATAGTGGGAGACTTTAACAATCCACTGTCAGTATCAGACAGATCAACCAGACAGAAAATTAACAAGGATATCCAGGGCTTGAACTCAGACCTGGAACAAGCAAACCTGGTAGACATTTACAGAACTCTTCACCCCAAATCCACAAAATATACATTCTTCTCAGCACCACATCACACCTACTTCAAAATTGACCACATAATTTAAAGTAAAGCACTCCTCAGCAAATGCAAAACAACTGAAATCATAACAAACAGTCTCTCAGACCATAGTGCAATCAAGTTGAAACTCAGAATTCAGAAAATAACTCAGAACCACACAGCTTCATGGAAACTGAAGAACTGGCTCTTGAATGTTGATTGGATAAACAAAGAAATGAAGGCAGAAATAAAGAAGTTAGTCAAAACCAACGAGAACGAAGACACAACATACCAGACTTTTTGGGACACATTTAAAGCAGTCTGTAGACAAAAATATATAGCAATAAGTGCCCACATGAAAAGAGTGGAAAGATCCAAAATTGACACCCTATCATGAATTTGAAAGAGCTAGAGGAGCAAGATAAAAAAAAAAAAAAAGAAACTCAAAACCTAGCAAAAGACAAGAAATAACTAACATCAGAGCAGAACTGAAGGAGATAGAGACAAGAAAAACCCTTCAAGAAATCAATAAATTCAAGAGCTGGTTTTTTTAAAAGATCAACAAAATAGACAGACCACTAGCCAGACTGATAAAAAAGAAGAGCGAGAACAACCAAATAGATGCAATAAGAAATGATAAAGGGGAAATCACCACAGATTCCACAGAAATTCAAACCATCATAAGAGAATACTACAAACAACTCTATGCACATAAACTAGTAAACCAGGAAGAAATGGATAAATTCCTAAACACCTGTGTCCTCCCAAGCCTAAATCACAAGGAAGTTAAAACTATGAATAGACTAGTAACAAGGTCTGAAGTCGAGGGAGCAATTAAGAGACTACCACACAAAAAAAGCCCAGGTCCAGATGGGTTCACAGCTGAATTCTACCAGACACACAAAGAGGAGTTGGTACCATTCCTTCTGAAACTATTCCAAATAATCCATAAAGAGGGAACCCTTCTGAAATCATTTTATGAGAATGACATCATCCTGACACAAAAACCCGGCAGAGACTCAAAAAGAAAAGAAAACTTCAGGCCAATATCCATGATGAACATAGATGCAAAAATCTTTAATAAAATACTGGTAAAATGATTTCAACAGTACATTAAAAAAGTTATCCATGATGATCAAACAGGATTCATCCCAGGGATGCAAGGCTGGTTCAACATACACAAGTCTATAAACGTCATTCACCACATTAACAGAACCAGAAACAAAAACCACATGATTATCTCAATTGATGCAGAGAAAGACTTGACAAAATTCAACAGCTTTTTATGCTAAAAACTCTCAATAAACTCGGTATTGATGGAAAATATCTCAAAGTAATAAAAGCTATTTACAACAAACCAACAGCTAATATCATACTGAATGGGCAAAAACTGGAAGCATTCCCTTTGAAATCCGGCACTAGACAAGGATGCCCTCTCTGTCCACTCCTATTCAACATAGTACTGGAAGTTCTAGCCAGAGCAATCAGGCAAGAAAAAGAAATAAAGGGTATTCAAATAGGAAAGGAGGAAGCCAAATTGTCTCTATTTGCAGACGACATGATAGTATACTTAGAAGACCCCATCACCTCAGCCCAAAAGCTCCTGAAACTGATAAGCAACTTCAGAAAAGTCTTAGGATATGAAATCAATGTGCAAAAATCACAAGCATTCCTATACAGCAATAACAGACTTAAAGAGAACCAAATCAAGAATGAACTGCCATTCACAATTGCTACAAAGAGAATAAAATATCTAGGAATACAACTTACAAGAAATGTAAGGGACCTGTTCAAGGAAAACTACAAACCACTGCTCAATGAAATAAGAGAGGACACAAACAGATGGAGAAACATTCCATGTTCATGGTTAGAAAGAATCAATATCATGAAAATGGCTATACTGCCCAAAGTAATTTACAGAATCAACACTATCCCCATCAAGCTACCAATGAATTTTCTCAGAGAACTGGAAAAAACCACCATTAACTTCATATGGAACCAAAAGAGAGTCCGCATAGCCAAGTCAGTTCTAAGCAAAAATAACACAGTGGGAGGCATCACACTACCAGACTTCAAACTATACTACTAGGCTACAGTAATCAAAACAGCATGGTACTGGTACCAAAACAGAGATATACACCAATGGAATAGAACAGAGGCATCGGAGGCAAATCAACATATCTACAACCATATAATCTTTGTAAACCAGACAAAAACAAGCAATGGGGAAAGGATTCCCTGTTTAACAAATGGTGTTGGGAAAACTGGTTAGCCATGTGCAGAAAGCAGAAACTGGACCCCTTCTTGACACCTTACACTAAAATTAACTCCAGATGGATTAAAGATTTAAATGTAGGACCTGGCACCACAATAACCCTGGAAGAAAATCTAGGCAAAACCATTCAGGACATAGGAGTAGGCAAAGACTTCATGACCAAAACACCAAAAGCATTGGCAACAAAAGCCAAAATAGACAAGTGGGACCGAATCAAACTCCACAGCTTTTGCATGGCAAAAGAAACAGTCACTAGAGTGAATTGGCAACCAACAGATTGGGAAAAAATCTTTGCAGTTTACCCATCTGACAATGGGCTGATATCCAGAATTTACAAAGAACTCAAACAGATTTACAGAAAAAAATAAACAAACAAGCCCATTCAAAAATGAGCAAAGGACATGAACAGACACTTTAGCAAAGAAGACATATATGAGGCCAACAAACTCATGAAAAAATGCTCATCATCACTGGTCATTAGAGAGATGCAAATCAAAACCACATTGAGATACCATCTCACGCTGGTTAGAATGGCAATCATTAAAAAAGCTGGAGACAACAGACGCTGGAGAGGATGTGGAGAAATAGCAACACTCTTTCACTGTTGGGGGGGAGTGTAAATTAGTTCAACTGTTGTGGAAGACAGTGTGGCGATTTCTCGGGGACCTAGAAATAGAAATTCCATTTGACCCAGCAATCCCATTACTGGGTATATATCCAAAGGAATATAAATCATTCTACTATAAGGACACATGCATACTAATGTTCATTGCAGCACTGTTTACAATAGCAAAGACCTGGAACCAACCCAAATGTCCATCGATGATAGACCGGACTGGGAAAATGTGGCACATATACACCATGGAATATTATGCAGCAATCAAAAATGACAAGTTTATGTCCTTTGTAAGGACATGGATGAATCTGGAGAACATCATTTTCAGCCAACTGACACAAGAACAGAAAAGGAAATACAACATATTCTCACTCATAGGCAGTGGAAGGACTTTGTGAAGGAATTGGTGCTGGATTAGTGGATGTTGCTATATGGGTTGGTACTTGTTCAGATTACTTAAAAGGCGATACTTCTACTGGATGTAATTCAGTTTCTCGCATCATTATTGAAGAACTGCCAAAATATATGCTTTAATTTTCATTTACTACCTCTTTTTTTATTCATACCTTGGAATGGTTCATTTAAATGTCATTTTAAATAACTTTTATATATACATCTGAATGAAAAGCAAAGCTAAACATGTTTACAGACCAAAGTGTGATTTCACACTATTTTTAAATCTAGCATTATTCATTTTACTTCAATCAAAAGTGGTTACAATATATTTTTTTAGCTGATTAGGATACTTTCTTCATAGTAACATTCTCTGAACCTATAATTTGGAAATTGTTGTGGTCTTTAGGTTTCTGCTCTTAGCATAGCATTTTTTTAAATATAAAAGCTACCAGTTTTTGTACAATTTGTAAATGTTAATAATCTTTTTTATATCTGTTAAAGAAAATTTATTTCCAACAAAAAAAAATTTAGTAGAGATGTGATCTCACTATGTTGCGCAGGCTGTTCTCAAACTCCCAACCGCAAATGATCCTCCTGCCTTGTCTTTCCAAAGTGATGGAATTACACAGGCTTAAGCCATTGTGCTCAGCCAAGATTTTGCCTTCAATGAGCACACATCTTATATTACACACACACACACACACACACACACACACACACACACACACACACAAATAAAGAATAATGTTTGCTTCAGAAATGTGTTGAAGTACAGATAATACAAAATTGGCACTGTATTAGATTTTGTTAAGCCTGGGTAACAAGCATATGGTCCTTTTTTTAAATCATTTTTTATATATTTTAAATTTTCTATAATAAAACATGTATAAGAACACAAATTTGATCTACAATGTTAGCTCTTAAAATCTTAGGAAAATGTGGCACATATACACCATGGAATATTATGCAGCAATCAAAAATGATGAGTTTGTGTCCTTTGTAGGGACATGGATGAATCTGGAGAACATCATTCTCAGCAAACTGACACAAGAACAGAAAAAGAAATACCGCATATACTCACTCATAGGTGGGTGAGAAAAATGAGAACACGTGGACACAGAGAGGCGGTCTACTATACACTGGGGACTGTTGGGGGGAATGGGGGAGGGACAGCAGGGGGGGGCTGGGGGGGATAGCCTGGGGATGAATACCAAGTGTGGGTGAAGGGGAGGAAAGCAGCAAAGCACACTGCCATGTGTGTACCTATGCAACTATCTTGCTTGTTCTGCACATGTACCCCCAAACCTATAATGCAATAAAAATTAAAAAAAAAAAAAAAAAAAAAAAAAAATTCACTATACATAAAAAAAAAAAAAAAAAAAAAAAAAAAAAAAACCTTGAATGATGAAAAAAAAAAAAAAAAAAAAAAAAAAAAAATCTTAGTGACTTTGGGGGAGCAAAAAGAGAGAAAGTGGTTGCCAGAGCATCAATGAAGCTAGTTTTCTATTTTCAGGTTACACAAGTATATTCACTTCATAAAAATCAATTGCGCTTTATGTGATTTCTTTGTACATGTCTTTCTGCGTGAATGTTATACATATATAAAAATGTAAATATTACTTATTTGCACAATATTTTAACTTAATAGCTAAGGATAATAGCACTGTTTTGTATTGTTTTAAAGTTGGATATATTTACTCAGGGCATCATCAGATGAATGTTAATATTTCAAGGTGTTTATCCATGTCCTAATGTTTTGGTGTCCTTCTAGGTCTTTCCACATTTTCATCAATTTAGTAAGTATAATAGTTTTAATTTTTTAGGGTATAGGCCAGTCATGGTGGTTCACACCTACAATCTTAGGTCTTTGGGAGGCCAAGGTAGAAGGATCATTTGAGTTCAGCATTTTGAGTTTTTTTAGGATGCAATTATTCTTCACCAAAGTCCTCTTCCCACAGCGAGATTTAGCAGTGCAGGGGCACCTAGCACATACTATGCATTTGGAGTGAGTAGAACTGGACTGAATCAGGAATAAAATGTATAGCAGAGGTCAGTTCTGCAAAGAAAAGTAGGTAATGCAGGTAAGATTGGAAGACCACAACTCAGCAGCAAATTTTTCCATTCATTTCAGGAAACCATTTGTCACTAGTTCACCGGAAGAGGTTGATTTAAAGCCACCATTTGGGAACTTGTTTGTAACCCATAGTTACCCAGAGAGCTTTATTTTTATTTATTTATTATTATTATTATTATTATTATTATTATTTGCCAATCAATGAGAGCTTGTAAGGTTGCTGAGGTTGGTTGGCCTTGAACTCTTGGCCTCGCCTTCGCAAGCGCCACGACATCCGGCCGGAGCCACTTTGGGCCCTGTCCGGAGAGCTTTAAACAGCAGTATTGCCCCGATCCCACTAACGGGATTCTGAGTGAATTTATCTCTTGTCTTTTGTGTTTAGATAATTTTAAGATCCTCTCTGGTGATTCCCACCTGCACCCAGGGATAACAACCCCTGGTTCGGGGTGAGAGATGAATTTGCTGTGCATGCTTTCCTTGTGTGCTGTGGTGATGTGCCCCATGGCCACTCCTGAGTTTGGGGTCTTAGAAAAATACATTTGTCCTGTTAAAAATTTTAAAAAAATTCAAGACATACTTAGCTGTTTAGCTAAAATGCAGCAGGAGAAAATATTTTCTCAACAGATGTATGTGGATGGCACTTGATTTCAGAGTAAAAGGCGGTTTTAAGCACTATATAGAACGTTTTTTCTAAAGTCTTTCAAAGCCTTTTACTATCATACTTTTATGAATCACAGGAATAAAAAAATATATAGTTATATAACTGTCAAACATTGTATTAGGAAAAAAATAAAGGCATGTCTTCCATGCTAAGGTACCCTGATTAAAATCAGTTTAGACCCATCTGCCTGGTGTGGAGGCTCACACATGTAATTCCAGCACTTTGGAATGCTGAGACTGGAGGATCACTTGAGCTCCGGAGTACAAGATCAGCCTACTCAACATAGCAAAACCTCATTTCTGCCAAAAATACAGAAACTGGCCAGTTGTAACAGTGTGCACCTGTGGTCCCAGCTACTTGGGAGGCTGAGGTGAGAGAATCACTGGGGCCCAGAATGTCAAAGCTGCACTGAGCCACTGCACCCCTGCCAGAATGACAGAGAAACATATCTTGTTTCAGAAAGAAAAATAAGTTAAAAGACCCATTCTCTCAGACACCTTCCTTTTTCTACATAAAACATGTGGCTTTTGACAAGAAAAGTTTTAAAATAAACTGAAAATTCTCCCATGGTCACCTCCTGCTCTTTGAGTTAAAGCAAGGCAGACGTCTAGAGACTCAAACTGATAAATATATGAATCGCTTTCATTATATATAATGCATTAAGCTATTCTTGCATTGCTGTTAGAAAATCCTGAGATGGGGTAATTTATAAGAAAATCATTTAATTGTCTCAGGGTTCTGCAGGCTGTACAGGAAGCATAGTACCAGCATCTGCTTCTGGAAAGGCCTCAGGAAGCTTAAAGTCAAGGTGAAAGAGGAGCAGGAACAATTTATGGTTTCTACTGTCCAAAAACTTTTAGTCTAGGGCAAATGAATTAATGACTGTATTCAGCATTTTGTGGTGAGAAGGGAGAAGAGAGGCACACAGGGGACCTTGGCTGCATTTGCTCCCCTTCCCTTGTGTTGTTGCTGTCACTGTGAGTTCTGGTATCATCACCTGAAGGCCTATTTGTGGACAAAAGAATTATTGTTATTGTTGTGACTCTTTGTATTTATTTTTTCTTGATAAAAATAAGGTTTTAGCTTCTCATTTAGTTGTCCTAAAAAACCCTAAGAGTTTTGGTTAAGTCCCTCTTCATCATGTGTTATAAAAATTGACAGGGAAGTGGCTAAAACAGATTAAAATTACACAAGCTCTAAGAGTCCAGTTTCTATTGGGCAGACTTAAGAAGGAGAGAACTGGAAATTCTCCACCAGCATGGACATCAGAAACATGGCACCCAGTTTCTGTTCCAGCCCTGCCCAGATCCACCCTCTTCTAAGGCCTCATCTGGGTCTGGCCCAACCTAGAATCTTCTCTCACAGAACTGATTAAGGGAGATCAGAGATTCTGGTGGTGGATTCTGCTGCCTCTCTTGAATTGGTTCCCACAATCTCCTACAACTGAAAAGCAGACAAATGGAAGGAAATAAGTATATATTTGGGGGCTGTAATTTCTTTTTCACTGAAGCCAGTGCTTGTAGAGACATCCCAACTAACAACCCGTTTTCCATCCTGCAGATCCAGTAGTTGCTCCACGACGCACAAGAAAGCAAATGAAAACTTTTAAGAAATCTCTCTGATCAGTTCACCCTTTTTCTCTATCCCACTCATCTGTCTATGTAGCTTTTATTCTGCACATTTTTATTGAAATAAATACTTTTTAAAATGAAAAAAAAAAAGAAATGCTGGGCCCTTCATTTAAATCCTGAAAATTATAGACAACTTAGCACGCAACTCCCAGGGTGCTATGAGGATTTACTCACATCATGTGATGTTTTCTGAACAGCGCTCTGTAACAGACTTCTGAACACGTAGTACATGCTCAATAAATGTTGTGTTAACTGATGTGTACATGTTTTCCAAATGCAGACTGACTCAAATATTGATGCCTTCTCTAGGCTTTGTAAACTGTGAAGAGCCAGCAGAAAATGGCATGTTTGAAAATGGTGATTTGTGGTCTCCACTTTGGGCCAAAAGTATTTGTGTTGTGGTAAGAGTGTTGGGTGCCAGGAACTCTGTGCTGTGCCTACTTTCTGTAGCTTAGTGCTTCAATATTGGATGTAGTGGTAGAAACATTGGCATTAAAAGGAAACTTTCTTTTTTGAGACAGAGTCTCACTCTGTTGCTCAGGCTGGTGTAAGTGGAGCGATCTCAGTTCACTGCAACCTCTGCCTCCTGGGTTCAAGCGATTCTCTTGCCTCAGTCTACAGAGTAGCTGGGAGTACAGGCAGGTATCACCAGGCCTGGCTGATTTTTGTATTTTTAGTAGAGATGGGGTTTCACCATTATTGGCCAGGCTGGTCTGAAACTCCTGACCTCATGATCCACCAGCCTCAGCCTCCCAAAGTGCTGAGATTACAGGTGTGAGCCACGGCACCCAGCCCAAGAGGAAACTTTTTAAATAAACCAATTAATTAACCCCTTCCAAATCTGAAGAATCACATTATTAAGAGAGAGGCCTGGAATCAGAAATTATTTATATGCACATTGAAACTTGGGAGGCAGTATAGTGCAGTGGCTCACACCTGTAATCTCAGTACTTTGGGAAACTGAGGAGGGCAGATCACCTGAGGTCACGAGTTCAAGACCAGCCTGGGCAACATGACCAAACCATATCTTTTAAAAACATACATAAATTAGCTGGGTGTGGTGGTAGGTGCCTGTAATCCTAGCTACTCAGGTGGCTGAGGCTGGAGAATCGCTTGAATCTGGCAGGAAGAGGTTGCAGTGAGCCAAGATTACACCACTGTACTCTTGCCTGGATGACCAATAAAAACTTTGTCTCAGTAGGGCACACTGGCTCACGCCTGTAATCCTAATGCTTCATGATCATGAGGCGGGCAGATCACAAGGTCGAGAGATTGAGGCCATCCTGGCCAACATGGTGAAACCTGTCTCTACAAAAAATACAAAAATTAGCTGGGCATGACGGTGTACCTCTGCAGTCCCAGCTACTTGGGAGGCTGAGGCAGGACAATTACTTGGATCTGGGAGGTGGAGGTTGCAGTGAGCTGAAATTGTGCCATTGCCTTCCAGCCTAGTGACAGAGCAAGAATCTGTCTCAAAAAAAAGAAAAAAGAAAAAAGAAAACTCCATCAGAAAGAAAGAATAAGAAAGGAAGAAAGAGGAAAGAAAGAAGAAGAAAGAAAGAAAGAGAAAGAAATAAAGAGAGAGAGAAAGGAAGAAGAAAGAAAGAAAGAAAGAAAGAAAGAAAGAAAGAAAGAAAGAAAGAAAGAAAGAAAGAAAGAAAGAGAAAGAAAGAAAGAAAGAAAGAAAGAAAGAAAAAAGGCCAAGCGGCAGAGGAGGCAAGATGGCATCATAGAGGTGACTCAGGATTGCAGCTCTCAGTGAAGGCGCAGAGGGTGAGTCCTAGCCGCATTCTCGGATGTTCCTTTTATGCCCACAGAGCGTTGAAAGTCCCAGGTGTGGGAGAGACACGGGATGCTAGCAGCCAGCTAACACAACCGGCTCCCGCCGCCTCTTCGGCCGGCGCCACAGCGGGACCCGGCGCGGAACTCACTGGTCTGGGTGCCCTGTTAAACCGGCAATCTGAGATTTGGAAGGGCAGATTGGCATGTCCATCTGATTGAACGGGACTTGGACAATGAGCCAGACCAGGAGTTTCCTGGGAAGCGTGATCTGAGCCGGGGTAGTGGGCAGCGGCACGGGAGATCGCACGGATCCCAGTGCCCTATCCGCAGGCTCCTGGGGCGCCAGTGAGAGAGTCGACCTTTCAGCTTGGGGAGAGGAAGAGAGAGAGAGAGAGGACGGACTCTGAGGCAGGGAGCTGGGTGATCGGGCTCGGCGGGTCCCACGCTCACGGGGACAAGCAGGGCGGCAACTGGAGGCGCTTGGGGCTGAGAGTTTTGTTGCCGGCATTTAGGACGGTGCAGCCCGGTCAGGGAGGGGCATCCACCATTACTGACGAAGTGCACCCCCACTTAAGTACCGCCCAGGACTGACGCAGCCTGCCGTTGCCGAGGCAACCTGCCATAACAGAGAGAGTCCGCCAGGCAGCAACAGGGCGGACCCGCGTTAGCAGGTCAGAGCCCCGGCAGGCAAATAGTGAATAGACTGCCACCTAGTGGGGCAGGACAGTGCAACAGATACTCATAAAGAAAGCCCCAACTCCCTGAGACAGAGCATCTAAGGGTGAAAAAAAAAAAGAGTGGTGTTTTATGAGTTCTATTGCAGCAGACATAACCTCCCAACAACCCTGAATGAACAACGGAGCTCACAGCTCAGCACTGGAGCTCCTATAAAGCACAGACTGTCTCCTCAAGCAGCTCCCTGACCCCTGTATATCCAAGGAGTCACCCCAGAAAAGGACTAATCAGACTGACACTTGGCTGGCATCATTCTGGAACAAGGGCAGCAGCAGAAGAAACTGGTATCATCCCTCACTGTTCTGCAGCTGCTGCAGGTATACCCCAGAGAAGCAGGGCCTGGAGTGGACCTCAGCACTCATACAGCAGAGAGGATAGATCATTAGAGGGAAAACTAAGTAACAGAAATACTTCATCATCAACAATCTCAGTGTCCACACAGAGACCCAATTGAAAAATCAGCCACTACTAAGATGACAGGCAGATAAATCCATAAAGATGGGAAGAAACCAGCGCCAAAAGGAGGAAAGCACCCGAAACCAAAACACCTCACCTCCAAAAAAGGACCAAAACTACTCACCAGCAAGGGAACAAAGCTGGATGGAGAATCAATGTGACGAAATGACGGAATCAGACTTCAGAAAGTGGATAATGAGAAACTTCACTGAGCTAAAGGAACATCTTCTAAACCAGTGCAAAGAAACTAAGAACCTTGAAAAAAGATTTGAAAAAAGATTCGAGGAATTGATAACGAGAATGGACAACTTAGAGAGGAATATGAATGAATTGAAGGAGCTGAAAAACACAACACGAGAACTTCGCGAAGCATGCACAAGTTTCAACAGCCGAAATGACCAAGCAGAAGAAAGAATATCAGAAGTTGAAGATCACCTCAATGAAATAAAACGAGAAACCAAGATTAAAGAAAAAAGCACAAAAAGGAATGAACAAAATCTCCAAGAAATGTGGGACTATGTGAAGAGACCCAACCTACGTTTGATAGGTGTAACAGAATGTGACGAAGAGAATAAATCCAAGCTGGAAAACACTCTTCAGGATATTATCCAGGAAAATTTCCCCAACCTAGCAAGACAGGTCAATACTTAACTCCAGGAAATACAGAGAACACCACAAAGATACTCTGCAAGAAGAGCAACCCCAAGGCACATAATCGTCAGATTCACCAGGGTTGAAACGAAGGAGAAAATACTAAGGGCAGCCAGAGAGAAAGGTCGGGTCACCCACAAAGGGAAGCCCATCAGACTCACAGAAGATCTCTCGGCAGAGACTCTACAAGCCAGAAGAGAGTAGGGGCCAATATTCAACATCCTTAAAGAAAAGAGCTTTCAAACCAGAATTTCATATCCAGCGAAACTGAGCTTCATAAGTGAAGGAAAAATAAAATCCTTCACGAACAAGCAAGTACTCAGAGATTTTGTCACCACTAGACCTGCTTTACAAGAGCTCCTGAAAGAGGCACTACACATAGAAAGCAACAACCAGGTCCAGCCATCCTAAAAGCATACCAAATGCTAAAGACCATCAACAAAATGAAGAATGTACATGAACCAATGGGCAAAACAGCCAGCTAGCATCAAAATGTCAGTATCAAATTCACACATAACAATATTAACCCTGAATGTAAATGGGCTAAATGCACCAATCAAAAGACACATACTGGCAAATTGGATAAAAAAACAAAACCCATCGGTGTGCTGTATCCAGGAAACCCACCTCACATGAAAAGATACACAAAGGCTCAAAATAAAGGGATGGAGGAAGATTTACCAAGCAAATGGAGAGCAAAAAAAAAGGAGGAGTTGCAATTCTCATCTCTGATAAAATAGACTTTAAAGTAACAAAGATCAAAAGGGACAAAGAAGGTCATTACATAATGGTAAAAGGATCGATACAACAAGAAGAGATAACGATTCTAAATATATATGGACCCAATGTAGGAGCACCCAGATATATAAGGCAAGTTCTTAATGACTTACAAAGGGACTTAGACTCCCACACAGTAATAGTGGGAGACTTTAACAGTCCACTGTCAATAGCAGACAGATCAACCAGACAGAAAATTAACAAGGATATCCAGGACTTGAAATCAGACCTGGAACAAGCAAACCTGATAGACATTTACAGAACTCTCCACCCCAAATCCACAGAATATACATTCTTCTCAGCACCACATCACACCTACTCAAAAATTGACCACATAATTGGAAGTAAAGCACTCCTAAGCAAATGCAAAACAACGGAAATCATAACAAACAGTCTCTCAGATCATAGTGCAATCAAGTTGGAACTCAGAATTCAGAAAATAACTCAGAACCGCACAGCTTCATGGAAACTGAACAACTGGCTCTTGAATGTTGATTGGATAAACAATGAAATGAAGGCAGAAATAAAGAAGTTCTTTGAAACCAACGAGAATGAAGACACAACGTACCAGAATCTCTGGGACACATTTAAAGCAGCCTGTAGAGGAAAATATATAGCAATAAGTGCCCACATGAGAAGAGTTGAGAGATCCAAAATTGACACCCTATCGTCAAAATTGAAAGAGCTAGAGGACCAAGATCAAAAAAGCTCAAAATCTAGCCGAAGACAAGAAATAACTAAGATCAGAGCAGAACTGAAGGAGATAGAGACAAGAAAAACCCTTTAAAAAATCAATAAATCTAAGAGCTGGTTTTTCGAAAAGATCAACAAAATAGACAGACCACTAGCCAGACTGATAAAAAAGAAGAGAGAGAACAACCAAATAGATGCAATAAAAAATGATAAAGGGGAAATCACCACAGATTCCACAGAAATTCAAACCATCATCAGAGAATACTACAAACAACTCTATGCACATAAACCAGTAAATCAGGAAGAAATGGATAAATTCCTGGATGCCTGTGTCCTCCCAAGCCTAAACCAGGAGGAAGCCGAAACTATGAATAGACCAATAACAAGGTCTGAAGTTGAGGCAGCAATTAAGAGCCTACCACACAAAAAAAGCCCAGGTCCAGATGGGTTCACAGCCGAATTCTACCAGACACACAAAGAGGATCTGGTACCATTCCTTCTGAAACTATTCCAAATAATCCAAAAAGAGGGAACCCTTCCCAAATCATTTTATGAGACCAACATCATCCTGATACCAAAACCTGGCAGAGACTCAACAAGAAAAGAAAACTTCAGGCCAATATCCATGATGAACAGAGATGCAAAAATCTTCAATAAAATACTGGCAAACCGACTGCAACAGCACATTAAAAAACTTATCCATCATGATCAAGTAGGATTCATCCCGGGGATGCAAGGCTGGTTCAACATACGCAAGTCTATAAATGTAATTCACCACATAAACAGAAGCAAAAACAAAAACCACATGATTATCTCAATTGGCACAGAGAAGGCATTTGACAAAATTCAACAGCCCTTTATGCTAAAAACCCTCAATAAACTTGGTATTGATGGAACATATCTCAAAGTAATAAAAGCTATTTATGACAAACCAACAGCCAATATCATACTTAATGGGCAAAAACTGGAAGCATTCCCTTTGAAATCTGGCACTAGACAAGGATGCCCTCTCTCACCACTTCTATTCAACATAGTACTGGAAGTTCTAGCCAGAGCAATCAGGCAAGAAAAAGAAATAAAGGTATTCAAATAGGAAAGGTGGAAGCCAAATTGTCTCTATTTGCAGAGGACATGATAGTATTCCTAGAAGACCCCATCACCTCAGCCCAAAAGCTCCTGCAACTGATAAGCAACTTCATCAAAGTCTCAGGATATAAAATCAATGTTCAAAAATCACAAGCATTCCTATACACCAATAACAGACTTAAAGAGAACCAAATCAGGAATGAACTGCCATTCACAATTGCTACAAAGAAAATAAAATACCTAGGAATACAACTCACTAGGAATGTAAGGGACCTCTTCAAGGAAAACTACAAACAACTGCTCAACGAAATAAGAGAGGACACAGACAGATGGAGAAACATTCCATGTTCGTGGTTAGGAAGAATCAATATCGTGAAAATGGCTATACTGCCCAAAGTAATTTACACAATCAATGCTATCCCCATCAAACTACCATTGAATTTCTTCACAGAACTGGAAAAAACCACCATGAATTTCATATGGAACCAAAAAAGAGCCCGCATAGCCAAGTCAATTCTAAGCAAAAAGAACACAGCGGGAGGCATCCCGCTACCAGACTTCAAACTATACTACAAGGCTACAGTAATCAAAACAGCATGGTACTGGTACCAAAACAGAGATATAGACCAATGGAACAGAACAGAGGCATCAGAGGCAACACAACACATCTACAACCATATTATCTTTGATAAACCAGACAAAAACAGGCAATGGGGAAAGGATTCCCTATTTAATAAATGGTGTTGGGAAAACTGGCTAGCCATGTGCAGAAAGCAGAAACTGGACCCCTTCCTGACACCTTACACTAAAATTAACTCCAGATGGATTAAAGACTTAAACGTAAGACCTGACACCATAAAAACCCTAGGAGAAAATCTGGGCAAAACCATTCAGGACATAGGAGTAGGCAAGGACTTCATGAACAAAACACCAAAAGCATTGGCAACAAAAGCCAAAATAGACAAATGGACCTAATCAAACTCCACAGCTTCTGCACGGCAAAAGAAACAGTCACTAGAGTGAATCGGCAACCATCAGAATGGGAAAAAATCTTTGCAGTTTACGCATCTGACAAAGGGCTGATATCCAGAATTTACAAAGAACTCAAACAGATTTACAGGAAAAAAACAAACTAGCCCATTCAAAAATGGGCAAAGGATATGAACAGAAAGTTTACGAAAGCAGACATACATGAGGCCAGCAAACATATGAAAAAGTGCTCATCGTCATTGGTCATTAGAGAGATGCAAATCAAAACCACATTGAGATACCATCTCACACCAGTTAGAATGGCGATCATTAAAAAATCTGGAGACAGCAGATGCTGGAGAGGATGTGGAGAAATAGGAACACTCTTACACTGTTGGTGGGAGTGTAAATTAGTTCAAGCATTGTGGAAGACAGTGTGGCGATTCCTCAGGAACCAAGAAATAGAAATTCCATTTGACCCAGCAATCCCATTACTGTGTATCTATCCAAAGGACTATAAATCGTTCTACTATAAGGACACATGCACACGAATGTTCATTGCAGCACTGTTTACAATAGCAAAGACCTGGAACCAACCCAAATGCCCAACGATGATAGACTGGACTGGGAAAATGTGGCACATATACACCATGGAATATTATGCAGCAATCAAAAATGATGAGTTTGTGTCCTTTGTAGGGACATGGATGAATCTGGAGAACATCATTCTCAGCAAACTGACACAAGAACAGAAAAAGAAATACCGCATATACTCACTCATCGGTGGGTGAGAAAAATGAGAACACGTGGACACAGAGAGGCGGTCTACTATACACTGGGGACTATTGGGTGGTATGGGGAGGGACAGCAGCGGGGGGCTGGGGGGGATAACCTGGGGATGAATACCAAGTGTGGGTGAAGGGGAGGAAAGCAGCAAACCACACTGCCATGTGTGTACCTATGCAACTATCTTGCTCGTTCTGCACATGTACCCCCAAACCTATAATGCAATAAAAATTTAAAAAAAAAAAAAAAAAGCCAAGCGTCGTGGCTGACGCCTGTAATCTCAGTACTTTGGGAGGCCAAGGCAGGCAAATTACAGGGTCAGAAAATGATGACCATCCTGAACCACATACTGAAACCCCATCTCTACTAAAAACATACACAAAAATTAGCTGGGTGTGGTGGCATGTGCCTGTAATCCTAGCTACTCAGGAGGCTGAGGCAGGAGAATCACTTGAACCCTGGAGGCAGAGGTTGCATTGAGCCGAGATCATACCACTGCACTTTAGTCTGGCTACAGAGCAAAACTCTGTCTCACAAAAAATAAGAAAGAAGCAAAAGAAAGGAAAGTAAAGAAACTTGAGAGGCAATGCTTAGCTAAGTGGCTCACAAC
The DNA here is from genome assembly GCA_031835075.1 of Saguinus oedipus. Taxonomy (NCBI): domain Eukaryota; kingdom Metazoa; phylum Chordata; class Mammalia; order Primates; family Cebidae; genus Saguinus; species Saguinus oedipus. The sequence goes on from CM063171.1 coordinate 24,954,980, forward strand.
CTAGGCTTCCAACCATAATCACATGGCCAGTTTAAAGAAATACCATCACCTGTGCCCACCCCATAGACACGGTCTATTGGACTTAGTGGGAGCATGCATGTGGTTGTAATTAGAAAGTCAAATTGTCCCTCTTTGATAATTACATAATATCATATATAGAAAAATCTAAAGACCACCAAAAAAACTCCCAGATTTATTTTAGGATGCAAAAATCAAGGTACAAAAATTAGTAGCACTTTTATATAGTAATGATGATCAAACTGAGAACTAAACGAAAAAGTCGCTTTCTTTTACAAAGCTACAAAAAAAGGTAAAATGCCTAAAAGTACAATTATTCAAAGAGATGAAAAATCTCTGAGCTGTTGACCACTACCTGTGGAAGTTCACCTGCAGATCATGACTCGATGATGGATAAATGGATGTACTTTCACACCATACAGTTATTCAGTTGGGCTAGGGATGGACATTGGATGCTTTCAGAGGGTGAAGGGCAACCAACTGACAAAGACTCCCTCTCCAACTTTACATTTATTAAGTATAAATTTTACAACAGAGGTTGTAAGTCAACACATTTGTGCATAATTAACATGGTTAAAAGAGTGGCTTTAGGTTCCAGGCACAGAGTAGACACTATTAACAGGTAATTCCCCTTTGATCTGCCCCTGAGAGGGACATCCAGCAAAAAGTTGACATAAGTAAACAGTTAGGGATGTGGGGTAAACAGACTTAAACTGGGAAAGCTTCTTATCATCCCTATCTCCTCCCTAACTTAATGGAAGTACCACCTTCGGCCTGTCCCAATAAAACCTTTCAGCCTTCCAAAAGATTTAAGACTATAATATATAATTTCCCCTAATATTTTCCACAATGTTTTGCCACCACCCCAAGTGAATCTCAATAAATCTCTGCAAGTTAAATTACAAAACATTGATGAAAGAAATTGTACATGACACAAATGGGAAAAAGATCCCATGCTCATGGGATTGAAAGCATTATAATCATTAAAATGACCATAACAAACAAAGCAATCTACATATTAAAGGCAATTCCTATCAGAAGGCCAACGTTATTTTGTATAGAATTAAAAAAGTTCTAAAATTCACATAGAACCAAGAAAAGGGCCTGAATAACCAAAGCAAATTTAAACCAAGAGAAGAAAACTGGAGATATTACATTATCTGACTTAAAATCATACTAGAAGGCTTAAGTAACCAAAATAGCATGATATTGATATGAAGACACATAGACACATAGATCAATGGAATAGAATATCGAACCTAGAAATAAACCACATGCCTACAAACAATTGTCAACAAAAACATACATTGGAGAAGTGACATTCTATTCCACCAATTGTGCTGAAAAAATTATATTGCTGTAAGCAGAAGTATGGAATGGGACCCCTATCTCCCACCATATACAAAAGTCAATTTAGTATGCATTAAAAATCTAAATTGTAACAGAAGAAACTATAAAAATGCTAGATAAAACTCTAAATAAACTCTTCTGGACATTGACATGGACAAAGAATTTATGACTAAGATAGCAAAAACAGATATGACAATAACAAAAATAGAAAAAAAGAACTCAACTCAACTAACAAGCTCCTGAAAATGAGCTTTCTAATTACAGAGCGAGGAAAAACTTACCGAATGAGATAAATGTTTACAACTTTTGCATACAACATAGAACTAACATCCAGAATATACAAGGAATTCAAACAGCTCACAAAAATGAAATAAGTAACATCATCAAAAAAAAAAAAAAAAAAACAGGGAAAGAGGGCCGGGCACAGTGGCTCAAGCCTGTAATCCCAGCACTTTGGGAGGCCGAGGTGGGTGGATCACGAGGTCAAGGGATCAAGACCATCCTGGTCAACATGGTGAAACCCCATCTCTGCTAAATATACAAAAAATTAGCTGGGCATGGTGACGCGTGCCTGTAATCCCAGCTATTCAGGAGGCTGAGGCAGGAGAATTGCCTGAACCCAGGAGGTGGAGGTTGCGATGAGCCGAGATCATGCCATTGCACTCCAGCCTGGGTAACAAGAGCAAAACTCCATCTTAAAAAAAAAAAAAAAAAAAAAAAAAGAAAAGAAAAAAAAACAGGGAAAGAAAATAAACAGACATTTAATAAAAAAGGCAATGATGGTCAACAAGCCTGTAAAAGATGCTCAACATTGTCAATGATCAGAGAAATGCCAATTAAAAACCACAATGAGATACCAACTTACACCATGCAAAATGTCTATTACTGAAAACCAAAAAAAAAAAAAAAAAAAAAAAAAAAAACAAGAAAAAAACTGAGATATGTGTTAAGGATACAGAGGAAAGAGAACACTTATGCATTGTATGTGGGAATGTAAATTTCTATAACCTCAATGGAAAACAGTGTGGTGAATTTCTCAAAAGACTAAAAATAGAACTTCCATCTGATTCAGCACTCCCACTACCTGGTATCTACCCAAATGAAAATAATTTCTTCCATAAAGAAAGTACCCACATTCATATGTTTAAACCAGCACTATTCACAATAGCAAATATATAAAATCAGTTTAAATTTATCGGTCAATAGTCAAAGAGAGAAAATGATAAAGATAAAGAAGATTGAAATAATTTATGTTTCAGCAACGTGAATGAAACTGGAGATCATTATTGTAAGTAAGAAACCTCAGAAATAGAAAATCGAGTTCTGCATTTTCTCGGTTACAAGTGGGAATTCAATAATGCATACACTTGGATACAGAGACTGGAAAAATTGACACTGGAGACTTAGATATATTGGAGGTTGGCAGAGGGTTTAGGAATGAGAAAATAACTAACTGGGACAATATACAGCATTCAGATGATTGTCACATCAAAAGCCAATACTTCATCACTATGCAACATGCTTCTGTAATGGAGCTGCATCTGTACTCTTTAATGGATTAATAAAGTGGGGGAAAAGGCCAGGCACAGTGGTCACACCTGTAATCTCAGCACTTTTGGGAGGACGAGGTGGGGGAATCATGAGGTCAGGAATTTGAGACCACTCTGGCCGACACAGTGAATAAAACCAGGCCAACACAGTGAAATACTGTCTCTATCAAAAATACAAAAATTAGCCGGGCATGGTGGCAGACGCCTGTAATCCCAGCTGCTGGGAAGGCTGAAGGCAGGAAAATCACTTGAACCTGGAGAGGTGGAGGTTGTCATGAGGCAAGATCGCACCACTGCACTCCAGCCTGGGCAACAGAAGGAGACTCCCTTGCACAGGCTGGAGTGTAGTGCAGTGGTGCCATCTCAGCTCAACATAACCTCCCGCTCCCTGGTTCAAGAAATTCTTCTGCCTCAGCTTCCCGAGTAACTAGGATTACAGGCATGCAGAACCACGCCCAGCTAATTTTTGTATTTTTAGTAGAGACAGAGTTTCACCATGTTGCCTGGGCTGGTCTCCATCTCCTGACCTCGTGATCCGCCTGCCTTGGCCTCCTAAAGTGCTACGATTGCAGGAGAGAGTCATCGCGCACGGCCAAAACGTTGGCTTTTATCAAAAGGGCAAACTGAATAGACCATATAATTTTCTTAAATAAAATGATTAGGCAGAAAAAATAACATTAATGAAATAAATAAAATATATTCTATTTTAAGAATGGTACAGAAAGATAATTTGATGAATTAGAGTAGTTAGGCAAGATTCTAAGCCACTTAGACATTATAAACAGAATATCTAACAGAGTAAAATAACACAAAGGGCAATGGCAATTACAAATTGACATATTTTCAATCATATTAGATGATATTAAAACCATTATCAAATTTAGTTTGGTTTCATAATTTTAAAAGTTAAATAACTTCATTAAAAAGTTAAATTAGGTGCGTAGATAAATGGGCAGCATTTTGACTAATAGACAGAGGATACACATTTTCAAAGACCAGATAAAATTAATTATTTGATGGTTTTTTTAGGGGGGAGAGAGCAGTTTCATTATCTGGTGATATAGTGGGGTCATCTCCCTGGGAGGTGAGGTCTTCCACTGTTTACCCCTGGCAGTGCTCCAGGAGGCGCCAGGCTATTCAGTGCTGGGCTCAGCTGGGGGCCAGGCCTTGTAGAAGGCAAACTGGGCAGGGAAGCAGTACCTGTGGGGTCCTCGCCTCCCACTCCATCGGCTGCACTGCGTCTCCTGGTGCTCCTCAGGCTCCCACTGAGTCTGCCTCTCTGAAGGGCAGTGAACCATCCTGCCCAGAACCTTATCCTCTGAGCCCAGTTTGATGCAGGTCAGGAGTTTTTGCTTCCTCCCCTTGGGCTGGACTTTGTACCTGGGTTTCTTCCAGTCCTTCCTCCGGCCGCTTGTGTGTCTGCCTGAGCTTAAATTCCAGCTTCACAAATGTTCTAGCTGGGAAGGGCATGTCCACGGCGCTGTCCACACAGGTCTCCCGGAAGGCCGACTGTAGAGTAGGTGCTTGTCGATTCCTCCAGGGTCACCTGCAGGCCCCAGGAGCTCGGCCCCGCCAGAGCCCCCCCCCGCCCAGGCACCTGGCCAGCGAGATCTGCAGCTCTCCCAACCTTCCGCGGTCACCCTGGCCCTGCGAAGCGGGGGTTCGCCCCTTAGCTCTCCGAGCCCGCTGGGAGCCGCCTCCATCTCTGCCCCGCCCCTTGGGGGGCCATGCCCGCAAACCCGCTGGGCGGAGGCCAAAGAACCAGGAAATGGTCCGTTTCTTCACATTGACCTTGGGGTCTGCCTGGTCTTCTCCACTCCCTCCCACCCTGCCCCCAGTGTTCCCTGGGGCCCGCAGTTTCAGCAAAGTTCCCTGCCACACCGGGAAGCAGTCCTGTCGCCCAGTCTCACCCTCACCCTGTTTCTGGCCCATTCTCGCTCCCCACTGGTCTCCACACGACTCCCTCTCTTCCTTGCCACTTCCCTTGCTCAGTGCAGTCCCTGACCACTTCTCCCTTCCACCCCCCACCGGCTCTCCCGGCTCCCATGGGGTGCCCACAATCCCCGGGGGCCCAGGTCAACTAGACAAAATTATTTTAAATGGGAAGGTTTGAATTCCATTGAATTCATGACATCAGTAATTCATCTGGTCACATTTTAAAGACTTTTGAAATGATAATAGCAACTCTTAATTTAAAGTGTAACCAGATTTCAGAATATCCATCATTTTATGGAAAGCAAACAAACAAACCCTGTTATAACTAAACAACTAATTTAGTAAATTTTTAGGATACACTGCTAACATATAACAATCAGTTGCATTTTTTATAGTACAGCAAAAATATCTGAAAAAAGAATAAGGATAACAATTCCATTTACAGTATTATCAAATAGAATAATATACTTAGGAATAAGTTTAACAAAAAATATGAAAGATCTGCATACTGAAAACTATCAAATGTTGAGAAAAAAATTGAAGAATACAAAATGGGAAATATATCCTGTGTTAATGGATTCTAAAAGTTAATATTGTTAAAATATTCATACTGCACAAAGTGATCTGCAGAGTTAAAGACATTTCTATCAAAATTTTAATGCCATTTTATTTAAAATGTAGAACAAACAATTCTGTAATTAGTATGAAACCACAAGAAACCTCCAAGAGCCAAATACTGAGAAGAACAAAAAAGGCTGTAAATCTCACACTTCCTGATTTCGAACTATATTACAAAGCTATAGTTAACAAAATAAATAGTACCTGCATAAAAATCAATAGAACAGAATAGAGGATCCAGAAATAAACTCACAAATATACCAATCACACGTAATGTAGAAAAGATAAACACATCAAGAAATGGTGTAGGAAAAACTAGATATGCACAGACAAAAAGTGAACCTCTCATATAATCACAAAATGAATTTGAAATGAAATAAAGACTTAAACGCAAGAATTGAAATCATGAATCCTCTTAAAAACACATAGAAGAAAAACCTCCTTGGCACTGGTAGTAGCAATGATGTTTTCGATTTGACACCAAGAACACTGGCAACAAAAGCAAAAAATAAAGAAGTGGAACTATGTCAAAGTAAAAAGTTTCTGCACAATAGAGGAAACAACAAAATATAAAAACATTATATGAAATGGGAGGAAGTGTTTGTAAACCATATGTAGGATAATATGTTACTATCCAAAATACATATCATACTAATCAATACAAAAAATAATCCCACTGCAGAATTAAAAGCATTTTTCTCATTAGTAATTGGGCAAAATATATAAATAGCAATTTTCCCAAAGATATACAAATGGCCAGCAGGTATATAAAAAAGGCTCAGCATCACTACTTATCAGAGTAATTAAAATCAAAATCACAATAACGTATCACCTTATCATGGTATTTGGATACCTATTATCAAAACGTCAAAAGATAAAAAGTGTTAGGGTGCAGAGAAAAGAGAATACTTGTACACTGTTGCCGAGCATGTCAATTGGTGCAGCCTTTATGAAGAACAGGATGGAAGTTGCTTATAATTTATAAACTAGAACTGTCATTAGTCCCAATTCAGAGTATATAGCCAAAGGAGAGAAAATCAGTATTGTCAAGGGTATTCACACTCCTCTGATACAGAAATAGATAAACTGAAAAATATATAATTTGGGCTTTAAAAAAATGAAATTCTTTTATTTACAACAATATTGGTAAATCTTAAAGACATTATGCTAAGTGTCATAAGCCAAATACAGAAAGACAAATACTGCACGATCTGTGAAACCTAAAAAAGTAAATAAAAATGAAAAAATAAAAAGCCATAGAAACAGAGAGTAGAATGGTAGTTCCCATGGGCTAGGAAGTGTGGAAAAGTAGGGAGATGTCCGTGGAAGGGTGCCCACCTTCAGTTATAAGGTGAATAACTGCTCAGGACCTAATGCAAAGAATGGGGACTACAGTTAATAATAATGTGTACTTGGAATTTGTTACAAAAATAAATCTTAGGTGCTCTCACTAATCACAGAAAGGTATTAACTATGTGAGGGGTTAATATGTTAACTAGCCTAACTGAGATATACACATCTTAAAACAGCCTATTGTGCACAGTAAAAATACACTTTTCAATTTGCCAACCATAGCTTCATAAATGTGGAAAATAATCAAGAGTGACCAGCAGGTCATATCTAGCCACATGGAAACTCGATTTAAAACAATCTTTGCCACCGTTTCCAACTCAACAAGGGAAAGTCTGGAGCTCTTCTGGTCCCTGGACTTTGACCCTCCTCCCGTGGTCCCCTAAGAACAATGCCTTGCATAAAAGAGACTGAGGAGTGAAGGTTAATCATAGAAGAAAACTCAAGCTTTTTAAAAAATAGAGCTTGGAAACTCTTATGCAATTGCAGAAGATTTCTCCCCAAAAATCAGTGGCACAAGAAAACTGTGAAAACAGTTTATCCCTTCCTGATTCAGAAATGTGTAATAAAGTTTGGTTTGCAGTTTTTAAAAAACAATTAAACAATTATCAGTGACTGAATCAAGTTATACAATAAGAGACCTAAACTTCACAGAACCCACAGATGAATTTATCAAACTTTACTATTGTATCTTGTCATTTACAACATCCATATAAGCAATGAGCCATATAAGCAAACTTCACACAACCACTTAAACGTACATTTTTCCTTGTCTCCATACATTTATATTAAGATGAACAGCAAACACAGAAAAATACAAAACAAAAGTCTATAAAAAGAAATCTGACAATATGCATTCTTGTTCATGCCCTTCAGGATCTAGATCAATGTTGTTGAGAAAACATAGATAGTGATGAATACATTTTCTTATCCTTGTAATAGCCTAAATAATATTGAAGAACTAATGAACAGGTAATATATCATAGAAAATTAGTATTTTATAGTTTTCTTCTGTGAAGAATCTGTTGATATGTACTATATATTCAACATTTGCATTTGGTTTGTTTTATAGCTAATAAAATATTTATATATGAACAACTGAGTACAGTATTGAAATAGTCAGTGTGCTGGCATTCATAATTTTTATAAACACCATTGCAGGCAATTAAGTTGTGCCAGAAAAATCCGATTTCTAGTATAAAAGAAACACTTAAACAGAGCCTGAAGCTCAAGATATTCATTGAAAATGTCCTCAATTGCCATAAAAACATTATAACATTAAATAACTCACTTTGATAAATTATGAGTTAAAAAAAAATCAAATGGTACTTTTATGGATTAGGGAATTGCTAATGAGATAGAATGGCCATTGAAGCCCAAAGATCTGAATTTAGGTAAATAATTTTAGTCATGTTGGTTTTCTGTTGAAGAAAACAATAATTCTGACCATATACTATTTATTGCAGTGAAGCATTTCAAAAATTTGTACATAATATATAATTAATTTTCTAATGGTACAAAAGTAATCACATTCTACAAATTATTACAATATGGGCTATTGATGGGAGGGGTGTTTCAAATAAGGAACTTTGAATGAGGTGGTGATACATGGAATAGAAAATCTATGTAAAATATTTTACTCATATATGCAACTATTGCTATTTCTGCTTTTCAGAAAAATAATATACTTTAAACATTTAATGAACACAACTAAAACCACCAAGAAGTTACAAGAATTCACAGAATTCCTAATACAGTTGAAAGGAAATTAAGAAAACTTGCTGGGACTGGAAGTAAATAAAGATAATGATCCAGAGAACCTAAGGAACCTAAGAGGCCAGTGCTCCACTCAGATGCATCTGATCACAAGGATGTCAAATCCATGTGGGTTGTTACCTTCTGACAAGGCAAATGAAGTAAATGAAGAGAAGCTGCCTGCAGGCATCAGAATGTGATGTCTCCCATATGTGATGATTAAATTATAAATTATATTGCACACAGGAGATGAGCTACTGGGGTGAAGCATCCGAAAAAATATATGGCACATAAATCTTAGATATTGACTTTATATTTAACTGTATATGTCAGTATAATGGAAAAAGAAGAAATCAAAATAATATGGAAAGAAACTATGAGCTTGTCAAGCTATCTTTGGAAAAGAAGCAAATGAAAAGTAAAGAATTGAAAACGTTTTAAAACAATGTAATGTACAACATACAAATTACATATTAAAATAGACTGAGCTGAAAAGAGGATTAGTAAAGTAAAATGCTGATCACAATTCATGTAGTCATATACTTTATAAAAGGCAAATTAATAGAAAATAGAAGTATATTTCTATATGAAGATTATATTGAGAACAAATTAAAAACATTTAATTGTTTTACCAGACTATCTGAATAGGAAGGCAATACTTAAAGAATCAATGACTCGAGCCCTGGAACTGAGATGGCGTCATAGATGCTACTCAGGATCGCAGCTCTCAGTGGCGGCACAGAGGGTGAGTCCTAGCTGCATTCTTGGATGGACATTTTTTGCACACAGAACGTTGAAAGTCCCAGGTGTGGGAGAGACACGGGACACTAGTGCAGCCAGATTGCGGGCCGGTTCGGCCGGCGCCGCACTGCAGTGGCACCCGGCACAAAACTGACTGGTCCGGGTGCCCTGTTAAATCGGCAATTTGAGATGTGTAAGGGCAGATTGGTATGTCCAACTGATTGAACGGGACTTGGATGATGAGCCAGACCAGGAGATTCCTGGGAAACGGGGTCTGAGCTGGTGCAGCGGGCAGCGGCACGGGAAATTGCAGGGATCCCAGTGCCCTATCAGCAGGCTACTGGGTCACCAGTGAGAGAGTCAACCATGCAGCTTGGGGAGAGGAAGAGAGAGAGAGAGAGGACGGACTCTGAGGCATGGAGCTGGGTGATCGGGCTCAGTGGGTCCTACCCTCACAGGGACAAGCAGGGCGTCCATTGGAGGTGCTTGGGGCTGAGAGTTTTGCAGCCAGCATCTAGGATGGTGCAGCCCGGTGGGGAGGGGTGTCCACCACTACAGATGCAATCCGCCCCTACTGAAGTACCGCCAAGGGCTGACGCAGCCTGCTGTTGCCGAGGCAACATGCCATAACAGAAAGACTCCACCAGCAGGGCGGAGTGGGCCACAGCAGAATGGAGACCAGCAGCAACAGGGCAGACCCACACTAGCAGGGCAGAGCCCTGCCAGGCAAATAGTGAATAGACTGCCTCCTAGCTGGGCAGGATAGTACAACAGATAATAATTAAGAAAGCCCCAACTCCCTGAGACAGAGCATCTAAGGGGGAAAACAAAAAGAGGGGGTTTAAGAGTTCTGTTACAGCAGACATAAACACATCCTAGCAACAGCCCTGAATGAACAACGGAGTTCACAGCACAGCACTGGAGCTCCTATAAAGCACAGACTGACTCCTCAAGCAGCTCCCTGACACCTGTATATCCAAAGAGTCACCCCAAAAAAGGACTAATCAGACTGACATTTGGCGGGCATCATTCTGGAACAAAGATAGCAGAAGAAGAAACTGGTAACATCCCTCACTGTTCCACAGCTGACACAGGTGTACCCCAGACAAGCAGGGCCAGGAGTGGACCTCAGCACTCATACAGCAGAGGGGCTAGACCATTACAAGAAAAACTAAGTAACAGAAATACCTCATCATCAACAATCTGGGAATCCACACAGAGACCCAATTGAAAAATCAGCAACTACTAAGATGACAGGTGGATAAATCCATAAAGATGGGAAGAAACCAGCACAAAAAGGAGGAAAATACCCAAAACCAACACACTTCACCTTCTACAAAGGACCAAAACTACTCACCAGCAAGGAAACAAAGCTGGACAGAGAATGAGTGTGACAAAATGACGGAATCAGACTTCAGAAAGTGGATAATGAGAAACTTCAGTGAGCTAAAAGAACATGTTCTAAATCAGTGCAAAGAAACTAAGAACCTTGAAAAAAGATTTGAAAAAAGATTCGAGGAAATGATAACAAGAATGGACAACATAGAGAGGAATATGAATGAATTGAAGGAACTGAAAAACACAACACGAGAACTTCGCGAAGCATGCCCAAGCTTCAACAACTGAATTGACTGAGCAGAAGAAAGAACATCAGAAATTGAAGATCAACTCCATGAAATAAAATGAGAAACCAAGATTAAAGGAAAAAGTGCAAAAAGGAATGAATAAAATCTCCAAGAAATGTGGGACTATGTGAAGAGAACCAACCTACGTTTGATAGGTGTACCAGAAATTGATGAAGAGAATGAATCCAAGCTGGAAAACACTCTTCAGAATATTATCCAGAAAAATTTCCCCAACCTAGCAAGACAGGTCAATACTCAACTCCAGGAAATACAGAGAACACCACAAAGATACTCCACAAGAAGAGCAACCCCAAGGCACATAATCGTCAGATTCACCAGGGTTGAAATGAAGGGGAAAATACTAAGGGCAACCAGAGAGAAAGGTCGGGTCACGCACAAAAGAAAGCCCATTAGACTCACAGCAGATCTCTCGGCAGAGACTCTACAAGCCAGAAGAGAGTAGGGGCCAATATTCAACATCCATAAAGAAAAGAACTTTCAACCCAGAATTTCATATCCAGCCAAACTGAGCTTCATAAGTGAAGGAAAAATAAAATCCTTCATGAACAAGCAAGTACACAGAGATTTTGTCACCACTAGGCCTGCTTTACAAGAGCTCCTGAAAGAGGCACTACACATAGAAACAACCAGTTCCAGCCATCGTAAAAGCATACCAAATGCTAAAGTGCATCAACAAAATGAAGAAACTACATGAGCCAATGGGCAAAACAGCCAGCTAGCATCAAAATGGCAATATCAAATTCACACATAACAATATTAACCCTAAATGTAAATGGGCTAAATGCACCAATCAAAAGACACAGACTGGAATATTGGATAAAAAACCAAAACCCATCGGTGTGCTGTATCCAGGAAACCCACCTCACATGCAAGGATACACAAAGGCTCAAAATAAAGGGATGGAGGAAGATTTACCAAGAAAATGGAGAGCAGAAAAAAGAAGGAGTAGCAATTCTCATCTCTGATAAAATAGACTTTAAAGCAACAAACATCAAAAGGAACAAAGAAGGTCATTACATAATGGTAAAAGGATCGATACAACAAGAAGAGCTAACGATCCTAAATATATATGGACCCAATGCAGGAGCACCCTGATTTATAAGGAAAGTTCTTAATGACTAACAAAGAGACTTAGACTCCCACACAATAAAAGTGGGATAGTTTAACACTCCACTGTCAATATCAGACAGATCAACCAGACAGAAAATTAACAAGGATAACCAGGATTTGAACTCAGGCCAGGAACAAGCAAACCTGATAGGCATTTGGAGAATTCTCCACCCCAAATCCACAGATTATACATTCTTCTCAGGACCACATAACACCTACTCCAAATTTGAGCACATAATTGGAAGCATAGCACTCCTCAACAAATGCAAAACAACTGAAATCATGACAAACAGTCTCTCAGACCATAGATCAATCAAGTTGGAACTCAGAATTCAGAAAACAACTCAGAACCGCACAGCTTCCTAGAAACTGAAGAACTGGCTCTTGAATGTTGATTGGATAAACAATGAAATGAAGGCAGAAATAAAGAAGTTCTTCTAAACCAACGACAACGAAGACATAATGTACCAGAATCTCTGGGACACATTTAAAGCAGTCTGTAGAGGAAAATATATAGCAATAAGTGCCCACATGAGAAGAGTGGAGAGATCCAAAATTGACACCCTATCATCAAAATTGAAAGAGCTAGAGGAGCAAGATCAAAAAAGCTCAAAACCTAGCCAAAGACAAGAAATAACTAAGATCAGAGCAGAACTGAAGGAGATAGAGACACGAAAAACCCTTCAAAAAATCAACAAATCCAAGAGCTGGTTTTTCGAAAAGATCAACAAAATACACCACTAGCCAGACTGATAAAAAAGAAAAGAGAGAACAACCAAATACATGCAATAAAAAACGATAATGGGGAAATCACCAGATTCCACAGAAATTCAAACCATCATCAGAGAATACTACAAACAACTCCATGCACATAAACTAGTAAATCAGGAAGAAATGGATAAATTCCTGGATGCCTGTGTCCTCCCAAGCCCAAACCACGAGGAAGCTGAAACCATGAATAGACCAATAACAAGGTCTGAAGTTGAGGCAGCAATTAAGAGCCTACCACAGAAAAGAAATCCCAGGTCCAGATGGGTTCACAGCTGAATTCTACCAGACACAAAGAGGATCTAGTATTATTCCTTCTGAAACTATTCCAAATAATCCAAAAAGAGGGAACCCTTCCCAAATCATTTTATGAGACCAACATCATCCTGATACCAAAACCCGGCAGAGACTCAACAAGAAAAGAAAACTTCAGGCCAATATCCATGATGAACAGAGATGCAAAAATCTTCAATAAAATACTGGCAAAAAGATTGCAACAGCACATTAAAAAAACTTATCCGTCATGATCAAGTAGGATTCATCCTGGTGATGCAAGTCTGGTTCAACATACGCAAGTCTATAAATGTAATTCACCACATAAACAGAAGCAAAAACAAAAACCACATGATTATCTCAATTGATGCACAGAAGGCATTTGACAAAATTCAACAGCCCTTTATGCTAAAAACCCTCAATAAAATTGATATTGATGGAACATATCTCAAAGTAATAAAAGCTATCTACAACAAACCAACAGCCAATATCATACTGAATGGGCAAAAACTGGAAGCATTCCCTTTGAAACCCGGCACTAGACAAGGATGCTCTCTCTCACCACTCCTATTCAACATAGTACTGGAAGTTCTAGCCAGAGCAATCAGGCAAGAAAAAGAAGTAAAGTATATTCAAAGAGAAAAGGTGGAAGCCAAATAGTCTCTATTTGCAGACGACATGATAGTATACTTAGAAGACCCCATCACCTCAGCCCAAAAGTTCCTGAAACTGATAAGCCACTTCAGCAAAGTCTCAGGATACAAAATCAATGTGCAAAAATCACAAGCATTCCTATACACCAATAACAGACTTAAAGAGAACCAAATCAAGAACGAACTGCCATTCACAATTGCTACAAAGAAAATAAAATACCTAGGAATACAACTCACAAGGAACGTAAGAGACCTGTTCAAGGAAAACTACAAACCACTGCTCAATGAAATAAGAGAGGACACAAACAGATGGAGAAACATTTCATGTTCGTGGTTAGGAAGAATCAACATCGTGAAAATGGCTATACTGCCCAAAGTAATTTACACAATCAATGCTATCCCCATCAAACTACCATTGAATTTCTTCACAGAACTGGAAAAAACCACCACGAACTTCATATGGAACCAAAAGAGAGCCCGCATAGCCAAGTCAATTCTAAGCAAAAAGAACACAGCGGGAGGCATCACCCTACCAGACTTCAAACTATATTACAAGGCTACAGTAATCAAAAGATCATGGCACTGGTACTAAAACAGAGATATAGACCAATGGAACAGAACAGAGACTTCGGAGGCAAATCAACATATCTACAACCATATAATCTTTGATAAACCAGACAAAAACCCACAATGGAGAAAAGATTCCTTGTTTAACAAACAGTGTTGGGAAAACTGGTTAGCCATGTGCAGAAAGCAGAAACTGGACCCGTTCCTGACACCTTACACTAAAATTAACTCCAGATGGATTAAAGACTTAAACATAAGAGTTGACACCATAAAAACCCTAAAAGAAAATCTAGGCAACACCATTCAGGACATAGGAGTAGGCAAGGACTTCGTGAACAAAACTCCAAAAGCATTGGCAACAAAAGCCAAAATAGATAAACGGGACCTAATCAAACTCCACAGCTTCTGCACGGCAAAAGAAACAGTCACTAGAGTGAATCGGGGACCATCAGAATGGGAAAAAATCTTTACAGTTTACGCATCTGACAAAGGGCTGATATCCAGAATTTACAAAGAACTCAAACAGATTTACAGAAAAGAAACAAACAAGCCCATTCAAAAATGGGCAAAGGATATGAACAGACACTTTACAATAGAAGACATACATGAGGCCAACAAACACATGAAGAAATGATCATCATCACTGGTCATTAGAGAGAGGCAAATCAAAACCACATTGAGATACCATCTCCCGCCAGTTAGAATGGCGATCATTAAAAAATCTGGAGACAGCAGATGATGGAGAGGATGTGGAGAAAGAGGAACACTCTTACACTGTTGGTCGGAGTTTAAATTAGTTCAACCATTGTGGAAGACAGTGTGGCGATTCCTCAGGGACCTAGAAATAGAAATTCCATTTGACCCAGCAATCCCATTACTGGGTATATATTCAAAGGACTATAAATCTTTCTACTATAAGGACACACACATGAATGTTCATTGCAGCACTGTTTACAATAGCAAAGACCTGGAACCAACCCAAATGCCCAACGATGATAGACTGGACTGCGAAAATGTGGTACATATACACCATGGAATATTATGCAGCAATAAAAAATAATGAGTTTGTGTCCTTTGTAAGGACATGGATGAATCTGGAGAACATCATTCTCAGCAAACTGACACAAGAACAGAAAAAGAAATACCGCATATTCTCACTCATAGGCGGATGAGAAAAATGAGAACATATGGACAGAGGGAGGTGGTCTACTACACACTGGGGTCTATTGGGGGGAATGGGGGAGGGACATCCGGAGTGGCTGGGGACGGATAGCCTGGGGATAAATGCCAAGTGTGGGTGAAGGGGATTAAGGCAGCAAAACACACTGCCATGTGTTTACCTATGCAACTATCTTGCACGCTCTTCACATGTACCCCAAAAACTATAATGAATAAAAATTTAAAAAATTAAAAATAAAAAATCAGTGACTCATAAGTTTCAGAAATTAGAAACCAGACATGAATCTTTTAAAAGTTTAGGGTGTGATATATGTAAAAATTGTAAATTAAGAAATACTTGGAAGAAATAATGGTTTTGGGGATTATGAATACTGCTTAACAAACATGAGATTGCGGTTATTTTCTGACACACTTATTTTGTTTTCTTTTGATATATACCCAGTAATCAGATTGATGAATCATATGGTAGATGTATTTATAATTTATTAAAAAAAAAATCTGGGTGCAGTGGCTCACACCTGCAATCCCAGCACTTTGGAAGGCTGAGGTGGTTGGATCACCCACCTCAGGTCAGGAGTTCAAGACCATCTTGGCTAACACAGTGAAACTCGTCTCTACTAAAAATACAAAAAAAATAAATAGCTGGATGTAGTGGCATGCACCTGTAGTCCCAGCTACTAAGGAGGCTGAGAAAGGAGAATCTCCTGAACCTGCAAGTTGGAGGTTGCAGTTGCCTGAGATTGTGCCATTGCCTTCCAGCCTGGGTGACAGAACTAGACTCCATCTCAAAAAAAAAAAAAAAGAGAGAGAGAGAAAGAAAGAAAAGAAAAACCTTCATGCTGTTCTCCCTATATAAGTGGAAAATAATTGTACTAATTTACATTTTCACCAACAGTTATAAGTGCCCATCTACAGAATAAATAAAATGTCATAGACACACACACACACACACACACACACACACACACAGACACACACACACAGAGAGAGAGAGAGAGAGAGAGAAGAATAATGTTTAGGCATAAAATAGAATGAACTTCCATCATTTGTGTCAATGTGGAAGAGCATAGAGGACGTTATGTTAAGTGGAATAAGTCAGGCACAGAAATAAAAATACCACATACTCTCACTCATGTGACATTTAAAGGAGTCAATCTCATAGAAGTAGAGAAGAGAATGGTGGTTACCAGAAGTTAGAGATGGCAGAAGGATGAGGAAATGGGGAGAGGTTTGTCAATGGGTACATGGTTACAGTTAGAAAGGATAAATCCTGGTGTTCTATTACACAGTACAGTGACTATAGCTAATAATGTACTGTTTATTCTATCATAGCTTGAAGAGAGGATTTTAGCACAAGGAAATAATAAACGTTTAAAGTGTTAAATATGCTAATGACTGGTTGGATCACTGTACAGTGTATGTGGTACAGTGTGATGCAGTGAAACATCATATAATGAACACATGATAATTATACATGTTTACAAAGTACAATGTGATGTTTCTACACTGTAGCATGTAGTATAATGCAGTGAAACACCACACTGTACCCCATAAATGTTACTGGTTCAGCAAGGAACTGTAGGACACAGAGAAACTCTAGGTCAGCCATGACCAGCAGCTTCAACTATGTGGGGTAGTGAGAGGAGAAGGGCCCTTCACTCAGTTGAGAGCTGACCCTGATTTCATTCTCCCTGACTGCTAGGTGCCAGCAGAAGAAGTAAGAGACCCCTAACTTTAGGCAGAGGCAGGAAGCAAGGTCATTGCCTCTTAAGATTTCATCTCATGTTGGGGGTGGTGGGAAGAAATCTTGGGGAGACACAGCAGGGGCTGAGTAGGGGGAGGCAGGCAGGGAAACATCAAAGGCAGTGTGGGACTGCATGTGAATGGGCACTGAGAACACATGGTCTGGCTCCTCCTGGGGATGAGGCAGCAGGGCACAGGTCAGCCAGGCCCCCACATGCTCCACCTAGCTGCCAGGCACACATAGTGCCCATAGCCCCATTACCCTCAGGAAATGTTCTTTCTTAATCAGCAAAAGGGGGCCCGAACCTATACCCACGAAGGCACTAGTGTCCACACTCATCAAAGAACAAAACAACTTCTGTGAATGAGATGGGGAAAGAGGGTATAAAATAAAAGAAAAATAGTTAAGGCAAGTAGGATCTATGGTCTCTACTTTTTCTGAAGAGGATTTTGAGGGTTTCAGTTTTTAAAGGTGGTACAGCAAGCAGGAGGGAGAAAGGGAAAGAAAAAATAAGAGAGAAAGTATGGCCACATTAGTGTGAGGCTTTGATTAGGTTTGCTGAATCCACACATTTCATGTGAAAAGGGGCCAGTAGAGGAAGGCATTTAGCAAAAGTTCAGTAAATCTGCACTTTACACAAGATAAAGCAAACCCAGAGTGGAGGAAGCAATCAAATATGTATTCATCTTGGAGTGGGGGAGCTGGGAAGGGTGGAGGGGAAGGACAAGTTCTAATCTTGTCTTGTACTGTGAAGATAAGCTGTTAATTTACAATGTCAGGGTGAGCGAGTTCACTTGTGGAGATATCTCACCTTCTATCTGTAACTATCTGCTTATGAAGAGAAGAAAACAGCCCCTTACCACTGTGGGTTCCATAGCATCTGATCCTTTAAGCAAACCCACTCCCACCCCTACAAGTGTTGAACCCCACCAGGATGTCATATGTCAAGTACAGCCTACCAGCACAGCCCAAGGGGTGTGCAACCTGGAGAAGTTGTGCTGGAACTGGGGGAGGTGCATGTTTCCCAGTCACAGAATCTCCTGCATGTCACCATTCATGGCCTCTGTGCCACAGGCTTTCCCACTGTGACACAAGATAAAAATCCCACCTGAAGGCTGAGAGGCTCACAGAGAACACCATACCTATTTAAGTGGCTGGAGAGGGTAAAAGCCATGGGTGGAAAACTCTCCCTGCCTTGGGTGTCTTGCTCTAGGACTGATGTGCATCAGACCACAGCCCTGTCAGAGGCATGTGAGTCAGAGCAACTCCATCATGAATAGGAGCTGAGTAAAATGAGGTTGAAACCTACTGGGCTGCATTCCTCAATAGTTAAGGCACTCTAAGTCACAGGGTAAGACGCAAGGTCAGCACAAAATACAGGTTATAAAGACCTTGCTGAAAAAACAGGTTGCAGTAAAGGAGCTGGCCATAACCCACCAAAACCAAAATGGCCACAAGAGTAATCTTTGGTCGTCCTCACTGCTACACTCCCACCAGCGCCATGACAGTTTACAAAAACCGTGGCAAGGTCAGGAAGTTATTCTATATGGTCTAAAAAGAAGAGATGTGAATATTCTACCACTTGTTTAACATATCATCAAGAGATAAGCATAAAAAAAAGGCAACCAGCAGCCCTCAGGCCTGTTCTGTCTGTAGAGTAGCCATTTGTTATTTCTTTATTTTCTTTATAAACTTGCTAGCACTTTGCACTGCTGACTAGCCCTGACTTCTCTCTTGCTGAGATACAAGAACCCTCTCTTTAAGTGTGGATCAGAACCCTATCCTGTAGCATATTTTTGGTGGCCACAGAAGGGACTATAGTGCAGAAACCCTGACCCAATGCTACCTTTGGGTAAGCATAGGTTCCTGTAACATCTTTCTGGTGACCATAAAAATGACTATTCTGAGAAAAACCCTGACCCAAAAGCTAATTTTGGGTAAGTGGTGGGGTCTGGTAACCTCTTTCTGGTGAATCCTGAAGGGACAATACTGAAGAGACCCCTGACCCAAATGCGATAGATTGCAGCACTGATTAGGTGACTTTGGGTAAGTCATGGAGAACCCAGGTAAAGAATGGTATTGGGGGCTGAAAGCAGTGGCTCATATCTGTAATCCCAGCACTATGGGAGACTGAGGTGAGCAGATCATGAGGTCAAGAGTTCAAGATCAGCCTGGCCAGTATGGCGAAACCCTGTTTCTACTAAAAAATACAAAAATTAGCCGGGCATGATGGGGTGCACCTGTCATCCTAGCTACTCAGAAAGGTGATACAGGAGAATTACTGGAACCTGGAAGCCAGAGGTTGCAGTGAACCAAGATCACACCACTATACTCTAGCCTGGGTGACAGAGCAAAACTGTCTCAAAAAATATATATATATATATTGGTTTAGAGTAGTTAAGTCTCTCCGAAGACAAAGTGGGAAAAGTGGGTTAGAGTCCCCTCTTAATAAAAGGCAAAGATACTTGATTGACCTTGGGTTAGAGGCCCAGATTAGAAGGGTTAGAGTTGCTTCTATGATTTAGGAGGATAGAAAACCCTCTCAGTGAAGTTTCTCTCAGCTAGAAAGAGGTCTGGCACTATAGGTTGTTAACTTCTATTCTCTTTGAATTAATCTGTCTTGCACTCTTTGTTGATGGCTGTGGGTAACAGGATTAAGCATGTACAGGATAGTGGGATACGGGAAGTTTTGTCCTTCCTAAAAGGGGAACCTTGAGAGCTGATGGGAATGCTGGAAAGAAGTCCCTTCATGATAGCAGCTGCAGCAGCCTGAACTTTTCAGTGTCACTGCAATGGCTGGGTCTTTCTCTGGACTCCCTGATCATTTCATCTTCTCCACCCTGCCACAGACAATGCTTTTTTCTATTTCCTTTCCCTTTCCTATCTTTTCTATTATTCAGGGTGGCCATTTTGCCCAGAGGCCATGAGTTGAAACTCAAGTCAGAGGTTAAATTAAAGATGAGGAGGCCAAACTGGCAAATTGGAGACTTGCCAGTTTGATATTCAGTGCTAAGCAGAGTGGCTAATGTCCATGTTTTTTATTATGTGTAGTTTGCTCTGGCCAGATCAAAAATAATAAATAATTTTGCTTTATGATTTGATTTGGCCCCCCAGGGTGATGGTACCAAAAGCAGGATCACTAGGGCTGCTCAGGGAAAGGGAACCCAGAAGTTTGACATGCCAGAAAAACAGTAATTTCTTACCAGTCAGATTTCTGGCTTCTCTCTCTGTGTGCAAATGGTTGAATTTACATACCCATCACAAGTGTACAAGGGTTTTTTTTTCTTCGGTGCTTACCAACACTGTTATCTCTTGTCTTTTTTCTAACAGACATTCTAACAGGTGTGTGGTGATATCCCATTGTAATTTTACCTGAAAGTGTAAAACTCCTAGAATAAAACAGGGGAAACATCTCCTTGACATTGGGCTACACAATACATTTATTGATAGGACGTTAACAGCACAGACATCAAAAGCAAAAATAAGCAAGTAGGACTACATCAAACTGAAAAGCTTCTGCATAGCAAAGATAAGAGTCAATGAAATGAAAAAGTAGCCTATGAATTTGGAGAAAAAATTTGCTAGCCATATATATGATAAGGGTTAATATCAAAATATATGAAGAATTTCCATAACTCAATAGTAACAATCAACACCCCCAAGATCTTATAACCTGATTTAAAAATGAGCAAAGAACCTGAATAGACACTTTTATTTTAGATTATATACTAATCTCACACAATAAATATGAGTATTCAGTACAGAAGTTATAGTAATCTCCAACCCTACAAAAGAGCACCCTGAGACATTGTGTCATCTTGGATGGTCAAAACCCCCATTTTTATTTTATTTTTAAATTTTCCCTTTTCTTCATCTAAACCACCATAAAAGTCCTCAAACATACAAGATCAAAACTTAGAAATAAATTTCTAGATAAAAACAATTTTAAAAAGTAAGCTTAAGAAGAAATATATTGAGAGATATATGTTACAAAATAGAATATATGCAAACAAAAATATTAAATTAATTAAGAATCTTCCCATGAAGAAAGGCCTAGACACAGTTGTCTTCACTGGTGAATTCTATCAAATATAGAGTGAAAAATTACTATCAATGCTTCATGATCACTCCAAAAATATAAACGAGAGAATAGAATAGTATTTAACAGGGGCAAGGGTAAGGCCACATATATGTTGACCAAGGGGTACTGAAGTTAGGAAGAGCAAATTCAGGATCTACTGTTTAATATTATATAGTTAATAAAAATTTTTTATATTCTTGAAAATCACTGAGAGAGTAGATTTTTCATATTCTCACCATAAGAAAATAAGTATGAGAAGTAAGGCTTATGTTAACTAGCATGATTTAGCTATCCCACAATGAAACCACACTGTCAAACATATTGTGCATGTAAATATGTGCAATTATATTTTTACTAACAATGAATTTTAAAATAGAAGAAAACAACTTATCAATTTTTTCTATGAAGTCATTATTACCCAGATAACAAAGCCACACAAAAGCATAAGAAATAAAACTATAGACCATTATTCCTTGTGAATCTAGACACATATTCTCAAAGGTACTAGCAAACTGAATGTAGCAACATATATAAAAAAGCTTAGACACCATTAGTAAGAGAGGTTATCTCAAAAGTACAAATATAATTTTACAGCTCTGTGACCAATGGGCTGAAAGCAGTTAAGAGACTATAGAAGCCGGTGTGCCTGGCGAGGCGCTCACCTCTTTCTTTGAGCATTGGAAATTGAAGCTCACAGGGTCTAGGTGTGTCTGGTGCAGCGCAGCTTGTCGTGGTAATGAGGGAGGAACTGAGCAGAAGCTCTGAAGATTCAGAGTGGTGAACTGGGGCTTCCAAGGAGAGAATCCCAGGGTCCTGAACTCTCCCACTGAGGCTGGCACGGGCCTTCTTAAGGCCAGTGGAGATAGATGCTGAAGGCTCAAATGGCCAGTGTGAGCCAAGGCTCTGTCCAGGTCTGGCTGAATCTCAGCACATCTGTGAAGGTGTCCTGAGCAGTGCCAGGATTAGAGACACCTGGGGCTCTGTCTTCTCTGGGGCTGAGGTCTGAGTACTGCACATTAGCATGTCTCCCGAAGTCAGCTTCATGGTTGTCAGTGGATGCTGGCCCTAGGACTTTCAGTCTGTGTGTTCCTCAAGGTGGGAATTTGCACCTCTCTGGCCATGTCCCCATAACCAAAGCTGCATTTCCTCCATCCCCAGAAGCAGAGGGCAGTGGAGACTGGATAGGACTTGAATTGGAGACCACCTCAATAGACAGCATGTCACAGGGTTTGGCCTCTCACTTTCAAGCAGAACCAGATGGCCACCTCCTCCAGTCCAGCACTGAAGCCGGTCTCCTTGTGATGTCTTCCTCCTCTCCACCTCCCTGCTCCTGTCCTCTTCTGGAGCAGGCCAGAAATCAGGCCAGCTGACCCAGAGGAAGAGGAGGCGGAGGCAGAAGAGGGCAGGCAGCACAGCCTATGCTTTCACCCACACCACTGAACCAGGCTGCAGGGCCAGGCTGAGATCCAGGCTGAGATCCAGGCTGAGGTTCAGTCTGTAGGGCCAAGCTGAGATCCAGGCTGAGGTTCAGGCTGCAGGGCCAGGCTGAGATCCAGGTTGAGGTTCAGGCTGCAGGGTCAGGCTGAGATCCAGGCTGAGATTTAGGCTGCAGGGTCAAGCTGCAGTCCAGACACACTTGGTGGCCATCTTGCATCACCCCTCCTTGGCCCGGAACAGCCACTCCAGCTGCCACTTCTCCAGTTTCCTATTTACGGAGGAGGGTGTGAGTACTTTCCAAAAGAGTTTTGATCCTCCTGGAGTCCCCACGGCTGGAGATGGAGACAGTGGCCACATTTGACACAGTGGACACCTCCCCCACTGCAGCAGCCAACCTTGCCAGTGCACCACTCCCACGGCCCCAGGCTAAGGTGGGTCCCTGTGGCCTCCCTCCCTCAGCCCACCTCCTACTCCCACTCTGCCTTTCCCACCCTTGTGCCCTTTGCCACCCTCCTGGAAATCACAGCATGGCTCCTGGCTTTGCAGACACCCTAGATACGCGGTGAACTTGGGTCCTGCCCAGGTCCTACAATCATTTGGGGATGCGGGGAGAAAATTTTCCACTTCCCAGAAGGATTAGAACAGAGCACCAGCACTCCAGGAAGAAGTCAGGCATCCCATGGGGACAGTAGCAGGAGCCCACAGCAGCGGGGTTCTGTGGGGTGCTCTTTGGCCTGTGCTGGTGTCCTGGAGGCTGAGGCTCTGGCTGGGAATGAGGTTGTCCTCTGGAAATGTGAACCATCCCTTGATTTGGCTGCCACATTTCTCAGGCCAGCTGCATTCCTGAGAATTGCTACTGCTGCATTCCTACAGTTTTCAGTGGGCGTCCATTTGGTGCTTTCACAAAACCTTTCCCTACAGGGACTCCGAACTGTGCAGTTGGCAGCCAAGGCTTTCTCATCACCCAGTGATTCCAAAGAAAATGATCTTCAAATAAATTACCAAGTTTCTGTACACAGTGTGCTTTTGTCCTTGTGGAATTGGGTTGAATCTGGAACAAAACCAGCAGCAGATGTTGGTTTTACCAAAGATAATCAATAGGTATAGCAGCTAATACTATAAGGCAAAAATTTTGTAGAAATACATACACACATATCTAATATGTGAAATGTATATACAATAGCATCTTGTTTCTTTCTCTTATAAATACTGACTTTTTTCTGTTGAGTATGATGTTAGCTATGCATTTGATATACATGTTCTTTATTTAGTTGAGATGCATTTTTTCTGTATCTAATTTATTGAGAGTTGCCATCATCAAGCAATGTTGAACCTTGTCAAATCCCTTTGCTACATCTATTTAAATGTTTTAGTTGGTCCTATAGTCTGTCACCTAGGTCAAAAGCACAAATATTTGTATCATAAGGAATTTTCATTTTTAAGGTTTTGATAAATTTTTATTCTGTTTTCCACAATGATGATACTCCTTTGCATTGACACAAATCATGTGTATGCATTTTCTTTTTTTTACATTTTTGCCAAGACTGTCTTTTTTTTTTTTTTTTTTGAGATGGAGTCTTGCTCTGCAGCACACACTAGAGTGCAGTGGGGAGATCTTGGGTCTCGGTAAACTTTGCTTCCCAGGTTCAAGCAATTCTCCTGCCTCAGCCTCAGATATAGCTGGGATTACAGGCACACATCACCACACCCAGTTAATTTTTGTATTTTTAGTAGATCCCTGACTCTGTTCCCCCTTTTCTGCCCACCTGTGCCCCCAATGCAGCTCTGCACCCTCCTCCTGGGGGTTCTCCTGGCGGTCCTCCAGGGGGTCCAGGGCTGCAGCACCAGCAGATAGCAGCATCCCACCTCTTAGGACTCGCAGCAGCCCCATGAGGAGCCAGGGCTCCAGGAAGAGTGGGACAGGATGGGGCGGGCCAGGACCCAACTTCGAAGAAGCAGATGCAAACACCAAGGTTATACAATTCACTCATCACACCCCCCCCACAACCTTCTAAGCTGGGGAAGGGGCAATCAAGGGCAACATGTCCCACAGATGCCAGCCAAGACTTTTGCTCCAGAATGCAGGGGATGCTTTCCTAGGAGGAACATCATTGCCTTCACCAGCCACCAGGAAAGCCATTTCTGTGTACCTGGATTCCCATTGCCACCGACTTCGTGCACATTCCAGTCCAGAGTAAATGAGGTACACCCAGGCCTCAGGCCCTGTGGAAACGCTCAGAGCTCACCAGACAGACAGGCACACTCTACAAATCTCAGGGCCCACCACACCAAGAAGACAGTGAGGAGCCAACAAAGGAAGGACCCTATGAAATGCACCCCCAAAGTAACCAACCAATCCAAGAAAAAACACATCTCAGGGCTCCATTGGTCCTTCCCTCTGGGCGGCCCTGTGCCCGTTTGGCCAGGCCCAAGCACACTCCTCTACTCTGTTTTGCTCAAAAGGACCCTCTCTACCAGAGCAGAGTGCTCTCTCTCCAAGGCTCTATCCCTCTCGCTCCCTAGCTCCTTCACCCTCTTTCTCTCTTTTTTTAATATTATTTTTAATTTTTAGACAGAGTCCCACTCCGATGCCCAGGAGGGAGTACAGTGGAGCAATCTTGGCTCACTGCAACCTCTGTCTCCTGGTTCAACTTCTGGTCACCTCAGCAATTCTGCTGGTATAATTTGCTCCAGCTGCAGAGCATAGCTGTACTGCAAATCAAGAACCAGAACGAGGACAGCAAGAAATAACTCAGTGGGTTGGATAATGTGCAAATCACTACACTTCTTGCTATCAATCTACTTTTTTTTCACTCAGAATATTTGGAAGAAGAAAGATTTATCTTTAGCAAAACAGCCAATCAGCCACCCTCTGAAGAAATAGTTTGTCTGATTATCTTCTCCTGAAGCCTAACCCTCTGAGCAGTAATGCTTTGTAATCATGACATTATGTATTTTTTAAACTTCTATTGCCCACCATAGAGTGGCATTTTGAACACCTAATGTTAAGTAGCTACTGCTTTTGTTCACTGCTCCCCTAAAAAAAAGTCGCTTAGATTTAAAAATATTTCTGAGCATTCTTGTTTATTATTCTTGCATTTCAAATGCTTCTATGTGGTCTGGAATGTACACATATACAAAATAATACATATCACTCTGTCAATAAAGTGCTTTATGGCCTCAATTCTGGATGCAATATAGTTCCAATCAATTATGAATTATAATACTACCTACTCATATAGGCATATGTTAAAATGGTAGAGGTTTAACTAGTCATTCAGCATTGAATTTCATACTGATTAGAAACTCTATCGATTTACATTGAAATCAGTTAGAATTGGATCCCAACCATTTAAAATTCAGCCATAATTGAATACTCAATAATCACTACATACACAGTGCAATTGAGCTGATATTCTCTTCTCCTGGAATGGCACCCTTTCAGGGCCAGGTGCAATCATAACTGCAACCTCATTATGTAACCTGTCACCTTTTAAAATTCATTGCTGCACTAAGTACCCAAATCCAAAGCTATGGTTGGAATATTTTCCTGCTCTTTTATGCATAAACTTATTTGGAAAATTCTGTGACTACACATGTTTTCAGATATCATTGTTTTAGAAAAGACAAAGGAAAATAATGTGCCACACACTTGTAGCACCAACTTTGTTTTCGTTTTCACAGAACTGTGTAGTGAGTTGAAGATTCATCCCATACCCCTTTCCGTTCCTCTTTTATTACATGTTGCTGAGGTGAATTTGCCAGAATTCTGGGTGAATAACCCAGAATTCTGTTAACTCCTCAGATCAGAATGGAAGTTATAGCATTTTATTAAATGTATGTGGGCAATTTTCACCCATCGAAAAAGCTTTAGAATTTTGCTAGATGTAGACTAGTGAACCTCATAGGCTGAAGCCTAGAGAAATAAAATTTCTGAATGGCAGGAGAGCTGATCTTTCACATGTTTTATACGTATACTAAACACAGTTTTATTATTGCTCATTTGTTGGTGGGTGGCAAAATTGTGGTTTATTTAAAATAGAATCAAAATTTATGTGATATTGACTAACAAATCTACAATGTTTAGGTGTTATATCAAGCAACTGTCTTTGTTCAAATAAATGAGAAACAAACTGACTTGCAAGAAGTTTTTTTTTTTTTTTTTTTTTTTTTTTTTTTTTTTTTTTGAGACAGAATTTCGCTCTTGTTATCCAGCCTGGAGTAAAATGGCACGATCTCGGCTCACCGCAACCTCCACCTCCTGGGTTCAGGCAATTCTCCTGCCTCAGCCTCCTGAGAAGCTGGGATTACAGCCATGCACCACCATGTCCAGCTAATTTTTTGTATTTTTAGTAGAGGTTGGGTTTCACCATATTGACCAGAATGGTCTCGATCTCTTGACCTCATGATCCACCCACCTCAGCCTCCCAAAGTCTGAGATTACAGGCGTGAGCCCCCGTGCCTGGCCTGCAAGAGGTTTTTAACTCTCTGAGAAAGAAAAACATCATGATACAAAATGAGTGGATTTTGAAAGCTGAATTTGAACATCTCTGACCACACTCTTCTAATTCTGCCCATAACTGGTCTCCTTACACTTAAGGCTAAATCTAAAAAGTAGAGAATAGGAGAGAGGCTTAAAATTGGTGAAGTCACTCTTGAACAGGAACCAGTTATTTTTTGGGTCTATGTTCATATGTCAGAATAAGCCATTCTTTTATCATCATTAAGTCAGAAATAGTTGCAGCAGTGAGCAAAATGTTTGTGGCACTTTTTCAGTAACAGTACACACAGACATGCATTAAGGTTATCAAACTGCTATTGGATAGAGCTAATGTGCAGCATCACCTAAGATTCCTGATTATCATTATGACTGATTAAAAGAAAAAGTACCAGATGAAGCAAAGAAAGGAAAACAAAACAAAAAGCACTTTTCACTTTATTTATTTTGTCAGAGAGAAGCATTTAACACAGTTGTTTTGGTAAAAAATAAGAAATAAGAAGGTGCTAATTAAGTTCTCATCAAATAAACATCTGTCTTCTCACCATTGCTGATAAATTTCAACATGTAGAATATGCTAACGCAGCTTAGTAACTTTATTGTTTTGACATAAAACATAAGAATCTTAGTACAAAGTATTTAGATCAAATTACTTTTATGGCCTATGAAGAGAGACTGTTGCTAATGTATCTTGTCAAGAGGAACATAATTCCCCATGTCAGATTATCGCTCTTATTTACATCTAAATCCAGAGTATAACCATGTGTGGGAGAGTAATAAGTGGATAAAATCTGTTTCTGAAGTACTGTTTCCACTACATAATATTTTAAGAAAGGTCCTACCCTGCCATTATTTTTACATTTTTTCTGTGATGAGAAAATAATAAATATGGACAGTTAATCTATAAAGAGAAGGTTTTAGCATCCAACTCACCTGACAAGATTTTCCTTGTCTCCAGGTCCCTTGCAAAGTTACATATTCAGTTCTTCAATCTTCAGCCTTGGGCTTCTGTTGCAACACAGACTGCCTTTGTCTTCTCTCTCTGGGAACTCTTTCCTGCCATAAAAGGTAAAATAAAACATAACAAAAGAAAATCAGGAGATGAGGGAAACAATTTTAAGCAAGAAAATTTCTGAAACTTCACACTGTGTAAAAGTGCTTAACTTATACCAAACTCATGTTTTTCTTCCTCAGGAATGAAGCCTTGTTTTCCTCCTCTGGTTCTCTGGAAAAAAAATCTAGTGTTTCATTAATGATAAAAATAAATTTCCTTTGTTAAACATTCTTGCTTAAGTTAGGTACTTAAAAAACTAGCTATTTCTACTTAATACTATATTGGGTCACTTAATTTTGTTACCATTTATGCCACAGGAAAGAAAAAGTAACCAATTTAATATACTTTATAGTACTTCACTTGTAAATAAACATGTATCTGATAGAAAAATTGAATTCTACAATATTATTTTAAATGATTTTCTCAACATTTCATAATTGTCCATAATTATGATTTATGTAGAACATTTAAGTTTTCCTAACTTATCACATATGACTTCTACAGCTAACTCATACCATGTAATCTGTCCCTAGATAACGAAGAGTCAACTAAATTAGTCATTCAAAAACAGTAAATTTATGAACGGTCTGTTTTCATTTATGTTGGCAATCAGTGTGCTTTAATTATATTAGGAAAGTAATTAGGAAGAAATATGAAGACTATATCCAGAAAAGGCCTTTAAATTCAGACCCTACATCTACTATTCTTACTTCAAAAGAACAATAATTATACTTGCTCCTTGATATATCAACCATGACCCATAATCACTGGCATCCCCTGCATGCCTGCTAGAAATACAGAATTTCAGGCCAACTCCAACAAAGAAATTACAATCTGTTTTTTTTTTTTTTTTTTAATTTTTATTGCATTATAGGTTTGGGGGTACATGTGCAGAACGAGCAAGATAGTTGCATAGGTACACACATGGCAGTGTGTTTTGCTGCCTTCCTCCCCCTCACCCACACTTGGTATTCATCCCCAGGCTATCCCCCCCAGTCCCCCCTGCTGTCCCTCCCCCATTCCCCCCAACAGTCCCCAGTGTATAGTAGACCGCCTCTCTGTGTCCACGTGTTCTCATTTTTCTCACCCACCTATGAGTGAGTATATGCGGTATTTCTTTTTCTGTTCTTGTGTCAGTTTGCTGAGAATGATGTTCTCCAGATTCATCCATGTCCCTACAAAGGATACAAACTCATCATTTTTGATTGCTGCATAATATTCCATGGTGTATATGTGCCACATTTTCCCAGTCCAGTCTATCATCGTTGGGCATTTGGGTTGGTTCCAGGTCTTTGCTATTGTAAACAGTGCTGCAATGAACATTCGTGTGCATGTGTTTTTATAGTAGAATGATTTATAGTCCTTTGGATAGATACCCAGTAATGGGATTGCTGGGTCAAATGGAATTTCTATTTCTAGGTCCCTGAGGAATCGCCAAACTGTCTTCCACAATGGTTGAACTAATTTACACTCCCACCAACAGTGTAAGAGGGTTCCTATTTCTCCACATCCTCTCCAGCATCTGTTGTCTCCAGATTTTTTAATGATCGCCATTTTAACTGGTGTGAGATGATATCTCAATGTGGTTTTGATTTGCATCTCTCTAATGACCAATGACGATGAGCACTTTTTCATATGTTTGTTGGCCTCATGTATGTCTTCTTTTGTAAAGTTTCTGTTCATATCCTTTGCCCATTTTTGAATGGGCTTGTTTGTTTTTTTCCTGTAAATCTGTTTGAGTTCTTTGTAAATTCTGGATATCAACCCTTTGTCAGATGTGTAAACTGCAAAGATTTTTTCCCATTCTGATGGTTGCCGATTCACTCTAGTTACTGTTTCTTTTGCCATGCAGAAGCTGTGGAGTTTGATTAGGTCTCATTTGTCTATTTTGGCTTTTGTTGCCAATGCTTTTGGTGTTTTGTTCATGAAGTCCTTGCCTACTCCTATGTCCTGAATGGTTTTGCCTAGATTTACTTCTAGGGTTTTTATGGTGTCAGGTCTTACATTTAAGTCTTTAATCCATCTGGAGTTAATTTTAGTGTAAGGTGTCAGGAAGGGGTCCAGTTTCTGCTTTCTCCACACGGCTAGCCAGTTTTCCCAACACCATTTATTAAATAGGGAATCCTTTCCCCATTGCCTGTTTTTGTCTTGTTTATCAAAGATAATATGGTTGTAGATGTGTTGTGTTGCCTCCGATGCCTCTGTTCTGTTCCATTGGTCTATATCTCTGTTTTGGTACCAGTACCATGCTGTTTTGATTATTGTAGCCTTGTAGTATAGTTTGAAGTCTGGTAGCGTGATGCCTCCCCCTGTGTTCTTTTTGCTTAGAATTGACTTGGCTATGCGGGCTCTTTTTTGGTTCCATATGAAATTCATGGTGGTTTTTTCCAGTTCTTTGAAGAAATTCAATGGTAGTTTGATGGGTATAGCATTGCTTGTGTAAATTACTTTGCGCAGTATATCCATTTTCACGATATTGATTCTTCCTAACCATGAACATGGAATGTTTCTCCATCTG
Organism: Saguinus oedipus; assembly: GCA_031835075.1. Classification (NCBI taxonomy): domain Eukaryota; kingdom Metazoa; phylum Chordata; class Mammalia; order Primates; family Cebidae; genus Saguinus; species Saguinus oedipus. Next base: position 24,985,825 of record CM063171.1, read on the forward strand.
TTTGTGTCCTCTCTTATTTCATTGAGCAGTTGTTTGTAGTTTTCCTTAAAGAGGTCCCTTACATTCCTAGTGAGTTGTCTTCCTAGGTATTTTATTTTCTTTGTAGCAATTGTGAATGGCAGTTCGTTCTTGATTTGGTTCTCTTTAAGTCTGTTATTGGTGTATAGGAATGCTTGTGATTTTTGAACATTGATTTTATATCCTGAGACTTTGCTGAAGTTGCTTATCAGTTTCAGGAGCTTTTGGGCTGAGGTGATGGGGTCTTCTAGGTATACTATCATGTCGTCTGCAAATAGAGACAATTTGGCTTCCACCTTTCCTATTTGAATACCCTTTATTTCTTTTTCTTGCCTGATTGCTCTGGCTAGAACTTCCAGTACTATGTTGAATAGAAGTGGTGAGAGAGGTCATCCTTGTCTAGTGCCGGATTTCAAAGGGAATGCTTCCAGTTTTTGCCCATTAAGTATGATATTGGCTGTTGGTTTGTGGTAAATAGCTTTTATTACTTTGAGATATGTTCCATCAATACCAAGTTTATTGAGGGTTTTTAGCATAAAGGGCTGTTGAATTTTGTCAAATGCCTTCTCTGCGTCAATTGAGATAATCATGTGATTTTTGATTTTGCTTCTGTTTATGTGGTGAATTACATTTATAGACTTGCGTATGTTGAACCAGCCTTGCATCCCCGGGATGAATCCTACTTGATCATGATGGATAAGTTTTTTAATGTGCTGTTGCAATCGGTTTGCCAGTATTTTATTGAAGATTTTTGCATCTATGTTCATCATGGATATTGGCCTGAAGTTTTCTTTTCTTGTTGAGTCTCTGCCAGGTTTTGGTATCAGGATGATGTTGGTCTCATAAAATGTTTTGGGAAGGGTTCCCTCTTTCTGGATTATTTGGAACAGTTTCAGAAGGAATGGTACCAGATCCTCTTTGTGTGTCTGATAGAATTCAGCTGTGAACCCATCTGGACCTGGGCTTTTTTTGTGTGGTAGGCTCTTAATTGCTGCCTCAACTTCAGACCTTGTTATTGGTCTATTCATAGTTTCAGCTTCCTCCTGGTTTAGGCTTGGGAGGACACAGGCGTCCAGGAATTTATCCATTTCTTCCTGATTTACTAGTTTATGTGCATAGAGTTGTTTGTAGTATTCTCTGATGATGGTTTGAATTTCTGTGGAATCTGTGGTGATTTCCCCTTTATCGTTTTTTATTGCATCTATTTGGTTGTTCTCTCTCTTCTTTTTTATCAGTCTGGCTAGTGGTCTGTCTATTTTGTTGATCTTTTCGAAAAACCAGCTCTTAGATTTATTGATTTTTTGAAGGGTTTTTCTTGTCTCTATCTCCTTCAGTTCTGCTCTGATCTTAGTTATTTCTTATCTTCGGCTAGGTTTTGAGCTTTTTTGATCTTGCTCCTCTAGCTCTTTCAATTTTGACGATAGGGTGTCAATTTTGGATCTCTCCACTCTTCTCATGTGGGCACTTATTGCTCTATATTTTCCTCTACAGGCTGCTTTAAATGTGTCCCAGAGATTCTGGTATGTTGTGTCTTCATTCTCGTTGGTTTCAAAGAACTTGTTTATTTCTGCCTTCATTTCATTTTTTATCCAATCAACATTCAAGAGCCAGTTGTTCAGTTTCCATGAAGCTGTGCGGTTCTGAGTTACTTTCTGAATTCTGAGTTCCAACTTGATTTCACTATGGTCTGAGAGACTGTTTGTTATGATTTCCGTTGTTTTGCATTTGCTGAGGAGTGCTTTACTTCCAATTATGTGGTCAATTTTGGAGTAGGTGTGATGTGGTGCTGAGAAGAATATATATTCTGTGGATTTGTGGTGGAGAGTTCTGTAAATGTCTATCAGGTTTGCTTGTTCCAGGTCTGATTTCAAGTCCTGGATATCCTTGTTAATTTTCTGTCTGGTTGATCTGTCTACTATTGACAGTGGAGTGTTAAAGTCTCCCACTATTATTGTGTGGGAGTCTAAGTCCCTTTGTAAGTCATTAAGAACTTGCCTTATATATCTGGGTGCTCCTACATTGGGTCCATATATATTTAGAATCGTTATCTCTTCTTGTTTTATCGATCCTCCTACCATTATGTAATGACCTTCTTTGTCCCTTTTGATCTTTGTTACTTTAAAGTCTATTTTATCAGAGATGAGAATTGAAACTCCTGCTTTTTTTTTGCTCTCCATTTGCTTGGTAAATCTTCCTCCATCCCTTTATTTTGAGCCTTTGTGTATCTTTGCATGTGAGGTGGGTTTCCTGGATACAGCACACCGATGGGTTTTGGTTTTTTATCAAATTTGCCAGTCTGTGTCTTTTGATTGGTGCATTTAGCCCATTTACATTCAGAGTTAATATTGTTATGTGTGAATTTGATACTGCCATTTTGATGCTAGCTGGCTGTTTGGCCCATTGGTTCATGTACATTCTTCATTTTGTTGATGGTCTTTAGCATTTGGTATGCTTTTAGGATGGCTGGAACTGGTTGTTGCTTTCTATGTGTAGTGCCTCTTTCAGGAGCTCTTGTAAAGCAGGCCTAGTGGTGACAAAATCTCTGAGTACTTGTTTGTTCGTGAAGGATTTTATTTTTCCTTCACTTATGAAGCTCAGTTTGGCTGGATATGAAATTCTGGGTTGGAAGCTCTTTTCTTTAAGGATGTTGAATATTGGCCCCCACTCTCTTCTGGCTTGTAGAGTCTCTGCCGAGAGATCTGCTGTGAGTCTGATGGGCTTCCCTTTGTGGGTTACCCGACCTTTCTCTCTGGCTGCCCTTAGCATTTTCTCCTTCATTTCAACCCTAGTGAATCTGACGATTATGTGCCTTGGGGTTGCTCTTCTTGCAGAGTATCTTTGTGGTGTTCTCTGTATTTCCTGGAGTTGAGTATTGACCTGTCTTGCTAGGTTGGGGAAATTTTCCTGGATAATATCCTGAAGAGTGTTTTCCAGCTTGGATTCATTCTCTTCGTCACATTCTGGTACACCTATCAAACGTAGGTTGGGTCTCTTCACATAGTCCCACATTTCTGGAGATTTTGTTCATTCCTTTTTGCGCTTTTTTCTTTAATCTTGGTTTCTCGTTTTATTTCATTGAGTTGATCTTCAACTTCTGATATTCTTTCTTCTGCCTTGTCAATTCGGCTCTTGAAACTTGTGCAAGCTTCGTGAAGTTCTCGTGTTGTGTTTTTCAGCTCCTTGAATTCATTCATATTCCTCTCTAAGTTGTCGATTCTCGTTATCAATTCCTCGAATCTTTTTTCAAATCTTTTTTCTAGGTTGTTAGTTTCTTTGCACTGGTTTAGAACATGTTCCTTTAGCTCACTGAAGTTTCTCATTATCCACTTTCTGAAGTCTGATTCCGTCATTTCGTCACATTCATTCTCCGTCCAGCTTTGTTCCCTTGCTGGTGAGGAGTGTTGGTCCTTTTTTGGAGGTGAGGTGTTTTGTTTTCGGGTGTTTTCCTCCTTTTTGCGCTGGTTTCTTCCCATCTTTATGGATTTATCCGCCTGTCATCTTAGTATTGGCTGATTTTTCAATTGGGTCTCTGTGTGGACACTGAGATTGTTGATGATGAAGTATTTCTGTTACTTAGTTTTCCCTCTAATGATCTATCCTGTCTGCTGTATGAGTGCTGAGGTCCACTCCAGTCCCTGCTTGTCTGGGGTATACCTGCAGCAGCTGCAGAACAATGAGGGATGATACCAGTTTCTTCTTCTGCTGCCCTTTTTCCAGAATGATTCCAGCCAAATGTCAGTCTGATTAGTCCTTTTCTGGGGTGACTCCTTGGATATACAGGGGTCAGGGAGCTGCTTGAGGAGACAGTCTGTGCTTTATAGGGGCTCCAGTGCTGAGCTGTGAGCTCCGTTGTTCATTCAGAGTTGTTGTGAGGTTGTTTATGTCTGCTGCAATAGAACTCATAAAACACCACTCTTTTTTTTTTTTCACCCTTAGATGCTCTGTGTCAGGGAGTTGGGGCTTTGTTTATGAGTATTTGTTTCACTGTCCTGCCCCACTAGATGGCAGTCTATTCACTATTTGCCTGCCGGGGCTCTGACCTGCGCTGTTGCTGCCTGGCAGAGTCTCTCTTTTATGGCAGGTTGCCTCGGCAATGGCAGGCAGTCCTGGGTGGTACTTAAGTGGGGGTGCACTTCGTCATCAATGGTGGATGCCCCTCCCTGACCGCTGCACCATCCTAGATGCCGGCAACTAAACTCTCAGCCCCAAGCGCCTCCATTCGCCGCCCTGCTTGTCCCGTGAGCGTGGGACCCTCCGAGCCCGATCACCCAGCTCCCTGCCTCAGAGTCCGTCCTCTCTCTCTCTCTCTCTTCCTCTCCCCAAGCTGAAAGGTCGACTCTCTCACTGGCACCCCATGAGCCTGCCGATAGGGCACTGGTATCCGTGCGATCTCCCATGCCGCTGCCCACTACCCCGGCTCAGATCACGTTTCCCAGGAAACTCCTGGTCTGGCTCATTGTCCAAGTCCCGTTCAATCAGCTGGACATGCCAATCTGCCCTTCCAAATCTCAGATTGCCGGTTTAACAGGGCACCCAGACCAGTGAGTTCCACGCTGGGTCCTGCTGCAGCGCCGCACTGCGGCGCCAGCCGAAGAGGCGGCGGGAGCCGGCTGCATTAGCCGCTGCTAGCGTTTCATGTCTCTCCCACACCTGGGACTTTCAACGCTCTGTGGGCATAAAAGGAACATCCGAGGATGTGGCTAGGACTCACCCTCTGTGCCTTCACCGAGAGCTGCAATCCTGAGTCACCTCCCTGATGCCATCTTGCCTCCCTCCCCCTTTTTTTTTTTACTAAGAATCCTAAGTAGATGGAACACACATCAGTTTAAGGACACCAGTGTAGCCCCTCAAGGTGTCCTGAGGACTGGACGGTCCATCCAGCCCTAGATGTGCCACATGTCCAAGGGCCCTTGGAAAAGATTGATTGTAGGTGTGTGGCACCCCTCTTCTTTCTCGATGAGTGATCTGCCTCAGGATGGCCAGGTGATTAGGACACCTGCAGATGGGAGCCAGACCCCCTACATGGAGGCTTTAGAAACCACAAGGAAGAAAAAGAACGCAGGGCACCACAGCCCCCACACTGAGCCAGATGCAGACCGGCACCAGCAGCTAGGTGGACTATGGAGAAACAGCGCTGGAGAGCACTGGCCACACTCCTGTCAGCATGTCGCACCCACACACACTGCACACACACATCAACACACACAGAAAGATACGTGCATATATACATACTCACACACACAAGGAAAGACTCACAGAGACATCCAACACTCACACAGAAACACACACTGCCAGGCAGCTCCTGAGGCTGTGGGGTCCTGCTCTCTGCCGGGAAGCCACTAGTGGAGAGAGCAGCCCCACAGCAGGCAGACCGTACCTGGAAATTCCAGCCGGGATGGCTTTCAAAGAGAGGCCCCTTCACATTGTCTGGGCAGGTGTGAAGCATCCTGGGGATACTTGGGGATCGCCCTGGGCATCTGTGAATCCCCATGGGAACTTTCCTCAGCCTGGTTCAGCCTGCCAGATTCCTAAAATCGAGGGACCCTGGTGACGGTCCCCTTGAGAGGGGGTGAAATTGCCCAATGTTGAGGCAGTACCACAGAGGACCCCTGCTCTGCCAAGCCGCTGAGACCGTTCCCCAGGCAGCAGTGGTGGTCATTTTGACGCGAGCCCTGGCTCCCCGGCTGCGCTTGTGACAAGCTGCTTGCCCATGCGCATTTGAGTGCCAGCTGGGGAGCTGCCATGTTGGCGCTGTCCAGCTGCTGCCTCACAGCTACCTGTTGTAGGTGGTGCCAGGAATGGCCCAGGGAAGGAGGCTGCAAGTCACAAGCAGCGAAGGACACTGACAGTGCTGACCTTAGTACCTCCTTGAGCTGACTCTCCTGTTCGGATCGGGTGTAGGAGGAGTGTGCTTCAGACTGTGAGGTGGGCACTCAGGACTGCTCTTCTCGTTGGATTCCAGATTGGATGGCGTGGGCAGGGATCGGGTTCTATGGGGATGGAAATTCAGTTTGGTGAGGTGAGTCGCTGGTCGCTGGACCACAGAAACATACCTGAGACCCTCGGGGAGGGTGTCAGCAGTCCATTCCCCAGCTTCGTGAGCTGACTGTCCCCTTCGTCCTGGGCCACCCACCAAGGGCCCTGCCTTGGTCTCCAAAGCATATGGGCTTAACAGTTCTTTAATTCAGTGCTTTCAAAATTGTGGTTTGCAGTATCAATGTGATCTCTAGCAGACTTAGGTCATTTTTTTTGCCATGGTATCAAATGTGTTAGAAAGATTTGATTAGTGTTTCATACTTTTCTAATGTCCTTAGCCTTAGGAATGCTCAGATTTTCAAAAGTCCTGAATGTTCCTTTTTAATGACATATTATTGAGAGATTGAGGCAGCCTAATGATTGGCTATTAATATATATCTAATATAGAATACAAATTCAATATAAAATGTAACCAGTGAAGCCTCTTTATTGTAGGTGAACTTTCTTTCCTTGTGCATTACTGAATGGAGGTTGCCTTGACTGGTGCCTTTTATCTCCCAATGGGAGAGTGAATTCTTCCTGCAGAGGGAACCAAATATTGCTGGAGGACAACAGATGTGTAAGTAAATAAAGAGAACTGAAATGTAATATGACATCTGTTTCAAATTCCACATAAATAACAGAAATTGTGTTAGTGTATTCATGAATTTGTGCTCTCTTCCAATATTAGAAGCTCAGTCAGGTTATCTCTATGATCTAAAGAAAACTGAGTTTACTGTTTTTCTTATTTATGGCATCATGTGCTAGATAATGATAACCAAAATGGTAACAAATGTTTTCCACTCCTGGTCGTGCACTGGAAAATGTCGGTGCTAGCTAGAGAAGTGTCTGCACACAAAGATTATCTGAAAACTTTTAGTTGTGGCTTTGTGAATTGAATCAGTAGCTAAAGTAATTGAGGTTGAAATAAACCTGTATGCAGGCAGTAAATTGGTAGCCTTGCAGTAAAACCACTCACAGTCCATCACAGTATGTAAGTGGGAGAGAATGGCTCATGCAGCCTACTTGTAATCATTTCCAAACTGTTAATTAAGAATGTAGGAAATGGTTCCAAGATGGTGCCATAGAAACAACTCAGGATTGCAGCTCTCAATGAAGGCACAGAGGGTGAGTCCTAGCTGCATTTTCAGACTGACTTTTGTAGCCCACAGAACTGGCAAATTCCCAGGTGTAGGAGAGACACAGGAGAGCAGTGCAGCCTGCTTGCATGGCCGTTTTGGCCTGCACCATGCCATGGCACAGTGGCAGCCCACACAAAGCTCATTGGTCTGGGTGTCCGTTAAACAGGCAATCTGAGTTTTGGGAGGGCAGATTGACATGTCCATTTGATTGAACGGGACTTGGATGGTGAGTCAGACCAGGAGATTCCTGGGAAGAGCTATTTGTGCTGGTGCAGTGGGCTGCCACAGGGGAGATTGCATGGATCCCGGTGCCCAATCAGAAGGCAACTGGGGTGCCTGTGAGAGAGAAAACCATTCAATTTGGAATGAGAGAGAGAGAGAGAGAGAGAGGAGGGACTCTGAAGCAGGGAGCCAGGTGATTGGGCTCGGCGGGTCCCACCCTCACGGGGACAAGCAGCATGGTGATTCGAGGTGCTCAGAGTTGAGAGTTCTGCTGCGGGGTCAGCTGAATTCAAATAGTGCAAATCGGTGGGGGAGGGGCGTCTGCCACTACAGATGCAATCCGCCCCTACTGAAGTACCACCCAGTGCTGATGCAGCCTGCCGTTGCCAAGGCAACCCACCTTAACAGAGAGACGCCGCCAACAGGGCGGACCACAACACAGTAGAACAGAGCCCTGCAGCAGCCAGGCAGACCTGCGCTAGCAGGGCAGGGCCCTGGAAGGCAAATAGTGAATAGACTGCCTCCTAGCTGGGCAGGACAGTGCAACAGATACTCATAAAGAAAGACCCAACTCCCTGAGACAGAGCATCTGAGGGAAAAAAAGAGGGGGGCTTTTGTAAGTTCTGCTGCAGCAGACACATTCGCCCAGCAAACCTGAATGAACAATGGAGCTCACAGCTCAGCACTGGAGCTACTATAAAGTACAGACCATCTCCTCAAGTGGCTCCCTGACCCCTGTATATTCAAAGAACCACCTCAAAAAAGGACTAATCAGACTGACGTATTGCGGGCATCATTCTGGGACAAAGATAGCAGAAGAAACTGGTAGCATCCCTCACTGTTCCACAGCTGCTGCAAGTGTACCCCAGACAAGCAGGGCCTAGAGTGGACCTCAGCCCTCATACAGCAGAGGGGCGAAACCGTTAGAAGGAACACTAAATAACAGAAATACTTCATCATCAACAATCTGGGTGTCCACTCAGAGACCCAACTGAAAAGTCAGCAACTACTAAGATGACAGGTGGATAAATCCACAAAGATGGGAAGAAACCAGTGAAAAAGGAGGAAAACACCTGAAACCAAAAAATCTCACCTACTACAAAGGAACAAAACTCCTCACCAGCAAGGGAACAAAGCTGGATGGAGAATGAGGGTGATGAAATGATGGAATCAGACTTCAGAAGGTGGATAATGAGAAACTTCAGTGAGCTAAAAGAACATGTTCTAAATCAATGCAAAGAAACTAAACATTGAAAAAAGATTTGAAAAAATATTCAAGGAAATGATAACAAGAATGAACAACTTAGAGAGGAATATGAATGAATTGAAGGAGCTGAAAAACACAACATGAGAACTTCGTGGAAGCTTCTTCGCAGAAGAAAGAATATCGAAGTCGAAGATTAACTTAATGAAATAAAACGAGAAACCAAGATTTGAGAAAAAAGCGCAAAGAGGAATGAACAAAATCTCCAAGAAATGTAGGACTATGTGAAGAGACCTAACCTACTTTTGATAGTTGTACCAGAATGTGACGAGGAGAATGAATCCAAGCTGGAAAACACTCTTTAGGATGTTATCCAAGAAAATTTTTCCAAACTAGCAAGGCAGGCCAATACTCAACTCCAGGAAATACAGAGAACACCAACAAGATATTCTGCAAGAAGAACAACCCCAAGGCACATAATCGTCAGATTCACCAGGGTTGAAATGAAGGAGAAAATACTAAGGGCAGCCAGAGAGAAGGGTCGGGTCACCCACAAAGGGAAGCCCATCAGACTCACAGCAGATCTCTCAGCAGAAACTCTACAAGCCAGAAGAGAGTGGGGGCCAATATTCAACATCCTTAAAGAAAAGAACTTTCAATCCAGAATTTCCTATCCAGCCAAACTGAGCTTCATAAGTGAAGGAAGAATAAAAACTTTTGCCAACAAGCAAGAACTAAGAGATTCTGTCCCCACCAAGCCTGCTTTACAAGATATCCTGAAAGAGGCACTACACATATAAAGGAACAACCAGTACCAGCCATTCTAAAAACATACCAACTGCTAAAGAGCATCAACAAAATGAAGAATCTGCATCAACCAAGGGACAAAACAGCCAGATAGTATCAAAATGGTAGTATCAAACTTACACATAACAATATTAACCCTGAAGATGGCATCGTGGAGGTGACTCGGGATTTCAGCTCTTGGTGAAGGCACAGAGGGTGAGTCCTAGACACATTCTTGGACGGACCTATTTTGCCCACGGAACGTTGAAAGTCCCAGGTGTGGGAGAGACGTGGGATGCTAGCACAGCTGGTTCACGCAGCTGGTTCAGCCGGCACCACAGCGCAGTGGCACCAGGCACAAAGCTTACTGGTCCGGGTGCCCTGTTGAACTGCAGTCTGAGATTTGGAAGGGCAGATTGGCATGTCCATCTGATTGAGCGGGATATGGAAAGTGGGCCAGACAGGAAGATTCCTGGGAAGCATGATCTGAGCTTGTGCAGTGGACAATGGCACTGAAGATCGCATGGATCCCATTGCCCTATTAGCAGGCTACTGGGGCACCAGTGAGAGAGTCAACTGTTCAGCTTGGGGAGACAAAGAGAGAGAGAGAGAGAGAGAGGACGGACTCTGAGGCAGGGAGCTAGGTGATTGGGTTTGGCGGGTCCCACACTCATGGGGAAAAGCAGGTCAGCGATTGGAGGCACTCAGGGCTGAGAGTTTTGCTGCTGGTATCTAGGATGGTGCAGCCTGGTTGGGGAAAGGCATATGCCACTACGGACACAATCCGCCACTACTGAAGTACCACCCAGGTCTGAGGCAGCCTGCTGTTGCCGAGAAAACCTGCCATAACAGAGAGATTCCGCCAGCAGGGCAGAGCACGCCACAGAAGAACAGAGAACTGCTGCAACAGGGAAGACCCGTGCTAGCAGGGTGGAGCCCTGGCAGGCAAATAGTGAATAGACTGCCTCCTACCTGGCAGGACAGTGCAACAGATACTCATAAAGAAGGCCCCAACTCCGGGAGACAGAGCATCTAAAAAGGAACAAAAAAGGGGGGATTTATGAGGTCTGTTGCAGCAGACATAAACACATCCTCCCAACAACTCTGAACGAATAACGAAGCTCACAGCTCAGCACTGGAGCTCCTATAAAGCACAGACTGTCTACTCAAGCAGCTCACTGACACCTGTATATCCAAAGAGTCACCCCAAAAAAGGACTAATCAGACTGACATTTGGCGGGCAATATTCTGAAACAAAGATAGCAGAAGAGAAAACTGATAGCATCCCTCACTGTTCCGCAGCTGCTACAGGTGTACCACAGACAAGCAGGGCCTGAAGTAGACCTCAGCACTCATACAGAAGAGGGGCTAGACCATTAGAAGAAAAACCAAGTAACAGAAATACCTCATCATCAACAATCTGGGCGTCCACACAGAGACCCAATTGAAAAATCAGCAAATACTAAGATGACAGGTGGATAAATCCATAAAGATGGGAAGAAACCAGTGCACAAAGGAGGAAAACACTCGAAACCAAAACACTTTACTTCCTACAAAAAACCAAAACTCCTCACCAGCAAGGGATCAAACCTGGATGGAGAATGAGTGTGACAAAATAACAGAATCAGACTTCAGAAAGTGGATAATGAGAAATTTCAGTGAGCTAAAAGAACATGTTCTAAATCAGTGCAAAGAAATTGAGAACCTTGAAAAAAAGATTTGAAAAGAGATTCGAGGAAATGATAACAAGAATGGACAACTTAGAGAGGAATATGAATGAATTGAAGGAGCTGAAAAACACAAAAGGAGAACTTGGCGAAGCATGCAAAAGCTTCAACAGCAGAATTGACCAAGCAGAAGAAAGAATATCAGAAGTCGAAGATCAACTCAATGAAATAAAATGAGAAACCAAGATTAAAGAAAAAAAGCGCAAAAAGTAATGAACAAAATCTCCAAGAAATGTGGGACTATGTGAAGAGACCCAACCTACGTTTGATAGGTGTACCAGAAAGTGATGAAGAGAATGAATCCAAGCTGGAAAACACTCTTCAGGATATTATCCAGGAAAAGTTCCCCAACCTAGCAAGACAGCAAAACACTCAACTCCAGGAAAAACAGAGAACACCACAAAGATACTCTGCAAGAAGAGCAAACACAAAAAAACGTAATTGTCAGATTCACCAGGGTTAAAATGAAGGAGAAAAAATTAAGGGCAGCCAGATAGAAAGGTCTGGTCACCCACAAAGGGAAGCCCATCAGACTCACAGCAGACATATCGGAAGACACTCTACAAGCCAGAAGAGAGTGGGGGCCAATATTCAACATCCTTAAAGAAAAATTTTGCAACCCAGAATTTCATATCCAGCCAAACTGAGCTTCATAAGTGAAGAAAAAATGAAATCCTTCATGAACAAGCAAGTACTGAGAGATTTTGTCACCACTAGGCCTGCTCTGCAAGAGCTCCTGAAAGAGGCACTAAACATAAAAAGAAACAACCAGTAACAGCCATCCTAAAAGCATACCAAATGCTAAAGAGCATCACCAAAATGAAGAATCTACATAAACCAATGGGCAAAACGGCCAGCTAGCATCACAATGGCAGTATTAAATTCAAACATAACAATATTAATCCTAAATGGAAATGGGGTAAATGCACCAATAAAAAGACACAGACTGGCAAATTGGATAAAAACCAAAACCCATCCGTGTGCTTTATCCAGGAAACCCACCTCACACGCAAGGATACAAAAAGGCTCAAAATAAAGGGATGGAGGGAGATTTACCAAGCAAATGGAGAGCAAAAAAAAGCAAGAGTTGCAATTCTTATCTCTGATAAAACAGACTTTAAAGCAATGAAGATCAATAGGGACAAAGAAGGTCATTATAAAATGGTAAAAGGATCGATACAACAAGAGGAGCTAATGATTCTAAATATATATTGACCCAATGCAGGGGCACCCAGATATATAAGGCAAGTTTTTAATGACATACAAAGAGGCTTAGACTCTCACACAATAATAGTGGGAGACTTTAACACTCCACTGTCTATATCAGACAGATCAACCAGACAGAAAATTAACAAGTATGTCCAGGACTTGAACTCAGACCTGGAACAAGCAAACCTGATAGACATTTACAGAACTCTCCACCCCAAATCCACAGAATATACATTCTTCTCAGGACCGCATAACACCTACTCCAAATTTGACCACATAATTGGAAGTAAAGCACTCCTCAGCAAATGCAAAACAACTGAAATCATAACAAACAGTCTCTCAGACCATAGTGCAATAAGGTTGGAACTCAAAATTCAGAAAATAACTCAGAACTGCACAGCTTCATGGAAACTGAACAACTGGCTATTGAATGCTGATTGGATAAACAATGAAATGAAGGCAGAAATACAGAAGTTCTTTGAAACCAAAAAAAAAAAGAAAACACAATGTACCAGAATCTCTGGGACACATTTAAAGCAGTCTGTAGAGGAAAATATATAGTAATAAGTGCCCACATGAGAAGAGTGGAGAGATCCTAAATTGACACACTATCATCAAAATTGAAAGAGCTAGAGGAGCAAGAACAAAAATGCTCAAAACCTAGTTGAGGACAAGAAATAACTAAAGTCAGAGCAGAGCAGAGGAGGAGATAGAGACAAAAAAAAAAAAAAAAAAAAAAAACCCTTCAAAAAATCAAAAAATCCAAGAGCTGGTTTTTCAAAAAGATCAACAAAATAGACAGACCACTAGCCAGACTGATAGAAAAGAAAAGAGAGAACAACCAAATAGATGCAATAAAAAACGATAATGGGGAAATCACCACAGACTCCACAGAAATTGTAACCACTATCAGAGAATACTACAAACAACTCCATGCACATAAACTAGTAAACCAGAAAGAAATGATAAATTCCTGGACGCCTGTGTCTTCCAAGCCTAAAGCAGAAGGAAGCCGAAACTATGAATAGACCAATAACAACGTCTGAAGTTGAGGCGGCAATTAAGAGCTTACCACACAAAAAAAGCCCTGGTCCAGATGGGTTCACAGCCGAATTCTACCAGACACACACAGAGGATCTGGTACCATTTCTTCTGAAACTATTCCAAATAATCCAAAACGAGGGAAACCTTCCCAAATCATTTTATGAGACCAACATCATCCTGATATCAAAACCTGGCAGAGACTCAACAAGAAAAGAAAACTTCAGGACAAAATCCATGATGACCACTGATGCCAAAATCTTCAATAAAATACTAGCAAACTGACTGCAACAGCACATTAAAAAAACTTATCCATAATGATCTATAGGATTCATTCCGGGGATTCAAGGCTGATTCAACATATGCAAGTCTATAAATGTAATTCACCACATAAACAGAAGCAAAAAAAAACCACATGATTATGTCAATTGACGCAGAGAAGGCATTTGAAAGAATTCAACAGCCCTTTATGCTAAAAACCCTCAATAAACTTGGTATTGATGGAACACATCTCAAAGTAATAAAACTTATTTACAACAAACCAACAGTGAATATCATATGTAATGGGCAAAAACTGGAAGCATTCCCTTGAAATCCGGCACTAGACAAGGATGCCCTCTCTCACCACTCCTATTCAACATAGTACTGGAAGTTCTATCCAGAGCAATAAGGCAAGAAAAAGAAATAAAGGGTATTCAAATAGGAAAGGTGGAAGCCAAATTGTCTCTATTTGCAGACGACATGATAGTATACCTAAAAGACCCCATCACCTCAGCCCAAAAACTCCTGAAACAGAGAAGCAAATTCAGCAAAGTCTCAGGATACAAAATCAATGTGCAAAAATCACAAGCATTCCTATACAGCAATAACAGAATTTAGAGAGAACCAAATCAGAAATAAACTACCATTGACAACTGCAACAAGGAAAATAAAATATCTAGGGATACAGCTCACAAGGATTGTAAGGGACCTCTTTAAGGGAAACTACAAACCACTGTTCAATGAAATAAGAGAGGACACAAACAGATGGAGAAATATTCCATGTTCATGGCTGGGGAGAATCAATATCATGAAAATGGCTATACTGCCCAAAGTAATTTACACAATCAATGCTATCCCCATTAAACTACCATTGAATTTCTTCACAGAACTGGAAAAAACCACCATGAACTTCATATGGAACCAAAAGAGAGCCCTCATAGCCAAGTCAATTCTAAGCAATAAGAACACAGCGGGAGGCATCACACTGCCAGACTTCAATCTATACTATAAGGCTACAGTAATCAAAACAGCATGGTACTGGTACCAAAACAGATATATAGACCAATGGAACAGAACAGAGTCATCGGAGACAACACAACCTATTTACAACCATATAATCTTTGATAAACCAGAGAAAAACAAGCAATGGGAAAGGATTCCCTGTTTAATAAATGGTGTTGGAAAAACTGGCTAGCCATGTGCAGAAAGCAGAAACTGTACCCCTTTCGGACACCTTACACTAAAAGTAACTCCATATGGATTGAAGACTTAAACATAAGACCTGACACCATAAAAACCCTAGCAGAAAATCTAAACAAAACCATTCAGGACATAGGAGTAGGCAAAGACTTCATGAACGAAACACCAAAAGCATTGGCAACAAAAGCAAAATTAGACAAATGGGACCTAATCAAACTTCACAGCTTCTGCACGACAAAAGAAACAGTCACTAGAGTGAATCAGCAACCATCAGAATGGGAAAAATTCTTTGCAGTTTACACATCTGACAAAGGGCTGATATCCAGAATTTACAAAGAACTCAAACAGATTTACAGGAAAAAAAAACAAAAAAGCCCATTCAAAAATGGGCAAAGGATATGAACAGACTCTTTACAAAAGAAGACATACATGAGGCCAACAAACACAGGAAAAAATGCTCATCATCACTGGTCATTAGAGAGATACAAATCAAAACCACATTGAGATACCATCTCACGCGAGTTAGAATGGCGATCATTAAAAAATCTGGAGACTGCAGATGCTGGAGAGGATGTGGAGAAATAGGAACACTCTTACACTGTTGGTGGGAGTGTAAATTAGTTCAACCATTGTGGAAGACAGTGTGGTGATTCCTCAAGGACCTAGAAATAGAAATTCCATTTGACCTAGTAATCCCGTTACTTAGTATATATCGAAAGGACTATAAATTTTTATTCTATAAGGACACATGCACACGAATGTTCATTGCAGCACTGTTTACAATAGCAAAGACCTGGAACCAACCCAAATGCCCAACGATGATAGGCTGGACTGGAAAAATGTGGCACATATACACCATGGAATATTATGCAGCAATCAAAAATGATGAGTTTGTGTCCTTTGTAAGGACATGGATGAATCTGTAGAACATCATTCTCAGCAAACTGACACAAGAACAGAAGAAGAAATACCGCATATTCTCACTCATAGGCGGGTGAGAAAAATGAGAACACATGGACACAGGGAGGGGGTCTACTTCACACTGGGGTCTATTGAGTGGAATGGGGGAGGGACAGTGGGAGGGGCTGGTGAGAGATAGCATGGGGATAAATTCCAAGGGTGGGTGAAGGGGAGGATGGCAGCAAAACACACTGTCATGTGTGTACCTATGCAAATACCTTGCACATTCTGCACATGTACCCCAAAACCTATAATGCAATAAAAAGTTAAAAAAATAAGAAAAAAAAACTTGGATATGTTGGAACATCAATATTTGAGTGCTGCTATAAGGATAACTTATTTTTGTGCAGTCCTTGAACTCACGCTTCTCTTGTGGCATGTATTTAGCTAATTGCAGGGGTATCTGTTAAATAATGATGACCACCTACAAATACCTATGTGGACCATGACTCTCTCACTCCTATGCAATAAAAACAAGATGCTGAGGCTTACAACAAACTTCAAGTGTCATTCCAATCGTCCAATTAAAAATTGTTGTCTGGTTGAATGAGCCTTATTACTCTAATTGGCTGGCTTTATTCTTTTATTTTTATTTTACTTTAAGTTCAGGGGTACATGTGCAGATCTTGCAGGATAGTTAAACCATGGGAAGTTAATGTGTTACTATGGGTTACTCCAGAAATGAAAGTGTATTTTTGAAAGAGGTAAATAAATTAGTGTGTTTGGGTTTATAAAATGTAATTCATCATACATAATAAGTGTTTATTAAATTCTTATGTGGCTGGTTAAAGCAGTAAGTTTTCTAAAATATATAGATAGATTTTGTTCTGCCAAATGATATCAATGCCAGCTGCTGGATAATAATAAAAACAACTCAAAACGGTATTTTTCATTTTTTAGTCTACAATATTGATTTCTGTGTTATAACTTTCTCATTTATTCTCTTGGGCACAGAACTGTATCTTTGCAAATGAATCTCTACCATAACATTCCTTTTATGATAAAATTATAGCAGTTATATATTTTAAAAATAAACAGGTAAAACTGATGCCTTAATGCATGTCATATTGAATTCAGGACATCTGAAACTACAATTCTTGTGGAAACACAAGTATACACTTTTTTACTTAGTATAAACTGGTGAATTGAATGAACTAGCTCCTTTAGTATAAACAAATGGGTAGCTATTTTAGTGAAAGATTACTCTTAATTTAATCTTTTAATTTGGATTTTTCTCTCATTTTAAGGTTATTAACATAGTGTCCTTGTGGAGTACCGTTGAAGCTATAGAACGAAGACTTCCCTGGGTCTATATCCCATAATCCAGGATGTCTGATAAAGATTTATATTATTCAAATGTGTTTTCACCAAATACCTCCCTTATAGTACATAAAAGATGATAAAAGGGAAAGGCATTGATAAGGGCTCAGGGAGAATGGAAAAGAGGTCTCTTTCCAAGCCCTCTCTTTCAATTATCTCTTCTCTCTCTTTTATCAATACAGTGTAGAGATGCGGTGCTTTTTTGTACATATATGCAAGCATGGAAATCACCTGTCACTTTGTAATCAAAACAAAAGATAAAGTCACATAATTGGAAGTCAGTATAAACAAGGAAATTTTGATAGACTATGGTAAGAAGCTATGGTGGAGCCAACTGTAAATTATCTGAAGTACTATTATGCCTTGCTGAATTTAGACGTCAATAGTAATTATTACTTTTTGAAAATTTCTCAAGAGCAGAGAGTCTATTTACAGAGTAGAAAGGGTGTTGCAATGAATTGCTTTTGGTTTATTCTCCTTTGGTGGAAAAGAAAAATGCTGAATCTTCATTACATTTTTAATTTACTGATCCTTTATAGAAGTTGTTTTATGACTGAGAGTTTCAGACATCAGGCCACCTGGAGGTGGGGATATGAGGCATTGTTCATAATTCGTTATTTTGTATTCCTCTTCTGGTTATGTGGCAGGTTGAGTGAATATATTCAGGGAGAGTGCATGAAATGCTTCCTTCCCTTTTAAGATGAGTATAAAACTTATCTCTTTGGGAAGTACATGAAATTCCTTGGGGCAGCAAAGTACTTTTAGGTAGACTGGAGAGCTAGCAGTTTTGACGCTCCCAAAAGAAAAGAAAATTGGCATTTGATTTTTTCTAAGGTTATAGCATAGCTTTGAAAGATTCCATAAACAACAAGCTAAAGAAAAAGGATAAACATAGCTGGAAAAGAAAAAAGTTTTTCTCCTTCGTTTGCACACCCTTAGGACCTAAGGGATAAAATAAATATATATATATTTTTTAATTTTCATTGCATTATAGGTTTTGGGGTACATGTGCAGAACGTGCAAGATAGTGTCATAGGTACACACATGGTAGTGTGTTTTGCTGCCTTCCTGCCTTCACCCACACTTGGCATTCATCCCCAGGCTATCCCTCCCCAGCCATTCCCCTGCTGATCCTCCCGAATTCCCCACAATGGACCCCAGTGTGTAGTAGACCCCATCTCTGTGTCCATCTGTTCTCATTTTACTCACCCACCTTTGAGTGAGTATATGCGGTATTTCTTTTTCTGTTCTTGTGTCAGTTCGCTGAGAATGATGTTTTCCAGATTAATCCATATCCTTACAAAGGACACAAACTCATCATTTTTGATTGCTGCACAATATTCCATGGTGTATATGTGCCACATTGTCCCAGTCCAGTATATCATTGTTGGGCATTTGGGTTGGATCCAGGTCTTTGCTATTGTAAACAGTGCTGCAATGAACATTCGTGTGCATTTGTCCTTATAGTAGAACGATTTATAATCCTTTGGATATATACCCACTAATGGGATTGCTGGGTCAAATGGAATTTCTATTTCTAGGTCCTTGAGGAATCGCCACACTGTCTTCCACAATGGTTGAACTAATTTACACTCCCACAAAAAGTGTAAGAGTGTTCCTATTTCTCCACATCCTCTCCAGCATCTGCTGTCTCCAGATTTTTTAAAGATTGCCATTCTAACTGGCGTGAGATGGTATCTGAATGTGGTTTTGATTTGCATCTCTCTAATGACCAGTGATGATGAGCATTTTTTCATATGTTTGTTGGCCTCATGTATGTCTTCTTTTGTAAAGTGTCTGTTTATCACCTTTGCCCATTTTTGAATGGGCTTGTTTGTTTTTCTCCTGTAAATTTGTTTGAGTTATTTGTAAATTCTGGATTTCAGCCCTTTGTCAGATGTGTAAACTGCAAAATTTTTTTTCACATTCTGATGGTTGCCGATTCACTCTAGTGATGGTTTCTTTTGCCGTGCAGAAGCTGTGGAGTTGGATTGGGTCCCATTTGTCTATTTTGTCTTTTTTCGCCAATACTTTTGGTGTTTTTGTCATGAAGTTCTTGCCTACTCCTATGTCCTGAATGGTTTTGCCTAGATTTTCTTCTAGGGTTTTTATGGTGTCAGGTCTTATGTTTAAGTCTTTAATCCATCTGGAGTTAATTTTAGTGTAAGGTGTCAGGAAGGGGTCCAGTTTCTGCTTTCTGCACATGGCTAGCCGGTTTTCCAACACCATTTGTTAAATAGGGAATCCTTTACCCATTGCTTGTTTTTTTTTTTTTTTTTTTTTTTTTTTTTTTTTTTTTTTTTTTTTTTTCTGGTTTATCAAAGATAATATGGTTGTAGATATGTTGTGTTGACTCCGATGCTTCTTTTCTGTTCCATTGGTCTATATCTCTGTTTTGGTACCAGTAACATGCTGTTTTGATTACTGTAGCCTTGTAGTATAGTTTGAAGTCTGGTAGTGTGATGCCTCCCGCTGTGTTCTTTTTGCTTAGAATTGACTTGGCTATGCGGGCTCTTTTTTGGTTCCACATGAAATTCGTGGTGGTTTTTTCCAGTTCTGTGAAGAAATTCAATGGAAGTTTGATGAGGATAGTATTAATTCTGTAAATTACTTTGGGCAGTATAGCCATTTTCATGATATTGATTCTTCCTAACCACGAATATGGAATGTTTCTCCATCTGTTTGTGTCCTCTCTTATTTTGTTGAGCAGTGGTTTGTAGTTTTTCTTAAAGAGGTCTGTTACATTCCTTATGAGTTGTATTCCTAGGTATTTTATTTTCTTTGTAGCAATTGTGAATGGCAGTTCGTTCTTGATTTGGTTTTCTTTAAGTCTGTTACTGGTGTATAGGAATGCTTGTGATTTTTGAACATTGATTTTATATCCTGAGACTTTGCTGAAGTTGCTTATCAGTTTCAGAAGCTTTTGGGCTGAGGTGATGTGCTCTTCTAGGTATACTATCATGTCGTCTGCAAATAGAGACAATTTGGCTTCCACCTTTCCTATTTGAATACCCTTTATTTCTTTTTCTTGCCTGATTGCTCTGGAAAGAACTTCCAGGACTATGTTGAATAGGAGTGGTGAGAGAGGGAATCCTTGTCTAGTGCCGGATTTCAAAGGGAATGCTTCCAGTTTTTGCCCTTTAAGTATGATATTGGCTGTTAGTTTGTCGTAAATAGCTTTTACTACTTTGAGATATGTTCCATCAATACCAAGTTTATTGAGGGTTTTTAGCATAAAGGGCTGTTGAATTTTGTCAAATGCCTTCTCTGCGTCAATTGAGATAATCATGTGGTTTTTGTTTTTGCTTCTGTTTATGTGGTGAATTACATTTATAGACTTGCCTATGTGGAACCAGCCTTGCATCCCCAGGATGAATCCTACTTGGTCATGATGGATAAGTTTTTTAATGTGCTGTTGCAATCAGTTTGCCAGTACTTTATAGAAGATTTTTGCATCTATGTTCATCATGGATATTGGCCTGAAATCTTCTTTTCTTGTTGATTCTCTGCCGCCTTTTGGTATCAGGATGATGTTGGTCTCATAAAATGATTTGGGAAGGGTTTCCTCTTTTTGTGTTATTTGGAATAGTTTCAGAAGGAATGGTAGCAGATCCTCTTTGTGTGTTTAGTAGAATTCGGCTGTGAACCCATCTGGACCTGGGATTTTTTTTTGTGTGTGGTAGGCTCTTAATTGCTGCCTCAACCTCAGACCTTGTTATTGGTCTATTTATAGTTTCTGCTTTCTTCTGACTTAGACTTGGGAGGACACAGGCATCCAGGAATTTATCCATTTCTTCCTGGTTTACTAGTTTATGTGCATAGAGTTGTTTGTAATATTCTCTCATGATGGTTTGAATTTCTGTGGAATCTATGGTGATTTCCCCATTATTGTTTTTTATTGTATCTATTTGGTTGTTCTCTCTTTTCTTTTTTATCAGTCTGGCTAGTGGTCTGTCTATTTTGTTGATCTTTTTGAAAAACGAGCTCTTTGATTTATTGATTTTTTGAAGGGTTTTTCTTGTCTCTATCTCCTTCAGTTCTGCTCTGATCTTAGTTATTTCTTGTCTTTGGCTAAGTTTTGAGTTTTTTGATCTTGCTCCTCTAGCTCTTTCCATTTTGACGATAGGGTGTCAAATTTGGATCTCTCCACTCTTCTCATGGGGGCACTTATTGCTATATATTTTCCTCTACAGACTGCTTTAAATGTATCCCAGAGATTCTGGTACGTTGTGTCTTCATTCTCATTGGTTTCAAAGAACTTCTTTATTTCTGCCTTCATTTCTTTGTTTATCCAATCAACATTCAACATCCAGTTGTTCAGTTTCCATGAAGCTGTGCGGTTCTGAGTTATTTTCTGAATTCTGAGTTCCACCTTGATTGCACTATTGTCTGAGAGACTGTTTGTTATGATTTCAGTTGTTTTGCATTTGCTGAAGAGTGCTTTTCTTTTAATTATGTGGTCAATTTTGGAGTAGGTGTGATGTGGTGCTGAAAAGAATGTATATACTGTGGATTTGGGGTGGAGAGTTCTCTAAATGTCTATTAGGTTTGCTTGTTCCAGGTCTGAGTTTAAGTCCTGGATATCCTTGTTAATTTTCTGACTTTTTGATCTGTCTGCTATTGACAGTGGAGTGTTAAAGTCTCCCATTATTATTGTGTGGGAGTCTAAGTCTCTTTGTAAGTCATTAAGAACTTGCCTTATATATCTGGGTGCTCCTGCATTGGGTCCATATATATTTAGAATCATTAGCTCTTCTTGTTGTATTGATCCCTTTACCATTATGTAATAACCTTATTTTTCCCTTTTGATCTTCATTGATTTAAAGTCTATTTTATCAGAGATGAGATTTGCAACTCCTGCTTTTTCTTGCTGTCCATTTGCTTGGCAAACTTTCTCCATCTCTTTATTTTGAGCCTTTGTGTATCCTTGCGTGTGAGGTGGGTTTCCTGGATACAGCACACCGATGGGTTTTGGTTTTTTATCCAATTTGCCAGTCTGTGTCTTTTTATTGGTGAATTTAGCCCATTTTCATTTAGGGTTAATATTGTTATGTGTGAATTTGATACTGCCATTTTGATGTTAGCTGGCTGTTTTGCCCATTGGTTCATGTAGATTCTTCATTTTGTTGATGGTCTTTAGCATTTGGTATGCTTTTAGGATGGCTGGGACTGGTTGTCTCTTTCCATGTGCAGTGCCTCTTTCAGGAGCTCTTGTAAAGCAGGCCTAGTGGTGACAAAATCTCTGAGTACTTGCTTGTTCCTGAAGGATTTAATTTTACCTTCACTTTTGAAGCTCAGTTTGGCTGGATATGAAATTCTGAGTTGAAAGTTCTTTTATTTTAGGATGTTGAATATTGGCCCCCACTCTCATCTGGCTTGTAGAGTCTCTGCCGAGAGATCTGCTGTGAGTCTGATGGGCTTCCCTTTGTGGGTGACCCAACCTTTCTGTCTGGCTGCCCTTAGTATTTTCTCCTTCATTTCAACCCTGGTGAATCTGACGATTATGTGCCTTGGGGTTGCCCTTCTTGTGGAGTATCTTTGTGGTGTTCTCTGTATTTCCTGGAGTTGAGTATTGACCTGTCTTTCTAGGTTGGGTAAATTTTCCTGGATAATATCCTGAAGAGTGTTTTCCAGCTTGGATTCATTCTCTTCATCACATTATGGTACACCTATCAAACGTAGGTTGGGTCTCCTCCTTCCTTTTTGTACTTTTTTCTTTCATCTTGGTTTCTCATTTTATTTCATTGAGTTGATCTTCGACTTCTGATATTCTTTCTTCTGCTTGGTCAATTCGGCTGCTGAAACTTGTTCATGCTTCCTGAAGTTTTCGTGTTGTGTTTTTCAGCTCCTTCAATTCATTCATATTCCTCTCTAAGTTGTCCATTCTTGTTATCAATTCCTCGAATCTTTTTTCAAATCTTTTTTCAAGGTTCTTAGTTTATTTGCACTGATTTAGAACGTGTTCTTTTAGCTAGCTGAAGTTTCTCATTATCCACTTTCTGAAATCTGATTCCATCATTTCATCACACTCATTCTCCATCCAGCTTCGTTTCCTTGCTGGTGAGGAGTTTTGGTCCTTTGTAGGAGGTGAGGTGTTTTGGTTTCAGGTGTTTTCCTTCTTTTTGCGCTGGTTTCTTCCCACCTTTATGGATTTATCCGCCTGTCATCTTAGTAGTTGCTGATTTTTCAGTTGGGTCTCTGTGTGGACACTGAGATTGTTGATGATGAAGTATTTCTGTTACTTAATTTTCCTTCTAACAGTCTAGCTCCTCTGCTGTATGAGTGCTGAGGTCCACTCCAGGCCCTCCTTGTCTGAGGTATTCCTGTAGCAGCTGTGGAACAGTGAGGGGTAATACCACTTTCTTCTTCTACTGTCTTTGTTCCAAAATGATGCCTGCCAAATGTCAGTCTGATTAGTCCTTTTTTGGGGTGACTGTTTGGATATACTGGGGTCAGGGAGCTGCTTGAGGATACGGTCTGTGCTTTATAGGAGCTGCAGTGCTGAGCTGTGAGCTCCATTGTTAATTCAATGTTGTTGGGAGGTTGTTTATGTCTGCTGCAACAGAACTCATAAAACACCACTCTTTTTTTCCCCCCTTAGATGCTCTGTCTCAGGGAGTTGGGGCTTTCTTTATGAGTATCTGTTGCACTGTTCTGCCCCACTAGGAGGCAGTGTATTCACCATTTGCCTGCCAGGATTCTGCCCTGCAAGCGCGGGTCCACCCTGTTGCTGCTGGGCTCCCTTCTGCTGTGGAGCGCTCCCCCCTCCTGGTGGAATTAGTTATGTCAGTTTGCCTCGGCAACGGCAGGCTCCATCAGCCCTGTGCGGTACTTCAGTAGGGGCAGATTGCATCCGTAAAGGTGGACACCCCTCCCCCACCGGGATGCACCATCCTAGATGCCAGCAGCAAATCTCTCAGCCCAGAGAGCCTCCAATCGCTGCCTTGCTTGTCCCCATGAGGGTGGGACCCGCCGAGCCCGATCACCCAGCTCCCTGCCTCAGAGTCTATCTTCTCTCTCTCTCTCTTCTTCTCCCCAAGCTGAAAGGTCGACTCTCTCACTGGCGTCCCAGTAGCCTGCCAATAGGGCACTGGGATCTGTGCGATCTCCCGTGCTGCTGCCCACTGCACTGGCTCATATCACGCTTCCCAGAAAACTCCTGGTCTGGCTCATTGTCCAAGTCCCGATCAATCAGATGGACATTCCAATCTGCCCTTCCAAATCTCAGATTGCTGGTTTAACAGGGCACCCAGACCAGTGAGTTCTGTGCCGAGTCCCGCTTCGATGCCGGCTGAAGCGGCTGCGTGAGCCGGCTGCACTAGCAGGCTATACTGGCGTCCTGTGTCTCTCCAACAGCTGGGACTTTCAACGCTCTGTGGGCAAAAAAGGTCCATCTGAGAATGCAGCTATGACTCACCCTCTGCGCCTTCACTGAGAGCTGCAATACTGAGTCGCTTCTACAATGCCATCTTGCGAGTCCTCAAGACTGCTGAAGTTTCTTATCAGTTTCAGGAGTTTTTGGGCTGAGGTGATTTGGTCTTCTAGGTATACTATCATGTCATCTGCGAATAGAGACAATTTGGTTTCTACCTTTCCTATTTGAATACCGTTTATTTCTTTTTCTTGCCTGATTGCTCTGGCTATAACTTCCAGTACTATGTTGAATAGGAGTGGTGAAAGAGAACATATTTTTCTAGTGCCAGATTTTAAAGGGAATGCTTCCAGTTTTTGCCCATTCAGTATATTGGCTGTTGGTTTGTCGTTAAAGCTTTTATTACTTTGAGATATGTTTCATCAATACCGAGTTTATTGAGGGTTTTGGGCACAAAGAACTTTTGAATTTTGTCAAATGTCTTCTCTGCATCAATTTAGATAATCATGTGGTTTTTGTCTTTGCTTCTGCTTATGTGGTGAATTACATTTATAGACTTGCATATAATGAATCAGCCTTGCATCCCAAGGATGAATCCTACTTGATCATGATGGATAAGATTTTTAATGTGTTGTTGCATTCGGTTTGCCAGTTCTTTTGCATCTATGTTTATCATCAACATTGGCCTGAAGTTTTCTTTTCTTGTTGAGCCTCTGCTGGGTTTTGGTATCAGGATGATTTTGGTCTCCTAAAATGATTTTGAAAGGGTTCCCTTTATTTAGATTATTTGGAATAGTTTTAGAAGAAATGGTACCAGCTTCTTTTAGTGTGTCTGGTAGAATTCGGCTGTGAACCTATCTGAACCAGGGATTTTCTTGTGTTGTAGGCTCTTAATTGCTGCCTCCACTTCAGACCTTGTTATTGGTCTATTCACAGTTTTGGCTTCCCCGTGATTTAGGCCTGGTTGGGCACAGGTGTCCAGGAATGTATTCATTTCTTCCTGTTTTACTAGTTTATGTGCAGAGAGTTGTTTGTAGTATTCTCTGAATGATGGTTTGAATTTCTGTGGAATCTGTAGTGATTTTCCCTTTATCATTTTTTATTGCATCTGTTTGGTTGTTTCCTATTTTCTTTTTTTATCACTTTGGCTAGTGGTCTGTCTATTTTGTTGATCGTTTTGAAAAACCAGCTCTTGGATTTATTGATTTTTTGAAGGGTTTTTCTTGTCTCTATTTCATTCAGTTCTGTTCTGATCTTAGTTATTTCTTGTTTTCTAGGTTTTGAGTTTTTTTTTTTTGTTCCTGCTCCTCTAGCTCTTTCAATTTTGATGATAGGGTGTCAATTTTGGATCCCTTCACTCTTCTCATGTGGGCACTTATTGCTATATATTTTCCTCTACAGACTGCTTTAAATGTGTCCTAGAGATTCTGGCATGTTTTGTCTTTGTTCTCATTGGTTTCAAAGAACTTCTTTATTACTGCCTACATTTCATTGTTTATCCAATCAACATTGAAGAGCCACTTGTTCAGTTTCCATGAAGTAATATTTATCAGGTTTGCTTGTTCCAGGTCTGAGTTCAAGCTCTGAATATCGTTATTAATTTTCTGTGTGGTTGATCTGTCTAATATTGACAGTGGAGTGTTAAAGTCTCCAGGTATTATTGTGTGGGAGTCTAAGTCTCTTTGTAAGTCTTTAAGAACTTGCCTTATATATCTTGGTGCTCCCGCATTGGATTCATATATATTTAAGATTGTTAGCTCTTCTTGTTGTATCGATACTTTTACCATTATTTAATGAAATTTTGTCTCCTTTGATCTTTGTTGCTTTAAAGTTTATTTTCTCAGAGATGAGAATTTCAACTCCTGCTTTTTTTTTTGCTGTACATTTCCATGGTAAATCTTCCTTTATCTTTTTATTTTGAGCCTTTGTGTATCCTTGCATGTGAGATAGGATTTCTGAATACAGCACACTGATTGGTTTTGGTTTTCTATCCAATTTGCCAGTCTGTGTATTTTGATTTATGCATTTAGCCCATTTACATTTAGGGTTAATATTGTTATGTGTGAATTTGATACTTCCATTTTGATGCTAGCTGGCTGTTTTGCCCATTAGTTGATGCATATTTTTTATTTTTTGATGCTCTTTAACATTTGGTACTTTTTTAGAATGGCTTCTACTGGTTGTTTGTTTCTTTTTTTCTCTTTTTTAAAAATTTTTATTGCATTATAGGTATTGGGGTACATGTGAAGAACGTGCAAGATAGTAGCATAGGTACACACATGGCAGTGTGTTTTGCTGCTTTCCTCCCCTTCACCCACACTTGGCATTCATGCCCAGGCTATCCCTCCCCAGCCCCCACCACACTGTCCCTCCCCCATTCCCCCCAATAGACCCCAGTGTATAGTAGACCACCTATCTGTGTCCATGTGTTCTCATTTTTCTCACCCGCCTATGAGTGAGTATATGTGGTATTTCTTTTTCTGTTCTTGTGTCAGTTTGCTGAGAATGATGTTCTCCAGATTCATCCATGTCCTTACAAAGGACACAAACTCATCATTTTTGATTGCTGCATAATATTCCATGGTGTATATGTGCCACATTTTCCCAGTCCAGTCTATCATCGTTGGGCATTTGGGTGGGTTCCAGGTCTTTGCTATTGTAAACAGTGCTGCAATGAACATTCGTGTGCATGTGTCCTTATAGTAGAATGATTTATAGTCTTTTGGATATATACCCAGTACTGGGATTGCTGGGTCAAATGGAATTTCTATTTGTAGGTCCCTGAGGAATCGCCACACTGTCTTCCACAATGGTTGAACTAATTTACACTCCCACCAACAGTGTAAGAGTGTTCCTATTTCTCCACATCATCTCTAGCATCTGTTGTCTCCAGATTTTTTAATGATTGCCATTCTAACTGGCATGAGATGGTATCTCAATGTGGTTTTGATTTGCATCTCTCTAATGACCAGTGATGATGAGCATTTTTTCATATGTTTGTTGGCCTCATGTATGTCTTCTTTTGTAAAGTGTCTGTTCATATCCTTTGCCCATTTTTAAATGGGCTTGTTTGTTTTTTTTCCTGTAAATCTGTTTGAGTTCTTTGTAAATTCTGGATATCAGCCCTTTGTCTGATGTGTAAACTGCAAAGATTTTTTCCCATTCTGATGGTTGCTGATTCACTCTAGTGACTGTTTCTTTTGCCGTGCAGAAGCTGTTGAGTTTGATTAGGTCCCATTTGTCTATTTTGGCTTTTGTTGCCAATGCTTTTGGTGTTTTATTCATGAAGTCCTTGCCTACTCCTACGTCCTGAATGGTTTTGCCTAGATTTTCTTCTAGGGTTTTTATGGCGTCAGGTCTTACATTTAAGTCTTTAATCCATCTGGAGTTAATTTTAGTGTAAGGTGTCAAGAAGGGGTCCAGTTTCTGCTTTCTGCACATGGCTAGCCAGTTTTCCCAACACCATTTATTAAATAGGGAATCCTTTCCCAATTGCTTGTTTTTGTCTGGTTTATCAAAGATAATATGACCGTAGATAAGTTGTGTTGCCTCTGATGCTTCTGTTCTGTTCCATTGGTCTACATCTCTGTTTTGGTACCAGTACCATGCTGTTTTCATTACTGTAGCCTTGCAGTATAGTTTGAAGTCTGGTAGTGTGATGCCTCCTGCTGTGTTCTTTTTGCTTAGAATTGACTTGGCTATGCGGGCTCTTTTTTGGTTCCATATGAAATTCATGGTGGTTTGTTCCAGTTCTGTGAAGAAATTCAATGGTAGTTTGATGGGGATAGCATTGATTGTGTAAATAACTTTGGGCAGTATAACCATTTTCACGATATTGATTCTTCCTAACCACGAACATGGAATGTTTCTCCATCTGTTTGTGTTCCCTCTTATTTCATTGAGCAGTGGTTTGTAGTTTTCCTTAAAGAGGTCCCTTACATTCCTTGTGAGTTGTATTCCTAGGTATTTTATTTTCTTTGTAGCAATTGTGAATGGCAGTTCGTTCTTGATTTGGTTCTCTTTAAGTCTGTTATTGGTGTATAGGAATGCTTGTGGTTTTTGAACATTGATTTTATATCCTGAGACTTTGCTGAAGTTGTTTATCAGTTGCAGGAGCTTTTGGGCTCAGGTGATGAGGTCCTCTAGGTATACTATCATGTCATCTGCAAATAGAGACAATTTGGCTTCCACCTTTTCTATTTGAATACCCTTTATTTCTTTTTCTTGCCTGATTGCTCTGGCTAGAACTTCCAGTACTATTTTGAATAGGAGCAGTGAGAGAGGGCATCCTTGTCTAGTGCCAGATTTCAAAGGGAATGCTTCCAGTTTTTGCCCATAAAGTATGATATTGGCTGTTGGTTTGTCATAAATAGCTTTTATTACTTTGCGATATGTTCCATCAATACCAAGTTTATTGAGGGTTTTTAGCATAAAGGGCTGTTGAATTTTGTCAAATGCCTTCTCTGTGTCAATTGAGATAATCATGTGGTTTTTGTTTTTGCTTCTGTTTATGTGGTGAATTACATTTATAGACTTGCGTATGTTGAACCAACCTTGCATCCCCGGGATGAATCCTACTTGATCATGATGGATAAGTTTTTTAATGTGCTGTTGCAATCGGTTTGCCAGTATTTTATTGAAGATTTTTGCATCTATGTTCATCATGGATATTGGCCTGAAGTTTTCTTTTCTTGTTGAGTCTCTGCTGGGTTTTGGTATCAGGATGATGTTGATCTCATAAAATGATTTGTGAAGGGTTACATCTTTTTTGGATTATTTGGAATAGATTCAGGAGGAATGGTACCAGATCCTCTTTGTGTGTCTGGTAGAATTCGGCTGTGAACCCATCTGGACCTTGGCTTTCTTTGTGTCGTAGGCTCTTAATTGCTGCGTCAACTTCAGAGCTTGTTATTGGTCTATTCATAGTTTTGGCTTCCTCCAGGTTTAGGCTTGCGAGGACACAGGCGTCCAGGCATTTATCCATTTCTTCCTGATTTACTAGTTTATGTGTATAGAGTTGTTTGTAGTATTCTTTGATGATGGTTTGAATTTCTGTGAAACCTGTGGTGATTTCCCCATTATCGTTTTTTATTGTATCTATTTGGTTGTTCTCTCTTTTCTTTTTTATCAGTCTGGCTAGTGGTCTGTCTATTTTGTTGATCTTTTCAGAAAACCAGCTCTTAGATTTATTGATTTCTTTGAAGGGTTTTTCTTGTCTCTATCTCCTTCAGTTCTGCTCTGTTCTTAGTTATTTCTTGTCTTTGCTAGGTTTTGAGCTTTTTTGATCTTGCTCCTCTAGCTCTTTCAATTTTGACAATAGTTTGTCAATTTTGGATCTCTCCACTCTTCTCATGAGGGCACTTATTGCTATACATTGTCCTCTACAGACTGCTTTAAATGTGTCCCAGATATTCTGGTACGTTGTGTCTTCATTTTTGTTGGTTTCAAAGAACTTCTTTATTTCTGCCTTCATTTCATTGTTTATCCAATCCACATTCAGGAGCCAATTGTTCAGTTTCCATGAAGCTGTGCGGTTCTGAGTTATTTCCTGAATTCTGAGTTCCAACTTGATTGCACTATGGTCTGAGAGACTGTTTGTTATGATTTCAGTTGTTTTGCATTTGCTGAGGAGTGCTTTACTTCCAATTATGTGGTCAGTTTTGGAGTAGGTGTGATGTGGTGCTGAGAAGAATGTATATTCTCTGGATTTGTGGTGGAGAGTTCTGTAAATGTCTATCAGGCTTGCTTGTTCTAGGTCTGAGTTCAAGTCTTGGATATTTTTGTTAATTTTCTGTCTCATTGATCTGTCTGCTATTGACAGTGGAGTGTTAAAGTCTCCCACTATTATTGTGTGGGAGTCCAAGTCTCTTTGTAAGTCATTAAGAACTTGCCTTATATATCTGGGTGCTCCTGCATTGGGTCCATATATATTTAGAATCGTTATCTCTTCTTCGTGTATTGATCCTTTTACCATTATGTAATGACCCTCCTTGTCCCTTTTGATCTTTGCTGCTTTAAAGTCTACCTTATCAGAGATGAGAATTGCAACTCCTGCTTTTTTTTGCTCTCCATTTGCTTGGTAAATCTTCCTCCATCCTTTTATTTTTAGCCTTTGTTTATCTTTGCGTGTGAGGTGTGTTTCCTGGATATAGCAAACCGATGGGTTTTGGTTTTTTATCCAATTTTCCAATCTGTGTCTTTTGATTGGTGCATTTAGCCCATTTACATTTAGGATTAATATTGTTATGTGTAAATTGTATACTGCCATTTTGATGCTAGCTGGCTGTTTTGCCCATTGGTTCATGTAGATTCTTCATTTTGTTGATCGTCTTTAGCATTTGGTATGCTTTTAGAATGGCTGGTACTGGTTGTTTCTTTCTATGTGTAGTGCCTCTTTCAGGAGCTCTTGTAAAGCAGGCTTAGTGGTGACAAAATCTCTGAGTACTTGCTTGTTCGTGAAGGATTTTACTTTTTCTTCACTTATGAAGCTCAGTTTGGCTGGATATAAAATTCTGGGTTGAAAGTTCTTTTTTTTAAGTATGTTGAATATTGGCCCGTACTCTCTTCTGGCTTGTAGAGTCTCTGCCGAGAGATCTGCTGTGAGTCTGATGGTCTTCCCTTTGTGGGTGCACCAACCTTTCTCTCTGGCTGCCCTTAGTATTTTCTCCTTCATTTCAACCCTGGTGAATCTGACAATTATGTGCCTTGTGGTTGCCCTTCTTGCGGAGTGTCTTTGTGGTGTTCTCTGTATTTCCTGGAGTTGAGTATTGACCTGTCTTGCTAGGTTGGGGACGTTTTTTTGGATAATATCCTGAAGAGTGTTTTCCAGCTTGGATTCATTCTCTTCATCACATTCTGGTACACCTATCAAACGTAGGTTGGGTCTCTTCACATTGTCCCACATTTCTTGGAGATTTTGTTCATTCCTTTTTGTGCTTTTTTCTTTAATCTTCGTTTCACGTTTTCTTTCATTGGGTTGATCTTCAACTTCTGATATTCTTTCTTCTGCTTGGTCAATTCAGCTTTTGTAACTTGTGCATGCTTCGTGAAGTTCTTGTGTTGTGTTTTTCAGCTCCTTCAATTCATTCATATTCCTCTCTAAGTTGTCCATTCTTGTTATCAATTCCTCGAATCTTTTTTCAAATCTTTTTTCAGGATTCTTAGTGTCTTTGCAGTGATTTAGAACATGTTCTTTTAGCTCACTGAAGTTTCTCATTATCTACTTTCTGAAGTCTGATTCCATCATTTCATCACACTCATTCTCCGTTCAGCTTGTTTCCCTTGCTGGTGAGGAGTTTTGGTCCTTTGTAGGATGTGAGGTGTTTTGGTTTTGGGTGTTTTCCTCCTTTTTGCGCTGGTGTCTTTTTATCTTTATGGATTTATGTGCCTGTCGTCTTAGTAGTTGCTGATTTTTCAATTGGGTCTCTGTGTGGATGCTGAGATTGTTGATGATGAAGTATTTCTGTTACTTTGTTTTCCTTCTAATGGCCTAGCCCCTCTGCTGTATGAGTGCTGAGGTCCACTCCAGGCCCTGCGTGTTTGGAGTATACCTGTAGCAGCTGTGGAACAGTGAGGGATAATACCAGATTATTTTCTGCTGTCTTTCTTCCAGAATGATGCCCACCAAATGTGAGTCTGATTAGTCCTTTTTTGCG
This sequence comes from Saguinus oedipus, assembly GCA_031835075.1. Lineage (NCBI taxonomy): Eukaryota > Metazoa > Chordata > Mammalia > Primates > Cebidae > Saguinus > Saguinus oedipus. Next base: position 25,017,957 of record CM063171.1, read on the forward strand.
GTGACTCTTTGGATGTACAGGGGTCAGAGCGCTGCTTAAGGATATGGTCTGTGCTTTATAGGAGCTCTAGTGCTGAGCTGTGAGCTCCGGTGTTCATTCAGGGTTTTTGGCAGGTTGTTTATGTCTGCTGCAATAGAACTCATAAAACACCACTCTTTTTTTCCCCCCTTAGATGCTCTGTCTCAGGGAGTTAGGGCTTTCTTTATGAGTATCTGTTGCACTGTCCTGCCCCACTAGGTGGCAGTCTATTCACTATTTGCCTGCCGGGGCTCTGACCTGCTAGCGCGAGTCTGCCCCGTTGCTGTGGAGCACCCCCCCCGGCATTGTCTCTCTGTTATGGCAGGCTGCCTTGGCAATGGCAGGCTGCGTCAGCCCTGGGCGGTACTTTTGTAGGTGCGGATTGCATCAGCAATGGTGGATGCCCCTCCCTCACTGGGCTGAACCGTCCTAGATGCTGGCAGCAAAACTCTCAGCCCCAAGCATCTCCAGTCACCGCCCTGCTTGTCCCCGTGAGGGTGGGACCTGCCGAGCCCGATCACCCAGCTCCCTGACTCAGAGTCCATCCTCTTTTTCTCTCTCTCCCTCTCCACAAGCTGAAAGGTCGACTCTCTCACTGGCGCTCCAGTAGCCTGCCAATAGGGCACTGGGATCCGTGCGATCTCCTGTGCCACTGCCCACTGCACTCACTCAGATCACGCTTCCCAGGAAACTCCTTGTCTGGCTCACTGTCCAAGTCCCATTCAAACAGATGGACATGCCAATCTGCCCTTCTAAATCTCAGATTGCTGGTTTAACAGGGCACCCAGACCAGTGAGTTCCATGCCGGGTCCCGCTGTGGCACCGGCCGAACTGGCCGCATGAGCTTGCTGTGTTAGCCGGCAAAGCATCTCGTGTCTCTCCCACACCTGGGACTTTCAATTCTCTGTGGGCAAAAAAGTTTCATCCGAGAATGCGGCTAGGACTCACCCTCTGCACCTTCACTGAGAGCTGCAACCCTGAGTTGCTTCTACGACGCCATCTTGCGAGTCTCCCCTGGTTGTTTTTTTCTATGTGTAGTGCCTCTTTCAGGAGCTATTTTAAGGCACACCTGGTGGTGACAAAATCTCTGAGTGCTTGCTTGTTGGAAAAAGATTTTATTCTTCCTTCACTTATGAAGCTCAGTTTGGCTGGACATAAAATTCTGGGTTGAAACTATTTTTCTTTATGGATGTTGAATACTGGCCCGCACTCTCTTCTGTCTTTTAGAGGTTCTGTCGAGAGATCTGCTGTGAGTCTGATGGGCTTCCCTTTGTGGGTAACCTGACCTTTCTCTTTGGCTGCCCTTAGTATTTTCTCCTTCATTTAAACCCTGGTGAATCTGATGATTATGTGCCTTGGGGTTGCTCTTCTTTTGGAATATTTTTGTGGTGTTCTCTGTATTTACTGGACTTGAATATTTGCCTGCATTGCTAGGTTGGGATTTTTTTATGGATAATATCCTGAAGAGTATTTTAGAGCTTGGATTCATTCTCTTTGTCGCATTCTGGTACACCTATCAAACGTAGGTTGGGTCTCTTCACATAGTTCCACATTTCTTGGAGACTTTGTTCATTCTTTTTTGTGCTTTTCTCTCTAATCTTGGTTTTTTGTTTTACTTTATCAAGTTGATCTTCGACTTCTGATGTTGTTTTTTCTGCTTGGTGTATTTGGCTCTTGAAACTTGTTCATGCTTCGTGAAGTTCTCGTGTTGTGTATTGCAGATCCTTCAATTCATTTATATTCGTCTCTAAGTTGTCCATTCTTGTTATCCTTTCATCGAATCTTTTTTCAAAATTTTTTCAAGGTTTTTAGTTTCTTTGCATTGATTTAGAACATGTTATTTTATCTCACGTTTCTCATTACCCACCTTCTGAAGTCTGATTGCATCATTTTATCACACTCATTCTCTGTCCAGCTTTGTTCCCTTGCTGGTGAGGAGTTTTTGTCCTTTCTTGGAGGTGAGGTGTTTTGTTTTCGGGTGTTTTTATTATTATTATTTTTTTTGTGTGCTGGTTTCTTCCCATCTTTGTGGATTTATTCATCTGTCGTCTTAGTAGTTGCTGACTTTTTGATTGGGTCTCTGAGTGGATGCCCAGATTGTTGATGATGATTTATTTCTGTTACTTTTCTTTCTAACAGTCTAACCTCTCTGCCGTACAATTGCTGAGGTCCACTCTAGGCCCTGCTTGTCTGAGTACACCTGTAGAAGCTGCAGAACAGTGAGGTTTCTTCTTCTGCTATCTTTGTCACTGAATGTTGCCTGCCAAATATCAGTCTGAGTCCTATTTTGATGTGACTCATTGAATATACAGGGGTCAGGGAGTTGCTTGAGGAGATGGTTTGTACTTTATAGGAGCTCAAGTGCTGAGCTGTGAGCTCTGTTGTCCATTCAGGGATGTTGGGCAGGTGTGTTTAGGTCTGCTGCAATAAAGCTTATAAAACCCTTTTTTATTTCCCTCTCAGATGCTCATCTTAGGGAGTTAGGGCTTTCTTTATCAGTATTTGTTAAACTGTCCTGCCAGCTAGGATGCAGTGTATTCACTATTTGACTGCTGATGCTCCACCCTTCTGTCACCGGGTCTGCCCTGCTGCTGCAGGGCTTTGCCCTACTGTGGTGGGCTTTGCCCTACTGTGGTGGGCTTTTCCCTGTTGGTGCAGTCTCTCTGTTATGGCTGGTTGCCTTGGCAACAGCGGGCTGTTTCAGAAATGGGAATGTACCTCAGTAAAGGTGGAATGCGTTGTAGTGGTGGATGCCCCTCCCCCACCGAGCTGCATCATCTTGGATTCAGCTGAGCCCACAGTGAAACTCTCAACCCCAAGCATTTCAAATCTCCCTTTTGTTTGTTTCTGTGGGGGTGAGACCCGCCGAGCCTGACCACATGGCTCCCTGCCTCAGAGTTCTTTCTCTCTCTCTCTCTCTCTCTTTTTAAAGTTGAATGGTTGACTCTCTCACAGCTGTTTCAGTCACTTGCTGATAGGTCACAGGAATCTGCATGATTTCTGTGCAGTGACCCACTGCACTGGCTCAAATCACGCTTCCCAGAAATCTCCTGGTCTGGCTCACTGTCTAAGTCTCATTTAATTAGATGGATATGTTAATTTGCTCTCCCAAATCTCAGATTTCTGGTTTAACAGGGCACCCAGAGTATTGAGTTTTGTGTGATGTGTCGCTGCACTGCTGTGCTAGCCAAAACGGCTGCACAAGCTGAAAAGGCTGCACTGGTGTCCCGTGTCTCTCCTACACCTGGGAATTATTTTATTCGGTGAACAACAAAGGTCTGTCTGAAAATGCGGCTAAAACTCACCCTCTGTGCCTTCACTGAGAGCTGAAATCCTGAGTTGTTCCTACTGTGCCATCTTGGAAATCTCCAGTTTCTAATTTTCTTAAGGTAAATGTTGTACCACTTCTGTAATAAACAATGAGAATATGATATCACTTATAAAATAAAAGCTGAGAAAAGCTATCTTTTCAACCTGAGGCTGAAATTGCTGCTAAGCACCTGGAGGGCCTGTCCAGCCCTGCTCTACCAAGCTATGACACTCTAGAAACCCCTAACCTCTCATTCATTCCTCTGGGGTAAGAAGACTTCTGTGCACTCACATCTGGCACTTGATGTAGACTTTGAGAAGTTTCTGATTCACGCTATAAAGCTCGGTCCTGTTGACACTTTCAAAGTAGTAGGTTATGTCGTTTATGTGCTTAGGGTTATGAGGCCCCTCCACACCATCAAACTTTCAGTAGCCCAACTGGTAGTCAAAGTGGCTATGGGGGAAATAGGTGCCATAAGGAAGGGAAAATTCCTGCCTGCCACTCTCACTGCACTCACGTGGACATTCTGGAGCCCAAAGGGACTTCACGTACTTTGAGTGCCACCCTGGAAGCCTCCCAGCCATGACCATGCTCCTATCCATGGCCAGGAAAGGAAGCCCGCACCCCACCAGCCCCATCACTCTTCACACTCGATGTCTCATCCTAGTAATGCCAGGCAGGGTCCACTTTGATCTCTGGTTGCCAGGCTGGGATGGGGGGCCAGCATACACATAGGCTGCAGGCCCTATTGGGAGAGGGATACCAGGTCAGGGTTGAGGGTGTCTCCCAAGTCCATGCCCTCCATAATGGGTAGTGCATACATTTGATCTCTCCACAGTTGGCAGATATGTGTCTTGGCTCCAGTGGGCAAGTAAGGCATGAAGCCAGTTTCTCTCTGGGCACTTCAGGCTTCATGTATACTTGTAATGGAAGCCACTTGTGTTTGTTTCCTGGGAGACAGCATGGGCACATGAGAAAGGCTTGAGGGAGAGACCACTACTAGACAACTCTACCCAACACTTCTTACTCTGCCCTGGACTTGGGCCCAAATCACAATCTGGTAACCTTGGTCAGATCCCTTTCCCACACACTAGCCCTCTTTTTTATCTCCAAAATAAGTCAGTCAGTGTCTCACAGTGTGTTGAGACTCCTGGTTAACTCCCAAGATCAATGTCTCCATAGCCACAGAATCCCCTTCTGGAGTCAAACACATGGCTATGCAGAATGAAGACCATGCTTTCCAGACTCCTATAAACAGGTGCCAAAATGCTGCCTACAAGAGCTGAGGTAAACTAACCAACTCCAGGTGGAGTTTCTAGAAAGAAAGGGAACACCTTTCACTCTTCCTTTTCTGCTAGCTACAAGGATAAGAAAATAGGAGGTCATCAGAGATGATGAAAATTCAGTGTACCACAGCAAGTTGAAGGGATTTAGGAGTTGCCATACCAAGCCTGGCCTATTTACATCAAGGTGTTACATCATAAAAAAGTTTAATCTTGTGTAAACTATGGCTACTTTGGATCAGTATTAAAGAAGCCAAAATTTCAGCAGGTTTTCTGAAAGCTCTTGTCTTTGAGAGAAGATACTGATGAATGACAGATGATGGAAGACTGCTGTCTCACCAGCCTACATCCATCACTTTCCCACTGACTTTTCAGAGGGGGCACCTAAATCTTCTCCAGCAGCCCCTTGGAGTTCCGACATTTCAGTTTTACCCTGCCACTTTCTCCCAAGTCCTGTTCCAGTCACTCACCTTTCTACTTCTGCTCACCTTGCTGGCAATCCTCATCTCCATTCTTTTCCTTCTCTGATCCATATTATTTGGTTTTTAGACTCTCCTTACTATCACTCCTTTCTTTTTACTCCTGTTTCTTCATGTCCTTCTTGGGTGGCAGTTTATGGGCAGGCTGAGGCTTGTAGGATGGTGGCTATAGCAGGAAGTAAAGAAACAGGGAGGTAAGTGTGAGTGTTTCATGGTATGTGAGAGAAGGCACTCCCTGTCACTGAAAGGCAGGCAGGAGCCACAACATGCAGTGGCAGGCTTGACAGGATATATTCTAAGGTCATTTTCACATCTGAGATGGTTTCACTGGGAACCATGGTCAAATAGGCCAGAAGGTGGGAGAAGCAATTTATCTCTCCAGCTTCCAAGTCTAAGTGACAGAGACAATCCTCAGGACAGTGGTGCTGAGTCTCACAGGGGAAAATGACTCCCTGCAACAGGACCATGCTGCCTAGGTAGTCTGTGGGATGGAAGAGATGCCTTCTGGCTTATCAACAATACTCTCTGTGAAGTAAAAGCAGACACAACTAGTGAGTATAGACTAAGACACTGGCCCAGAACAAAAGTGCTGGGGAGAAGACAACTGACTAGGAGTCTTCTCTTTACAAAGGCCCAAGAGAATCTTATCAGCTTCCCCAAGACGTGTGGTCAGTACTTGGCCTAATGACCACTCTACTTCACTCAGAAAACGTGATGGAGAACACAGGATGGGGAATAACACAAAACACCTGACTTCTAATCCCCACTTAGCCACCAAGGGCTAGAAATTAACCTCTGCAAGTCTCAGCAGCTTCATCTGTAAAATGGGAATTAGAAAAAGACCTATCTCAGAGTCACTGTGAAGCTAAGATGAAATGACAAACACACAATTCAGCTGACACTGGAATAAAATGGCTTCGAACTGTGTGGGTCCAATTAAAGGAAGGACTTTTAAAAACCAAACGCAGATCAAAAATACAATATTAGCAGGATGTGAAAACCTGCGTACATGGAAGGCTGACATTTCATATGTATCAGTCCTGGAGGGCCAACTACAAAACTTGAGTATGCAAAACTTTTGGTATATTCAGGAGTCCTGGAACCAACCCCACCGCCAGCCCTGTCATTTAGAACAAAGAATAACTGTACTTGGAAGTCCCTGAAACAAAGCAAAATATCAAATTATGACAATTCTTAGCAATTTTAATGTTGCTCAGATTATATTAACCACTCTGTTTAGAAAACTGAGAGGCCAGGGAGCCAGGTGCAGTGGCTTATGCTTGTAATCCCAGCACTTTGGGAGGCTGAGGTGGGTGGGTCACTTGAGATCCAGAGTTCAAGACCATCCTGGCCAACATGGTTAAACCTCATTTCTACAAAAATACTAAAAATTAGCCATGAGTGGAGGTTGCAGTGAACCGAGATAACACCATTTATTCCAGTCTGAGAAACAGAGTGAGACTCCATTTCAAAAAAAAAAAGAGAGAGAAAAAGGAAAAAGAAAAAGAAACTGAGAGGCTGAGTGCAGTGGCTCACACCTGTAATTCCAGCATTTTGGCAGGCTGAGGCAGGCAGATGACTTGAGGTCAGGAGTTAGAGACCAGTCTGGCCAACATGGTGAAACCCTTTCTCTACTAAAAATACCAAATTGGCAGTCATGGTGGTGAGCACCTGTAATCCCAGCTACTCTGGCAGCTGAGGCAGGAGACTCAGTTGAACCTAAAAGGTGGAGGTTGCAGTGAGTCGAGATTGAACCACTGCACTCCAACATGGGAAAAAAGAGTGAAACTCTGTCTCATAAAAGAAAAACTGAGAAAGATAAGTAAGAGCTGAGGCTCTTTGGAAGCTTTAAAAGCTAAATGTGTGTACATAAACAGAGTTCAAACCTGCCTATCCATCAACACAGACTCACCTGCACACTTTTTTGGACTGCCTCTTTAGGTGTGGGCCTGTTGATTGCATCTCCAAAGTCACCAACCTACAGGCAACATACACTATGAGGGCCAAAGAGGTGACCCTGTCTTTGCTTTTCAGTCCCCCACCCAAGCTTCACCAAGATATCAGAGTCCAAATTGGTCTGTTCACCAGGACCATTCACACTGGATACTCAGAATGGACTCCCCTGAAATTCATTGGCAATACAGAATTAGTTGGCAGTCCAGGAGCATTCATTCACTAGAACAAAAGGCCATCACCACCAGAAAGTCCTGTTGGGTTGCCTGCTCTTATTCCTTACCTTGCTGCCTTTGGCCTGTTTAGAAACAGCTGCTCTCACCACATTGGCTGGAGCAGAGTGTTCTGTGGGAACAAGAAGGGAGAGTTAGTAATACAGAGCCCATGTGAGGGGACTCCTGGAAAGCTCCGCACCCTCATCATCGTCTCCATTTCACCAAGCAACCTACAAGTTCCCAAATTAGAAATACGCAGTAGAGAGGGAAAAGGCATGCACTCAAACACCAGTAACAATTTTACCAGCCCATTCCTGAAGAAGCCATAGAAAGCCAGGCTGCATCTAACTGGGAGGGGGCCACACCTCACGTGAACCCGACCCTTCTCCACAGGGACTGGGACCCAGTGTCCCTCAGAAAGGCATCTTTGGGGCCCTGCTAGCCAAGTTCAAGGTGGGGGAGGCAGCCTCTGGCATGCCGGCTTCTCGGACAGGATGGGAGTGCAAATGGCCACTCAGGTGAACTTCTGGCTTCCTGGGGGCACTTGGCTCTGGCAGGCCAAAGAACACTATGGGCTGATGAGAAAGAAGGCACCACCTGTCAGTGCCTGAAGACAAAGAAGAGCCAAAGGCAAACAACCTCGGGGTAGGAGCCAGACGGCTGCACTAGGATACCCTGGCCACCTTGCACCAAGCTGCACAAGGAGGGCACCGGGTAGCGAGATCTCAAAGATGCAGTGGCCCAGTGCCAAGAACCCGATCCTCAGTTACCAGAAAGAGGGTGGCAGGGAGTCAGGAGCTGGCAGAGAATCGGGCACTGGCCCCATCTATTCTAAAAATACAAAACTTAGCTAGGCGTGGTGATGCGCAACTGTAATCCCAGCTACTGGGGAGGCTGAGGCAGGAGAATTGCTTGAACTCTGGAGGTGGAGGTTGCAGTGACCTGAGAACACACCACAGTACTCTGGCCTGGTGATTGAGTGAGACTCCTTCTCAAAAAATAAATAAAAATTAATGATTTCTACTAATATAGAAATGGACACAATAAATGGAAAGATTGTTTGTGACCAAAGGAAGTGGCTCATGCCAGTAATCCCAGCACTTTGGGAGGCTGAGCCTGGTGGATCACCTCAGGTCAGGAGTTCAAGACTAGCCTGGTCAATATGGCAAAACCCCGTGTCTACTAAAAATACAAAAATTAGCGGGAGGTTGTGGTGGAAGCCTGTAAACCCAGCTACTTGGGAGGCTGAGATAGGAGACTCGCTTGAACCCAGGAGGCAGGCATTGCAGTTAGCCAAGATGGCACCACTGCACTCCAGCCTGGGTGACAGAATGAGACTCTGTCTCAAAAAAAAGAAAAGATTGTTTTGCAATGGAGTCTTGCTCTGTCAACCATGCTCAATGCAGTGAGGCCATCTCAGCTCACTGCAACCTCTGCCTCCTGGGTTAGAGTGATTCTCCTGCCTTCAGCCTTCCAAGTAGCTTGGACTACAAGTGTGCGCCACCATGTCCAACTAATTTCTGTATTTTCAGTAAAGATTGTGTTGTACCGTGTTGGGAAGGCTGGTCTCAAACTGCTGACCTCAGGTCATCTGCCACCTTGGCCTCCCAAAGTGCTGGGATCACAGGCATGAGCCACTGTGCCCAGCTGAAGTTTTATTTTTTAAAATCACTTTTGTAAAACAAAAGTGTACAGGCACACATATACAGTACAAACTCTAGAAGAACAGGTAAGATCAGGAATTAAACGTAACATTTACAGGGACTTTAGTTTTTCAACAGAGACAGAGATGAGCTTTTATTTAAAAAACCAAAGTCTTTCTTTTTTTAAAAAAAGTGACTCTAGAGGGTCAAGTCCCTTCTAAACCCACATTTGTTTTCCCAACACCATTCTGAAGACCAAGAATTTCTGTGCCCCTTCTTCCACCAGAAACCCACAGGAGAAGATACATCCTGTAGCTCTGCTCACCCACTTCTCTCCTATCACCTTGCCTGTATGTTGGCCAGTCATGCCACAGCAACAGCTGCCCCCAGTCCCTCAGCAGAGAAATTTGCCCAGCTGGCTTGGAAAGAAATGTTCTACTCCTTGATCAGATCCCTCTTCCCTTAATAAGTAGAGAGTGTCCTTGCCTGACTCCTCACTGTGAGGCCACTGCATTCCTGGCTTCCACTCCCTACACGAGCCATTAACCCATCAAGATATCCCACATGCCTTTGAGAGATGGTGCTGTGGAGTTCAACTAACAGTATTTCACACCCCAAGTGCAGTGAAATGGTGAACCAGAACATCTCAATTTCAAGAGGCTAGAGTTTTTAGTCCCAAGTGGCCTCTCTATATGCACTATACTGGGACTACTGGGTTAGCCTGGATGAGCCTAAAACCATCTAGTACCCTAATAAAATCTTCATCTGTTTCAAACCAGGACCAGATTCACATGTACCTACACTACGGCGGGTAATCATTCTCCCAGTACCCAACAACACAGTCTGCATGCTACCAGGAAAGCAGGCCCAAGGGACCACACCAATGCCTACTTCATTAGCAGGATGTTAGAAAGAGGCATCAGGTGCATAGAGCATGGTATTTCTGAATGCTTTTTCCTAAAAAGATGAGGGAGGTGAGGAGGGGAGGTGGGGAAGTGGGGGATTGGGTGGGGCCTTTCAAGAAGTCCCAGTGAGCACCTGCAGCTCCAGCAGCTCCTCTGCCAGCTCCTCCCTCCACGTAGCTGAGGGCCTGGGCGCTGGGTGGCTGCAGCCACATGCTCACTCTGCCTGATGCCTTCCTCGTGCAGCTTGGTGCAGGGCCACCAGGGTCTCTGATCACAGCACTCTGGCTCCCACCCACCATGTTGTTTGTCCCAGGCTCATTTTTGCCCTCAGGTGCTGGAGGACATGGCTTCTTCCTCACCAGTCCCAGGTGCTCTTTGGCCTGCAGGAGCCAGGTTCCTCCAGGAAGCAGCGACTCCACCTGAGTGGTACTCACTCCCGAGGCTACCTTCCTGCCCTGAACTTGGCTGGCAGGGTGCAGACGATGCCTTCCTCGGGGGCGCTGGGCCCTAGTCCCTGTGAAGAAGGGTAACAGAGACTAGTGCCCGAGGTTCACGTGATGCACAGAACCCTCCACGTTAGATGCAACCACAGTAAATTCAAAGCCCACTAGAGGGATGCAGGCAGGGAGGAGATGAAAGCCACCCCCTCCCCGTGGTCCTGGTCTCCTCAGTGTGAATACCTTTCCCTCCATTTCTACGTGTTAAATATATTTAATGTTTGTCTTTGGGTTGGATGACTGGGAAAGTAATGGATGCACAAGAATTTTAAGATCCCTTTCAGAAAAATGCACTACTTTATAGGACTCTGAAACATTGCCTCTCAATAAAGCAGTTGTATCGGGTATACAATAAGAATGAAATTGTTCATAAAATATAATAAAGGTGGAACAAAATTTGGTTCATTAGCTTTCTTTTTTAATTTATCTATGAATCAATTTATCTCATCTTGAATGTCATTAAACAATCTTGTTTATTATAATTAAAGTTTTGGGAGATTTCCAAGATGGTGTGGTAGGAATAACTCAGAATTGCAGCTCTCAGTGAAAGTGCAGAGGGTGAGTCCTAGCCAAATTTTCAGACGGACCTTTGTTGCCCACCGAATGGGGAAATTCCCAGTTTTAGGAGAGACACAGGACACCAGCAAAGCCCTTTCAGCTTCCGTGGCCATCTTGGCCGGTGCCGCAGTGCAGCGGCACCACACACAAAACTCACTGCTCTGGGTGCCCTGTTAAACCGGCAATTAGATTTTGCAGGGCAGATTAACATATCCATCTAATTAAACAGAACTTGGACAGTGAGCCTGACTAGGAGATTTCTGGGAAGGCTGATTTGAGCCTGTGCAGTGGGTCGCTGCACAGGAAATCACACAGATCCTATTGAACTATCAGAAAGCGAGTGAAACACTTGTGAGAGAGTCAACTGTTCAACTTAAAAAAAAAAGAGAGGAGAAAAAGGCCTCTGAGGCAGGGATCCAGGTGATCAGACTCGGCAGGTCCCACCCCCACAGGGAAAAACGAAACGGTGATTTGAAACACTCGACTTTGAGTTTCACTGTGGGCTCAGCTGAATACAGGACGGTGCAGCTCGGTGGGGGACAAGTATCCGCCACTACCAACACATTCCATCCCTACTGAAGTACACTCCCATTGCTGAAGCAGCCTGCTGTTGCTGAGGTAACCCGTCATAAAAGACAGACTCCACCAACAGGGCAGAGCCCACGACAATAGGGCAGATTTTCACAAAAGCAGGGCAAACCCCGAGGTAGCATGGTGGAGCCTTGGCAGGCAAATAGTGACTAGACTGCCTCCTAGCTGGACAGGACAGTGCAATGGATACTCATAAAGAAAGCCCTAATTTCCTGAGACAGAGCATCTGATGAAAAAAAGATTTTATAAGTTCTGCTGCAGCAGACTTAAACACACCCACCCAATAGCCCTAAATGAACAACGAAGCTCACAGGTCAGCACTTGAGCTGCTTTAAAGTACAGACCGCCTCCTCAAACAGCCCCTGACCCCTGTATATTCAAAGAGTCACCTCAAAATAGGACTCATCAGACTGATATTTGGCGGGCATCATTCTGGGACAAAGATAGAAGAAGTAGAAACTGGTAGCATCCCTCACTTTCCTGCAGCTGCTACAGATGTACCCCAGGCAAGCAGGGCAAGGAGTGGACGTCAGGAGTCATACAGCAGAGGGGCTAGACTATTAGGAGAAAAACTAAGTAACAGAAATACTTCATCATCAACAATCTGGGCATCCACTCAGAGACCCAATCAAAAATTAAGCAACTACTCAGACTACTGGTGGATAAATCCACAAAGACAGGAAGAAACCAGCGCAAAAAGGAGGAAAACACCTGAAACCAATATGCCTCACCTCCTACAAAGGACCAAAACTTCTCACCAGCAAAGAAAGAAAGCTGGACAGAGAATGAGTGTGACAAAATGTTGGAATCTGACTTCAGAAGGTGGATAATGAGAAACTTCAGTGAGCTAAAAAAACATGTTCTAAATCAATGCAAAGAAACTAAGAATTTTAAAAAATATTTGAAAAATGTTTCGAGGAAATGATAACAAGAATAGACAACTTAGAGAGGAATATGAATGAATTGAAAGAGCTGAGGAGAGGTTCCAAGATGGCTCCGTAGAAACAACTAAGGATTTCAGCTCTCAAGGCACAGAGGGTGAGTCCTAGCCGCATTTTCAGACGGACCTTTGTTTCCCACAGAACGGGAAATTCCCAGGTGTAGGAGAGACACAGGACAGCAATGCAGCCCTTTAGACTTGCATGGCCATTTTGGCTGGCACTGCGGCACAGCAGCAGCCTGCACAAAGCTCACTGGTCTGGGGGGAGGGAGGCAAGATGGCGTCGTAGAGGTGACTCAGGATTGCAGCTCTCGGTGAAGGCGCAGAGGGTGAGTCCTAGCCGCATTCTCGGATGTTCCTTTTATGCCCACAGAGCGTTGAAAGTCCCAGGTGTGGGAGAGACACGGGACGCTAGCAGCCGGCTAACGCAACCAGCTCCCGCCGCCTCTTCGGCCGGTGCCGCAGCGGGACCCGGCGCGGAACTCACTGGTCTGGGTGCCCTGTTAAACCGGCAATCTGAGATTTGCAAGGGCAGATTGGCATGTCCATATGATTGAACAGGACTTGGACAATGAGCCAGACCAGGAGATTCCTGGGAAGCGTGATCTGAGCCGGGGTAGTGGGCAGCAGCACGGGAGATCGCACGGATCCCAGTGCCCTATCGGCAGGCTCCTGGGGCGCCAGTGAGAGAGTCGACCTTTCAGCTTGGGGAGAGGAAGAGAGAGAGAGAGAGAGGACGGACTCTGAGGCAGGGAGCAGGGTGATCGGGCTCGGCGGGTCCCACGCTCACGGGGACAAGCAGGGCGGTGACTGGAGGCGCTTGGGGCTGAGAGTTTTGTTGCCGGCATTTAGGACGGGGCAGCCCGGTCAGGGAGGGGCGTCCACCATTCCTGACAAAGTGCACCCCCACTTAAGTACCGCCCAGGACTGACGCAGCCTGCCGTTGCCGAGGCAACCTGCCATAACAGAGAGAGTCCGCCGGGCCGCAACAGGGCGGACCCGCCTTAGGAGGTCAGAGCCCCCAGGCAAATAGTGAATAGACTGCCACCTAGTGGGGCAGGACAGTGCAACAGATACTCATAAAGAAAGCCCCAACTCCCTGAGACAGAGCATCTAAGGGTGGAAAAAAAAAAAAAAAAAGAGTGGTGTTTTATGAGTTCTATTGCAGCAGACATAACCTCCCAACAACCCTGAATGAACAACGGAGCTCACAGCTCAGCACTGGAGCTCCTATAAAGCACAGACTGTCTCCTCAAGCAGCTCCCTGACCTCTGTATATCCAAGGAGTCACCCCAGAAAAGGACTAATCAGACTGACATTTGGCTGGCATCATTCTGGAACAAGGGCAGCAGAAAAAGAAACTGATATCATCCCTCACTGTTCTGCAGCTGCTGCAGGTATACCCCAGACAAGCAGGGCCTGGAGTGGACCTCAGCACTCATACAGCAGAGAGGATAGATCATTAGAGGGAAAACTAAGTAACAGAAATACTTCATCATCAACAATCTCAGTGTCCACACAGAGACCCAATTGAAAAATCAGCCACTACTAAGACAACAGGCGGATAAATCCATAAAGATGGGAAGAAACCAGCGCAAAAAGGAGGAAAGCACCCGAAACCAAAACACCTCACCTCCAAAAAAGGACCAAAACTCCTCACCAGCAAGGGAACAAAGCTGGACGGAGAATGAATGTGACGAAATGACGGAATCAGACTTCAGAAAGTGGATAATGAGAAACTTCAGTGAGCTAAAGGAACATGTTCTAAACCAGTGCAAAGAAACTAAGAACCTTGAAAAAAGATTTGAAAAAAGATTCGAGGAATTGATAACGAGAATGGACAACTTAGAGAGGAATATGAATGAATTGAAGGAGCTGAAAAACTCAACACGAGAACTTCGCGAAGCATGCACAAGTATCAACAGCCGAATTGACCAAGCAGAAGAAAGAATATCAGAAGTTGAAGATCAACTCAATGAAATAAAACGAGAAACCAAGATTAAAGAAAAAAGCACAAAAAGGAATGAACAAAATCTCCAAGAAATGTGGGACTATGTGAAGAGACCCAACCTACGTTTGATAGGTGTACCAGAATGTGACGAAGAGAATGAATCCAAGCTGGAAAACACTCTTCAGGATATTATCCAGGAAAATTTCCCCAACCTAGCAAGACAGGTCAATACTCAACTCCAGGAAATACAGAGAACACCACAAAGATACTCTGCAAGAAGAGCAACCCCAAGGCACATAATCGTCAGATTCACCAGGGTTGAAACGAAGGAGAAAATACTAAGGGCAGCCAGAGAGAAAGGTCGGGTCACCCACAAAGGGAAGCCCATCAGACTCACAGCAGATCTCTCAGCAGAGACTCTACAAGCCAGAAGAGAGTGGGGGCCAATATTCAACATCCTTAAAGAAAAGAGCTTTCAACCCAGAATTTCATATCCAGCGAAACTGAGCTTCATAAGTGAAGGAAAAATAAAATCCTTCACGAACAAGCAAGTACTCAGAGATTTTGTCACCACTAGGCCTGCTTTACAAGAGCTCCTGAAAGAGGCACTACACATAGAAAGAAACAACCAGTTCCAGCCATCCTAAAAGCATACCAAATGCTAAAGACCATCAACAAAATGAAAAATGTACATGAACCAACGGGCAAAACAGCCAGCTAGCATCAAAATGGCAGTATCAAATTCACACATAACAATATTAACCCTGAATGTAAATGGGCTAAATGCACCAATCAAAAGACACAGACTGGCAAATTGGATAAAAAACCAAAACCCATCGGTGTGCTGTATCCAGGAAACCCACCTCACATGCAAAGATACACAAAGGCTCAAAATAAAGGGATGGAGGAAGATTTACCAAGCAAATGGAGAGCAAAAAAAAGCAGGAGTTGCAATTCTCATCTCTGATAAAATAGACTTTAAAGTAACAAAGATCAAAAGGGACAAAGAAGGTCATTACATAATGGTAAAAGGATCGATACAACAAGAAGAGATAACGATTCTAAATATATATGGACCCAATGTAGGAGCACCCAGATATATAAGGCAAGTTCTTAATGACTTACAAAGGGACTTAGACTCCCACACAATAATAGTGGGAGACTTTAACACTCCACTGTCAATAGCAGACAGATCAACCAGACAGAAAATTAACAAGGATATCCAGGACTTGAACTCAGACCTGGAACAAGCAAACCTGATAGACATTTACAGAACTCTCCACCCCAAATCCACAGAATATACATTCTTCTCAGCACCACATCACACCTACTCCAAAATTGACCACATAATTGGAAGTAAAGCACTCCTCAGCAAATGCAAAACAACTGAAATCATAACAAACAGTCTCTCAGACCATAGTGCAATCAAGTTGGAACTCAGAATTCAGAAAATAACTCAGAACTGCACAGCTTCATGGAAACTGAACAATTGGCTCTTGAATGTTGATTGGATAAACAATGAAATGAAGGCAGAAATAAAGAAGTTCTTTGAAACCAATGAGAATGAAGACACAACGTACCAGAATCTCTGGGACACATTTAAAGCAGTCTGTAGAGGAAAATATATAGCAATAAGTGCCCACATGAGAAGACTGGAGAGATCCAAAATTGACACCCTATCGTCAAAATTGAAAGAGCTAGAGGAGCAAGATCAAAAAAGCTCAAAACCTAGCCGAAGACAAGAAATAACTAAGATCAGAGCAGAACTGAAGGAGATAGAGACAAGAAAAACCCTTCAAAAAATCAATAAATCTAAGAGCTGGTTTTTCGAAAAGATCAACAAAATAGACAGACCACTAGCCAGACTGATAAAAAAGAAGAGAGAGAACAACCAAATAGATGCAATAAAAAACGATAAAGGGGAAATCACCACAGATTCCACAGAAATTCAAACCATCATCAGAGAATACTACAAACAACTCTATGCACATAAACCAGTAAATCAGGAAGAAATGGATAAATTCCTGGATGCCTGTGTCCTCCCAAGCCTAAACCAGGAGGAAGCCGAAACTATGAATAGACCAATAACAAGGTCTGAAGTTGAGGCAGCAATTAAGAGCCTACCACACAAAAAAAGCCCAGGTCCAGATGGGTTCACAGCCGAATTCTACCAGACACACAAAGAGGATCTGGTACCATTCCTTCTGAAACTATTCCAAATAATCCAAAAAGAGGGAACCCTTCCCAAATCATTTTATGAGACCAACATCATCCTGAAACCAAAACCTGGCAGAGACTCAACAAGAAAAGAAAACTTCAGGCCAATATCCATGATGAACATAGATGCAAAAATCTTCAATAAAATACTGGCAAACCGATTGCAACAGCACATTAGAAAACTTATCCATCATGATCAAGTAGGATTTATCCCGGGGATGCAAGGCTGGTTCAACATACGCAAGTCTATAAATGTAATTCACCACATAAACAGAAGCAAAAACAAAAACCACATGATTATCTCAATTGATGCAGAGAAGGCATTTGACAAAATTCAACAGCCCTTTATGCTAAAAACCCTCAATAAACTTGGTATTGATGGAACATATCTCAAAGTAATAAAAGCTATTTATGACAAACCAACAGCCAATATCATACTTAATGGGCAAAAACTGGAAGCATTCCCTTTGAAATCTGGCACTAGACAAGGATGCCCTCTCTCACCACTTCTATTCAACATAGTACTGGAAGTTCTAGCCAGAGCAATCAGGCAAGAAAAAGAAATAAAGGGTATTCAAATAGGAAAGGTGGAAGCCAAATTGTCTCTATTTGCAGACGACATGATAGTATACCTAGAAGACCCCATCACCTCAGCCCAAAAGCTCCTGCAACTGATAAGCAACTTCAGCAAAGTCTCAGGATATAAAATCAATGTGCAAAAATCACAAGCATTCCTATACACCAATAACAGACTTAAAGAGAACCAAATCAAGAATGAACTGCCATTCACAATTGCTACAAAGAAAATAAAATACCTAGGAATACAACTCACTAGGAATGTAAGGGACCTCTTTAAGGAAAACTACAAACAACTGCTCAATGAAATAAGAGAGGACACAAACAGATGGAGAAACATTCCATGTTCGTGGTTAGGAAGAATCAATATCGTGAAAATGGCTATACTGCCCAAAGTAATTTACACAATCAATGCTATCCCCATCAAACTACCATTGAATTTCTTCACAGAACTGGAAAAAACCACCATGAATTTCATATGGAACCAAAAAAGAGCCCGCATAGCCAAGTCAATTCTAAGCAAAAAGAACACAGCGGGAGGCATCACGCTACCAGACTTCAAACTATACTACAAGGCTACAGTAATCAAAACAGCATGGTACTGGTACCAAAACAGAGATATAGACCAATGGAACAGAACAGAGGCATCGGAGGCAACACAACACATCTACAACCATATTATCTTTGATAAACCAGACAAAAACCGGCAATGGGGAAAGGATTCCCTATTTAATAAATGGTGTTGGGAAAACTGGCTAGCCATGTGCAGAAAGCAGAAATTGGACCCCTTCCTGACACCTTACACTAAAATTAACTCCAGATGGATTAAAGACTTAAACGTAAGACCCGACACCATAAAAACCCTAGAAGAAAATCTAGGCAAAACCATTCAGGACATAGGAGTAGGCAAGGACTTCATGAACAAAACTCCCAAAGCATTGGCAACAAAAGCCAAAATAGACAAATGGGACCTAATCAAACTCCACAGCTTCTGCACAGCAAAACAAACAGTCACTAGAGTGAATCGGCAACCATCAGAATGGGAAAAAATCTTTGCAGTTTACGCATCCGACAAAGGGCTGATATCCAGAATTTACAAAGAACTCAAACAGATTTACAGGAAAAAAACAAACAAGCCCATTCAAAAATGGGCAAAGGATATGAACAGAAACTTTACGAAAGCAGACATACATGAGGCCAGCAAACATATGAAAAAGTGCTCATCGTCATTGGTCATTAGAGAGATGCAAATCAAAACCACATTGAGATACCATCTCACACCAGTTAGAATGGCGATCATTAAAAAATCTGGAGACAGCAGATGATGGAGAGGATGTGGAGAAATAGGAACACTCTTACACTGTTGGTGGGAGTGTAAATTAGTTCAACCATTGTGGAAGACAGTGTGGCGATTCCTCAGGGACCTAGAAATAGAAATTCCATTTGACCCAGCAATCCCATTACTGGGTATCTATCCAAAGGATTATAAATCGTTCTACTATAAGGACACATGCACACGAATGTTCATTGCAGCACTGTTTACAATAGCAAAGACCTGGAACCAACCCAAATGCCCAACGATGATAGACTGGACTGGGAAAATGTGGCACATATACACCATGGAATATTATGCAGCAATCAAAAATGATGAGTTTGTGTCCTTTGTAGGGACATGGATGAATCTGGAGAACATCATTCTCAGCAAACTGACACAAGAACAGAAAAAGAAATACCGCATATACTCGCTCATAGGTGGGTGAGAAAAATGAGAACATGTGGACACAGAGAGGCGGTCTACTATACACTGGGGACTGTTGGGGGGAATGGGGGAGGGACAGCAGGGCGGGGCTGGGGGGGATAGCCTGGGGATGAATACCAAGTGTGGGTGAAGGGGAGGAAAGCAGCAAAGCACACTGCCATGTGTGTACCTATGCAACTATCTTGCTCGTTCTGCACATGTACCCCCAAACCTATAATGCAATAAAAAAAAAAAAATTAAAAAAAAAAAAAAAAAAGAAAAAAAAAAAAAAAAAAAAAAAAAAAAAAAAAGCTCACTGGTCTGGGTGCCCTGTTAAACTGGCAATCTGAGTTTTGGGAGGGCAGATTGACATGTCCATTTAATAGAATGGGGCTTGGATGGTGACCTAGACAAGGAGAATTCTGGAAAAAGGGTTTTGAGCCAGTGCAGTGGGCCACCACAGGGGAAATCACATGGATCCCAGTGGCCAATTAGCAGGCGACTGGGGCACCTGTGAAAGAGTCAACCATTCAATTTGGAAAGAGAGAGAGAGAGAGAGAGAGAGAGAGAGAGAGAGAGAGAGAGAGAGAGAAAGAGAGGCTGGACTCTGAGGAAGGGAGCCAGGTGAATGGGCTCGGAGGGTCTCATCCTCACAGGAACAAGCAGAGTGGCGATTCGAGGCACTGGGGGTTGAGAATTTTGCTGCGGAGTCAGCTGAATCCAGGATGGTGCAGCTCGGTGGGGGAAGGGCATCTGCCACTATGGACACAATCCACCCCTACTGAGGTACTGCCCACTGCTGACACAGTCTGCTGTTGCTGAGGCAAATAGCCATAACAGAGAGACACTGCCAACCAGGCGGAGAGCACCACAGTAGAATGAAACCCATGGAAGCAGGGCAGACCCATGCAAGCAGGGTGAAGCCCCAGCAGACAAATAGTGAATAGAATGCCTCCTAGCTGGGCAGGACAGTGCAACAGATACTCATAAAGAAAGCCCCAACTCCCTGAGACAGAGCATCTAAGTGGAAAAAAAAAGGAGGGTTTTATAAGTTCTGCTGCAGCAGACCGAAACACATCCGCCCACCAATTCTGAATGAACAACGGAGCTCAGAGCTCAGCACTGGAGCTCCTATAAAGCAAAAACTGTTTCCTCAAGCAGCTCCCTGACCCCTGTATATCCAAAGAGTCACCCCAGAAAAGGACTAATTAGACTGACATATGGCGAGCATCATTCTGGAAAAAAGATAGCAGAAAAAACTGGTAGCATTCCTCACCATTCTGCAGCTGCTACAGGTGTACCCCAGACAAGCAGGGCCTGGAGTGGACCTCAGCACTCATACAGAAGAAGAGCTAGACCATTAGAAGGAAAACTAAGTAACAGAAATACTTCATCATCAACAATCTGGGTGTCGACTCAGAGACCCAATTGAAAAATTAGCAACTATTAACACGACAGGTAGATAAATACATAAAGATGGGAAGAAACCAGCTCAAAAAGGATAAAAACACCTGAAACCAAAACACCTCACCTCCTACAAAGGATCAAAACTCCTCACCAGCAAGGGAACAAAGCTGCATAGAGAATGAGTGTGACGAAATGACGGAATCAGACCTCAGAAAGTGGATAATGAGAAAATTCAGCTAGCTAAAAGAACATGTTCTAAATCAGTGCAAAGAAACTAAGAACCTTGAAAAAAGATTTGAAAAAGATTCGAGGAATTGATAACAAGAATGGATAACTTAGAGAAAAACATGAATGAAATGAAGGAGCTGAAAAACACAACACAAGAACTTTGCGAAGCATGAACAAGTTTCAACAGCCAAATAGACCAAGCAGAAGAAAGAATATCAGAAGTTGAAGATCAACTCAATGAAATAAAACGAGAAACACAGATTTAAAAAAAGCACAAAAAGGAATGAACAAAATCTCCAAGAAATGTGGGACTATGTGAAGAGACCCAACCTACATTTGACAGGTGTACCAGAATGTGATGAAGAGAATGCATCCAAGCTGGAAAATACTCTTCAGAATATTATCCAGGAAAATTTTCCCAACCCAGAAAGACAGGTCAATACTCAACTCCAGGAAATAAAGAGAACACCACACAGATATTCCGCAAAAAGAGCAACCCCAAGGCACATAGTCATCAGATTCACCAGGGTTGAAATGAAGGGGGAAATGGTAAGGGTAGCCAGAGAGAAAGGTCAGGTCACCCACAAAGGGAAGCCCATCAGACTCACAGCAGATCTCTCGGCAGAGACCCTACAAACCAGAAGAGAGTGGGGGCCAATATTCAACATTCTTAAAGAAAAGAACTTTCAACCCAGAATTTCATATCCAGCCAAACTGAGCTTCATAAGTGAAGAAAAAATAAAATCGTTCACGAACAAGAAAGTACTCAGAGATTTTGTCACTAATAGGCCTGCTTTACAAGAGCTCCTGAAAGAGGTACTACACATGAAAAGAAACAACCAGTACCAGCCATCCTAAAAGCATACCAAATGCTAAAGAGCATCAGAAAAATGAAGAATCTACATGAATCAATGGGCAAAACAGCTGGCTAGCATCAGAATGGCAGCATCAAATTCACACATAACAATATTAACACTAAATGGAAATGGGCTAAATGCACCAATCAAAAGACACAGACTGGCAAATTGAATAAAAACCAAAACCCATTGGTGTGCTGTATCCAGGAATCCCACATCACACGCAAAGATACACAAAGGCTCAAAATAAAGGGATGGAGGAAGACTGACCAAGCAAATGGAGAGCAAAAAAAAAAGGAGAAATTACAATTCTCATCTCCGATAAAATAGACTTTAAAGCAACAAAGATCAAAAGGGACAAAGATGGTCATTGCATAATGGTAAAAGAATCGATACAACAAAAAGAGCTAATTATTCTAAATATATATGGACCCAATTCAGGACCTCCCAGGTGTATAAGGCAAGTTCTTAATGACTGACAAAGAGACTTAGACTCTCACACAATAAAAGTGGGAGACTTTAACACTCCACTGTAAATATCAGACAGATCAACCAGACAGAAAATTAACAAGGATATCCAGGACTTGAACTCAGACCTGGAACAAGCAAACCTGATAGACATTTACAGAACTCTCCACCACAAATCCACAGAATATACATTCTTCTCAGCACCACATCACGCCCACTCCAAAATTGACCACATAACTGGAAGTAAAGCACTCCTCAGCAAATGCAAAACAACTGAAATCATAAAAAACAGTCTCTCAGACCATAGTGCAATTAAGTTGGAACTCAGAATTCAGAAAATAACTCAGAACCACACAGCTTCATGGAAACTGAACAACTGGCTTTTAAATGTTGATTGGATAAACAATGAAATGAAGGCAGAAATAAAGAAATTATTTGAAACCAGTGAGAATGAAGAAACAACGTACCAGAATCTCTGGAACACATTTAAAGCAGTCTTTAGAGAAAAATATATTGCAATAAGTGCCACCAAGAGAAGAGTGGAGAGATCCAAAATTGACACCCTATCTTCAAAATTGAAAGAGCTAGAGGAGCAAGATCAAAAAAGCTCAAAACCTATGCGAAGACAAGAAATAACTAAGATCAGAGCAGAACTGAAAAAGATAGAGACATGAAAACCCTTCAAAAAATCAATAAATCCAAGAGCTGGTTTTTTTGAAAAGATCAACAAAATAGGCCACTAGCCAGACTGATAAAAAAATAAAGAGTGAACAACCAAGTAGATGCAATAAAAAATGATAATGTGGAAATCACCACAGATTTCACAGAAATTCAAACCATCATCAGAGAATACTACAAACAACTCTATGCACATAAACTAGTAAATCAGGAAGAAATGGATAAATTCCTGGAAGCCTGTGTCCTCCCAATCCTAAACCAGGAGGAATCCGAAACTATGAATATACCAATAACAAGGTCTGAAGTTGAGGCAGCAATCAAGAGCCTAACACACAAAAAAAATCCCAGGTCCAGATGGGTTCACAGCCGAATTCTACCAGACACACAAAGAGGATCTGGTACCACTCCTTCTGAAACTATTCCAAATAATTCAAAAAGAGGGAACCCTTCTCAAATAATTTTATGAGATCAACATCATCCTGATACCAAAACCCGGCAGAGACTCAACAAGAAAAGAAAACTTCAGGCCAATATCCAAGATGAACATAGATGCAAAAATCTTCAAGAAAATACTGGCAAACCAATTGCAACAGCACATTAAAAAACTTATTCATCATTATCAAGTAGGATTCATTCCGGGGATACAAGGCTGGTTCAACATACCCAAGTCTATAAATGTAATTCACCACATAAACAGAAGCAAAAACAAAAAAACATGATTATCTCATTTGACACAGAGAAGGCATTTGACAAAATTCAACAGCCCTTTATGCTAAAACCCCTCAATAAACTTGCTATTGATGGAACATATCTCAAAGTAATAAAAGCTATTTATGACAAAACAACAGCCAATATCATACTTAATGGGCAAAAACTGGAAGCATTCCCTTTGAAATCCGGCACTAGACAAGGATGCCCTCTCTCACCACTCCTATTCAACATAGTACCTGAACTTAGAGCCAGAGCAATCAGGCAATAACAAGAAATAAAGTGTATTCAAATAGAAATGGTGGAAGCCAACTTGTCTCTATTTGCAGACGACTTGATAGTATATCTAGAAGACCCCATCACCTCAGCCTAAAAGCTCCTGAAACTTATAAGAAACTTCAGCAAAGTCTCAGGATATAAAATCAATGTTCAAAAATCACAAGCATTCCTATACACCAATAACAGACTTAAAGTGAACCAAATCAAGAATGAACTGCCATTCACAATTTCTACAAAGAAAATAAAATACCTAGGAATACACCTCACAAGGAACGTAAGGGACCTCTTTAAGGAAAACTACAAACCACTGCTCAATGAAATAAGGAAGGACACAAACAAATGGAGAAACATTCCATGTTCGTGGTTAGGAAGAATCAATATCGTGAAAATGGCTATACTGCCCAAAGTAATTTACACAATCAATGCTATCCCCATCAAAATACCATTGAATTTCTTCACAGAACTGGAAAAAAACACCATGTACTTCATATGGAACCAAAAGAGAGCCCACATAGCCAAGTCAATTCTAAGCAAAAAGAACACAGCGGGAGGCATCACACTACCAGACTTCAAATTATACTACAGGCTACAGTAATCAAAACATCATGGTACTGGTACCAAAACAAAGATATAGACAAATGGAACAAAACAGAGGCATCGGAGGCAACACAATATATCTACAACCATATAATCTTTGATAAACCAGACAAAAACAAGCAATGCGGAAAGGATTCCCTGTTTAATAAATGGTGTTGGGAAAACTGGCTAGCCATGTGCAGAAAGCAGAAACTGGACCCCTTCCTGACACCTTACACTAAAATTAACTCCAGATGGATTAAAGACTTAAACATAAGACCTGACACCATAAAAACCCTAGAAGAAAATCTAGGCAAAACCATTCAGGACCTAGGAGTAGGCAAGTACTTTATGACCAAAACACAAAAAGCATTGGCAACAAAAGCCAAAATAGACAAATGGGACCTAATCAAACTCCACAGCTTCTGCACGGCAAAAGAAACAGTCACTAGAGTGAATAGGCAATCAGTAGAATGGAAAAAAGTTTTTGCAGTTTACGCATCTGACAAAGGGCTGATATCCAGAACTTACAAAGAACTCAAACAGATTTACAGGAAGAAAACTAACAAGCCCATTCAAAAATGGACAAAGGATATGAACAGACACTTTACAAAAGAAGACATACATGAGGCCAACCAAAACATGAAAAAAATGCTCATCATCACTGGCCATTAGACATGCATATCAAAACCACTTTGAGATACCATCTCACTCCAGTTAGAATGGCGATCATTAAAAAATCTGGAGACAGCATATGCTGGAGAGGATATCGTGAAAGAGGAACACTCTTACACTGTTGGTGGGAGTGTAAATTAGTTCAACCATTGTGGAAGACAGTGTGGCGATTCCTCAAGGATCTAGAGATAGAAATTCCATTTGACCCAGTAATCCCATTACTGGGTATATATCCAAAGGACTATAAATCGTTCTACTATAAAGACCCATGCACATGAATGTTTATTGCAGCACTGTTTACAATAGCAAAGACCTGGAACCAACCCAAATGCCCATCGATGATAGCCTCGACTGGGAAAATGTGGCACATATACACCGTGGATTATTATGCAGCATTCAGAAATGATGAGTTTTTGTCCTTTGTAAGGACATGGATGAATCTGGAGAACATCATTCTCAGTACTCTGACACAAGAACAGAAAAAGAAATACCGCATATTCTCACTCATAGGCTGGTGAGAACAATTAGATCACATGCACACTGGGAGGGGATCTACTACACACTGGTGTCTATTGGGGGGAATGGGGGAGAGATTGTGGGGGAGGGGCTTGGGAGGCGTAGCCTGCGGATAAATTCCAAGTGTGGGTGAAGGGGAGAAAAGCAGCAAAACACACTGCCATGTGTATACCTATGCAACTACCTTGCTCGTTTTACATATGTACCCCAAAACCTATAATGCAATAAAAATTTAAAAAAAAAATGAAATTAAAGAAAAGAAGGGCACACAGAATGGCAGAACTTGTTGCTGCTACCTTGGAAAATAATCTGCCACAGACAGCAAGTAGGAAGAATGCTGGAATTTAAGATTTCAGAAATCTAGCCATCCAAAAGGATCACAAGAGCTCTTCCTGTGGCTTAAGGGTAGTGGAAGCAAAGATCAACAGAGCTGAGGAAGACAAGGGATAGTGAGCCAGGCCCATCCTCCCACCATTGCTGGCAGCCAGGCCAACGCCGGCCCTGCTCCTGCGCGGGGGCACCAGAGACCTCTATCCCAGGCCCAGGCTTGGTGCCCTCTGCGCCTCTCTTCCGCAGAGGCTCCAGGTCTTCCCCCTGGCGTTTGAGCTCCTGAGCACCAACCGCACCAGATCAGCTTGCTAAGGATTGGGTGTGCTCTGTGGTACCAGGGCCCAGGGACCATGGTTCTTATCTGGTCCTCCACCTTGCTGTGGAGGGATTGTTTTGGATCCAATGCCACCCCTCCTGCAAAACCCCCTTTTGCTCCACCCACCCAGAGCTGCCAGGGCTGCCCTGGGGCAAACAGCTGGCCCAGAATCGTGGGCCCTTTTCCTCACAATGCCCCTACCAGCACCGCTTGTCCCGGTGAGGATCCGGGCAGTGGGCAAGGGGTTGGAGGGTGGGGGCCTGCTTTGCCCAGAGCTGGCCCTACATCCCACAGCCCGGTCCCTGGAGAGAGGGGCTGATGGACACCCAGACACACACCCCCACCACCACGAGCAAACCGATTCCCACACACAGCCACACATGGTGTTCATGCGTGGGCACACACACACGACAAAATCACAGACACAGCTTGAAGGAGAGCAAGGGAGAGAGATGGAGAGATAGAAACAGAGGGAGAGACAGAGACAGTGATAGACAGAGGGGGAGGTGAAAGAGAGAAGGGGACAGAAAGCTTGAGGTGGAGCAAGAAGAACTGAAAGAGGGAGGGTGAGGGAGCTAGAAAATGACAGCCATAGAGCATTGCAGAGGGAGCCTCTGCTCTGGTAGACAGGGCCCCTTTGAGAAGGCTGAGGTAGGGTAAAGTTGCTGGGGCCAGGCCAAGATGGGGGAAAGGGTCGTCTATGTGGGAGGACCAATGGAACCCTGAGAAATGTATTTTCTTGGACTGGTTGGTTGCCTTGGGGGTGCATTTCCTGGGGCTCTTCCTTGGTTGGCTCCTCTCTGTCCTCTTGGTACAGTGGGCCCTGAGATTTGTAGAGTGTGCCCTTCTGCCTGGAGGGGGCGGTGGTGCAGAGCCTGTGCACGGGCTGAAGCCTGGGTCTCTCTTGAGTCTTTGGTACTGGAGTTTACACGAAGTCAGTGGCAATGGAAATCCAGGTGCACAGGGACAGTTTTCCCATCAGCTGAGAAGGAAATGTCCTTCCCTCAGAGAAAGCAACCCATGCCATCTGGAGTGGAGTTCTTGGCTGGTGTCTGTAGGACCCACTGTCCCGCCCACCCCTTCTCTAGACTTGGACAGTTGTGGAGGCTTCATATTAGTGAATTGAATTGCCTGGGCCTTTCAGGAGTGGGAAGATCCCCGGAACTGCAGGGAACACGCAACTGCACTTTCAGAGTCCGTCCAAGCCCGCCCTGCCCCAGCAGGAGTAGGGCTTCTGGTGGGACTGTAGCCAGATGGAAGAGGTGAAATGCTGCTTCCTGGAGGTGAGGCAGCGGTGGACACCCAGGAAGAGGTCCCAGACTGCAGCGAGGGCGCAGGCAGGTGAAAAAGAGGGAGCAGAGTCAAGGGACAATTGGGAAGCCCGGTGACACAAGGGGAGAAAGATGGAGAGTAGAAAGCCAAAAGGTTGCATCACTTAGTATTCCTAGTTGGTCTCCCATTCAATTACTAACCAGGCCGGACCATGCTTTGCTTCAGAGATCTGATGAGATTGGGCCCTTAAGCCAGCAGTTGGCTCTGTGCTGTCCCTATGGTTCCACCCAGCCTTTGCCAGGCTCCCTCGGGGGCTCCCAGCCTCTTGCCAGAGCCTAGGCTGCTCTCCCTCTCTACTGCTGCCTTGGAAACCCTGGAGTCATGTGCCTCAGTCTTCCCATCTACAACATGGTTGCTCCTTTGCCACCCACAGCCTGATACCCAGAGCCAGCTCAGCCACACAATGAACCCCATGGGCCAGGCATCCAGAGTCATGTCAGTGTCTGGACCCCTCCTACCCACTAAGGGAACCCTGACCATCAGAGGTCAGGTCCCATCCCAGACCAGCCCTATGTGCATGGAGTCAGGTCTCACCTGTGTCTTCAGCTTGGCCTTCCGTCTCCCTCACCTCCCCCAAATAGGGTCCCTGCAATGCAGGAGACAGTGCATGAGCACTTCAGCCCTGTGATGGCCGCTTCCAGGGCCTGCTGCTACTCAGCTGAGGGCAGCGTTCTTCTGTCCGGGAGCTCAGCCTTTGACAATTCCCTGGAGGGCCCCAGTTACCTCTCATTGATGGGATTGGAGCCCCTTATTCAGGCAGCACTTCCTGGGGGTGCCCTCCTCTCCAATCATCAGAGAGACGCTCAGGGAGGGTGTGCTGCAGCCACACCTCCTGAGACCCCTTGGACCCTCCTGGGCCAGGCAGAAACTGAGTAAACTTAGCCACCAAGGCCTTCTCCTGGCAGCCTGGTGCGAACCCAGCAGGCACCCTCTGTCACGTGCACATGGAAGGGGCACAGCATGCACTGGGTGAGCTGCTGCAGCTGTTGGCTCTGATTGCTTCATGGGAGGAAGTCAGCACCAGAAGTAGCTGCGGCCTAGCAGGTTGTGGTCCAGGACACACCACCCTTGACCCAGACAGTGAAGTCCATGGGACCCCTTCCAGGTGGGTGGCAGCTCAGCTCCACTGAGTTCCCACTGCTAAGAAGAAATTGTTTCTGCAGGCTGGCCTGCCTCAGGCCTGGGACCTCAGCGGGTGCGATGAGTGACTGAAGGAAACACATGGAAAACTTACACACAAGGCACTCAGAAGGCACGGTGGCACCCCCTCTGTCACAGTTTTGTGGCACCCCCTCTCCACAGGCACACCTCAGCAGCCATGAGTGAGGAAGGATTGACCCAGAACCTCGGGTTCTGCCAGAGAACCCTCAAATCATGAGCTAGAAACTGTTCCTCTAAAGGGCCAGGGGTTTGTCAATATTATCAGCCTTGACAACTATTTACCATGCCAAGGACTTAACTATGCTGTTGTAGCCAGACAGCAGCCTTCCCCAGACCACCTGTAAACAAACAGGCATGGCCGGACTCCTGTACAGCTTTATTCATGAACAGGCAACATTTCAGATTTCACAATGTCGTGAAGTATAATTGTTTTGATTTGTTTGAACATTTGGAAATGTAAAAATCCACTCTTAGCTCACCCGCAATACAAAAGCAGGTGGAGCCAGGCTGCACTTGGCTAATCACCAGCTGAGATGGAGCTCAGAGAAGTGGAAGACAGGGTGGGCAAGCCCAGCACTATCACAGTGGAGATTCACCCCAGGAGAGGTCCCCCTCAGCACCCCCTCTTCATCCCTCATCTTGGCTTCAAGAGCAGCTCAGGTGGAGAGTGGGTAAGCAGAATGGGCCTTAGCAACAAGGATGGAGATGCCAGCTCAGGCAGCCTGTGGACGGATCAACTCAGTGCATATTGCAAGCACCATTTACACCAAGGTGAGCACAGACACAACCAGCCCAGGAGGTGTGGGGGTTCTCTGGGGCAGGGAGTATTCTCTACCTTGCAGCTTATGTGGAAGTACCACATAGCAGTTGTTACAGATAACACACACTGAAAGAAAGCAAAACACAAATAGGACACCAGTTCTGGCCAGTTAGGTCTCACTGGCCATCGGAGTGAGGAGGCCCAGGTGGGCTTACTAGGGTGGTTGGTGTGGGCTTCTTCTTACAGGGAGGTTGGGACCACCAACTCACAAATTGATACACATGTAAAGTCCCCAGGGGCTCAGGGAAGTGTCTGTCAGTCATTAGGCAAGGGGGTCAGAGCTAGAGCCACAGAGCAAGAGAGGATCCCCGGTCATGTCATCTTGAGGGCTGAGAAGCCAGAGTGGGGGTACACATCCAGGGGCAGATGCATGAGGGTGGCTTCCAGGACCCTCCCCCTGCCCAGTGCCTGCCTATCTTCCAAGGGACCACCAAGGCCTGAGACTCAGAGACACACACCTGATCATCACACCTGGGCTTTCCTCACAAAAATAGACATGCCTGGTGCAGGCAGGCAGTCTGGGCTTGAGTCCAGGGAAAAGGTGGGGGTGCTACTGGGTAGGCCTGCTTCCCCAGACCCAGCTGGGATAGTTGGCCTGCACTTATCATTCTGCCAGTGTGCAGCCCAGATGTGAGGGCTCAGCTGTACACTCTGGCCACATCAATCACACTCCCCAGCCAAGTCCAGTTCTGCCCATCCCACCTAATCTGGTCCCCCATGCCCAGTGCCCACCATGATCCTGCCAGCCAGAAGGACCCGTTCTCATCTCCTAAAGCATGCATGCATGCCTGCAGCTCATAGGGACCCACAGCTTAGGGACAGCCCCTATGGACCCCCATGGTCATGGGGTCTCCTGACCTAACCCCCAGCTCTCCAGTCCTGGCCATAATGCCTTTTGGGGACAACCAAGCACTGGCCACTGATTGCCCCCAAGAAGGCAGAGAACGGGTTGGTCATGACAGCCTCAGGCCTGGGCCCTGGCCCCAGGGAAACTGCTGGTTAGTTCTGGTTTGGGCTTTGCATTGACAACAGGTCAAGCGATGCACAAAAGCATTCTCTTCAATCTGGTCCAACAGGAGGCTGTGGGACCCATTGCAGCCCCTAGACCAGCCTGCAGTGTTTCCAGCAGTATCGGGTGGGGAGCAGAAAAGGGTCCCACACTTGGCCAAAAGCTGACCCCTGACCTGCTCACCTACCCTGCACAGGGACCCCAGACTATTGGCAGAGAGGCAGGCAGCAAAGTTCATGTCTCCTGGGATCTCATCCAGGGCCCACAGAGGCCTGAGAAAACCAGGCAGGGGCTGAGCTGGGGGAGTCAGGAAGGGGGATGCCAAGTGAAGGGCAGTGTGCCACTGGGTGTGACTGGCACTAAGAATTCAGAATCTAGCTGGCCTTGAAAAAGTGACCACAGGACGGAGGCCAGCCAAGCCCTTCCACACCCCAACCAGCTGTCAGGCACACATGGTGCCCCTCACTTCCCCTGAGGCCCCAGGAAGGGCTCTTTCTTAACAAAATGGGGACCCCACCCACACCCACACATACAGTGGTGTTCACACACATCAGAGAAGTAATCTCCTGCTGTGCTGATGTGAGGAAGGAATATCACCGACCCAACATTTCCCAGCGTCATCCCCACATGGTGCTGAGCTTGGGGTTCCCAAGCCAACAGCCCACTAATACAGCAGCCCGAGGAATGCTGTGTACTGGAGGGACCTGCAGGGCCTTGGGGGCATTTCACAGTCAGAGCATCTCCCTGACTTTGTCATTCACTGACCCTATGCTTCAGTTTCCTCCACTATGACACAAGAGAGAAATCCCACCCACAGACCTGGGGACCCAGCGAGGCCACTGCACCAGGTTAAATGACTAGAATGTACAAAAACCAGGCTGAAAGGTCCTGCCCAGGGTATCTTGCCCTGGGACTGAGATCCACCGGTCCATAGCCAGGCCAGCCTGTCAAGGACAGGTCCCAGTTCCCAGTCCCTGCAGTTGAGGCCCCAGCACTCTCAGGGAGACACAGGGTGGGATGGAGTAGAAGGAAGCCCCGTCATAAGAGCCCTGGGCAAACCTGAGAGAACAAGCATTAAACTGAGACTCGAGTCTAAAACCAGCTCCACCAAAAGACTTGGGTTTGGGGAGATGTGAGGGCTGGGGTCAGGGAAAAAACTCTCTGGTTTTACACCCACAGGAAGATCTGCGAAGCGCTCTTGGGTAGAGTACATGTTGCCAGGTGTGTGGTTGAAAAGAGCCTAAGAAGAGGGGGTGCCTGGAAGGAACCCCGACATAATGAGAGAGGGTCCAGCCTTCCCACTTGGGATCCAGGCACATTCTGCACAGCTTTTTTAAGAATGCCAGAAAAAGAAATTTAGAGGCCAGCGAGACGAATGGGGCTTTACTGGAACTACCTGGCCTAATCCTCCAAACAACCTGGCCACAGAAGCCCACCAGTCTTCTGGGGCAGGTGAGGAACCTGAGGTCTGATGAGTACACCCAAAAAGTCCAGACAGAGACCCCTGGGCCCCCACACCTCCCCTGTGGCAGCTCCAGCCCCACTTTCTCACTAGTCAGGCAGTGGGCCTACTGGGCCATGACCACTCCCGTACACTGAGAAGCAGCTTCACACCGCCACCTGGCTGGGGACAGGGTCACCACCCTCCAGCCACTTTGGAGCTGTCTGCACCAGCCCTGAAGCTAAGCAGGGTCAGGCCTTACTGTAGATTCTCTGAAGGACTGCCTGAAAAAATGGGCAGCTGGAGGCTTTTGGCTTACAACTCCCTTTCCACTTTGCCGCACTTGCTGCAATGCTTGCCAACTGCCCCCTTACTTCCTGGCCTCCTGTTTCCCACCTACCTTCACCCCCACTGCAGTTGTGGTGCTTTCTCTAGGCATCCCCCATCACAATAGCAGTCTGAGAGTTGGGGCGGTTGAGAAGTGCTGCGCAGGGGAAGAATGCGGGAAAAGAGCAGGAACCTGAGAGCCTCCAAGTCTGGTCTTTCCATGCTGTCCACCATCCAAGAGTCAGCCAGACCTTATCCTGCTCAGCTTCCCGGCTGGGTTGCCCTCAGGTTGCTATGTTGACTGGTGGCTGCCATAATGGAGCCACACAGGGAAGTTTTAGGCTGAGGTGGGTGGGGGGGCACAGACCGGCAGGAAAAGGGGTGTTTGAGAATCAGAGTGTGGTTAGGAAGAGTTGCCAAAAGCTAGGGAAAGTGGGAAGTGAGCGGGAGGCTAAAAGCCCCCATGCCACTGGATTCCCCAGGTGATTCCTTATCTAATCCCCAGCTGTGCCCTACCCTGCTCAGCTTCTGTGCTGGGGCACCCTCAGGCTACTACCTTGACCTGGGTCAGCCAGCATGGACACCCATGGAGAGGTCCCAGTCTGTGTTGGGACAGTTAATGGTGTCCAGAGTCTGAGGGCAGTTGAGAAGTGCTGTGACAAGTGGGGGAATGCAGAAAAAGAGCAGGAAGACAAGATTCCAGCCCTTGTCTCCCCAGATGTTTCCCCATCCAAGCCTCAGTCAATCCTGACCCTGCTTAGCTTTAGGACCCAAGGTACCCTCAGGCTGCTACAGCCAGGACAAACCCCACCAAAGAGGTCCTGGACTTTGGCGAGAACACCAATAAACGGAGGCCCAGAAGCCAAGCAGGGTCAAGCCTGGCAGGGGCTTGGATGGGAATAGCCTGGAACAACTGGGGCCTGGAGGCTTTTCCTTTTCCCCCTAATTCTAGCATTTTCCCACTTGTTTTAATGCTTCCCAACTGCCCCCTGACTCTCTGTTTTCCCCTTTCTCACTTCCATAAGCCCTCCCTGAGGCTAAGGACCTCCCAGTTTGGGTTTGTCTGGCAGGCCCCAAGCCCATAGCAGGTGCAGGGAACTGCAGCCCAGAAGCTAAGCAGGGTTGGATCTGGCTGCAGCTTGTATGGGGGATTGCTTGTAAAGACCAGGGTTGGAGGTTTTTGCCTTTTCGCTTTCTTCAAGCCCTCCACTGTTTGTCCCAGTGCTTCCCAACTGCCCCTTGACTCTGTCCCATCTTTCTCACTTGCTCACATCCCTTGGCCTGGGACTTTCTTGTGTGGGTTTGTCTCGGCAGCCCTAGGGTGTTGCAGCCCTGAAGCTAAGCAGGGTCTTGCCTGGCTGGGGCATGGATGGGAGAACACCTGGGGAGATGGGAGCTGTAAGCTTTACTTTCTCGATTCCGTCCCACTCTCCCATGCTTGTTGCAATGCTTCCCAAGAGCATCCTGACACTATGGCTTTGCATTTCACATTTCTGCCTGCCTGTGCCCCCACCAAGGACAGGGACCTTTATGTGGGTGTCCCTTCCAACAGCCCCAGGCACTGTGGCAGCCTGATGGTGCTCTTGCCCAGAAGCTAAGCAGGATCAGGCTTGACTGGGGCTTAGATGGGGAACCACCCGGGAAGACCAGGAGATGGAGGCTTTTGGATTCCCCCTTTCTTCCACTTTGCCCATCTTGCCCCTATGTTTCCCAACCACACCTTGACTCACTGCTCACCCTGTTTTCCACTGCTCTGATCCCTCGAGGCATCCCAGCACATTTTTGTGGCAGTCTGCCTGACTGCCCTCAGGTGCCATAGCACCCTGAGGGGGCCCCAGTGCAGAAGTTAAGCAGGTTCAAGCCTGGCAGGGGCTTGGTTGGGAAGCCACCTGGGGAAACCAGGGGCTGGAGGCTTTATTCTTCCTATTCCCTTTTTTGCTTTCCCTTGCTTGCCATATTGCTTCCCAACCCTGATCCTGACCCTGACCCCTTCTTTTCTGTCAGGCTGCAAGCCCCTTGTGGCCTGAGACCTTCCCATAAGTGCTTGTCCCATTAGACCCCAGGAGCCAAAGAACCCTGAGGGCACCCCAGCCTGTGACCTAAACAGGGTCAGGCCTGACTGTGTACTGAATGGAGGTCTGCCTGGGAAAATGGGACTGAAGGTTTTTGGCTTCTTGCTCCCTTCCTGCTTTTCCCCAATTGTCACAACACCTCCCAACCACCCCCAACCCTCTGACTAGCCATTTTTTGGCTGCCTGTGCACCTGCTTGGCCCGGGACCTCCCTTAAGGGGTCTGTCTCTGAAGTCACTGAACACCATCAAAACTAAGCCTGGCTTGGGCTTGGATGGGAAACTGCCTGAATAATGGGGCCTGGAGGCTTTTCCCTTCTGGTTTCTTTCCCAGGTTCCCCTGCTTGTTGCAAAGCTTTCCAACTGCCCCCTGACCCTCTGGCTTTTTCTTTCCCACTTTTACCCATCTGTGCCACCACTGCCTCCTGCGGCATTCCCGAGCGATACTGTCCTAGCAGCCATTAGGATCCATAGCTGTCTCAGGGAGCCCAAGCATAGATGCTAAGCAGGGTCAGGCCTCGGTGGTGTTTCAATGGGGGGGCCACTTGTGGAGACTGAACAAGAGACTTTTGATTTCCAGCTCCCTCCTGGTTTTTTAGCTTCTGGCAATGTTTCCCAACCACCTGCTAACTCTCTGGCCCTCCTTTTTCAGCCAACCTGCTCCCCTCCCTGGCCAGGGACCTCCCTGTGAGGCTCTGTCTTGGCAGCCTCTGAACACCATAGCAGTCTGAGAATCAGGGTAGTTGAGAAACATTGCAACAAGAGGGGAAAGCAGGAAGTGAACAGAAAGCTAAAAGCCTCCAGGCCTGGTCTTTTCATAGGGTACCCCATCCAAGTACCAGTCAACACCAACCTGCTTATCTTCCTGGCTGGGGCACCCTCAGACTGCTATGGCAAGTGGAGCCTGCTGGAACAGACCCCAACGGGGATGTCCCAGATCAAGGTGCAGACACAGGCAGAAAAGTTGGGGGATGGTGGTCAGAGAGTCAGAGGGAGGTTGGGAAGGGCTGGGGAAAGCACAAAGAAGTGAGGGAAATTGGGAAGTAAGAAAGAAGCCAAAAGCCTCCAGCCACAGGACACCCCAGTGATCCCTTATCTAAGCCCCAGACATGCATTGCCCTCCTCAACTTCTGTGCTGAGGCCCCCTCAGGCTGCTATGTCACCCAGGGACAGCCAGGATGGACCCCCCCATGGCAAGGTTCCAGTTTGTGTTGGGAGTGCATGAGGGCAGGAAATTGTGTCCAAATAGTCTGGGGGCAGTTAAGAAGTGTTGTGACAAGCAGGTGAAAGGGGGAATAGAGTGGGAAGCCAAAAGCCTCCAGCCCCCGTCTCCCCAGGCCATCCCTCATCCAAGCCTCAGTCAAGCCTGACCATGTTTAGCTTCTGGGCCCAGGCACCCTCAGGCTGGTATGGCCCACGGGGTCTGCCAGGACAAACTCCCACAAAGAGGTCCCGGGCTGCTGCAAGAAAGCAGGTGGGTGGGGCCCCAGAAGTCAAGTAGGTTTATGCCTGGTGGGAGCTTCAATGGAGGACCACCATGAAAGAGCAGGGGCCGAAGGCTTTTGCCTTTTCACTTTTTTCAAGCTTTCCCTTGCTTGTCCCAACACTTCCCAATTGCCCCCTGACTCTCTGTCACCTGTTTCTCACTTGCTTACACCCCAGCTAAGGCCAGCAGCCGCTTGGTGTGGGTATGTCTTGGCAGCTCTCAGTTGTAATAGCAGCTCCAGGATGGGGGACTGCCTTGGGACTTGGGGGCTGGAGGCTTTGGCTTCCTGATTCCTCGCCACTCTTCCTTGCTTGTCACAATGCTTTCCAAGGGCCTCCTGACACTCTCGCTTTCTATTTTTTGTTTCCACCTACCTGTGTCACCGCCAAGGACAAGGATCTTTTCTTGGGTGTCTGTCCCAGTAGACCCTGGCAGCATAGCAGACTGAGGGCACCCCAGCCCAGAAGCTTTATGAGGGCAGGCTTGACTAAGGCTTAGATGGGGGACTACCTGGGGAGACCAGGAGTTGGAGGCTTTTGGCTTCCCTCTTTCTTCCACTCTGCCCTGCTTGTTTCAAGTCACAAACTGTTCCCTTACTGACTGCCTTCCCCCTTTTTGGCCCACCTACTTCCTCATGGCAGCCTGGGATGTTTTTGTGTGGATCCATCAGGCAGCCCTCGGTTGCCACAGCACCCGGAGGAGGCTCCAGCATGGAAGCAAAGCAGAGTCCATCCTTGCTGAGGCTTTGATGGGGGGCCTGGGGAGGCTGGGGGCTGGAAACTTGTGCCCTGTCACTCCGTTTTCACTTTCTCCCACTTGTTTCAAGGCTTTCTATCTGCTCTGTGATTCCTCCTCTCTTTTCTGTCAGCCTGCAAGCCCATCATGTGCTGGGATCTCCCTGTAAGTGTTCATCCTGGTAGGCCTGGAGGCCATAGTACCCTGAGGTAACCCCAGCCTGGGAGCTAAGCATGGTTGGGTCTGGCTTGGGCTTGGATGCAGGACCACCTGTGGGGACAAGGGGCTAGAGACTTGGCTTCTGGCTCCTTTCTTCCTTTCCCTTGATTCTCACAATGTTTCCCAATTGCCCCTGACTCAGTCCTACCTGTGCCCCTGCTGTGGCTTGACACTTTCCCAAAGGGGTCTGTCTCTGATGTCCCTGAATGCCCTCACAGCTGAGGGTGCCTAGGCCCAGAAGCTGAGCAGGGCTGGGCCTGGCTTGGACTTGGATGGGGGGCTGCCTAGGGAGAAGGGATCTGGAGTCTTTTGGCTTCTGATTTTCTTCCCAGTTTCCCCTGCTTGTTGCAAAGCTTCCCAGATGTGCCATGACACTCTGGCTTTCTCTTTCCCACTCCTGCTCACCCGTGCTCCTGTCTCATCCTGGGATGTCCTGAGGGGATCTGTCCTAGCAGTTCTTGAATGCTATAGCAGATCGCAGCCTAGAAGCTAAGCAAGGTTGAGCCTTGGTGGGGATTGGATTGGGTACTGCTTGGGGAGATGGCGGGCTGGAGGCTTTTGGCTGCCTGCTCCCTCCTGTTTTTTTTTTGTTGTTTTGTTTTGTTTTGTTTTTTGTTATTGTAATGCTTGCTGACCACTCACTAATTTTCTGGTACTACTTTTAGAGCCTGCCTGCTCAGCCCCTACCTCCCACCCACTGCCAGCAACCTCCCTGTGGGTGTCTGTCATGGCAACTCCTGGTTACAATAGCAGCCTGAGGTTGCCTCAAGTCAGAGTAAGCAGGATCAGTACTAGCTGGGGTTTGAATGGTGGAATGCCTGGGAGACAAGGTCCTGGAAACTTGGCTTCCAGCTCCCTTCCCACTTTTTATTTTTTATTTTTTATTTTTATTATTTTTAGTCCCAGGGTTTCATTATGATGACCAGGCCAATATTGAACTCCTGACCTCATGATCCACCTGCCTCAGTCTCCCAAAGTGCTGGGATTACAGGCGTGAGCCACTGTTCTTGGTTCCCTTCCCACCTTCTTCTACTTGTTACAGAGCTTCCAAACTGACCCCTGACTCTCTGGCCCCTACTTTTATGTTCCAGTGCATCCCCGCTAGGACCAGAGACCTCCACGTGAGGTCTGATTCAGCAGCTTCCCGGTGCCACAACACCCTGAGGGTTCCCCAGCCTGAAACCTAAGCAGGATCAGGCCTTGCTGCCCTTTTATGAAGGACTGCTTGGAGAGATCGGGGGCTGGAGGCTTTGGCCTTCAGCTCCCTTTTCACTTTCCTGCACTTGCTGCAATGCTTCCTAACAGCCCCCTTATTTCGTGTGTGGTTGTGGACTCCCCTTAGGGCCCCTTCTATGCAGCCCCCAAACACCATAGCAGTCTGATAATTAGGAGGCAGTTGAGAATTGTTGTGACAAAGGAAGAAAGCAGAAAAATGGCAGGAAGCCAAAAGTCTCCAGGCTCAATCTTTCCATGTGTTCCCCTATCCATGAGAAACCAGGCGCAATTCTTCTTAGCTGCCGGGCTGGGGTGCCCTCAGGCTGCTATGGTGACTGTGGGCTGCTGGAGTGGATTCCCATGGGGAAGTCCCAGGCCGAGGTGGGGGCACAGGCAGGCAGGAAAGTGGGGGTGAGTCAGAGAGTCAGAGGGCTGTTGGGAAGAGTTAACAAAAGTAGGGGAAAGTGGGAAGTCAGCGGGAGGCAAAATGCCTCCAACCACAGAACTCCCCCAGTTGGTTCCTTATCTTAGCCCAAGCCATGCCCTACTCTGCTCAGTTTTCATGCTAGGGCACATTCAAGCTGCTATGCCGACCCAGGCCAGCCAGAATGGGCCCCCACGGAGAAATCCCAGTCCATGTTGGGGTCATAGGTGGGCAGTTAATGGTTCTAGAGAGTCTGGGGGCAGTTAAGAAGTTTTGCGAGAGCCAGAAAAGAGCAGGAAGACATAAGCCTCAGTAAAATTTGACCCTTTTTAGCTTCCAGGCTGAGGTGCTCTCAGACAGCTATGGCCCACGGGGCTGGCCAGGACCAACACCCACAAAGAGGTTCCCGGCTGCAGCAAAATCGCTGGCACACAGGGGCCTGGAAGCTAATCAGGGTTGGGCCTGGCAGGGGCTTGGATGGAAAAAATCCTAGAAAGACTGAGGGCTAAAGGCTTTTGCTTTTTCACCTGCTTTAAGCTTTTCTCCGTTTGTCCCAATGCTTCCCAACTGCCGCCTGGCTCTCTGTCCCTACTTTCCCACTGCCTACACCCCTGACAAGGCCTGTGATCTCCCGTTGTGTGTTCATCTCGGCAGCCCCGAGGTTCAATAGCAGCCCCAGGGTGCTGCAGCCCAGAAGATAAGCAGGGATGGGCCTGGCTGGGGCTTAGATCAGGGACTGCCCTTAAACACCAAGGCCTGGAGGCTTTTACTTGTTTGCCTTCTTCAAGCTTTCCCCCCTTTTTGCAGCGCTTCCTGCTGACTCTCTGCCCCCACTTTCATGCTTGCCTACACTCCCACCATGGATCAGGACTTCTCCATGTAGGTTTGTCTCAGTAGCCCCCAGGTGCCATAGCAGCTCTCTGGCTCTGCAGCTGAAAGCTAAGCAGGTTATGGTCTTCCTGGGGCTTGGATGGGGGACTGCTTGGGGAGAAGGGGGCTGGAGGCTTTGGCTTCTGGATTCCTTCCTACTCTTCCCACTTGTTGCACTGCTTCCCAAGAACTTCCTGACACACTGGCTTTCTATTTCTTGTTCCTGCCTGCCTGCACCCCCTTTAAGGACAGAGACCTTTTCTTAGATGTCCATCCAGGCAGCCTCCAGCACGATAGGAGGCTGAGGGCACCCCAGTCCAGAAGCTAAGCAGAATCATGCTTGAAAGGCACTTGGATGGGGGAACACCTGGGGAGACCAGGAGCTGGAGCTTTTTGGCTCCCCGCTTTCTTCCACTTTGTCCTGCTTATCCCAATGCTTCCCAACTGCCCCGGATCACTGGCGCCTTGGTTTTTTGCCTGCCTGTGCCCACATGCAGCCCAAGACTTTCTTCTGGGAGTCTTCCCAGCAACCCTTGGAAGTCATAGCAGTGTGGGTGGGCCCCATCTTGGAAGGTAAGCAGGGTCCAGCCTAGTTGGGGCTTGGATGAGGGGCCGCCTGGGGAGATTGGGGGCTAGAGGTTTTCTTCCCATTTTTTTTTCACTTTCCTCTGCTTGTTGCAATGATTCCCAACCACCCCCTGAATCTAGACTCCTCTTTTCTGTCAGCCTGAAAGCCTGTCACGGCCTGAGACATCCTTGTAAAAGTTTGTCCTGGTAGATCATGGGCACCATAGCACCCTGAGGGCACCCTGGCCTGGGATGTAAGCAGGATCCATCCTGGCTGGGGCTTGGATGTGGGTCAGGGGGATGGAGGCCTTTGGCTTCTTGCTTCATTATCTCTTTTTCCCTATTGTTGCGAGGCTTCCCAACCTTTCAGGATTCTCTGGCCAGCTCTTTTCTGCCTGCCGGTGCCCCTGCTATGCCTTGGGATCTCCCTGAAGGGGCATGTCTCTGATGTGACAGAAGGCCATTGAAGCTAAGCAGGGTCAGGCCTGGCTTGGATATGAATGGGGGACAGTCTACAGACACGAGGGCTGGAAGCCTTTGAATTCCAGTTCCCTTCCCAAGTTCCCTTGCTTTTTGCACATCTTCCCAACTGCTCCACTCCCACATGCCTGTGCTCCTTCTGCATCCTGGGGTGTTTGTGTGGGGTCTATCCTAGTAGTTGTTGGGCATGCTAGCAGGCTGAAGGTGCCCCAGCCTAAAAGCTAAGCGGTGTTTGGCCTTGGTAGGACTCGGATTGGCGACTGCTTGGGGAAACTGGGGGCTTAAGGATTTTGACTTCCCTTTCCTTCCTGATTTTTTTGCTAGTCACAATGCTTCCTAACCATCTGCTTACTCTCTGGCCCTCCCTATCTAGCCTGCATGCTCCACACCACGGCCAGAGACCTCCCCTTGGGGCTCCATGTAGGTAGCTCCTGAACATCATAGCAATCTGAGAGTCAGGAGGTGATTGAGAAACATTACAACAATAGGGGAAAGTGGAAAGAGAGCAGGAAGCCAAAAGCCTGGATGTCTGGTCTGTCCACATGGTCTCCCATTTAAGAGTCAACAAGGCATGACCCTTCTTAGCATTCGGGTTGGGGTGCTCTAAGACTGCTATGGTGACTGGGGGTTGCAAAAACAGATCCCCACTAGAAATTCCCAGACTGAGGTGGGGGTGCATTTAGGCAGAAAAAGCAGGGTCAGAGAGTAAGGTGTTTGGGAAGAGTTGCCAAAAGTGGGGGGTGGGGGGAAGCAGGAAGTGAGCAGGAGGCCAAATGCTTCCAGCAACTGAAAGGTCCTTTATTTAAGCCACAGCAGTGCCCTACCCTGCGCAGCTTCTGTGTTTGGGCGACCTCAGTCTGCTATTCTGACCTGCATCAGCCAGGACAGGGCCCCATGGGGAGGTCCCATTCCATGTTGGGAGCACAGGTGGGCAAGAAATGGTGTCCAGAGTGTCTGGGGGCAGTTAAGAACTGTTGCTGACAGCACAGGAAAGTGAGAAAAGAGCAGGAAGACAAAAGCCTCCAGCCCTGGTATCCCCAAGGGGTTCCCCATGGAAGCTTCATTCAAATCCATTCCTGCTTAGCTTCCAGGACGAGGTGCCCTCAGGCAGGGCTGGCGAGGACAAACCCTTACAAAAAGGTCCCAGGCTATGGTGAGTTGTGGTAAAAATGCTCGCGGGTGAGGAATGCTGAAGAGGACAATGCAACAGGCTAAGAGAATCCTACTTAGGATTTGTTTATTTTTTATTCTTTGACTTTGCCTGCAACTTCTACCTGCTACACTTTATCAAGCTCATCTTTTAATCTACTTTTTCTTCCCTGATTACTTAAAATAATGCTGCCTTCACAACATTTAACAATGCAACTGCTTAACTGAAAAAAAAAATAACATACCCCCAGTGAAGTTCCTCAGTAATGGCATACAGTAAATTAAAATGCCAAGTTAACATTACTGGTTATATATTAAAAAATTCATAGTTACACTTCTAGCCTTTATAGTCTCAGCCATATGCATCCTGGCTACAGCTAGCATTGCAGTAATATCTATTACTGAGTTGGTTCAAACAGCTGCCTTTGTAGATAATCTGACCAAAAATGATGGAAAGGGGTGGAAGAACATCTCTTCTGGTTAGACCTCCATTCGAGGGAGTCACTCTTTAATTGGAAAAGATTGTTACTGATTGTGCTCATAATTGTCTTATGTTATTTATTAATCCTAAGATGAAAAGCTGGAATAAAAGTAATGATCTCATTGCCTGACACACTCATAGCTGAATGCCTCAATGACCAGCAGACAATAGAGCCTAATTGTATTAAAAAGAAAAAATTGAAAATATTGGAATTAAACTGGGGTGGTTGGCAAAATATTACAGAAATTTTTTAGGGAAAGTTGTAGATTATAGTCTCAAAACCTTTGGAAGGCTGAAAGGTTTTATTGCAGCAAGCCAAGGGTTGCCAGCCATTCCATTAAATTAGGGAGAAGATAGGGAGGATAAGAATTTCTTCTTCTTTTTTTTTTTTTTTTTAATTTTTATTGCATTATAGGTTTTGGGGTACATGTGCAGAACGTGCAAGATAGTTGCATAGGTACACACATGGCAGTGTGTTTTGCTGCCTTTCTCCCCCTCACCCACACTTGGTATTCATCCCCAGGCTATCCCCCCCAGTTCCCCCCCACTGTCCCTCCCCCATTTCCCCCAACAGTCCCCAGTGTATAGTAGACCGCCTCTCTGTGTCCATGTGTTCTCATTTTTCTCACCCGCCTATGAGTGAGTATATGCGGTATTTCTTTTTCTGTTCTTGTGTCAGTTTGCTGAGAATGATGTTCTCCAGATTCATCCATGTCCCTACAAAGGACACAAACTCATCATTTCTGATTGCTGCATAATATTCCATGGTGTATATGTGCCACATTTTCCCAGTCCAGTCTATCATCGATGGGCATTTGGGTTGGTTCCAGGTCTTTGCTATTGTAAACAGTGCTGCAATGAACATTCGTGTGCATGTGTCCTTATAGTAGATTGATTCACAGTCTTTTGGATAGATACCCAGTAATGGGATTGCTGGGTCAAATGGAATTTCTATTTCTAGGTCCCTGAGGAATCGCCACACTGTCTTCCACAATGGTTGAACTAATTTACACTCCCACCAACAGTGTAAGAGTGTTCCTATTTCTCCACATCCTCTCCAGCATCTGCTGTCTCCAGATTTTTTAATGATCGCCATTCTAACTGGTGTGAGATGATATCTCAATGTGGTTTTGATTTGCATCTCTCTAATGACCAATGATGATGAGCACTTTTTCATATGTTTGTTGGCCTCATGTTATGTCTTCTTTTGTAAAGTGTCTGTTC
Source organism: Saguinus oedipus (assembly GCA_031835075.1). Taxonomy (NCBI): domain Eukaryota; kingdom Metazoa; phylum Chordata; class Mammalia; order Primates; family Cebidae; genus Saguinus; species Saguinus oedipus. The sequence goes on from CM063171.1 coordinate 25,060,879, forward strand.
ATATCCTTTGCCCATTTTTGAATGGGCTTGTTTGTTTTTTTTCTGTAAATCTGTTTGAGTTCTTTGTAAATTCTGGATATCAGCCCTTTGTCTGATGCGTAAACTGCAAAGATTTTTTCCCATTCTGATGGTTGTCGATTCACTCTAGTGACTGTTTCTTTTGCCGTGCAGAAGCTGTTGGGTTTGATTAGGTCCCGTTTGTTTATTTTAGCTTTTGTTGCCAATGCTTTTGGTGTTTTGTTCATGAAGTCCTTGCCTACTCCTACGTCCTGAACGGTTTTGCCTAGATTTTCTTCTAGGGTTTTTATGGTGTCAGGTCTTCCATTTAAGTCTTTAATCCATCTGGAGTTAATTTTAGTGTAAGGTGTCAGGAAGGGGTCCAGTTTCTGCTTTCTGCACATGGCTAGCCAGTTTTCCCAACACCATTTATTAAATAGGGAATCCTTTCCCCATTGCCTGTTTTTGTCTGGTTTATCAAAGATGATATGGTTGTAGATATGTTGTGTTGCCTCCGATGTTTCTGTTCTGTTCCATTGGTCTATATCTCTGTTTTGGTACCAGTACCATGCTGTTTTGATTACTGTAGTCTTGTAGTATAGTTTGAAGTCTGGTAGCGTGATGCCTCCCGCTGTGTTCTTTTTGCTTAGAATTGACTTGGCTATGCGGGCTCTTTTTTGGTTCCATATGAAATTCATGGTGGTTTTTTCCAGTTCTATGAATAAATTCAATGGTAGTTTGATGGGGATAGCATTGAATGTGTAAATTACTTTGGGCAGTATAGCCATTTTCACGATATTGATTCTTCCTAACCACGAACATGGAATGTTTCTCCATCTGTTTGTGTCCTCTCTTATTTCGTTGAGCAGGTGTTTGTAGTTTTCCTTAAAGAGGTCCCTTACATTCCTAGTGAGTTGTATTCCTAGGTATTTTATTTTCTTTGTAGCGATTGTGAATGGCAGTTCATTCTTAATTTGGTTCTCTTTAAGTCTGTTATTGGTGTATAGGAATGCTTGTGATTTTTGCACATTGATTTTATATCCTTCTCAGCACCACATCACACCTACTCCAAAATTGACCACATAATTGGAAGTAAAGCACTCCTCAGCAAATGCAAAACAACGGAAATCATAACAAACAGTCTCTCAGACCATAGTGCAATCAAGTTGGAACTCAGGATTCAGATAATAACTCAGAACCGCACAGCTTCATGGAAACTGAACAACTGGCTCTTGAATGTTGATTGGATAAACAATGAAATGAAGGCAGAAATAAAGAAGTTCTTTGAAACCAACGAGAATGAAGACACAACGTACCAGAATCTCTGGGACACATTTAAAGAATTTCTTCTAATCCAGAAGTTGTCATACTTTCTCCTCCTGTTTGTGGACTGTTGTTTTGGGGGCCAGTGGCAGAAGCTGTTCAGGGCTGCCCATTGGACTCCCTTGGGGGCCACGGGCAGGCAGTTCCCATGTATGTAATTGGTTCCCAAAGTCTTCCAGACTCAGGGCTCTCACTCTGCCAGGCTGTGCCCAGGGCAAGCCAGAAGTACCAGCAAAACCACAACCCTCACTGAAGGGTGGATGTTTGTGGATTAGCACCCCAGCTTCCTTGCCTTTCAAGAGTGAGAAAGCTCTGAGGCTACTTCCACACAGACTCTCATAGGGGACTCTGGGGGACCAAGCTGGGGCTTCAGTGGTAACTTGCTTACCACACTTCACTGCTCTTCCTGCTTCCTGCCTCCCTGCATCCCTGCCTCCCTGCCTCCCTTCCAGCCTTTCTCATAGCACTTCCTGGGGGCATCTCCTAAGCAAATTACTTGCAGTCAAATATTTGACCTAGAGTCTGCTTTAGGGAGCTACTGCTGAAAGACAAGATGGGGTGCAAGACTGGAACTCTATTCCCATTCAGGGCCCCTGCGACCCCTCACTTCATCCCAGGCTGCCAAGAGCTCTGTGCCCACTGACTCTGTCCCTGGCTCCTCCTCCCTATGTGCTCCTTGAACTTGCTCAGGGGCAGTCACTTCAAGGACCCCAGAAGACAACAGCAAGAACGTGGCACCTGGGTGATTGGAGAAGTTCCTTTTCAGCTGAGGACTCCACGGACTGGATCTCCCCTGGCACTAGCATCTCAGCCAACTTGAGCTGGGTGAGGTAGAATCACCTGGCTGATGGCAGAGGCCTGTGTGTAGTTGGAGGAGTAGCAATTAGCTGCTGCAGTGATAGCTGAGATGGGGCTGCTAAATGGGTCCATTAGAGGGCATCAGTGAAACTACAGGATGGTGGCTCCAGCAGCCACAAATGCTCTTGCTGGCTGGGGATGGGGCTTGGGGGAGGTTTACCTTAAAATGTCATGGAGAGTGGGGCCCCCTAGGTGAGCACTACTTTAAAAGGGGAGGGGTGACCCTCTCTTGCAGCCACAGCCCTCCACGGAGTGCCCATCTGCAGTCAAAGTCCACCTGCAAAGTGATGCCTGCTCAGCCAGCAGTTAGTGGCTTTAATGGGGCCCTGCACCAAGCATACTTAACACGCTTCAGAGGGCCTGGTCCTAGCCATTAGCTCATTAGCTCCAGCCATTGGGCCCCATTTTGCAGACAGGGGTGGGGCAGGGACCCATGGAGTGACATGCTAAAAGTCAACTGGTAGGTTGATCTGAACAGAACTCCACAACTTTCCTTATCCAAAACCAAACCTACATGGCCTTGCCCCCAGAGATTTAACCCTTTTGAGACTTGGGACTGGGTTTTAGTCATCACTAACACCCTAAGGTCTGGTTTCAGGCCTGGCACAGGGCAGGTCTTTTAAAAAATGGTTATTGAGGAGGAAGAGGAAGACCCAGCAGCTAGTGCAGCCCCCACCCCAGGATCCTCTATGCCTCGGCCATGTGGGGTCATCATTGCAGAAGCCAGCAGATGTGGGCTGTGCTCCTGGAGGGGCCACTCACTGTGTGGTCTCAGACAAGTGACTTGACCTCCCAGGGCCTTAGTTTCCTCATCTCTAGAACAGGGCTAATAATAAGACCATTTCAAGGGGTTGTGTGAGGATTCAATGGGACATTTTGTTTTTACACATCCATGTGTGAGCTGCATCAGGAGTACATGTCTAAACACAGCAGCCGTGCCTCCTGGTAGCTGACTGAACTTGTAGAGGCAGCAGAAAAGAACAGGAAAAAACCCAGATGGAAAGTGCAGGCCAGCTCCAGCTCTGTGGCTAGGGTTCTGGGCTTCAAGGTTCTCTGAAACAGGTAGAAGTTGGGGCTTAACAACCTCTAAGGGTGCTTTCAGCTCTAAAGCCCTTTTGGCTCTGTCCAGGGAAGGGCTACTGTGTGTCAAGAGGGGGCTGGCACTACTGAGGATGGTGGCATGGGGGGTGGGACAGCCCAGAGGACCAGGTTTGCTGGAAGAGAGCCAAATTCTGGGCTGATAAATGTCAGTGGCTTGAAAGCCATCCCCTGCATGACATTGTGTGCCCAGCCCATTCATCACTAGGTGGAGAGCAGGGGGTTAGGGATGGGGCACTGGCTTAGACACAGGCCTGCCTTGTCCTTAGCAGCACACTCTGGGTGGCAGAGCAGGAGGCTGTGCAGTCTTGCTGTATTTGGGCTGTGAATGCAGTAAGAGCAGTTCTCCCACTGGGCACCTCAGAGAGGACCCCAGCCCCAGATCTGCCACCTCCCACAACTCCAGAGCGAACCTGCCAGCTCCTTACTAATCATCCCTGGTTTGCTTCCTGGGCTTGATAACCTCTGCCCATTAGTGAATTCTGGCTGCATCTAAAAAAAACAAATGGACCCCTCTCTCCAGTGCACAGAATGGGAAACTGAGGCAGATAAAAGTGGGGTGCCTTGCATGCAACTGCTACTCACTGCAGTTCTGTTGGGGGAACTGATAGCAGAGGGGCAGAGAGAGAAACAAGACAAAGCCATGGAGAGTGGAATGAAGCACACTTGGCCCGGGTTCAGCTTCCAGCCCACCTCCAGGCACTGCTTTTCATCTGCCATCAGCAGCCCCAGGGTGGAGGCTGTACAGGAGAATTAAAGAGGCCCATCTTACAGACGGGGAAATGGAGGCTCACAGAGAAGCTATAAGGTATACAAAGCTCTTACAGAGCACCGCTTATTTTTTAAAAAATAATTAAATTTTTACTGCATTATAAGTTTTGGGGTACATGTGCAGAACGTGCAAGATAGTTGCATAGGTACACACGTGGCAGTGTGTTTTGCTGCCTTCCTCCCCTTCACCCAAATTTGGCAGTTCTCCCTAGGCTATCCCTCCCCAGTTCCCCGCAATAGACCCCAGTGTGTAGTAGACCCCCTCCCTGTGTCCATGTGTTCTCATTTTGCTCACCCGCCTATGAGTGAGAATATGCGGTATTTCTTTTTCTGTTCTTGTGTCAGTTTGCTGAGAATGATGTTCTCCAGATTAATCCACGTCCTTTCAAAGGACAAAAACTCATCATTTTTGATTGCTGCATAATATACCATGGCGTATATGTGCCACATTTTCCCAGTCCAGTCTATCATCGATTGGCATTTGGGTTGGTTCCAGGTCTTTGATATTGTAAACAGTGCTGCAATGAACATATATAGTCCTTTGGATATATACCCAGTAATGGGATTGCTGGGTCAAATGGAATTTTTATTTCTAGGTCCTGGAGGAATTGCCACACTGTCTTCCACATGGCTGAACTAATTTACACTCCCACCAACAGTGTAAAAGTGTTCCTATTTCTCCACATCCTCTGCAACATCTGCTCTCTCCAGATTTCTTTTTTTTTTTTAATTTTTATTGCATTATAGGTTTTGGGGTACATGTGCACAACGTGCAAGATAGTTGCATAGGTACACACATGGCAGTGTGTTTTGCTGCCTTCCTCTCCTTCACCCACACTTGGTATTCATCCCCAGGCTATACCCCCAGCCCCCACCCGCTGACCCTCCCCCATTTTCCCCAACAGTCCCGTGTATAGTAGACCGCCTCTCTGTGTCCATGTGTTCTCATTTTTCTCACCCACCTATGAGTGAGTATATGCAGTATTTCTTTTTCTGTTCTTATGTCAGTTTGCTGAGAATGATGTTCTCCAGATTCATCCATGTCCTTACAAAGGACACAAACTCATCATTTTTGATTGCTGCATAATATTCCATGGTGTATATGTGCCACATTTTTTCAGTCCAGTCTATCATCGATGGGCATTTGGGTTGGTTCCAGGTCTTTGCTATTGTAAACAGTGCTGCAATGAACATTCGTGTGCATGTGTCCTTATAGTAGAACCATTTATAGTCCTTTGGATATATACCCAGTAATGGGATTGCTGGGTCAAATGGAATTTTTATTTCTAGGTCCTTGAGGAATCGCCACACTGTCTTCCACAATGGCGGAATTAATTTACACTCCCACCAACAGTGTAAAAGTGTTCCTATTTTTCCACATCCTCTGCAACATCTGCTGTCTCCAGATTTCTTAATGATCGCCATTCTATCTGGCATGAGATGGTATCTCAATGTGGTTTTGATTTGCATCTCTCTAATGACCAGTGATGATGAGCATTTTCTCATGTGTTTGTTGGCCTATGTATGTCTTCTTTTGTAAAGTGTCTGTTCATATCCTTTGCCCATTTTTGAATGGGCTTGTTTGTTTCTTTCCTGTAAATATGTTTGAGTTCTTTGTAAATTCTGGATATCAGCCCTTTCTCAGATGTGTAAATTGAAAAGACTTTTTTCCCATTCTGATGGTTGCTGATTCACTCTAGTGACTGTTTCTTTTGCTGTGCAGAAGGTGTGGAGTTTGATTAGGTCCCATTTGTCTATTTTGGCTTTTGTTGCCAATGCTTTTGGTGTTTTGGTCATGAAGTACTTACCTACTCCTATGTCCTGAATAGTTTTGCCTAGATTTTATTCCAGGGTTTTTATGGTGACAGGGCTGATGTTTAAGTCCTTAATTCATCTGGAGTTAATTTTAGTGTAAGGTGTCAGGAAGGGGTCCAGCTTCTGCTTTCTGCAAATGGCTAGCCAGTTTTCCCAACACCATTTATTAAACAGGGAATCTTTTCCTCATTGCTTGTTTTGTCTGGTTTATCAAAGATTATAAGGTTGTAAATAGGGTGGGTAACCTCTGATGCCTCTGTTCTGTTCCATTGGTCTATATCGCCCTTTTGGTGCCAGTACCATGCTGTATTGATTACTGTAGCCTTGTAGTATAGTTTGAAGTCTGGTTGTGTGATGCCTCCCGCTGTGTTCTTTTTGCTTAGAATTGACTTGGCTATGCGGGCTCTCTTTTGGTTCCATGTGAAGTTCATGGTGGTTTTTTCCCAGTTCTGTGAAGAAATTCAATGGTAATTTGATGGGGATAGCATGAATTCTGTAAATTACTTTGGGCAGTATAGCCATTTTCACGATATTGATTCTTCCTAACCACGAACATGAAATGTTTCTCCATCTGTTTGTGTCCTCTCTTATTTCGTTCAGCAGTGGTTTGTAGTTTTTCTTAAAGAGGTCCCTGAAGTTCCTTGTGAGTTGTATTCCTAGGTATTTTATTTTCTTTGTAGCAATTGTGAAAGGCAGTTCATTTTTTATTTCATTCTCTTTAAGTCTGTTATTGGTGTATAGGAATGCTTGTGATTTTTGCACATTTATTTTATATCCTAAGACTTTGCTGAAGTTGCTTATCAGTTTCAGGAGCTTTTGGGCTGAGGTGATGGGGTCTTCTACATATACTAACATGTCATCTTCAAATAGAGACGATTTGGCTTTCACCTTTCCTATTTGAATTCCCTTTATTTCTTTTTCTTGCCTGATTGCTCTGGCTAGAACTTCCAGTACTATGTTGAATAGGAGTGGTGAGAGAGGGCATCCTTGTCTAGTGCCGGATTTCAAAGGGAATGCTTTCCGTTTTTGCCCACTCAGTATGATATTGGCTGCTGGTTTGTCATAAATAACTTTTATTACTTTGATATATGTTCCATCAATACCAAGTTTATTGATAATTTTTAGCATAAAGAGCTGTTGAATTTTTTCAAATGCCTTCTCTGCATCAATTGAGATAATAATGTGATTTTTGTTTTTGCTTCTGTTTATGTGGTGAATTACATTTATAGACTTGCGTATGTTGAATCCGCCTTGCATACCCGGGATGAATCCTCCTTGATCATGATGGATAAGTTTTTTAATGTGCTGTTGCAATCGGTTTGCCAGTATTCTATTAAAGATTTTTGCATCTATATTCATCATGCATATTGTCCCGAAGTTTTCTTTTCTTGTTGAGACTCTGCCGGGTTTTGGTATCAGGATGATGTTGGTCTCATAAAATGATTTGGGAAGGGTTCCCTCTTTTTGAGTTATTTGGAATAGTTTCAGAAGGAATGGTTCCAGATCCTCTTTGTGTGTCTGGTCGAATTTGGGTGGGAACCCACCTGGACCTGGGCTTTTTTTGTGTGTGGTAGGCTTTTAATTGCTGCGTCATCTTCAGACCTTGTTATTGGTCTATTTATAGTTTCGGCTTCCTCCTCGTTTAGGCTTGGAAGGACACAGACGTCCAGAAATTTATCCATTTCTTTTTGGTTTACTAGTTTATGTGCATAGAGTTGTTTGTAGTATTCTCTGATGATGGTTTGAATTTCTGTGGAAACTGTGGTGATTTCCCCATTATCGTTATTTATTGCATCTATTTGGTTGTTCTCTCTTTTCTTTTTTATCAGTCTGGCTAGTGGTCTGTCTATTTTGCTGATGTTTTGAAAAACCAGCTATTGGACTTATTGATTTCTTGAAGGGTTTTTCTTGTCTCCGTCTTCTTCACTTCTCCTCTGATCTTAGTTATTTCTTGTCTTCGGCTAGGTTTTGTACTTTTTCGATCTTGCTCTTTTAGCTCTTTTAATTTTGACGATAGGATGTCAATTTTGGATTTCTCCACTCTTCTCATGGGGGTACTTATTGCTATATGATTTCCTCTACAGACTGCTTTAAATGTTTCCCAGAGATTCTAGTGCCTTGTGTCTTCGTTCTCATTGGTTTTGAAGAACTTCATTATTTCTACCTTCATTTCATTGTTTATCCAATCAACATTCAAGAGCCAGTTGTTCAGTTTCCATGAAGCTGTAAGATTCTTAGTTATTTTCTAAATTCTGAGTTCCAACTTGATTGCACTATGGTCTGAGAGACTGTTTGTCATGATTTCAGTTGTTTTGCATTTGCTCAGGAGTGCTTTACTTCCAATGATGTGGTCAATTTTGGAGTAGGTGTGATGTGGTGCTGAGAAGAATGTATATTTTGTGAATTTGGGGTGGAGAGTTCTTTAAATGCCTATCAGGTTTGCTTGTTAGAGGTCTGAGTTCAAGTCCTGGATATCCTTGTTAATTTTCTGTCTGTTTGATCTGTCTCATATTGACAGTGGAGTGTTAAAGTCTCCCACTATTATTGTGTGGGAGTCTAAGTCTCTTTGTAAGTCGTTAAGAACTTGCCTTATATATCTGGGTGCTCCTGCATTAAGTCCATATATGTTTAGAATCATTAGCTCTTCTTGTTGTATCGATCTTTTTACCACTATGTAATGACCTTATTTGTCCCTTTTGACCTTTGTTGCGTTAAAGTCTATTTTATCAGAGAAGAGAATTGCATCTCCTGCTTCTTCTTGCTCTCCATTTGCTTGGTAAATCATCCTCCATCCCTATATTTTCAGCCTTTGTGTATCCTTGCATGTGAGGTGGGTTTTCTGGATACAGCACACCAATGGGGTTGGTTTTTTAATCCAATTTGCCAGTCTGTGTCTTTTGATTGGTGTATTTATCCCATTTACATTTAGGGTTAATATTGTTATGTGTGAATTTGATACTGTCATTTTAATGCTAGCTGGCTGTTTTGCCCATTGGTTCATGTAGATTCTTCATTTTGTTGATGCACTTTAGCATTTGGTATGCTTTTAGGATGGCTGGTACTGGTTGTTTCTTTCTATGTGTAGTGCCTATTTCAGGAGCTCTTGTAAAGCAGGCCTGGTGGTGACAAAAATCTCTGAGTACTTGCTTGTTCATGAAGGATTTTATTCTTCCTTCACTTATGAAGCTCAGTTTGGCTGGATATGAAATTCTGGGTTGAAAGTTCTTTTCTTTAAGGATGTTGAATATTGACCCCCACTCTCTTCTGGCTTGTAGAGTCTCTGCCGAGAGATCTGCAGGGAGTCTGATGGGCTTTCCTTTGTGGGTGACCCATCCTTTCTCTCTGGCTGCCCTTAGAATTTTCTTCTTCATTTCAACCCTTGTCAATCTGACGATTATGTTCCTTGGAGTTGCTCTTCTTGCAGAGTATCTTTGTGGTGATCTCTGCATTTCCTGGAGTTGAGTATTAACCTGTCTTGCTTGGTTGGGAAAATTTTTCTGGATAATATCCTGAAGAGAATTTTCCAGTTTGGATTCATTTTCTTCATCACATTCTGGTACACCTATCAAACGTAGGTTTGGTCTCTTCACATTGTCCCACATTTCTTGGAGATTTTGTTCATTGCTTTTTGCGCTTTTTTCTCCAATCTTGTTTTCTTTTTTTATTTCATTGAGTTGATCTTTGACTTGTGATATTCTTTATTCTGTTTGGTCAATTCGGCTGTTGAAACGTGTGCATGCTTCATGAAGTTCTCATGTTGTGTTTTTCAGCTCCTTCATTTCATTCATATTCCTCTCTAAGTTGTCCATTCTTGTTAACATTTCCTCGAATCGTTTTTCAAAATTGTTTTTCAAGGTTCTTATTTTCTTTGCATTGATTTAGAACATGTTCTTTTAGCTCACTGAAGTTTCTCATTATCCACCTTCTGAAGTCTGTTTCCATCATTTCATCACTCTCATTCTTCATCCAGCTTTGTTCCCTTGCTGGTGAGGAGTTTTGGTCCTTTGTAGGAGGTGAGGTGTTTTGGTTTCGGGTGTTTTCCTCCTTTTTGCGCTGGTTTCTTTTCATTTTTATGGATTTATCCACTTGTTGTCTTAGTAGTTACTGATTTTTTAATTGGTTCTCTGAGTGGATGCCCAGATTTTTGATGATGAAGTATCGCTGTTACTTAGTTTTCCTTCTAATGGTCTAGCCCCTCTGCTGTGAGTGTTGAGGTCCACTCCAGGCCCTTCTGGTCTGGGGTACACCTGTAGCAGCTGGGAAACAGTGAGAAATGCTACCAGGTTCTTCTTCTGATATCTTTGTTCCAAGATGATGCCCACCAAATGTCAGTCTGATTTGTCCTTTTTTTCGGTGACTGTTTGGATATTCAGGGGTCAGGGAGCTGCTTGAGGAGACGGTCTTTGCTTTATAGGAGCTCCAGTGCTGAGCTGTGAGCCCCATTGTTTATTCAGAATTGCTGGGAGGATGTGTTTATGTCTGTTGCAACAGAACTCATAAACCACCCCCCCTTTTTTTCCCCCTTAGATGCTCTGTCTCAGGGAATTGGGTCTTTCTTTATGAGTATATGTTGCACTGTCCTGCCTGGCTAGGAGTTAGTCTATTCACTATTTTCCTGCCGTGGCTTTGCCCTGCAAGCACGGGTCTGCCCTGCTGCCACAGGGCTCCATTGTGCTGTGGTGTGCTCAGCCCTCCTGGTGAAGTCTCTCTTTTATGGCGGGTTGCTTCAGCAATGGCAGGCTGCATCAGCACTGGGCGGTACTTTAGTAGGGGCGGATTGTGTCCGTAGTGGCAGACGCCTTTTCTACATCGGGCTTCACTGTCCTAAATGCAACTGTGCCGGCAGCAAAACTCTCAACCCTGAGTGCCTCCAATCACCGCCCTGCTTGTCCCCATGAGGGTGGGACCTGCCTAGCCCGAACACCCAGCTTCCTGCCTCAGAGTCCATCCTCTCTCTCTCTCTCTCTCTCTCTCTTCCTCTCCACAAGCTGAACAGTTGACCCTCTCACTGGCGCCCCAGTAGCCTGCCGATAGGGCACTGGAATTTGTGCAATCTCTCATGACCCTGCCCACTGCACCAGCTCAGATCACACTTCCCAGGAATCTCCTGGTCTGTCTCATTGTTCAAATCCTGTTCAATCAGATGGACATGTTAATCTGCCCTTCCAAATATCAGATTGCCCGTTTAACAGGGCACCCAGACCAGTGAGTTTTGTGCCAGGTGCTGCTGCACTGTGGCCCTAGCCGATCAGGCTGCATGAGCCAGCTGCTTTGGCATCCCATGTCTCTCCCACTCCTGGGACTTTTGACGTTCTGTGGGCAAAATAGTTCCATCTGAGGATGTGGCTAGGACTCATCCTCTGTGCCTTCTCTGAGAGCTGCAATCCTGAGTCACCTCTCTGACGCCATCTTGGAAGATCTCTTATAATTCATTATTGTTAACTGAAGCTTATACTTTTTTCCTATTTCTTTCATTATTTTCCTAATACCCTTTTTCAGGAGCCCATCCAGGATACCAGATGACATTCGATCAACATGTATCCTTGGCTTCCTCTTGGCTGCTACAATTTTTCAGACTTTTTTTGTTTTTGATAACCTTGACAGTTTTGAGGAGTGCTGGCATATATATATGGAGAGAGAGAGAGAGAGAGAGAGAGAGAAAGAGAGAGAGTATACATACATATACCATATTTATTTATTTATTTATTTTTGAAACAGGGTCTCTCTGTTGCCCAGGCTGGAATGCAGTGGAGTAATCTTGGCTCACTGCAACCTCCATCTTTAGGGCTCAGGTGATCCTCCCACCTCAGCTTCCTGAGTAGCCAAGGCTACAGGCACATGTCACCATGCCCAGTTACTTTGTGCATATTTTGTAGACATGGGGTTTCATCATGCTGGCCAGGCTGGTCTCAAAATCCTAAGCTCAAGCAGTCTGCCTGCCTTGGAGTCCCCAAATTCTGGGATCACAGGAATGAACCACTGCACTTGGCTGTTTCAATTTCTTTTTATTTCCATCTTGGCAGCTACACAGAAATACTCTTTTAATGGGATCCTTTGATGTAAAACGTTTTATGTTTTGAAGTCCAATTTATCTATTTGTTCCTTTTGTTGCTTGTGCTTTTGGTGTCATACTTAAGAAACCATTGCCTGATCCAAGGTCATGAAGAGATTTACACCTACGTTTCTTTCTAAGAGTTTTAAATTTACATGTAGACCTTTGACCCATTTCAAGTTAATTTTTACATATGGTGTGAGGTAGAATATACATTCTTGGCTGGGCACAGTGGCTCACACTTGTAATCCCAGCACTTTGGGAGGCCAAGGTGAGTGTATCACTCAAGCCAGGAATTTGAGATCAGCCTGGCCAACATAGTGAAACCCTGTCCCTATCACAAATACAAAAAAATTAGCTGGTCCTGGTGGCCGACATCTGTAATTGCAACTACTCTGGAGGATGAGGCAGGAGAATTGCTTGAATCCGGGAGGTGAAGATCACAGTGAACCAAGATCATGCTTTTGCAATCCAGCCTGGGCAACAAGATCAAAACTCCATCTCAAGAAAAAAAGAAAATACATTCTATTGCATGTATATCCAGTTGTTCCAGTGACATTTGTTGAAAGGACTATTCTTGAAGGAGATTTTCCAAGATGGCATCGTAGAGGTGACTCAGAATTGCAGCTCTCAGTGAAGGCACAGAGGGTGAGTCCTAGCCACATTCTCGGACGGTCCTTTTTTGCCCACAGAACGTTGAACGTCTCAGGTGTGGGAGAGACACGGGAGGCCAGTGCAGCTGGCTCGCATGCCCGGTGCAGTTGACACCCAGTGATGCAGCACAGCGGCACCAGGCACAAAGGTCACTGGCCTGGGTGCCCTGTTAAACCAGCAATCTGAGATTTGGTAGGGCAGATTAGCAGGTCAATCTGATTGAATGGGACTTGGACAATGAGACAGACAAAGAGATTCCTGGGAAACGTGATCTCAGCTGTTGCAGTGGGCAGCAGCATGGGAGATTGCACGGATCCAAGTGCCCTATCGGCAGACTACTGGGGCACCACTGAGAGAGTCAACCATTCAGCTTGGGGAGAGGAAGAGACAGAGAGAGAAGATGGACTCTGAGGCAGGAAGCTGGGTAATCGGTCTCGGTGGGTCCCACCCTCATGGGGAAAAGCAGGGCAGTGATTGGAGGCACGTGGGTCTGAGAATTTTGCTGCCAGCACAGTTGAAACTTGGATGGTACAGCCTGGTGGGAAAGGGGCATCCGCCACTATGGATGCAATCCGCCCCTACTGAAGTACCATCCAGTGCTGAAACAGCTTGCCATTGCCAAGGCAACCCGCCATAACAGAGAGACTCCACCAGCAGGGTGGAGTGCACCACAGCAGAACGGAGCCCTGTGGCAGCAGGGTAGACATGTGCTAGCAGGGCAAAGCCTCGGTAGGCAAAGAGCAAATAGACTACCTCCTAGCTGGGCAGGACAGTGCAACAGATACTCATAAAGAAAGCCCCAACTCCCTGTGACAGAGCATCTAAGGGGGGAATATAAGTGGGGGTTTTGTGAGTTCTGTTGCAGCAGACATAAACACATCTTCCCAACAACCCTGAATAAACAACAAAGCTCACAGCTCAGCCATGGAACTCCTATAAAGCACAGACCATCCCCTCAAGCAGCTCTCTGACCCCTATATATCAAAAGAGTCACCCCCAAAAAGGACTAATAAGACTGACATTTGGCGGGCATCATTCTGAAAAAAAGATAGCACATGAACAAACTGGTAGCATCCCTCACTGTTCTGCAGCTGCTACAGGTGTACCCCAGACAAGCAGGGCCTGGAGTGGACCTCAGCACTCATACAGCAGAGGAGCTAGAAAATTAGAAGAAAAACAAAGTAATAGAAATACTTCATCATCAAAAATCTGGGCGTCCACTCAGAGACCCAATAAAAAAGTCAGCAACTAATAAGACGACAGGTGGATAAATCCATAAAGATGGGAAGAAACCAGCTCAAAAAGGAGGAAAACACACGAAACCAAAACAACTCAATTCCGAAAAAGGAAAAAAGCTCCTCACCAACAAGGGAACAAACCTGAACAGAGAATGAGTGGAAAAAAATGACGAAATAAGACTTCAGAAAGTGGATAATGAGTAACTTCAGTGAGCTAACAGAAAATGTTCTAAATCAGTGCAAAGAAACTATGAACCTTGAAAAAATATTTGAAAAAAGATCCGAGGAAATGATAACAAGAATGGACAACTTAGAGAGGAATATGAATGAATTGAAGGAGCTAAACAACACAACACAAGAACTTCTCAAATAATGCACAAGTTTCAACAGCCGAATTGACCAAGCAGAAGAAAAAATATAAGAAGTCGAAGATCAACTCAATGAAATAAAATGAGAAACCAAGATTAGAGAAAAAAGCACAAAATGGAATGAACAAAATCTCCAAGAAATGTGAGACTATGTGAAAAAGCCCAACCTACGTTTGATAGGTGTACCAGAATGTGATGAAGAGAATGAATCTAAGCTGGAAATTACTCTTCAGGATATTATCCAGAAAAATTTCCCCAACCAAGCAAGACAGGTCAATATTCAACTCCAGCAAATACAGAGAACACCACAAAGATACTCTGCAAGAAGAGCAACCACAATGCACATAATCATCAGATTCAGAAGGGCTGAAATGAGGGAGAAAATACTAAGAGCAGCCAGAGATAAAGGTTGGGTCATCCACAAAGAAAAGTCCATCAGACTCACAGCAGATCTCTTGGCAGAGACTCTACAAGCCAGAAAAGAGTGGGGGCAAATAATCAACATTTTTTTAAAAAAGAACTTTAAACCCAGAATTTCATATCCAGCCAAACTGAGCTTCATAAGTGAAGGAAAAATAAAATTAGTTGCAAAGCAAGTACTCAGAGATTTTGTCACCACTAGGCCTGCTTTACAAGAGCTCCTGAAAGAGGCACTACACATAGAAAGAAACAACCAGTACCAGTCATCCTAAAAGCATACCAAATGCTAAAGAGCATCAACAAAATGAAGATTCTACATGAACCAATGGGCAAAACAACCAGCTAGCATAAAAATGGCAAGATCAACCTCACACATAACAATATTAACACTAAAGGTAAATGGGCTAAATGCAAGAATTAAAAGACACAGACTGGCAAATTGGATAAAAAACCAAAACGCCTCGGTGTGCTGTATCCAGGAACGCTACCTCACATGCAAGGATACACAAAGGTTCAAAATAAAGGGATGGATAAAGATTTACAAAGGAACTGGAGACCAAAAAAAAGTAGGAGATGCAATTCTCATCTCTGATAAAATAGACTTTAAAGCAACAAAGATCAAAAAGTACAAAGGAGGTCATTACATAATGGTAAAAGAATCGACACAACGAGAGGAGCTAACGATTCTAAATATATATGGACCCAATGCAGGAGCACCCAGATATATAAGGCAACTTCTTAATGACTTACAAAGAGACTTAGACTCCCACACAATAATAATGGGAGACTTTAACACTCCACTATCAATATCAGACAGATCAACTAGACAGAAAATTAACAAGGATATCCAGGACTTGAACTCAGACCTGGAACAAGCAAACCTGATAGACATTTACAGAACTCTCCACCGCAAATACACAGAATAAACATTCTTCTCAGCACCACATCACACCTACTCCAAAATTGACCACATAATTGGAAGTAAAGCACTCCTCAGCAAATGCAAAACAACTGAAATCATAACACACAGTCTCTCAGACCATAATGCAATCAAGTTGGAACTAGGAATTCAGAAAATAACTCAGAACTGCACAGCTTCATGGAAACTGAACAAATGGCTCTTGAATGCTGATTGGATAAACAGTCAAATGAATGCAGAAATAAAGAAGTTCTTCAAAACCAAGCAGAATGAAGACACAACGTACCATAATCTCTGGGACTATTTAAAGCAGTCTGTAGAGGGAAATATATAGCAATAAGTGCCCATATGAGAAGAGTGGAGAGATCCAAAATTGACACTTTATCATCAAAATTGAAAGAGCTAGGGGAGCAAGATCAAAAAAGCCCAAAACCTAGCTGAAGACAAGAAATAACTAAGATTAGAGCAGAACTGAAGAACATAGAGACAAGAAAAACCCTTCAAAAATCAATAAATTTAAGAACTAGTTTTTCAAAAAGATCAACAAAATAGACAGACCACTAGCCAGAATGATAAAAAAGAATAGAGAGAACAACCAAAGAGAAGCAATAAAAAATGATAATGTGGAAATCACCACAGATTCCACAAATATTCAAACCATCATCAGAGAATACTACAAACAACTCTATGCACACAAACTAGTAAACCAAGAAAAAATGGATAAATTCCTGGATGCCTGTGTCCTACCAAGCCTAAACCAGAAGAAAGCCAAAACTATGAATAGACCAATAACAAGGTCTGAAGTTGAGGCAGCAATTAAGAGCCTACCACACAAAAAAAGCCCAAGTCCAGATGGATTCACAGCTGAATTCTACCCGACAGACAAAGAGGATCTTGTATGATTCCTTATGGAACTATTCCAAATAATACAAAAAGAGGGAACCCTTCCCAAATTATATTATGAGATCAACATCATCCTGATACCAAAACCCAGCAGAGACTCAACAAGAAAATAAAACTTCAGGACAATATCCATGATGAACATAGATGCAAAAATCTTCAAGAAAATACTGGCAAACCGATTGCAACAGCACATTAAAACACTTATACATCATGATCAAGTAGGATTCATGCCGGGGATGCAAGGCTGGTTCAACATACCCAAGTATATAAATGTAATTCACCACATAAACCAAACCAAAAACAAAAACCACATGATTATCTCAATTGACGCAGAGAAGGCATTGGACAAAATTCAACATCCCTTTATGCTAAAAACCCTCAATAAACTTGGTATTGATGGAACATATCTCAAAGTAATAAAAGCTATTTACGACAAACCAACAGCCAATATCATACTTAACGGGCAAAAACGGGAAGCATTCCCTTTGAAATCCGGCACTAGACAAGGATGCCCTCTCTCACCACTCCTATTCAACATAGTACTGGAAGTTCTAGCCAGAGCAATCAGGCAAGAAAAAGAAATAAAGGGTATTCAAATAGGAATGGTGGAAGACAAATTGTCTCTATTTGCAGATGACATGATAGTATACCTAGAAGACCCCATCACCTCAGCCCAAAATCTCCTGAAACAGATAAGCAACTTCAGCAAAGTCTCAGGATATAAAATCAATGTACAAAAATCACCAGCATTCCTATACATCAACAAAAGACTTAAAGAGAACCAAATCAAGAACGAACTGCCATTCACAATTGCTACAAAGAAAATAAAATACCTAGGTATACAATTCACAAGGAATGTAAGGGACCTCTTTAAGGAAAATTACAAACCACTGCTCAATGCAATAAGAGAGGACACAAACAGACGGAGAAACATTCCGTGTTCATGGTTAGAAAGAATCAATATCATGAAAATGGCTATACTTCCCAAAGTTATTTACACAATCAATGCTATCCTTATCAAACTACCATTGAATTTCTTCACGGAACTGGAAAAAAACACCATGAAGTTCATATGGAACCAAAAGAGAGACCACATAGCCATGTCAATTCTAATCAAAAAGAACACAGCGAGAGGCATCACACTACCAGACTTCAAACTATTCTACAAGGCTACAGTAATCAAAACAGCATGGTACTGGTACCAAAACACAGATATAGACCAATGGAACAGAACAGAGGCATCGGAGGCAGCACAACATATCTACAACCATATAATCTTCGATAAAACAGACAAAAACCAGCAATGAAGAAAGATTCCCTGTTGGGAACACTGGCTAGCCATGTGCAGAAATCAGAAACTGGACCCCTTCGTGACACCTTACACTAAAATTAACTCCAGATGGATTAAAGACTTAAACATAAGACCTGACATCATAAAAACACTAGAAAAAAATCTAGGCAAACCATTCAGGACATAGGAGTAGGCAAGGACTTCATGACCAAAACACCAAAAGCATTGGCAACAAAAGACAAAATAGTCAAATGAAACCCAATCAGTCTCCACTGCTTCTGCACGGTAAAAGAAACAGTCACTAAAGTGAATAGGCAACCATCAGAATGGGAAAAAGTCTTCACAGTTTACATATCTGACAAATGGCTGATATCCAGAATTTACAAAGAACTCAAACAGATTTACAGGAAAAAACAAACAAGCCTATTAAAAAATGGGCAAAGGATATAAACAGACACTTTACCAAAGAAGACATACATGAGGCCAACAAACACATGAAACAATGCTCATCATCTCTGGTCATTAGAGAGATGAAAATCAAAACCACATTGAGATACATTCTCACGCCAGTTAGAATGGCGATCATTAAAAAATCTGGAGACAGCAGATGCTGGAGAAGATGTGGAGAAATAGGAACACTGTTACACTGTTGGTGGGAGTGTAAATTAGTTCAACCATTGTGAAAGACAGTGTGGTGATTCCTCAAGGACCTAGAAATTGAAATTCCATTTGACCCAGGAATCCCATTACTGGGTATATATCCAAAGGACTATAAATGGTTTCTACAATGTTCATTGCAGCACTGTTTACAATATCAAAGACCTGGATCCAACCCAAATGCCCATCAATGATACACTGGAGTGGAAAAATGTGGCACATATACACCATGGAATATTATGCAGCACTCAATAATGATGGCTTTTTGTCCTTTGTAAGGACATGGATGAATCTGGAGTACATCATTCTCAGCAAACTGTCACAAGAACAGAAAAATAAATACCGCATATTCTCACTTATAGGCGGGTGAGAAAAATGAGAACAGATGGACACAGGGAGGGGGTCTACTACACACTGGGGTCTATTGGGAGTAATGGGGGAGGGACAGCGGGGGAGGGTCTGGGAAGGGGTAGCCTGGTGATAAATGCCAAGTGTGGGTGAAGGGGAGGAAGGCAGCAAAACACACTGCCATTTGTGTACCTATGCAACTATCTTGCACGTTCTGCACGTGTACTCCAAAACCGTTAATGCAATAAAAATTTAAATAATTAAAAAAAAAGAAAGGACTATTCTTTCTTCAATCATGGGTCTTGGCGTGCTTGTTAAAAATCAAACAACCATGGATGTATAAACTCTCCCTTCTATTCCATCAATCTATAGATCCATCCTTATGCTTGTACCACACTGTCTTGATTACTGTAACTTTGTAGTAAGTTTTGAAATCAGAAAGTTTGAGTCCTTTAAATTTGTTCTTCCTTTTCAATTATTTAGCTACTCAGGACCCCTTTCACTTCCATATAAATTTTAGGATTTGTTTGTCTATTTCTACAAGAAAAAATGGCCTTTGGAACTTTATTTTATTTAATTACTTTATTTTATTTATGATTATTTTTTTAAATATGAAAAATGTTTATTCAGGAGAAGATAATGAATCCACTGTATTTTTTTTTTGGATTCATAGTTTCTATTATTATTTATTTAAAGTAACCCCTAAATTTCATATATATATATATATATATATATATATATATATATATATAATTTTTTTTTGAGACATAGTTTCAATCTTGTTGCTCAGGATGGAGTGCAATGGCTCAATCTTAGCTCAGTGCAAGCTCTATCTCCTGCATTCAAGTGATTCTCCTGCCCCAGCCTCCCACGTAGCTGAAATTAGAGACACGCACCACCACCCCTAACTATTTTTTTTCTGTATTTTTCATAGAGCTGTGTTTTTGCCATGTTGGCCAGGCTGTCCTTGAATTCCTGAGCTCTGATAATTTGCCCGCCTCAGTGTCCCAAAGTTCTGGGATTACAGATGTGAGCCACTGTGCCCATATTGCAGTCAAAACTTTGATAGTGATTGATTTGAATCAGGAGATTGATTTGGGGATCACTGCTATTTAATTATATATATATATATATATATATATATATATATATATATATATACACACACACACACAATACATATATTTGTAAGGACAGTGTCTCACTATGTTAATCTCACTATGTTACCTGAGCTGGTTTTGAACTCCCGAGCTCAAGCAGTTCCTCCTACCTTGGCCTCCCAAAGTGTTGAGATTACAGATGTGAGCTACGGTGCCCAGACACGCCATCTTAATAATATTAAGTCTTTCAATTCATGATTATGAGCTGTCTTTCCGTTTATTTAGGTCCTTATTAATTTCCTTCAACAATGTCTTGGAGTTTTCAGTATACAAGTCTTGTAATACTTTGGTTAAATTTATTCTTAATTACTTTATTCCCTTGTAAACTATCGTAAATGTAATTTTTATTTCTTAATTTTATTTTTAGATTGTTCATTGCCATTGTAGCTAGAAATACAACTAATGTTTATAGATTGATCTTTATCTTGCAATTTAGCTAAACTCATTTATTAGTTCTAATAGCTGTTTTGTGTGTGTGTGTGTGTGTGTGTGTGTGTGTGTGTGTGTTCTTTAGAATTTTTCCATATGCAATCATATCATCTGCAGATAGAATTTACTTCTTCCTTTCCAATGGGGAAGTCTTTCATCTCATTTTCTTGTGTGATTGCCCTGGTTAGACCTTCCAATACAATCTTGAATAAAAGTGGAAATGGGGTGGGGAAAACAGTCAGTCTTTCACCATTACGTATAATATTAGCTGTAGGCTTTTGGCAAGTTTTAAAAATCAGGTTAGAAAGTTTTTCTATTTGCAACTTGTTGAATGTTTTTATCAAGAAAGAAATTATGTCTTGTCAGACACTTTTTCTCTATTGAGTTGGTCATGTGGTGTTTTGCCTTTATTATATTATTTTTATTTTTATGTATAAAGTTTTTGTTAATTATAATTACTTTTAATACATTGACAAAGTATATTATTGAAAGATTTGTGTAACCCAAATCTTGCATTCTCATTCAGTCATGGCATAAAATCTTTTATATATTGCTGGATTAAGTTTGCTAATAGTTTGTTGATGATTTGTATTTCTTTATTGAATTTTTAAAATATTTATTGATTGATTTACTATGAGGGTATTTCTATATTGCCCAGGTTGGTCTCAAACTCCTGGCCTCAAGCAATCCTCCCACCTCAACCTCCTAAAGTTTTGGGATTACAGGCATGAGCATGATAATAATTTTTAAATCTTTTTTTTTTTTTTAACCTAATTAGCTCCTGCAGCATCTTGTGATATCTTTACGTAGGTTTGGCATCAGAATAATGCAGGCCTCATAAAATGAGTTAGAAAGTGTTTTTAGCTGGGCATGGTGATGCACGCCTGTAGTCCCAGCTACTTGTGAGGCTGAGGCAGGAGCCAGAGCCCAGGAGGTTGGGAAGTCACTGTGGCAGTGAGCTGTAATTGTGCCACTGCACTGCAGCCTGGGTGACAGAGGGAAATCCTGTATCAAAAAAAAAAAAGAAGAAGAAGAAGAAAAGAAGATAAGAGAAGAGAAAATAAAAATAAAGTATTCTGTCCTCTTTTTTTTTTTTTTGGAAGATCTTATGAAGAATTGTGTTGATTCTTCTTCTTTTTTTTCTCTGCTTCTTGCATAGCAAGACTACCCTTGCCCAGGGTGCCTAGAGTCACCTTCTTTTTAAAATGTTTCACAGAATTCACCAGTGCAGCCATCTGGTTCTGGGCTTTATTTCTGTGGGAAAATCTTTTATTTATTTATATTGAGACAGGGTCTCACTCAGTTGTCCAGCCTGGAGGGCAGTGTAATCATGACTCATTGCAAGCTCTGCCTCCCTGACTCAAGCAATCCTCCTGTTTTACCCTTCCAAGTAGCCGGGACTATAGGTGTGCACCACCACACCCAGATATATTTTTTAAGTTTTTTTGTAGAGAAAAGGTCTCACCATGTGACCTAGTCTGGTCATGAACTTTTGGGCTCAAGTGATCCTCCCATCTTGGCCTCCCAAGGTGTTGGGACTACAGGCATGAATCAATCACTGCAACTGGCTGGAAAACCCTTTTTATTACTAATTTAATCTTTTATTTGTTATAGATCTATTCAGATTTGTTTTCTTCTTGAGTCAGTTTGAATAGTTTACGTCTTTGTAGGAAGTTGCTCATTCCATCTTGTTATCTACTTGTTCACAAACTAAAATTATTTTTTTTTGAAATGGGGATTAACTCTTGTTACCTAGGCTGGAATGCAATGGTGCAATCTTGGCTCACAGCAACCTCCACCTCCCAGGTTTAAGTAATTCTCCTGCCTCAGCCTCCCAGGTAGCTGGGATTACATGCATGCACCACCGTGCCTGGTTAATTTTGTATTTTTAGTAGAGATGGGGTTTCTTCATGTTGGTCAGGCTAGTCTCAAACTCTTAACCTCAGGTGATTCAACCACCCTGGCCTCCCAAAGTTCTGGGATTATAGGCATGTGCCACTGTGAACAGCCAAGTTTTCTTATATTGACTCATTATTTCTTCCTTGGAATAAATTCTATTTTACAGTGATACATTCTTCTTTTAATATACAATTGAATGCTGTTTGGTACATTTTATTTAGAATATTTGCATCAATATTCATTTATGAGATTTTTTTGTTATTTTCTGTGTCATGTTTTTGTAGTAATAATATGCCCACATCTTTAAAACAATGTATAGGTTATCTTTGTTTTTCAGTGCCCTGGAATGATTTAATATAATTGAAAATATTTGTTTTATAAACAATTTCCCTGTGGAAGTCACATAAGCCTGGTACTTTTTTCTCCCTCCTTCTATTTCTTTAGTGACAATTGATGTATAGCTTTTCCACTACCTTCTCAAGTTAGTTTCAATATCTTCAGGATATTATATTTTACAATAAAATATTAAAATGGGATAATTATGTGGGAAATAATCATCCAAAAGTGTATAAAGCCAGGCATGGTTGAGCACTTTGCGAGGCCAAGGCAGGAGGATCACTTGAGGTCAGCAGTTCGAGGCCAGCCTGAGCACATAGTGAAACTCTGTCCCTACAAAGATTTAAAAAAAAAAATAGCCAAACATGGTGAAGTGTGTCTGTAGTCCAATCTGTTCAGGAGGCTGAGGCATATTCAGGAGGCTGAGGCAGGAGGATCGCTTGAGCCTTGGAGTTCAAATTACAGTAGTTGTGATGGCATCACCATCTAGCCTGGTTGACAGAGTGAGACCCCATTTATTAAAAAGAAAAAGAGAAAACTTGAATATTCCAGTAGCCACAGAAGAGATTAAAAAGAAAATCCATTTCAAATAGGCACTGTATAGATAGTCAGTTTTATGGACATGTTTTCTCAAGTTCCAAGAGTTAGAGAATTTCATTCTATTATTTAAAGTTTTGATAAAAATAAAATATTCTCATCAGAATATTTCCAATCAGTACTGAAGCACATGGCAGGGGACAGCCTATAGTCCAATATTTTAGGAGCCTGAGGCAGGAGAATTGCTTTAGGCCAGGAGTTTGACATAAGCCTGAACAACAAAGAAAGACCCCATCTCTATAATTTTTGTTTGTTTGTTTGTTTGCTCTGTTTCCAGGCTGGACTTCAGTAGCATAATCTTGGTTCACTGCAACCTCTGCCTCGCTGGTTAAAATGATTCTCATGCCTCAAACTCCTGAATAGCTGGGATTATATATGTCTGCCACCGCATCCAGCTCATCTTTCATATTTTTAGTATAGTTGAGGTTTCACTATGTTGGTCAGGCTGCTCTCTGACTCTTGACTTCAGGTGATCTTCCTATCTTAGTCTTCCAAAGTGCTGGGATTACAGGTGTGCACCACCGCACCTGACCTCTGTGAGAATCTTAAGATTTTTGTCATAATGCATTTTTTTTTTGAGTTGGAGTTTCACTCTTGTTGTCCAGGCTGAAGTGCAATGACATAATCTCAGCTCACTGCAAACTCCACCTCCCAGGTTCAAACGATTCTCCTGCCTCAGCCTCCAGAGAAGTTGGGACTACAGACATGTGCCACTATGCCCTGATATTTTTTTTTTTTTATTTTTAGTAGATATAGGGTTTCTCCATGTTGGTCATGGTGGAATCAAAGTCCCAACCTCAGGTAATCTGCCCACCTTGGTCTCCTGAAGTTCTGGAATAACAGGGGTGAACCACCACACCCTGACATAATGGATTTTATCACCCTTTTTTTATTGCATTTTAGATATGGGTGTACATGTGAAGAACATGCAAGATTGTTGCATAAGTACATACATGGCAGTTTGATTTTCTGCCTTCCCACCCATCACCTAGATCTGGCATTTATCCCCATGCTATCTCTCCTCTATTCCCCATCCCCCACTATTCCTACCCTATTTTCCCCCTACAGACCCCATTGTGTGATGCTCCCCTCATTGTGTCCATGTGTTCTCACTGTTCAATGCCCACCTATGAGTGACAATATGTGGTGCTTGATTTTCTGTTCTCATGACAGTTTGTTGAGAATGATGGTTTCCAGGTTCATCTATGTCCCTACAAAGGACATGAACTCATCATTTTTATGGCCACATAGTATTCCATGGTATATATATGCCACATTTTCCCTCTCTTGTCAATCGTTGATTGGCATTTGGGTTGGTTCTAGGTCTTTGCTATTGTAAACAGTGCTGCACTGAACATTTGTGTGCATATATCCTTATAGTAGAACAATTTATAATCCTTTGAATATATATCCAGTAATGGGATTGCTGAGTCAAATGGAATTCTTAGTTCTAGGTCCTTGAGGAATCACCACAACATTACCATGCAGTTTTGACTACTGTATCCTCATAGTATAGTTTGAAGTCTGGTAGTGTAATGCCTCCTTCTTTGTATTTTTTTTTGCTTATAATAGACTTGGTTATAAAAGCTCTCTTTTTGTTCTATATGAAGTTTAAGATGGATATTTTCAGTTCTGTGAAGAAGGTCATTGATAACTTCATGTGAATAGCATTGAATGTGTAAATTACTTTGAGCAGTATGGCCATTTTCATGATACTGATTGTTCCTAACCATGAACATGGGATGTTTCTTCATCTCTGTGTTCTCTCTTATTTCATTGAGCAGTAGTTTGTAGTTCTTCTTGAAGAGGTTCTTTACATTCCTTGTAAGTTGTATTCCGACGTACTTTATTGTCTTTGTAGCAATTGTGAATGGCAGTTTGTTCTTGAGTTGGCTCTCTTTAAGTCTGCTATTGATGTATAGAAATGCTTGTGATTTTTTCATATTGATTTTGTATCCTGAGACTTTGCTGAAAATGCCCACCTGAGAAGCAAAAAGAGATCTAAAATTGACACCTTATCATCAAAATTGAAAGAGTTAGAGGAGAAAGATAAAAAAAAACTCAAAACCTTGCAGAATACAACAAATAACTAAGATTAGAGCAGCACTGAAAGAGACAGAGACAGAAAAATTTTTAAAAAAATAAATAGGAGAGGAGGCAAGATGGCGTCATAGAGAGCGTTGAAAGTCCCAGGTGTGGGAGAGACACGGGACACTAGCAGCCGGCTAACGCAACTGGCTACCACCACCTCTTCGGCCGGCGCCACAGCGGGACCCAGCGCGGAACTCACTGGTCTGGGTGCCCTGTTAAACCGGCAATCTGAGATTTGGAAGGGCAGATTGGCATGTCCATCTGATTGAACGGGACTTGGACAATGAGCCAGACCAGGAGTTTCCTGGGAAGCGTCATCTGAGCCGGGGTAATGGGCAGTGGCACGGGAGATTGCACGGATCCCAGTGCCCTATCGGCAGGCTCCTGGGGTGCCAGTGAGAGAGTCGACCTTTCAGCTTGGGGAGAGGAAGAGAGAGAGAGAGAGGACGGACTCTGAGGCAGGGAGCTGGGTGATCGGGCTCGGCGGGTCCCACGCTCACGGGGACAAGCAGGGTGGCGACTGGAGGCGCTTGGGGCTGAGAGTTTTGTTGTCAGCATTTAGGACGGTGTAGCCCGGTCAGGGAGGGGCGTCCACCATTCCTGATGAAGTGCACCCCCACTTAAGTACCGCCCAGGACTGACGCAGCCTGCCGTTGCCGAGGCAACCAGCCATAACAGAGAGAGTCCGCCAGGCAGCAACAGGGCGGACCCACGTTAGCAGGTCAGAGCCCCAGCAGGCAAATAGTGAATAGACTGCCACCTAGTGGGGCAGGACAGTGCAACAGATACTCATAAAGAAAGCCCCAACTCCCTGAGACAGAGCATCTAAGGGTGAAAAAAAAAAAGTGTGGTGTTTTATGAGTTCTACTGCAGCAGACATAACCTCCCAACAACAATGAACAACGGAGCTCACAGCTCAGCACTGGAGCTCCTATAAAGCACAGACACTCTACTCAAGCAGCTCCCTGACCCCTGTATATCCAAGGAGTGACCCCAGAAAAGGACTAATCAGACTGACATTTGGCTGGCATCATTCTGGAACAAGGGCAGCAGAAAAAGAAACTGATATCATCCCTCACTGTTCTGCAGCTGCTGCAGGTATATCCCAGAGAAGCAGGGCCTGGAGTGGACCTCAGCACTCATACAGCAGAGAGGA
This sequence comes from Saguinus oedipus, assembly GCA_031835075.1. Taxonomy (NCBI): domain Eukaryota; kingdom Metazoa; phylum Chordata; class Mammalia; order Primates; family Cebidae; genus Saguinus; species Saguinus oedipus. The sequence continues at coordinate 25,087,259 of CM063171.1, forward strand.
TAGATCATTAGAGGGAAAAATAAGTAACAGAAATACTTCATCATCAACAATCTCAGTGTCCACACAGAGACCCAATTGAAAAATCAGCCACTACTAAGAGGACAGGCGGATAAATCTTAAAGATGCGAAGAAACCAGCGCAAAAAAAAGGAAAGCACCCGAAACCAAAACACCTCACCTCCAAAAAAGGACGAAAACTCCTCACCAGCAAGGGAACAAAGCTGGACGGAGAATAAATGTGACGAAATGACGGAATCAGACTTCAGAAAGTGGATAATGAGAAACGTCAGTGAGCTAAAGGAACACGTTCTAAACCAGTGCAAAGAAACTAAGAACCTTGAAAAAAGATTTGAAAAAAGATTCGAGGAATTGATAATGAGAATGGACAACTTAGAGAGGAATATGAATGAATTGAAGGAGCTGAATAACACAACACGAGAACTTCGCGAAGCATGCACAAGTTTCAACAGCCGAATTGACCAAGCAGAAGAAAGAATATCAGAAATTGAAGATCAACTCAATGAAATAAAATGAGAAACCAAGATTAAAGAAAAAAGCACAAAAAGGAATGAACAAAATCTCCAAGAAATGTGGGACTATGTGAAGAGACCCAACCTACATTTGATAGGTGTACCAGAATGTGACGAAGAGAATGAATCCAAGCTGGAAAACACTCTTCAGGATATTATCCAGGAAAATTTCCCCAACATAGCAAGACAGGTCAATACTCAACTCCAGGAAATACAGAGAACACCACAAAGACACTCTGCAAGAAGAGCAACCCCAAGGCACATAATCGTCAGATTCACCTGGGTTGAAACGAAGGAGAAAATACTAAGGGCAGCCAGAGAGAAAGGTCAGGTCACCCACAAAGGGAAGCCCATCAGACTCACAGCAGATCTCACAGCAGAGACTCTACAAGCCAGAAGAGAGTGGGGGCCAATATTCAACATCCTTAAAGAAAAGAGCTTTCAACCCAGAATTTCATATCCAGCGAAACTGAGCTTCATAAGTGAAGGAAAAATAAAATCCTTCACGAACAAGCAAGTACTCAGAGATTTTGTCACCAGTAGGCCTGCTTTACAAGAGCTCCTGAAAGAGGCACTACACATAGAAAGCAACAACCAGTTCCAGCCATCCTAAAAGCATACCAAATGCTAAAGACCATCAACAAAATGAAGAATGTACATGAACCAACAAGCAAAACAGCCAGCTAGCATCAAAATGGCAGTATCAAATTCACACATAACAATATTAACCCTGAATGTAAATGGGCTAAATGCACCAATCAAAAGACACAGACTGGCAAATTGGATAAGAAACCAAAACCCATCGGTGTGCTGTATCCAGGAAACCCACCTCACATGCAAAGATACACAAAGGCTAAAAATAAAGGGATGGAGGAATATTTACCAAGCAAATGGAGAGCAAAAAAAGCAGGAGTTGCAATTCTCATCTCTGATAAAATAGACTTTAAAGTAACAAAGATCAAAAGGGACAAAGAAGGTCATTACATAATGGTAAAAGAATGGATACAACAAGAAGAGATAACGATTCTAAATATACATGGACCCAATGTAGGAGCACCGAGATATATAAGGCAAGTTCTTAATGACTTACAAAGGGACTTAGACTCCCACACAATAATAGTGGGAGACTTTAACACTCCACTGTCAATAGCAGACAGATCAACCAGACAGAAAATTAACAAGGATATCCAGGACTTGAAATCAGACCTGGAATAAGCAAACCTGATAGACATTTACAGAACTCTCCACCACAAATCCACAGAATATACATTCTTCTCAGCACCACATCACACCTACTCCAAAATTGACCACATAATTGGAAGTAAAGCACTCCTCAGCAAATGCAAAACAACTGAAATCATAACAAACAGTCTCTCAGACCATAGTGCAATCAAGTTGCAACTCAGAATTTAGAAAATAACTCAGAACCGCACAGCTTCATGGAAACTGAACAATTGGCTCTTGAATGTTGATTGGATAAACAATGAAATGAAGGCAGAAATAAAGAAGTTTTTGAAACCAACGAGAATGAAGACACAACGTACCAGAATCTCTGGGACACATTTAAAGCAGTCTGTAGAGGAAAATATATAGAAATAAGTGCCCACATGAGAAGAGTGGAGAGATCCAAAATTGACACCCTATCATCAAAATTGAAAGAGCTAGAGGAGCAAGATCAAAAAAGCTCGAAACCTAGCCGAAGACAAGAAATAACTAAGAACAGAGCAGAACTGAAGGAGATAGAGACAAGAAAAACCCTTCAAAAAATCAATAAATCTAAGAGCTGGTTTTTCGAAAAAATCAACAAAATAGACAGACCACTAGCCAGACTGATAAAAAAGAAGAGAGAGAACAACCAAATAGATGCAATAAAAAACGATAAAGGGGAAATCACCACAGATTCCACAGAAATTCAAACCATCATCAGAGAATACTACAAACAACGCTATGCACATAAACCAGTAAATCAGGAAGAAATGGATAAATTCCTGGACGCCTGTGTCCTCCCAAAACTAAACCAGGAGGAAGCCGAAACTATGAATAGACCAATAACAAGGTCTGAAGTTGAGGCAACAATTAAGAGCCTACCACACAAAAAAAGCCCAGGTCCAGATGGGTTCACAGCTGAATTCTACCAGACACACAAAGAGGATCTGGTACCATTCCTTCTGAAACTATTCCAAATAATGCAAAAAGAGGGAATCCTTCCCAAATCATTTTATGAGACCAACATCATCCTGATACCAAAACCTGGCAGAGACTCAACAAGAAAAGAAAACTTCAGGCCAATATCCATGATGAACATAGATGCAAAAATTTTCAATAAAATACTGGCAAACCGATTGCAACAGCACATTAAAAAACTTATCCATCATGATCAAGTAGGATTCATCCCGGGGATGCCAGGCTGGTTCAACATACGCAGTCTAAATATGTAATTCACCACATAAACAGAAGCAAAAACAAAAACCACATGATTATCTCAATTGATGCAGAGAAGGCATTTGACAAAATTCAACAGACCTTTATGCTAAAAACCCTCAATAAACTTGGTATTGATGGAACATATCTCAAAGTAATAAAAGCTACTTATGACAAACCAACAGCCAATATCATACTTAATGGGAAAAACTGGAAGCATTCCCTTTGAAATCTGGCATTAGACAAGGATGCCCTCTCTCACCACTTCTATTCAACATAGTACTGGAAGTTCTAGCCAGAGCAATCAGGCAAGAAAAAGAAATAAAGGGTATTCAAATAGGAAAGGTGGAAGCCAAATTGTCTCTATTTGCAGACGACATGATAGTATACCTAGAAGACCCCATCACCTCAGCCCAAAAGCTTCTGCAACTGATAACCAACTTCAGCAAAGTCTAAGGATATAAAATCAATGTTCAAAAATCAGAAGCATTCCTATACACCAATAACAGACTTAAAGAGAACCAAATCAAGAACGAACTGCCATTCACAATCGCTACAAAAAAAAAATAAAATACCTAGGAATACAACTCACTAGGAATGTAAGGGACCTCTTTAAGGAAAACTACAAACAACTGCTCAACGAAATAAGAGAGGACACAAACAGATGGAGAAACATTCCATGTTCGTGGTTAGGAAGAATCAATATCGTGAAAATGGCTATACTGCCCAAAGTAATTTACACAATCAATGCTATCCCCATCAAACTACCATTGAATTTCTTCACAGAACTGGAAAAAACCACCATGAATTTCATATGGAACCAAAAAAGAGTCCGCATAGACAAGTCAATTTTAAGCAAAAAGAACACAGCAGGAGGCATCATTCTACCAGACTTCAAACTATACTACAAGACTACAGTAATCAAAACAGCATGGTACTGGTACCAAAACAGAGAATTAGACCAATGGAACAGAACAGAGGCATCGAAGGCAACACAACACATCTACAACCATATTATCTTTGATAAACCAGACAAAAACAGGCAAAGGGGAAAGGATTCCCTATTTAATAAATGGTGTTGGGAAAACTGGCTAGCCATGTGCAGAAAGCAGAAACTGGACCCCTTCCTGACACCTTACACTAAAATTAACTCCAGATGGATTAAAGACTTAAACGTAAGACCTGTCACCATAAAAACCCTAGAAGTAAATCTAGTCAAAACCATTCAGGACATAGGAGTAGGCGAGGACTTCATGAACAAAACACCAAAAGCATTGGCAACAGAAGCCAAAATAGACAAATGCGACCTAATCAAACTCCACAGCTTCTGCATGGCAAAACAAACAGTCACTAGAGTGAATCAGCAACCATCAGAATGGGAAAAAATCTTTGCAGTTTACGCATCTGACAAAGGGCTGATATCCAGAATTTACAAAGAACTCAAACAGATTTACAGAAAGAAAAACAAACAAGCCCATTCAAAAATGAAAGGGCTTTTACTTTTACTTTATGAAAGCAGACATACATGAGGCCAGCAAACATATGAAAAAGTGCTCATCGTCATTGGTCATTAGAGAGATGCAAATCAAAACCACATTGAGATACCATCTCACACCAGTTAGAATGGCGATCATTAAAAAATCTGGATACAGCAGATGCTGGAGAGGATGTGGAGAAATAGGAACACTCTTACACTGTTGGTGGGAGTGTAAATTAGTTCAACCATTGTGGAAGACAGTGTGGCGATTCCTCAGGGACCTAGAAATAGAAATTCCATTTGACCCAGCAATCCCATTACTGGGTATATATCCAAAGGACTATAAATAGTTCTACTATAAGGACACATGCACACGAATGTTCATTGCAGCACTGTTTACAATATCAAAGACCTGTAACCAACCCAAATGCCCAATGATGATAGAGTGGACTGGGAAAATGTGGCACATATACACCATGGAATATTATGCAGCAATCAAAAATGATGAGTTTGTGTCCTTTGTAGGGACATGGACGAATCTGGAGAACATCATTCTCAGCAAACTGACACAAAGACAGAAAAAGAAATACCGCATATACTCACTCATAGGTGGGTGAGAAAAATGAGAACACGTGGACACAGAGAGGCGGTCTACTATACACTGGGGACTGTTGGGGGGAATGGGGGAGGGACAGCAGCGGGGGGCTGGGGGGGATAGCCTGGGGATGAATACCAAGTTTGGGTGAAAGGGAGGAAAGCAGCAAAGCACACTGCCATGTGTGTACCTATGCAACTATCTTGCTCGTTCTGCACATGTACCCCCAAACCTATAATGCAATAAAAATTAAAAAAAATAAATAAAAACAAGAAAAAAAAAACAATAAATTCAATAGCTGGTATTTTGAAAAGATTAATAAAATATACAGATCACTAGTCAGATTAATAAAAAGAAAAGAGAGAATAATTAAATTGATGCAATAAAAAATGATAAAAGGGATATCACCACAGATTCCACAGAAATTCCAACTGTCATCAGAGATTACTACAAACAACTCTATGCACATAACCTAGTAAACCTAGAAGATATGGATAACTTCCAGGACACTTGCCTCCTCCCAAACCTAAACCGGGAAGAATTCAAAACCCTTAATAGACCAATAACAAAGTCTGAAGTTGAGGCAGCAATTAAGAACCTGCCACCCAAATAAGCCCAGGTCCAGATGGGTTCACAGCCAAATTCTACCAGACATACAAAGAGAATCTTGTACCATTTTTTTCTGAAACAACACCAAATAATCCAAAAAGAGGAAATTTGTGAAAGATTATTTTATGAGACCAATGTCATCCTGATACCAAAACCCAGCAGAGATTCAACAAGAAAAGAAAACTTCAGGCCAATATATGATGAACAAAGACACAAAAATCTTCAATAAAATACTGACAAGCTTATTACAACAGCAAATCAAAAAGCTTATTCTGCACGATCAAGTAGGATTCATCCCAGGGATGCAAGGCTGGTTCAACATACACAAGTATATAAGCCTAATTCACCACATAAACAAAACAAAAGACAAAAAACATATGATTACCTCAATTGATGCAGAGAAGGCCTTTGACAAAATTCAACAGCCCTTTAAGTAAAAGTCCTCAATAAACTAGATATTTATGGAACGAATCACAAAATAATAATGGTTATTTACAACAAACCAACAGTCAATATCATACTGAATGGGCAAAAACTGGAAGCATTCCCTTTGAATTCTGGCACTAGAGAAAGATGTCCTCTCTCACTACTCCTATTCAATATAGTACTGAAAGTTCTAGCCAGAGCAATCAGGCAAGAAAAAGAAAAAAACTGTATTCAATTAAGAAAGAAGAAAGTCAAATGGTCTCTATTTGCAGACGACATCATTGTATATCTGGAATCTAGGTTTTGATTCACCAAGATGAAAACACGTTTTTCTTGGGAGCTACGTTTGGACATTCCAGAGTGAATGGGAGTATATGCTGTAAAGAGAAATATCGCGTTCTAAAGCAAAAACGGAGCTATCTAACTGCATGCTTGTCAATGTGTGAATTCAATTTACAGAGAAAATCTCTTGTGTGTATGCAGCAGGTTAGAAACCCTTGCTGGGAAGAATCTAAAACCAGATGTTTATAGGAAAATCCCAGCATCTAAGAACTGGCAGTCACACTGCATCAAAAGTACAGAAGAAACGTTATATTTGTTTTTATTTTTATTTTTTAATTTATTATTATTATTATTTTTAATTTTTATTGCATTATAGGTTTTGGGGTACGTGTGCACAACGTGCAAGATAATTGCATAGGTACACACATGGCAGTGTGTTTTGCTGCCTTCCTCCCCTTCACCCACACTTGGTATTCATCCCCAGGCTATCCCCCCCAGCCTCCCCCGCTGTCCCTCCCCCACTTCCCCCAACAGTCCCCAGTGTATAGTAGACCGCCTCTCTGTGTCCATGTGTTCTCATTTTCCTCACCCACCTATGAGTGAGTATATGCAGTATTTCTTTTTCTGTTCTTGTGTCAGTTTGCTGAGAATGATGTTCTCCAGATTCATCCATGTCCCTACAAAGGACACAAACTCATCATTTTTGATTGCTGCATAATATTCCATGGTGTATATGTGCCACATTTTCCCAGTCCAGTCTATCATTGATGGGCATTTGGGTTGGTTCCAGGTCTTTGATATTGTAAACAGTGCTGCAATGAACATTCGTGTGCATGTGTCCTTATAGTAGAACGATTTGTAGTCTTTTGGATAGATACCCAGTAATGGGATTGCTGGGTCAAATGGAATTTCTATTTCTAGGTCCCTGAGGAATCGCCACAATGTCTTCCACAATGGCTGAACTAATTTACACTCCCACCAACAGTAAGAGTGTTCCTATTTCTCCACATCCTCTGCAGCATCTGCTGTATCCAGATTTTTTAATGATCGCCATTCTAACTGGTGTGAGATGATATCTCAATGTGGTTTTGATTTGCATCTCTCTAATGACCAATGATGATGTGCACTTTTTCATATGTTTGTTGGCCTCATGTATGTCTTCTTTTGTAAAGTTTCTGTTCATATCCTTTGCCCATTTTTGAATGGGCTTGTTGGTTTTTTTTTCTGTAAATCTGTTTGAGTTCTTTGTAAATTCTGGATATAACCCCTTTGTCAGATGTGTAAACTGCAAAGATTTTTTCCCATTCTGATGGTTGCTGATTCACTCTAGTGACTGTTTCTTTTGCTGTGCAGAAGCTGTGGAGTTTGATTAGGTCCCATTTGTCTATTTTGGCTTTTGTTGCCAATGCTTTTGATGTTTTGTTCTTGAAGTCCTTGCCTACTCCTATGTCCTGAACGGTTTTGCCTAGATTTTCTTCTGGGTTTTTATGGTGTCACATCTTACGTTGAAGTCTTTAATCCATCTGGAGTTAATTTTAGTGTAAGGTGTCAGAAAGGGGTCCAGTTTCTGCTTTCTGCACATGGCTAGCCAGTTTTTCCAACACCATTTATTAAATAGGAAATCCTTTCCCCACTGCCTGTTTTTGTCTGGTTTATCAAAGATAATATGGTTGTAGATATGTTGTGTTGCCTCCGATGCTTCTGTTCTGTTCCATTGGTCTATATCTCTGTTTTGGTACCAGTACCATGCTGTTTTGATTAATGTAGTATTGTATAGTTTGAAGTCTGGTAGTGTGATGCCTCCCGCTGTGTTCTTTTTGCTTAGAATTGACTTGGCCATGCGGGCTCTTTTTTGGTTCCATATGAAATTCATGGTGGTTTTTTCCAGTTCTGTGAAGAAATTCAATGGGAGTTTGATGGGGATAGCATTGATTGTGTAAATTACTTTGGGCAATATAGCCATTTTCACAATACTGATTCTTCCTAACCATGAACATCGAATGTTTCTTCATCTGTTTGTGTCCTCTCTTATTTCGTTGAGCAGTTGTTTGTAGTTTTCCTTAAAGAGTTCCCTTACCTTCCCAATGAGTTGTATTCCTAGGTATTTAATTTTCTTTGTAGCAATTGTGAATGGCAGTTCGTTCTTAATTTGGTTCTCTTTAAGTCTGTTATTGGTGTATAGGAATGCTTGTGATTTTTTTCATATTGATTTTGTATCCTGAGACTTTGCTGAAAATGCCCACATGAGAAGCAAGGAGAGATCTAAAATTGACACCTTATCATCAAAATTGAAAGAGTTAGAGGAGAAAGATAAAAAAAACTCAAAACCTTGCAGAACCCAAGAGATAACTAAGATTAGAGCAGCACTGAAAAAGACAGAGACAGAAAAATTCTTAAAAAAAAAAACAATAAATTCAATAGCTGGTATTTTGAAAAGATTAATAAAATATACAGATCACTAGTCAGATTAATAAAAAGAAAAGAGAGAATAATTAAATAGATGCAATAAAAAACGATAAAAGGGATATCACCACAGATTCCACAGAAATTCAAACCGTCATTAGAGATTACTACAAACAACTCTATGCACATAAACTAGTAAACCTAGAAGAAATGGATAACTTCCAGGACACGTGCCTCCTCCCAAGCCTAATCCGGGAAGAATTCAAAACCCTTAATAGACCAATAACAAGGTCTGAAGTTGAGGCAGCAATTGAGAGCCTACCACTCAAATAAGCAGAGGTCCAGATGGGTTCACAGCCAAATTCTACCTGACATACAAAGAGAAGCTTGTACCATTTTTCTGAAACAACACCAATTAATCCAAAAAGAGAAAATTTGTGAAAGATTATTTTATGAGACCAATATCATCCTGATACCAAAACCCAGCAGAGATTCAACAAGGAAAGAAAACTTCAGGCCAATATCCATGATGAACAAAGACACAAAAATCTTCAATAAAATACTGACAAGCTTATTACAACAGCAAATCAAAAAGCTTATTCTGCATGATCAAGTAGGATTCATCCCGGGGATGCAAGGCTGGTTCAACATACACAAGTATATAAGCCTAATTCACCACATAAACAAAACCAAGACAAAAACCATATGATTACCTTAATTGATGCAGAGAAGGTCTTTGACAAAATTCAACAGCCTTTTAAGAAAAAGTTCTCAATAAACTACATATTTATGGAACGAATCACAAAATAATAATGGTTATTTATGACAAAACAACAGTCATTATCATACTGAATGGGCAAAAACTGGAAGCATTCCCTTTGAATTCTGGCACTAGAGAAAGATGTCCTCTCTCACTACTCCTATTCAATATAGTACTGAAAGTTCTAGCCAGAGCAATCAGGCAAGAAAAAGAAAAAAAAAACTGTATTCAATTAAGAAAGAAGGAAGCCAAATTATCTTTATTTGCAGACGACATCATTGTATATCTAGAATCTAGGCTTGGATTCACCAAGATGAAAACACGTTTTTTTTTGGGGAGCTATGTTTGGACATTCCAGAGTCAATGGGAGTATATGCTGTAAAGAGAAATATCGCGTTCTAAAGCAAAAATGGAGCTATCTAACTGAATGCTTGTCAATGTGTGAATTCAATTTACAGAGAAAAAACTCTTGTGTGTATGCAGCAGTTTAGAAACCCTTGCTGGGAAGAATCTAAAACCAGATGTTTATAGGAAAATCCCAGCATCTAAGAACTGGCAGTAACACTGCATCAAAAGTACAGAAGAAACGTTATATTTGTTTTTATTTTTATTTATTTATTTATTTATTTATTTAATTTTTATTGCATTATAGGTTTTGGGGTACATGTGCAGAACGTGCAAGATAGTTGCATAGGTACACACATGGCAGTGTGTTTTGCTGCCTTTCTCCCCTTCACCCACACTTGGTATTCATCCCCAGGCTATCCTCCCCAGCCCCCCCCACTGTCCCTCCCTCATTTCCCCCAACAATCCCCAGTGTATAGTAGACCGCCTCTCTGTGTCCACGTGTTCTCATTTATCTCACCCACCTATGAGTGAGTATATGCAGTATTTCTTTTTCTGTTTTTGTGTCAGTTTGCTGAGAATGATGTTCTCCAGATTCATCCATGTCCTTACAAAGGACACAAACTCATCATTTTTGATTGCTGCATAATATTCCATGGTGTATATGTGCCAAATTTCCCCAGTCCAGTCTATCATCGATGGGCATTTGGGTTGGTTCCAGGTCTTTGCTATTGTAAACAGTGCTACAATGAACATTCGTGTGCATGTGCCCTTATAGTAGAACGATTTATAGTCTTTTGGATAGATACCCAGTAATGGGATTGCTGGGTCAAATGGAATTTCCATTTCTAGGTCCCTGAGGAATCGCCACACTGTCTTCCACAATGGTTGAACTAATTTACACTCCCACCAACAGTGTAAGAGTGTTTCTATTTCTCCACATCCTCTCCAGCATCTGCTGTCTCCAGATTTTTTAATGATCGCCTTTCTAACTGGTGTGAGATGATATCTCAATGTGGTTTTGATTTGCATCTCTCTAATGACCAATGATGATGAGCACTTTTTCATATGTTTGTTGGCCTCATGTATGTCTTCTTTTGTAAAGTTTCTGTTCATATCCTTTGCCCATTTTTGAATGGGCTTGTTTGTTTTTATTCTGTAAATCTGTTTGAGTTCTTTGTAAATTCTGGATATCAGCCCTTTGTCAGATGGGTAAACTGCAAAGATTTTTTCCCATTCTGATGGTTGCCGATTCACTCTAGTGACTGTTTCTTTTGCGTGCAGAAGCTGTGGAGTTTGATTAGGTCTCATTTGTCTATTTTGGCTTTTGTTCCCAATGCTTTTGGTGTTCTGTTCTTGAAGTCCTTGCTACTCCTATGTCCTGAACGGTTTTGCCTAGATTTTCTTCTAGGGATTTTATGGTGTCAGATCTTACGTTTAAGTCTTTAATCCATCTGGAGTTAATTTTAGTGTAAGGTGTCAGAAAGGTGTCCAGTTTCTGCTTTCTGCACATGGCTAGCCAGTTTTCCCAACACCATTTATTAAATAGGGAATCCTTTCCCCATTGCCTGTTTTTGTCTGGTTTATCAAAGATAATATGGTTGCAGATATGTTGTGTTGCCTCCGATGCTTCTGTTCTGTTCCATTAGTCTATATCTCTGTTTTGGTACCACTAACATGTTGTTTTGATTAATGTAGCTTGTAGTATAGTTTGAAGTCTGGTAGTGTGATGCCTCCCACTGTGTTCTTTTGGCTTAGAATTGACGTGGCTATGTGGGCTCTTTTTTGGTTCCATATGAAATTCATGGTTGTTTTTTCCAGTTCTGTGAAGAAATTCAATGGTAGTTTGATGGGGATAGCATTGAATGTGTAAATTACTTTGCGCAGTATAGCCATTTTCACAATATTGATTCTTCCTAACTATGAACATGGAATGTTTCTCCATCTGTTTGTGTCTTCTCTTATTTCATTGAGGAGGTGTCTGTAGTTTTCCTTAAAGAGGTCCCTTACATTCCTACTGAGTGGTATTCCTAGGTATTTTATTTTCTTTGTAGCAATTGTGAATGGCAGTTCGTTCTTAATTTGGTTCTCTTTAAGTCTGTTATTGGTGTATAGGAATGCTTGTGATTTTCGCACATTGATATTATATCCTGACACTTTGCTGAAGTTGCTTATCAGTTGCAGGAGCTTTTGGGCTGAGGTGATGGGCTCTTCTTCATATACTATCCTGTCGTCTGCAAATAGAGACAATTTGGCTTCCACCTTTCCTATTTGAATACCCTTTATTTCTTTTTCTTGCCTGTTTTCTCTGGCTAAAAATTCCAGTACTATGTTGAATAGAAGGGGTGAGAGAGGGTATCCTTGTCTAGTGCCGGATTTCAAAGGGAATGCTTCCAGTTTTTGCCCATTAAGTAGGATATTGGCTGTTGGTTTGTCATAAATAGCTTTTATTACTTTGATATATGTTCCATCAATACCAAGTTTACTTAGGGTTTTTAGCATAAAGGGATGTTGAATTTTGTCAAATGCATTCTCTGCGACAATTGAGATAATCATGTGGATTTTGTTTTACTTCTGTTTATGTGGTGAATTACATGTATAGAGTTGCGTATGTTGAACCAGCCTTGCATCCCCGGAATGAATCCTACTTGATCATGATGGATAAGTTTTTTAATGTGCTGTTGCAATCGATTTGCCAGTATTTTATTGAAGATTTTTGCATCTATGTTCATCATGGATATTGGCCTGAAGTTTTCTTTTCTTGTTGAGTCTCTGCCCGGTTTTGGTATCAGGATGATATTGTTCTCATAAAATGATTTGGGAAGGGTTCCCTTTTTTTGGATTATTTGGAATAGTTTCAGAAGGAATGGTACCAGATCCTCTTTGTGTGTCTGGTAGAATTCAGCTGTGAACCCATTTGGACCTGGGCTTTTTTTGTGTGGTAGGCTCTTAATTGCTGCCTCAACTTCTGACCTTGTTATTGGTCTATTCATAGTTTCAGCTTCCTCCTGGTTTCGGCTTTGGAGGACACAGGCATCCGGGAATTTATCCATTTCTTCCTGATTTACTAGTTTGTGTGCATAGAATTGTTTGTAGTATTCTCTGATGATGGTTTGAATTTCTGTGGAATCTGTGGTGATTTCCCCTTTATCGTTTTTTATTGCATCTATTTGGTTGTTCTCTCTTTTCTTTTTTGTCAGTCTGGCTAGTGGTCTGTCTATTTTGTTGATCTTTTCAAAAAACCAGCTCGTAGATTTATTGATTTTTTGAAGGGTTTTTCTTGTCTCTATCTCCTTCAGTTCTGCTCTGTTCTTAGTTATTTCTTGTCTTCGACTAGGTTTAGAGCTTTTTTGATCTTGCTCCTCTAGCTCTTTCAATTTTGATGATAGGGTGTCAATTTTGGATCTCTCCACTCTTCTCATGTGGGCACTTATTGCTATATATTTTCCTCTACACACTGTTTTAAATGTGTCCCAGAGATTCTGGTACGTTGTGTCTTCATTCTCGTTGGTTTCAAAGAACTTCTTTCTTTCTGCCTTCATTTCATTGATTATCCAATCAACATTCAAGAGCCAGTTGTTCAGTTTCCATGAAGCTATGTGGTTCTGAGTTATTTTCTGAATTCTGAGTTTCAACTTGATTGCACTATGGTCTGAGAGACTGTTTCTTATAATTTCCATTGTTTTGCATTTGCTGAGGACTGCTTTACTTCCAATTGTGTGGTCAATTTTGGAGTACGTGTGGTGGGGTGTTGAGAAGAATGTATATTCTGTGGATTTGGGGTGAAGAGCTGTAAATATCTATCAGGTTTTCTTTTTCCAGGTCTGATTTCAAGTCCTGGATATCCTTGTTAATTTTCTGTCTGGTTGATCTGTCTGCTATTGACAGTGGAGTGTTAAAGTCTCCCACTATTATTGTGTGGGAGTCTAAGTCCCTTTGTAAGTCATTAAGAACTTGCCTTATATATCTGGGTGCTCCTACATTGGGTCCATATATATTTTGAATAGTTAGCTCTTCTTGTTCTATCGATCCTTTTACCAATATGTAATGACCTTCTTTGTCCCTTTTGATCTTTGTTGCTTGAAACTCTATTTTATCAGAGATGAGAATTGCAACTCCTGCTTTTTTTGCTCTCCATTTGCTTGGTAAATCATCCTCTATCCTTTTATTTTGAGCCTTTGTGTATCTTTACGTGTGAGGTGGGTTTCCTGGATACAGCACACTGATGGGTTTTGGTTTTTTATCCAGTTTGCCATTCTGTGTCTTTTGATTGGTGCACTTAGCCCATTTACATTTAGGGTTCATATTGTTATGTGTGAATTTGATAATGCCATTTTGATGCTAGCCGGCCGTTTTGCCCATTGGTTCATGTACATTCTTCATTTTTTGATGGTCTTTAGCATTTGGTATGCTTTTAGGATGGCTGGTACTGGTTGTTTACTTCTATGTGTAGTGCCTCTTTCAGGAGCTCTTGTAAAGCATGCCTAGTGGTGACAAAATCTCTGAGTACTTACTTGTTCATGAAGGATTTTCTTTTTCCTTCACTTATGAAACTCAGTTTGGCTGGATATGAAATTCTGGGTTGAAAGCTCTTTTCTTTAAGGATGTTGAATATTGGCCCCCACTCTCTTCTGGCTTGTAGAGTCTCTGCCGAGAGATCTGCTGTGAGTCTGATGGGCTTCCCTTTGTGGGTGACCCGACCTTTCTCTCTGGCTGCCCTTAGTATTTTCTTCTTCGTTTCAACCCTTGTGAATCTGACGATTATGTGCCTTGGGGTTGCTCTTCTTGCGGAGTATCTTTGTGGTGTTCTCTGTATTTCTTGGAGTTGAGTATTGACCTGCCTTGCTAGGTTGGGAAAATTTTCCTGGATAATATCCTGAAGTGTTTTCCAGCTTGGATTCATTCTCTTCATCACATTGTGGTACACCTATCAAATGTATGTTGGGACTCTTCACATAGTCCCACATTTCTTGGAGATTTTATTCATTCCTTTTTGAACTTTTTTTTAATCTTGGTTTCTCGTTTTATTTCATTGAGTTGATCTTCAACTTCTGATATTCTTTCTTCTGCTTGGTCAATTCGGCTGTTGAAACTTGTGCATGCTTCGCGAAGTTCTCGTGTTGTGTTTTTCAGCTCCTTCAATTCATTCATATTCCTCTCTAAGTTGTCCATTCTTGTTATCAATTCCTCGAATATTTTTTCAAATGTTTTTTCAAGGTTCTTAGTTTCTTTGCACTGGTTTAGAACATGTTCCTTTAGTTCACTGAAGTTTCTCATTATCCACTCTCTGAAGTCTGATTCCATCATTTCGTCACATTCAATCTCCATCCAGCTTTGTTCCCTTGCTTGTGAGGAGTTTTGGTCTTTTTTGGAAGTGAGGTGTTTTGGTTTCGGGTGCTTTCCTCCTTTTTGCGCTGGTTTCTTCCCATCTTTATGATTTTATCCGCCTGTCGTCTCAGTAGTTGCTGATTTCTCTATTGAGTGTCTGTGTGGACACTGAGATTGTTGATGATGAATTATTTCTGTTACTTAGTTTTCCCTCTAATGGTCTATCCCCTCTGCTGTGTGCGTGCTGAGGTCCACTCCAGGCCCTGCTTTTCTGGGGTATGCCTGCTGCAGCTGCAGAGCAGTGAGAGATGATACCCGTTTCTTCTTCTGCTGTCCTTGTTCCAGAATAATGCCAGCCAAATGTCAGTCTGATTAGTCCTTTTCTGGGGTGACTCCTTGGATATACAGGGGTCAGTGAGCTGCTTGAGGGGACAGTGGGTGCTTTACAGGAGCTCCAGTGCTGAGCTGTGAGCTCCATTGTTCATTCAGGGTTGTTGGAAGGTTGTTTATGTCTGCTGCAATAGAACATATAAAACACCGCCCTTTCCCCCCCCTTGGATGCTTTGTCTCAGGGAGTTGGGGCTTTCTTTTTGAGTATCTGTTGCACTGTCCTGCCCCACTAGGCGGCAGTCTATTCACTATTTGCCTGCCAGGGCTCTGACCTGCTAGCCCGGGTCCACCCTGTTGCTGCTGGGCTACCTTCTGCTGTGGAGCACTCCCGGCTCCTGGTGGGGTGTCTCTGTTATGGCAGGTTGCCTCGGCAAGGCAGGCTGCGTCCGTCCTGGGTGGTACTTCAGTGGGGGTGGACAGCATCAGCAATGGTGGATGCCCCTCCCTCACCATTCTGCAACATCCTAGATGCTGGCAGCAAAACTCTCAGCCCCAAGCACCTTCAGTCGCTGCCCTGCTTGTCCCCGTGAGTGTGGGACCCGCCAAGCCCGATCACCCAGCTCCCTGCCTCAGAGTCCGTCCTCTCTCTCTCTCTTCCTCTCCCCAAGCTGAAAGGTCGACTCTCTCACTGGCACCCCAGTAGCCTGCCGATCGGACACTGGGTTCCATGTGATCTCCCATGCGGCTGCCCACTACCCCAGCTCAGATCACGCTTCCCAGGAAACTCCTGGTCTGGCTCATTGTCCAAGTCTCATTCAATCAGATGAACATGCCAATCTGCCTGTCAAAATCTCAGATTGCCGGTTTAACCCAGCACCCAGACCAGTGAGTTCCACGCCGGTTCCAAAGAGGCGGCAGGAGCCGGCTGCATTAGCCGGCTGTGCTTCCCGTGTCTCTCCCACACCTGGGACTTTCAACGCTCTGTGGGCATAAAAGTAACATCCGAGAATGCGGCTAGGACTCACCCTCTGCACCTTCACTGAGAGCTGCACTCCTGAGTCGCCTCTATGATGCCATCTGGCCTCCTCCTGAACTATTTGTCTTTATTATATTTTTTAAATTCTTATTGCATTATAGGTTTTGGGGTACATGTGCAGAACGTGCAAGAGATTTGCATAGGTACACACATGGCAGTGTGTTTTGTTGCCTTTCTCCCCTTCACCCACATTTGGCATTTATCACCAGGCTGTCCCTCCCCATTCCCTCCCCGCTGCCCCTCCCACTTTTGCCCAATAGACCAGTGTGTAGTAGAACCCCTCCCTGTTTCCATGTGTTCTCATTATTTTCACCCGCCTATGAGTGAGAATATGTGGTATTTCTTTTTCTGTTCTTGTGTCAGTTTGCTGAGAGTGATGTTCTCAAGATTCATCCATGTCCTTACAAAGGACACAAACTCATCATTTTTGATTGCTGCAAAGCTTTCCATGATGTATACGTGCCACATTTTCCCAGTCCAGTCTATCATTGTTGGGCATTTGGGTTGGTTCCAGGTCTCTGCTATTGTAATCAGTGCTGCAATGAACATTCGTGTGCGTGTGTCCTTATAGTAGAACGATATATAGTCCTTTGGGTATATAGCCAGTAATGGGATTGCGGGGACAAAAGAATTTTCTAATTCTATGTCCTTGAGAAATTGCCACACTGTCTTCCACAATGGTTGAGCTAATGTTCACTCCCACCGACAGTGTAAGAGTGTTCCTATTTCTCCACATCCTCTCCAGCATCTGCTGTCTCCAGATTTTTTAATGATCGCCATTCTAATTGGCGTGAGATGGTTTCTCAAAGTGGTTTTGATTTGCATCTGTCTAATGACCAGTGATGAGCATTTTTTCATGTGTTTGTTGGCCTCATGCATGTCTTCTTTTGTAAAGTGTCTGTTCATATCCTTTGCCCACTTTTCAATGGGCTTGTTTGTTTTTTTCCTGTAAATCTGTTTGAGTTTTTTGTAAATTCTGGATATCAGCCCTTTGTCAGATGCATAAACTGCAAAATTTTTTTCATTCTGAGGGTTGCCGATTCACTCTAGTGACTGTTTCTTTTTCCATGCAGAAGCTGTTGAGTTTGATTAGGTCCCATTTGTCTATTTTGGCTTTTGTTGCCAATGCTTTTGATGTTTTGGTCATGAAGTCCTTGTCTACTCCTATGTCCTGAATGGTTTTGCCTAGATTTTCTTCTAGGGTTTTTATGGTGCCAGGTCTTATGTTTAAGGCTTTAATCCTTGTGGAGTTAATTTTAGTGTAAGGTGTCAGGAAGGGGTCCAGTTTCTGCTTTCTGCACATGGCTAGCCAGATTTCCCAGTACCATTTATTAAACAGGGAATCCTTTCCCCATTGCTTGTTTTTGTCTGGTTTTTCAAAGATTATATAGTTGTAGATATGTTGTGTTGCCTCCGATGCCTCTGTTTTGTTCCCTTGGTCTATATCTCTGTTTTGGTACCAGTACCATGCTGTTTTGATTACTGTAGCCTTATAGTATAGTTTGAAGTCTGGTAGTGTGATGCCTCTCCCTGTGTTCTTTTGGCTTAGAATTGACTTAGCTATGCGGGCTCTCTTTTGGTTCCATATGAAGTTCATGGTGGTGTTTTCAAGTTCTGTTAAGAAATTCCATGGTAGTTTGATGGGGATAACATTGATTTTGTAAATTACATTGGGCTGTATAGCCATTTTCACAATATTGATTCTTCCTAACCACGAACATGGAATGTTTCTCCATCTGTTTGTGTCCTCTCTTATTTCGTTGAGCAGTGGTTTGTAGTTTTCCTTCAAGAGTTCCCTTATGTTCCATGTGAGTTGTATTCCTAGGTATTTTATTTTCTTTGTAGCAATTGTGAATGGCAGTTTGTTCTTGATTTGGTTCCTTTTAAGTCTGTTATTGGTGTAAAGAAATGCTTGTGATTTTTCATATTGATTTTATATCCTGAGATTTTGCTGAAGTTGCTTATCAGTTTCAGAGCTTTTGGGCTGAGGTGATGTGGTCTTCTAGGTATACTATCATGTTGTCTGCAAATAGAGACAATTTGGCTTCCACTTTTCCTTTTTGAATACCCTTTATTTCTTTTTCTTGTCTGATTGCTCTGGCTAGAACTTCCAGTACTATGTTGAATAGAAGTGGTGAGAGTGGGCATCCTTGTCTAGTTCCAGAATTCAAAGGGAATGCTTCCAGTTTTTGCCCATTAGGTATATTATTGGCTGTTGGTTTGTCATAAATAGCTTTTATTACTTTGAGATATGTTCCATCAATACCAAGTTTATTGAGGGTTTTTAGCATAAAGGGCTGTTGAATTTTGCCAAATGCCTTCTCTGTGTCAATTGAGATAATCATGTGATTTTTCTTTTTGCTTCTGTCTATGTGGTGAATTACATTTATAGACTTGTGTATCTTGAACCAGCCTTGCATCTTCGGGATGAATTCTACTTCATCATGATGCGTAAGTTTTTTAATGTGCTGTTGCCATCGGTTTGCCAGTATTTTATTGAATATTTTTGCATCTATGTTCGTCATGGATATTGGCCTGAAGTTTTCTTTTCTTGTTGAGTCTCTGCCAAGTTTTGGTATCAGGATGATGTTGGTCTCATAAAATGATTTGGGAAGGGTTCTTTTTTTTTTTTGGATTATTTGGAATAGTTTCAGAAGGAATGGTACCAGATCCTCTTTGTGTGTCTGGTAGAATTCAGCTGTGAACCCATCTGGACTTGGGCTTTTTTTTGTGTGGTAGGCTCTTAATTGCTGCCTCAACTGCTGACCTTATTATTGGTCTATTCATAGTTTCAGCTTCATCCTGGTTTAGGCTTCGGAGGACACAGGTGTCCAGGAATTTATCCATTTCTTTCTGATTTACTAGTTTATGTGCATACAGTTGATTGTGGTATTCTCTGATGATGGTTTGAATTTCTGTGGAATCTGTGGTGATTACCTCTTTATCGTTTTATATTGCATCTATTTGGTTGTTCTCTCTTTTCTTTTTTATCACTTTGGCTAGTGGTCTGCCTATTATGTGGATCTTTCTGCAAAACCAGCTCTTGGATTTATTGATTTTTTGAAGGGTTTTTCTTGTCCCTATCTCCTTCAGTTCTGCTGTGATCTTAGTTATTTCTTGTCTTTGGCTAGGTATTGAGCTTTTTTGATCTTGCTCCTCTAGCTCTTTCAAATTTGACAATAGGGTTTCAATTTTGGATCTCTCCAGTCTTCTCATTTTGGCACTTATTTCTATATTTTTGTCTCTACAGAATGCTTTAAATGTGTTCCGGAGATTCTCGTATGTTGTGTCTTCCTACTCGTTG
Organism: Saguinus oedipus; assembly: GCA_031835075.1. Lineage (NCBI taxonomy): Eukaryota > Metazoa > Chordata > Mammalia > Primates > Cebidae > Saguinus > Saguinus oedipus. The sequence goes on from CM063171.1 coordinate 25,107,104, forward strand.
GATTTGAAGAACTTCTTTATTTATGCCCTCATTTCATTGTTTATCCAATCAACGTTCAAGAGCCAGTTATTCAGTTTCCATGAAGCTGTGCAGTTCTGAGTTATTTTCTGAATTCTGAGTCCTAACTTGATTGCCCTATGGTCTGAGAGACTGATTGTTAGGATTTCAGTTGTTTTGCATTTGCTGAGGAGTGCTTTACTTCCAAGTATGTGGTCAATTTTGGAGTAGGTGTGATGTGGTGCTGAGCAGAATCTATATTCTGTGGATTTGTGGTGGAGAGTTCTGTAAATGTCTATCAGGTTTGCTTGTTCCAGGTCTGAGTTTAAGTCCTGAATATCCCTGTTAATTTTCTGTCTGGTCGATCTGTCTGATATTGACAGTGGAGTGTTAAAGTCTCCCACTATTATTGTGTGGGAGTCTATGTCTCTTTGTAAGTCATTAAGAACTTGCCTTATATATCTGGATGCTCCTGCATTGGGTCCATATGTATTTACAATCGTTAGCTCTACTTGCTGCAGTGATCCTTTTACCATTATGTAATGACCTTCTTTGTCTCTTATTATTTTTGTTGTTTAAAGTCTATTTTATCAGAGACGAGAATTTCAACCTCTGCTTTTTTTTGCTCTCCATTTGCTTGGTAAATATTCCACCATCCCTTTATTTTGATCCTTTGTGTATCCTTGCATGTGAGGTGGGTTTCCTGAATACAGCACACTGATGAGTTTTGGTTTTTTATCCAATTTGCCAGTCTGTGTGTTTTGATTCGTGCATTTAGCCCATTTACATTTAGGGTTAATATTGTTATGTGTGAATTTGATAATGCCATTTTGTTGATAGCTGGCTCTTTTGCCCGTTGGTTCATGTAGCTTCTTCATTTTGTTGATGCTCTTTAGCACTTGGTATGCTTTTAGGATGGCTGGTACTGGTTGTTTTTTTCTATGTGCAGTGGCTAGTTCAGGAGCTCTTGTAAAGCAGGCCTGGTGGTGACAAATTCTCTGAGTACTTGCTTGTTCATGAAGGATTTTATTTTTTCTTCACTTATGAAGCTCCCTTTAGCTGGATATAAAATTCTGGGTTGAAAGTTCTTTTCTTTAAGGATGTTGAATATTGGCCTCCACTCTCTTCTGACTTGTAGAGTGTCTGCCGAGAGATCTGCTGTGAGTCTGATGGGCTTCCCTTTGTGGGTGACCCGACGTTTCTCTCTGGCTTTCCTTAGTATTTTTCTCTTTTTTTTCAACCCTGGTGAATCTGACGATTATGTGCCTTGGGGTTGCTTTGATTGTGGAGTATCTTGGTGGTGTTCCCTGAATTTTCTGGAGTTGAGCATTGACCTGTCTTGCTAGGTTGGGAAAATTTTTCTGGATAATATCCTGAAGAGTATTTTCCAGCTTGGATTCACTCTCTTCATCACATTCTGGTACACCTATCAAACGTAGGTTGGGTCTCTTCACATAGTCCCAGATTTCTTGAAGACTTTTTTCATTTCTTTTTGCACTTCTTTTCTGTAATCTTGGTTTCTCGTTTTATTTCATTGAGTTGATCTTCGACTTCTGATATTCTTTCTTCTGTTTGGTCAATTCAGCTGTTGAAGCTTGTGGATGCTTCGCGAAGTTCTCTTGTTGTGTTTTTCAGCTCCTTCCATTCATTCATATTCCTCTCTAAGTTGTCCATTCTTGTTATCATTTCCTCAAATCTTTTTTCAAGGTTCTTAGTTTCTTTGCATTGATTTAGAACATGTTCTTTTAGCTCCCTGAAGTTTCTCATTATCCACTTTCTGAAGTCCGATTTCATCATTTCCTCACACTCATTCTCTGTCCACCTTTGTTTCTTTGCTGGTGAGGAGTTTTGGTCTTTTGTAGGACGTGAGGTCTTTTGGTTTCAGGTGTTTTTTTCCTTTTTGCACTGGTTTCTTCCCATCTTTATGGATTTATCCACCTGTCGTCTTAGTAGTTGCTGATTTTTCAATTGGGTCTCTGAGTGAACGCCCAGATTGTTTATGATGAAATATTTCTGTTACTTAGTTTTCCTTCTAATGGTCTAGCCCCTCTGCTGTACGACTGCTGAGGAACACTCCAGGCCCTGCTTCTCTGTGTTACAACTGTAGCATGTGCGGAACAGTGAGGGATGGTACCACTTTCTTTTTCTGCTATCTTTGTTCCAGAATGTTGCCCGCCAGTTGTCAGTATGATTAGTCCTTTTTTTGAGGTGACTCTTTGTATATACAGGGGTATATACAAAGGAGCTGCTTGACAAGATGGTCTGTGCTTTATCAGAGCTCCAGTGCTGAGCTGTGAGCTGTGTTGTTCATTCAGGGTTGTTGCGAGGATGTGTTTATGTCTGTTGCAACAGAACTCAAAACACCACTCCTTTTTTTTCCCCTTAGATGCTCTGTCTCCGGAGTTGGAGCTTTCTTTATGAATATCTGTTGCACTGTCCTTCCCAGCTGGGAGGTAGTCTATTCACTATTTGCCTGTCGAGGCTCTGCCCTGCTAGCATGGTTCTGCCCTGCTGCAGCTGGGCTTCATTTTGCTGTGGTTTACTCTGCCCTACTGTCAGAGTCTCTCTGTTTTGGCGGGTTGCCTCGGCAATGGCAGGCTGCATCAGCACTGGGAGGTTCTTCAGTAGGGTGGATTGCATCCATAGTGGTGAACGCCCCTCCCCCACCGGGCTGCATCATCCTAAATTCATCTGTGCTGGCAGCAAAACTCTCAACCCTAAGCACCTCCAATCGCCAGCCTGCTTTTCCCCCTGATTGTGGAAACTGCTGAGCCCAATCACCTGGCTCCCTGCCTCAAACTACGTCCTCTCTCTCTCTCTATCTCTCTTTTTCTCCCCAATTTGAACTTTTGACTCTCTCAATGACTCCCCAGTAGCCGGCTGATAAGGCGTGGTGATCTGTGCAATCTCCGGTGCTGCTGCCCACTGCACCAACTCCAATCACACTTTCCAGGAATCTCGTGGTCTGGCTCATTGTCCAAGATCCATTTAATCAGATGGACATGTCAATCTGCCTTTCCAAATCTCAGATTGCCGATTTAACAGGGCACCCAGACCACTGAGTTTTGTGCCTGATGCTGCTGCACTGCAGCACCTGTCGAACCATACACACGAGGCAGCTGCACTGGCATCGCGTGTCTCTCCTACGCCTTGGACTTTCAATGTTCTATGGACAAAAAAGGTCTGTCTGAGAATGCGCTTAGGACTCACTATCTGTGCCTTCACTGAGAGCTGCAATCCTGAGTTGTTTCTATGGCGCCATGATGGAAGATTGACCAAAACGTGTTTTTTTCTAGGACCTGCATTTAGACATTTCTGAGTCAATATGCATATATGATGTAAATAGAAATATCTCTTTCTGAAGTTGAAATGGAGCAATCTAACTGAGTGGTTGTCAATGTGTGTATTCAAATTACAGAGTTAAACTGATTTTGGTATGCAGCAGTTTAGAAGCCCTTTCTGTGGAGAATCTAAAAGCAGACCTTTCCAGCAAAATTCCATCATCTAAGAACTAGCAGTAAGACTGCGTGTAAAACACAGAAGAAGCATATCTTTCAAAATGATCTGCTGTGTGTTCATTCATATAAGACTGTTGAATCTAGGTTTTGATTCAGTGAGTCAGAAACACATTTCATATAGGACCTGCAATTGGACAATCCAGAGTGAACAAAAGTATATGCTGTAAAGAGAAATATCTCATTCTAAAACCAAAACGAAAATATCATATTAACTGCTAGTCAATGAGTGAATTAAACTTACAAAGTTAAACTGATTTGTGTATGCAGGAGTTTAGAAACCCTTTCCTTAAAGAATCTGAAAACAGACGTTTTCAGCAAAGATACCCAGCATATAAGAACCTGCAGTGAGACTCTGTCTAAAACACAGAAGAAACATAACTTTCAAAGTGCTCTGCTGTGTTCAATCAACTAAGAGAGTTGAATCTAGGCTTTGATTTAGTGAGTTAGAAATATGTCTCTTCTAGGAGCTGTGTGTGGACATTCCAGAGTGAAAGGGAGTATATGCTGTAAACAGAAATATCTATGTCTAAAACAAAAACATATCTATCTAACTGAATGCTTGTCAATGTGTGCAATTAACATATGGAGTTAAACTTATGTGTTTTCCAGCAGCTTAGAAACCCTTTCTGTGGAAAATCTAAATAGAGACTGCTCCAGCAAAATCCTGGCATTTAAAAATTAGCAGTAATAGAGGGAGTGAGGCAAGATGGCGTTGAACAGGTGACTCAGGATTGCAGCTCTCAGTGAAGGCACAGAGGGTGACTCCTAGCCGCTTTCTCGGATGGTCCTTTTATGCTCACAGAGCGTTGAAAGTCCCAGGTGTGGGAGAGACCCAGGATGCTAGCAGCCGGCTAACGCAGCCGGCTCCCACTGACTCCTCGGCCAGCGCCACAGCAGGACCCGGTGCGGAACTCACTGGTCTGGGTGCCCTGTTAAACCGGCAATCTGAGATTTTGAAGGGCAGATTGGCATGTTCATCTGATTGAACTGGACTTGGACAATGAGCCAGACCAGGAGTTTCCTTGGAAGCATGATCTGAGCTGGGGTAGTGGGCAGTGGCACGGGAGATCGCATGTATCCCAGTGCCCTATCAGCAGGCTACTGGGGCGCCAGTGAGAGAGTCAACCTTTCAGCTTGGGGAGAGGAAGAGACAGAGAGAGAGGATGGACTCTGGGTCAGGGAGCTGGGTGATCAGGCTCGGCGGGTCCCAGGCTCATGGGGACAAGCAGGGCAGTGACTGGAGATGCTTGGGGCTGAGAGTTTTGCTGCCAGCATCTAGGATGGTGCAGCCCGGGGAGGGAGGGGCGTCCATGATTGCTGACGCAGTCCACCCCCACTGAAGTACCACCCAAAACTGATGCGGCCTGCTGTTGCCAAGGCAACCTGCCATAACAGAGAGCCTCCGTGCTCCACAGCAGAAGGGAGCCCAGCAGCAACAGGGTGGCCCGCGCTAGCAGGTCAGAGACCCGGCAGGCAAATAGTGAATAGACTGCCGCCTAGTGGAGCAGGACATTGCAACAGATACTCATAAAGAAAGCCCCAACTCCCTGAGTCAGAGCATCTAAGGCAGGGGGGGAAAAGGGTGGTGTTTTATGAGTTCTATAGCAGCAGACATAAACAACCTCCCAACAATGCTGAATGAACAATGGAGCTTACAGCTCAGCACTGGAGCTCTCATAAAGCACAGACTGTCTCCTCAAGCAGCTCCCTGACCCCTGTATATCCAAGGAGTCACCCCAAAAAAGGACTAATCAGACTGACATTTGGCTGGCATCATTCTGGGACAAGGACAGCAGAAAAAGAAACTGGTATCATCCCTCACTGTTCCGCAGCTGCTGCAGGTATACCCCAGAGAAGCGGGGCCTGCAGTGGACCTCAGCACTCATACAGCAGAGGGGATAGACCATTAGAGGGAAAACTAAGTAACAGAAATACTTCATCATCAACAATCTCAGCGTCCACAGAGACAAAATTGAAAAATCAGCAACTACTAAGAGGACAGGCGGATAAATCCATAAAGATGGGAAGAAACCAGCGCAAAAAAAAGGAAAGCATTCAAAAACAAAACACCTCACCTCCAAAAAAGGAACAAAACTCCTCACCAGCAAGGGAACAAAGCTGGACGGAGATTGAATGTGATGAAATGACAGAATCAGACTTCAGAGAGTGGATAATGAGAAACTTCAGTGAGCTAAAGGAACATGTACTAAACCAGTGCAAAGAAACTAAGAACCTTGAAAAAAGATTTGAAAAAAGATTCGAGGAATTGTTAACAAGAATGGACAACTTAGAGAGGAATATGAATGAATAGAAGGAGCCGAGAAACACAACACGAGAACTTCGCGAAGCATGCACAAGTTACAACAGACGAATTGACCAAGCAGAAGAAAGAATATCAGAAGTTGAAGATCAACTCAATGAAATAAAATGAGAAACCAAGATTAAAGAAAAAACTACAAAAAGGAATGAACAAAATCTCCAAGAAATGTGGGACTATGTGAAGAGACCCAACCTACGTTTGATATGTGTACCAGAATGTGATGAAGAGAATGAATCCAAGCTGGAAAACACTCTTCAGGATATTATCCAGGAAAATTTCCCCAACCTAGCAAGACACATCAATACTCAACTCCCGGAAATACAGAGAACACCACAAAGATACTCCACAAGAAGAGCAACCCCAAGCACATAATCGCCATATTCACCAGGGTTGAAATGAAGGAGAAAATACTAAGGGCAGCCAAAGAGAAAGGTCGGGTCACCCACAAAGGGAAGCCCATCAGACTCACAGCAGATCTCTCGGCAGAGACTCTACAAGCCAGAAGAGAGTGGGGGCCAATATTAAACATCCTTAAAGAAAAGAGCCTTCAACCCAGAATTTCATATCCAGCCAAACTGAGCTTCATAAGTGAAGGAAAAATAAAATCCTTCACGAACAAACAAGTACTCAGAGATTTTGTCACCACTAGGCCTGCTTTACAAGACCTCCTGAAAGAGCCACTACACATACAAAGAAAGAGCCAGGTCCAGCCATCCTAAAAGCATACCAAATGCTAAAGACCATCAACAAAATAAAGAATGTACATAAACCAACGGGCAAAACAGCCAGCTAGAATCAAAATGGCAGTATCAAATTCACACATAACAATATGAGCCCTAAATGTAAATGGGCTAAATGCACCAATCAAAAGACACAGACTGGCAAATTGGATAAAAGTCCAAAACCAATCAGTATGCTGTATCCAGGAAAACCACCTCAAATGCAAAGATACACAAAGGCTCAAAATAAAAGGATGGAGGAAGATTTATCAAGCAAATGGAGAAAAAAAAAAGCAGGAGTTGCAATTCTCATATCTGATAAAATAGACTTTCAAGCAACAAAGATCAAAAGGGACAAAGAAGGACATTACTTAATAGTAAAAGGATCGATACAACAAGAAGAGCTAAAGATTCAAAATATATATGGACCCAATATAGGAGCCCCCAGATATATAAGGCAAGATCTTAATGACTTACAAAGAGACTTAGACTCCCACACAATAACAGTGGGAGACTTTAACACTCCACTGTCAATATCAGACAGATCAACCGGACAGAAAATTAACAAGGATATCCAGGACTTGAACTCAGACCTGGAACAAGAAAACCTGATTGACATTTACAGAACTCTCCACAACAAATCCACAGAATATACATTCTTCTCAGCACCTCATCACACCTACTCCAAAATTGACCACATAATTGGAAGTAAAGCACCCCTCAGCAAATGCAAAACAACGGAAATTATAACAAACAGTCTCTCAGATCATAGTACAATCAAGTTGGAACTCAGAATTCAGAAAACAACTCAGAACCGCACAGGTTCATGGAAACTGAACAACTGGCTCTTGAATGTTGATTGGATAAACAATGAAATGAAGGCAGAAATAAAGAACTTCTTTGAAACCAATGAGAATGAAGACACAACGTACCAGAATCTCTGGGAAACATTTAAAGTAGTCTGTAAAGGAAAATATATAGAAATAAGTGCCCACATGAAAAGAGTGGAGAGATCCAAAATTGACACCCTACCGTCAAAATTGAAAGAGCTAGAGGAGCAAGATTAAAAAAGCTAAAAACCTCGCTGAAGACAAGAAATAACTAAGATCAGAGCAGAACTGAAGGAGATAGAGACAAGAAAAACCCTTCAAAAAATCAATAAATCTAAGAGGTGGTTTTTTGAAAACATCAACAAAATAGACAGACCACTAGCCAGACTGATAAAAAAGAAAAGAGAGAACAACCAAATAGATGCAATAAAAAATGATAAAGGGGAAATCACCACAGATTCCACAGAAATTCAAACCATCATCAGAGAATACTACAAACAACTCTATGCACACAAACTAGTAAATCAGGAAGAAATGGATAAATTCCTGGACGCCTGTGTCCTCCCAAGCCGAAACCAGGAGGAAGCCGAAACTATGAATAGACCAATAACAAGGTCAGAAGTTGAGGCAGCAATTAAGAGCCTACCACACAAAAAAAGCCCAGGTCCAGATGGGTTCACAGCTGAATTCTACCAGACACACAAAGAGGATCTGGTACCATTCCTTCTGAAACTGATTCAAATAATTCGAGAAGAGGGAACCCTTCCCAAATCATTTTATGAGACCAACATCATCCTGATACCAAAACCTGGCAGAGACTCAACAAGAAAAGAAAACTTAAGGCCAATATCCATGATGAACATAGATGCAAAAATCTTCCATAAAATAATGGCAAATCAATTGCAACGGCACATTAACAAACTTATCCATCATCATCAAGTAGGATTCATCGCGGGGATGCAAGGCTGGTTCAACATACGCAAGTCTATAAATGTAATTCACCACATAAACAGAAGCAAAAACAAAAACCACAGGATTATCTCAATTGACGCATAGAAGGCATTTGACAAAATTCAAAAGCCCTTTATGCTAAAAACCCTCAATAAACGTGGTATTGATGGAACATATCTCAAAGTAATAAAAGCTATTTATGACAAACCAACAGCCAATATCATACTTAATGGGCAAAAACTGGAAGCATTCCCTTTGAAATCCGGCAATAGACAAGGATGCCCTCTCTCACCACTTCTATTCAACATAGTACTGGAAGTTCTAGCAAGAGCAATCAGGCAAGAAAAAGAAATAAAGAGTATTCAAATAGGAAAGTTGGAAGCCAAATTGTCTCTATTTGCAGATGACATGATAGTATACCTAGAAGACCCCATCATCTCAGCCCAAAAGCTCCCGCAACTGATAATCAACTTCAGCAAAGTCTCAGGATATAAAATCAATGTGCAAAAATCACAAGCATTCCTATACACCATTAACACACTCAACGAGAACCAAATTAAGAATGAACTGCCATTCACAATTGCTACAAAGAAAATAAAATACCTAGGAATACAACTCACTAGGAATGAAAGGGACCTCTTTAAGGAAAACTACAAACAACTGCTCAATGAAATAAGAGAGGACACAAACAGATGGAGAAACATTCCATGTTTGTGGTTAGGAAGAATCAATAGTGTGAAAATGGCTATACTGCCCAAAGTAATTTATGCATTCAATGCTATCCCCATCAAACTACCATTGAATTTCTTCACAGAACTGGAAAAAAACACCATGAATTTCATATGGAACCAAAAAAAAGCCCGCATAGCCAAGTCAATTCTAAGCAAAAAGAACACAGCGGGAGGCATCACGCTACCAGACTTCAAACTATACTACAAGGCTACAGTAATCAAAACAGCATGGTTCTGGTACCACAACAGAGATACAGACCAATGAAACAGAACAGAAGCATCAGAGGCAACAAAACATATCTACAACCATATTATCTTTGATAAACGAGAAAAAAACAGGCAATGGGGAAAGGATCCCCTATTTAATAAATGGTGTTGGAAAAACTGGCTAGCCATGTGCAGAAAGCAGAAACTGGACCCCTTTCTGACACCTTACCCTAAAGTTAACTCCAGATGGATTAAAGACTTAAACGTAAGACCTGACACCATAAAAACCCAGAAGAAAATCTAGGCAAAACCGTTCAGGACATAGGAGTAGGCAAGGACTTCATGAACAAAACACCAAAAGCATTGGAAACAAAAGCCAAAATAGACAAATGGGACCTAATCAAACTCCACAGTTTCTGCACGGCAAAAAAAAAAAACAGTCACTAGAGTTTATCCGCAACCATCAGAATGGGGAAAATTCTTTGCAGTTTACACATCTGACAAAGGACTGACATCCAGAATTTACAAGGAACTCAAACAGATTTGCAGAAAAAAAGAAAACAAACAAGCCCATTCAAAAATGGGCAAAGGACATGAACAGAACTTTACAAAAGAAGACATACATAGGCCAACAAACATATGAAAAAGTGCTCATCATCATTGGTCATTAGAGAGATGCAAATCAAACCACATTGAGATATCATCTCACACCAGTTAGAATGGCGATCATTAAAAAATCTGGAGACAGCAGATGCTGGAGAGGATGTGGAGAAATAGGAACACTCTTACACTGTTGGTGGGAATGTAAGTTAGTTCAACCACTGTGAAAGACAGTGTGGCGATTCCTCAGGGACCTAGAAATAGAAATTCCATTTGACCCAGCAATCCCATTGCTGGGTATCTATCCAAAAGACTATAAATCATTCTACTATAAGAACACATGCACACGAATGTTCATTTCAGCACTGTTTACAATAGCAAAGACCTGGAACCAACCCAAATGCCCATCGATGATAGACTGGACTGGGAAAATGTGGCACATATACACCATGGAATATTATGCAGCAATCAAAAATGATGAGTTTGTGTCCTTTGTAAGGACATGGATGAATCTGGAGAACATCATTCTCAGCAAACTGACACAAGAACAGAAGAAGAAATACTGCATATACTCACTCATAGGTGGGTGAGAAAATTGAGAACACATGGACACAGAGAGGCTGTCTACTATACACTGGGGACTGTTGGGGAAAATGGGGGAGGGACAGAGGGGGGGCTGGGGTGATAGCCTGGGGATGAATACCAAGTGTGTGTGAAGGGGAGGAAGGCAGCAAAACACACTGCCATTTGTGTACCTATGCAACTATCTTGCACGTTCTGCACATGTACCCCAAAACCTATAATGCAATAAAAATTTAAAAAAAAATAGCAGTAATATTGCATCGGAAATACAGAAGAAACATATCTTTCAAAGTGCTCTGCTGTGTGTTCAGTCTAATCAGAGAGTTGAACCTAGGTTTTGATTCAGCTAGTTAGAAACACATATCTTCAAATTCAAACCATCATCAGAGAATACTACAAACAACTCTATGCACCTAAACTAGTAAACCAGAAAGAAATGGATAAATTCCTGGACGCCTGTGTCCTCCCAAGCCTAAACCAGGAGGAAACCAAAACTATGAATAGACCAATCAAAGGTAGGTTGAGTCTCTTCACATAGTCCCACATTTCTTGGAGATTTTGTTCATTCCTTTTTGTACTTTTTTCTTTAATCTTGGCTTCTCGTTTTATTTCATTAAGTTGATCTTCAACTTCTGATATTCTTTCTTCTGCTTGGTCAATTCGGCTCTTGAAACTTGTGCATGCTTCGTGAAGTTCTCGTGTTGTTTTTTTCAGCTTCTTCAATTCATTCATATTCCTCTCTAAGATGTCCATTATTGTTATCAATTCCTCGAATCTTTTTTTCAAATCTTTTTTCAAGGTTCTTAGTTTCTTTGCACTGGTTTAGTACATGTTTCTGTAGCTCACTGAAGTTTTCTCATTATCCACTTTCTGAAGTCTGATTCCGTCATTTCGTCACATTCATTCTCCGTCCAGCTTTGTTCCCTTGCTGGTGAGGAGTTTTGGTCCTTTTTTGGAGGTGAGGTGTTTTGGTTTTGGGTGCTTTTTTCCTTTTTTGTGCTGGTTCCTTCCCATCTTTATGGATTTATCCTCCTGTCGTTTTAGTAGTTGCTGATTTTTCAATTGGGTCTCTGTGTGGACGCTGAGATTGTTGATGATGAAGTATTTTTGTTACTTAGTTTTCCCTCTAATGGTCTATCCCCTCTGCTGTATGAGTGCTGAGGTCCACTCCAGGCCCTGCTTGTCTGGGGTATACCTGCAGCAGCTGCAGAACAGTGAGGGATGATACCAGTTTCTTCTGCTGCTGTCCTTGTTCCAGAATAATGCCAGCCAAATGTCAATCTGATTAGTCCTTTTCTGGGCTGACTCCTTGGATATACAGGGGTCAGGGAGCTGCTTGAGGAGACAGTCTGTGGTTTATGGGAGCTCCAGTGCTGAGCTGTGAGCTCCATTGTTCATTCAGCATTGTTGGGAGGTTGTTTATGTCTGCTGCTATAGAACTCATAAAACACCACCCCTTTCCCCCCCACTTAGATTCTCTGTCTCAGGGAGTTGGGGCTTTCTTTATGAGTATCTGTTGCACTGTCCTGCCCCACTAGGTGGCATTCTATTCAGTATTTGCCTGCCGGGGCTCTGACCTGCTAGCGTGGGTCTGCCCTGTTGCTGTTGGGCTTCCTTCCGCTGTGGAGCGTGGAGTCTCTATGTTATGGGAGGTTGCCTCAGCAACAGCAGGCTTCGTCAGACCTGGGCAGTACTTCAGTGGGGGTGAACTGCGTCAGCAATGGTGGACACCCCTCCCTCACAGGGCTGCACCGTCCTAGATGCTGGCAGCAAAACTCTCAGCCCCAAGCATCTCCAGTCGCTGCCCTGCTTGTCCCTGTGAGCATGGGACCTGCTGAGCCTGATCACCCAGCTCCCTGCCTCAGAGTCCATCCTCTCTCTCTCTTCCTCTCCCCAAGCTGAAAGGTCGACTCTCTCACTGGCATCCCAGTAGCCTGCCGATAGGGCACAGGGATCCATGTGATCTCCCGTGCCACTGCCCACTACCTTGGCTTAGATCACGCTTTCAAGGTAACTCCTGGTCTGGCTCATTTTCCAAGTCCCGTTCAATCAGATGAACATGCCAATCTGCCCTTCCAAATCTCAGATTGCCGGTTTAACCGGGCACCCAGACCAGTGAGTTCCACACCGCGTCCCGCTGTGGCGCCGGCCGAAGTGCTGGCGGTAGCCGGCTGTGTTAGCCGGCTGCGGTAGCGTCCCGTGTCTCTCCCACACCTGGGACTTTCAACGCTCTGTGGGCGTAAAAGGAACATCCGAGAATGCGGCTAGGACTCACCCTCTGTGCCTTCACTGAGAGCTGAAATCCTGAGTCACCTCTATGACGCCATCTTGCCTTCTCCTCCCTTATATAGCTTTTTATTTAGCCAGTCAGAAATATGTTATTTATTTATTTATTTATTTATTTATTTATTTACTTTTATTGCATTTTACATTTTAGGGTACATCTGCAGAACGTGCAAGATAGTTGCATAGGTACACACATGGCATTGTGTTTTGCTGCCTTCCTCCCCTTCACTCACATTTGGCATTTATCCCCAGGCTATCCCTCTTCAGCTCCCCCCCACTGTCCCTCCCATATACCCCCCAATAGAACCCAGTGTTTAGTATCCCCTTCCCTGTGTCCATGTGTTCTCATTTTTTTCTCACCCGCCTATGAGTGAGAATATGTGGTATTTTATTTTCTGTTCTTGTGCCAGTTTGCTGAGAATGATGTTCTCCAGATTCATCCATGTCCTTACAAAGAACACAAACTCATAATTTTTGATTGCTGCATAATATTCCATGGTATATATGTGCCACATTTTTCTAGTCCAGTCTATCAACGATGGGCATTTGGGTTGGTTCCAGGTATTTGCTATTGTAAACAGTGCTGCAGTGAACATTGGTGTACATGTGTTTTTATAGTAGACAGACTTATAGTCTTTTGGATATACATCCAGTAATGGGATTGCTGGGTTAAATGAAATTTCTATTTCTAGGTCCTTGAGGAATTTCCACACTGTCTTCCACAGTGGGTGAACTAATTTACACTCCCACCAACTGTGTAAGAGTGTTCCTATTTCTCTGCATCCTCTCCAGCATCTGTTGTCTTCAGAATTTTTCATGATCACCATCCTAACAGGCGTCAGATGAAATTTCAATGTGGTTTTGATTTGCATCTTCTAATGACCAGTGATGATGATAATTTTCTCATGTGTTCGTTGGGCTCATGTATGTCTTCTTCTGTAAAGTGTCTGTTAATATCCTTTGCCCATTTTTGAATGGGCTTGTTTGTTTTTTTCCTGTAAATCTGTTTCAGTTTTCTGTAAATTCTGGATATCAGCCCTTTGTCCAATAGGTAAACTGCAAAGATTTTTTTTCCATTCTGTTGGTTGCTGATTCACTTTAGTGACTGTTTATTTTGCTGTGCAAAAGCTGTGAAGTTTGATTAGGTCCCATTTGTCTATTTTGGCTTTTGTTGCCAATGCTTTTGGTGTTTTGGTCATGAAGTCCTTGCCTACTCTTATATCCTGAAAGGTTTTGCATAGATTTTCTTCTAGGGTTTTTATAGTGCCAGGTCTTATGTTTAAGCATTTGATCCATTTAAAGTAAACTTTAGTGTAAAGTGTCAAAAAGCGGTCCAGTTTCTTCTTTCTGCACATGGCTAACCAGTTTTCCCAACACAATTTTTTAAACAGGGAATCATTCTTCCATTGCTTGTTTTTGTCTGGTTTATCAAAGATTATATGGTTGTAGATAAGTTGTGTTGCCTCCGATGCCTCTGTTCTGTTCTATTGGTCTATATCTCTCTTTTGGTACCAGGACCATGCTGTTTTGATTACTGTAGCCTTGTAGTATACTTTAAAGTCCAGTAGTGTGATGCCTCCTACTTTGTTCTTTTTACTTAGCATTGACTTGACTATGCAGGCTCTCCTTTGGTTCCATATGAAGGTAATGGTGGTTTTCTTTAGTTCTGTGAAGAAATTCAATGGTAGCTTGATGAGGATCGCGTTGATTCTGTAAATTACTTTGGGCAGTATAGCCATTTTCAAAATATTGATTCTTTCTAACCATGAACATGGAATGTTTCTCCGTCTATTTATGTCTTCTCTTATTTCATTGAGCAGTGGTTTGTAGTTTTCCTTTAAGAGGTTTCTTACGTTCCTTGTAAGTTGTATTTGTAGGTATTTTATTCTCTTTGTAGCAATTGTGAATGGCAGTTTGTTTTTGATTTGGTTCTCTTTAAGTCTATTATTGGTGTATAGGAATGCCTGTGATTTTTGCACATTGATTTTATATCCTGAGACATTGCTGAAGTTGCTTATCAGTTTCAGGAGTTTTTGGGGTGAGGTGATGGGGTCTTCTATTTACACTATCATGTCATCTGCAAATAGACACAATTTGGCTTCCACCTTTCCTATTTGAATACCCTTTATTTCTTTTTCTTGCCTGATTGCTTTGGCTAGAACTTCCAGTACTATGTTGCATAGAAGTGGTGAGAGAGGGCATCCCTGTCTAGTGCCGGATTTCAAAGGGATTGCTTCCAGTTTTTGCCCATTAAGTATGATATTGGCTGTTGTTTTGTCATAAATAGCTTTTATTACTTTGAGATATGTTCCATCAATACCGAGTTTATTGAGGGTTTGTATCATAAAAGGCTGTTGAATTTTGTCAAATGCCTTCTCTGCTTCAATTGAGATAATCATGTGTGGGTTTTTTTTGCTTCTGTTTATGTGGTGAATTACATTTATAGACTTTCATATGTTGAACCAGTCTTGCCTTCCCACGATGAATCCTAATTGATCATGATAAGTACGTTTTTTAATGTTCTGTTGCAATTGGTTTGCCAGTATTTTATTGAAGATTTTTGCCTCTATGTTCATCGTGGATGTTGGCCTAAATTTTTTTTTCTTGTGGAATCTCTGCCGGGTTTTGGTATCAGGATGACTTTTGTCTCATAAAATGATTTGGGAAGAGTTCCCTTTTTCTTTTTTGGATTATTTGGAATAGTTTCAGAAATAATCGTACCTTCTCTTCTTTGTGTGTCTGGTAGAATTCGGTTGTGAACACATCTGGACCTGGGATTTTTTTTTTTTTTTTTTTTTTTTTTTTTTGTGGTAGGCTTTTTTTTTTTTTTTTTTTTTTTTTTTTTTTTTTAATTTTTATTGCATTATAGGTTTGGGGGTACATGTGCAGAACAAGCAAGATAGTTGCATAGGTACACACATGGCAGTGTGCTTTGCTGCTTTCCTCCCCTTCACCCACACTTGGTATTCATCCCCAGGCTATCCCCCCCAGCCCCCCCCTGCTGTCCCTCCCCCATTCCCCCCAACAGTCCCCAGTGTATAGTAGACCGCCTCTCTGTGTCCACGTGTTCTCATTTTTCTCACCCACCTATGAGTGAGTATATGCGGTATTTCTTTTTCTGTTCTTGTGTCAGTTTGCTGAGAATGATGTTCTCCAGATTCATCCATGTCCCTACAAAGGACACAAACTCATCATTTTTGATTGCTGCATAATATTCCATGGTGTATATGTGCCACATTTTCCCAGTCCAGTCTATCATCGTTGGGCATTTGGGTTGGTTCCAGGTCTTTGCTATTGTAAACAGTGCTGCAATGAACATTCGTGTGCATGTGTCCTTATAGTAGAACGATTTATAATCCTTTGGATAGATACCCAGTAATGGGATTGCTGGGTCAAATGGAATTTCTATTTCTAGGTCCCTGAGAAATCGCCACACTGTCTTCCACAATGGTTGAACTAATTTACACTCCCACCAACAGTGTAAGAGTGTTCCTATTTCTCCACATCCTCTCCAGCATCTGCTGTCTCCAGATTTTTTAATGATCGCCATTCTAACTGGTGTGAGATGGTATCTCAATGTGGTTTTGATTTGCATCTCTCTAATGACCAATGATGATGAGCACTTTTTCATATGTTTGCTGGCCTCATGTATGTCTGCTTTCGTAAAGTTTCTGTTCATATCCTTTGCCCATTTTTGAATGGGCTTGTTTGTTTTTTTCCTGTAAATCTGTTTGAGTTCTTTGTAAATTCTGGATATCAGCCCTTTGTCAGATGCGTAAACTGCAAAGATTTTTTCCCATTCTGATGGTTGCCGATTCACTCTAGTGACTGTTTGTTTTGCTGTGCAGAAGCTGTGGAGTTTGATTAGGTCCCATTTGTCTATTTTGGCTTTTGTTGCCAATGCTTTGGGAGTTTTGTTCATGAAGTCCTTGCCTACTCCTATGTCCTGAATGGTTTTGCCTAGATTTTCCTCTAGGGTTTTTATGGTGTCGGGTCTTACGTTTAAGTCTTTAATCCATCTGGAGTTAATTTTAGTGTAAGGTGTCAGGAAGGGGTCCAATTTCTGCTTTCTGCACATGGCTAGCCAGTTTTCCCAACACCATTTATTAAATAGGGAATCCTTTCCCCATTGCCTGTTTTTGTCTGGTTTATCAAAGATAATATGGTTGTAGATGTGTTGTGTTGCCTCCGATGCCTCTGTTCTGTTCCATTGGTCTATATCTCTGTTTTGGTACCAGTACCATGCTGTTTTGATTACTGTAGCCTTGTAGTATAGTTTGAAGTCTGGTAGTGTGATGCCTCCCGCTGTGTTCTTTTTGCTTAGAATTGACTTGGCTATGCGGGCTCTTTTTTGGTTCCATATGAAATTCATGGTGGTTTTTTCCAGTTCTGTGAAGAAATTCAATGGTAGTTTGATGGGGATAGCATTGATTGTGTAAATTACTTTGGGCAGTATAGCCATTTTCACGATATTGATTCTTCCTAACCACGAACATGGAATGTTTCTCCATCTGTTTGTGTCCTCTCTTATTTCATTGAGCAGTTGTTTGTAGTTTTCCTTAAAGAGGTCCCTTACATTCCTAGTGAGTTGTATTCCTAGGTATTTTATTTTCTTTGTAGCAATTGTGAATGGCAGTTCGTTCTTGATTTGGTTCTCTTTAAGTCTGTTATTGGTGTATAGGAATGCTTGTGATTTTTGCACATTGATTTTATATCCTGAGACTTTGCTGAAGTTGCTTATCAGTTGCAGGAGCTTTTGGGCTGAGGTGATGGGGTCTTCTAGGTATACTATCATGTCGTCTGCAAATAGAGACAATTTGGCTTCCACCTTTCCTATTTGAATACCCTTTATTTCTTTTTCTTGCCTGATTGCTCTGGCTAGAACTTCCAGTACTATGTTGAATAGAAGTGGTGAGAGAGGGCATCCTTGTCTAGTGCCAGATTTCAATGGGAATGCTTCCAGTTTTTGCCCATTAAGTATGATATTGGCTGTTGGTTTGTCATAAATAGCTTTTATTACTTTGATATATGTTCCATCAATACCAAGTTTATTGAGGGTTTTTAGCATAAAGGGCTGTTGAATTTTGTCAAATGCCTTCTCTGCATCAATTGAGATAATCATGTGGTTTTTGTTTTTGCTTCTGTTTATGTGGTGAATTACATTTATAGACTTGCGTATGTTGAACCAGCCTTGCATCCCCGGGATAAATCCTACTTGATCATGATGGATAAGTTTTTTAATGTGCTGTTGCAATCGGTTTGCCAGTATTTTATTGAAGATTTTTGCATCTATGTTCATCATGGATATTGGCCTGAAGTTTTCTTTTCTTGTTGAGTCTCTGCCAGGTTTTGGTATCAGGATGATGTTGGTCTCATAAAATGATTTGGGAAGGGTTCCCTCTTTTTGGATTATTTGGAATAGTTTCAGAAGGAATGGTACCAGATCCTCTTTGTGTGTCTGGTAGAATTCGGCTGTGAACCCATCTGGACCTGGGCTTTTTTTGTGTGGTAGGCTCTTAATTGCTGCCTCAACTTCAGACCTTGTTATTGGTCTATTCATAGTTTCGGCTTCCTCCTGGTTTAGGCTTGGGAGGACACAGGCATCCAGGAATTTATCCATTTCTTCCTGATTTACTGGTTTATGTGCATAGAGTTGTTTGTAGTATTCTCTGATGATGGTTTGAATTTCTGTGGAATCTGTGGTGATTTCCCCTTTATCGTTTTTTATTGCATCTATTTGGTTGTTCTCTCTCTTCTTTTTTATCAGTCTGGCTAGTGGTCTGTCTATTTTGTTGATCTTTTCGAAAAACCAGCTCTTAGATTTATTGATTTTTTGAAGGGTTTTTCTTGTCTCTATCTCCTTCAGTTCTGCTCTGATCTTAGTTATTTCTTGTCTTCGGCTAGGTTTTGAGCTTTTTTGATCTTGCTCCTCTAGCTCTTTCAATTTTGACGATAGGGTGTCAATTTTGGATCTCTCCACTCTTCTCATGTGGGCACTTATTGCTATATATTTTCCTCTACAGACTGCTTTAAATGTGTCCCAGAGATTCTGGTACGTTGTGTCTTCATTCTCATTGGTTTCAAAGAACTTCTTTATTTCTGCCTTCATTTCATTGTTTATCCAATCAACATTCAAGAGCCAATTGTTCAGTTTCCATGAAGCTGTGCGGTTCTGAGTTATTTTCTGAATTCTGAGTTCCAACTTGATTGCACTATGGTCTGAGAGACTGTTTGTTATGATTTCAGTTGTTTTGCATTTGCTGAGGAGTGCTTTACTTCCAATTATGTGGTCAATTTTGGAGTAGGTGTGATGTGGTGCTGAGAAGAATGTATATTCTGTGGATTTGTGGTGGAGAGTTCTGTAAATGTCTATCAGGTTTGCTTGTTCCAGGTCTTCTGATAGGTTTTGAGGTTTTTGTAATCTTGTTCCTCTAGCTCTTTCAATTTTGACGACAGGGTTTCAATTTTGGATTTCTCCACTCTTCGCATGTAGACACTTATTGCTATATATTTTCCTCTACAGACTGCTTTAAATGCGTCCCCGAGATTCTCATATGTTGTGTATTCATTCTCGTTGGTTTTAAAGAACTTCTTTATTTCTGCCTTCATTTTATTGTTTATCCAATCCACATTCAAGGGCCAGTTGTTCAGTTTCCATGAATTAGTTCTGAGTTAGTTTCTGCAGTTCTGAGTTAGTTTCTGAATTCTGAGTTCTAACTTGATAGCACTATGGTTTGAGAAACTGTTTGTTATGATTTCAGTTGTTTTGCATTTGCTGAGGAGTGCTTTACTTCCAATTATTTGGTCAATTTTGGACTAGGTGTGATGTGGTGCTGAGAAGAATGTATATTCTGTGGATTTGGGGTGGAGAGTTCTCTAAATGTCTGTCAGGTTTGCTTGTTCCAGGTCTAAGTTCAAGCCCTGGATTTCCTTGTTAAATTTGTCTGGTTAATCTGTCTAATATTGACAGTGAAGTGTTAAAGTCTCCCACTATTATTTTGTGGGAGGCTACGTGTCTTTGTAAGTCATTAAGAACTTGCCTTATATATCTAGGTGCTCCTGTATTTGGTCCTTATATATTTGCAATTGTTAGCTCTTCTTGTTGTATTTTTATATTATTATGTTATGACCTTCTTCGTCTGTTTTGATCTTTGTTGATTTAAAGTCTATTTTATCAGAAATGAGAATTGCAACTCCTGCTTTTTTTTTACTCTGCATTTTATTGGTAACTCCTCTTTCTCCATCTTTCTATTTTGAGCCTTTGTATATTATTGCATGTGAGATGGGTTTTCTGGATACAGCACACCGATGTGTTTTATTTTTTATCCAATTTGTTAGTCTGTGTCTTTTAATTGGTGCATTTAGCCCATTTCCATTTAGGGTTAATATTGTTTTGTGTAAAATTGATACTGCCATTTTTATGCTAGCTGCCTGTTTTGCCCATTAGTTGATGGAGAATCTTCATTTTGTTGGTGCACTTTAATATTTGGTATGTTTTTGGAATGGCTGGTACTGGTTGTTTCTTTCTATGTGTAGTGCCTCTTTCAGGAGCTCTTGTAAAGCAGGCCTCATGGTGACAAAATCTCTGAGTACTTGCTTGATGGCAAAAGATATTATTCTTCCTTCACTTATGAAGCTCAGTTTGGCTGGATATAAAATTCTGGGTTGAAAGTTTTTTTTGAAAGATGTTGAATATTGGCCCCCACTCTTTTTTGGCTTGTAGAGTTTCTGCCGAGAGATCTGTTATGCATCTGATGGGCTTCCCTTTGTGGGTAACCCGACCATTTTTTCTGTCTGCCCTTAATATTTTCTTTTTCATTTCAACCCTGGTTAACCTGATGATTATGTTCTTTGGGGTTGCTCTTCTGAAATATCTTTGTGGTGTTCTCTGTATTTCCTGGACTTGAGTATTGGCCTGTCTTGCTAGGTTGGGGGAATTTTCCTGGATAATATTCTGAAGAGTATTTTCCAGCTTGGATTCATTTTCTTCACCACATTCTGGTACACCTATCAAACGTAGTTTAGGTATCTTCACATAGTCCCACATTTCCTGGAGATTTTGTTTATTACTTTTTGTGCTGTTTTCTCTAATCTTGGTTTCTCATTTTATTTCATTGAGTTGATGTTGGACTTCTGATACTTTTTTTTTCTGCTTGGTCGATTTGGCTGTTGAAACTTGTGCATGCTTTGTAAAGTTTTTGCATTGTGTTTTTCAGGTCTTTCAATTCATTCATATTTCTTTCTACATTGTCCATTCTTCTTATCATTTCCTCGAATCTTTTTTCAAATCTTTTTTTCAAGGTTCTTTGTTTCTCTGCATTGATTTAGAACATGTTCTTTTAGCTCACTGAAGTTTCTCATTTTCCACCTTCTGAAGTTTGATTCCATCATTTTGTCACACTCATTCTCCTTCCAGCTTTTTTTTTTTTTTTTTTTTGCTGGTGAGATGTTTTGGTCCTTTGTAGGAGGTGAGGTGTTTTGGTTTTGGGTGATTTTCTCTTTTTTGCACTGGTTTCTTCCCATCTTTGTGGATCACCTCTTGTCTGAGTAGTTGCTGACTTTTCAATTGGGTCTCTGAGTGGACACCCAGATTGTTGATGATGAAGTATTTCTGTTAGTTAGTTTTCCTTCTAACAGTCTAGCCCCTCTGCTGTATGATTGCTGATGTTCACTCCAGGCCCTGCTTGTCTGCAGTACACATGTAGCAGCTGCGGAACAGTTATGGATACTACCAGTTTCTTCTTCTGCTATCTTTGTCCCACAATGATGCCCACCAAATGTCAGTCTGATTAGTCCTTTTATTGAGGTGACTCTTTGGATATACAGAGGTCAGGGAGCTGCTTGAGCAGATTGTCTGTACTTTATGGAAGCTCAAGTGCTGAGCTGTGAGCTGTGTTATTCATTCAGGGCTGTCGGGCAGGTATGTTTAGGTCTGCTGCAGCCAAACTTATAAAACCTTTCTTTTTTTCCCTCAGATGATCTGTCTCAGGGAGTTAGGGCTTTTTTTATGAGTATCCATTGCACTTTCCTGCCAAGATAGAAGGCAGTCTAGTTACTATTTGCCTGCTGAGTCTTCACTCTGCTACTGCAGGGTCTGCCCTCCTGCCATGGGGCTCCACCATGCTGCCCTGGGGCTTCACCTTTCTTTAATTGGCTCCGCCCTGTTGGCAGAGTCTCTCTGTTATGGATGGATGCCTTGGCAATGGCAGGCTGCTTCAACAATGGTAGTGTACCTCAGTAGGGGTGGAATGCATCAGTAGTGGCGGATGACCATCCCTCACTCAGCTGCACTGTCCTGGATTAAGCTGAGCCCACCATGAACCTCTCAACCCCCAGTGTTTTGAATCACCATTTTGTTTGTCCCTGTGTGTTGGGACCTGCAGAGCCTGATCACCTGGCTCCCTGCCTCAGAGTCCTTTCTCTCTCTCTTTTTTTTAAGTAGAACGGTTGACTCTCTCACAGGGGTTTCAGTCACCTGCTGAAAGGGTGCCAGAATCTGTTTAATTTTCCATGCCATGGTCCACTTCACTGGCTCAAACCATGCTTCCCAGGAATATCCATGTCTGGTTCACCATCCAAGTCATGTTTAATCAGATGGATATGTTAATCTGCCCTCCAAAATCTCAGATTGCCAGTTTAACAGGGCACCCAGACCAGTGAGTTTTGTGCTTCTGCGCTGTGGTGCCAGCCAAAAGGGCTACACAAGCCAAAAGGGCTGTGCTGGTGTCCCGTGTCTCTCCTACATCTGGAAGTTTCTCCGTTCTGTGGGCAAAAATGGTCCGTCTGAAAATGCGGCTAGGACTCACCCTCTGCACCTTCACTGAGAGCTGCAATCCCAAGTTTTTCCTACTGCACCATCTTGAAAAGGTACTCGCATCTATATTTTGATTCAGCAGGTCAGAAAAACTTTTCTTACAGAGGCTAGATTTGTTTATTCCAGATTGGATGTGAACATAGGCTGTAATGAGAAATTTGTCACCTTAAAAATTCGAAGTAAGCTATCTGAAAAAAAAGGTTGTCAATGTGAGCATTCAACTTACAGAGTTACATTGCTGTGTTTGCAGGAATTCAGAAATGCTTTCTGTAAAGAATCTCAAAAATGAGATTTCAAGAAAAATTTCATGTTATATAAAATAGCAGTAAGACTGCCTGTAAACCACAGAACAACTGTATCTGTAAAACTGCTCCCATCTCTGTTCATTCAACTAACAGTGTGGCATCTATGTTTTGACTCAGAAGCTTAGAAAACTTTTTTTTTTACAGAAACTAGATTTGTTCATTTCAAAATGAAAGTGAGCATATGCTGGAATGATAAATATCTCACCTTAAAAACTGATACGAAGCTATCCGGGAGAAAGGTTGTCAATGTGTGCATGAAAATAACAGAGTTACACTGATTTCTGTATGCAGCACTTTGCAAACACTCTCTGTAGAGAATCTCAAAACTGATATATTCTGCAAAATCCCGTGTTATACAAAATAGCAGTAAGACTGCCTGTAAAACACAGAAGCAGCCTATCAGTGAAACTGCTCTGGAGTGTGTGTGTTTAACTAAGAGACTTGACTCTATGTTTTGATTCAGAAGGTAAGAAACACATATCTTACAGAAGCTAGATTTGTTCATTTCAGACAAAAAGTGGGCATATGCTGTAATGAGAAATCTCTCATCTTAAAAACACAAAGGAAGCTATCCATGGGAAATGTTGTCAATGTGTGCATTTAACTAACAGAGTTACACTGCTTTGTGTATGCAGCAATTGGCAAACGTTTTCTGTGAAGAATTTAAAAATTGACATTTGCAGCAAAATCCCGAGTTATATGCAATAGCAGTAAGACTGCCTGTAAAACACAGAAGAAATGTATCTGTAAAACTGCTCTGGTGTGTGAGTTCAACTAAAGAGAGCTGCATCTATATTTTGATTCAGCAGGTTAGAAACACTTTTTTTACAAAGGCTAATTTTGTTCATTCCAGAAGAAAGATGGGCCTATGTTTTAATGAGAAATCTCTCACCTTAAAAACTTAAAGTAAGCTATCTGGGAGAAAGGTTGCCAATGTGAGCATTCAACTTACAGAGTTACATTGCTGAGTGTTTGCAGCAGTTTGTAAAGGCTTTTTGTGGAGAATCTGAAACCTGACATTTCCAGCGAAATTGTATTATATGAAATAACTGTGAGACTGCCTGTAATAAAGAGAAAAAAATATTTGTGAAACTGCAATGGTGTGTGTTTGTTCAACTAAGAGAGTTGCATCTATGTTTCAATTCAGCAGGTTAGAAACACTTTTCTTACAGAAGCTAGATTTGTTCATTCCAGACAGAAAGTGGGTATATGCTCTAATAAGAAATCTCTCCCATTGAAAACTCAGAGAAATGTATCTGGTAGCAACATTGTCAATGTGTGCATTCAACTGACAGTTACACTGCTGTGTGTATGCGGCAGTTGGCAAATGCTTTCTGTGGAGAATCTCCAAAATGACATTTAAAGAAAAATCCCATGTTATACAAAACAGCAGTAAGACTGCCTGTAAAACAGAAAACCCATATCTGTGAAACTGCTCTGTTGTGTATGCGTTAAACTAACAGTGTTGTATCTATGTTTAGATTCAGCAGGTTAGAAACACTT
Source organism: Saguinus oedipus (assembly GCA_031835075.1). Classification (NCBI taxonomy): domain Eukaryota; kingdom Metazoa; phylum Chordata; class Mammalia; order Primates; family Cebidae; genus Saguinus; species Saguinus oedipus. The sequence goes on from CM063171.1 coordinate 25,131,467, forward strand.
TTCTTACAGAAGCTATATTTGTTTATTCCAGACAGAAAGTGGGCATATGCTGTAATGAGAAATCTCTCACCAAAAAACTCAAAGAAATCTATTAGGGAGAAAAGTTGTCAATATGTGCTCAAACAGATTTACATAAAAAACAAACAAACAAGCCCATTCAAAAATGGGCAAAATATATGAATAGACACTTTACAAAAGAAGATATACATGAGGCCAACAAACATATGAAAAATGCTCATCATCACTGGTCATTAGAGAGATGCAAATAAATACCACATTGAGATACCATCTCACGCCAGTTAAAATGGCGATCATTAAAAAATCTAGAGACAGCAGGTGCTGGAGAGGATGCAGATAAATAGGAACACTCTTACACTGTTGGTGGGAGTGTAAATTAGTTCAACCATTGTGGAAGACAGTGTGGCGATTCCTCAAGGCCTTAGAAATAGAAATTCCATTTGATGCAGCAATACATTACGGGGTATATATCCAAAGGACTCTAAATCGTTCTACTATAAGGACACATGCACACGAATGTTCATTGCAGCACTTTTTTTTTTACAATAGCAAAGACCTGGAACAAACCCAAATGCCCATCGATGGAATATTATGCAGCCATAAAAAACGATGAGTTTGTGTCCTTAGTAGGGACATGGATGAATCTGGAGAATATCATTCTCAGCAAACGGACACAAGAACAGAAAATAAAATAGCGCATATTCTCACTCATGGGCGGTTGAGGAAAAATGAGAACACATGGACACAGGGAAGGGAGTACTACACACTGGGGTCTATTGGGGGGAATAAGGGAGGGACAGCATGGAGGGGAGCTGGGGAGGAATAGCCTGGGGAGAAATGCTAAATGTGGGTGAAGGGGAGGAAGGCAGCAAAACACACTGCCATGTGTGTACCTATGCCACTACCTTGTATGCTCTGCACATGTACATCCAAACCTAAAATGCAATAAAAATGTATATTCAACTTATACAGTTACACAGTTGTTTGTATGCAGCAGTTGCAATCACTTTCTCTGGAGAATCTGAAAACTGACATTTCCAGAAAAATCTTGAGATATATGAAATAGAAGTAAGACTGCCTGTAAAAGACACAACAAATGTATTTTTGAAACTACTCTGGTGTGTATGCTTTCAACTAGGAGAGATCCATCTGTTTTGATTCAGCAGGTTAGAAACACTTTTCTTACAGAGGCTAGATTTGTTCATTTCAGATGGAAAGAGGGCATATGCTATAATGAGAATCTCTCAACTTAAAAACTCAAAGGAAGCTATCCAGGAGAAAAGTTGTCAATGTGTCCATTGAACTTACAGATTTACAGTTCTGTGTGTATGCAGCAATTTTCAAATGCTTTCTGTGGAGAATCTCAAAACTGACATTTCCAGCAAAATTCTGTTTTATACAATAAACAGTAAGACTGCTTGTAAATCACAGAACAACCATATCTGTGAAGCTGCTCTGGTGTGTGTGCATTCAACTAACAATGTTGCATCTATGTTTTGATTCAGGAGCTTAGAAACAATTTTTTTTTACAGAAACTAGATTTGTTCATTTCAAAATGAAAGTGGGCATATGTTGAAATGAGAAATCTCTCACCTTAAAAACTGATATGAAGCTATCCGGGAGATAGGTTGCCAATGTGTGCATAAAAATAACAGAGTTACACTGCTTTCTGTATGCAGCGGTTTGCAAATGCTCTCTGTAGAGAATCTCAAAACTGATATTTTCCACAAAATCCCGTGTTATAAGAAATAGCAGTAAGACTGCCTGTAAAACACAGAAGCAATCTATCTGTGAAACTGATCTGGAGTGTGTGTGTTCAACTAAGAGTCTTGCCTCTATGTTTTGATTCAGAAGGTAAGAAATGCATTTCTTACAGAAGCTAGATTTATTCATTTCAGAGGGAAAGTGGGTATATGCTATAATGAGAAATCCTTCATCTTAAAAACACAAGGGAAGTTAACCATGAAAAATGCTGTCAATATTTGCATTCAACTTACAGAGTTACACAGCTTTGTGTATGCAGCAGTTTGCAAACATTTTCTGTGGAGAATTTAAAATTTGACATTTCCAGCAAAATCCCGAGTTATATGAAATAGAAGTAAGACTACATGTAAAAGACAGAACAAACATATCTTTGAAACAGTTCTGGTGTGTGTGCAATCAACTAAAAGAGATGCATCAGTTTTGATTCAGCAGGTTAGAAACACTTTTCTTACAGAGTTTAGATTTGTTCATTCCAGACAGAAAGTGGGCATAAGCTGCAATGAGAAATCTCTGAACTTAAAAACTCAAAGAAAGCTCTTCAGAAGAAAAGTTGTCTATCTGTCCATTCAACATACACAGAGTTATACTTCTGTGTGTATGCAGCAGTTTTCAGAGAACCTCAAAGCTGTCATTTCCAGCAAAATCCCATGTTATATGAAACAGCAGTAAGACTGCATGTAAAACACAGAACAACTGTATCTGTGAAACAGCTCTGCTGTCTGTGCATTCAAGAACAGTGTTGCATTTATGTTTTGATTCATCAGCTTAGAAATACTTTTTTTTCAGAAGCTACATTTGTTCATTCCAGATGTAACATTGGCATATGCTGTAATGAGTAATCTCTCATCTTAAAAACTCAAAGAAAGTTATCCAGGAGAAAGTTTGTCAATGTGTGCATTCAACTTACAGAGTTACACTGCTGTGTTTATGCTGCAGTTTGCAAACACTTTATGTAGAGAACCTCAAAATTGACATTTCCAGCATAATTATGAGTTATATGAAATAGCAGTAAGACTGCCTGCAAAACACATAAGAAACATATCTGTGAAACAACCCTGTTCTGTGTGCATTGAACTAAGCAAATTGAATCTATGTTTTGATTTAGCAGGTTAGAAACATCTTCCTTACAGAAGCTAGATTTCTTCATTCCAGAAGAAAGGAGGACATATAGTGTAATAAGAATCTCTCACCTTAAAAACTCAAAGGAAGCTATCTGGAAGAAAGGTTGTGAGTGTGTGCATTCAAATTACACAGATACACTGTTGTGTATATGCAGGAGTTTGCAAAGGCTTTCTGTGGAGAATCTCAAAATTGAAATTTCCAGCAAAATCTTGTGTTATATGAAATAGCAATAAGACTGTATGTAAAACACACACAAAAAAATCTGTAAAACTGCTTTGTTGTGTGTGTGTTCAACTAAGGGATTTGAATCTATGTTTCAATTCAGTAGATTAGAAACACTTCTTTTTTTACAGAAGCTAGATTTGTTTATTCCAGATGCAGAGTGGGCATATTCTGTAGTGAGAAATTTCTCATCTCAAAAGCTCAAAAAAAGCTATCCAGAAGAAAGGTTGTCAAAGTGTTGAATCAACTTACAGGGTTACACTACTGTGTGTATGCAGCAGTTTGCAAATACTTTCTGTGGATAATCTCAAAACTGATATTTCCAGAAAAATCTTGTGTTATGTGAAACTGCAGTAAGACTGCCTGTAAAACACAGAAGAAATGTATCTGTGAAACTACTCTTGTGTGTGTGCGTTCTACTTAAGACAGTTGCATCTATGTTTCAATTCAGCACGTTGGATGTATGCAGCAGTTTGAAAATGCTTTCTGTGGAGAATCTCAAAACCGACATTTCCAACAAGATACCATGTTATACAAAGTAGCAGTAAGACTGCCTGTAAAAAAAAAAAAAAAAATCTTATCTGTGAAACTTCTCTGGTATGTGTGTGTTCAACTAAGAGATTTGCATCTATGTTTCAATTCAGCAGGTTAAAAACACTTTTCTTACTGAAGGTAGATTTGTTCATTCAAGATGAAAGTGGGCATATGCCATAATGAGAAACCTCTCACCTTAAAAATTCAAAGCAACCTATACGGGAGAAAGATGGTCAATGTGTGCATTCAACTTACAAGGTTACACTGCGGTGTGTATGCAACAGTTTGCAAATGCTTTCTGTGAAGAATCTCAAAACTGACATTTTCAGCAAAATGCCTTGTTATACGAAATACAAGTAAGACTGCCTGTAAAACAAGAAGAAACGATTGCAGTAAGACCACCTGTAAAATGCGGGGGAAATGTATCTGTGAAACTGCTGTGGTGTGTGCGTTCATCTAAAAAAGTTGCATCTATCTTTCGATTCAGTAGGTTAGAAACACTTTTCTTACAAAAGGTAAATTTGTTCATTTCAGACGCAAAGTGGGAATATATTATAGTGATAAATCTCTCACCTTAACAACTCAAAGGAAGCTATCTGGGAGTAAGGTTGTCAATGTTTTCATTCAACTTAAAGAGTTACACTGCTCTGTGTATGTAGCAGTGGGCAAACGCTTTCTGCAAAGAATCTCAAAACTGATATTTCTAGCAAAATTCTGTATTATATGAAATATAAGTTAGACTTCCTGTAAAACCCAAAATAAATGTATCTGTGAAACTGCTCTGGGGTGTGTGCATTCAACTAAAAGATTTGCATCTGTGTTTCAATTCAGCAGGTCAGAAACCCTTTTGTTACAAAAGCTAGATTTGGTCATTCTATACAAAAAGTAGGCATACGCTGTGATGAGAAATCTCTCACCTTAACACCTCAAAGAAGACTATCCAGGAGAAAGGTTGTCAATGTGTGCACTCACCTTACTGGGTTACACTGTTGTGTGTATGCAGCAGTTTGCAAAGGATTTCTGTGGAGAATCTCAAAACTGACATTTTCAGAAAAATTCCATTTTATACAAAATAGAAGTAAGACTGCCTGTAAAACACAGAAGAAGTGTACCTGTGAAACTGCTCTGGGGTGTGTGCATTCAACTTAGAGAGTTGCATTTATGTTTTGATTCAGCAGATTAGAGACACTTTTCTTACACAAGATAGATTTGATCATTCCAGATGGAAAGTGGACATATGCTATTGAGAAATATCTCATATTAACAACTCAAAAAGAAAGCTATCAGGGAGAAAGTTAGTCAATGTGTGCATTCAACTTACAGAGTTACACTGCTGTGGGTATGCAGCAGTTTGCAAATGTTTCTGTGGAGAATCTAAAAAGTGACATTTCCAGCAAAATTCACTGTCATATGTAATAGCTGTAAGACTGCCTGTAAAACACAGAAAAAATCTTATCTGTGAAACTGCACTCATGTGTGTGTGTTCAAATTAGAGAGTTGCATCTGGGTTTCAATTCAGCAAGTTGGAAACACTTTTCTTCCAGAAACTAGATTTACTCATTGCAAATGGGAAGTGGGCATATGCTGTAATGAGAAATCTCTCAACTTTAAAACTCAAAAGAAGCTATCCATTAGAAAGGTTGTCAGTATGTGCATTCTGGTTACAGAGTTACACTACTGTGTGTATGCAGCAGTTTGAAAATGCTTTCAGTAGATAATTTTAAAACTGACATTTTATGTAAAATTATGTTTTATATGAAATAGCAGTAAGACTGCCTGTAAAGCACAGAACTATTGTATCTGTGAAGCTGCTCTGGTGTTTTTGCGATCAACTAAGAGAGTTGTATCTATGTTTTGATTCAGCAGGTTAGAAATCCTTTACTTACAGAACCTAAATATGTTTATTTCAGACAGAAATTGGTTATATGCTGTAATGAGAAATCTCTCACCTTAAAACTCAAAAAAAGCTGTCTGTGAGAAATGTTGTCAATGCATGCATTCAACTTACAGAGTTACACTGCTGTGTGTATGCAGCAGTTTGCAAACGCTTTCTGTGGAGAATCTTGAAACTGACATTTCCAGGAAAATCCCGTGTTATATGAAACACAAGTAAGACTGCCTGTAGAACACAGAAGAAATAATACCAGTAAGGGTGCCTGTAAAATACAGAAGAAACATATCGTGAAACAGTGCTGGTGTGTGTCTTAAACTAAGAGGGTTGCGTCTATGTTTCCATTCAGTAGGTTAGAAACAATTTATTTTTATTGCTTGTTTTATTTTTGGAGACAGAGTTTCACTCTTGTTATCCAGGCTGGAGTGCAATGGTGTGATCTCGGCTCACCACAACATCTGCTTCCTGGGTTCAGGCAATTCTCCTGCCTCAGCCCTCTGGGTAGCCAGGATTACAGGCATGTGCCACCGTACCCAGCTATTTTTTTTGTATTTCAGTACAAATGGGGTTTTGCCATGTTGACCAGGATGGTCTCGATCTCTTGACCTCGTGATCCACCCACCTTGGCCTCCCAAAGTTCTGGGATTACAGGTGTGAGCCAACAACCCAGACTATAAACAACTTTTTTTTTACAGAAGATAGATTTGTTTGTTCCAGAAGAAAAGTGGGCATATGCTGTAGTGAGAAATCTCTCACCTTAAAACTCAAGGAAACCTATCCAGGAGAAAGGTTGTCAATGTGTGTACTCACCCTACAGAGTTACACTGCTGTGTGTATGCAGCAGTTAGCAAATGCTTTCTGTAAGGAATCTCAAAACAGACATTTTCAGTGAAATCTTGTGTTATCTGAAATAGTAGTAAGACTTCTTGTAAAATGCAGAAGAAACATATCTGTGAAACTACTCTGGTGTGTTTGCATTCAACTAAGAGAGTTGCATCTATGTTTCAATTCAGCATTTTAGAATCACTTTTCTTACTGAAGCTAGATTTGTTCACTCCAGATTGAAGTGGGCATATGCTATAATGAGAAATCTCTCACCTTAACAACTAAAACGAAGGTATCTGGGAGAAAGGTTGTCAATGTGTGCACTCACCTTAAGGAGTTACACTGCTGTCTTTAGGGAGCAGTTTGCAAATGCTTTCTGTGGAGAAACTCAAACCTGATGTTTTCAGCAAAATCCCATATTAAAAAAAAAATAGCAGTAAGACTGCCTGTAAAACACAGAAGAAATGTATCTGCAAAACTGAGCTGATGTGTGGCCATTCAGCTTAGAAAGGTGCATCTATGTTTCCATACAGCAGGTTGGAAACCTTTTCTTACAGAAGCTAGATTTGTTCCTTGCAGACGGAAAGTGGGCAAATGTTGTAATAATAAATCTTTCACATTAAAAACTTATAGGAAGCTATCCAGAAGTGAGGTTGTCAATGTGTGCATTGAACTTACAGAGTTACACTGCTGTGTCTGTCCATCAGTTTGCAAATGCTTTCTGTGGAGAATCTCAAAACTGGCATTTTCAGAAAAATCCTGTGTTGTACAAAATAGCAGTAATACTGCCTTTAAAACAAAGGAGAAACAATAGCAGTAAGACTGCTTGTAATATACAGAAGAAACGTATACGTCAAATTACTCAGGTTTGTGCATTCAACTATGAGAGTTGTATATATTTGTCCATTCAGAAGGTTAGCAACGCTTTTCTCACAGAAGCTAGATTTGTTTCTTGCAGACGGAAAGTGGGCATATGCTGTAATGAGAAATATCTGACCTTAAAATCTCAAAGAAAGCTACCTGGGAAAAAGATTGTCAGTCTGTGCAATCAACTTACAGAGCTACACTGCTGTGTGTATGCAGCAGTTTGCAAACACTTTCTGTGGAAAATATAAAAACTGACATTTTCAGAAAAATTTTGTGTTATGCAAAAGAGCAGTAAGACTCCTTGTAAAACACAGAAGAAAGATATCTGTGAATCTGCTTTGTTGTGTGTGCCTTAAAGTATGAGAGTTACATCTGCTTTTCTATTCAGCAGGTTAGAAACACTTTCCTTACAGAAGCTAAATTTGTTCATCCCAAACAAAAAGTAGGCACATGCCGTAAGAAAGAAGCTATCCATGGGAAACGTTGTCAATCTGTGTGTTCGCCTTACACTGTTACACTGCTGGTTGTATGCAGCAGTTTGTAAATGCTTTCTGTGGAGTTTCTCAAAACTGACATTTCCAGTAAAATCTCGGGTTATACAAAATAGCAGTAAGTCTTCCTCTAAAGCACAGAAGAAACTTATCTTTGAAACTGCTCTGGTGTGTGTGCATTCAACAAAGAGAGTTGCATCTGCGTTTTGATTCAGCAGGTTAGAATCACTTTCCTTACAGTAACTAGATTTTTTTTTATTTTTTATTTTTTTTATTGCATTTTAGGTTTTAAGGTACATGTGCAGAACATGCAAGATAGTTGCATGGGTATACATGTGGCAGTGTGATTTGCTGTCTTCCTCCCCTTAACCCACATCTGGCATTTTTTCCCATGCTATCCCTCCCCAGATCCCCCCTCAATGTCCCTCCCCTATTCCCCCCAATGCACCCCAGTGTGTAGTGCTCCCCTCCTTGTGTCCATGTGTTCTCATTGTTCATCACCCACATATGAGTGATAATATGCAGTATTTCTTTTTCTGTTCTTGTGTCAGTTTGCTGAGAATTATGTTCTCCAGATTCATTCATGCCCGTACAAAGGACACAAACTCATCCTTTTTGATGGCTGCATAATATTCCATGGTGTATATGTGCCATATTTCTCCAGTCCAGTCTATCATCGATGAGCATTTGGGTTGGTTCCAGGTCTTTGCTATTGTAAACAGTGCTGCAACGAACATTCGTGTGCATGTGTCCTTAGAGTAGAATGATTTATAGTCCTTTGGATATATACCCAGTAATGGGATTGCTGGGTCAAATGGAATTCCATACAGAAAGTGCACATATGCTCTAATGAGAAATGTCTCACATTAAAAATTCAAAGGAAGTTCTCCGAGAGAAAGGTTGTCAATGTGCGCATTAACTTTACACTGTTACACTGCCGTTTGTATGCAGCAGATTGCAAACACTTTCTGTGGAGTATCTCACAAATGACATCTTCAGCAAATCCCGTGTTATACAAAGTAGCAGTACCACTGCCTGAAAAACACCAAAGAAATGTATTTGTGAAACTGCTCTGGTGTGGGTGTGTTCAACTAAGAGAGATGCATTTGTCTTTTGATTCAGCAGGTCAGAAACACTTTTCTTACAGAGCTAGATTTGTTCATCACAGATGGAAACTGGGCATATAATGTGATGAGAAATCTCTCAACATTAAAATGCAACAGAAGTTATCTGGTAGAAAGGTTGTCAATGTTTGCATTCAAGATACAGAGTTACACTGTTGTGTGTATGCAGCACTTTGAAAATGCTTTCTGTATAGAGTCTCAAAGCTGACATTTCTTGCAAAATCTTGTTTAATACAAAATAGGAGTAGGACTGCCTGTAAAACACAGAAGAAATGTATCTGTGAAACTACTCTGGTGTTTTTGAGATCAACCAAAAAGGTTGCATCTATGTTTCAATTCAGTAGGTTAGAATCACTTTACTTACTGAAGCTAGTTTTGTTCATTTCAGATGTAAGTGGGCATATGCCTTAATGGTAAATCTCACTTTAAAAGTCAAAGAAAGCTATCCAGGAGAAAGGTTATCAATATGTGCATTCAACTTATAGAGGTGCACTGCTGTGTGTATGCAGCAGTTTTCAAATGCTTCCTGTGGAAATTCTCAAAGCTGACATTTTCAGCAAAATTCTGTGTTATACAAAGTACAAGTCCCACTGCCTGTGAAACACACAACAAACAGTAGCAATAAGACTGCCTGTAAAATACAAAAAATAAAAAAACTAATCTCTGAAACTGCACTTGTGTGTGTGTGTGTGTGTGTGTGTGTGTGTGTGTGTTTATATAAGAGAGATGCATAGGCTTTCCGATTCACAGGTTAGAAACACTTTTCTTTCATAAGCTATATTTGCTCATTCCGTACAAATAGTGGCATATGCTGTAATGAGAAATCTCTCACCTTAACATCTCAAAAAATGCTATCTGGGAGAAAGGTTGTGAATGTGTGCATTCACCTTATAGAGTGACACTGCTGTGTGTGTGCAGCAGTTTGGAAATGCTTTCTGTGAAGAATCTCAAAACTAACATTTCCAGCAAAATCTCATGTTATACTAAATAGCAGTAAGACTGACTGTAAAACACAGAATAAATGGATCTCTGAAATTACTCTGGTGTGTACACATTCAACTTAGAGAGTTACATCCATGTTTCTATTCAGTTGGTTAGAAACACTTTTCTTACAGAAGCTAAATTTGTTTTTATTAAAGATGGAAAGTTTGCCTATGTTTTAATAAGAAATCTCTCATATTAAAAGCTCAAAGGAAGCTATGCAGGAGAAAGATTGTCAATGTGTGCATTCAGCTTACAGAGTTATGCTGCTGTGTGCATGCAGCAGTTTCCAATTACTTTTTATGGATAATCTCAAAATGTGCATTTTCAGAAAAATCCCATGTTAAACAAAATAGCAGTAAGAATGGTTGTAAAACAAGGTAGAAACAATAGCAGTAAGACCGCCTGTAAAATACAGAAGAAAGCTATCTGTGAAACTGCTCTGGTGTGTGCATTCAACTAAGAGTTGCATCCATGTTTCGATTCACTAGGACAGAAACACTTTTCTTACAGAAGCTACTTTTGTTCACTCCAGATGAAAGGTGGACATATGCTGTAGTGAGAAATCTCTTACATGAAAAACTCAAAGGAAGCTTTCCAGGACAAAAGTTCTCAATATGTGCCTTCACCTTACAGAGGTACACTTCTGTGTGTATGCAGCAGTTTAAAAATGCTTTCTGTGAAAAATCTCAAAACTGACATTTCAAGCAAAATCCTGCATTATATGAAATACAGTAAGACTGCCTGTAAAACACAGGAGAAAACATATCTGTGAAATGGCTCTCCTGTGTGTGCATTCAAAAAAAAAAAAAAGAGTTGCATCTTGGTTTTGATTCACCAGGTTAGAAACACTTTTCTCACAGAAGCTACATTTGTTCATTCCATACAGAAAGCGGGCATATGCTGTAATGAGAAATCTCTCACCTTACCAACTCAAAGGAAGCTATTCAGGTGAAAGGTTGTCAATGTGTGCATTCACCTCACAAAGTTACACTGCTGTGTGTATTCAGAAGTTTGCAAACACTTTCTGTGGAGAATCATAAAACTGACATTTCCAGCAAAATCCCATGATATATAAAATACCAGTAATGCCACCTATAAAACACAGAGAAAATGTATCTGTGAAACTGCTCTGCTGTGTTTGAATTCAACTTAGAAAGTTACATCTATGTTTCTATTCAGCAGGTTAGAAAATCTTTTCTAAAGAAGCTACATTTGTTCATTGCAGATAGAAAGTGAGCATAAGCTGTAATGAGAATTTTTTTTTATTTTAAAAACAAAGAAAGCTATGCAGGAGAAAAATTGTCAATGTGTGCATTAAATGTACACAGTCACACTGTGGTGTTTACATGGCACTTTTCAAATGCTTTCTGTGGAGAATCTCAAAACTGGCATTATCAGCAAAATCCTGTGTTATATGAAATAGCAGTAAGACTGCCTGTAAAACAAAGAAAAAACAAAAGCAGTAAGACTGCCTGTTAAGTACAGAAGAAACATATCTGTGAAACTGTTCTTGTGTGTGTGTTCAACTAAGAGAGTTGCATGTACGTTTTGATTCAGTATGTTGGAAACAGTTTTCTTACAGAAGGCACATTTGTTCATTTAAGATGAAAAGTGGGCATGTGCTGTAGTGAGAAATCTCTTACTTTAAAAACTGAAAGGAAGCTATCCACGAATATGGTGGTCAATGTGTGCATTCAACTTACAGAGTTACACTACTGTGTGTATGCAGCAGTTGGAAAACACTTTCTGTGGAGAATCTCAAAACTATCATTTACAGAAAAATTCTGTGTTATACAAAGTAGCAGTAACATTGCCTTAAAACACAGAAAAAATGTATTTGTGAAACTACTCTGGTGTGTGTTCATTCAAGTAAGACAGTTGCATTTGATTTCTATTCAGGTGCTTAGAGACACTTCTTACAGAAGCTAGATTTTTTCATTAGATACAAAAAGAGGACATATGCTGTAATGAGAAATATCTGACCTTAAAAACTCAAAGAAAGCTATCTGGAAAAAAATGTTGTTAATCTTTGCATTCAACTTACAGAGATATACTGCTCTGTGTATGCAGCAGTTTGGAAACACTTTCTGTGAAGAATGTCAAAACTGGCATTTTCGGCAAAATCCCATGTTATACAAAATAGCAGTATGACTGTCTATAAAACACAGAAGAAAGGCATCTGTGAAAGTGCTCTGATGTGTGAGTGTTCAACTAAGAGAGTTGCATCTATGTTTTGATTCAGCGGGTTAGAAATACTTTTTTTATCCAAGTTAGATTTGTCCATTCCAGATGGAAGTGGGCATATGCTGTAATAAGAAATCTGTCACCTTAACAAGTCAAGGGAAGCTAACCAGGAGAAAGGTTGTCTATGTGTGCGTTCAACTTACAGAGTTACACTACTTTGTGTATGCAGAAGTTTGCAAATGCTTTTTGTGGAAAATCTCAAAAGTAACATTTCCAGCAAAATCAATGTTATATGAAATAGCAGTAAGACTGCCTGTAAAACACAGAAGAAACACGTCTGTGAAACTGCTTTGGTGTCTGTGCATTCAACTTAGAGAGTTGCATATATGTTTCTATTCAGCAGGTTAGAAACACTTTTCTTACAGAAGCTATATTTGTTCATTGCAGAGAGAAAGTGGGCATATGCTTTAATGAAAAATCTTTCACCTTAAAAACTCAAAAGAAGTTATCTGGGCATGACATTGTCAATGTTTGCATTCAACTTAGAGAGTTACACTACTGTGTGTATGCAGAAGTTTGCAAATTCTTTCTGTGTAAAATCTCAAAACTGGCATTTTCAGGAAAACCCTGTGTTATACAAAATAGCAGTAAGACTGCCTGGAAAACAAAGAAGAAACAATAACAGTAAGATTGCCTGTAAAATACAGAAAAAACGTATCTGTGAAACTGGTCTGGTGTGTGCGTTCAACTAAGAAAGTTGCATCTATGTTTCAATTCAGTAGGTTAGAAACACTTTTCTTACAGAACATAGATTTGTTTATTTCAGACAGAAAGTAGGCATATGCTGTAATGAGAAAACTCTCACCTTAACAACTCAAAGAAAGTCATCCGCAAGAAAGGTTTTCAATGTGTGCATTCCACTTATAGAGGTACACTGTTGTGTGTATGCAGCAGTTAGAAAATGCTTTCTCTGGAGATTCTCAAAACTGGCTTTTCCAGCAGAATCCCATGCTATACAAAAGAGCCATAAGATTGCTTGTAAAAGACAAGAAAGGTGTCTGTGAAACTGCTCTGTTATGTGTGCATTCAACTAACACAGTTACATCAGCTTTCTGATTCAGCAGGTTAGAAACACTTTCCTTAAAGAAGCTAGATTTGTTCATTCCATATAAAAAGTGGGCTTATGCTGTAGTGAGAAATCTCTCACATTAAAAACTCAAAGGAAGCTATCCGGTAGAAAGACTTTCAATGTTTGCATTCACCTTACACTGTTACACGGCTGTTTGTATGCAGCAGTTTGCAAACAGTTTCTGTGGACTATCACAAAACTGTCATTTCCAGCAAAATTCCATGTTGTACAAAATAGCAGTAAGACTGCCTGTAAAATACAGAAGAAACTAATCTCTGAAACTGCTCTGGTGAGTGTGCATTTATCTAAGAGAGTTGCATCTGCATTTTGATTTAGCAGGTTAAAAACACTTTTCTTACAAAAGCTAGATTTGTTCATTCCATACAAAAAGTGGGCATATGCTGTAATGAGAAATCTGTCACCTTAAAAACTCAAATAAAGCTATCCAAGAGAAATGTTTTCAATGTGTGCATTTACCTCACAGAGTTACACTGCCGTGTGTATGCAGCAGTTTGAAAATCCTTTCTGTGGAGAATCTCAAAACCATCATTTCCAGCAAAATTTTATGTCATATGAAATAGCCGAAAGAATGCCTGTAAAACACAGAAGAAATGTATCTGTGAAACTGCTTTGATGTCTGTGTTTTAACTTAGAGAGTTGCATATATGTTTCTAGTCAGCAGGTTTGAAACACTTTTTTTTTTTTTTACAGAAGCTGTATTTGTTCATTGCAGATAGAAAGTGGGCATATGCTGTAATGAGAAATCTCTCTCCTTAAAATCTCAAAAGAAGCTATCTGGGAGTAAGGTTGTCAATGTGTGTATTCAACTTACAGAGTCACACTGCTGTGTGTATGCAGCAGTTTTCAAATGCTTTCTGTGGAGAATCTTAAAACTGGCATTTTCAGCAAAATCCTGTGTTATAAAAAATAGCAGTACAAAATAGCAGTTACAAAATAGCAGTAAGACTGTCTGTAAAACAAAGAAGAAACAACAGCAGTAAGACTGCCTGTAAAATACAGAAGAAACATATCTGGGAAACTGCTATGGTGTCTGCATTCAACGAGGAGAGCTGCATCTATGTTTCAATTCAGTAGGTTAGAAGCACTTTTCTCACAGAAGATAGATATGTTCATTCCAGATGAAAAGTGGGCCTATGCTATTTTGAGAAATCTCTCACCTTTAAAACTTAATGGATGCTATCTGGGAGAAAGGGTGTCAATGTGTGCATTAAACTTACAGAGTTCCATGGCTGTGTGTATGCAGCAGTTTGCAAATGCTATCTGTAAAAAATATCAAAAATTACATTTCCAGCAAAATCCCATGTTATACAAAATAGCAGTAAGTCTGCCTGTAAAACACAGAAGAAACGTTGTGGTGAAACTGCTCTGGTGTTTGTTCAACTAAGGGTGTTGTGTCTGGGTTTCAATTCAGCAGGTTACAAACACTGTTCTTTCCGAAGCTAGATTTGTTCATTCTAGACAGAAGTGGTTATATGATGTAATGAGAAACCTCTCACCTTAATAACTCAAAGAAATCTAACCAGGAGAAATGTTGTAAATGTTTGCATTCACTTTACAAAGTTACACTTCTGTATGTATGCAGCAGTTTGCAAATGCTTTCTGTAAAGAATCTAAAAACTGACAGTTCCAGCAAAATCTTTTGTTATGCGAAATAGCAGTAAGACTGCCTGGAAAACACAGAAAAAAACATATCTGTGAAACTTCTCTAGTGTGTATGTGTTCAACTTAGAAAGTTTAATCCATGTTTCTGTTCGGAAGGTTAGAAACACTTTTCTTACAAAAGCTAGATTTGTTCATTAAAGATGAAAAGTAGGTGTATGCTAAAATGATAAATCTCTCACCTTAAAAATTCAAAGAAGCTATCCAGGACAAATGTTGTCAATGTGTGCCTTCACCTTACGGAGTTACACTGCTGTGTGCATGCAGAATTTTGCAAATGCTTTCTGTACAGAATCTCAAAAATTACATTTTCAGCAAAATTCTGTGTTGTACGAAATAACAGTAAGACTGACTGTGGAACACAGAAGAAAGTTATCTGTGAAATGACTCTGCTGTGTGTCCATTCAACGAAGAGAGTTGCAACTCTGTTTCGATTTAGCAGGTCAAAAACACTTTTCTCACAGAAGCCAGATTCATTCATTTCATACAAAGAGTGGGCATACACTGGAATGAGAAATCTCTCACCTTACCAACTCAAAGAAAGCTAACAATAGCAAAGACCTGGAACCAACCCAAATGGCCATCAATGATAGACTGGACTGGGAAAATGTGGCACATATACACCATGGAATATTATGCAGCAATCAAAAATGATGAGTTTGTGTCTTTTGTAAGGACATGGATGAATCTGGAGAACATCATTCTCTGCAAAATGACACAAGAACAGAAAAACAAATACTGCATATTCTCACTCATAGGCGGGTGAGAAAAATGAGAACACATGGACACAGGGAGGGGGTCTACTACACACTGGGGTCTATTGGGGGGAAAAGGGAAGGGACAGTGGGGGGGCTGGGGAGGGATAGCTTGGGGATAAATGCCAAGTGTGGGTGAAGGAGAGGAAGGCAGCAAAGTACACTGCCATGTGTGTACCTATGCAACTATCTTGCATGTTCTGCACATGTACCCCAAAAACCTATAATGCAATAAAAATTTAAAAAAAAAAGAAAGCTAACCAAGAGAAAAGTTGTCAACCTGTGCATTCATCTTACAGAGTTATACTGCTCTGTGTATGCAGCAGTTTGCAACTGCTTTCTGGGGAGAATCTCAAAACTGACATTTCTAGCAAAATCCCATGTTATACAAAATAGCAGTAATATTGCCTGTGAAACAAAAAAAAAAATGTATCTGTGAAACTACTCTAATGTGTTTGCATTCAACTTAGAGAGTTGCATCTGTATTTCTACTCAGTGGGTTAGAAACACTTTTCTTTTTTCTTTCTTTCTTTTTTTTATTGCATTATAGATTTTGGGGTACATGTGCAGAATGTGCAAGATAGTTGCACAGGTACACACATGGCAGTGTGTTTTGCTGCCTTCCTCCCCTTCACCCACACTTGGCATTCATCCCCAGGCTATCCCTCCCCAGCCCCCCCACTGTCCCTCCCCTATTCCCCCCAATAGACCCCAGTGTATAGTAGACCACCTCTCTGTGTCCATGTGTTCTCATTTTTCTCACCCACCTATGAGTGCGTATATGCAGTATTTCTTTTTCTGTTTTTGTGTCAGTTTGCTGAGAATGATGTTCTCCAGATTCATCCATGTCCTTCATGTCCTTACAAAGGACACAAACTCATCATTTTTGATTGCTGCATAATATTCCATGGTGTATATGTGCCATATTTTCCCAGTCCAGTCTATCATCGTTAGGCATTTGGGTTGGTTCCAGTTCTTTGTTATTGTAAACAGTGCTGCAATGAACATTCGTGTGCATGTGTCCTTATAGTAGAATGATTTATAGTCCTTTGGATATATACCCAGTAAAGGGATTGCTGGGTCAAATGGAATTTCTATTTCTAGTTCCTTGAGGAATCGCCACACTGTCTTCCACAATGGTTGAACTAATTTACACTCCCACCAACAGTGTAAGAGTGTTCCTATTTCTCCACATCCTCTCCAGCATCTGCTGTCTCCAGATTTTTTAATGATCGCCATTCTAACTGGCGTGAGATGGTATCTCAATGTGGTTTTGATTTGCATCTCTCTAATGACCAGTGATGATGAGCACTTTTTCATATGTTTGTTGGCCTCATGTATGTCTTCTTTTGTAAAGTGTCTGTTCACATCCTAGAAACACTTTTCTTACAGAAGCTACAATTTTTCATTACAGATGGAAAGTGGGCATAAGCTCTATTGAGAAATTATTCATTTTGAAAACTCAAAGGAAGTTATTCAAGAGAATGGTTGTCAATGTGCGCATTCAACTTACAGAGTTACACTGCTGTGTGCATGCAGCAGTTTGCAAAACTTTCTGTGAAGAATCTCAAAGCTGGCATTTTCATCTAATTCCTGTGTTATACAAAATACAACTAAGTCTGCCTCTAAAACAAAGAAGAAACAATAGCAGTAAGACTGCCTGTAAATTACAGAAGAAACATATCTGTGAACTGTTCCAGTGTGTGTGTTGAAATAATAGAGTTGCATCTATGTTTTGATTCAGTAGGTTAGAAACACTTTTCTTAGAGAAGCTAGATTTATTCATTCCAGACAGAAATTGGTTATATGCTGTAGTGAGAAATCTCTCACCTTAACAACTCAAAGGAAGCTATCTGCGAGACAGTTTGTCAATGTGTGCATTCATCTTACAGAGTGAAACTGTTGTGCGTATGCAGCAGTTTGCAAATGCTTTCTGTGGAGAATCTATAAACTGAGATTTACAGCAAAATCTCTTGCTATATGATGCAGCAGTAAGAATGCTTGTAAAACACAAAAGAAACGTATCTGTGAAATTGCTCTAGTGTGTCTGCATTCAATTAATAGAGTTGCATCTGCATTTCAATTCAGCAGTTAGAAACACTTTTCTTAGAGAAGCTAGACTTTTTAATTTCATGTGAAAAGTAGGAATATGCTGTTATGAGAAATCTCTCACCTTAACAGCTCAAAGGAAGCTATCCAGGAGAAAGGTTGTCAATGTGTGCATTCAGCTTACAGAGTTACGCTCCTGTTTGTATGCAGCAGTTTGCAAATGCTTTCTGTAGAAAATCTCAAAAGTGACATTTTCAGCAAAATCCCATGTTATATGAAATACCAGTAAGAGGGACTTAAAACACAGGAGAAACAATAGCAGTAATACTGCATGTAAAACAAAAAAGAAACTTATCTGTGAAAGTGCTCTGGTGTGTATGCATTCAACTAAGGAGAGTTACAGCTGCTTTTTGATTTAGCAGGTTAGAAACACTTTTATTACAGAAGCTAGGTTTGTTCATTCCATACAAAAAGTGGGCATATGCTGTAATGAGAAAACTCTCACCTTAATAACTCAAAGGAAGCTATATGGAAGAAAGTTTTTCAATATGTGCATTCACCTTACAGAGTAACAGGGCTGTATGTATGCAGCAGTTTGCAAACACTTTCTGTGGAGAATCTCAGAAATAACATTTTCATCAAAATGCTGTGTTATACGAAATAGCAGTAAGACTGCCTGCAAAAGACAGAAGAAAGGTATCTGTGAAATGGTTATGCTCTGTGTTTGTTCAACTAAAAGAGTTGCACCTGTGTTTGGACTCAGCAGGTTAAAAACACTTTTTTTTTACAGAAGTTATATTTGTGCAATGCAGACAGAAAGTGGGCACATGCTGTAATGAGAAATCTCTCATCTTATCAACTCAAAAGAAGCTATCCTGGAGTAAAATTTTCAATGTGTGCATTCACCTTACACACTTACACTGCTGTGTGTATGCAGCAGTTTGAAAACACTCTCTGTGGAGAATCTCAAAACTAACATTTACAGCAAAATCCCGTGTTATATGTAATAGCACTAACACTGCCTGTAAACATAAAAAACATGTCTGTAAAACTGCTCTGCTGCATGTGTGTTCAACTAAGAGAGTTGCATATGCATTTAAATTCATGTGGTTAGAAACACTTTTCCTACAGAAGAGTTTTTTAATTCCATACAAAATGTGGGCATATGCCGTAATGAGAAATCTCTGACCTTAAAAACTCAAAGGAAGCTATCCATGAAAAGAGTTGTCAATCTGTGCATTCAACTTACAGAGTTACACTGCTGTGTGTATGCAGCAATTTGCAAATTATTTCTGTGAAGAATCTCAAAACTGTCATTTTTTGAAAAATTCTGTATTATACAAAAGAGCAGTAAGACTGTTTGTAAAACACAGAAAAAACATATCTGTGAAACTGCTTTGTTGTGTGTGCGTTCAACTAAGGGAGTTGCATCTGCGTTGCAATTCAACAGGTTAGTTAGAAACACTTTTCTTACAGTAGCTAGATTTTATTATTCCATACAAAAAGTGCACACATGCTCCAATGAGAAATGTCTCACATTAAAAATTCAAAGGAAGCTATTCTGAAGAAAGGTTGTCAATGCGTGCATTCACCTTACATTGTTACACTGCTGTTTGTATGCAGCAGATTTCAAATTATTTCTGTGGAGAATCTCACAGGTGGCATTTTCAGCAAATCCTGTGTTATACAAAGTAGCAGTAACACTGCCTAAAAAAAAAAAAAAAAAAAAAAAAAACAAAACAAAACAAAAAAAAAAAAAACGTACTTGTGAAACAGGTCTGGTGTGGGTGTGTTCAACTAAGAGCTGCATTTGCCTTTCGATGCAGCAGGTTAGAAACACCATAAAAATCCTAGAGGAAAATCTAGGCAAAACCATTCAGGACATAGGAGTAGGAAAAAAAAACTTCATGACCAAAACACCAAAAGCATTGGCAACAAAAGCCAAAATAGACAAATGGGACCTAATCAAACTCCACAGCTTTTGCATGGCAAAAGAAACAGTCACAAGAGTGAATCGGCAACCAACAGAATTGGAAAAAATCTTTGCAGTTTACCCAACTGACAAATGGCTGATACCCAGAATTTACAAAGAACTCAAACAGATTTACAGAAAAAAAAAACAAAAAAGCCCATTCAAAAATGGGCAAAGGATATGAACAGACACTTTACAAAAGAAGACATACATGAGGCCAACAAACACATGAAAAAATGGTCATCATCACTGGTCATTAGAGGATGCAAATCAAAACCATATTGAGATACCATGTCATGCCAGTTAGAATGGCGATCATTAAAAAATCTGGAGACAACAGATGCTGGAGAGGATGTGGAGAAATAGAAACCCTCTTACACTGTTCACTGTTAGTGGGAGTGTAAATTAGTTCAACCATTGTGGAAGACAGTGTCACGATTCCTCAAGGATCTAGAAATAGAAATTCCATTTGACCCAGCAATCCCATTACTGGGTATATATCCAAAGGACTATAAATCATTCTACTATAAGGACACATGCACATGAATGTTCACTGCAGCACTGTTTACAATAGCAAAGACTTGGAACCAACCCAACTGCCCATCGATGATAGACTGGACTGGGATAATGTGGCACATATACACCATGGAATATTATGCAGCAATCAAAAATGATGAGTTTGTGTCCTTTGTAAGGACATGGATGAATCTGGAGAACATCATTCTCAGCAAACTGACACAAGAACAGAAAATAAAATACCACATATTCTCAGTCATAGGTGGGTGAGAAAAATGAGAACACATGGACATAGGGACTGGGGTACTGCACACTGGGGTCTATTGGGGGGAATAGGGGAGGGACAGCAAATGGGGAGCTGGGGAGGGATAGCCTGGGGAGAAATGCCAAAAGTGGGTGAAGGGGAGGAAGGCAGGAAAACACACTGTCATGTGTGTACCTATGCAACTATCTTACAAGTTCTGCACAGGTACCCCAAAACCTAAAATTCAATAATTTTTTTTTTAAAAGAAACACTTTTCTTACAGAAGCTAGATTTTTTCATTGCAGAAACAAATTGGGCATATGGAGTAATGAGAAATCTCTCAACTTTGAAACTCAAAAGAAGTTATTGATTAGAAAGCTCGTCAATGTTTGCATTCATGGTACAGAGTTACACTACTGTGTGAATGCATCAGTTTGAAAACGCTTTCTGTAGAGAATCTCAAAACTGACATTTCTTTCAAAGTTCCATTTTATATGAAATAGCAGTAAGACTGCCTGTAAAACACAGAAGAAACTATATGCATTAGACTGCCTGTAAAACTGGAAGAAACATATCCATAAAACTACTCTGGTGTATGTGTTAAACTAAGAGACTTGCATCTATGTCTAGGTTAGAAACACTTTTTTTAAATTTTTATTGCATTTTATGTTTTGGGGTACATGTGCAGAATGTGCAAGATAGTTGCATAGGTACACACATAGCAGTGTGTTTTGCTGCCTTCCTCCCCTTCACCCACACTTGGCATTTCTCCCCAGGCTATCTCTCCCCAGATCCCCCCCATTGTCCCTCCCTTATTCCCCCCAATAAACCCCAGTGTGTAGTAGACCCCCTCCCTGTGCCCATGTGTTCTCATTTTTCTCACCTGCCTATGAGTGAGAATATGCGGTATTTTTTTTTCTGTTCTTGTGTCAGTTTGCTGAGAATGATGTTCTCCAGATTCATCCATGTTCTTACAAAGGACACAAACTCATCATTTTTGATTGCTGCATAATATTCCATGGTGTATGTGTGCCACATTTTCCCAGTCCAGTCTATCATCGATGGGCATTTGGGTTGGTTCCAGGTCTTTGCTCTTGTAAACAGTGCTGCAATGAACATTCTTGTGCATGTGTCCTTATAGTAAAACAATTTATAGTCCTTTGGATATATACCCAGTAAAGGGATTGCTGGGTCAAATAGAAACACTTTTCTTACAGAAGCTTGATTTCTTCATTTCAGATGGATAGTGCGCATACGTTGTAGTGAGAAATCTCTAACCTTATAAACTCAAAAACAGCTATCCGGGAGAAAGTTTGTCAATGTGTGCATTCACCTTAGAGAGTTTTACTGCCGGGGGTATCTAGCAGTTTGCAAACAGCTTCTATAAAGAATCTCAAAACAGACATTTCCAGTGAAGTCCTGTGTTATATAAAATAGCAGTAAGACTTATTGTAAAATGCCAAAGAAATGTATCTGTGAAACTGCTCTGGTGTGTGTGAATTCAACTAGAAGAGTTGCATCTATGTTTCTATTCAGTAGGTTAGAATCACATTTCTTACCGAAGCTGGATTTTTACATTCCAGATGGAAGTGGGCATATGCTGTAATGAGAAATCTCACTTTAAAAACTCAAAGAAAGCTATCTGGGATAAAGGTTATCAGTAAGTGCATTCAACTTATTGAGGTACATTGCTGTGTGTATGCAGCAGTTTACAAATACTTTCTGTAGACAATCTCAAAGCTGACATTTCTAGCAAAATCCTGTGTCATATAAAATACAAATAACATTGCCTGTGAAACACAAAGAAAACAGTAACAGTAAAACTGCCTGTAAAATACAGAAGAAACTAATCTCTGAAACTGGTGTGTGTGTGTGTCTTTACCTAAAGGAGATGCATCTGCATTCCGATTCAGCAGGTTAGAAACAATTTTCTTACATAAGCTAGATTTGTTCATTCCATACAAAAAGTGGCATAGGCTGTAATGAGAAATCTCTAACCTTAACAACTCAAAGAAACCTATCTGTGACACTGCTCTGGTGTATGCATTCAACTAAGAGAGTTGCATTCGTGTTTTGATTCACTTGGCTAGAAACGCTTTTCTTACAGAAGCTAGATTTGTTCATTCGAGATGGGAAGCGGGTATATGCTGTAGTGAGATATCTCTCAGGTAAAAAACTAAAAGGAAGCTCTCTGTGACAAAATTATCAATGCGTGCCTTAACCTTACAGAGGTACAGTGCTGTCTGTATGCAGCAGTTTGCAAACACTTTCTGTGAAGAATCTCAAAACTGACATTTTCTGCAAAATTTTGCATTGCATGAAAAAGCAGTAAGACTGCCTCTAAAACACAGAAGAAATGTATCTGTGAAACAGCTCTCCTGTGTGTGCATTCAAAAAGGAGAGTTGCATCTGCATTTTAATTCACAAGGTTAGAACCACTTTTCTTACAGAAGATAGATTTGTTCACTGCATACAAAAAGTGGGCATATGCTTTAATGAGAAATCTCTCACCTTACCAACTCAAAGAAACAACTCATTGCAGCACTGTTTACAATAGCAAAGACCTGGAACCAACCCAAATGCCCATCAATGATAGACTGGACTGGGAAAATGTGGCACATATACACCATGAAATATTATGCAGCAATCAAAAATGATGAGTTTGTGTCCTTTGTAAAGACATGGATGAATCTGGAGAACATCATTCTCAGCAAACTGACACAAGAACAGAAAAAGAAATACCGCATATTCTCACTCATAGGGGGGTGAGAAAAATGAGAACACATGGACACAGGGAGGGGGTCTACTACACACCGGGGTCTATTGGGGGGAATGGGAGAGAAACAGTGGGGGGGTTGGGGAGGGATAGCCTGGGGATAAATGCCAAGTGTGGGTGAAGGAGAGGAAGGCAACAAAACACACTGCCATGTGTGTACCTATGCAACTATCTTGCACGTTCTGCACATGTATCCCAAAACCTATAATGCAATAAAAATTTAATTTTTTTTTAAAAGAAAGCTATCCAAAAGAAAGGTTGTCAGTGTGTGCATTCACCTTACACTGCTGTGTGCATGCAGCAGTTTGCAAACACTATATGTGGAGAATCTCAAAACTGACATTTCCAGCAAAATCCCATGATATATGAAATAGCAGTAATACTGTCTGTAAAACACAGAAAAAATATATCTGTGAAACTGCTCTGGTGTGTGTGCATTCAACTTAGAGAGTTGCATCTATGTTTCTATTTAGCAGGTTAGAAACACTTTTCTTAGAGTAGCTACATCTGTTGATTGCAAATGAAAAGTGGACATAAGCTGTAATGAGAAATCTTTCATCTTAACACCTCAAAGGAAGCTATGCAGGAGAAAGGATGTCAATGTGTGCATTCAACTGACAGTTACACTGCTGTGTGTATGCAGCAGTTTGTAAATGCTTTGTGTGAAGAATCTCTAAACTGGCATTTTTAGCAAAATCCTGTGTTACACAAAATAGCAGTAAGACTGTCTGTAAAACACAGAAAAAACAATAGCAACTAGGTTGTCTGTAAAGTACAGAAAAAACGTGTCTGTGAAAATTTTCTGGTGTATATGTGTGTTCACCTAAGAGAGTTGCATGTATGTTTTGATTCAGTAAGTTGGAAACACCTTCCTTACAGAATTTTTTTTTGTTCATTCCAGATGGAAAGTGGGCATGTGCCATAGTGAGAAATCTCTCACCTTAAAAACTAAATGGAAGCTATCCACAAGTAAGGTTGTCAATGTGTGCATTCAACTTACAGAGTTACACCACTGTGGGTATGCAGCAGTTTGAAAACACTTTTTGTGAAAAATCTCAAAACTCTCATTTATAGCAAAATTCCATGTTATACAAAATAGCAGTAAGGCTGCCTTAAAATACAGAAGAAATGTATCTGTGAAACTACTCTGGTGTGTGTGTGTTTTCAACTAAGACAGTTACATCTGCATTTTGATTCAGGTGGTTAGAAGAACTTTCCTTACAAAAGCTAATTTTTTTCATTAAATACAAAAAGTGGGCATATGCTGTAACGAGAAATCTCTAACCTTAAAATCTCAAAGGAAGCTATCTGGAAAAAACGTTGTCAATCTTTGCATTCAACTTACAGAGTTACAATACTGTGTGTATAAAGCAGTTTGCTAATGCTTTCTGTGGAGAATCTCAAAACTGGCATTTTCAGCAAAATCCCCTGTTATATGAAATAGCAGTAAGACTGCCTATAAAACACAGAAAAAACGCATCGGTGAAACTTCTCTGGTTTTGTGTGCGTTCAACTAAGAGAGTTGCATCTATGTTTTGATCCAGCAGGTTAGAAACACTTTTCTTAACGAAGTTAGACTTGTTCATTTCAGACGGATGTGGGCATACGCTGTAATGAGAAATCTCTCATCTTAACAACTCAAAGGAAGCCATCCGGCAGAAAGGTTTTCAATGAGTGCATTCAATTTACAGAATTACACTGCTGTGTGTATGCAGTAATTTGCAAATGTTTTTTGTGGAGAATCTCAAAACTGACATTTCCAGCAAAATCCCATGTTATATGAAGCAGTTAAACTGCCTGTAAAACACGGAAGAAATGTATCTGTGAAACTGCTTTGCTGTCTGTGCATTCAACTTAGAGAGTTGCATATATGTTTCTATTCATCAGGTTAGAAACACTTTTCTGACAGATGCTATATTTGTTCATTGCAGATAAAAAGTGGGCATATGCTGTATTGAGAAATCTCTCACTTTAAAAACTCAAAAGAAGCTATCCGGGAGTAATGTTGTCAATATGTGCATTCAATTTACAGAGTCACACTACTGTGTGTATGCAGCAGTTTGCAAATGCTTTCTGTGGAGAATCTTAAAACTGGAATTTTCAGAAAAACCCTGTGTTATACAAAATAGAAGTAAGACTGCCTGGAAAACAAAGATGAAACAATAGCGGTAAGACTGTCTGTAAAATACATAAGAAATGTATGTGTGAAACTGCTGTGGTGTGTGCATTCAACTAAGAAAGTTGCATTTATGTTTTGAATCTGTAGGTTAAGAACACTTTTTCTTTTTTTTTGCAGAAGATAATTTTTTTTTATTCCAGACAGAAAGTGGGCATATGCTGTAATGAGAAATCTCTCACCTTAAAATCTCAATGGATGCTGTCCGGCAGAAAGTTTGTCAATGTGTGCATTCAGCTTGCAAAGTAACACTGCTGTGTGTATGCAGCAGTTTGCAAATGCTTGCTGTAGAGAATCTCAAAACTGAAATTTCCAGTAAAATCCCATGTTATACAAAATATTAGTAAGACTGCCTGTAAAACACAAAAGAAATGTATCTGTGAAACTGCTCTGGTGTGTGCGCATTCAACTAAGAGAGTTGCATCAGAGTTTTGATTCAGCAGGTTAGAAACACTTTTCTTACTGTTAGATTTCTTCATTCAAGACAATTGTGGGCAGATGCTGTAATAAGAAATCTCTCACTTTAAAATCTCAATGAAAGCTATCCAGTAGAAAGGTTGTCAATGTGTGCATTCACCTTACAGAGTTACACTGCTGTATGTATGCAGCAGTTTGCAAGCCAGTTCTATGGAGAATGTGAAAACTGACATTTCCAGAAAAATCCTGTGTATATGAAATAGCAGTAATACTGCCTGTAAAACACAGAAGAAATGGATCTGTGAAGCTGCTCTGGTGTGTAGGCATTCAACTTAGAGAGTTGCATTTATGTTTTTATTCAGCAGGTTAGAAACACTTTTCTTACAGAAAATAGACTTTTTCATTGGATATGGAAAGTATGAGTATATTGTCATGAGAAACCTCTCACCTAAAAACTCAAAGGAAGCTGTAGAGGAGAATGGTTGTCAATGTGTGTATTCAGCGTAAAGAGTTACCCTGCTGTATGTATGCAGCAGTTTGCAATTATTTTGTGGATAATCTGAAAACTGGCGTTTTCAGAAAAATCCCATGTTATACAAAATAGTAGTAAAACTGGCTGTAAAACAAGAAAGAAACAATAGCAGTTGGACTGCCTTTAAAATACAGAGGAAACCTATCTGTGAAACTGATCTGGTGTGTGCGTTCAACTAAGAGAGTTGCATCAATATTTTGATTCACTAGGTTTGAAACACTTTTCTTACAGAAGCCAGATTTGTTCACTCCAGACAGAAAGTAAGCAAATGCTGTAAGAAGAAATTTTTCACCTTAAAAACTCAAAGGAAACTGTGGGAGAAAAGTTGTCGATGTGTGCATTCAAATTATAGTGTTACACTGCTGTGTGTATGCATCATTTTGCAAATGCTTTCTGTAAAGAATCTCAAAACCGACATTTCCAGCAAAATTCTGTGTTATAAGATACCACTAAGACTACCTGTAAAACACAGAAGAAACAATAGCATTAAGACTGCCTGTAACACACAGAAGACATGTATCTGTGAAACTGCTCTCTGTGTGTGCGTTCAACTAAGAGAGGTGCATCTATGTTTTGATTCAGCAGGTTAGAATCACTTTTCTTACTGAAGCTAGACTAGTTCCTTGCAGATGGAAGTGGGCATATGCTCTAATGAGAAATCTCTCACTTTAAAAACTTAAAGAGAGCTATCCTGGAAAAAGGTTATTAATGTGTGTATTAAACATAGAGGTACACTGTTGTGTATATGCAGCAGTTTGCAAATGCTTTCTCTGAAAAAATCTCAAAGCCGGCATTTCTAGCAAAATCCTGTGTTATATGCATTACAAGTAACACTGCCTGTAAAACACAGAAGAAACAATAGCAGTAAAACTGTCTGTAAAATACAGGAGAAACTAATCTCTAAAACTGCTCTGGTGTTTGTGTGTTTATCTAAGAGAGTTGCATCTGCATTTTGATTCAGCAGGTTAGAAACACTTTTCTTACATAAGCGAGATTTGTTCATTCCATACAAAAAGTGGCATATGCTGTAATGAGAAAGCTCTCACCTCAACAACTCAAAGAAAGCTATCTGAGAGAAAGGCTGTCCATGTGTGCATTCAACTTACAGAGGGACACTGCTGTGTGTATGCAACAGTTTGCAAACACTTTCTGTCTAGAATCTCAAAACTGACATTTCCTTCAAAATCTCTTTATATAAAATAGCAGTAAAACTGCCCATAAAACACAGAATAAATGTATCTGTGAAACTGCTCGGGTGTTTCTTCATTTTTTTTTTTTTTTTTTAAAGAGAAAGATCAAAGGGGGAGAGAGAACAGGAGTCTTGCTCTATTGCCCAGGCTGGAATGCCATCTAAAAGTAGGTATTAAAAACGTCTTTTATGCCAATAATTGTGCTCAACAGCAGAGACAGGAAGAAATAGAGAAAGAAAATAACAAACAAACAGCAACTCAATATATTATTTAAGTCTGTAAAATGCTATGCAAATGCTGAAGAGTTATTTGCTTTTATTTATGTGGTCAATTTCAAAATATGTGTAATGTGATACTGAGAAAAATGTATGTTCTGTGGACCTGGGGTGAAGAGTTCTATAAATACTGAGTATACTTGTTCCAGGTCTGAGTTCAAATCATAAATGTCCCTGTTAATTTTCTATCTCATTGATCCGTCAAATATTTACAATGTGGTGTCAAAGTCTCCTGTTATTATTGTGTGGGAGTCCAAGTCTCTTTATAAGTCATTGAAAACGTGTCTTATGTATCTGGGTGCTCCTATATTGGGTGCATGTATGTTTATGATCATTGACTCCTATTGTTGCATTGATTCATTTATCATGTCATGTCCTTCTTTGTTTCTTTTAGTCTCTGTTACTATTAAAGTCTATTCTGTCAGAGACGAAAGTTACAACTCCTTTTTTTGTTCTCTCTCCATTTGATTGGTCAGTCATCCTCCAACCTTTTGTTTTGAGTGTTTGTGTGCCCTTGCTTATGAGATGAATCTGGATACAGAGTGCCAATATGTTTTGACTTTTTATTCAATTTGCATGTCTGTGTCTTTGATTGGGGCATTTAATCCATTTAAATTATAATAAATATTGATATTTGTGAGTTTAATATTGCTGTTTAATGCTAGTTGACTATTTTGCCCATTAGTTGATATAGATTCTTCATTATGGAGATACTCTTTAGCTTTTGGTGAGTTTTGGGATGACTGATACTGGTTGTTCCTTTCTGTGTGTAGTGCTTCTTTCAGAAGCTCTTTTAAAGCAGGCCTGGTGGTGATGAAATCTCTGAGCACTTGCTTGTTTGCAAATATATATATATATATATATATATATATATATATATATATATATATTTTCTTCATTTATAAAGCTTAGTTTAGATGGATATGAGATTCTGGGTTGAAAATTCTTTTCTTTGATAATATTGAATATTGACCCCCACTCTCTTCTAGTTTGTGTGGTTTCTGCTTAGAGATCTGCTGTAAGTCTGATAGGCTTCCCTTTATGGGTAACCTGACATTACTCTCTAGCTGCCCTTAGAACTTTCTCCTTTATTTCAACCATGGTGAATTTAACAATTATGTGTCTTGGAATTGCTCTACTTGAGGAGTATCTTGGTGGTGTTCTCTGTATTACCTGGAGTTGAGTATTGTCCTGCCTTACTAGGTTAGAAAAATTTTCCTGAATAATATCCTGTAGAATATTTTCCAGCTTGGATTCATTCTCTTCATGACATTGAGGTACACCTATCAAACGTAAATTAGGTCTTTTCACATAGTCCCATATTTCTTGGAGACTTTGCTCATTTTTTTTCTTTTTCTTTGCTAATTTGTATTCTCATTTCATTTTATTAAGTTGGTCTTTGACCTCTGATATCCTTTCTTCTGCTTCATCAATTCAAGTGTTCAAACCTGTGCATACTTTGCAGAGTTCTCATATTGTATACTTCAGTTGCATTAATTCATTTATATTTCTCTCTAAATTGTCTATTCTCATTAGGATTTTGTCAAATATTTTTTAAAAGTTCTTAGTTTCTTTACATTGGGCTAGAACATGTTCTTTTAACTCACAGGAGTTTTTTATCATCCACCTTCTGAAGCCTAATTCTGTTAATGGAATTCACTTGTTCTCCATTAGGCCTTGTTCCCTTGTTGATGAGAAACTGAGGTCCTCTCTAGAGGGAGAGACATTCTAATTTTGGGTTTTCTCAGCATTTTTATGCTGGTTTCTTCCCATAATTGTAAATTTATCCACCTGTAGTATTTGTAATTACTGACTTTCAAATTAGGTCTCTGAGAGGACGTCCAATTTATCAATTCCCAGTGCTGGAATCTGAGCAACCTGCTGCACCAACCAAAACAGCGGCGTTAAGACTGATGGGGTTCTTCTGCCCAGGAATCTCCAGTCTGGCTTTCTTCTTGAGTCTGTAATAGGTAACCCTGCCTTCCTGGAGCTCCAAACGTTGGTCAGAAGGGAAACCAGTCCCGTTTACTCTGCACCAAGAGCCACCACATCGAGGCACCAGCAAAACTGCTGCACCAGCCACAAGAGTGGCACTGGTGACTGGTGGGGGTTTTCTGCTGGGAATCTTCTGGTTCGTCACAAAAAATTGTCTGAAAGTGTGGTATCCCCTTGTTCCCTGAACTTTCACTGGGAGCTACAATCCCAAGCTGTTAGCGATAAGCCATCTTGGATCTCTCTTATCTAAGTTGTATTTAGCTAAGACAGATGTGTCTATGTTTTGATTCAGCAGGTTAGAAACACTTTTCTAACATAAGCTAGATTTGTTCATTCCAAACAGAATGTGGGCATGTGCTGTAATGAGAAATCTCTCACCTTAAAAACTCAAAGAAAGATACCTGCTCAAAAGTCTGTCAATGTGTGCATTCAACTTACAGAGTTACACTGCTGTGAGTTTGCAGCAGTTTGCAAACAATTACTGTGGAGAATCTCAAAACTGGCATTTTTAGTAAAATCCCATGTTACACAAAATAGCATTAATACTGCCTGTGGAACACAGAATAAACAATAGCTGTAAGACTACCTGAAAGTATATAAGAAATGTATCTGTGAAACTGCTCTGGTGAGTCTGAATTGAAGTAAGATAGTTGCACCTATTTTTAATTTAGTAGGTTAGAAACACTTTCCTTACAGAAGCTAGATTTGTTTATTCCAGATGAAAAGTGGGCATATGATGTAATGAGAAATCTCTCATCATAGAAACTCAAAGGAAGCTATCCAGAAGAAAAAGGTTGTCAATATGTGAATTCAACTTACAGAGTTTCACCACTTGTGTATGCCGCAGTTTTCAATCACTTTCTGTGGAGAATCTCAAAACTGACATTTCCAGCAAAATCCCATGTTATACAAAATAGCAGTAAGACTACATGTAAAACACAGAAGAATCATATTTGTGAAACTTCTTTCACATGTGTGCGTTCAACTAAGAGAGTTTCATCTATGTTTCAATTAAGCATGTTAAAAAAAACTTTTCTTACAAAAGCTAGATTTGTTCATTCAGGATGAAAAGTGGGCATATGATGTAAAAAAATCTCTCACCATAGAAACTCAAAGGAAGCTGTGTGAGAGAAAAGTTGTCAATGTGTGGATTCAACTTACAGAGTTTCACTGCTGTGTGTATGCAGCAGTTTGCAAACACTTTCTGTGGAGAATCTCAAAACTGACATTTTCAGCAAAATCCCATATTATGCAAAATAGTAGTAAGACTGCACATAAGAAACATAACTGAACCTGCTCTGGTGTGTGTGCATTCAACTAAGATAGGTTTATCTATGTTTCAATTCAATGAGTTAGAAACACTTTTCTTACAGAAGCTAGAATTGTCCTTTTTAGAGGAAAGTGGGCATATGCTGTAATGAGAAATCTCTCACCTTAAAAACTCAAAGGAAGCTATCTGGGAGAAATGTTGTCAATATGTGCATTTAACTTATAGAGTACACTGCCATGTGTATGCAGCAGTTTTCAAACACTTTCTCTGGAGAATCTCAAAACTAAAATTTCCAGAAAAATATTATGTTATACGATATACCTGTAAGACTGCCTGTAAAACCCAGAAGAAACAATAGCAGTAAGACTCCCTGTAAAATACAGAAGAAACTTATCTCTAAAACTAATCTTGTGGGTGTGCTTTCAAATAAAAGAGTTGCATCTATGCTTCCATTCAGTAGGTTAAAAACACTTCCCTTACAAAAGCTAGATTATTTTTATTCCAGATGGACACTGGGCATATGCTGTAAGGAGAAATATCTCGCCGTAAATACTCAAAGGAAGCTATCTGAGAGAAAGTTTGTCAATGTGTGCATTCAAATTACAGAGTTACAATGCTGTGTGTATGCAGCAGTTTGCAACCGCTTTCTGTGGATAATCTCAAACCTGACATTTCCATCAAAATTTTGTGTTATATAAAATAGCAGTTAGAAAAGTATCTGGGAAACTGCTCTGGAATGTGCGCTTTCTGTGGAAGATCCCAAAACTGACATTTCGAGGAAAATCCCGTGTTACATGAAATACCAGTAGAACTGCCTTTAAAACACAGAATAAACAATAGCAGTAAGATTGCCTGTAAAATACAGAAGAAATGTATATATTAAACTGCTCTGGTGTGTGTGCATTAAAGTAAGAGAGTTGCATCTATTTTTTGATTCAGAAGGTTAGAAACACTTTCTTTACAGAAGCTAGATTTGTTCATTCCAGATGAAAGTGGGCATATGCTGCAATGAGAAGTCTCTCAATGTAAAAACACAAAAAAAGCTATCCAGAAAAGTTGTCAATATGTGGATTTAACTTAAAATTTCACTGCTGTGTGTATGCAGCAGTTTCCAAATGCTTTCTGTGGAGAATCTCAAAACGGATCCTTCCACCAAAATTCTGTGTTATATGAAATAGCAGTAAGACTACCTGTAAAACACATAAGAAACGTATCTGTGAAACTGCTTTGGCATGTGTGTGTTCAACTAAGAAAGTTGCGTCTATACTTTGTTTCAGCATGTTAGAAAAACTTTTCTTACAGAAGTTAAATTTGACCATTCAAGACAGAATGTGGGCATATGCTGTAATGAAAAATCTCTCAACTTAAATACTCAAAAAAAAAAAAATCTGGGAGAAAGGTTGTAAACATATAGATTTAATTTACAGAGTTAAACTGCTGTATGTATGCAGCAGTTTGCAAACGTTTTCTGTGGAGAATCTCAAAACTGACATTTCCAGCAAAATTCTATGTTATATGAAATAGCAGTAATACTGCCTTTAAAACACAGACATAACAAATCTGTGATACTGCTCTGGTGTGTGTGCATTCAACTAAGAGAGTTGCATCTGCATTTTGACTCAATAGGTTAGACACACTTTTCTCACAGAAGCTAGATTTGTTCATTCCATACAAAAAGTGACCATATGCTGTAATAAAAAATGTCTCACCTAACAACTCAAAGGAAGCTGTTTGAGAGAAAGGTTGTCAATGTATTCATTCAACTTACAGAGTTACACCGCTGTGTGTGTGCAGTAGTTAGCAAATGCTTTTTGTAGAGAATTTCAAAACTGACATTTCCAGCAAAATCTCGTGTAATACACAATAGCAGCAAGAATGCCTGTAAAAGACATAAGAAACGTATCTTTGAATCTGCATTGGTGTGTGTATGTTCAACTAAGACCATTGCATTTATGTTTCTATTCAGCAGGTTAGAAAAACTTCTTATAGAAGATAGATTTGTTCATTCCAGACAGAAGTGAACATATGCTGTAATGAGAAATATCTCACCTTAAAAGCTCAAAGAAACATATGCAGGAGAAAATTTGTCAATGTGTTCATTTAACATACAGAGTTACACTGCTGTGTGTATGTAACAGTTTGCAAACACTTTCTGTGGAGAATCTTACACGTACAATACTATATTTATATTTTACTTTTTTTGTGACAGACTCTCACTCTGGTGCCCAGGCTGGGGTGCGATGGTGTGATCTCGGCTCACTGTGACCTCTTCCTCCCGGATTCAAGCAATTATCCTGCCTCAGCCTCCAGAGTACCTGAAATTATAGGCATGTGCCATCACCCCTGGCTAATTTTTGTATTTTTAGTAGAGATAGGGTTTCACCATATTGGTTAGGTTGGTCTTTAACACCTAACCTCATGATCCACCCATCTTGACCTCCCAAAGTACTGGGATTACAGGCATGAGTCATCGTGCCTGCCTTGTATTTATCTTTTAACTGGGTGTCATCTGTTCCATTGCTTTTTCAGGTTTACATCACATTAAGCTGTCTGATCTGTAGCCAAACAGAAAGTAAACCCTACTGCATAAATGCCAATCACATTATAATAGTTTATTATGACTGTCTTAAACTAAAAACTGTACAAATTTTATTTTTATATGTTTTTTTTAGATATAATTAAAGATGAAAATATATTTTTGTGTGAATTCAGTATTAAATCCAGAAGTTTTAGGACGTTTGGAATGTTTTCTGGATCTAACCTAAAGTATTTAGACTGACCCATTGCTGGCATGCATGTCCCTTTTTTCTTACCCAATATAAAAGTTATAATTTTCTATTAGTGTTGAAAGTTAATGTTTAAAGTAACCTATTAATAATAGAGGTAGTGATGACAAAAATAAAATATTAGTTGATGTCTATCATATGCTTACTTCAAGCTAATTTCTAAACTACATTTATATTGAGGTAAATAACATTGTTGCAAACAGAAAATTAGATTAAGAATATTGGCAATTATAGGTAATGGAAAAGAAAGCAGCAAATCACACTGCCATATTTATACCTATACAACAATCTTGCACTTCTTCACATTTATCCCAAAACCTAAAGTGAAATAGAAAATCTATTCTATTACAAAAAAACAAATCTTGGCACCAATTTTATGAGTCAAAAGTACTAAGTTTCTATATTTATTTTAAATATTTAAAAAATGTTGCTTTTTAATGTGAAAGACTTGCAGTCAACTACAGTCAAATACTGTAAATTTAAAATATAGATACCCAAAATACTCAAGAAAACCCAAGAGAAGGTTGAAATCGAATGCAAAGAAGACAAAAAAAAAAATAACACAGAGGATTTGAAAGACAGCATAGCAGTGTGAAGAAAAAACTAAACAGAACTTCTGGAAATAAAAAATTCACTACAGAAATTAAAAATACAATTGAAAGACTTAACAATAGATTAGGCCAAGCAGAAAAAACGATTTTTAGAGCTTGAAAACTGGTTCTTCAAATTAATTTTTTCCAAAAATAAAAAAAAATGGAAAATAAAAAAAGCATTTGAGAACTACAGGATTATAAAAAGTGATAAAAATTCTGTGACTTAAGATTAATGAGATAGAAGAAGAGGAATTATTCAACTTAGAAAACATATTTGATGGTATAATGTCTCCAGTTTTGCTAGAGAAATCAACACAGATTTGAGATATCTAGAGATCTCCAGAAAGATATTTAACAAGACAAACATTTCCAAGGCACGTGGTTATTAAGCTCTCCAACATCAACATCTAAAAAGTTTGAAGGCAGCTACAGAAATGGGCCATATCAGCTATAAAATGAAACCTGGCAGACTAACAACAGAGTTCTCAGAAGAAACCTTAAAATCCAGAAGAGATTGGGAGCCTATATTTACCATTCTTAAAGAAAAGAAAAGAAATTCCAGTTAAGAATTTTATATTCCAAAAACAAATCTTCCTAAACAAAGGAGAAATAAAATATTTCCCAGAAAAGCAATTGTTAAAGCCACCACAAGACCAGCACTAGAAGAGACACTTAAAGGAGTTATTTGAAAGGACACTACAATAAAAGTACATATAAACACAAAGCTCATGAACCCTATAAAGCAACTACACAAATATCACTAAAAATCACCTAGAAAACAACACTACAGCAAGAAGAAAATCTCACATATCAATATTAATCTTGAATGCAAATGGACTTAAAAACATAGAGTTTTAAACTGGATAAAAAAGCAAAATCTATCCTTCTGCCATTTTCAAGAAATCTATCTGACATGTAATAACACCCATAGGCTCAAAGAAAAGGGTGAATAAAGATCTAACATGAAAATAATAATAATAATAAAAACACAAGAAAAGCAGTATTTGCTATTCCTGTATCAGATAAAACAGACTTTAAAGAAACAACAGTAGAAAATAACAAAAAGGGGGGATTTCCAAGATGGCGCAGTAGAAACAACTCAGAATTACAGCTCTCAGTGAAGGTGAAGAGAGTGAGTCCTAGCCGCATTTTCAGACTGACCTTTGTTGCCCACAGAACAGAGAAATTCCCAGGTGTAGGAGAGACATGGGACACCAGCTCAGCCCTTTTGGCTTCTGCGATCATTTTGGCTGGTGCTGTGGCACAGCAGCAGCCCGCACAAAACTCACTGGTCTGGGTGCCCTGTTAAACTGGCAATCTAAGATTTGGGAGGGCAGATTAACATATGCATCTGATTAAATGGGACTTGGAAAGTGAGCCAGACCAGGAGATTTCTGGGAAGCGTGATTTGAGCTGGTGCAGTGGGCTGAGGCACAATAAATCACACAGGTCCCCGGGCCCTATAAGCAGGCAACTGAAACACCTGTAAGAGAGTCAACCATTCAACTTAAAAAAGACAGAGAGAGAGAGAGAAAGGACTCTGAGGCAGCAAGCCAGATAATCAGGCTCGGTGGGTCCCACCCCCACAGGGACAAACAAATTGGCAATTTGAAATGCTCAGGGTTGAGAGTTTTACTGCAGGCTCAGCTGAATCCATGATGGCGCAGCTTGGTGGGGGAGAGGTGTCTGCCACTATGGATGCATACCTTCCCTCTTGAAATACATGTTCATTGCAGAAGCTGCCTGCCATTGCTGAGGCAACCCGCCATAACAGAGAGACTCTGCCAAAATGGTGGAGCCCACCACAGTAGAGTGGAGCCCTGTGGAAGCAGGGAGGAGCCCCACAGCAACAAAGTGGAGCCTCAGAAGGCAGACAGTGACTAGACTACCTCCTGGCTGGAAAGGACAGTGCAACGGATACTGATAAAGAAAGCCCTAACTCCCTGAGACAAAGCATCTGAGGGAAAAATAAAGGGGGGTTTATAGTTTCTGCTGCAGCAGACCTAAACACACCCGCCCAACAACCTGAATAAACAACAGAGCTCAAAGCTCAGCACTGGACCTCCTATAAAGTAGAGAAAGTCACCTCAAGCAGCTCCCTGACCCCTGTACAACCAAAGAGTCACCTCAAAAAAAAAAAAAAAAAAAGAACTAATCAGACTGGCATTTGGCAGGCGTCATTCTGGGACAAAGATAGCAGAAGAAGAAACTGGTAGCATCACTCACTGTTTCGCAGCTGCTACAGGTGAAACCCAGACAAGCAGGGCCTGAAGTGGACCTCAGAAGTTGTACAGCAGAGGGGCTAGACACTTAGAAGGAAAACTAAGTAACAGAAATACTTCATCATAAACAATCTGGGCGTCCACTCAGAGACACAATGGAAAGTTAGCAACTACTAAGATGACAGGTGGATAAATGCACAAAGATAGAAAGAAACCAGCACAAAAAGGAAAAAAAAAATACCTGATACTAAAACACCTCACCTCCTACAAAGGATCAAAACTCCTCACCAGAAAGGAAACAAAGCAGGAGGGAGAATGAGTGTGGCAAAATGACAAAATCGGACTTCAGAATGTGGATAATGAAAAACTTCAGTGAGCTAAAAGAACATGTTCAAAATCAATGCAAAGAAACTAAGAAACTTAAAAAAAGATTCGAGGAAATTATAACAAGAATGGACAACTTAGAGAGGAATATGAATGAATTGAAGGAGCTGAAAATCAACACAAGAACTTCACGAAGCATGCACAAGTTTCAACAGCCGAATTGACCAAGCAGAAGTAAGAATATCAGAAGTCTAAGATCAACTCAATGAAATAAAATGAGAAAACTAGACTAGAGTAAAAAGTGCAAAAAGAAATGAAAAAAATCTCCAAGAAATATGGGACTACGTTAAGAGACCCAACCTACGTTTGATAGGTGTACCAGAAGGTGATGAAGAGAATGAATCCAAGCTGGAAAATACTCCTCAGGATATTATCCAGAAAAATTTCCCCACCCTAGCAAGGCAGGACAATACTCAACTCCAGGAAATACAGAGAACACCACAAAGATACTCCGCAAGCAGAGCAACCCCAAGGCACATAATCATCAGATTCACCAGGGTTGAAATGAAGAAGAAAATACTAAGGGCAGCCAGAGAGAAAGGTCGGGTCACCCACAAAGGGAAGCCCATCAGACTCACAGCAGATCTCTCGGCAGAGACTCTACAAGCCAGAAGAGAGTGGGGACCAATATTCAACATCCTTAAAGAAAAGAACTTTCAAACCAGAATTTCATATCCAGCCAAACTGAGTTTCATAAGTGAAGAAAATTAAAATCCTTCATGAACAAGCAAGTACTCAGAGATTTTGTCAACACTGGGCCTGCTTTACAAGAGCTCCTGAAAGAGGCACTACACATAGAAAGAAACAACCAGTACCAGCCATCCTAAAAGCATACCAAATGCTAAAGAGCATCAACAAAATGAAGAATCTACATGAACCAATGGACAAAACAGCCAGCTAGCATCAAAATGGCAGTAACAAATTCACACTTAAAAATATTAACCCTAAATGTAAATGGGCTAAATGCACCAATCAAAAGACAGACTGGCAAATTGGATAAAAAACCAAAACCCATCAGTGTGCTGTATCCAGGAAACCCACCTCACATGCAAGGATACACAAAGGCTCAAAATAAAGGTATGGAGGAAGATTTACCAAGCAAATGGAGAGCAAAAGAAAGCAGGAGTTGCAATTCTCATCTGATAAAATAGACTTTAAAGCAACAAAGATCAAAAGGGATAAAGAAGGTCATTACATAATGGTAAAAGAATCGATACAACATGAAGAGCTAAGGATTCTAAATATATATGGACCCAATGCAGGAGCACCCAGATATATAAGGCAAGTTCTTAATTACTTACAAAGAGACTTAGACTCCCACACAATAATAGTGGGAGACTTTAACACTCCACTGTCAATATCAGACAGATCAACCAGACAGAAAATTAACAAGGATATCCAGCGCTTGAACTCAGGAACAAGCAAACCTGATAGACATTTACAGAACTCTCCACCCCAAATCCACAGAATATACATTCTTCTCAGCACCACATCACACCTACTCCAAAATTGACCACATAATTGGAAGTAAAGCACTCCTCAGCAAATGAAAAACAACTGAATTTATAACAAACTGTCTTTCAGACCATAGTGCAATTATGTTAGAACTCAGAATTGGGCCAGGCGCAGTGGCTCAAGCCTGTAATCCCAGCACTTTGGGAGGCCGAGGCCGGTGGATCATGAGGTCAAGAGATCGAGACCACCCTGGTCAAAATGGTGAAACCCCGTCTCTACTAAAGATACAAAAAATTAGCTGGGCATGGTGGCACGTGCCTGTAATCCCAGCTACTCAGGAGGCTGAGGCAGGAGAATTGCCTGAACCCAGGAGGTGGAGGATGCGGTGAGCCGAGATCGCTCCATAGCACTCTAGCCTGGGTAACAAGAGTGAAACTCCATCTCAAAAAAAAAAAAAGAACTCAGAATTGAGAAACTAAGTCAGAACCGCACAGCTTCATGGTAACTGAACACCAGGCTTTTGAATGTTGATTGGATAAACAATGAAATGAAGGCAGAAATAAAGATGTTTTTTGAAACCAACAAAAAGGAAGGCACAACATACCAGAATCTCTGGGACACATGTAAAGCAGTCGGTAGAAGAAAATATATAGCAAAATGTGTCCACATGAGAAGAGTGGAGAGATCCAAAATGAATATCCTATCGTCAAAATTGAAAGAGCTAGAGGAGCAAGATTTAAAAAAAAACAAAACTTGAAATGTAGCAGAAGACAAGAAATAACTAAATCAAAGCAGAACTGAAGAAGATAGAGACACAAAAAACACTTTAATAAATCAATAAATCTAAGAGCTGGTTTTTCAAAAAGATCAACAAAATAGACCACTAGCAAGACTAATAAAAAAGAATACAGAAAACAACCAAATAGATGCAATAAAAAACGATAAAGGGGAAATCACCACAGATTCCACAGAAATTCAAACCATCATCAGAGAATACTACAAACAACTCTATGCAAAAAAAAAAAAAAAAAAAAAAAAAAAAACCTAGCAAATCAAAAAGAAATGGATAAATTCCTAGACACCTGTGTCCTCCCAAGCCTAACCCAGGAGAAAGCAGAAACTATGAATAGACCAATAACAAGGTCTGAATTTAAGGTAGCAATTAAGAGACTACCACACAAAAAAAGCCCAGGTCCATATGAGTTTACAGCCGAATTCTACCAGACACACAAAGAGGAGCTGGTACCATTCCTTCTGAAACTGCTTCAAATAATTGGAGAAGAGGGAACCCTTCCCAAATCATTTTATGAGACCAACATCATCCTGATACCAAAACCCGGCAGAGATTCAACAAGAAAAGAAAACTTCAGGCCAACATTCATGATGAACATAGATGCAAAAAACTTCAATAAAATACTGGCAAACCGGTTGCAATAGCATATTAAAAAACTTATCCATCATGATCAAGTAGGATTCATCCCAGGGATGCAAAGCTGGTTCAACATATGCAAGTCTATAAACGTAATTCACCACATAAACAGAAGCAAAAACAAAAACCACATGATTATCTCAATTGACGCAGAGAAGGCATTTGACAAAATTCAACAGCCTTTATGCTCAAAACCCTCAATAAACTTGGTATTGATGGAACATATCTCAAAGTAATAAAAGCTATTCACGACAAACCAACAGCCAATGTTATACTTAATGGGCAAAAACTGGAAGCATTCCCTTTGAAATTTGGCACTTGACAAGAATGCCCTCTCTCACCACTCCTACTCAACATAGTATTGGAATTTCTAGCCGGAGCAATCAGGGAAGAAAACAAAATAAAAAGTATTCAAATAGAAAATGTGGAAGCCAAACTGTCTCTATTTGTAGACGACATGATAGTATACCTAGAAGACCCCATAACCTCAGCCCAAAATCTCCTAAAATTTATAAGTAACTTCAGCAAAGTCTCAGAATATAAAATCGATGTTCAAAAATCACAAGCATTTCTATACACCAATAACAGACTTAAAGAGAACCAAATCAAGAATGAACTGCCATTCATAATTGCTACAAAGAACAAAAGAGCTAAGAATACAACTTCAAGGAACATAAGCAACCTCTTCAAGTAAAACTGCAAACCACTGCTCAATGAAATAAGAGAGGACACAAACAGATGGAGAAACATTCCATGTTCATGGTTAGGAAGAGTCAATATCGTGAAAAATGGCTATACTGCCCAAAGTAATTTACAGAATCAACGCTATCCCCATCAAGCTACCATTGATTTTCTTCACAGAAGTGGAAAAAAACCACCATGAACTTCATATAAAAACCAAAGAGAACCCGCATAGACAAGTCAATCCTAAGCCAAAAAAAAAAAAAAAGAAAGAAAGAAAAGAAAAACAGCGGGAGGCATAACACTACCAGACTTCAAACTGTACTACAAGGCTACGGTAATAAAAACAGCATGGTACTGGTACCAAAAGAGATATAGACCAATGGAACAGAAAAGAGGCATTGGAGGCAACACAACATATCTACAATCATATAATCTTTGATAAACCAGACAAACACAAGCAATGGGGAAATGATTCCCTGTTTAATAAATGGTGTTGGATAAACTGGTTAGCCCTGTGCAGAAAGCAGAAACTGGACTCCTTCTTGACACCTTACACTAAAATTAACTCCAGATAGATTAAAGACTTAAACATATGACCTGGCACAAAAAAAAAAAAAAAAAAAAAACAAAAAAAAAAAAACGGAAGAAAATCTAGGCAAAACCACACAGGACATAGGAGTAGGCAAGGACTTCATGACCAAAAGACCAAAGGCACTGGCAACAAAAGCCAAAATAGACAAACGAGACCTAATCAAACTCCACAGCTTCTTCACGGCAAAAGAAACAGTCACTAGATTGAATTAGCAACCACCAGAATGGGAAAAAAATTTGCAGTTTACCCATCTGACAAAGGGCTGATATCCAGAATTTACTTAGAACTTAAACAGATTTACAGGAGAAAAACAAACAAGACCATTCAAAAATGGGCAAAGGATATGAACAGACACTTTACAAAAGAAGATATACATGAGGCCAACAAACACATGAAAAAATGCTCATCATCACTGGTCATTAGAGAGATGCAAATCAAAACCACATTGAGATACCATCTCATGCCAGTTAGAATGTCGATCATTAAAAAATCTGGAGACCACAGAAGCTAGAGAGGATGTGAAGAAATAGGAACACTGTTACACTGTTTGTGGGAGTGTAAATTAGTTCAACCATTGTGGAAGACAGTGTGGCATTTTCTCAAGGACCTAGAAATAAAAATTCCATTTGACCCAGCAATTCCATTACTGGGTATATATGCAAAGGACTATAAATCGTTCTATTATGAGGACCCATGCACACGAATGTTCATTGCAGCACTGTTTACACTAGCAAAGACCTGGAACCAACCTATATGCCCATCGATGATATACTGGACTGAGGAAACGTGGCACATATACACCATGAAATATTAGTCAGCAATCAAAAATGATGAGTTTTTGTCCTTGTAAGGACATGAATGAATCTGGAGAACATCATTCTCAGCAAACTGACACAAGAACAGAAAACGAAATACCACATATTCTCACTCATTGGCAGGTAAGAAAAATGAGAACACATGGACACAGGGAGGGGGTAATACCCACTGGGGTCTATTGGAGGGAATACGGGAGGGACAGTGGGGGGAACTGGGGAGGGATAACTTGGGGAGAAATGCCAAATGTGGGTGAAGGGGGAAGGCAGCAAAACACACTGCCATGTGTGTACCTATGCAACTATCTTGCACGTTCTGCACATGTACCACAAAACCTAAAAGGCAATAAAAATTAAAAAAAAAGAATATAACAAAGAGGACTAGAGTTTCAAAACTCGTAGTTCTAGATCTATGAAACTATGTAGATAGCTACAGAGTAATTGTAGGGGAAAGTCAATACCCCATTGAGAGCATTAGGTCAATGAGGCAAAAAACTAACAAGGAAATTCTGAATATAATTCTACACTTGTCCAATTGGACCTAATAGACATCAAAAAAACACTCCAGATGACTGTAGCGTACCCTTTCTTCTCATCTGTACACAAAACATACCTAAAATTCACCACATGGATGGTCATAAAGCAAGTCTTAATAAATTCTAAGAAAATAAAAACTATCAAACAAATTCTCAGGCCTTAACGAAATAAAAATTATAAAAATAGAAACCAATAACCCAAGGAATACTTGAAAGCACACAACATGGAAACTAAACATCTTGCACTTTTCTCTCTGGCTGCCCTTAGCATTTTCTTCTTCATTTCAGCCCTGGTGCATCTGACGATTATTTGCCTTGGGATTGATTTTCTTGTGGAATATCTTTGTGGTGTTCTCTGTATTTTCTGGACTTGAATATTTGCCTGCCTTGCTAGCCTGGAAAAGTTTTCCTGGATAATATTTTGAAGAGTAATTCTTAGCTTGAATGCATTCTCTTCGTCACATTCAGGTACACCTATCAAATGTAGATTAGGTTTGTTCACATAGTCCCACATTTCTTGAAGTCTTTGTTCATTGCTATTTGTGCTTTTTTCTTTAATATTGCATTCTTGTTTTATTTCATTGAGGTGATCTTCGACCTCTGATATATTTTATTCTGCTTGGTCAATTCAGCTGTTGAAACTTGTGCATGTTTCATGAAGTTCTCCTGTTTTGTTTTTCAGCTCCATCAGTTCACTCATATTCTTCTCTAAGTTGTCCATTCTTATTATCATTTTCTCAAATCTTTTTTCAAGGTTCTTAGTTTCTTTGCATTGAGTTAGAACATGTTCTTTTAGCTCACAGAAATTTCTCATTACCCACCTTCTGAATTGTGATTCTGTCATTTCATCACACTCATTCTTTATCCAGCTATGTTCCCTTGCTGGTGAGGAGTTATGATCCCTTGTAGGAGGATAGGTGTGCTGGTTTTGAGTGTTTTTCTCCTTTTTGAGCTGGTTTCTTCCCATCTTTGTGGATTTATCCTCCTGTCATCTGTGCAATTGCTGATTTTCTAATTGGGTCTCTGAGTGGGTGTCCAGGTTGTTGATGATGAAGTTCTTTCTGTTTCTTAGTTTTCCTTCTAACAGTCTGGCCACTCTGCTGTAGGACTGCTGAGGTCCACTCCAGGCCCTGCTTGCCTGGGGATCACCTGAAGCAGCTGCAGAATAGTAAGAATTGCTACCAGTTTCATCTTCTGCTATCTTTGTCCCAGAATTGTGCCTGCCAAATATCAGTCTGATCAGTCTTTTGTGAGCTGACTCTTTGGATATATGTGGGTCAGAGAGCTGCTTGAGGAGACAGTCTGTTCTTTATAGGATCTCAATTGTTGAGCTGTCAGTTCCCTTGTTTTTTTTTTAGAGCTGCTGGGCAGGTACTTTTAAGTCTGCTGCAGCAGAACTCATAAACCGCCCTTTTTTCCCCATGTGCTCTGTCCCAGAATTTAGGGCTTTATTTATAAGTGTCCTTTGTGATGCTGCCTCTTTTTTCTTCAGGGCTCCCCTGCCCATCAGGAGGCTGCCTAGTCACTGTCTGCCTGCAGAGGCTTTGCTGAACTCCACCCTGCTGCTGTTGAGCTTCCCTGTAGTCCTGTTTATATGGGTGTGATAAGAACTACCTCAGCAATGGTGGCCAGACTCAAATGGCAGACTCTCTCTGTTATGGTGGGTTGCCTCGACAATGGCCAGCTGCCTCAGCAATGGTGAACTCCCTTCATAGGGGAGGAGTGCCTTGGCAATTGCGGACTCTCCGCCCCCACCGAGCTGCACCATCCTGAGTTCAACTGTGCTTGCCATGAAACTCTCAACCCCAAGCATTTCCAATTGCCGGTTTTTTTTTGTTTGTTTTTGTGGGGGTGGGACCCACCAAGACTGATCACCTGGCTCCCTGACTCAGAGCCTTTGTTGTTGTTGTTTTTAAATTGAATTGTTGACTTTCTCTGAGGTGTTCTAG
This sequence comes from Saguinus oedipus, assembly GCA_031835075.1. Lineage (NCBI taxonomy): Eukaryota > Metazoa > Chordata > Mammalia > Primates > Cebidae > Saguinus > Saguinus oedipus. The sequence continues at coordinate 25,175,911 of CM063171.1, forward strand.
TTGCCTGCTAAAAGGGTGCCGTGATCTGTGTGATTTTTCATGTGGTGACCCACTACACTGGCTCAAACAATGGCACTACTTGGGAATTCCCTGGCCAGTTTAAAATGAAAACAAGACCAGTGTATTTTGTACAGAGAGCTGCCATGCCATGGTGCTGGCAAAACAGCCATGCTGGCTAAAACAGCTGCGCTGGCCAAAACAGCCACGCTGGTGACCCGTAGGGCTCCTCCACCTAGGAATCTCCTGGTCTGTGGGTAATAAAGATCCATCGAGAAATTTGGTGTCCACACACCCTCTGCACTTTCACTGGGAGCTGCAATCCTGAGCTGCTCCTAAAAGGGCCATCTTGGATCTTCCCACATAACATGCATTTTTCAAGAACTATAAATTATACATTTGAAAGACTTAACCACCAATTCTGAAAGGATTACTAATAAACTAAACATAAAAAATTTATCCAAATTTAGGATAGTATCTGGTATACTGTATTTTACTTAAAAAGGTCAAGTGGTATGTTTAGAACAGGTTGATTACCTTTTAGTCTGTATCATTACAATTTTAAATTCAATAATTGAATATTAAGAATAAAAATTAACAAATTTACTTTATAAATCTAGGTAGCCCTTAAATCTTCAAGGCAAAGCCTGTATTTTTCTAAAATCTAGTATCACCTGGGCACTTTACTTTGTCAGAATAGTATCCACAGTCAGACCCATCACATATTCAGGTTGGCAGAACACAAAGTGAGGTAGAATGACATCTTATAAACCCTGTGGTTTTCACTCCAAGTTTATAGAAATGTGTGTAGTCTATGTTATCTAGAAGAAGGTAAACACACAATAAAAAATACCTCATTTGCAAAGATTATGAGCTTTTAATGTAGGTTATAGGGATGCAAAAATTTAATATTATTTGAGAAAATAGAGATGTAATTATTGTACACAATAGGGGTTAAATACATAGCAATTTTAGACAAAGCTCAGTAAAATATTGCACAGTGTTCAATGCAATGCCAAAGTGCCCAGACCTAAAAAGACAAAAGGTAGTGGAATATCTTACTGCAATTATTTTTATCTGAAGCGTCTGTGCAATTGATCTTGGAATGCAAGTCCCATCTGCACAGCAGAACTCAACCATGGCACATGTTGAAACCAAAAAAAAAAAAAGAAAGTAAACAAATGGATAGATGGGAGATAATGATTTCTTTCTTTTACATTTTGAGTATTTCAATTATTTTGTATAATTTTCTTTGGTTTTGGTTTTTGTAATGCTGGGAAATCAAACTTGATGCCTGAACCCCACCATCAAGCCTATGTTAGATGCCTCTTACATATCTTCCCTATCACACAATTCTCTCTGTTGTATTTGGCATATTGCTTTGCATCTGCCTGTTTAAGTACCTGAAGTCTGACTAACTAAATGTAAGCTACATGAGAGCAGGGCCTATGTAATGTTCGTATCGTATTGCTGTGATAATATGACCCTAGCACTGAGCCAAAATACAAAAAAAGAATGTTGCAGGAAATTCTGTCTCCTTCCAACTCCAGCAGTCTAAAGTTATGACAGTAGGCAAATGCCTGATTAAATACCTACTGGGAAGTCCCAAACTTGTTGCCAAGAAATTAAGCATTTCCTGCTATAATAGAGACAGAGATAAAAACAGGGATGAACAGACGGGCAGGGGGGAATCACTGAGCACTGGCTTTGTTTCTCAGAGGAAACAGCTTACTACTATTAAAAAGTCATCTATGCTATGTCATACTCTGTTACATGGCCATATCATCATGAATATTTAATGTAAGAAATACAAATGCCTCATGCCAAGAAACATACAAATGTGGCATTCCTTATTATTATTGTTATAAAAGTCATCTAATTCTATGATCTGTACTTAAACAAAAATTAGTTTCAATATGTTACTGTCATTATATACATTTTATATAAAATATCTATTCTCAATCATATATTTTTTTCCAAGTCGCTTACCCATTCATAATCACATAATGGTTTCCAGGAAAATGGTTTGAACAGGTGCATGATATGCTATATATGTTAGATTAACTTAGGTGATATTTTTATTCCAACTTCAAATTTCTACAAGTTAATTATGTTAAGGAACAACCTGAAGGGCCCTTTGATTATGTCACTTCTACTAGTGTTATTTATTTTATTGTACTTTAATTTCTGGGGTACATGGTAGATCTTGCAGGATTGTTGCATAGGTACACGCATGTCATGGTGGTTTGCTGTCTCCATCTGCCCATCACCTACCTCAGGCATTTTTTCTAGTATTATCCCTACCAAATCTCCTCACCTCTTGCTGTCCCTACTCTAGCTTCCTACCCCCCTACAGCCCCAGTGTGTGCTGTTCTCCTCCCTGTGTACATGTGTTCTCATTGTTCAATACCTGCCTATGTGTGAGAACATGCAGCATTTGGTTTTCTGTTCTTGTGTCCCTACAATGGACATGAACTCATCATTTCTTATGGGCTGCATAGTATTCCATGGTGTATATGTGCCACATTTTCTTTGTCCAGTCCATCATTGATGATGGGAATTTGGGTTGGTTCCAAGTCTTTGCTATTGTAAACAGTGTCACAATAAGCATATGTGTGCATGTGTCTTTATAATAGAATGATTTATAATCCTTTGGGTATATATACTCAGGAATGAAATTGCTAGGTCAAATAAAATGTATATTTCTAGATACGTGGTGAATCACCACACTGTCTTCTCACCAACAATTTTAAAGGCATTCTTATTTCTCCACTTCCTCTCCAGCATCTGCTGTTTCCTGATTTTTTAATGATTGCCATTCTAACTGGCATGACATAGTATCTCAGTGTGATTTGGTTTGCATTTCTCTAATAACCAGTGATGATGAGCTTTTTTTCATATGTTTGTGGCTTGCATAAATGTCTTTTTTTGAAAAGTGTTTGTGCATATCCTTCACCCACTTTTTGATTTTTTTTCTTATAAATCTGCTGTAGTTCTTTGTAGATTCTGAATATTAGCCTTTTGCCAGATGTGTATATTACAAAATATTTTTTCTATTCTGTTGGTTGCTAGTTCACTCTAGTGATTGTATCTTTTGTTGTTAAAAAACTCTTAAGTTTAATTAGATCCAATTTTTCTATATTGGCTTTTGTTGCCATTGCCTTTGGTGTTTAAGTCAGGAAGTCTTTGCCTGTAGCTATGTTCTTAATGTATTGTTTAGGTTTTCTTTCCAGGGTTTTCATGGTGTTAGGTCTTATGTTTAAATGTTTAATTCATCTGGAGTTAATTTTAGTGTAAAATGTAAGGAAGGTGTCCAGTTTCAGCTTTCTGCATATGGTTAGCCAGTTTTCACAACATTATTTATTAAACACAAAATCCTTTCCCTAATGCTTGATTTTGTCAGATTTGTCAGAGATCACATGGTTTTACATGTGTGGAATTGCTTCCAAGGCCTCTTATCTGTTCCACTGGTCTATATCTCTGCTTTGGAACCAGTACCATGCTGTTCTGATTTATGCGGTCTTGTAGTATAGTTTAAAGTCAGGTAGTGTGATGCCTCCAGCTTTGTACGTTTTTCTTAGGATTATCTTGGCTATGCAGGCTCTCTTTGAGTTCTGCATGAAGCTTAAAGTGTTTTTCTTTTCAGTTCCATTAAGAAGGTAAATCTTGTTCCAAGATGGCGTCGTAGAGGTGACTCAGGATTGCAGCTCTCAGTGAAGGTGCAGAAGGTGAGTCCTAGCCACATTCTCAGATGGACTTTTTTTGCCCAAAGAACGTTGAAAGTCCCAGGTGTGGGAGACACATGTGACACTAGTGCAGCCGGCTCGCGCAGCCGGTTCAGCTGGTGCCACAGCACAGCAGCACCAGGCACAAAACTCACTGGTCCAAGTGCCCTGTTAAACCGGCAATCTGAGATTTGGAAGGGCAGATTGGCATGTCCATCTGATTGAATGGGACCTGGACAATGAGCCAGACCAGGAGATTCCTGGGAAACGTGATCTGAGCTGGTGCAGTGGGCAGTGGCATGGGAGATCGCATGGATCCCAGTGCCCTATCAGCAGGCGACTGGGGCGCCAGTGAGAGAGTCAACCATTTAACTTGGGAAGAGGAAGAGAGAGAGAGAGGATGGACTCTGAGGCAGGGAGCTGGGTGATCAGGCTTGGCAGGTCCCACCCTCACAGGGACAAGCAGGGCGGTGATTGGAGGCACTTGGGGCTGAGAGTTTTGCTGCCAGCATCTAGGACAGTGTAGCCCAGTGGGGGAGGGGCGTCCACCAGTACGGACACAATCTGCCCCTACTGAAGTACTGCCCAGGGCTTATGCAGCCTGCTGTTGCTGAGGCAACCTGCCATAACAGAGAGACTCCACCAGCAGGGCAGAGCACACCACAGCAGAATGAAGCCCCACGGCAACAGGGTGGACCCATGCTAGCAGGGCAGAGCCCCAGCAGGCAAATAGAGAATAGAGAGCCTCCTAGCTAGGCAGGACAGTAAAACAGATACTCTTAAAGAAAGCCCCAAATCCCTGAGACAGAGCATCTAAAGGGGAAAAATAAGGGGGGGGTTATGAGTTCTGTGGCAGCAGACAAAAACACATCCTCCCAACAACCCTGAATGAATAAGGGAGCTCACAGCTCAACACTGGAGCTCCGATAAAGCACAGACTGTTTCCTCAAGCAGTTCCCTGACCCCAGCATATCCAAAGAGTCACCTCAAAAAAGAACTAATCAGACTGACATTTGGCGGGCATCATTCTGAAACAAAGATAGCAGAAGAAGAAACTGATAGCATCCCTCCAGCTGCTACAGACAAGCAGGGCCTGGAGTAAACCTCAGCACTCATACAGCAGAGGGTATAGACCATTAGAAGGAAAACTAAGTAACAGAAATACTTCATCATCAACAATCTGGGCGTCCACACAGAGACCCAATTGAAAAATCAGCAACTACTAAGACGACAGGTGGATAAATCCATAAAGACAGAAAGAAACCAGCACAACAAAAAGAAAAACACCCGAAACCAAAACACTTCACCTCCTACAAAGAACCAAAACTCCTCACCAGCAACGGAACAAAGCTGGAAAAAGAATGGGTGTGATTAAAGGACAGAATCAGACTTCAGAAAGTGGATAATGAGAAACGTCAGTGAGCTAAAAAAACATGTTCTAAATCAGTGCAAAGAAACTAAGAACCTTGAAAAAAGATTTGAAAAAAGATTCGAGGAAATGACAACAAGAATGGACAACTTAGAGAGAAATATGAATGAATTGAAGGAGCTGAAAAACACAACACAAGAACATCACAAAGCATGCACAAGTTTCAACAGCAGAGTTAACCAAGCAGAAGAAAAAATATCAGAAGTCGAAGATCAACACAATGAAATAAAATGAGAAACCAAGATTAAAGAAAAAAGCGCAAAAAGGAATGAACAAAATCTCCAAGAAATGTGAGACTATGTGAAGAGAACCAACCTATGTTTGATAGGTGTACCAGAATGTGATAAAGAGAATGAATCCAAGCTGCAAAAAACTCTTCAGGATATTATTCAAGAAAATTTTCCCAACCTAGCAAGACAGGTCAATACTCAACTCAAGGAAATACAGAGAACACCACATAGATACTCTGCAAGAAGAGCAACCCCAAGGCACATAATCATCAGATTCACCAAGGTTGAAATGAAGGAGAAAATACTAAGGGCAGCCAGAGAGAAAGGTTGGGTCACCCACAAAAAGAAGCCCATCAGACTCACAGCAGATCTCTCGGCAGAGACTCTACAAGCCAGAAGAGAGTGGGGGCCAATATTCAACATCCTTAAAGAAAAGAACTTTCAACCCAGAATTTCATATCCAGCCAAACTGAACTTCATAAATAAAGAAAAAATAAAATCCTTTATGAACAAGCAAGTACTCAGAGATTTTGTCACCACTAGGTCTGCTTTACAAGAGCTCCTGAAAAAGGCACTACACATAGAAAGAAACAACCAGTACCAGCCATCCTAAAAGCATACCAAATGCTAAAGAGCATCAATAAAATGAAGAATCTACATGAACCAATGGCCGAAACAGCTGGCTAGCATCAAAATGGCCATATCAAATTCACACATAACAATATTAACCCTAAATGTAAATTGGCTAAATGCACCAATCAAAAGACACAGACTGGCAAATTGGATAAAAAACCAAAACCCATCAGTGTGCTGTATCCAGAAAACCCACCTCACACGCAAGGATACACAAAGGCTCAAAATAAGATTTACCAAGCAAATGAAGAGAAAAAAAAAAACCAGAATTTGCAATTCTCATCTATGATAAAATAGACTTTAAAGCAACAAAGATGAAAAGAGACAAAGAAGGTCATTACATAATGGTAAAAGAATCGATACAACAAGAAGAGCTAAGGATTCTAAATATATATGAATCCAATGCAGGAGCACCCAGATATATAAGGCAAGTTCTTAATGACTTACAAAGAGACTTAGATTCCCACACAATAATAGTCGGAGACTTTAACACTCCACCGTCAATATCAGACAGATCAACCAGACAGAAAATTAACAAGGATATCCAGGACTTGAACTCAGACCTGGAACAAGCAAACCTGATAGACATTTACAGAACTCTCCAACCCAAATCCACAGAATATACATTCTTCTCAGCACCACATCACACCTACTCCAAAATTGACCACATAATTGGAAGTAAAGCACTCCTCAGCAAATGCAAAACAACTGAAATCATAACAACCAGTCTCTCAGACCATAGTGCAATCAAGTTGCAACTCAGAATTCAGAAAAAAACTCAGCACTGCACAGATTCATGGAAACTGAACAACTGGCTCTTGAATATTGATTGGATAAACAATGAAATGAAGGCAGAAATAAAGAAGTTCTTTGAAACCAACGAGAATGAAGACACAACGTACCAGAATCTCTTGGACACATTTAAAGCAGTCTGTAGAGGAAAATATATAGCAATAAGTGACCACATGAGAAGAGTGGAGAGATGCAAAATTGACACCCTATCGTCAAATTTGAAAGAGCTAGAGGAGCAAGATCGAAAAAGCTCAAAACCTAGCCAAAGACAAGAAATAACTAAGATCAGAGCAGAACAGAAAAAGATAGAGAAAAGAAAAACCCTTCAAAAAATCAATAAATCCAAGAGCTGGTTTTTCGAAAAGATCAACAAAATAGACAGACCACTAGCCAGACTGATAAAGAAGAAAAAAGAGAACAACCAAATAGATGCAATAAAAAACGATAATGTGGAAATCACCACAGATTCCACAGAAATTCAAACCATCATCAGAGAATACTTCAAACAACTCTATGCACATAAACTAGTAAATCAGGAAGAAATGAATAAATTCCTGGATGCCTGTGTCCTCCCAAGCCTAAACCAGGAGGAAGCCAAAACTATGAATAGACCAATATCAAGGCCTGAAGTTGAGGCAGCAATTAAGAGCCTACCACACAATATAAGCCCATGTCCAGATGGGTTCACAGCCGAATTCTACTAAACACACAAAGAGGATCTGGTACCATTTCTTCTGAAACTATTACAAATAATTCACAAAGAGGGAAACCTTCCCAAATCATTTTATGACACCAACATCATCCTGATACCAAAACCCGGCAGAGACTCAACAAGAAAAGAAAACTTCAGGCCAATATCCATGATGAACATAGATGCAAAAATCTTAAATAAAATACTGGCAAACCAATTGCAACAGCACATTAAAAAACTTATCCATCATGATCAAGTAGGATTCATCCCAGGGATGCAAGGCTGGTTCAACATACGCAAGTCTATAAATGTAATTCACCACATAAGCAGAAGCAAAAACAAAAACCATATGATTATCTCAATTGACAAAGGGAAGGCATTTGACAAAATTCAACAGCCCTTTATGCTAAAAACTCTCAATAACCTTGGTATTGATGTAACATATCTCAAAGTAATAAAAGCTATTTATGACAAACCAACAACCAATATCATACTGAATGGGCAAGAACTGAAAACATTCCCTTTGAAATCTGGCACTAGACAAGGATGCCCTCTCTCACCACTCCTATTCAACATAGTACTGGAAGTTCTAGCCAGAGCAATCAGGCTAGAAAAATAAATAAAGGGTATTTGAATATGAAAGTTGGAAGCCAAATTGTCTCTATTTGCAGACGACATGATAGTATACCTAGAAGACCCCATCACCTCAGCCCAAAAGCTACTGAAATTGATAAGCAACTTCAGTAAAATTCCAGGATATAAAATCAATGTGCAAAAATCACAAGCATTCCTATACACCAATAATAGACTTAAAGAGAACCAAATCAAGAACGAACTGCCATTCACAATTGCTACAAAAAAATAAAAATAAAATACCTAGGAATACAACTCACAAGGAACTTAAGGGACCTCTTTAAGGAAAACTACAAACCACTGCTCATCGAAATAAAAGAGGGCACAAACAGATGGAGAAACATTCCATGTTCGTGGTTAGAGAGAATCAATATGGTGAAAATGGCTATACTGTCCAAAGTAATTTACACAATCAATGCTATCCCCATCAAACTACCATTGAATTTCTTCACAGATCTGGATAAAAACACCTTGAACTTCATATGAATCCAAAAGAGAGCCCGCATAGCCAAGTCAATTCTAAGCAAAAAGAACACAGTGGGAGGCATCACACTACCAGACTTCAAACTATACTACAAGACTACAGCAATCAAAACAGCATGGTACTGGTACCAAAACAGAGATATAGACCAATGGAACAGAACAGAGGCATCGGAGGCAACACAACGTATCTACAACCATATAATCTTTGATAAACCAGACAAAAACAAGCATTGGGGAAAGGATTCCTTGTTTAATAAATGGTGTTGAAAAAACTGGCTAGCCATGTGCAGAAAGCAGAAATTGGACCCCTTCCTGATGCCTTACACTAAAATTAACTCCAGATGGATTAAAGACTTAAACAGAAGACCTGACACCATAAAAACCCTAGAAAAAAATCTAGGCAATCCATTCAGGACATAGGAGTAGGCAAGGACCTCATGACTAAAACACCAAAAGCATTGAAAACAAAAGCCAAAATAGACAAACGGGACCTAATCAAACTCCACAGCTTCTGCGTGGCAAAAGAAACAGTCACCAGAGTGAATCAGCAACCATCAGAATGGGAAAAAATCTTTGCAGTTTACCTATCTGACAAAGGGTGATATCCAGAGTTTACAAAGAACTCAAACAGATTTACAGGAAAAGAACAAACAAGCCCATTCAGAAATGGGCAAAGTATATGAACAGACACTTTACAAAAGAAGACATACATGAGGCCAACAAACGCATGAAAAAATGCTCATCATCACTGGTCATTAGAGAGATGCAAATCAAAACCACATTGAGATACCATCTCATGCCAGTAAGAATGGTGATCATTAAAAAATCTGGAGACAGCAGATGCTGGAGAGGATGTGGAGAAATAGGAACACTCTTACTCTGTTGGTGGGAGTGTAAATTAGTTCAACCATTGTGGAAGACAGTGTGGCAATTCCTCACGGACCTAGAAATAAAAGTTCCATTTGACCCAGCAATCCCATTACTGGGTATAGATCCAAAGGACTATAAACTGTTCTACTGTAAGGACACATGCACACGAATGTTCATTGCAGCACTGTTTACAATAGCAAAGACCTGGAACCAACCCAAATGCCCATCGATAATAGACTGGACTGGGAAAATGTGGCACATATACACCATGGAATATTATGCAGCAATCAGAAATGATGAGTTTGTGTCCTTTGTAGGGACATGGATGAATCTGGAGAACATCATTCTCAGCAAACTGACACAAGAACAGAAAAAGAAATACCGCATATACTCACTCATAGGCGGGTGAGAAAAATGAGAACGCATGGACACAGAGAGGCGGTCTACTATACACTGGGGACTGTTGGGGGAAATGGGGGAGGGACAGCGGGGGGGGCTGGGGGGGGATAGCCTGGGGATGAATACCAAGTGTGGGTGAGGGGGAGGAAGGCAGCAAAACACACTGCCATGTGTGTACCTATGCAACTATCTTGCACGTTCTGCACATGTACCCCAAAACCTATAATGCAATAAAAATTAAAAAAAAAATAAAATAAAAAAAAAAAAAAAAAAAAAAAAAAAAAAAGAAATTAAAAGTTTAAGTTTTTAGGTGATTTGTTCTAATTTGTAAGCCAAGAGTCTCAAGTACAAAAAGGTATTTTCTATAGGTAAGTTTTATCCTTATAATGGCAATATGTGATTCCTATTTTGATGGGTCTCTAGTGAGGACAATGGACTTATTTTTATTATTCAATAATAGATTTACTAGAAAACTTTGGAATCCAATTTTTAGGGTGTGCTGTCTGTTTGCATGTATGTACTCGCCCCATTGCTTGCTGAATGATTGTACATTTAAATCCAGTTGTATTAATTATGCTGGAGGTAAGTAAAATTTATTAAACTCTGCTAGTTAAAGAATACAGCTTAATTTTATAATTTAGTATCAGATTTTGAGCTTTATTTCAGGAATATTTAATTAAATATCCATGAATACTATTTGAAACTTCCAAGGTTTTATTTATTATTTCCAGAATTTAATTAATTTAACGGAGGGTCTATTTATCTAAGACTTCTTTTTATTATATCAACTTTTATTTTAGATTTAGGGAGTACATGTGCAGGTTTGTGGCATGGATTTACTATATGATACTGAGGTTTAAGATATGATTGATCCTGTTACCCAGGTACTAAGCATCATACCAATAGTTTATTAACTCTTGTTCACCTCCTTCTCTACCCACCCTAATAGACCCAAATGTCCATTGTTGCCATCTGTATGTCCAAGTGTATCGAATGTTTAGCTCCCAGTTATAATTTAGAAGATATGATATTTGGTTTTCTGCTCCTGCATCATGTTTGACTTCTAAGTTAACTCTTTCAATGATAACAACATATTCCAGTGATTTTTTTCTCTTGATGCAGTTTAAACTTTATTGATCAGTCATTAGCTAAGGGGAAAAAGTCATTTTAGACAAGGTAGCAAAGAATTAAAAACTAAAAAAGTAATAATTAAATTAAAAAATTAAAGTGTAGTAATACTGCTAACTGCAATCACCTCAGTACAGAAGAAAATTCAGCCACTTATAGAAAGTCTATTGACTTATTTCACCTATTTTAAGTATCTCTTATTTACTTTCTCTTATCTAGTGAAAAAATTATTGTTGTGATAGAAATGGCCATAGATAATTTTTATAATCTTAATGTATTTGGGAAAAAGACAAAAGCTATTCAAAGATAAATATATTATTTACATTATACAAAAACAAATATTGTGTGAATACAACTCTTCCTAATGTATGCTTATTTGGTGTAATAGTATTGAGTGTTTTCTGCTTCTTTCTGGAAACATCGTGGTTCAGCTGACCTTACTCTCCTGCAAAGCAATTACTTAATCTTATTACATTTACTGTATCTATTTCTGTTATGGATTACAATAAGATTAGCAATGTTATATGCAAGGAAATTGCCTAATTTTTTGTCAGCAGTAATGACAACAAATGGTTTTTACTCCTTTGTTCCCAGATAGGTGTTAGTACATGGCCTTTCATCCCTTTAATGCTGCCATTAACATTCATGAACCACTCTGGGTAAAATCATTCAGATGAGGACACAGATATGCCAGAAACATTCTCATGTCCTAAAGATGAATTTGACAAGGAGAAGACAAGCGTTACTTTCTAATCTCTCTGCTGGACTACAACAGAATCTCAACATGAATGCACAATGGATGTCATTGGCCTCTATAACAGATTGTCAGCTCTGAGGGATCCAATATCACTCTACAGTTCCATGTGAATATAATCATGCTGGTTTAAAATGACAGTTTCCTTCCTAATTTATTTCCTCTCATCAATAGAGAGAAGCTTAGTAGGAACATTTGTATTGAATTTATTATGCAACAAGAACAGGTCACCACTGTACAGAAATAAGCTTTGCAGTTTTGACTAAGGAATTGCCTCACTATTAGCCTTCAGTGACCTGTGAAAGAAACATGAGTGATTCCAATGCATGGCTGACACTCCAGGCTTACAGACGGCACCAGATCCAGACCATTACAGCTGAAACCACAAAGGCAAACTTAAAGAGTTTAAGCAATTGCCTGAGCAATTCAGAGAAGTGTTAAGTGACTAAGAAATATGTGAATTTGTGGCCCTAATTATGGAAATTGGCCATCTGCATTTAAAATTCTGACTAATTGCATCATTCTCTCATTTGCTTTGACACAGTCTTAAGTAAAACAACTTTTACTTTTTATGCTAAGAGGTGCCCTTTTAGCCTGTGATATTAATTTGCACAGTGAGAAAATATGTCTGTGTTATTTTACATACGATGTAATAGTTTTCAAGATAAAGAAAATTATGCCCAAGCACTTGTATCAACGAGCAGATAAGAGAGAAGATCCTTCCACTGGAAAGACAGAAAAAAAAGGCTGGGGCCAGGCACGGTGGGTCAAGCCTGTAATCCCAGCACTTTGGAAGACTGAGGCAGGAGGATCACGAGGATCACGAGGTCAAGAGATCTAGACCATCCCGGTCAACATGGTGAAACCCCGTCTCTACTAAAAATACAAAAATTAGCTGGGCATGGTGGTGCATGCCTGTAATCCCAGCTACTCAGGAGGCTGAGGCAGGAGAATTGCCTGAACCCAGGAGGCAGAGGTTGCAGTGAGCCGAGATCATGCTATTGCACTCCAGCCTGGGTAACAAGAGTGAAACTCCATCTCAAAAAAAAAAAAAAAAAAAGACTGAAGAAGAAAACGAAAAATACTGATTTTTATAATGTAGACATATGCAACTCTATTATTTTTCTCAATGAAAATATATGAGATGAGAATATATTAATAGACGAGGAGAGAAAAACATGTATGAAATTTGAAACATCCTGAGAATGAGTTCACCAATTTCCAACAAGATATTTGTCTCCCACCTTATATACAAATTGTCTTAATATTAAAGAAAATTAACCTTTTAAATTTGACTTGCTAATTTTTCATAGCAGTATTGGAACACTTGAACCTGATTTATTTTGGAAAAGTTTTGGAAACTTAGCTGTTAATAAGTGTATTCTGTAATTGTACTAATTAAAGATTGTCATGCCTTTGGGAGGTATAAATATCACACAAGGCTGCACTGTTACATTCTTAAGTAACAGTTTGGAAATGATTACAGTAGGCTGCATGAGCCATTCTCTCTCATTTACATACTGTGATGGACTGTGAGTGGTTTTACTGCAAAACTACTGATTTACTGCCTGCATACTAGTTTATTTCAACCTCAATTACTTTAGCTACTGATTCAATTCACAAAGCCACAACTAAAAGTTTTCAGATAATCTTTGTGTGCAGACACTTCTCTAGCTAGCCCCAACATTTTCCAGTGCACAACCAGAGGGGAAAATATTTGTTACCATTTTGGTTATCATTATCTAGGACATGGTGCCATAATTAAGAAGAACAGTGAACTCAGTTTTCTTTAGATCATAGAGATAACCTGACTGAGCTTCTAATATTGGAAGGGAGCACAACTTCATGAAAACACTAACACAATTTCGGTTACGTATGTGGAATTTGAAACAGATGTCATATTACATTTCAGTTTTCTTTATTTACTCACACATCTGTTGTCCTCTAGCAATATTTGGTTCCCTCTGCAGGAACAATTCACTCTCCCATTGGGAGATAAAAGGCACCAGTCAAGGCAACCTCCATTCAGTAATGCACAAGGAGAGAAAGTTCACCTACAATAAAGAGGCTTCACTGGTTAAATTTTATATTGAATTTGTATTCTATGTTAGACATATATTAATAGTCAATTATTAGGCTGCCTCAATCTCTCAATAATATGTCATTAAAAAGGAACATTCAGGACTTTTGAAAATCCGAGCATTCCTAAGGCTAAGGACATTAGAAAAGTATGAAACACTAATCAAATCTTTCTAACACGTTTGATACCATGGCAACAAATGACCTAGATCTGCTAGAGATCACATTGATACTGCAAACCGCAATTTTGAAAGCACCGCATTAATTAAAGAACTGTTAAGCCCATATGCTTTGGAGACCAAGGCAGGGCCCTTGGTGGGTGGCCCAGGTCGAAGGGGACAGTCAGCTCATGGACCTGGGGAACGGACTGCTGACACCCTCCCCGAGGGTCTCACGTATGTTTCTGTGGTCCAGCGACCACCGACTCACCTCACCAAACTGAATTTCCATCCCCATGGGACCCGATCCCTGCCCACGCCATCCAATCTGGAATCCAACGGGAAGAGCAGTCCCGAGTGCCCACCTCACGGTCTGAAGCGCACTCCTACACCCGATCCGAACAAAAGAGTCAGCTCAAGGAGGTACTAAGGTCAGGACTGTCAGGGTCCTGCGCTGCTTGTGACTTGAAGCCTCCTTCCCTGGGCCGTCCCTGGCACCGCCTCCAACAGGTACCTGTGAGGCAGCAACTGGACAGCGCCAACATGGCGGCTCCCCAACCGTTACGCAAACGCGCATGCGCAAGTAGCCTGTCACAAGCGCAGGCGCGGAGGCGGGGCTCACGTCACAGTGACCGCCACTGTTGCCTGGGGAACGGTCTCAGCGGCTTGGCAGAGCAGGGGTCCTCTGTGGTACTGCCTCGACATTGGGCAACCTCACCCCCTCTCCAGGGGACCGTCGACAGCGTCCCTGATTTTAGGAATGCGGCAGGCTGAACCAGGCTGAGAAAAGTTCCCGTGGGGCTTCACGGATGCCCATGGCAATCCCCAAGTATCCCCAGGATGCTTCAGACCTGCCCAGACAATGTGAAGGGGCCTCTCTTTGAAAGCCGTCTCGGCTGGGATTTCCAGGTACCGTCTGCTTGCTGCGGGGCTGCTCTCTCCACTAGGGGCTTCCCGGCAGAGAGCAGGACCCCACAGCCTCAGGAGCTGCCTGGCAGTGTGTGTTTCTGTGCAAGTGTTGGATGTCTCCATGCGTCTTTCTGTGTGTGTGCGAGTATGTATATATGCACGTATATTTCTGTGTGTGTTGATGTGTGTGTGCAGTGTGTGTGGGTGCGACATGCTGACAGGAGTCTGGCCAGTGCTCTCCAGCGCTGTTTCTCTGTAGTCCACCTACCTGCTGGTGCAGGTCTGCATCTGGCTCAGTTTGGGGGCTGCGGTGCCCTGCGTTCTTTGTCTTCCTTGTGGTTTCTAAAGCCTCCGTGTAGGGGGTCTGGCTCCCATCTGCAGGTGTCCTAATCACCTGGCCATCCCGAGGCGGATCACTCCTCGAGAAAGAAGAGGGGTGCAACACACCTACAATCAATCTCTTCCAAGGGCCCTTTGTCATGTGGCACATCTAGGGCTGGACGGACCGTCCCGTCCTCAGGACCCCTTGAGGGGCTACACTGGTGTCCTTAAACTTATGTGTGTTTCATATACTTAGGATTCTTATTAAAAAAAAACAGATTGTAATTCTTGTGTTGGAGTTGGGCTGAAATTCTGTATTTCTAGCAGGCATGCAGGGAATGCCAGTGATTATGGGTCATGGTTGACATATCAAGGAGCAAGTATCAGTATTGTTCTTTAGAAGTAAGAATAGTAGATGTAGGGTCTGCATTTAAAGGCCTTTTCTGGATATAGTCTTCATTTTTCTTCCTAATTACTTTCCTAATATAAGTAAAACACACTGATTGCCAACATAAATGAAAACAGACCGTTCATAAATTTACTCTTTTAGAATGACTAATTTAGTTGACGCTTCATCATCTAGGGACAGATTACATGGTATGAGTTAGCTGTAGAAGTCATATGTGATAAGTTAGGAAAACTTAAATGCTCTACATAAATCATAATTATGGACAATTATGAAATGTTGAGAAAATCATTTAAAATAGTATTGTAGAATTCAATTTTTCTATCAGATACATGTTTATTTACAAGTGAAGTACTATAAAGTATATTTAATTGGTTACTTTTTCTTTCCTGTGGCATAAATGGTAACAAAATGCAGTGACCCAATATAGTATTAAGTAGAAATAGCTAATTTTTTAAGTACCTAACTTCAGCAAGAATGGTTAACGAAGGAAATTTATTTTGATCATTAATTAAACACTAGATTTTTTTTTTCCCAGAGAACCAGAGGAGGAAAACAAGGCTTCATTCCTGAGGAAGAAAAACATGAGGTTGGTATAAGTTAAGCACTTTTACACAGTGTGAAGTTTCAGAAATTTTCTTGCTTAAAATTGTTTCCCTCATATGCCGATTTTCTTTTGTTATGTTTTATTTTACCTTTTATGGCAGGAAAGAGTTCCCAGAGAGAGAAGACAAAGGCAGTCTGTGTTGCAACAGAAGCCCAAGGCTGAATATTGAAGAACTGAATATGTAACTTTGCAAGGGACCTGGAGACAAGGAAAATCTTGTCAGGTGAGTTGGATGCTAAAACCTTCTCTTTATAGATTAACTGTCCATATTTATTATTTTCTCATCACAGAAAAAATGTAAAAATAATGGCAGGGTAGGACCTTTCTTAAAATATTATGTAGTGGAAACAGTACTTCAGAAACAGATTTTATCCACTTATTACTCTCCCACACATGGTTATACTCTGGATTTAGATGTAAATAAAAGCGATAATCTGACATGGGGAATTATGTTCCTCTTGACAAGATACATTAGCAACAGTCTCTCTTCATAGGCTATAAAAGTAATTTGATCTAAACACATTGTACTAAGATTCTTATGTTTTATGTCAAAACAATAAAGTTACTAAGCTGCGTTATTCTACATGTTGAAATTTATCAGCAATGGTGAGAAGACAGATGTTTATTTGACGAGTACTTAATTAGCACTTTCTTATTTCTTACCAAAACAACTGTGTTAAAAGCTTCTCTCTGACAAAATAAATAAAGTGAAAAGTGCTAATTTTTTTTGTTTTGTTTTCCTTTCTTTGCTTCATTTGGTACTTTTTCTTTTAATCAGTCATAATGATAATCAGGAAGCTTAGGTGATGCTGCGCATTAGCTCTATCCAATAGCAGTTTGATAACCTTAAAGCATGTCTGTGTGTACTGTTACTGAAAAAGTGCCACACATATTTTGCTCACTGCTGCAACTATTTCTGACTTAATGATGATAAAAGAATGGCTTATTCTGAGATATGAACATAGACCCATAAAATAACTGGTTCCCATTCAAGAGTGACTTCACCAATTTTAAGCCTCTCTCCTTTTGTCTACTTTTTAGATTTAGCCTTATGTGTAAGGAGACCAGTTATGGGCAGAATTAGAAGAGTGTGATCAGAGATGTTCAAATTCAGCTTTCAAACTCCACACATTTTGTATCATGATGTTTTTCTTTCTCAGAGAGGTAAAAACCTCTTGCAGGCCAGGCGCTGTGGCTTACGCCTGTAATCCCAGACTTTGGAGGGCCAAGGCAGGTGGATCACGAGGTCAAGAGATCGAGACCATTCTGGTCAACATGGTGAAACCCTGCCTTTACTAAAAATACAAAAAAATTGGCTGGACATTGTGGCACATGGCTGTAATCCCAGCTACTCAGGAGGCTGAGGCAGGAGAATTGCCTGAACCGAGGAGGTGGAGGTTGCGGTGAGCCGAGATCATGCCATTGCATTCCAGGCTGGGTAACAAGAGAGAAACTCTGTCTCAAAAAAAAAAAAAAAAAAAAAAAAAAAAACACCTCTCGAAAGTCCTTCAGTTTGTTTCTCATTTATTTGAACAAAGACAGTTGCTTGATATAACACCTAAACATTGTAGATTTGTTAGTCAATATCACATAAATTTTGATTCTATTTTAAATAAACCACAATTTTGCCACCCACCAACAAATGATCAATAATAAAAGTGTGTGTAGTATACGTATAAAACATGTGAAAGATCAACTTTCCTGCCATTCAGATATTTTATTTCTCTAGGCTACAGCCTATGAGGTTCACTAGTCTACATCTAGCAAAATTCTAAAGCTTTTTCGATGGGTGAAAATTACCCACATACATTTCATAAAATTCTATAACTTCCATTCTGATCTGAGGAGTTAACAGAATTCTGGGTTATTCACCCAGAATTCTGGCGAATTCACCTCAGCAACATGTAATAAAAGAGGAACGGAAAGGGGTATGGGATGAATCTCCAACTCACTACACAATTCTGTGAAAAGGAAAACAAAGTTGGTGCTACAAGTGTGTGGCACATTATTTCCCTTTGTCTTTTCTAAAACAATGGTATCTGAAAACATGTGTAGTCACAGAATTTTCCAAGTCAGTTTATGCATAAAAGAGCAGGAAAATATTCCAACCGTAGCTTTGGATTTGGGTACTTAGTGCAGCAATGAATTTTAGAAGGTGACAGGTTACATAATGAGGTTGCAGTTATGATTGCACCTGGCCCTGAAAGGGTGCCTTGCCGGGAGAAGAGAATATCAGCTCACTTGCACTGTGTATGTAGTGATTATTGAGTATTCAATTATGGCTGAATTTTAAATGGTTGTGATCCAATTCTAACTGATTTCAATGTAAATCAATAGAGTTTCTAATCAGGATGAAATTCAATGCTGAATGCCTCTACTATTTTAACTTATGCCTATATCAGTAGGTAGTATTATATTTCGTATTTGATTGGAACTATATTGCATCTAGAATTGAGGCTATAAAGCACTTTATTGACAGAGTGATATGTATTATTTTGTATATGTGTACATGCCAGGCCACATAGAAGCATTTGAAATGCAAGAATAATAAACAAGAATGCTCAGGAATATTTTTAAATCTAAGGGACTTTTTCTTAGGGGAGCAGTGAACAAAAGCAGTAGCTATTTAACATTAGGTGTTCAAAATGCCACTCTATGGTGGGCAATAGAAGTTTAAAAAATACATAATGTCATGATTACAAAGCATTACTGCTCAGAGGGTTAGGCTTCAAGAGAAGATAATCAGACAAACTAGTTTTTCAGAGGGTGGCTGATTGGCTGTTTTGCTAAAGATAAATCTTTCTTGTTCCAAATATTCTGAGTGAAAAAAAGGAGATTAATAGCAAGAAGTGTAGTGATTTGCACATTATCCAACCCACTGAGTTATTCCTCACTGTCCTCGTTCTGGTTCTTGATTTGCAGGACAGCTATGCTCTGCAGCTGGAGCAAATTATACCAGCAGAAGTGCTGATGTGACCAGAAGTTGAACCAGGAGACAGAGGTTGAAGTGAGCCAAGATTGCTCCACTGTACTCCCGCCTGGGCAACGGAGCAGGACTCTGTCTAAAAATTAAAAGTAATATTAAAAAAAGAGAGAAAGAGGGTGAATGAGCTAGGAAACGAGAGGGATAGAGCGTTGGAGAGAGAGCACTCTGCTCTGGTAGAGAGGATCCTTTTGAGCAGAACAGAGTAGAGGAGTGTGCTTGGGCCTGGCCGAACAGGGGCAGGGCCACCCTGGAGGAAGGACCAATGGAGCCCTGAGACGTGTTTTTTATTGGATTGGTTGGTTACTTTGGGGGTACATTTCATAGGATCCTTCCTTTGTTGACTCCTCACTGTCCTCTTGGTGTGGTGGGCCCTGAGATTTGTAGAGTGTGCCTGTCTGTCTGGTGAGCTCTGAGTGTTCCCACAGGGCCTGAGGCCTGGGTGTATCTCATTTACTCAGGAGTGGAATGTACACGAAGTCGGTGGCAATGGGAATCCAGGTACACAGGAATGGCTTTCCTGGTGGCTGGTGAAGGCAATGATGTTCCTCCTGGGAAAGCATCCCCTGCGTTCTGGAGCAAAAGTCTTGGCTGGCATCTGTGGGACATGTTGCCCCTGCTTGCCCCTTCCCCAGCTTGGAAGGTTGTGGGGGGTGTGTGATGAGTGAATTGTTTAACCTCAGTGTCTGCATCTGCTTCTTTGAGGTTGGGTCCTGGCCCGCTCCATCCTGTCCCACTCTTCCTGGAGCCCTGGCTCCTCATGGGGCTGCTGCGAGTCCTAAGAGGTGGGATGCTGCTATCTGCCGGTGCTGCAGCCCTGGACCCCCTGGAGGACCGCCAGGAGAACCCCCATGAGGAGGGTGCAGAGCTGCATTGGGGGCACAGGTGGGCAGAAAAGGAGGAAAAGAGGCAGGGGTCTAATAAAAATACAAAAATTAACCGGGTGTGGTGATGTGTGCCTGTAATCCCAGCTACATCTGAGGCTGAGGCAGGAGAATCGCTTGAACCTGGGAAGCAAAGGTTGCCGTGACCCAAGATCTCCCCACTGCACTCTAGTGTGTGCTACAGAGCCAGACTCCATCTCAAAAAAAAAAAAAAAAAGACAGTCTTGGCAAAAATGTAGAAAAAAGAAAATGCATACACATAATTTTTGTCAATGTAAATGAGTATCATCATTGTGGAGAACAGAATAAAAATTTCTCAACACCTTAAAAATGAAAATTTTTTGTGATGCAAATATTTGTGCTTTTGACCTAGGTGACAGACTATAGGACCAACTAAAACATTTAAATAGATGTAGAAAAGGGATTTGACAAGGTTCAACATTGCTTGATGATGGCAACTCTCAATAAATTAGATACAGAAAAAAATGCATCTCAACTAAATAAAGAACATGTACATCAAATGCATAGCTAACATCACACTAAACAGAAAAAAGTCAGTATTTTTTAAGAGAAAAAAAAACAAGATGCTATTGTATATATATTTCACATATTGGATATGTGTGTGTGTATTTCTACAAATTTTTTGCCTTATAGTCTTAGCTGCTATACCTATTGATTATCTCTGGTAAAACCAACATCTGTTGCTGGTTTTGTTCCAGATTCAACCCAATTCCACAAGGACAAAAGCACACTTTGTACAGAAACTTGGTAATTTATTTGAAGATCATTTTCTTTGGAATCACTTGGTGATGAGAAAGCCTTGGCTGCCAACTGCACACTTCTGAGTCCCTGTAGGGAAAGGTTTTGTGAAAGCACCAAATGGACGACCACTGAAAACTGTAGGAATGCAGCGGTAACAATTCTCAGGAATGCAGCTTGCCTGAGAAATGTGGCAGCCAAATCAAGGGATGGTTCACATTTCCAGAGGGCAACCTCATTCCCAGACAGAGCCTCAGCCTCCAGGACACCAGTGCAGGCCACAGAGCACCCCGCAGAAGCCCGCTGCTGTGGGCTGCTCCTACTGTCCCCATGGGATGCCTGACTTCTTCCTGGAGTGCTGGCGTTCTGTTCTAATCCTTCTGGGGAGTGGCAAATTTTCTCCCCGCCTCCCAAAATGATTGCAGGACCTGGGAAGTACCCAAGTTCACTGGGCATCCAGGGTGACTGCAAAGCCAGGATCCACGCTGTGATTACCAGGAGGGTGGCAAAGGGCACGAGGGTGGGAAAGGCAGAGTGGGAGTAGGAGGTGGGCTGAGGGAGGGAGGACACAGGGGCCCACCTTAGCCTGGGGCCATGGGTGTGGTGCACTGGCAAGGTTGGCTGCTGCAGTGGGGGAGGCGTCCACTGTGTTAAACGTGGCCACTGTCTCCATCTCCAGCCGTGGGGACTCCAGGAGGATCAAAACTCTTTTGGAAAGTACTCATACCCTCCTCCATATATCGAAAACTGGAGAAGTGGCAGCTGGAGTGGCTGTTTTGGGCCAAGGAGGGGTGACGCAAGATGGCCACCAAGTGTGTCTGGACTACAGCTTGACCCTGCAGCCTAAATCTCAGCCTGGATCTCAGCCTGACCCTGCAGCCTGAACCTCATCCTGGATCTCAGCCTGGCCCTGCAGCCTGAACCTCAGCTTGGATCTCAGGCTGACCCTGCACCCTGAACCTCATCCTGGATCTCAGCTTGGCCCTGCAGCCTGAACCTCAGCTTGGATCTCAGCCTGGCCCTACAGCCTGAACCTCAGCCTGGATCTCAGCCTGGATCTCAGCCTGTCCCTGCAGTCTGGTTCAGTGGTGTGGGTGAAACTGTAGGCTGCGCTGCCTGCCCTCTTCTGCCTCCTCCTCCTCCTCCTCCTCTGGGTTGGCTGGCCTGAATTCTGGCCTGCTCCAGAAGAGGGCAGGAGGAGAGAGGTGGAGGGGAGGAAGACGTCACAAGGAGACTGACTTCAGTGCTGGAGTGGAGGAGGTGGCCATCTGGTTCTGCTTGAAAGTGAGAGGCCAAACCCTGTGACATGCTGTCTATTGAGGTGGCCTCCAATTCAAGTCCTATCCAGTCTCCACTGCCCTCTGCTTCTGGGGATGGAGGAAATGCAGCTTTGGTTATGGGGACATGGCCAGAGAGGTGCAAATCCCCACATTGAGGAACCCACAGACTGAAAGTCCTAGGGCCAGCATCCACTGACAACCGTGAAGCTGCCTTCGGGAGACATGCTAATGTGCAGTACTCAGACCTCAGCCCCAGAGAAGACAGAGCCCCAGGTGTCTCTAATCCTGGCACTGCTCAGGACACCTTCACAGATGTGCTGAGATTTAGCCAGACCTGGACAGAGCCTTGGCTCACACTGGCCATTTGAGCCTTCAGCATCTATCTCCACTGGTCTTCAGAAGGCCCCTGCCAGCTTCAGTGGGAGAGTTCAGGACCCTGGGATTCTCTCCTTGGAAGCCCCAGCTCACCACTCAGAATCTTCAGAGCTTCTGCTCAGTTCCTCCCTCATTACCACGAGAAGCTGTGCTGCACCAGACACACCTAGACCCTGTGAGCTTCAATTTCCAATGCTCAAAGAAAGAGGTGAGCACCTCGCCAGGCACACCGGCTTCTGTAGTCTCTTAACTGCTTTCAGCCCATTGGTCACAGAGCTGTAAAATTATATTTGTACTTTTGAGATACCCTCTCTTACTAACGGTGTCTAAGCTTTTTTATATATGTTGCTACATTCAGTTTGCTAGTACTTTTGAGAATATGTGTCTAGATTCACAAGGAATAATGGTCTATAGTTTTATTTCTTATGCTTTTGTGTGGCTTTGTTATCTGGGTAATAATGACTTCATAGAATAAATTGATAAGTTGTTTTCTTCTATTTTAAAATTCATTGTTAGTAAAAATATAATTACATATATTAACATGCACAATATGTTTGACAATGTGGTTTCATTGTGGGATAGCTAAATCATGCTAGTTAACATATGCCTTACTTCTCATACTTATTTTCTTATGGTGAGAATACTAAGAATCTATTCTCTCAGTGATTTTCAAGATTATAAAAAGTTTTTATTAACTATATCATATTAAACAGTAGATCCTGAATTTGCTTTTCCTAACTTCAATACCCTTTGGTCAAGATATCTGTGACCTCACCCTGGCCCCTGGTCAACACTACTCTATTCTCATTTATATTTTTGGAGTGATCATGAAGCGTTGATAGTAATTTTTTACTCTATGTTTGATAGAATTCACCAGTGAAGACAACTGTGTCTAGGCCTTTCTTCATGGGAAGATTCTTAGTTAATTTAATATTTTTATTTGCATATATTCTATTTCTTAATATATATCTATCAATATATTTCTTCTTCAGCTTACTTTTTAAATTTGTTTTTATCTAGGAATTTATTTCTAAGTTTTGATCTTGTATGTTTGAGGATTTTTATGGTGGTTTAGATGAAGCCAAGGGAAAATTTAAAAATAAAATACTAATGAGGGTTTGCAAATAGAGGCAATTTGGCTTCCTCCTTTCCTATTCGAATACACTTTATTTCTATTTCTTGCCTGATTGCTCTGGTTAGAACTTCCAGTACTATGTTGAATAGGAGTGGTTAGAGAGGGCATCCTTGTTTCATGCCAGATTTCAAAGGGAATGCTTCCAGGTTTTGCCCATTAAGTATGATATTGGCTGTTAGTTTGTCATAAATAGCTTTTATTACTTTGAGATATGTTCCATCAATACCGAGTTTATTGAGAGTTTTTACCATAAAGTCTGTTGAATTTTGTCAAATGCCTTCTCTGTGTCAATTGAGATAATCATGTGGTTTTTGTTTTTGGTTCTGTTATTGTGGTGAATGATGTTTATAGACTTGCGTATGTTGAACCAGCCTTGCATGTCTGGGATGAATCCTACTTGATCATGATGGATAAGTTTTTTAATTTGCTGTTGCAATCAGTTTGCCAGTATTTTATTGAAGATTTTTGCATCTGTGTTCATCATGGATATTGGCCTGAAGTTTTATTTTCTTGTTGAGTCTCTTCCTGGTTTTGGTATCAGGATGATGTTGGTCTCATAAAATGATTTGGGAAGGGTTCCCTCCTTTTGGATTATTTGGAATAGTTTCAGAAGGAATGGTACCAGCTCCTCTTTGTGTGTCTGGTAGAATTTGGCTGTGAACCCATCTGGACCAGGGCTTTTTTTGTGTGGTAGGCTCTTAATTGCTGCCTCAACTTCAGACATTGTTATTGGTCTATTCATAGTTTCAGCTTCTTCGTGGTTTAGGCTTGGGAGGACACAGGAGTCCAGGAATTTATCCATTTCTTTCTGGTTTACTAGCTTATGTGCATAGAGTTTTTTGTAGTATTCTCTGATGATGGATTTTATTTCTGTGGAAACTGTGGTGATTTCCCCTTTATCGTTTTTTATTGCATCTATTTGGTTGTTCGTTCTCTTCTTTTTTATAAGTCTGGCTAGTGGTCTGTCTATGTTGTTGATCTTTTTGAAAAACCATCTCTTGGATTTATTGATTTTTTGAAGGGTTTTTCTTGTCTCTATCTCCTTCAGTTCTGCTCTGATCTCAGTTATTTCTCGTCTTTGTCTAGGTTTTGAGTTTTTTTGATCTTGCTCCTCTACCTCTTTCAATTCTGATGTTAGGGTGTCAGTTTTGGATCTCTCCACTCCTCTCATGTGGGCACTTATTGCTATATATTTTCCTCTACAGACTGCTTTAAATGTGTCCCAGAGATTCTGGTATGTTGTGTCTTCATTCTCGTTGGTTTAGAAGAACTTCTTTATTTCTGCCTTCATTTCATTGTTTATCCAATCAACATTCAAGAACCAGTTGTTCAGTTTCCATGAAGCTGTGCAGTTTTGAGTTGGTTTCTGAATTCTGAGTTCTAACGTGATTGCACTATGGTCTGAGAGACTGTTTGTTATGATTTCAGTTGTTTTGTATTTGCTGAGAAATGCTTTACTTCCAATTTTGTGGTCGATTTTGGACTATGTGTAATGTGGTGCTGAGAAGAATGTATATTTTGTGGATTTGGGGTGGAGAGTTCTGTAAATGTCTATCAGGTTTGCTGGTTCCAGGTCTGAGTTCAAGCCATGGATATCCTTGTTAATTTTCTTTCTGGTTGATCTGTCTGATACTGACAGTGGAGTGTTAAAGTCTCCCACTATTATTGTGTGGGAGTCTAAGTCTCTATTCGCAGACGACATAATAGTATACCTAGAAGACCCCATCACCTCAGCCCTAAAACTTTTGAAACTGATAAGCAACTTCAGCAAGGTCTCAGAATATTAAATTGATGTGCAAAAATCACAAGCATTCCTATACACCAATAACAGACTTAAAGAAAACCAAATCAAGAATGAACTGCCATTCACAATTGCTACAAAGGGAATAAAATACCTTGGAATACAACTTACAAGGAATGTAAGAGACCTCTTCAAGGAAAACTACAAACCACTGCTCAACAAAATAAGAGAGGACACAAACAAATGGAGAAACATTCCATGTTCATGGTTAGGAAGAATCAATATTGTGAAAATGGCTATACTGCCCAAAGTAATTTACACAATCAATGCTATCCCCATCAAGCTACCATTGAATTTCCTCACAGAACTGAAAAAAACCACCATGAACTTCATAGGGAACCAAAAGAGAGCCCACATAGCGAAGTCAATTCTAAGCAAAAAGAACACAGCGGGAGGCATCACACTACCAGACTTCAAACTATACTACAAGGCTACAGTAATCAAAACAGCATGGTACTGGTACCCAAACAGAGATATAGACCAATGGAACAGAACAGAGGCATCGGAGGCAAATCAACACATATACAACCATATAATCTTTAATAAACCAGACAAAAACAAGCAATGCAAAAAGGATTCCCTGTCTAACATATAGTGTTGGGAAAACTGGTTAGCCATGTGCAGAAAGTAGAAACCTGACCCACTCCAGACACCTTACACTAAAATTAACTCTAGATGGATTAAAGACTTAAACATAAGACCTGGCACTATAAAAACCCTAGAAGAAAATCTAGGCAAAACCATTCAGGACATAGGAGTAGGCAAGGACTTCATGACCAAAACACCAAAAGCATTGGCAACAAAAGCCAAAATAGACAAATGGGACCTAATCAAACTCCACAGCTTCTGCACGGTAAGAGAAACAGTCACTAGAGTGAATCAGCAACCAACAGATTGGGAAAAAATCTTTGCAGTTTACCCATCTGACAAAGGGCTGATATCCAGAATTTACAAAGAACTCAAACAGATTTACAGGAAAAAAGCAAACAAGTCCATTCAAAAATGGGCAAAGAACATGTACAGACACTTTACAAAAGAAGACATACATGAGGCCAACAAACTCATGAAAAAATGCTCATCATCACTGGTCATTAGAGAGATGCAAATCAAAACCACATTGAGATACCATCTCATGCCGTTTAGAATGTCAATCATTAAAAATTCTGGAGACCACAGATGCTGGAGAGAATGTGGAGAAATAGGAATATTTCTACACTGTTGGTGGGAGTGTAAATTAGTTCAGCCATTGTGGAAGACAGTGTGGCGATTCCTCAAGGACCTAGAATTAGAAATTCTATTTGACCCAGCAATCCCATTACTGGGTATATATCCAAAGGAATATAAATAGTTCTACTATAAGGACACATGCACACGAATGTTCATTGCAGCACTGTTTACAATAGCAATATACTGGAACCAAACCAAATGCCCATCGATGATAGACTGGACTGGGAAAATGTGGCACATATACACCATGGAATATTATGCAGCAATCGTAAATGATGAAGTTTTGTCCTTTGTAAGGACATGGATGAATCTGGAGAACATCATTCTCAGCAAACTGACACAAGAACAGAAAAGGAAATACCACATATTCTCACTCATAGGCGGGTGAGAAAAATGAGAACACATGGACACAGGGAGAGGGGTACTACACACTGGGGTCTATTGGGGGGAATAGGGGAGGGACAGTGGGGTGGCCTGGGGAGGGATAGCCTAGGGGAAATGCCAAATGTGGGTAAAGGGGAGGAAGACAGCAAAACACACTGCCACGTGTGTACCTATGCAACTATCTTGCACGTTCTGCACATGTACCCCAAAACCTAAAATGCAATAAAAAATAAAAAAAAAGAAAAGAAAAATAAATGTGGGTTTTGACCATCCAAGATGACCCAATGTCTCAGGGTGCTCTTTTGTAGGGTTGGAGATTACTCTACCTTCTGTACTGAATACTCATATTTATTGTGTGAGATTAGTATATAATCTAAAATAAAAGTGTCTATTCACGTTCTTTGCTCATTTTTAAATCAGGTTATAAGATCTTGTGGGTGCTGATTGTTTCTATTGAGTTATGGAAATACTTCATATATTTTGATATTAACCCTTATCATATATATGGCTAGCAAATTTTTTCTCAAAATCCATAGGCTACTTTTTCATTTCATTGACTCTTATCTTTGCTATGCAGAAGCTTTTCAGTTTGACATAGTCCTACTTGCTTATTTTTGCTTTTCATGTCTGTGCTGTTAACATCCTATCAATAAATGTATTGTGTATCCCAATGTCAAGGAGATGTTTCCCCTATGTTTTATTCTAGCAGTTTTACACTTTCAGGTGAAATTACAATGGGATATCACCACACACCTGTTAGAATGGCTGTTAGAAAAAAGACGAGAGATAACAGTGTTGGTCAGCACTGGAGAAAAAGAAATCCTTGTACACTTCTGATGGGTATGTAAATTCAACCATTTGCACACACAGAGAGAAGGCAGAATTCTGACTGGTAAGAAATTACTGTTTTTCTGGCATGACGAACTTCTGGGTTCTCTCTCTGAGCAGCCCTAGTGATCCTGCTTTTGGTACCATCATCCTGGGGCGCCAAACCAAATCATAAAGAAAAATTATTTATTATTTTTTGTTCTGGCCAGAGCAAAATACATGTAATAAAACATGGACATTAGCCACTCTGCTTAGCACTGAATATCAAACTGGCAAGTCTTCAATTTGCCCCCAGATGGGCCTCCTCATCTTTAATTTAACCTCTGACTTAAGTTTCAACTCATGGTCTCCAGGCAAAATGGCCACTCTGAATAATAGAAAAGATAGGAAAGGGAAAGGAAATAGAAAAAAAGCATTGTCTGTGGCAGGGTGGAGGAGATGAAATGATCAGGGAGGCCAGATAAAGACCCAGCCATTGCAGCGACACTGAAAAGTTCAGGCTGCTGCAGCTGCTATCATGAAGGGACTTCTTTCCAGCATTCCCATCAGCTCTCAAGGTTCCCCTTTTAGAAAGGACAAAACTTCCCGTATCCCACTATCCTGTACATGCTTAATCCTGTTACCCACAGCCATCAACAAAGAGTGCAAGACAGATTAATTCAAAGAGAATAGAAGTTAACATCCTATAGTGCCAGACCTCTTTCTAGCTGAGAGTAACTTCACTGAGAGGGTTTCCTATCCTCCTAAATATTAGAAGCGACTCTAACCCTTCTAATCTGGGCCTCTAACCCAAGGTCAATTAAGTATCTTTGCCTTTTATTAAGAGGGGCCTCTAACCCACTTTTCCCACTTTGTCTTAGGAGAGACTTAATTCCTCTAACCCAATACTTTTTTTTTTTTTTTTTTTGAGACAGAGTTTTGCTCTGTCACCCAGGCTAGAGTATAGTGGTGTGATCTTGGTTCACTGAAACCTCTGGCTTCCAGATTCCAGTAATTCTCCTGTCTAGGCTTCCTGAGTAGCTAGGATGACAGGTGCACCCCATCATGCCCAGCTAATTTTTGTATTTTTTAGTAGAAACAGGGTTTTGCCATACTGGCCAGGCTGATCTTGAACTCCTGACCTCATGATCTGCCCACCTCAGTCTCCCATAGTGCTGGGATTACAGGCATGAGCCACTGCTTTCAGCCCCCAATACCATTATTTACATGGGTAATCCATGACTTACCTAAAGTCACCTAATCAGTGCTGCAGTCTATCGCCTTTGGGTCAGGGGTCTCTTCAGTATTTTCCCTTCAGGATTCACCAGAAATACATTACCAGACCCCACCACTTACCCAAAGTTAGCTTTTGGGTCAGGGTTTTTCTCAGAATAGTCATTTTTATGGTCACCAGAAAGATGTTACAGGAACCTACGCTTACCCAAAGGTAGCATTGGGTAAGGGTTTCTGCACTATAGTCCCTTCTGTGGCCACCAAAAATATGCTACAGGATAGGGTCCTGATTAACACCTGAAGAGAGGGTTCTTGGATCTCAGCAAGAGAGAAGTCAGGGCTAGTTAGCAGTGCAAAGTGCTAGCAAGTTTATTAAGAAAATAAAGAAATAAAAATGGCTACTCTATAGACAGAACAGGCCTGAGGGCTGCTGGTTGCCTTTTATTATGGTTATCTCTTGATGATATGTTAAACAAGTGGTAGAATATTCACTTCTCTTCTTTTTAGACCATATAGAATAACTTCCTGACCTTGCCACGGTTTTTGTAAACTGTCATGGTGCTGGTGGGAGTGTAGCAGTGAGGACGACCAAAGATTACTCTTGTGGTCATTTTGGTTTTGGTGGGTTGTGGCCAGCTCCTTTACTGCAACCTGTTTTATCAGCAAGGTCTTTATGACCTGTGTTTTGTGCTGACCTTCTATCTTACCCTGTGACTTAGAATGCCTTAACTATTGAGGAACGCAGCCCGGTACGTTTCAGCCTCATTTTACCCAGCTCCTATTCATGATGGAGTCACTCTGACTCACATGCCTCTGACAGGGCTGTGGTCTGATGCACATCAGTCCTAGAGCAAGACACCCAAGGCAGGGAGAGTTTCCCACCCATGGCTTTTACCCTCTCCAGCCACTTAAACAAGTATGGTGTGTGTGAGTCTCTCAGCCTTCAGGTGGGATTTTTATCTTGTGTCACAGTGGGAAAGCCTGTGGCACAGAGGCCATGAATGGTGACATGCAGGAGATTCTGTGACTGGGAAACATGCACCTCCCCCAGTTCCAGCACAACTTCTCCAGGTTGCACACCCCTTGGGCTGTGCTGGTAGGCTGTACTTGACATATGACATCCTGGTGGGGTTCAACACTTGTAGGGGTGGGAGTGGGTTTGCTTAAAGGATCAGATGCTATGGAACCCACAGTGGTAAGGGGATGTTTTCTTCTCTTCATAAGCAGATAGTTACAGATAGAAGGCCAGATATCTCCACAAGTGAACTCGCTCACCCTGACATTGTAAATTAACAGCTTATCTTCACAGTACAAGACAAGACTAGAACTTGTCCCTCCCCTCCACCCTTCCCAGCTCCCCCACTCCAAAATGAATACATATTTGATTGCTTCCTCCACTCTGGGTTTGCTTTATCTTTTGTAAAGTGCATATTTACTGAACTTTTGCTAAATGCCTTCCTCTACTGGCCCCTTTTCACATGAAATGTGTGGATTCAGTAAGCTTAATCAAAGCCTCACACTAATATGGCCATACCTTCTCTCTTATTTTTTCTTTCCCTTTCTCCCTCCTGCCTGCTGTACTACCTTTAAAAACTGAAACCCTCAAAATCCTCTTCAGAAACAGTAGAGACTATAGATCCTACTCGCCTTAACTATTTTTCTTTTATTTTATACCCTCTTTCCCCATCTCATGCACAGAAGTTGTTTTGTTCTTTGATGAGTGTGGACACTAGTGCCTTCGTGGGTATAGGTTGGGGTCCCCTTTTGCTGATTAAGGAAGAACATTTCCCGAGGGTGCTGGGGCCATGGGCACTATGTGTGCCTGGCAGCTAGGTGGAGCATGTGGAGGCCTGGCTGACCTGTGCCCTGCTGCCTCGTCCCCAGGAGGAGCCAGACCATGTGTTCTCAGTGCCCATTCACATGCAGTCCCACACTGTCTTTGATGTTTCCCTGCCTACCTCCCCCTACTCAGCCCTTCCTGTGTCTCCCCAAGATTTCTTCCCACCACCCCCAACATGAGACAGAATCTTAAGAGGCAATGACCTTGCTTCCTGCCTCTGCCTAAAGTTTGGGGTCTCTTACTTCTGCTGGCACCTAGCAGTCAGGGAGAATGAAATCAGGGTCAGCTCTCAGCTGAGTGAAGGGCCCTTCTTCTCTCACTACCCCACATAGTTGAAGCTGCTGGTCATGGCTGACCTAGAGCTTCTCTGTGTCCTACAGTTCCTTGCTGAACCAGTAACATTTATGGGGTATGGTGTGGTGTTTCACTGCATTATACTACATGCTACAGTGTAGAAACATCACGTTGTACTTTGTAAACGTGTAAAATTATCATGTGTTCATTATATGATGTTTCACTGCATCACACTGTACCACATACACTGTACAGTGATCCAACCAGTCATTAGCATATTTAACACTTTAAACATTTATTATTTCCTTGTGCTAAAATCCTCTCTTCAAGCTATGATAGAATAAACAGTACATTATTAGCTATAGTCACTGTACTGTGTAATAGAACACCAGGATTTATCCTTTCTAACTGTAACCATGTACCCATTGACAAACCTCTCCCCATTTCCTTATCCTTCTGCCATCTCTAACTTCTGGTAACCACCATTCTACTCACGACATCTATGAGATCGACTTCTTTAAATGTCACATGAGTGAGAGTATGTGGTCTTCTTATTTCTGTGTCTGACTTATTCCACTTAACATAATGTCCTCTACGCTCTTCCACATTGACACAAATGATGGAAATTAATTCTATTTTATGACTAAACATTATTCTTCTGTGTGTGTGTGTGTGTGTGTGTGTGTGTGTGTGTGTGTTTATGACATTTATTTATTTTGTAGATGGGCACTTATAACTGTTGGTGAAAATGTAAATTAGTACAATTATTTTCCACCTATATAGGGAGAACAGCATGAAGGTTTTTCTTCTCTTTCTTTTTCTTTTTTCTTTTTTTTTGAATGGAGTCTTGCTCTGTCACCCAGGCTGGAAGGCAATGGTACAATCTCAGGTAACTGCAACCTCCACCTCCCAGGTTCAGGAGATTCTCCTGCCTCAGCCTCCTTAGTAGCTGGGACTACAGGTACATGCCACTACATCCAGCTATTTTTTTTTTGTATTTTTAGTAGAGACAGGTTTCACTGTGTTAGCCAAGATGGTCTTGAAATCCTGACCTGGTGATCCACCCACCTCAGCCTCCCAAAGTGCTGGGATTGCAGGTGTGAGCCACTGCACCCAGATGGTTTTTTTTTTTCAATAAATTATAAATACAACTACCATATGATTAAGCAATCTGACTACTGGGTATATATCAAAAGGAAACAAAATAAGTGTGTCAAAAAATAACTGCCCTCTCATGTTTCTTTAGCACTATTCATAATAACCAAAACCATTATTTCTTCCAAGTATTTCTTAATTTACCTTTCTTACATATATTACACCCTAAACTTTTAAAAGATTCATGTCTGGTTTCTAATTTCTGAAACTTACTACGAGTTACTGATTCTTTAAATATTGACATCCTACTCAGATAGCCTGGTAAAACAATTAAATGTTTTTAATTTGTTCTCAATCTAACCTTCATATATAAATATACTTCTATTTTCTATTAATTTGCCTTTTATAAACTATATGACTACATGAATTGTGATCAGCATTTCACTTTACTAATCCTCTTTTCAGGTCAGTCTATTTTTTTTCTTTTTACTTTTTAAAAATTATATTAATGATCAGTTAATTACTATGTTTAACAATTAATATACTGAATTATACATTTAAGGAAGTTTCTTCTTTATGCATTTATTGGGCAAGAAATAGTCACATTATTTTAATGTATGTCTTGCCTGACTAAATACATGATACCAATTTTTAAGTTATTTGGAAGCTTTTTGTGAAAGAGTTCATGTTTGCCAATGTGCTTTGTTTTCTTTTTTTTTTTTTTAGATATTTTTTTTTTAAATTTTTGTTGCATTATAGGTTTTGGGGTACATGTGCAGAACGTGCAAGATAGTTGCACAGGTACACACATGGCAGTGTGTTTTGCTGCCTTCCTCCCCTTCACCCACACTTGGTATTCATCCCCAGGCTATCCCCCCCGAGCCCCACCCACTGTCCCTCCCCCATTTCCCCCAACAGTCCCCAGTGTATAGTAGACCGCCTCTCTGTGTCCATGTGTTCTCATTTTTTTCACCCACCTATGAGTGAGTATAAGCAGTATTTCTTTTTCTGTTCTTGTGTCAGTTTTCTGAGAATGATGTTCTCCAGATTCATCCATGTCCTTACAAAGGACACAAACTCATCATTTTTGATTGCTGCATAATATTCCATGGTGTACATGTGCCACATTTTCCAAGTCCAGTCTATCATCGATGGGCATTTGGGTTGGTTCCAGGTCTTTGCTATTTGTAAACAGTGCTGCAATGAACATTCGTGTGCATGTGTCCTTATAGTAGAACGATTTATAGTCTTTTGGATAGATACCCAGGAATGGGATTGCTGGGTCAAATGGAATTTCTATTTCTAGGACCTTAAGGAATCGCCACACTGTCTTCCACAATGGTTGAACTAATTTACACTCCCACCAACAGTGTAAGAGTGTTCCTATTTCTCCACATCCTCTCCAGCATCTGCTGTCTCCAGATTTTTTAATGATCGCCATTCTAACTGGTGTGAGATGATATCTCAATGTGGTTTTGATTTGCATCTCTCTAATGACCAATGATGATGAGCACTTTTTCATATGTTTGTTGGCCTCATGTACGTCTTCTTTTGTAAAGTTTCTGTTCATATCATTTGCCCATTTTTGAATGGGCTTGTTTGTTTGTTTTTCTGTAAATCTGTTTGAGTTCTTTGTAAATTCTGGATATCAGCCCTTTGTCAGATGTGTAAACTTCAAATTCTGATGGTTGCCGATTCACTCTAGTGACTGTTTCTTTTGCCGTGCAGAAGCTGTGGAGTTTGATTAGGTCCCATTTGTCTCTTTTGGATTTTGTTGCCAATGCTTTTGGTGTTTTGTTCATGAAGTCCTTGCCTACTTCTATGTCCTGAATGGTTTTGCCTAGATTTTCTTCTAGGGTTTTTATGGTGTCAGGTCTTATGTTTAAGTCTTTAATCCATCTGAAGTTAATTTTAGTGTAAGGTGTCAGAAAGGGGTCCAGTTTCTGCTTTCTGCACATGGCTAGCCAGTTTTCCCAACACCATTTATTAAATAGGGAATCCTTTCCCCATTGCCTATTTTTGTCTGGTTTATCAAAGACAATATGGTTGTAGATATGTTGTGTTGCCTCCGATGCTTCTGTTCTGTTCCATTGGTGTATATCTCTATTTTGGTACCAGTACCATGCTGTTTTGATTACTGTAGCCTTGTAGTATAGTTTGAAGTCTGGTAGTGTGATGCCTCCTGCTGTGTTCTTTTTGCTTAGAATTGACTTGGCTATGCGGGCTCTTTTTTGGTTCCATATAAAATTCATGGTGTTTTTTTCCAGTTCTGTGAAGAAATTCAATGGTAGCTTGATGGGGATAGCATTGATTGTGTAAATTACTTTGGGCAGTATAGCCATTTTCACAATATTGATTCTTCCTAACCACGAACATAAAATGTTTCTCCATCTGTTTTTGTCCTCTTTTATTTTGTTGAGCAGTTGTTTGTAGTTTTCCTTAAAGAGGTCCCTTACATTTCTAGTGAGTTGTATTCCTAGGTATTTTATTTTCTTTGTAGCAATTGTGAATGGCAGTTCGTTCTTAATTTGGTTCTCTTTAAGTCTGTTATTGATGTATAGGAATGCTTGTCGTTTTTGAACATTGATTTTATATCCTGAGACTTTGCTGAAGTTGCTTATCAATTGCAGGAGCTTTTGGGCTGAGGTGATGGGGTCTTCTAGGTATACTATCATGTCGTCTGCAAATAGAGACAATTTGGCTTCCACCTTTCCTATTTGAATACCCTTTATTTCTTTTTCTTGCCTGATTGCTCTGGCTAGAACTTCCAGTACTATGTTGAATAGAAGTGGTGAGAGAGGGCATCCTTTTCTAGTGCCGGATTTCAAAGGGAATGCTTCCAGTTTTTCCCCATTAAGTATGATATTGGCTGTTGGTTTGTCATAAATAGCTTTTATTACTTTGAGATATGTTCAATCAATACAAAGTTTATTGAGGGATTTTAGCATAAAGGGCTGTTGAATTTTGTCAAATGCCTTCTATGCGTCAATTGAGATAATCATGTGGTTTTTGTTTTTGCTTCTGTTTTTTTTTTTTTTTTTTTTTTTTTTTTTTTTTTTTTTAATTGCATTATAGGTTTGGGGGTACATGTGCAGAACGAGCAAGATAGTTGCATAGGTACACACATGGCAGTGTGCTTTGCTGCTTTCCTCCCCTTCACCCACACTTGGTATTCATCCCCAGGCTATCCCCCCCAGCCCCCCCCTGCTGTCCCTCCCCCATTCCCCCCAACAGTCCCCAGTGTATAGTAGACCGCCTCTCTGTGTCCACATGTTCTCATTTTTCTCACCCACCTATGAGCGAGTATATGCGGTATTTCTTTTTCTGTTCTTGTGTCAGTTTGCTGAGAATGATGTTCTCCAGATTCATCCATGTCCCTACAAAGGACACAAACTCATCATTTTTGATTGCTGCATAATATTCCATGGTGTATATGTGCCACATTTTCCCAGTCCAGTCTATCATCGTTGGGCATTTGGGTTGGTTCCAGGTCTTTGCTATTGTAAACAGTGCTGCAATGAACATTCGTGTGCATGTGTCCTTATAGTAGAACGATTTATAATCCTTTGGATAGATACCCAGTAATGGGATTGCTGGGTCAAATGGAATTTCTATTTCTAGGTCCCTGAGGAATCGCCACACTGTCTTCCACAATGGTTGAACTAATTTACACTCCCACCAACAGTGTAAGAGTGTTCCTATTTCTCCACATCCTCTCCAGCATCTGCTGTCTCCAGATTTTTTAATGATCGCCATTCTAACTGGTGTGAGATGGTATCTCAATGTGGTTTTGATTTGCATCTCTCTAATGACCAATGACGATGAGCACTTTTTCATATGTTTGCTGGCCTCATGCTTCTGTTTATGTGGTGAATTACATTTACAGTCTTGCGTATTTTAAACCAGCCTTGCATCCCCGGGATGAATCCTACTTGATCATGATGGATAAGTTTTTAAATGTGCTGTTGCAATCGATTTGCCAGTATTTTATTGAAGATTTTTGCATCTATGTTCATCATGGATATTGGCCTGAAGTTTTCTTTTCTTGTTGAGTCTCTGCCAGGTTTTGGTATCAGGATGATTTTGGTCTCATAAAATGAATTGGGAAGGGTTCACTCTTTTTGAATTATTTGGAATAGTTTCAGAAGAAATGGTACCAGATCCTCTTTGTGTGTCTGATAGAATTCAGCTGTGAACCCATCTGGACCTGGGCTTTTTTTTGTGTGTGGTAGGCTCTTAATTGCTGCCTCTACTTCTGACCTTGTTATTGGTCTATTCATAGTTTCAGTTTCCTCCTGGTTTAGGCTTGGGAGGACACAGGCATCCAGGAATTTATCCATTTCTTTCTGATTTACTAGTTTGTGTGCATAGAGTTGATTGTAGTATTCTCTGATGATGGTTTGAATTTTTGTGGAATCTGTGGTGATTTCCCCTTTATCGTTTTTTATTGCCTCTATTTGGTTCTTCTCTCTTTTCTTTTTTATCAGTCTGGCTAGTGGTCTGTCCATTTTATTGATCTCTTCGAAAAACCCGCTCTTGGATTTATCGATTTTTTGAAGGGTTTTCTTGTCTCTATCTCCTTCAGTTCTGCTCTGATCTTAGTTATTTCTTGTCTTTGGCTAGATTTTGAGCGTGTTTGATCTTGCACCTCTAGCTCTTTCAATTTTGATGATAAGGTGTCAATTTTGGATCTCTCCACTCTTCTCATGTGGGCCCTTATTGCTATATATTTTCCTCTACAGACTGCTTTAAATGTGTCCCAGATATTCTGGTATGTTGTGTCTTCATTCTCGTTGGTTTCAAAGAACTTCTTTATTTCTGCCTTCCTTTCATTGTTTATCCAATCAACATTCAAGAGCCAGTTGTTCAGTTTCCATGAAGCTGTATGGTTCTGAGTTATTTTCTGAATTCTGAGTCCAAGTTGATTGCACTATGGTCTGAGAGACTGTTTGTTATGATTTCAGTTGTTTTGCATTTGCTGAGGAGCGCTTTACTTCCAATTATGTGGTCAATTTTGGAGTAGGTGTGATGTGGTGCTGAGAAGAATGTATATTCTGTGGATTTGGGGTGGAGAGTTCTGTAAATGTCTGTCAGGTTTGCTTGTTCCAGGTCTGAGTTCAAGTCCTGGATATCCTTGTTAATTATCAGTCTGGTTAATCTGTCTGCTATGGACAGTGGAGTGTTAAAGTCTCCCACTATTATTGTGTGGGAGTCTAAGTCTCTTTGTAAGTCATTAAGAACTTGCCTTATATATTTGGGTTCTCCTACATTGGGTCCATATATATTTAGAATTGTTAGCTCTTCTTGTTGTATCGATCCTTTTACCATTATGTAATGACCTTCTTTGTCCCTTTTGATCTTTGTTGCTTTAAAGTCTATTTTATTAGAGATGAGAATTGCAACTCCTGCTTTTTTATTGCTCTCCATTTGCTTGGTAAATCTTCCTCCATCCTTTTATTTTGAGCCTTTGTGTATCTTTGCGTGTGAGGTGGGTTTCCTGGATACAGCACACTGATGTGTTTTGGTTTTTTACCCAGTTTGCCAGTCTGTGTCTTTTGATTGGTTCATTTAGCCCATTTACATTCAGGGTTAGTATTGTTATGTGTGAATTTGATACTGCCATTTTGATGCTAGCTGGCTGTTTTGCCCATTGGTTCATGTAGATTCTTCATTTTGCTGATGGTCTTTAGCATGTGTTATTCCTTTAGGATGGCTGGAACTGGTTGTTTCTTTCTATGTGTAGTGCCTCTTTCAGGAGCTCTTGTAAAGCAGGCCTAGTGGTGACAAAATCTCTGAGTACTTGCTTGTTCATAAAGGATTTTATTTTTCCTTCACTTATGAAGCTCAGTTTGGCTGGATATGAAATTCTGGGTTAAAAGCTCTTTTCTTTAAGCATGTTGAATATTGGCCCCCACTCTCTTCTGACTTGTAGAGTCTCTGCCGAGAGACCTGCTGTGAGTCTGATGGGCTTCCCTTTGTCGGTGACCTGACCTTTCTCTCTGGCTGCCCTTAGTATTTTCTCCTTCATTTCAACCCTGGTGAATCTGACGATTATGTGCCTTGGGGTTGCTCTTCTTGCGGAGTATCTTTGTGGTGTTCTCTGGATTTCCTGGAGTTGAGTATTGACCTGTCTTGCTAGGTTGGGGAAATTTTCCTGGATAATATCCTGAAGAATGTTTTCCAGCTTGGATTCCTTCTCTTCGTCACATTCTGGTACACCTATCAAACGTAGGTTTGGTCTCTTCACATAGTCCTACATTTCTTGGAGATTTTATTCATTCCTTTTTGTACTTTTTTCTTTAATCTTGGTTTCTCATTTTATTTCATTGAGTTGATCTTCAACTTCTGGTATTCTTTCTTCTGCTTGGTCAATTCGGCTGTTGAAACTTGTGCATGCTTTGCGAAGTTCTCCTGTTGTGTTTTTCAGCTCCTTCAATTCATTCATATTCCTCTCTAAGTTGTACATTCTTGTTATCAATTCCTCGAATCTTTTTTCAAATCTTTTTTCAAGGTTCTTAGTTTCTTTGCACTGGTTTAGTACATGTTCCTTTAGCTCACTGAAGTTTCTCATTATCCACTTTCTGAAGTCTGATTCCGTCATTTCGTCACATTCATTCTCTGTCCAGCTTTGTTCCCTTGCTGGTGAGGAGTTTTGGTCCTTTTTTGGAGGTGAGGTGTTTTGGTTTCGGGTGCTTTCCTCCTTTTTGCGCTGGTTTCTTCCCATCTTTATGGATTTATCCACCTGTCGTCTTAGTAGTTGCTGATTTTTCAATTGGGTCTCTGTGTGGACTCTGAGATTGTTGATGATGAAGTATTTCTGTTACTTAGTTTTTCTTCTAATGGTCTAGCCCCTCTGCTGTATGAGTGCTGAGGTCCACTCCAGGCCCTGGTTGTCTGGGGTATACCTGCAGCAGCTGCGGAACAGTGAGGGATGATACCAGTTTCTTCTTCTGCTGTCCTTGTTCCAGAATAATGCCAGCCAAATATCAGTCTGATTAGTTCTTTTCTGGGGTGACTCCTTGGATATACAGGGGTCAGGAATCTGCTTGAGGAGACAGTCTGTGGTTTATAGGAGCTCCAGTGCTGAGCTGTGAGCTCCGTTTTTCATTCAGCATTGTTGGGAGTTTGTTTATGTCTGCTGCAATAGAACTTATAAAACACCACCCTTGTTTTTTTTTTCCCCCTTAGATGCTCTGTCTCACGGAGTTGGGGCTTTCTTTATTAGTATCTGTTGCACTCTCCTACCCCACTAAGTGGCAGTCTATTCACTATTTGCCTGCCGGGGCTCTGACCGCTGTGGAGCAGTCAGGAGCCCTATTTCTGCTGGGCTCCCTCCGCTGTGGAGCGCTTTCGGCTCCTGGGAGACTCTCTGTTATGGCAGGTTGCCTCGGCAACGGCAGGCTGCGGCAGTCCTGGGCGGTACTTCAGTGGGCGTGGACTGCATCAGCAATGGTGGACGCCCCTCCCTCACCAGGCTGCACTGTCCTAGATGCCAGCAGCAAAACTCTCAGCCCCAAGCAACTCCAGTCGCCACCCTTCTTGTCCCCATGAGCGTGGGACCCGCCGAGCCCAATCACCCAGCTCCCTGCCTCAGAGTCCGTCCTCTCTCTCTCTCTCTCTTCCTCTCCCCAAGCTGAAAGGTTGACTCTCTCACTGGCACCCCAGTAGCCTGCCGATAGGGCACTGGGATCCGTGTGATCTCCCATGCTGCTGCCCACTACCCCGGCTCAGATCACACTTCCCAGGAAACTCCTGGTCTGGCTCATTGTCCAAGTCCCATTCAA
Source organism: Saguinus oedipus (assembly GCA_031835075.1). NCBI lineage: Eukaryota > Metazoa > Chordata > Mammalia > Primates > Cebidae > Saguinus > Saguinus oedipus. The sequence continues at coordinate 25,216,036 of CM063171.1, forward strand.
TCAGATGAACATGCCAATCTGCCCTTCCAAATCTCAGATTGCCAGTTTAACAGGGCACCCAGACCAGTGAGTTCTGCGCCAGGTCCTGCCATGGCACTGGCCGAAGAGGCGGCGGGAGCCAGCTGCATTAGCCAGGTGCGCTACCGTCCCGTGTCTCTCACACACCTGGGATTTCAACGCTCTGTGGGCATAAAAGGAACATCTGAGAATGCGGCTAGGACTCACCCTCTGCGCCTTCACTGAGAGCTGCAATCCTGAGTCACCTCTATGACGCCATCTTGCCTCCACCAGCTCAGTCTGTTTTAATATGTAATTTGTATGTTGTACATTACATTGTTTTAAAACGTTTTTGATTCTTTACTTTTCATTTGCTTCTTTTCCAAAGATAGCTTGACAAGCTCATAATTTCTTTCCATATTATTTTGGTTTCTGGTTGTTCCATTATGTTGACTTAAACAGTTAAATATAAAGTCAATATCTAAGATTTATGTGTCATATATTTTTTTCTGATGCTTCACCCCAGTAGCTAATCTCCTGTGTGCAATATAATTTATAATTTATTTATTTTTAAAAAATTTTTATTGCATTTTAGGTTTTGGGATACATGTGCAGAACGTGTAAGATAGTTGCATAGGTACACATATGGCAGTGTGTTTTGCTGCCTTCCTCCTCTTAACCCACATTTGGCATTTCTCCCCAGGCTATCCCTCCCCAGCTCCCCCACGCTGTCCCTCCCCTATTCCCCCAGTAGACCCCAGTGTGTAGTACCCTTCTCCCTGTGTCCATGTATTCTCATTTTTCTCACTCACCTATGAGTGAGAACATGTGGTATTACCTTTTCTGTTTTTGTGTCAGTTTGCTGAGAATGATGTTCTACAGATTCATCCATGTCCTTACAAAGGACACAAACTCATCATTTTTGATTGCTGCATAATGTTCCATGGTGTGTATGTGCCACATTTTCCCAGTCCAGTCTATCATCGATGGGCATTTGGGTTGGTTCCAGTTCTTTGCTATTGTAAACAGTGCTGCAATGAACATTCATGTGAATGTGTCCTTATAGTAGAACGATTTATAGTCCTTTGGATATATACCCAGTAATGGGATTGCTGGGTCAAATGGAATATCTATTTCGAGGTCCTTGAGGAATCGCCACACTGTCTTCCAGAATGGTTGAACTAATTTACACTCCCACCAACAGTGTAAGAGTGTTCCTATTTCTCCACATCCTCTCCAGCATCTGCTGTCTCCAGATTTTTTTTTTTTTATTCTTTTTTTTTTTTTTAAATTTTTATTGCATTATAGGTTTGGGGGTACATGTGCAGAATGAGCAAGATAGTTGCATAGGTACACACTTTTTAATGATCGCCATTCCAACTGGTGTGAGATGGTATCTCAATGTCGCTTTGATTTGCATCTCTCTAATGACCAGTGATGATGAGCATTTTTCCATGAGTTTGTTGGCCTCATGTATGTCTTTTTTTGTAAAGTGTCTGTTCAGGTCCTTTGCCCATTTTTGAATGGGCTTGTTTTTTTTTTTTTTTTTTTTTCTGTAAATCTGTTTGAGTTATTTGTAAATTCTGGATATCAGCCCTTTGTCAGATGCGTAAACTGCAAAGATTTTTTCCCGATCTGTTGGTTGCTGATTCACTCTTGTGACTGTTTCTGTTGTTGTGCAAAAGCTGTGGTGTTTGATTAGGTCCCATTTGTCTATTTTGGCTTTTGTTGCCAATGCTTTTCATGTTTTGGTCATGAAGTCCTTGCCTACTCCTATGTCCTGAATGGTTTTGCCTAGATTTTCTTCTAGGATTTTTATGGTGCCAGGTCTTATTTTTAAGTCTTTAATCCATCTGGAGTTAATTTTAGTGTAAGGTGTCAGGAAGGGGTCCAGTTTCTGCTTTCTGCACATGGCTAGCCAGTTTTCCCAACACCATTTGTTAAACAGGGAATCCTTTCCCCATTGCTTGTTTTTGTCTGGTTTATCAAAGATTATATGGTTGTAGATAGGTTGATTTGCCTCTGATGCCTTTGTTCTGTTCCATTGGTCTATATCTCTGTTTTGGTACCAGTACCATGCTCTTTTGATTACCATAGCCATGTAGTTTAGTTTGAAGTCTGGTAGTGTGATGCCTCCCGCTGTGTTCTTTTTGCTTAGAATTGACATGGCTATGCGGGCTCTCTTTTGATCCCATATGAAGTTCATGGTGTTTTTTTCCAGTTCTGTGAGGAAATTCTATGGTAGCTTGATGGGGATAGCGTTGATTATAATTTAGTCATTACATATGTGAGACAACACATTCTGATGCCTGCAGGCAGCTTCTCTTCATTTATTCCATTTGCCTTGCCAGAAGGTAACAACCCACATGGATTTGACATCCTTGTGATCAGATGCATTTGTGTGGAGCACTGGCCTCTTAGGTTCCTTAGGTTCTCTGGATCATTACCTTTATTTACTTCCAGTCCCTTCAAGTTTTCTTAATTTCCTTTCAACTGTATTAGGCATTCTGTGAATTCTTATAACTTCTTGGTGATTTTAGCTGTTTTCACTAAATGTTTAAAGTATATTATTTTTCTGAAAACAGAAATAGCAATAGTTGCACATATAAGTAAAATATTTTACATGGATTTTCTATTCCATGTATCACCACCTCATTCAAAGTTTTTTTATTTGAAACACCCCTTCCATCAATAGCCCGTATTGTAATAATTTGTAGAATGTGATTACTTTTGTACCATTAAAAATTAATTATATATTATGTATAAATTTTTGAAATACTCCACTGCAATAAATAGTATATGATCAGAATTATTGTTTTCTTCAACAGAAAACCAATATGACTTAAATTATTTACCTGAATTCAGATCTTTGGACTTCAGTTGCCATTCTGTCTCATTAGCAATTCCCTAATTCATAAAAGTACCATTTGTTTTTTGTTTAACTCATAATTTATCAAAATGAGTTATTTAATGTTATAATGGTTTTATGGCAATTGAGGACATTTTCAATGAATATCTTGAGCTTCAGGCTCTGGTTAAGTATTCCTTTTGTACTAGAAATCAGATTTTTCTGGCACAACTTAATTGCCTTCAATGGTGTTTATGAAAATTATGAATGCCAGCACACTGGCTATTTTAATACCCTACTCAGTTGTTCATATATAAATATTTTATCAGCTATAAAACCAACCATATACAAATTCTGAATATATAGTACATATCAACAGATTCTTCACAGAAGAAAACTATAAAATACTAATTTTCTATGATATATTACCTGTTCATTAGTTCTTCAATATTATTTAGGCTATTACAAGGATAAGAAAATGTATTCATCACTATCTATGTTTTCTTAACAACATTGATCTAGATCCTGAAGGGCATGAACAAGAATGCATATTGTCAGATTTCTTTTTATAGACTTTTGATGTTTCTTTTTCTGTGTTTGCTGTTCATCTTAGTATAAATATATGGAGACAAGTACAAATGTACATTTAAGTGGTTATGTGAATTTTGCTTATATGGCTCATTGCTTATATGGATGTTGTAAATGACAAGATACAATAGTAAAGTTTGATAAACTCATCTGTGGGTACTGTAAACTTTAGGTCTCTCATTGTATAACTTGATTCAGTCACTGATAATTGTTTAATTGTTTTTTAAAAACTGCAAACCAAACTTTATTACACATTTCTGAATCAGGAAGGGGTAAACTGGTTTCACAGTTTTCTTGTGCGACTGATTTTTTGGGAGAAATCTTCTGCAATTAAATAAGAGTTTCCGAGCTCCATTTTTTAAAAAAGCTTGAGTTTTCTTCTATGATTAACCTTCACTCCTCAGTCTCTTTTATGCAAGGCAGTGTTCCTAGGGGACCAAGGGAGGAGGGTCAAAGTCCAGGGACCAGAAGTGCTCCAGACTTTCCCTTGTTGAGTTGGAAACAGTGGCAAAGAGTGTTTTAAATCGAGTTTCCATGTGGCTAGATATAACCTGCTGGTCACTCTTGATTATTTTTCACATTTATGCAGCTATGGTTGGCAAACTGAAAAGTGTATATTTTTACTGTGCACAATAGACTGTTTTGAGATGTGTATATCTCAGTTAGGCTCGTTAACATATTAACCCCTCACACAGTTAATACCTTTCTGTGAGTAGTGAGAGCACCTGAGATTTATTTTTGTAACAAATTCCAAGTACACATTATTATTAACTGTAGTCCCCATTCTGTGCATTAGGTCCTGAGCAGTTATTCACCTTATAACTGAAGGTGGGCACCATTCCACGGACATCTCCCTACTTTTCCACACTTCCTAGCCCATGGGAATTACCATTCTACTCTCTGTTTCTATGGCTTTTTATTTTTTCATTTTTATTTACTTTTTTAGGTTTCACAGATCGTGCAGTATTTGTCTTTCTATATTTGGCTTATGTCACTTAGCATAATGTCTTTAAGATTTACCAATATTGTTGTAAATGAAAGAATTTCATTTTTTGTTAAAGCCCAAATTATATATTTTTCAGTTTATCTATTTCTGTATCAGAGGAGTGTGAATACCCTTGACAATACTGATTTTCTCTCCTTTGGCTATATACTCTGAATTGGGACTAATGGCAGTTCTAGTTTATAAATTATAAGCAACTTCCATACTGTTTTTCATAAAGGCTGCACCAATTGACATGCTCGGCAACAGTGTACAAGTATTCTCTTTTCTCTGCACCCTAACACTTTTTATCTTTTGATGTTTTGATAATAGGTATCCAAATACCATGATAAGGTGATACGTTATTGTGATTTTAATTTTAATTATTCTGATAATTATTGATGCTGAGCCTTTTTTATATACCTGCTGGCCATTTGTATATCTTTGGAAAAATTGCTATTTATATATTTTGCCCAATTACTAATGAGAAAATTGCTTTTAATTCTGCTGTGGCATTATTTTTTGTATTGATTAGTATGATATGTATTTTGGATAGTAATATATTATCCTACATATGGTTTACAAGTATTTCCTCCCATTTCATATAATGCCTTTATATTTTGTTGTTTCCTCTATTGTGCAGAAACTTTTTACTTTGACATAGTTCCACTTCTTTATTTTATGCTTCTGTTGACTGTGTTCTTGGTGTCAACTCCAAAACATCATTGCTACTACCAGTGCCAAGGAGGTTTTTCTTCTATGTTTTTTTAAGAGGATTCATGATTTCAATTCTTGCGTTTAAGTCTTTATTTCATTTCAAATTCATTTTGTGATGATATGAGAGGTTCACTTTTTGTCTGTGCATATCTGGTTTTTCCTACATCGTTTCTTGATGTGTTTATCCTTTCTCCATTATGTGTGATTGGTATATTTGTGAGTTTATTTCTGGATCCTCTATTCTGTTCTATTGATTTTTATGCAGGTACTATTTATTTTGTTGACTATAGCTTTGTAATATAGTTTGAAATCAGGAAGTGTGAGATTTCCAGCCTTTTTTGTTCTTCTCAGTATTTGGCTCTTGGAGGTTTCTTGTGGTTTCATACTAATTACAGAATTGTTTGTTCTACATTTTAAATAAAATGGCATTAAAATTGTGATAGAAATGTCTTTAACTCTGCAGATCACTTTCTGCAGTATGAATATTTTAACAATATTAATTTTTAGAATCCATTAACACAAGATATATTTCCCATTTTGTATTCTTCAATTTTTTTCTCAACATTTGATAGTTTTCAGTATGCAGACCTTTCATATTTTTTGTTAAACTTATTCCTAAGTATATTATTCTATTTGATAATACTGTAAATGGAATTGTTATCCTTATTCTTTTTTCAGATATTTTGCTGTACTATAAAAAATGCAACTGATTGTTATATGTTAGTAGTGTATCCTAAAAATTTACTAAATTAGTTGTTTAGTTATAACAGGGTTTGTTTGTTTTTCATAAAATGATGGATATTCTGAAATCTGGTTACACTTTAAATTAAGAGTTGCTATTATCATTTCAAAAGTCTTTAAAATGTGACCAGATGAATTACTGATGTCATGAATTCAATGGAATTCAAACCTTCCCATTTAAAATAATTTTGTCTAGTTGACCTGGGCCCCCGGGGATTGTGGGTACCCCGTGGAAGCCGGGAGAGCCGGTGGGGGGTGGAAGGGAGAAGTGGTCAGGGACTGCACTGAGCAAGGGAAGTGGCAAGGAAGAGAGGGAGTCGTGTGGAGACCAGTGGGGAGCCAGAATGGGCCAGAAACAGGGTGAGGGTGAGACTGGGCGAAGACTGCTTCCCGGTGTGGCAGGGAACTTTGCTGAAACTGCGGGCCCCAGGGAACACTGCGGGCAGGGTGGGAGGGAGTGGAGAAGACCAGGCAGACCCTAAGGTCAACGTGAAGAAAGGAACCATTTCCTGGTTCTTTGGCCTCCGCCCAGCGGGTTTGCGGACGTGGCCCCCCAAGGGGAGGGGCAGAGATGGAGGCGGCTCTCAGCGGGCTTGGAGAGCTAAGGGGCGAACTCCCGCTTCGCAGGGCCCGGGTGACCGCGGAAGGTTGGGAGAGCTGCAGATCTCGCTGGCCAGGTGCCTGGGCGCGGGGGGCGCGGGCGGGGCCGAGCTCCTGGGGCCTGCAGGTGTCCCTGGAGGAATCTACAAGCACCTACTCTACAGTCGGCCTTCCGGGAGACCTGTGTGGACAGCGCCGTGGACATGCCCTTCCCAGCTAGAACATTTGTGAGGCTGGAATTTGAGCTCAGGCAGACACACAAGCGGCCGGAGGAAGGACTGGAAGAAACCCAGGTACAAAGTCCAGCCCAAGGGGAGGAAGCAAAAACTCCTGACCTGCATCAAACTGGGCTCAGAGGATAAGGTTCTGGGCAGGACGGTTCACTGCCCTTCAGAGAGGCAGACTCAGTGGGAGCCTGAGGAGCACCAGGAGACGCAGTGCAGCCGATGGAGTGGGAGGCGAGGACCCCACAGGTACTGCTTCCCTGCCCAGTTTGCTTCTACAAGGCCTGGCCCCCGGCTGAGCCCAACACTGAATAGCAAGGTGCCTCCTGGAGCACTGCCAGGGGTAAACAGTGGAAGACCTCACCTCCCAGGGAGAGGACCCCACTATATCACCAGATAATGAAACTGCTCTCTCCCCCCTAAAAAAAACCAACATCTCCGGGTTCAAGTGATTTTCCTGCTTTAGCCTTCCCAGCAGTTGGGATTACAGGCGTCTGTCACCATGCCCGGCTAATTTTTGTATTTTTGATAGAGACGGTATTTCACTGTTTTGGCCTGGTTTTATTCACTGTGTTGGCCAGAATGGTCTCAAACTCCTTACCTCATGATTCCCCCACCTCGTCCTCCCAAAGTGCTGAGATTACAGGTGTGACCACTGTGCCTGGCCTTTTTCCCCCCCTTTATTAATCCATTAAAGAGTACAGATGCAGCTCCATTACAGAAGCATGTTGCATAGTGATGAAGTATTGGCTTTTGGTGTGACAATCATCTGAATGCTGTTTATTGTCCCAGTTAGTTATTTTCTCATTCCTAAACCCTCTGCCAACCTCCCGTCTATCTCAGTCTCCAGTGTCCATTTTTCCAGTCTCTGTAACCAAGTGTATGCATTACTGAATTCCCACTTATAACCGAGAAAATGCAGAACTCGATTTTCTATTTCTGAGGTTTCTTACTTACAATAATGACCTCAGTTTTATTCATGTTGCTGAAAAATGAATTATTACAATCCTCTTTATCTTTATCATTTTCTCTCTTTGATTATTGTCTGATAAATTTAAACTGATTTTATATATTTGCTATTGTGAATAGTGCTGGAATAAACATATGAATGTGGGTACTTTCTTTATGGAAGGAATTATTTTCATTTGGGTAGATACCACGTAGTGGGAGTGCTGAATCAGATGGAAATTCTATTTTTAGTCTTTTGAGAAATTCACCACACTGTTTTCCATTGAGGTTATAGAAATTTACATTCCCACATACAATGCATAAGTGTTCTCTTTCCTCTGTATCCTTAACACATATCTCAGTTTTTTGTTTTTGTTTTTTTTTTTTTTTTTTTTTTTTTGGTTTTCAGTAATAGACATTTTGCATGGTGTAAGTTGATATCTCATTGTGGTTTTTAATTGGCATTTCTCTGATCATTGACAATGTTGAGCATCTTTTACAGGCTTGTTGACCATCATTGCCTTTTTTATTAAATGTCTGTTTATTTTGTTTCCCTGGTTTTTTTTTTTTTTTTTTTTTTTTTTTTTTTTTTTTTTTTTTGAGATGGAGTTTTGCTCTTGTTACCCAGGCTGGAGTGCAATGGCATGATCTCGGCTCATCACAACCTCCACCTCCTGGGTTCAGGCAACTCTCCTGCCTCAGCCTCCTGAATAGCTGGGATTACAGGCACACATCACCATGCCCAGCTAATTTTTTTGTATTTTTAGCAGAGATGGGGTTTCACCATGTTGACCAGGATGGTCTTGATCCCTTGACCTCGTGATCCACCCACCTCGGCATCCCAAAGTGCTGGGATTACAGGCTTGAGCCACTGCACCCGGCCCTCTTTCCCTGTTTTTTGATGATGTTACTTGTTTCATTTTTGTGAGCTGTTTGAATTCCTTGTATATTTTGGACATTAGTTCTATGTTGCATGCAAAAGTTGTAAACAGTTATCTCATTCCATAAGTTTTTCCTCGCTCTGTAAATTAGAAAGCTCATTTTCAGGAGCTTGTTAGTTGAGTTGAGTTTTTTTTTCTATTTTTGTTATTGTCATATCTGTTTTTGCTATCTTAGTCATAAATTCTTTGTCCATGTCAATGTCCAGAAGTTTATTTAGAGTTTTCTCTAGCATTTTTATAGTTTCTTCTGTTACAATTTAGATTTTTAGTTCATACTAAATTGATTTTTGCATATGGTGGGAGATAGGGGTCCCATTCCATACTTCTGCTTACAGCAGTATAATTTTTTCAGCACAATTGGTGGAATAGAATGTCATTTCTCCAATGTATGTTTTTGTTGACAATTGTTTGTAGGCATGTGGTTTATTTCTAGGTTCACTATTCTGTTCCATTGATCTATGTGTCTATGTGTCTTCATATCAGTATCATGTTATTTTGGTTACTTAAGCCTTCTAGTATGATTTTAAGTCAGATAATGTAATATCTCCAGTTTTCTTCTCTTGGTTTAAATTTGCTTTGGTTATTCAGGCCCTTTTCTTGGTTCTATGTGAATTTTAGAACTTTTTAATTCTATACAAAATATCATTGGCCTTCTGATAGGAATTGCCTTTAATATGTGGATTGCTTTGTGCGTTATGGTCATTTTCATGATTATAATGCTTTCAATCCCATGAGCATGGGATCTTTTTCCTATTTGTGTCATGTACAATTTCTTTCATCAATGTTTTGTAATTTAACTTGCAGAGATTTATTGAGATTCACTTGGGGTGGTGGCAAAACCTTGTGGAAAATATTCGGGGAAATTATATATTATAGTCTTAAATCTTTTGGAAGGCTGAAAGGTTTTATTGGGACAGGCCGAAGGTGGTACTTCCATTAAGTTAGGGAGGAGATAGGGATGATAAGAAGCTTTCCCAGTTTAAGTCTGTTTACCCCACATCCCTAACTGTTTACTTATGTCAACTTTTTGCTGGATGTCCCTCTCAGGGGCAGATCAAAGGGGAATTACCTGTTAATAGTGTCTACTCTGTGCCTGGGACCTAAAGCCACTCTTTTAACCATGTTAATTATGCACAAATGTGTTGACTTAGAACCTCTGTTGTAAAATTTATACTTAATAAATGTAAAGTTGGAGAGGGAGTCTTTGTCAGTTGGTTGCCCTTCACCCTCTGAAAGCATCCAATGTCCATCCCTAGCCCAACTGAATAACTGTATGGTGTGAAAGTACATTCATTTATCCATCATTGAGTCATGATCTACAGGTGAACTTCCACAGGTAGTGGTCAACAGCTTAGAGATTTTTCATCTCTTTGACTCATTGTACTTTTAGGCATCTTACCTTTTTTTGTAGCTTTGTAAAAGAAAGTGACTTTTTCGTTTAGTTCTCAGTTTGATCATCATTACTGTATAAAAGTGCTACTAATTTTTGTACCTTGATTTTTGCATCCTAAAATAAATCTGGGAGTTTTTTTGGTGGTCTTTAGATTTTTCTATATATGATATTATGTAATTATCAAAGAGGGACAATTTGACTTTCTAATTACAACCACATGCATGCTCCCACTAAGTCCAATAGACCGTGTCTATGGGGTGGGCACAGGTGATGGTATTTCTTTAAACTGGCCATGTGATTATGGTTGGAAGCCTAGGTTGTGAGCCACTTAGCTAAGCATTGCCTCTCAAGTTTCTTTACTTTCCTTTCTTTTGCTTCTTTTCCTATTTTTTGTCAGACAGAGTTTTGCTCTGTAGCCAGACTAAAGTGCAGTGGTATGATCTCGGCTCAATGCAACCTCTGCCTCCAGGGTTCAAGTGATTCTGCTGCCTCAGCCTCCTGAGTAGCTAGGATTGCAGGCACATGCCACCACACCCAGCTAACTTTTGTGTATGTTTTTAGTAGAGATGTGGTTTCAGGATGTTGTTCAGGATAGTCCTCATTTTCTAACCTCATTATTTGCCTGCCTTGGCTTCCCAAAGTACTGGGATTACAGGCGTGAGCCACCACGCTTGGCCTTTTTTCCTTCTTTCTTTCTTTTCTTTCTTTCTTTCTTTTCTTTCTCTTTCTTTCTTTCTTTCTTTCTTTCTTTCTTTCTTTCTTTCTTTTTTTCTTTCTTTCTTTTCCTTTCTTTCTTTCTCTTTCTTTCTTCTTTCTTTCCTCTTTCTTCCTTTCTTATTCTTTCTTTCTTTCTGACAGAGTTTTCTTTTCCTTTTTCCTTTTTTTTTTTTGAGACAGATTTTTGCTCTGTCACCAGGCTGGAATGCAATGGCACAATTTCAGCTCACTGCAACCTCCACCTCCCAGATTCAAGTGATTCTCCTGCCTCAGCCTCCCGAGTAGCTGGGACTGTAGAGGCACACCATCATGCCCAGCTAACTTTTGTATTTTTTGTAGAGACAGGTTTCACCATGTTGGCCAGGATGGCCTCAATCTCTCGACCTTGTGATCTGCCCACCTCATGATCATGAAGCGTTAGGATTACAGGCGTGAGCCAGTGTGCCCTACTGAGACAAAGTTTTTATTGGTCATCCAGGCAAGAGTACAGTGGTGTAATCTTGGCTCACTGCAACCTCTTCCTGCCAGATTCAAGCGATTCTCCAGCCTCAGCCACCTGAGTAGCTAGGATTACAGGCACCTACCACCAACCCCAGCTAATTTATGTATGTTTTTAAAAGATATGGTTTGGCTGTGTTGCCCAGGCTTGTCTTGAACTCCTGACCTCAGGTGATCTGCCCTCCTCAGTTTTCCAAAGTACTGAGATTGCAGGTGTGAGCCACTGCACTGAGCTGCCTCCCAAGTTTCAATGTGCATATAAATAATTTCTGATTCCAGGCCTCTCTCTTAATAATGTGATTCTTCAGATTTGGAAGGGGTTAATTAATTGGTTTATTTAAAAGTTTTCTCTTGGGCTGGGTGCCGTGGCTCACACCTGTAATTGGGAGGCTGAGGCTGGTGGATCATGAGGTCAGGAGTTTCAGACCAGCCTGGCTAATAATGGTGAAACCCCATCTCTACTAAAAATACAAAAATTAGCCAGGCATGATACCTGCCTGTACTCCCAGCTACTCTGGAGACTGAGGCAAGAGAATCGCTTGAACCCAGGAGGCAGATGTTGCAGTGAACTGAGATCACTCCACTTACACCAGCCTGAGCAACAGAGTGAGACTCTGTCTCAACAAAGAAAGTTTCCTCTTAATGCCAATGTTTCTACCACTACATCCAATATTGAAGCACTAACCTACAGAAAGTAGGCATAGCACAGAGTTCCTGGCACCCAACACTCCTACCACAACACAAATAGTTTGGGCCCAAAGTGGAAACCACAAATCACCATTTTCGAGCATGCCATTTTCTGCTGGCTCTTCACAGTTTACAAAGCCTAGAGAAGGCATCAATATTGGAGTCAGTCTGCATTTGGAAAACATGTACACATCAGTTAACACAACATTTATTTTGCTTGTACTACGTGTTCAGAAGTCTGTTACAGAGCACTGTTCAGGAAACATCACATGATGTGAGTAAATCCTCATAGCACCCTGGGAGTTGGGTGCTAAGTTGTCTATAATTTTCAGGATTTAAATGAAGGGCCCAACATTTCTATTTTTTTTTCATTTTAAAAAGTATTTATCTCAAAAAAAATGAGCAGAATAAAAGCTACATAGATAGATGAGGGGGATAGAGAAACAGGGTGAACTGATCAGAGAGATTTCTTGAATGTTTTCATTTGCTTTCTTGTGCGTTGTGGAGCAACTACTGGATCTGCAGGATGGAAAACGGGTTGTTAGTTGGGGTGTCTCTACAAGCACTGGCTTCAGTGAAAAAGAAATTACAGCCCCCAAATATATACTTGTTTCCTTCCATTTGTCTGCTTTTCAGTTGTAGGAGATTGTGGGAACCAATTCAAGAGAGGCAGAAGGATCCACCAACAGAATCTCTGATCTCCCTTAATCAGTTCTGTGAGAGAAGATTCTAGGTTGGGCAAGACCTGGATGAGGCCTTAGAAGAGGGTGGATCTGGGCAGGGCTGGAACAGAAACTGGGTGCTATGTTTCTGATGTCCATGCTGGTGGAGAATTTCCAGTTCTCTCTCTCTTAAGCCTGCCCAGTAGAAACTGGACTCTTAGAGCTTGTGTAATTTTAATCTATTTTAGCCACTTCCCTGTCAATTTTTATAACACATGATAAAGAGGAACTTAAACAAATCTCTTAGGGTTTTTTAGTACAATTATGTGAGAAGCTAAAAACGTATTTTTATCAAAAAAAATAAATACAAACAATCACAACAATAACAATAATTATTTTGCCCACAAATAGGCCTTCAGGTGATGACATGAGAACTCACAGCAACAGCAACAGCACAAGGGAAGGGGAGCAAATGCAGCCAAGGTCCCCTGTGTACCTCTCTTCTCCCATCTGACCACAGGATGCTGAATACAGTCATTATTCCATTTGCTCTAGACTAAAAGTTTTTGGAAAGTAGAAACCATAAATTGTTCCTGTTCCTCTTTCACCACGATTGTAAGCTTCCTGAGGCATTCCCAGAACCAGATGCTGGTACTCTGGAATGCCGAGACTGGATGAGGCCTTAGAAGGGGGTGGATCTGGGCAGGGCTGGAAAAGAAACTGGGTGCTATGTTTCTGATGCTCATGTTGGTGGAGAATTTCCAGTTCTCTCTTTCTTAAGCCTGTGCAATAGAAACTTTACTTCCTGTACAGCCTGAAGAACCATGAGCCAATTAAATGATTTTCTTATAAATCACCCCATCTCAGGGTTTTCTAACAGCAATGCAAGAATAGCTTAATGTATTATATATAATGAAAGCAACTTATATATATATGTATATATATTTAACTTTTATTGCATTAGAGGTTTTAGGATACATGTGCAGAACGTGCTAGATAGTTGCATCGGTACACATATGGCAGTGTGTTTTGCTGCCGTCCTCCCCTTCAACCACACATGGCATTTCTCCCCAGGCTATCCCTCCCCAGCACTCCCCATGTCCCTCCCCCATTCCCCCCAATAGATCCCAGCGTATAGTAGACCCCTTCCCTGTGTCCATGTGTTCTCATTTTTCTCACCCACATATGAGTGAGATTCTGTGGTATTTCCTCTTCTGTTCTTGTGTCAGTTTGCTGAGAATGATGTTCTCCAGATTCATCCATGTACTTACAAAGGACAAAAGTCATCATTTTTGATTGCTGCATAATATTCCATGGTGTATATGTAGCACATGTTCCCAGCCCAGTCTATAATTTATGGGCATTTGGGTTGGTTCCAGGTCTTTGCTATTGTAAACAGTGCTTCAATGAACATTCGTGTGCATGTGTCCTTATAGTAGAACAATTTATAGTCCTTTGGATATATACCCAGTAATGAGATTGCTGGGTCAAATGGAATTTCTATTGCTAGGTCCTAGAGAAATCTCCACACTGTCTTCCACAATGGTTGAACTAATTTAAACTCCGACCAACAGTGTAAGAGTGTTCCTCTTTCTCCACATCCTCTCCAGCATTTGCTGTCTCCAGATTTTTTAATGACCGCCATTCTAAATTGCATGAGATGGTATCCCAATGTGGTTTTGATTTGCATCTCTCTAATGACCAGTGATGATGAGCACTTTTTCATGTGTTTGTTGGCCTCATGTATGTCTTCTTTTGTAAAGTGTCTCTTCATATCCTTTGCCCATCTTTGAATGGGCTTGTTTGTTTTTTTTCCTGTAAATCTGTTTGAGTTCTTTGTAAATTCTGGATATCAGCCCTTTGTCAGTTGGGTAAACTGCAAAGATTTTTTTTCCATTCTGTTGGTTGCTGATTCACTCTAGTGACTGTTTCTTTTGCTGGGCAAAAGCTGTGGAGTTTGATTAGGTCCCATTTGTCTATTTCGGCTTTTGTTGCCAATGCTTTTGGTGTTTTGGTGATGAAGTCCTTGCCTACTCCTATGTCCTGAATGGTTTTGCCTAGATTTTCTGCTAGGGTTTTATGGTGCCAGGTCTTATGTTTAAGTCTTTAATCCATCTGGAGTTAATTTTATTGTAAGGTGTCAGGAAGGGGTCCAGTTTCTGCTTTCTGCACGTGGCTAGCCGGTTTTCCCAACAACATTTATTAAACAGGGAATCCTTTCCCCATTGCTTGTTTTTGTCTGGTTTATCAAAGATTATATGGTTGTAGATATGTTGATTTGCCTCCAATGCCTCTGTTCTGTTCCATTGGTCTATATCTCTGTTTTGGTACCAGTACCATGCCATTTTGATTACTGTAGCCTTGTAGTATAGTTTGAAGTCTGGTCGTGTGATGCCTCCCTCTGTGTTCTTTTTACTTAGAATTGACTTGGCTATGCGGGCTCTCTTTTGGTTCCATATGAAGTTCATGGTGTTTTTTTCCAGTTCTGTGAAGAAATTCAATGGTAGTTTGATGTGGATAGCATTGATTGTGTAAATTACTTTGGGCAGTATAGCCATTTTCACGATATTGATTCTTCCTAACCATGAACATGGAATGTTTCTCCATCTGTTTGTGTCCTCTCTTATTTCGTTGAGCAGGGGTTTGTAGTTTTCCTTGAAGAGGTTCCTTACGTTCCTTGTGAGTTGTATTGGTAGGTATTTTATTTTCTTTGTAGCAATTGTGAATGGCAGTTAGTTGTTGATTTGTTTCTCTTTAAGTCTGCTATTGGTGTATAGGAATGCTTGTGATTTTTGCACATTGATTTTATATCCTGAGACTTTGCTGAAGTTGCTTATCAGTTGCAGGAGCTTTTGGGCTGAGGTGATGGGGTCTTCTAGGTATGCTATCATGTCGTCTGCAAATAGAGACAATTTGGCTTCCACCTTTCCTATTTGAATAACCTTTATTTCTTTTTCTTGCCTGATTCCTCTGGCTAGAACTTCCAGTACTATGTTGAATAGGAGTGGTGAGAGAGAGAATCCTTGTCTAGTGCCGGATTTCAAAGGGAATTCTTCCAGTTTTTGTCCATTAAGTATGATATTGGCTGTTGATTTGTCATAAATAGCTTTTATTACTTTGAGATATGTTCCATCAATGCCAAGTTTATTCAGGATTTTAGCATAAAGGGCTGTTGAATTTTGTCAAATGCCTTCTCTGTGTCAATTGAGATAATCATATGGTTTTCGTTTTTGCTTCTGTTTATGTGGTGAATTACATTTATAGACTTGCATATGTTGAACCAGCCTTGCATCCCCGGGATGAATCCTACTTGATCATGATGGATAAGTTTTTTAATGTGCTTTTGCAATTGGTTTGCCAGTATTTTATTTAAGATTTTTGCATCTGTGTTCATCATGGATATTGGCCTGAAGTTTTCTTTTCTTGTTGAGTCTCTGTTGGGTTTTGGTATCAGGATGATGTTGGTCTCATAAAATGATTTGGGAAGGATTCTCTCTTTTTTAATTATTTCGAATAGTTTCAGAAGGAATGGTACCAGCTCCTCTTTGTGTGTCTGGTAGAATTCGGCTGTGAACCCATCTGGACCTGGACTTTTTTTGTGTGTGGTAGGCTCTTAATTTCTGCCTCAACTTCCGACCTTGTTATTGGTCTATTCATAGTTTTGGCCTCCTCGTGGTTTAGCCTTGGGTGGACACAGGTGTCCAGGAATTTACTAGTTTGTGTGCATAGAGTTGTTTGTAGTATTCTCTAATGATGGTTTGAATTTCTGTGGAATCTTTGGTGATTTCCCCTTTATTGTTTTTATTGCATGTATTTGGTTGTTCTCTCTCTTCTTTTTTATCACTCTGGCTAGTGGTCTGTCTATTTTGTTGATCTTTTCAAAAAACCAGCTCTTGTATTTATTGATTTTTTGAAGGGTTTTTCTTGTTTCTATCTCCTTCAGTTCTACTCTGATGTTAGTTATTTCTTGTCTTCTGCTAGGTTTTGAGCTTTTTTGATCTTGTTCCTCTAGCTCGTTCAATTTTGACGATAGGGTGTCAATTTTAGATCTCTTCACTCTTCTCATGTGGGCACTTATTGCTATATATTTTCCTTTACAGACTGCTTTAAATTTGTCACAGAGATTCTGGTATGTTGTGTCTTTGTTCTCATTGGTTTTGAAGAACTTCTTTATTTCTGCCTTCATTTCATTGTTTATCCAAGCAACATTCCAGAGCCAGTTGTTCAGTTTCCACGAAGCTGTGTGGTTCTGAGTTAGTTTCTGAATTCTGAGTTCTAACTTGATTGCACTGTGGTCAGCGAGACTGTTTGTTATGATTTCAGTTGTTTTGCATTTGCTGAGGAGTTCTTTACTTCCAATTATGTGGTCAATTTTGGAGTAGGTGTGATGTGCTGCTGAGAAGAATGTATATTCTATGGATTTGGGTGGAGAGTTCTGTAAATGACTATCAGGTTTGCTTATTCCAGGTCTGAGTTCAAGTCCTGGATATCCTTGTTCATTTTCTGTCTGGTTGTTCTGTCTGATATTGAGAGTGGAGTGTTAAAGTCTCCCACTATTACTGTGTGGGAGTTTACGTCTCTCTGTAAGTCTTTAAGAACTTGCCTTATATATCTGGGTGCTCCTGCATTGGGTCCATATATATTTAGAATCATTAGCTCTTCTTGTTGTATTGATCCTTTTACCATTATGTAATGACCTTCTTTGTCGCTTTTGATCTTTGTTGCTTTAAGGTCTATTTTATCAGAGAGGAGTATTGAAACTCCTGCTTTTTTTTTGCTCTCTATTTGCTTGGTAAATCTTCCTCCATCCTTTTATTTTGAGCCTTTGTGTATCTTTGCATGTGAGGTGGGTTTCCTGGGTAGAGCACACTGATGGGTTTTGTTTTTTTTATCCAATTTGCCAGTCTGTGTCTTTTGATTGGTGCATTTAGCCCATTTACATTTCTGGTTAATATTGTTATGTGTGAATTTGATACTGCCATTTTGATGCTAGCTGGTTGTTTTGCCCATTGGTTCATGTAGGTTCTTCATTTTGTTGATTCTCTTTATCATTTGGTATGCTTTTAGGATGGCTGATACTGGTTATTTCCTTCTATATGTAGTGCCTCTTTCAGGAGCTCTTGTAAAGCAGGCCTAGTGGTGACAAAATCTCTGAGTACTTGCTTGTTCATGAAGGATTTGATTTTTCCTTCCCTTATGAAGTTCAATTTGGTGGGATATGAAATTCTGGGTTGAAAGTTATTTTCTCTAAGGATATTGAATATTGGCCCCCACTCTCTTTTGGCTTGTAGAGTCTCTGCTGAGAGATCTGCAGTGAGTCTGATGGCCTTCCCTTTGTGGGTGACCTGACCTTTCTCTCTGGCTTCCCTTAGTATTTTCTCCTTCATTTCAACCCTGGTGAATCTGACGATTATGTACCTTGGGGTTGCTCTTCTTGTGGAGTATCTTTGTGGTGTTCTCTGTATTTCCTGGAGTTGAGTATTGACCTGCCTTGCTAGGTTGGGGAAATTTTCCTGGATAGTATCCTGAAGAGTATTTTCCAGCTTGGATTAATTCTCTTCATTACATTCTGGTACACCTATCAAACATAGGTTGGTTCTCTTCACATAGTCCCACATTTCTTGGAGATTTTGTTCATTCCTTTTTGTGCTTTTTTCTCTAATCTTGGTTTCTCATTTTATTTCATTGATTTGATCTTCAACTTCTAATATTCTTTCTTCTGCTTGGTCAATTCGGCTGTTGAAACTTGTGCATGCTTTGCGATGTTTTCGTGTTGTGTTTTTCAGCTCCTTCAATTCATTCATATTCCTCTCTAAGTTGTCCATTCTTGTTATCATTTCCTCGAATTTTTTTTCAAATCTTTTTTCAAGGTTCTTAGTTTCTTTGCATTGATTTAGAATATGTTCTTTTAGCTCACTGAAGTTTCTCATTTTCCACCTTCTGAAGTCTGATTCAGTCATTTTGTCACACTCATTCTCCCTCCAGCTTTGTTCCTTTGGTGGTGAGGAGTTTTGGTCCTTTGTAGGAGGTGAGTTGTTTTGGTTTCAGGTGTTTTCCTCATTTTTGCGCTGGTTTCTTTCCACGTTTATGTATTTATCCACCTGTTGTCTTACTAGTTGCTGATTTTTTAGTTGGGTCTCTGAGTGGACGCCTAGATTGTTGATGATGAAGTATTTCTGTTACTTGGTTTTTCTTCTAATGGTCTAGCCCCTCTGCTGTACGAGTGCTGAGGTCCACTCCAAGCCCTGCTTGTCTGGGGTACACCTGTAGCAGCTGCAGAACTATGAGGTATGCTACCAGTTTCTTCTGCTGCTATCTTTTTTTCAGAATGTTCCCCTCCAAATGTCAGTCTGATTAGTCCTTTTTTTCAGGTGACTCTTTGGATATACAGGTGTCAGGCAGCTGCTTGAGGTGACTTTCTGTGCTTTATAGGAGTTCCAGTGCTGAGCTGTGAGCTCCATTGTTCATTCAGTGTTGTTGGGACGATGTGTTTATGTCTGCTGCCACAGAACTCATAAATCCCTTCTTTTTTTTCCCCACCCTCAGATGCTCTGTCTCAGGGAGTTGGTGCTTTCTTTATGAGTATCTGTTGCACTGTCCTTCCCAGCTAGTAGGTAGTCTATTCACTATTGGCCTGCGGAGGCTCCGACCTGCTAGCGTGAGTCCGCCCTGCTGCGATGGGGCTTTGTTTTGCTGTGGTGCGCTCCACCCTGCTGGCGAAGTCTCTCTGTTATGGCGGGTTGCCTCAGCAATGGCAGGTTGTGTCAATACTGGGCAGTCCTTCAGTAGGGGCAGATTGCATCCACAGAGGTGGACGCCCCTCCCCCAGTGGGCTGCACAGTCTTAAATTCAGCTTTGCCAGCAGCAAAACTCTCAACCCTGAGCACCTCCAATCTCTGTCCTGCTTGTCCCCGTGAGGGTGGAACCAGCCGAGCCTGATCACCTGACTTTCTGCCTCAGAGTCTGTCTTCTCTCTCTCTGTCTTTTTCTCCCCAATTTGAATGGTTGACTCTCTCACTGATGCCCCAGTAGCCTGCTGATAGGGCACTGGGATCCATGCGATCTCCCATGCTGCTGCCCAGTGCACCAGCTAAAATCAGGCTTCCCAGGAATCTCCTGGTCTGGCTCATTGTCCAACTTCCATTTAATCAGATGGACATGTCAATCTGCTTTTCCAAATCTCAGATTTCCAGTTTAACAGGGCACCCAGACCAGTGAGTTTTGTGCCCGGTGCCGCTGTGCTGTGGCGCCAGCTGAATTGGTCACGCGAGCCGGCTGCACTGGCATCCCATGTCTTTCCTACACCTAGAACTTTCAACGTTCTGTGGGCAAAAATGGTCCATCTGAGAATGTGGCTAGGACTCATCCTCTGTGCCTTCACTGAGAGCTGCAATCCTGAGTTGTTTCTATGGCATAATCTTGGAAGATCCCCAAGCAATTAATATATTTATCAGTTTGAGTCTCTAGACCTCTGCCTTGCTTTAACTCAAAGAGCAGGAGGTGACCAACTTTCATCTACTGCTCCTGAACATGGGATAATTTTCAGTTTATTTTAAAACCTTTCATGTTAAAAACCCCATCTTTTATGTAGAAAAAGGAAGGTGTCTGTGAGAATGTGTCTTTTAACTTATTTTTCTTTCTGAAACAAGATATGTTTCTCTGTCATTCTGGCTGGGGTGCAGTGGCTCAGTGTAGCTTTGACATTCTGGGCTCCAGTGATTCTCTCACCTCAGCCTCCTAAGTAGCTGGGACCACAGGTGCACACTGTTACAACTGGCCAATTTCTGTATTTTTGGCAGAGATGAGGTTTTGCTATGTTGAGCAGGCTGATCTTGTACTCATGAGCTCAAGTGATCCTCTAGTCTCAGCATTCCAAAGTGCTGGAATTACATGTGTGAGCATCCACACCAGGCAGATGGGTCTAAACTGATTTTAATCAGGGTACCTGAGCATGGAAAACATGCCCTTATTTTTTTCCTAATACAATGTTTGACAGTTATATAACTGTGATTTTTTTATTCCTGTGATTCATAAGGATATTATAGTAAAAGGCTTTGAAAGACTTTAGAAAAAAAGTTCTATATTGTGCTTAAAACCACCTTTTACTCTGAAAGCAAGTGCCATCCACATACATCTGTTGAGAAAATATTTTCTCCTGCTGCATTTTAGCCAAACAACTAAGTATGTCTTGAATTTTTTTTAATTTTTTAACAGGACAAATGTATTTTTCTAAGACCCCAAACTCAGCAGTGGCCATGGGGCACATCACCACAGCACACAAGGAAAGCATGCATAGCAAATTTATCTATCACCCAAAACCAGGGGTTGTAACCCCTCGGTGCAGATGGGAATCACCAGAGAGGATCTTAAAATTGTCTAAACACAAAAGACAATAGATAAATTCACTCAGAATCCCGGTAGTGGGATCTGGGCAACAGTGCTGTTTAAAGTTCTCTGGGTAACTATGGGGTACAAACAAGTTCCCAAATGGTGGCTTTAAATCTACCTCTTCCTGTGAACTAGTTGCAAATGGTTTCCTGAAATGAATGGAAAAATTTGCTGCTGAGTTGTGGTCTTCTAATCTTACCTGCATTACCTACTTTTCTTTGCAGAACTGACCTCTGCTACACATTTTATTCCTGATTCAATCCAGTTCTACTCACACCAAATGCATAGTAGGTGCTAGGTGCCCCTGCACTGATGAATCTCACTGTGGGAAGAGGACTTTGGTGAAGAATAATTTCATCCTAAAAAAAAAAAACTCAAAATGCTGAACTCAAATGATTCTCCTACCTTGGCCTCCCAAAGACCGAAGATTGTAGGCGTGAGCCACCATGCCTGGCCTATGCCCTAAGAAATTAAAACTATTATATTTACTAAATTGATGAAAACATGGAAACACCTAGAAGGACACCAAAAGTTAGGACATGGATAAACACCTTGAAATATTAATATTCATCTGATGATGCCCTGAGTAAATATGTCCAACTTTAAAACAATACAAAACAGTGCTATTATCCTGAGCTATTAAGTTAAAATATTGTGCAAATAGGTAACATTTACATTTTTATATATGTATTACATTCATGCCGAAAGACATGTATAAAGAAATCACATTAAGCTCAATTGATTTTTACGAAGTAAACACACTTGTGTAACCTAGAAATCGAAAACTAGCTTCACTGGTGCTCTGGCAACCACTTTCTCTCTTTTTGCTCCCCCAAAGTCACTAGGATCTTAAAAGCTAACATTGTAGAACAACTTTGTGTTCTTATACATGTTTTATTATAGAAAATTTAAAATATATAAAAAATGATTAAAAAAACGTACAATAGGCTTGTTACCCAGGCTCAACAACTAATACGGTGCCAATTTTGTATTATCTATACTTCAACCCATTTCTCAAGCAGACATTATTGTTTATGTGTGTGTGTGTGCGTGTGTGTGTGTGTGCGTGTGTGTGTGTGTGTGTGTGTGTGTGTGATATAAGATGTGGGCTCATTGAAGGTAAAATCTTGGCTGAGCACAATGGCTTAAGCCTGTGTAATTCCATCACCTTGGAAAGACAAGTCAGAAGGATCATTTGAGGTTAGGAGAACAGCTGGGCAACATAGTGAGATCACATCTCTACTATTTTTTTTAAATTAATCAGTCATGGTGGTAAATGCCTGTAGTTCCAGCTACTTGGGATGTTGACATAGCAGGATCCCTTGATCCCTAGAGTTTGAAGCTACAATAAGTTTTGATTGTGCCACAACACATCAGCCTGGGTGACAGAGTGAGACTGTTTCTACATAAAGAGAAATGTTCAGTCTTAACTAGGTTTTTACACATAAACACACCCATATAAACAATCCCTCTTTTAACAGAAGTAGTACAAAAATAAAAATCATTAATGTGAACCCCTTTCTAACTCAGACTTTATCTTTTAATTAGTTTTTTTTTTATAAGATGTGAACTCATTGAAAGGTCTAATCTTGGCTGGGCATGATGGCTCACATTTGTAACCCCATCACTTTGGGAGCCAGAGCTCAGGAGTTTGAGACCAGCCTGGACAATATAACAAGACCTCAGTGGGGCAACATAGTTAGACTTCATCTCTACAATGATTTTAAAAAAATTATTTCAGCATGGTGGTGCACATTTGTAGTCCCAGCTGTTTGGAGGTTGACGTGGGAGGATCACTGGAGTCTGGGAGGTTAAAGCTGTTACCTGAGTGACAGAGTAAGGCTCTGTCAAAAAAAAAGGTATAATCTTAACTGTACATGTTTGACACATCAGCACATTCATATAAACAGTCCCTCTCTTAAAAATGAAAGTACCCAATTTAACAATTATTAATATGCATGAGAATTATCTAGAATTTTTTTTTGTTTGTTTTCATTGGGATTTTATTGAAAGAGGGCACCTAGAAACATTATTTGAAATCTAGATTTTGATAAAAATAGGTCTGAGTTTTTTTCTCTTTTCGAGATGGAGTTTTGCTCTGTCATCCAGGCTAGAGTGCAGTGGTGTGATCTTGGCTCACCGAAACCTCCTCTTCCAGGTTCAAGTAATCCTCCTGCCTCAGCCTCCTGAATAGCTGGGATTACAGACATGCACCACCACACCCAGATTTTTTAATACATTTTTAGTACAGATTGGCCAGGCTGGTGTCAAACTCCTTATGTTGACCAGGCTGGTCTCAAACTCCTGACCTCAGGTGATCCACCCAACTTGCTCTCGAAAAGTGCTGAGATTATAAGTGTGAGCCACCATGCCTGGCCAGGCCTGAATTTTGCCTGAGAATTTGCCTTTCTAACAAAGTACAGCATATGACAGCTACAAGGTCACTTTTATCTAAAATAAATAGAATTTAATAAATGAAAATTGAATAAATTGACTTAGCTAATGTTAAAGGACAAAACACTAATATTATGTGTTATCTGTAGAAGTATATTTTAACAATGACATAAACTATTAAACAATAAATGTTATAATAATTTATTAACAAAATGAACAAAATTCTTATGATATATGTGAAAATGGATTCAGTAAAATATTCTCATATCTTGAGAGGGCACTGGTTAAAAACAGCAAAGACTTGGAGGTCATTGTCTCATCAAGTAAGTAGCACACCTCTCTTCACACCTTTTACAGAGTTAGCTAAAAAGCAGTCATTTACACAAGAGCAGATAATTTTTCTAGCTTTCTATCAAGTTTCTATGTTAATGTTGTTACAAAATTTGACTTGATTTTTTAAATAAAATTACCTGACAAAATTTTATATAATATTATATTGTAATTTTTCAAAATGTATTTGTAGGTGAAATAAATTTTATATGATATCATATTATAATACATAATGTTACTATGATAAGTTCCATTTACATTCAGACAATTTCATTAGGCAGTGTTTGTCCACTGCTAATTTTTTTTTGGTTCCACTATTTGCACAGCTGGGAAAACATAGACTCACCCAACAGTCTCTTCCTCTGTCTTTCTCCTCCTCAGAGAATCAGTTCATCAGTCAATCAAGTCATTTGTGACTGGAGGCTGAGGACTCCCTAACATAGAATGTCTCATTCCTGAATGCTGTTTTCAGAAGAGGGGGAGACATGAAGGGTCTTTTAGGGAACACTTGCTGTGACATAAACTAAGCCTTCTACAGTTTGAGAGCTCTGACCAGCAGAGACAGACTCCACAGTAGGAAGTGATGAGGCAGCTGTTCTGAACCCAGAGCTCCAACACACCATGTCCTGTCTTGCTGAGACAATTTTGAGAGGCTGCTCTGGAGTGTATCTTGATGGTGGATGTTGGAAAACACTGTCGGCTTTGATGGGATTCAGGTGGTGTCTGCTGTGTGAAAATGGGAGCTGAATATTCAGAAGCTAGGCTGTTTTTCTTGTGATCAGTTGGGTTACCGTTTGGAACCATGTCCATTTATACCAGGGAGCCTGAATAAATTGCATACAACACAGTGGTGCTCCTGGGAAGACTGAGGAAGGGTGAGAAAGGGGGCAAGTTTTTCTACCTAGACTTTTTGCTACTTCAGAAATCAGGGGCTGATTAGGTTAGCATAGGCTCTAACCTAATCATTAAATTTTATTGCATGTGATGTAATTATCTTCCTCATCTTTAAGGTAGGAAGGGCCATTTTATTTGGTATTTAGTTTTTCTTTGCATTTTCATTTTATCATATTTGTGTGAATCTAATACAATCAACCAAAAATTGACATTTGTTGTTTCCAAGCATTAAAGAAATGATAATATCCAAGTATAGAATTTAAACATTATGTATAATAAATTCTCTTTCTGTGCAAAATATATAACATGTGTCAATATAAGTATGTCTAATTCTGCATCTTGAAAGATGAACAGGATCATAAATTATTGCAACAGGAACTGAGACAGAAATCAGAAAGAACGATTTCCTGATCTTCTGATCCCTGTGCTCCTGGTTCTTTGTTTTCTTGACACTATGACAGGATTCTGAAAATGTCTCCCTTTAACTGTGGCTGGGTCCCCAGTAGAACTACACTAAGAAACGTTATTGAGGCTCTAATAAGTAATAGATAGGAGAAAACTGTTCAGTCAATAAGAGTAAGCCACGCCCAGCAGAGGAAGGCATAAAAAGCAAGTCCAGCAGACTAACCCACACTCTGCATTTGGACGTGTAAAAGAGAGCACCTTTCACTTGAGCTTCAACATGGGAAGGGGAAATGAAGACTCTGACCTCCACTACTCCTCAACCCAAACCTCCACAGTCCAGCCCGATTTCCAACAGATCTCCTTTACAAAAAAAAGGGCTCAAATGAGAAGAAACCATTCAAAACAAAAGACAATACTGGCTCCTCTCAGTCCAGTGAGAAGCACATATAAAGACAAGGTAAGCCCGTGGGCTGTTTCTGTGGAGGCTGGAAGGAAGGCTGGAATCAGGGATACTGAGCTATGTGTCTTTGGTAGGGTTTTATTTTGAGATTGGGGATGGAAAATGGCTTAGTGTCCTCAGGGGACTTTGAGAAATGTGTTCATTCATGACACTGTCAGAAGAGCTTCACTTGGAAGACTGTCCACACAAATGCATCAGAGATAGACTATGGGACTCTGCCTCGGAAGAGGTGAGTTAAGCGTTCTTTTGCAGTAGGATTGGAGTGCAACCCAAACTAGGAGAACTCTGAGAAAACCAAGCTCAAAGCCAGAAACAGCACTGATAGATCAGGTAAGATTTGAGTCTTTCAAGGTGGGAAGGAACAGGACAGCAACACAGGCTCCCCTGGCAAAGAAACTGGGAGCTTATTGGCATCCAGGGCTCTACCAATTTTGGACACTGGAGAACAGAAGAGAGCTGGGGTTTGGTGGTAACCTCAGCTCCTGAGTGTCCAGGATGGACTTTGAATTTCAGGGTGTTCAGTTGGAGGCACTTTCTCAAACGCTCATTGTATCTGAAGAACCAGAGTCCAGCTCAAGTAAGGGAAACTGCAGGAAAAGAACAACCAGTTCCAAGGAGAGCTGCCAAGACAGAGCAGGTAGGATCTTGGTGTTTTTTGTTGTTGGTGGTGGTTTTTCTTTGTTTTGTTTTGTTTTGCCCCAAAGGGCAAATAATCAGAAAACTTTTATATGAGGCTTCAGCAGGAAGGGAGTTACTTAGTGACTAAAAAATATTTTTGAGATCGTAGCATCCAGAATATATTTGGGGACTCAGAAGCAGTTCAGTTTTACTTTATTCCAGTGGTGAGATGGTCAGGAAGGAGTGGGAGAGACAAGTGGGGTTCACCTGAGCACACAGGAGTTTCTGGAAATGAGAGTCTGTGGGAACTGTTTTGGCAGTGTCTCACATGCTTTCTCTGTAGGAAACTGTCCAAAAGAGGAGTGTAGCTTAACAATGACAAAAAAGTCAAAGTCCTCCATTGCTGTGCATAACAGAGAAATCCAGGAGACCTGTGATGCCCACCGTAGGAGACATTCGAGGGCTCGCACTGGACACAGCAAGCAACACAGGTCTCGGGCACTAGGAGTTCAGCCACTGTCACTTCAAAAAAGCTTGGTGACCTCTGTGCGATCTACGTTGGAGGCTATTTATCAAGAGCTAGCTCAGGTGTGGGCACAGCTTGTCCATTCTTCACTGACCTGGGAGCAGTTCACATGGCTCACTCAGCTCCGGGGAGCTCTGTGTGCTCATGTGCAGACCTTCTATGCCATGGCCAAGCAGGCAGCTTATGCCTTCCCTGTTGAGGACTGGCTTGTACCAGACACACTGCCTGGTCCTTGGGATTCAGCCCTGCATAGAGATCCATCCCTCCCTGGCCAGGAGATAACTGAGCCTGTCAGTGGATCAGATGAGGCTTGAGCTGCAAGCACCCTGACCCTATTCAGCAGAGGATGCAGCTCTGGGAATGAGAACAAGGACCTGCTACTTCTCAGATTCTTCCAGATGACCAGCAGCAACGATTTTAGATTCACTGTGTTAATAAATAGCAGAACCTGAAGCAGTCACAGGAAAAAAACTTAAACAATATACTCAGAATGGTAAGCCCTGCATTTTGCAGACCACTAAGGCTACAGACTGATTTTCTACTTCATGTTAGATATTTGGTGCCTTTTGGATATCTGATGACAGTCATGCATTTATATGTAATCCGGAAACTATTAGAATGTAATATATGAGTTTGCATATTTTAGATTGTAGGAAAGGAACTATAAAATTATATGCTATTTTTTTTTTGAGACAGTGTCTTCCTATGTTACCCAGGCTGAAGTGCAATGGCACAATCTTAGCTAACTGCAACCTTCATTTCCTAGGTTCAAACAATTCTCATGCCTCAGCCTCCCAAGTTGCTAGGACTAAAGGCATATATATATATATATATTTCTTGTATTGTTAGTAAAGACATAGTTTTGGCTTTTTCCTCATATTGTTAGCAGAGACAGATTTTTGTCATGTTGGACAGATTGCTTTTCAACAAAAGTGATCCACTAGCCTTAGTCTCCCAAAGTGCTGGTATTACAGGCATGAGCTGCCTTACCAAGAAATTGCTCCTCTTTTAATTCAGAAATGGTTGTAGGTTCTCACTCTTCCAGCCTGAACCCATGGAGTACTAATATCCACAAACCAAGAATAGCATTACCTGTGGGAAAATGTCTATACATTTTTACAGTTTGATATAATTATAGTAAAATTACTATGTAATTGGTCTACTTTTAATTTTTACATAAAATTTAAGTCAAGATATATTAAACAGAAAATGGTTGTACTTATTTTTTTCAGCTGCCTCATGTATTTTTATTTTAAACATCCTAAATTTAAATTATATTGTATTTTACACATTTCAGTTGATTGTACTGTATTACAGAATATGAAGATTTCATAATATACTACAATACAGCATATTTTATTGAATTTGACATATATTCTACTTGCATTTTACACTGACATTATACAGTCTTTCACTGTGTAAGTGTATTATTTGTTTGGTTGTTTTATAATTTTCATTCAATGTAATAATGAAATAAACATTAATGCTGTTTGAAATTTTAAATTTTAAGATAATTTCTCTCTCTCTATGTGGAGTTTGTATTTACCATAGATGTGAAAATGAGAATATCTTATCTTCACTTTTGCAACATCTTAACCCTGACCTCCCCACAGCCCACAGCTCTTGTAATAGTCAGGGAATAGTGTTTAATCACTCCAGTAAATCGGACCAATTAAATGCTAATACGAAGATATAAATTGGAGGTATAGAGCTTTTGTTCTTCACCGCTGCAATAGAAAAGAATCACAGTAATGTGAGTCATGCAATTTTTGGATTGACACTGCTTATAAAAGTTATGCTTACACTATGCTGTAAAATGAATCTGAAATAGATTTATGGCTAATAAACAAATGCACATAAATAAGATGTCTAAATAACAATGTCCATACATTAATGAAAATGAACTTTATTGCTAAAAAATGTTGACACACAACTGGATCATATAATGTTAAAAAATAGAGATAGAAAAAGTAACAGAGACAGAGAAACTCAGGGATGGAGAGAGAAAAGGACAGAGGGACAGTGGAAAGGAGAAAGGGAGGAGAGAGGAAGAAAGGGTGACAGTGAGGGAGGGAGGGAGGAAGGAGAGGACAGAGGGAGAGAGACAGCAAGAGACAGATGGAGGAAGGCAGAGAGAAATCCATCCTCAGGCTGTGATGCAGGAGATGTTTCTTTTCTCTGTGGTTTCGCTCTTGTTTCTACAAGGAAAATGAACAAGACCAACACACCTGCGTGAGTGAGACTATCACAGCAAACGTGACACCCATAACCATTGCTGCCTTCCCAGAGAGAGGGCCTGAAAAACTCAAGATGGTCTTGGAGGTTCATTTCCGCACTCCACACTTCCAGGGTGGTTTCTCCCTGAAAACGTGTGTGATCCCAGAGAGAAGCTTCCAGTTTCCGTGGAATTCCTGGAGAACCACAGACAGCCAACCCAGAAAGCACCCCTTCCCCTTCCTCTCTGACCTCATCTTTACCCAACCACAGGCCCTGGTCCCAGTGATTTTCAGCTTTGGAAGCAGGGCTACCTGGGCCTCTTGGGCCCCTGAGTTCATGCATATTAACTAATGGAGGGGCTGGTAAGTCTTTATAAAAGTCGCTGGTGGGGCCAGCCTCCTGGCTGGATCTGCGTGTCGTGCAAAGGTCAACTGAGGGGCAGAGAAGCCCACCAGCCTCTCTTTGCTGATGTCTGACTGTGAAATTCTGGCCAGGTCTCCCAGGGATGGTTCTCCTCACACCTCCAGCAGCCCTGTCCCTGTGGAAGCCTGGGGATGGTGAAGAGACTCATTTGAACCTGGAGCCAAAGGGATGCCCTGCAAAAGTGCTTTGAGCGGAGCCATATCAAGGAATCTCCATCAGAGAAATCAAGGAATCTCCATCAGAGAACAGCTGGCCCAAGTGCTAGGCACTCCAGAGCCCAGGGTCCAGATTTGGTTTCAGAATGAGAGATCAGGCCAGCTGAGGCAGTGGCAGGTGAGCATCTGGTCTCTGGAGTGGAAAATGCAGTGCAGAAGAAGGCAGGTGAATGCAGACTGCAGTCACCGGATCCCAGAACATCACCATCCTCTGAGCCATTCTGAAAGATTGCTTTCCAGGCATTGCCACGGGAAAGGAACTGGCCAGAGGGCTTCCGTGAGTCAGGCAGCAAGGGCCATCCATCTGCTCCAGCACAGCTGGGCTTCGCAGGCAGAAGAAATCTCCCAACCTTCCTCGGCACTGGGGACTTTTCAGTTTGCTGCCCTGGCTCCTCCGGAAGTGGCATTCATACCCTAATGACCTCCACACCCCAAAGATTTTGGAAACCAGACCTGCAGCAAGGCAGCCTACTGGGAGTGGGCTTCATGGGACAACTGGGACCTGCTCAAGCTGAATCACAGGGGTCCACAGACAGCAGGCCAGGCTTCTGGACCAGCCCAAGCAGAGGTCTCATCCCTTTTTCTGTTGTGTTCTTCAGTGGGGTGGGTGGAGATGTTTGTCCCGAGAAATGCCAAGCCCAGGCAGCAGCCAGCCTTGCTCTCCTTTCAGCAGCTTGCCTTCTCTGCCTTCCCGCTCTGCCATCACTCACCACCACTGTCCCGCCAGCCTACTTGCCATCACTGTGGAGTGCCTGGCAGCAAAATGCAGACCCTGAGACACTGCACAAGCCAGGGTGCAGCCCTTTCCAGGAAGGAAGGAAGGCAGGCAGAGAGGTGAAAGGAACAGAGACAGAGAGGGAGGGAGGAAAGGACAGGTGAATAGAGGGACCTTGGAAGGGAGGGAGGGAAAGAAAAAGAGGGGACTAAGGGAGGAAAGGAGGAAGAGAGCAAGGAAGTGAGGGAGGGAAGAACTGAGGGAGGAAGGGAAGCAAAGAGGTAGGGAGGGAAAAAGGGAGGGAAGGAGGGAAGAAAGGAGAGAAGAAGCGATCCTGTGGACTATTTCCTGATCTCTTTGGGGACACAGAGACTTCCAGGGAAGGGTGGAAAACCAGCATTGTGTCAGTGCTCCCTTTTCCAGTTTCCAAAGACGCCATATTGGAAACTCTCCCTGTTGCAGGGAGACAGTAATCATTCTCTGTGGTTGGGCTCTCATTTCCTACATGAAAATTAACAAGATCCACAAACTTGCCTGTGTGAGACTATCATCTCAACTTCAACACCCACACTGGCAATAGAGCTGGCAGCCTGATGCCAGAGGAAAAGGGAATGATGGACATCAAGACCCCCCACCACCACTGCCATGAACAAACCCTCCTCCGCCCACACACAGACACACACAGGCACATGCGAGCGGGGACACATGCACACACACACAGACACAAGGACAAAGACACAGGCAAAGCTTGAAAGAGAGTAGGGGTTAGAGGGATGGAGAGATAGAAATGGAGAGAGAGAGAGTGATAGAGAAAGAGAGAGAGGGAAGGGAGAGAGGGAGATGTGACAGAGATTGCACCAGATAGAGAGGGAACAAAAAGAGAGGGTGAGGAGCTAGAGAGTGAGAGTGAAAGAGCCTTGGAGAGGAATTGCTCTGCTTTGGTAGACAGGACCCCTTTGAATAGGCTGGGTAGGGTGGAAGGTGCTTGGTCGGGGCCAGAACTGGGTGGCAGGGCTGCCCACGAAGGAACAAGGGAGCCCCAAGACATGTTTTTTCTTGGATTGGTTGGTTGCTTTGGTGGTGTGTTTTATAGGGTTCTTGCTTTGTTGGCTCCTCCTTGCCCTCTTGGTGCAGTGGGACCTGAGATTTGTAGAGTGGTCCTTCTGGTGAGAGCTGTGTGTAGAGCATGACCACTGGCCCCAAGGCTTGGGTGTCTCTCATGTCCTCGAGACTGAAGTTTACATGAAGCTGGTGGCAATGGGAATTTGGGTGCACAGGGAGGGTTTTCATAGTGGCTGGTGAAGGCAATGATCTTTCCCCAGGGAAAGCAGCCCATGTGTTCTGGAGCGGAGGTCTTGGCTGGCATCTGTGGAAACCGCTGCCCCTGCCTGCCCCTTTACCCAGCTTGAATGGTTGCAGCAGTGCCACATGAGTCAACTGAATTGCCTTGGCATCCCAGGAGCAGGTAGACACCAGGAATGGCTCTGAACCTGCACCTGTGCTTTCTGCGTTGGGTCCCGGCCTGCCCCGCCACGTCTGGGCTGGTGCTGAACTTCTAGTGGGGCTGTGGCAAGGCAGAAGAGGTTGGATGCTGCTGCCTGGTGGCCAGTTAGTGGCAGACCCCCACTAAGAGGTCCTGGGCTGACGCGGGGGAGCAGGAGGGTGGAAAGGGGGTAGCAGAGTCAGGGGACCATTGAGAAGCAAGATGACGAAAGGGGAAAGGAGGGAGGCAGCGGGAAGCCAAAATCTGACAGCACCTGGTTTTC
The DNA here is from genome assembly GCA_031835075.1 of Saguinus oedipus. Lineage (NCBI taxonomy): Eukaryota > Metazoa > Chordata > Mammalia > Primates > Cebidae > Saguinus > Saguinus oedipus. The sequence goes on from CM063171.1 coordinate 25,247,930, forward strand.
CCAGGTGGTCTTCCACTGCCAAATACTAATCAGGCCGAGCCCTGCTTAGCTTCCAAGATCAGAGAAGATCTGGCGCCTTTAGGGTTGTCTGGCCAGAGACGCTGGCAGCAGCCCTGACAGCCACAAGAGTCCTGCGTGGCTATGGCCACTGGACTGCAACCATCGCTGCCACCCCAGGGCCTCCAAACTCAGATCAGGGACTTTCCAGCTCTCCTTGGGGCCAGGCTGCTTTCCCCGTCTACACATAAGCACTACCAGCACCCCCACTGCACCTTCCCACTACCTCTAGGAGCTTCCTGCAGTCACCAGCAGGCGAATCAAGTGGGGGACCACTGCTGTGCTGTCCTATTGCCGTGTCAAGATGCCAAAGGCCTCTGTCTCCTGACCAGCCTCTGGCCTCTCCAGGCGGCTATTTTTCCGTTGACTTTCCAGGCTGTCTTCCCACTCCCGAGCTTCCACCACTTGTGGTGTTAAGGATGGGATGTGCTCTGAAGCGTCAGGGCTTAGGGCTCAGTGATCTTAGAGGATTCCCCCCACCCCTCCTGCAAGGCCCGCTCTTTCCCCATTCACAAGGGCTGCCCAGTGGGTGACAGTCTGCCCAGCCCCAAAGGCCCTTTTTCTCACAATGCCCCACCACTGTCACTTGTCTCTAGGAAAACTCAGCCCCTGGGCACCTGGGTAGCCAGGCCCGGCTTTGTGTGGTGCTAACACTAGAGCTGGCAGGCTGATCCCTGGAGAGAGGGTCTGATGGATACCCAGACACCCCACCACAACCACAAGCAAACCCACCGCCTGACACACACACAGAAGCAATGGGCATGCGTGTGTGGGCTCCCGCATGCATGTGCACAGATGCAGCTTGAAAGAGAGCAAAGGAAAAAGAGATGAAGAGATAGAAATGGAGGGAGAGAGAGTGCTAGAAAGAGAGAAATGGAGAGGGAGAAAGGGACAGAAAGAGTGTGAGGTGGAGGGGGGAGAAGAGAAAGAGAGAGGGTGAGAAACAAGAGTGGGAGAGCAATAGAGCTTTGCAGAGGAAGCCCTCTGCTCTGGCACACAGGTCCCTTTTGAGCAGGCTCGGGTAGGGTGGAGGGTGCTTGGGCTGGGCCAGTACAGGGTGGCAGGGCCACTCATTGGGGGAGGACCAACGGAACCCTGAAATGTGTTTTTTCTTGGATTGGTGGGTTCTTTTGGTGGTGCCTTTCATAGGGTCCTTCCTTTGTTGGCTCCTCCCTGTTCTCTTGGTGCAGTGAACCCCAAAATTTGTAGAGTGCACCTGTCCATCTGGTGAGAGTTGTTCCACCTAACATGCCCATGGGGCCAAGATCTGGGTCTTTTTTGTGTTCTCAGGACTGGTGTGTACACGAAGTTGGTGGCAATGGGAATCCAAATGCACTGGAAAGGTTTTCACGGTGGATGGCTAAGGCAATGATCTTTCTCTGGGGAAATCAGCCCATGCCTTCTGGAATGCAGGTCTTGGCTGGTGTCTGTTGGACCCGATGCCCCTGCCTGGACGGTTGTTGTGGCACAGATGAGTGAATTGAATCGCTGAGTGTCCCGAGAGCGGGAAGACACCAAGGAAGACAGGACACTTGTGCTTGTGCTTTTGGGTCGGATCTTGGCCCACCGCACCCCACTAAAGCAGGGCTCCTGGTGGGACATCGAGGAGGGAAGAGGTGGAAGAGGTGGGATGCTGCTGCCTGGCAGAGCTGTAGCCCCAGATGCCCACCAGGAGGTTTCGGTCTGTGGTGGGGACCGCCCGCAATAGAAAATGCAGAGAAGAGTCAGGGGTAGGTTGGAAAGCATGGGAAAAAGGGGGAACGAGGGAAGGAGAGGAAAGCCAAAAGCCTACAGCACCCAGTGTTCCCAGGCATTCTCCTATATAAGTCCTAACCAGGCTCAACCTTGCTTAGCTTCAATGGTCAGATGAGATCTGACGCATTGGCTTCAGGTCTTCCCCCTGGTGTTTGTGCTCTGGAGCACCCATGACATCAGACCACTAAGGACGGGGTGTGCTCTGGGGCACCAGGGCCCAGTGCCCATGGTTCTTATCCAGTCCTCTGCCTTGCAATGGAGGGATTGTTTTGGATCCAATGTCACCCCTCCTGCAAAATCCCCTCTTGTCTCACCCTCCCAGAGCTGCCAGGGCTGCCCAGGGGTGAACAGCCAGCCCAGCGCCATGGGCCCTTTTTCTCATAGTGCCCCTACCACTGTCGCTTGTCATGACAAGGACCCAGGCATTGGGCAAGTGGGTGGAGGGTGGGGTCTGCTTTGCCTGGAGCTGGCTCTATAGACAGCAGCCTGGTCCCAGGAGAGAGGGGCTGACGGACACCCAGACACACCCCACCACCACCACCACGAGCAACCCCATTCCCACACACAGCCACACACGGGTATACACGTACACACACAGACAAAAACACAGAAACAGCTTGAAGGAGAACAAGAGAGAGAGAGGGAGAGATAGAAATGGAGGGAGAGAGAGACAGCGATAGAGAGACAGAGAAGGAGGTGGAAAAGAGAAGGGAACAGAAAGCTCCAGGTGGAGCAAGAAGAAGTGAAAGAGGGAGGGTGAGGGAGCTAGTGGGGGAGGACCAATGGAGCCCTGAGAAATGTATTTTCTTGGATTGGTCGGTTGCCTTGGGAGTGCGTTTTCTAGAGCTCTTCCTTGGTTGTCCTCTTGGTGCAGTGGGCCTGAGATTTGTACAGTGTGCCCTTCCGTCTGGTGGGGGCAGTGGCGGTGGCACTGAGCCTGTGCACCGGCTGAGGCCTGAGTCTCTCTCAGGTCCTCGGGACTGGAGTTTACAAAAAGTTGGTGGCAACACGAAACCGGGTGCACAGACACGGTTTTCCCGTTGGCTGAGAAGGCAATGCCCAGCCCCCAGAGAAAGCAGCCCATGCATTCTGGAGTGGAGGTCTCGGCTGGCATCTGAAGGACCTGCTGCCTCTGCCGGTCCCTTCTCTGGGCTTGGAGAAATGCAGAGGTGCTGCATTAGTGAATTAGATTGCCTGGGCCTTTCAGGAGCGGGAAGACCCCCGGAACTGCAGGGAACACGCTCCTGCGCCTTGCGCCAGCTGGAGCGGGGCTCCTGGTGAGACTGCAGCCAGGCAGAAAAGGTGGGATGCTGCTTCCTGGAGGTGCTGCAGTGGCAGACCCCCAGGAGGAGGTCCCAGACTGCAGCAGGGTCCCAGGTGGGTGAAAAAGGGGGATCAGAGTAAAAGGGCAATTGGGAAGCCCTTCGACACAAGGGGGGAAAGAAGGAGGGAGATGGAAGCCAACAGGTTGCATCAGTTAGTATTCCTAGCTGGTCTCCCATCCAAGTACTTACCAGGCCGGACCCTGTTTTGCTTCAGAGATCTGATGAGATTGGGCCCTTAAGCCAGCAGTGGCTCTGCACTGCCCCTACTGTTCCACTCAGCCTTTGCCAGGCTCCCTCAGGGATTCCCAGCCTCTTGCCCACGGCCAGGCTGCTCTCCCTCTCTACTGCTGCCTTGTAAACCCTGGAGTCATGTGCCTCAGTTTTCCCATCTATAACATGGGTGCACCTTTTTCACCCACAGCCTGATACCCAGAGTCAGCTCAGCCACACAATGAGCCCCATGGGACAGGCATCCAGAGCCATGTCAGTATCCCAGCCCCTCCTCCCTCCTAAGGGAACCTTGACCGTCAGTGGTCAGGTCCCACCCCAGACGAGACCTACTTGCCTGGAGTCAGGTCTCACCTGTGTCTTCACCTCAGCCTCCCATCTCCCTCACCTCCCCCGAATGGGGACCCTGCAATGCAGGAGACAGTGCATGTGCACTTCAGCCCCATGATGGCCACGTCCAGGTGCCTGCTGCTACTCAGCTGAAGGCAGTGTTCTTCTGTCCGGGGGCTCAGCTTTTGACAATTCCCCGGAGGGCCCCAGTTGCCTCTCATTGATGGGAATAGAGCCCCTTATTGAGGCAGAACCTCCTGGGGGTGCCCTCCTCTCCCATCATCAGAGAGACCCTCATGGAGAGAGTGCTGCAGCCACACCTCCTGAGACCCCTTGGCCCCTCCTGGGCCAGGCAGCCACTCAGTAAACTTAGCCATGAAAGCCTTCTCCTGGAAGCCTTGTGGAGACCCAGCAGGCACTCTCTGTCACATGCACATGGAAGGGGCACAGCATGCACTGGGTGAGCTGCTGCAGCTGTTGGCTCTGATTTCTTCATGGGAAGAAGTCAGCACCAGCAGTAGCTGGAGCCCAGCAGGATGTGGTCCAGGACACCAGCCCCACACCACCCTTGACCCAGACAGTAAAGTCCATGGGACCCCCTCCAGGTGGGTGGCAGCTCAGCTCCACTTAGTTCCCATTGCTGAGGACCAATTGTTTCTGAAGGCAGGCTTGCCTCTGGCCTGGGACCTTGGTGGGTGTGATGAGTGATTGAAGCAAACACAAGGAAAACTGACACACAAGGTCCTCAGGAGGCACTGTGGCACCATCTGTGCCACACCACTGTGGCACTCCATCTCTACAGGCATACCAGTGGAGGCCACGGCAGCTGTGAGTGAGGAAGGATTGACCCAGAACCTCGGGTCCTGCCAGACAACCCTCAAACCCTGAGCTGGAAACTTCCTCTAAAGGGCCAGTAGTCAATATTATCAGCTTTGTCAACCATTTTCCATGCCAAGGACTTAACTATGCTATTGTAGCCAGACAGCAGCCCTCCCCAGACCACCTGTAAACAAACAGGCATGGTCGGATTCCTGTACAGCTTTATTCATGAACAGGCAACATTCAGATTCCACAGTGTCATGAAGTATAATTGTTTTGATTTGTTTGAACATTTGGAAATGTAAAATCCACTCTTAGCTCACCGGCAACACAAAAGCAGATGGGGCCAGCCTGCACTTGGCTAAACTCCAGCCAAGATGGAGCTCAGAGGAGTGGATGTCAGGGTGGGTAAGCCCAGCACCTTCACAGTGGAGATTCACCCCAGGAGAGGTCCCTCTCAGCACCCCTCCTCATCCCTCATCTGGGCTTCAAGAGCAGCTCAGGTAGAGTAGGGGAACAGAATGGACCTTAGCAACAAGGATGGAGATGCCAGCTCAGGCAGCGTGTGGATGGATCCCCTCAACAGTGCACACTGCAGGCACCATTTACACCAAGGTGAGCACAGACACAACCAGCCCAGGAGGTGTGGGGGTCCTCTGGGGAAGGGAGTAGTCTCTACCCTGCAGCTGATGTGGAAGTGTCACATAGCAGTCATTACAGATAACACACTGAAAAAAAAGAGGAAAATACAAATAGGACGCCAGTTCTGGCCAGTTGGGTCTCACTGGCTAGTGGAGTGAGGAGGCCCAGGTGGGCTTACTAGGGTGGTTGGTGCTGGGCTCCTTCCTACAGGGATGTTGGGACCCCCAACTCACAAACTAAGACCCACATAAAGTCCCCAGAGGCTCAGGGATGTCTGTCAGTCATTAGGCAAGGGGGTCTGAGCTAGAGCCACAGAGCAGGAGAGGAGCACTGGTCACATCACCCTGAGGGCTGAGAAGCTGGGGTGGGGGCACACATCCAGGGTCAGATGCATGACGGTGGATCCCAGGACCCTCACCCTGCCCAGTGCCTGCCCATCTTCCAAAGGACCACCAAGACCTGAGACTCAGAGACACACACCTGATCATCACACCCGGACTTTCCTGAAAAAAAAAAAAAAAAAAAAAAAAAAAATAGACATGCCTGGTGCAGGTAGACAGTCTGGGCTTGGGGCCAGGAAAAAGGTGGGGGTTCTACTGGGTAGGCCTGCTTCCCCAAACCTAGCTGGGATGGTTGACCTGCACTTGTCATTCTGCCAATGTGCAGCCTAGATGTGAGGGCTCAGCTGTACACTCTGGCCAAATCAATCACACTCCACAGCCAGGTCCAGTTCTGCCCATCCCACCTAACCTGGCCCCCCATGCCTAGTGCCTACCAAGATCCTGCCAGCCAGAAGGACCCATCATCATCTCTTAAAGCATACATGCGTGCCTGCATCTCATAGGGATCCATAGCTCAGGGACAGCGCCTGTGGACTCCCATGGTCAGGGGGTCTCCTGAAAACCCCCGGCTCTCCAATCATGACCATCATATCTTTTGGGGACCACCAAGCACTGGTCACTGATTGCCCCCAAGAAGGCAGAGAACGGGCTGGTCATGTCAGCCTCAGGCCTGGGCCCTGTCCCCAGGGAAATTGCTGGTTAGTTCTGGGTTGGACTTCACATTGACAACAGGTCAACCCATGTGGTGCAAAAGCATTCTCTTCAATCTGGTCCAACAGGAGGCTGGGGGACCCAGTGCAGAGCCCAGGCCAGCCTGCAGTGTTTCCAGCAGTGTGGGGTGGGGAGCAGAAAAAGGTCCCACACTCAGCCAAATGCTGTCCCCTGACCTGCTCACCTACCCTGCACAGGGATCCAAGATTACAGGCAGAGGCAGGCAGTGGAGTTCCTGTCTCCTAGGATCTCATCCAGGGCACACAGAGGCCTGAGAAAGCCAGGCAGGGGCTGAACTGGGGGAGTCAAGCAAGGGGATGCCAAGTGAAGGGCAGTGTGCCACTGGGCATGACTGGCACTAAGAATTCAGGATCTAGCTGGCCCTGAAAAGGTGACCACAGGACAGAGGCTGGCCAAGCCTCTTTACACCCCAACCAGCTGCCAGGCACACATGGTGCCCCTCACTTCCCTTGAGGCCCCAGGAAGGGCTCTTTCCTAATCAACACAATGGGGACCCCACCCACACCCACACATACAGTGGTGTTCACACACATCAGAGAAGTAATCTACTGCTGTGCCAATGTAAGGAAGGAATATCACCCCCCCACACACATTTCTCAGCATCATCCCCAAATGGTGCTGAGCTTGGGGTGCCCAAGCCAACAGCCCACCGATGCAGCAGCCTGAGGAATGCCATGTCCTAGAGGGACCTGCAGGGCCTCGGGGGCATTTCACAGTCAGGGTATCTTCCTGACTTTGTCATTCACTGACCCTATGCCTCAGTTTCCTTCACTATGACACGAGATAAATCCCACCCACAGACCTGGGGACCCAGCAAGGCCACTGCACCAGGTTAAATGGCTGGAGTGTACAAAAGCCAGGCTGAGAGGCTCTGCCCATGGTATCTCACCCTGAGAATGAGGTCCACCAGTCCATAGCCAGGCCAGCCTGTGGAGAACAGCTCCCAGTTCCCAGTACCTTCAGTTGAGGTCCCAGCGCTCTGGGGGAGGCACAGGGTGGGATGGAGTGGAAGGACACCTTGTCATAAGAGCCCTGGGCAAACCTGAGAGAACAAGCATTAAACTGAGACTCAAGTCTGAAGCCGGCTCCACCAAAAGATTTGGGTTTGGGGTGATGTGAGGGCTGGGGTCAGGAAACAAATCCTCTGGTTTTACACCCACAGGAAGATCTGTGAAGCACTGTTGGGTAGAGCATATGTTGCCAGGTGTGTGCTTGAAAAGAGCCTAAGAAGAGGGGCCTCCTGGAAGGAACCCCGACGCCATGGGAGAGGGTCCAGCCTTCCCGCTTGGCATCTGGGCACATTCTGCAAAGCTTTTTTAAGAAAGCCAGGAAATTTAAAAGAAATCCAGAGGCCAGCTAGACTAATGGGGCTTTACTGGAACTATCTGGCCTAATCCTCCAAACAACCCAGCCACAGCAGCCCATCAGTCCTCTAGGGCAGGTGAGGGACCTGAGGTAAGAGGAGGACACCCAACAGCTTCAGACAGAGCCCACTATGCCCCCACACCTCTCCCGTGGCAGCTCCAACCCCTGCTTTTTCACTAGTCAGGCACTGGGGCTGCTGGGCCAAGGCCACTCCCACACGCAGAGAAGCAGCGTCAGGCTTCTGCCTGACTGGGGACTGGGACACTGCCCTCCTGAGACTCTGGAGCTGGCTGCACCAGGGATGCGGCCGCGGGGTCTGGGAGCCTGGCGGGACATTTGCAGTGGTCTGCGCACCAGCCCCTACCCTCCACAGGCCTCTGCGGGGACCCACGTGGCGGACCCTGCGGGGCTGCTGCCCCCAGCCTGCGACAGCGCCCCGCCGGGCCTTTGGAGCACTCCCTGGGGCAGAGGCCTTGGTGTCCTCAGGCTGATGCCCTGGCCTGCTACACCCACGCCCAGCTCCGGCCCCAGATGAGGGGGGCAATGCTCCTCGGGGAGGGCAACCGGGAAGGCGGTGCAGGGGCGGAAGTGGCGGTCCAGGTTCCTGCTCATGACTTTGCCCACCAGCCGGCCCAGAGCTCCAGGGCCGCCTGGAGCCTCTGCCACTTCCCGCCGCGGTCCCTCTGGTCCCTCTCTGAAGGCTGCGGAGCTCTCCGGGTACTGGGGCCATAAACTCTCCAGAGCTGGAACCCGCGTCCCGAGGGCTGCCACCGGGACCGCTGGAGATCAGAGCCCACCTGGTGCCCAGGACCCTTCTCTCGCCGGCCTGGCCCCGCGCTTAGGCCTAGGGGCCGCTTGCACCTGACCCGCTGCCTGGGTCTTGGAGGAGCTCGCTGCCCACGACTCCCACGTGCGCACTCTGGTTGGTCTTTGCCAGGGGCGGCCTTGTGGGCCAGCTTCCCACCCCTGATGCCCAGGTGGCGCCCACCCTGGCTCCACGGCTAGGGGACTGGCTCCTCCTGGGGGCCCTGGGCTGGGAGGCAGGGGTGTTAGGGGAGAGGGTGGGACCAAGAGCAGACCCTGCTGTGTGCACAGTGAGGTTGAGCACAGGCCTCTTTTGCACAGCCTGTGGCTTCAGCTGGGTCTGTGCTGGGGCTCGGAGGGTGGGATCTGTGAGGCAGGTGATGTCAGGGAGACTTCACCAAGAAGGAGTGGCAGAGCTGACCTCTGGGGTGTGAGCAGGTCTTTTTCAGGTGGTAAAGGGCAGGAGCAAATTGCTGGCAGAGACAATTGTGTGTGCAGACACCTGAGGGTGAAGGGGAGGCAGCCTATCTACCCCACCCACAAACTGCAGGAGACCGAACCCCAGAAGCAGAGAGTTCACTGTGGCATTGATGAAGCAAGTCTAGAAACACACATGTAGCTAAGCTGTGAGTTCTGTGTCAGAAGTCCCAACACTTACTCCCCCCAGGAAGACACAGGTTTGGAGGTTGGCTGCTTGAGGCCTCAGAAGGGACAGCAGGGGCCAGAGACACCAAGTAGGGGTAACTTACCCTAGGACTCTGAAGGACAATGTGGGGAGCTGGTGGCAGAGCCTGAGCTGGCCCAAGGTGGCAGGGTGGGGACAGATTCAAGGTGTAACAGGGACTGATAACCTCAGTTCTCAGAATGTGCCAGCCTGGCCTCCTGGTCCAGCCAGCAAGTAGTCGGTGCTGCCCTGCAAAGACTCTAGGGGTGCCTGGATCCCCTTCATCCATGTGACTGGTGACTTCGGTGCCCACCCTCACAAGAAGAGAGATCTTCCCTCACATTCAGGCAAGCCCAGGAAAGTCATGGTCCTATGTGAGCCAAAGAGGACAGAAGGCAATGCCTCAGCCCAGTGTTTCTGCCCCCACTGGCTTGTGGCCTTGGGTACTTGATTTGTACTGCAGGAAAATGGGCAATGAAAGCCCCTCCCTAACTGACTTCTCACTCCACTCTGACCAGCCCCACTGCCTATGCCAACCCTACAGCTCCAGGTACAGAGGCTGGACTGGCTCTGGCCTGACCTCACGGCCTTCTGATGGCTCCAGCACTTGGCATGCCTCATGCTCACCCCTTGCCACCCACCTGACAGCTCAGCATGTCTGCTCAATGCCTGCTCCAGACAAGCCCAGATTCTCCAGAAGTAGCAGAGGGAACTGAGCTGAGAATGAAGTCCCAGCTCACTGAACATTAAGTGGGCTTTCCAGCCTCCCCTTTCAGTTCACAGCCCCAGGAAAGTGCCCTCCAGGGATTGGATCCCAGGGGCCACAGCAGCACATTGTGGCCTAATCTATTCACTAGGTAATTAAACAGTTACTGAACAGGCCAGGATGGCCGTGGGCCCTGACATCAATTCCCTTTCCCTGTGAGGGTGCCGGGATGTGTTTGCCATCCTGCTGTCTTTGTGGAAAGAGCTAGCAGGTTGAGCAAGTCTCAGGGGCCAGCCATGGGACAGCGCACCTAGGAGTTGCCTCTTCTGCAATCCTCAGAAGCCCCTGACTGCAGGGGGTTCTAGTGGAGGTCCAGACACCTCTCCCAGGTTGATGCCCACAGCCCCTCCCTGGCCTGTTCCCTCTACACGTGCCCCTGCTGGTCTCTGGGAGGGGAGCATCCATCCATCTTGTGCATAGTAGCTTTCTGCTCCGTTTCCATGAGGACTGTCTCTTTGGCGGAAATGCCCAGTAGGGGGCCTTGAGCCTGTGCTCAGTAATTCTCTGTGGAATTCTTTCTCATCCCTTTTCTATTACAGTTGATGTGACATCTTTACAGTGTTGTTGAGGACATAAACTAGATGCTTTTCTAATACTCTTTGGTGGATCTGTTTTAGAGCTGGGCAGTTACTGAGACAGATAGTCGATTAGTGGTGGCTTTTGAATTGTGACATCTTGTTCTCTAGTCTCTTGCTTCTCCTGGTAGGGGGAGACCCAGCTTGTCTAGAGTGGGTGTAGGTCAGGTGATACCAGACTGTAGCATAGGTGGACCCAGGGCATCAGCTGAATCCCCTTCCAGTCCAAGCAAAGAATGGGATAGTTGTGAACTCATAATAAGCCGGTAATTCATTTGGAAATCTAGGGATATTGAAGAGGAAGCCATGTAGGCATTTCTTTTCTGTCTCTTTTTTTTTTTATTAGATGGAGTCTTGCTCTGTTGCTCAGGCTGGAGTGCAGTGGTGCAATCTCTGTTCTGCAACCTCTGCCTCCCCAGGTCAAGCAATTCTGCTTCCTCAGCCTCCTATGTAGCTGGGCCTACAAGTGCCTGTCACCATGCCTGGCTAATTTTTGTATTTTTAGTAGAGATGGTTATATACCATATTAGCCAAGCTGGATTCACAAACTCCTGACCTTGTGATCCACCTGCCTTGGCCTCCCAAAGTGCTGGGATTACAGGCGTGAGCTATCACACCCAGCCGACATGACATTTCTTGTAGTAACAAAATCCTCCCTGAGCTTCTGGATCTGTGCTATGAGAGATACTTCTTATTTTTTTATTTCTTCTTTATTTCAGTGGGTGGAACTTTTAGAGCAAAACAATAGTAACAATGGTTATTTCAAACACTCTTTTGTTTCTGACTTGAATGTTGAAGTAACAATTGTTATTTCAAACACTCTTTTGTTTCTGACTTGAATGTTGTTGGTCTTCAGAGTTTAAACTCAGAAGTTTAAACTTGGAAATTACATCGATTGGTTTTTGAGATGGACATTATTATGGTTAGGATAATATCTTACTTTTGGTTTACCGTGTTTTCCATTTTAAATCCATAACAACTTTTGAGTAACTATTTGACACCTATTGAGATAATTATGTAGTTTTTATTATTTGACTTCATAATAAAATCAGGTCATTTTTATTTGACATTTATTATTTGACCCTTATTTAATTGTATTTGCAATAATCAAAAAACTTCTAGAATTCATGAATTACTTCTTCTCAGCTCAGTTTCTCCATATATATTCTGTTATGTTTGACTTTTGTTTTATTTTTTAATTTAGGTTGTGCAAATATATTCATAAAAATAATGGGCCAGGTGCTGTGGCTCATCCCTGTAATCCCAGCATTTGGGAAGGCTGAGGCAGGCAGATCACTGAGGTCAGGAGTTTAAGACTTGCCTGACCAACATGGCGAAACCCTATCTCTGCCAAAAATACAATATAGCCAGGTGTGGTGGCACAGGCTGATAATTCCAGCTACTTGGGGGGCTGAGGTGGGAGAATTGCTTGAATCCAGGATGCAGAGGTTGCAGTGATTTAAGGTCACACCATTGCACTCCAGCCTGGGTGACAGAGTGAGACTCCTCTCAATAATAATAATAATAATAAAACAATAATTGACTCATTTCATTTTCTTTCCATTTTTAGGTTTTAATACTGGAGTCAGGCTAAAAGTACAGGATATTTGGGACTTTTCCATCTGTTTTGCTCTGGAAAAGATTACATAATAACCATGATTGAGTATTAGAACACGTATTTCTATGAAATTTTATAAAACTTAAAACAGTTTAGGGCAGTACTTAACAATATTTAGTTTATGACATGTTTATTAATTTACACAAGTGATCTTTTCTAGTGGATTCAATTATGCATTAATTTCAGAAATCACTCATTACTTTTGGATTTTAAATGTATTAACATAAATGTATACTTTCCATTTTTTATATTTTAATACCCTTTAATTCTGTATATATACTATCTTTGAGATTTCTAAGTTCACATATTTTTGTTTTATCTTTTTTCTTAACCTGACTTTCAGATTGCTTTTCTGTGGATATTTTTATCCACAGAATTTTATCACTATTAGCAGTGATATTAGGTCAATTTTTGGAGGGAAGACTTACATTGTGGATATAAGGAGTTATTTTAGTTTGTTGTATTTTTTCTTTATTTTCTTCAGCCTCCTTTTAATCTCAGCCTGTACCACCTGATTTTTTAGTTTTTCATAAAGTGAGACATAATTCAAATACTTTAAAATGTAAAGCTCTTGAGTATTAAGTTTGATGAATTTTGACAATTATGAACAGCAGTAAAACACATGCCCCAATATAAACTGTAAAAGATTTCTATTACCACAAGTAGTTGCTTGGCAAATAATTTTTCCCACTCTGTGTTTTACATTTTATTTTATTTCTTTGAGAAGAACTATTGCTCTGTCACCAGGCTGAAGTGCAGTGGCACAATCTTGGCTCACTGCAGCCTCTGCCTCCCAGGTTCAAGTGATTCTCCTGCCTCAGTCTCCCAAGTAACTGGGACAACAGGTGTGCACCACCACACCCAGCTAATTTTTGTATTTTTGGTAGAGACAGGTTTTCACCATGTTTGCCAGGATGATCTCCATCTCTTGACCTGGTGATCCACCCACCTCAGCTTCCCAAAGTTAGTGGGAATACATGCATGAGCCGCTGTGCCTGGCCTACATTTCATTTATTAATATGATAACCCCTCCTTATCCAAGGAGCATATGTCACATGACTTTCATTAGGTGTCTTAAACTGCTCACAGTACCAAACCCTGTATGTACTATGTTTTTTTCTATACATAGTTGTAATAAAGTTAAATTTATAAGTTAAGTGCAGTAAGAGATTACAATAATGACAAAATAGAACAATCTTAACAATATACTCCTAAAATTTTTATATGAATGTGATTTTCCGTTCTGTCAATATATCTTACTGTACTCTACTCTCCCTTTTAAATAGTTTTTTAAAAAATTGTAGAGATGGGTCTTGCTATGTTGCCCAGAGCTGGTCTCAAACTCCTGGTCTCAAGCAGTCCCCACACTCAGCCTCCCACAGTGCTGGGATCACAGGCTTGAGCCACCATGTTTTTGTGATAATGTCAGATGGTAAAATATCTGTGTGATGAGATTGAGGTGAATGGTATGGTCATTGGAATATAGCATTTGGCTGACATTGCCCTTCTGAGAGTAAGTCAGAAAGAAAATTATGTGCTTCAGGTTATCCTGTTCATTGTGGAGCCATGACAATGTCAAGAGTAGATGACAGCAGTGACTAATGGGCAGGTAGTGGAAACACATTGGTTATGCTGGACAAAGGAGTGATTCACGTCTCTTGCAGAATGGAGTGAGACCAGGGATGGTGTGAGACTTTATCACGCTGATGCAATTGGATAATTATGAATTGTTTATATCTGGAATTTTCCATTTAATATTTTTTAACCACTGTGGATCAGTTAAACAAAGGTAACCGAAGCTGTGGGAGGCGAAACCACAGATAAGGAGGAGATACTGTAATATCTTTTCATGATCGGACATTTGAAACTTCAATTAAATCCAGTTTAGCATTCTTTTTTTTATGTTCAGTGCTCTTTGGTTCCTGTCAAAAAAAAAAAAAAAATCTGTGCCTGCATCAGTGTTATAAAAATGATTGTAATCACAGCACATTGGGAATTTGAGGTGTGTGAATCACTTGAGGTCAGAAGATCGAGACCAGCTGGGCCTACATGGGAAAACACCATCTCTACTAAAAATACAAAAATTTAGCTGGGCATGGTGGTGTGTGCCTGTATTTCCATCTGCTCAGGAGGCTGAGGCAGAAGAGCTTGAACTAAGGAGGTGGAGTTTGCAGTGAGTTGAGATCAAACCACTGCATAAAAAAAAGAAAAAGAAAAAAATATTTTACTACATTTTCTTCTAAAGGATTTATAATCTTATTTTTTATATTTAGGTCTTGAAACATGAGAAATTAGTTTTCATAAGTGCAGTGTGGTAGAAGTTGAGGTTTGGTTTGCCCTGTACAATGTTTTTGTTATTCTAAGCACAATCTGTTAAAACTACCTTTCTTTCCTCACTGAATTGACTTAGAAACTTGATTGGACATCAACTGACCATAAATATGACAGATCATTTTTGGATTCTGTATCCTATGCCTTAGAACTCTTTACTCTCTTTTGTACACTAATAACATACTGTCTTGAAGATAGTAGTTTTATGCTAAGTCCTGAAATCAGGCAGTTTAGGTCGTGAAGTTTTTTAATCTTTTTCAAAATTGTAAATAACTAGAATGAACATAGGTATCCAAGTATCTTTTAAAGAATGTCCGGATTTCCAAGATGGCATGGTAGGAATAACTCGGGATTGCAGCTCTCAGTGAAGGCACAGAGGGTGAGTCCTAGCCACATTTTCAGATGGACCTTTGTTGCCCACAGAATGGGGAAATTCCCAGGTGTAGGAGAGACACAGGACACCAGCACAGCCCTTTCGGCTTGCACAGTTGTTTCGGACCATGCTGCAGCACAGTGGCAGCCTGCACAAAACTCACTGGTCTGGGTGCCCTGTTAAACTGGCAATTTGAGATTTTGGAGGGCAGATTAACATATTTATCTGATTAAACAGGACTTGGACAGTGAGCCAGACCAGGAGATTCCTGAGAAGCGTGATTTGAGCCGGTGCAGTGGGACACGGCACGGGTAATCACACAGATCCCAGTGCCCTATCAGAAGGTGACTGAAACATCTGTAGGAGAGTAATCCGTTCAACTTAAAAAAGAGAGAGAGAGAGAAAGACAAAGGACTCTGAGGCAGAGAGTCAGGTGATCAGGCTCAGCAGGTCCCATCCCCACAGGGACAAACAAAATGGCGAATCAAAATGCTCAGGGTTGAGAGTTGTACTGTGAGCTCAGTGAATACAGGACAGCACAGCTTGGTGGGGGAGGGGCGTCCACCACTATGGATGCATACTGCCCCTACTGAGGTATACACCCATTACAGAAGCAGCCTGCCATTTCTGAGGTAACCTGCCATAACAGAGAGACTTCACCAACAGGGTGGAGCCCACCGCAGTAGGGCAGAGCCCCATGGCAGCAGGGAGGACACCACAGTAGAAGAGAAGAGACACAGCAGGCAAATAGTGACTAGACTCCCTCCTAGCTGGGCAAGACAGTGCAACAGATACTCATAAAGAAAGCCCCAACTCCCTGAGACAGAGCATCTGAGGTAAAAAAAGGGATTTTATAGGTTCTGCTGCAGCAGACCTAAACACATCCACCCAACAACCCTGAATGAACAATGGAGCTCACAGATTAGAACTGGAGCTCCTATAAAGTATAGACCGTCTCCTCAAGAAGCTCCTTGACCCTTTTATATCCAAAGAGTCACCTCAAAAAAGGACTAATCAGACTCACATTTGGCAGGCAACATTCTGGGACAAATATAGCTGAAGAAGAAACTGGTAGCATTCTTCACTGTTACATAGCTGCTACAGGTGTACCTCAGACAAGCAGGGCCTGAAGTGGACCTCAGCAGTTGTACAGCAGAGGGGCTAGACTGTTAGAAAAAAAACTAAGTAACAGATATACTTCATCATTGACAATCTGGGCATCCACTCAGAGACCCAATAGAAAAGTGAGCAACTACTAAGACAACAGGTGGATAAATCCACAAAGATGGAAAGAAACCAGCACAAAAAGGAGGAAAACACCTGAAACCAAAACACCTCACCTTCTACAAAGGACCAAAACTCCTCACCAGCAAAGGAACAAAGCTGGATGGAGAATGAGTGTGACAAAATGACGGAATCAGACTTCAGAAAGTGGATAGTGAGAAACTTCAGTGAGCTAAAAGAACATGTTCTAAATCAATGCAAAGAAACTAAGAACCTTGAAAAAAGATTTGAAAAAAGATTCGAGGAAATGATAACAAGAATGGACAACTTAGAGAGAAATACGAATGAATTGAAGGAGCTGAAAAACACAACATGAGAACTTCGCGAAGCATGCACAAGTTTCAACAGCTGAATTGACCAAGTGGAAGAAAGAATATCAGAAATTGAAGATCAACTCAATGAAATAAAATGAGAAACCAAGATGAGAGAAAAAAGCACAAAAAGAAATAAACAAAATCTCCAAGAAATGAGGAACTATGTGAAGAGACCTAACCTACATTTGATAGGTGTACCAGAATGTGATGAAGAGAATGAATCCAAGCTGGAAAACACTCTACAGGATATTATCCAGGAAAATTTCCCCAACCTAGCAAGGCAGGCCAATACTCAACTCCAGGAAATACAGAGAACACCACAAAGATTTTATGCAAGAAGAGCAATCCCAAGGAACATAATCATCAGATATGCCACAGTTGAAATGAAGGAGAAAATAGTAAGCGCAGCCAGAGAGGAGGGTTGGGTCACCCACAAAGGAAAGCTCATCAGACACACAGCAGATCTCTTTTCAGAAACTCTACAAGCCAGAAGAGAGTGGGGGCCAATATTCAACATTCATAAAGAAAAGAACTTTCAACCCAGAATTTCATATCCAGCCAAACTGAGCTTCATAAGTGAAGGAAGAAAAAAATCTTTTCCAACAAGCAGGTACTCAGAAATTTTGTCACCATCAGGTCTGCTTTACAAGAGCACCTGAAAGAGGCACTACATATAGAAAGGAAGAACAAGTACCAGCCATTCTAAAAACATACCAAATGCTAAAGAGCATCAACAAAATGAAGAATCTGCATCAAACAAAAAGCAAAACAGCCAGCTGTCATCAAAATGGCAGTATCAAATTCACACATAACAATATTAACCCTAAATGGAAATGGGCTAAATGCACCAATCAAAAGACACAGACTGGCAAATTGGATAAAAAAAACAAAATCCATCAGTGTGCTGTATCCAGAAAACCCACCTCACATGCAAGGATACACAAAGGCTCAAAATAAAGGGATGGACGAAGATTTACCAAGCTAATGGAGAACAAAAATAAAGCAGGAGTTGCAATTCTCATCTCTGATAAAATAGACTTTAAAGCAACAAAGATCAAAAGAGACAAAGAAGGTCAATACATAATGGTAAAAGAATCGATACAACAAGAAGAGCTAACGATCCTAAATATATATGGACCCAATACAGAAGCACCCAGATATATAAGGCAAGTTCTTAATGACTTACAAAGAGACTTAAACTCCCACACAATAATAGTGGGAGATTTTCACACTTCACTATCTGTATCAGACAGACCAACCAGATAAAAAATTAATAAGGGTATCTAGGGCTTGAACTCAGACCTGGAACAAGCAAACCTGATAGACATTTACAGAACTCTCCACCCAAAATCTACAGAATATACATTCTTCTCAGCACATCACACGTACTCCAAAATTGACCACAAAATTGGAAGTAAAGCACTCCTCACCAAATGCAAAACAACTGAAATCATAACAAACAGTCTCTCAGACCATAGTGCAATCAACTTAGAACTCAGAATTAAGAAACTAACTCAGAACCACACAGCTTCATGGAAAATGAACAACTGGCTCTTGAATGTCAATTGGATAAACAATGAAATAAAGGTAGAAAGAAAGAAGTTATTTGAAACAAATGAGAATAAAGACAAAACATACCAGAATCTCTGGAACACATTTAAAGCAGTCTGCAGAGGAAAATACATAGCAATAAGTGCCCACATGAGAAGAGTGGAGAAAACCAAAATAGACACCCTATCATCAAAATTGAAAGAGCCAGAAAAGCAAGATGAAAAAAAACTTAAAACCTGGCAGAAGACAAGAAATAACAAACATCAGAGCAGAACTGAATGAGATAGAGAGAAGAAAAACCCTTCAAAAAAAACAATAAATCCAAGACCTGGTTTTTTGGAAAGATCAACAAAATAGACAGATCACTAGCCAGACTGATAAAAAAGAAGAGAGAGAACAATCAAATAGATGCCATAATAAACGATAAAGAGGAAATCACCACAGATTCCACAGAAATTCAAACTATCACCAGAGAAAACTACGAACAACTCTATGCACATAAACTAGTAAACCAGGAAGAAATGGATAAATTTCTGGACACCTGTGTCCTCCTGACCCAAAACCAGGAGGAAGCCAAAACTATGAATAGACCAATAACAAGGTCTGAAGTTGAGGCAGAAATTAAGAGCCTACCACACAAAAAAGCCCCAGGTCCAGAAGGGTTCACAGCCGAATTATACCAGACACAAAAAGAGGAGCTGGTACCATTTCTTCTGAAACTATTCCAAATAATCCAAAAAAAGGGAACCCCTCCCAAATCATTTTATGAGACCAACATCATCCTGATACCAAAATCCGGCAGAGATTCAACCAGAAAAGAAAACTTCAGGCCAATATCCATGATGAACATAGATGCAAAAATATTCAATAAAATACTGGCAAAGCGATTGCAACAGTACATTAAAAAACTTATCCATTATGATCAAGTAGGATTCATCCTGGGGATGCAAGTCTGGTTCAACATATGCAAGTCTATGAAGGTAATTCACCACATAAACAGAACCAAAAACAAAAACCACATGATTATCTCAATTGATGCAGAGGAGGCATTTGACAAAATTCAACAGCCCTTTATGCTAAAAACCCTCAATAACCTTGGTATTGATGGAACATATCTCAAAGAAATAAAAGCTATTTATGGAAAACCAACTGCCAATATCATACTCAACGGGCAAAAACTGGAAGCATTCCCTATGAAATCTGGCACTAGACAAAAATGCCCTCTCTCACCACTCCTATTCAACATAGTACTGGAAGTTCTACCCAGAGCAATCAGGCAAGAAAAAGAAATAAAGGGTATTCAAATAGGAAAGGTGGAAGCCAAATAGTCTCTATTTGCAGACGACATGATATTATACCTAGAAGACCCCATCACCTCAGCCCAAAAACTCCTGAAACTGATAAGAAACTTCAGCAAAGTCTCAGGATATAAAATAAATGTGCAAAGTCACAAGCATTTGTATACACCAACAACAGACTTATAGAGAACCAAATCAAGAATGAACTGCCATTCACAATTGCTACAAAGAGAATAAAATACCCAGTAATACAACTTACAAGGAATGTAAGGGACTTCTTCAGGTAAAACTACACACCACTGCTCAATGAAATAAGAGAGGACACAAACAGATGGAGAAACATTCCATGTTCATGGTTAGAAAGAATCAATATCGTGAAAATGGCTACACTGCCCAAAGTAATTTACACAATCAATGCTATCCCCATCAAGCTATCATTGAATTTCTTCACAGAAATGAAATAAAACACCATGAACATCATATGGAATCAGAGAGCCCGCATAGCCACGTCAATTCTAAGCAAAAAGAACACAGTGGGAGGCATCACACTACCATGCTTCAAACTATACTACAAGGCTACAGTAATCAAAACAGCATGGTACTGGTACCAAAACAGAGATATAGACCAATGGAACAGAGCAGAGGCATCAGAGGCAACACAACATATCTGCAACCATATAATCTTTGATAAACCAGACAAAAACAAGCAATGGGGAAAAGATTTCCTGTTTAATAAATTGTGTTGAGAAAACTGGTTAGCCATGTGCAGAAAGCAGAAACTGGACCTTTTCCTGACACCTTAAACTAAAATTAACTCCAGATGGATTAAAGACTTAAACATAAGACCTGGCACCATAAAATCCCTAGAAAAAAATCTGGGCAAAACCATTCAGGACATAGGAGTAGGGAAGGACTTCATGACCAAAACATCAAAAGCATTGGACAACAAAAGCCAAAATAGACAAATGCGACCTAATTAAACCCCACAGCTCTTGCACGGCAAAAGAAACAGTCACTAGAGTGAATCAGCAACCAACAGAATGGGAAAAATTCTTTGCAGTTTACCCATCTGACAAAGGGCTCATATCCAGAATTTACAAAGAACCCAAACAGATTTACAGGAAAAAACTAACAAGCACATTCAAAAATGGGCAAAAAATATGAACAGACACTTTACAAAAGAAGACATACATGAGGCCAACAAACACATGAAAAAATGCTCATGATCACTGGTCATTAGAGAGATGCAAATCAAAATCAGATTGAGATACCATCTCACGCTGGTTAGAATGGCGATCATTAAAATCTGAATAGAACAGATGCTGGAGAGGATGTGGAGAAATAGGGACACTCTTACACTGTTGGTGAAAGTGTAAATTAGTTCAACCATTGTGGAAGACAGTGTGGCGATTCCTCAAGGACCTAGAAATAGAAATTCCATGTGACCCAGCAATCCCATTACTGGGTATATATCCAAAGGACTATAAATTTTTCTACTATAAGGACACATGCACACGAATGTTTATTGCAGCACTGTTTACAATAGCAAAGACCTGGAACCAACCCAAATGCCCATTGATGATAGACTGGACTGGGAAAATGTGGCACATATACACCATGGAATATTATGCAGCAATCAAAAAAGATGAGTTTTTGTCATTTGTAATGACATGGATTAATTTGGAGAAAATTATTCTCAGCAAACTGACACAAGAACAGAAAACAAAATACCACGTATTCTCACTCATAGGCGGGTGAGAAAAATGAGAACACATGGACACAGGGAGCGGGGTACTACACACTGGGGTTTATTGGAGGGAATAGAGGAGGGACAGCCAGAAGGGAGCTGGGGAGGGATAGCCTCAGGAGAATTGTCAAATGTGGGCGAAGGGAAGGAAGGCAGCAAAACACACTGCCATGTGTGTACCTATGCAACTATCTTGCACGTTCTGCACATGTACCCCAAAACCTAAAATGCAATAAAAAGAAGAAGGAAAAAGAAAAAAAATCCTCATTTTGCCCTTATTTTTTAACATGCAGGTGCTAGGTTAACTGATTTTCTTTGGGTATCTCAAAGATATTTTATCTTCTGGCCTTCATTAGTTCTGATGAGACATTCACAAATGTTACTTTCAATTGAGACTGAGTCTTGCTCTGTTGCTGAGGCTAGAGTACAGTAGCATGATCTTGGCTTACTGCAACTTCTGCCTCCTGGTTTAAAATGACTCTCCTGCCTTAGCCTTCTGAGTAGCTGGGATTACCAGCGCCTGCCACCACACCTGGCTAATTTCTGTATTTTTAGTAGAAATGGGTTTTCACCATGTTGGCCAGGCTGGTCTCAAACTCAAGACCTCAAATATTTCACCCACATTGACCTTCCAAAGTCCTGGGATTACAGGCATGAGCCATTGCACCCAGCCATTATTATATGGTATGTCTTTTCCACTGAATGTCTTTAAGATCTTTTGCAAGTTTTTGGCAGTTTGTGCTGTACATAGATATGGTTTTCTTTGCATTTATTATGCTCAAGGTGTGCCAAGCTTCTAGGGTCTGTTAATTGATTTCTTTAATTGATTTTGACAAATCCTTAGCTATTACCTCTTCAAGAATTTTTCTTTTTTATTTCCCCTCTCCTTTTCTTGTGGTTCTCCAATTACACACTTTTTAAACTACTTGACACTGTTCCTCAGATTTTACATGCTGTTTTCTAGTTTTTCTTTCTCCACTTTCTTCTACTTTTTGTGTAGATACAAATAAAATACATACCTTTTATTGGCCTTTTATTTTCTAAATCCAGACTATTTTTAAGTCCATCTAATGAGTTCTCCATTTCTGTATTATATATATATATATATATATATATATATATATATGTATATATATATATATATATATATATATATATATATATATATATATATTTAGTCCTTCCATTTTCATTTATTTTTATTTTTGTTAGAGATTAGGTCTTGCTCAGCCACCTAAGCTGAAGTACAGTGGCATGATCATAGCTCAATGAAGCCTCAAGTTCCTGAGCTCAACTGATCATTTTTCCTCAGGCTTCCAAAGCACTAGGGTTACAGGCACATGCCACCACACCTGGCTGATTTTTAAAAACAATTTTTATAGGGAAAAGAGTCTCACTATTTCTTTTTAAATAATTTCCATAACTCTGCTGAAACTCCCCTTTTTTTGCATTATCTATTTTCATCAGGATGTACTTTGGCACATTTATCATACTTATTTTAAACTCTGATCATTACAACATCTGGACCATCTTTTAAGGCTGCTTCTGTGAAATTTTCTTTTGAACATCAGTCACACTTTCTTGCATCTTTTTCTGAAATAGAGTCTCACTCTGTTGCTCAAGCTGAAGTGCAATGGTGTGATTTTGGTTCACTGCAACCTCTGCCTCCCAGGCTCAAGCGATTCTCCCACCTCAGTTTCCTGAGTAGCTGGTATTACAGGCATCCAACATCACACCTGGCTAATTTTTGTATTTTAGTAGAGGCAGTGTTTCACTATGTTGGCGAGGCTGGTCTTGAACTCCTGACCTCAGGTGATACACCCCACTCAGCCTCCCAAAATGGTGGGATTACAGGCAAGAGCCACCACACCCATCCTGCTTTCTTGTATCTTCTCATAATTCCTCACTAAATGCCAGATACTGCATGTAAGATAAACCCTGCAGATCCAAAATAAACAAAATTTACCCACCAAAGAATGGCATAACCCTCCTGGCAGGCCCTAGAGTCAGGCTGTCATGCAGTGTCATCTGTAATTGAGTGGGATGGGAGATGTGTTATAGCTATAGTTGAAGCTGGGTCACAGCAGCTTCAAAGATTTTGAGGGTTGTATCAGGACATTCTGCTTTGCAGAGCTTGTGATGGGAGCAATAAGACTGCAGATGTCTTTTACTTTATAGTAGAGCTACCAAGCTTTCTAAACCACACCGGCTTTTTTCTGTCTCTTCTGTCCAGTTCCACAATGGTTTTCTGGGTTCTCAGGAGGGCTCCTTTTATTTTCTTAGGTGCAGGAGGGACCTCAACCATTGACAGAGGGTCTCAGAGGGGTTTCTCTCAGCTCTCCTGCCCTATCCTACCATCATGCTACTAACCGCCTGCACCAACTTAAGGTCCAGGGACTAAAATAGTGGTGGGTATGGTATGATTTTTAGCTGGGGCTTTTTTGAAATGTGAATCTGTCACAGTACCTTTTAAAAGTTTGTTCCCCCTGGGTGAGGTGGCTTATGCCTGCATTCCCAGCACTTTGGAAGGGTGAGGTGAGCAGATCACCTGAGGTCAGGAGATAGAGACCAGGCTGCCCAACATGATGAAACCCTGTGTCTACTAAAAATACAAAAATTAGCCAAGCATGGTGGCACATGCCTGTAATTTCAGCTACTCAGGAGGCTGAGGCTAAAGAATTGCATGAACCCAAAAGGTGGAGGTTGCAGTGACCTAAGATTGCACCATTACTTTCCAGTCTGGGTGACAGAGGGAGGCTCTGTCTCAGAAAATGAAAAAAAAGTTTGTTCCAGTTAGGCAGCCTCCACCTGAAGCCCATGCCTACCATGAATAAAAGCTTCTGGGAGCCTCTTCTCTCCTAAGAAGGCCTCATCACTTTGTAGAATTTACCTCTTTTAGATTTCTTTGATTTCTTAGCTCTTTGATGGATTAGAAAGATAAAGGAGGCTGGGCAGAGGTATCTGGGATAGAAAAGATGTCCACTCCAATTTAGAAAGCATCTGGATGAGTTCTGGCTAGTTTAGAGAGAAGCTGATGGCTGTTCTTAGAAGGTTTCTTAGTAGGGCTCACACCTGTAATCCCAGCCCTTTAGGAGGCTGAGGCAGAAATTAGAGACCAGCCTAGGTAACATGGTAAGACCTTGTCTCTACAAATATATCTATCTATCTATATCTACATCTAGATCTATATCTAGATGTAGATATAGATGTAGATATAGATCTAGATATAGATATATAGATATAGATATAACTAGTTGGGCATGGTGGTGTGCACATGTAGTCCCAGCTACTCAGGAAGTTGAGGTGGGAAAATTGCTTGATCCCAGGAGTTGAAGGCTGCAGTGAGCTATGATCACACTTGGGCAACAGAGCAAGACTCTGTCTCAAAATAAAGAAAAGAAAACACACACACACACACAAATCAAAAAACAGACTATGATTTTGTGTCTTATGCCAACTGTTCTCATTCTCAAGAATCCCTTAATCCCAGGAGGTGGAGGTTGCAGTCAGCCAAGGTGTGTGGATCACCTGAGGTCAGGAGTTAAAGACCAGCCTGGACAACATGACAAAACACCATTTCTAATAAAAATACAAAAATTAGCCAGGTGTGGTGGCGGGCACCTGGAATTATAGCTACTTGGGTTGCTGAGGCAAGATAATCACTTGAACTTAAGAGGGGGGGTTGCAGTGACCTGAGATCACACCACTGCACTCCAGCCTGGATGACAGAACTAGGGAGGCTTCATCTCAGAAAAAGTAATAAAAATGCTTTTTAAAAAAGGCAGGGATGGACACAGTGACCCATGCTTATAATCCCAGCACCTGGAGAGGCAAAGGCAGGAGGATCACTTAAGGCCAGGGGTTCAAGACCAGCCTGGGCAACATGGTAAGACCCTGTCTCTACAAAAAATAAAATAAAATTATTAGCTGGGCCTAGTGACATGAACCTGTAGTCCTAGCTACTTGGGAGGCTGAGGTGGGAGGATTGCTTGAGGTCATGAAGAGGAGGCTGCAGTGAGCCAAGATCGTGCCACTGCACTCCAAATTCTAAAAGAAAGAAAGAAAAGAAAACCATAAAAAAGCAAATAGTTTAATGGTTGTGGAGAGGTTCCTGATTACAATGCAGATCTGACAACTCTGAGAGCTCTGCAGAGAGACCCAGAGAAGACTGTCCACATAGGAGCTGTTTATAAGGCAGGAATGGCCCAAATCTGGAATTCCTGCCATTCAGAGTCATTGGTTGGGAGCAACCTGGGAAGAGTATGCGTCAGCACGGACCCTGTGGTGGGCCCAAGTGTCTTAGTGGCTGGAGTCTCTTAGCCAGCCAGACCTCTTGCAGAAGGCTCTCTTAAGGGGAGATCTGGCCAGGCATGGTGGCATGCACCTGTAATCCCACCACTTTGGGAGGTTCAGGCAGGTGGATCACTTGAAGTCGGACGTTTAAGACCGGGCTGGACAACATGGTGAAATCCCATCTGTATTAAAAATACAGAATTAATTGATGTGGTGGTATTTGCCTGTCTTCTGAGCTACTTGGGAGGCTGAGGCAGGGGACTCATTTGATCCCAGGAGGTGGAGGTTGCAGTGAGCTGGGATTGCACCACTGCATTCCAACCTGGGCAACAGAGCAAGATTCTGTCTTTAAAAAATAAAATAAAATACTAAGATATGAATGTGTTACCACCACTACCATCGCTACCATCACCGCATTGCCAAACAGTTCCTGTTTTTTTTTTTTTAGATCAGCTTTTCCATAATACAATGAGTTTTTATGTTATTGTCTGTGTCTTGGGGACAAGTATAATTTTTAATGAAAGAAACCTAAGATTAGGCTCCAAATTGCCCCAGTGTAATTTCATCTCATCACTCTGTGCAAGGGGAGAGTTGGCATTCCAAAAAAAAAAATCAGATAAAACTACTAAGAACAATGGAAAAGTATGAAAAACACTCTTTAAATATTTGAGTATGACTCAAAGTACATGCTTTGTTTATTTTTCAGCGTGAACAACCACAGAAGGAAAAAGAGTGCTGTTGTTAAAGGTATTTAGCATCATGGACCCAACCATCATCTGGAGTTTCTCACTTCATCTCTGGTGAGTTTCTCTGTTTGACATTCCTCTTTCAAGGTAGTTTTTTTTTTGTCAAGATGAGGATCCTAGGAGCTCCAGTGTCACGTCCATTCTTCCTTTTGACCAAAGAGGAAAGACAGCCCTGGCTCAAGTTCTCAAAATATCTAAAAGATTGTCCTGAGGTCAGCTAGGGTCTCAGACATATTTATGCATCAATCCTAGTGGCCAAAGAGATGGTTGCAATTCTGTTTGAAATCAGATTCAGATACAAGTGATTTTATTCAGAAAATTTTCTCCAGTAGACAATGGTAAGGGAATAGGAAGGCAGGATAAGGAAGATAAAATTACTGGTCAAAGCTGCAATTTCAGGTGAATTACCAGCCTTGGCCCACAGAGAGCTTAGAGCATAAATTGCAAGTCAGAGTTTGCCCCTTCTCACAGCAAGGGAGCTGTGCAAAAGCAACACTGTGCCAGTTATTGGTTACAGCTGGCCTTTGTGGTTGGTGGGAGATGTAAATTCTGGTTCTCTATAGGCAAGGAAGCCTGTTCTTTTTTTTATCTTAAGGTAAAGGCATTTGGGTTTGGGAGAGAAGGATTAGAAAAGTGCAGTGATGTGGGGAGTGAAGGAGAGAAAGTGATTTCTAAAGTGGGTGTGCCAACATAAATTCCCAACAGAGCTGTATGCACTTCCTTCACACCACATCCACCCAGTTTGGGCATTCTTAGTGCTTTCAGCTTTAAGGTTTTTGGTGACTCTATAGAGGAATCTCATTGTGGGTATTTTTGTTTTTTATTTTTTTGAGTTTTGGGTTTGGGGATTCTTGTTTTGTTTTTCTGAGACAGAGTCTCACTCTGTTGCCCAGGCTGGAGTGCAGTGGCAGGATTCAAGTTGTGCACAACCAGCCTGGGGAACAGAGTGAGACACAACCTCCACCTCCCAGGTTCAAGTGATTCACCTACCTCAGGCTTTTGAGTAGCTGGGATTACAGGCACCTGCCACCAAGCCCAGCTATTTTTTAGTAGAGACAGGATTTCACCATGTTAGCCAGGCTGGTCCCAAACTCATGACCTCAAGTGATCCACCTGACTGGGTCTCCCAAAGGGCTGAGATTATAGGTGTAAGCCACCATGGCTGGCTTTTTTTTTTTTTTGACAGGGCTTTACTCTGTCACTCAGGCCAGAGTGCAGTGGCATAATCATAGCTCACTGCAGTCTCCAACTCCCAGGATCAAAGATCCTCCTGCCTTACTTAGTCTCCTAAGTAGCTCCTGAGGCTATAGGCATGCACCACTAAACTCAGCTATTTTTTTTTTTTTGTAGAGATGGGGTCTCTCTCTGTTGCAAAGGTTGGTCTCAAACTCCTGGGCTAAAGCAATCTTTTTACCTTGGCCTCCCAAAGTGCTGAATTGCAGGCAAAAGCTGCTGTGCCTGGCTTCTCTTTGTAGTTTTTCAATTGCCTTTATCTAATGACTAATAAATTTGAGCATTTTTTTATGTGTTCTTTGACCACTTAGATGTTCTATTTTGTGAAGTGCTTTTGAAGTCTTTTGCTCACTTTAAAAAATAGGTTAAGCCTTGGCAAAATAGAGACTTCATCTCTTCTAATAATAAAAATTAGCCAGGTGTGGAAATATACACCTGTAGTCCCCCCTACTCAGGAGACTGAGGCTGGAGGATTGCTTAAGCCAAGGAGTTAGAGGCTGCAATAAGTGATGATCATGCCACTGCACTCCAGCATGGGTGACAGAGTGAGAGCCTGTCCCAAAATTAAAAATAAAGAAATTTGAATATAATTATCTTTTTTAAAAGATAATGGATTCTATTATTCTATTATTGTCAAAACAGAGAAAATGCTCATTTTTAAAAACCTAGATAAGGGGTGGACCAGTAATCATCATTGTACACACAAAACCTGCTGACCTACCAGGCAAAAAAGAGACCTTCATTGAGCAAGTCTACTGCTAGATGCTATGTCATCTCTAAACTTCCTGAGATCTTGTCAGGCACGGTGACTTATGCCTGCAAATCTCTGTAGGCTGAGGTGGGAGAATTGCTTGAGGCCAGGAGTTTGAGACCAGCCTGGGAAAAAGCAAGATTCTATCTCTATAAAAAACTTTTTTTCTTTTAATTTTTATTGCATTATAGGTTTGGGGGTAAATGTGCAGAGCGTGCAAGATAGTTGCATAGGTACACACATGGCAGTGTGTTTTGCTGCCTTCCTCTCCTTCACCCACACTTGGCATTCATCCCCAGGCTATCCCTCCCCAGACCCCCACTGTCCTTCCCCCATTCCCCCCAATAGACCCCAGTGTATAGTAGACCACCTCTCTGTGTCCATGTGTTCTCATCTTTCTCACCCACCTATGAGTGAGTATATGCGGTATTTCTTTTTCTGTTCTTGTGTCAGTTTGCTGAGAATGATGTTCTCCAGATTCATCCATGTCCTTACAAAGGACACAAACTCATCATTTTTTATTGCTGCATAATATTCCATGGTGTATATGTGCCACATTTTCCCAGTCCAGTCTATCATTGCTGGGCATTTGGGTTAGTTCCAGTTCTTTGCTATTGTAAACAGTGCTGCAATGAACATTTGTGTGCATGTGTCCTTATAGTAGGATGATTTATATTCCTTTGGATATATACCCAGTAATGGCATTGCTGTGTCAAATGTAATTTCTATTTCTAGGTCCTTGAGGAATTGCCACACTGTCTGACACAATGGTTGAACTAATTTACACTCCCACCAACAGTGTAAGAGTGTTCCTATTTCTCCACATCCTCTCCAGCATCTGTTGTCTCCAGATTTTTAAATGATCGCCAT
This sequence comes from Saguinus oedipus, assembly GCA_031835075.1. Classification (NCBI taxonomy): domain Eukaryota; kingdom Metazoa; phylum Chordata; class Mammalia; order Primates; family Cebidae; genus Saguinus; species Saguinus oedipus. The sequence goes on from CM063171.1 coordinate 25,276,742, forward strand.
TGTAACCGGCATGAGATGGTATCTCAATGTGGTTTTGATTTGCATCTCTCTAATGACCACTGATGATGAGCATTTTTTCATGTGTTTGTTGGCCTCATGTATGTCTTCTTTTGTAAAGTGTCTGTTCATTCCTTTGCCCATTTTTGAATGGGCTTCTTTGTTTTTTTTCCTGTAAATCTGTTTGAGTTCTTTGTAAATTCTGGATATCAGCCCTTTGTCACTTGGGTAAACTGCAAAGATTTTTTTTCAATCTGTTGGTTGCCGATTCACTCTAGTGACTGTTTCTGTTGTCATGCAAAAGCTGTGGAGTTTGATTAGGTCCCATTTGTCTATTTTGGCTTTTGTTGCCAATGCTTTTGGTGTTTTGGTATGAAGTCCTTGCCTACTTCTATTTCCTAAATGGTTTTGCCTAGATTTTCTTCTAGGGTTTTTATGGTGTCAGGTCTTACGTTTAAGTCTTTAATCCATCTGGAGTTAATTATAATGTAAGGTGTCAGGAAGGGGTCCAGTTTCTGCTTTCTGCACATGGCTAACCAGTTTTCACAACACCATTTATTAAACAGGGAATCATTTCCCCATTGCTTGTTTTTGTCTGGTTTATCAAAGATTATATGGTTGTAGGTATGTTGTGTCATCTCCGATGCCTCTGTTCTCTTCCATTGGTCTATATCTCTGTTTTGGTACCAGTACCATGCTGTTTTGATTACTGTAGCCTTGTAGTGTAGTTTGAAGTCTGGTATTGTGATGCCTCCCACTGTGTTCTTTTTGCTTAGAATTGACTTGGCTATGCGGGCTCTCTTTTGGTTCCATATGAAATTCATAGTGTTTTTTTCCAGTTCTGTGAGGAAATTCAATGGTAGCTTGCTGAGGATAGCATTGATTCTGTAAATTACTTTGGGCAGTATAGCCATTTTCTCAATATTCATTCTTCCTAACCATGAACATGGAATATTCCTCCGTATGTTTGTGTCCTCTCTTATTTTGTTGAGCAGTGGTTTGTAGTTTTCCTTGAAAAGGTCCCTTATGTTCCTTGTAAGTTGTATTTCTAGGTATTTTATTTTTTTTTGTAGCAATTGTGAATGGCAGTTCATTCTTGATCTGTTTCTCTTTAAGACTGTTATTGGTGTATAGGAATGCTTGTGATTTTTGCACATTGATTTTATATCCTGAGACTTTGGTAAAGTTGCTTATCAGTTTCAGGAGTTTTAGGGCTGAGATGATGGGGTCTTCTAGGTATACTATCATGTCATCTGCGAATAGAGACAATTTGGCTTCCTCCTTTTCTATTCCAATACCCTTTATTTCTTATTCTTGCCTGATTGCTCTGGCTAGAACTTCCAGTACTATGTTGAATAGGAGTGGTGAGAGAGGGCATCCTTGTTTAGTGCCAGGTTTCAAAGGGAATGCTTCCAGTTTTTGCCCATTAAGTATGATATTGGCTGTTGGTTTGTTATAAATAGCTTTAAGTATTTTGAGATGTGTTCTATCAAAACCGAGTTTATTGAGAGTTTTTAGAATAAAGGGCTGTTGGATTTTGTCAATGTCTTCTCTGTGCCAATTGAGATAATCATGTGGTTCTTGTTTTTCCTTCTGTTAATGTGGTGAATGACGTGTATAGACTTGCGTATGTTGAACCAGCCTTGCCTCCCCGGGATGAATCCTACTTGATCATGATGGATAAGTTTTTTAATGTGCTGTTGCAATCGCTTTGCCAGCATTTTATTGAAGGGTTTTACATTTATTTTCATCACGGATATTGGCCTGAAGTTTTCTTTTCTTGTTGAGTCTCTGCCAGGTTTTGGTATAAGAATGGTGTTGGTCTCATAAAATGATTTGAGAAGGGTTCCCTCTTTTTGAATGATTTGGCATAGTTTCAGAAGAAATGGTACCAGCTCCTCTTTGTTTGTCTGGTAGAATTCAGCTGTGAACCCACCTGGACCTGGGCATATTTTTTTTGTAGTAGGCTCTTAATTGCTGCCTCGACTTCACACCTTTCTATTGGTCTATTCATAGTTTTGGGGTCCTCGTGGTTTAGGCTTGGGAGGACACAGGTGTCCAGGAATTTATTCATTTCTTCCTAGTTTACTAGTTTATGTGCATAGAGTTTTTTGTAGTATTCTCTGATGATGGTTTGAATTTCTGTGGAATCTGTGGTGATTTCCCCGTTATTGGTTTTTATTGCATCTATTCGGTTGTTCTCTCTCTTTTTTTTTTATCACTCTGGCTAGTGGTCTGTCTGTTTTGTTGATCTTTTTGAAAAACCAGCTCTCGGATATATTGATTTTTTGAAGGGTTTTTCGTGTCTCTATCTCCTTCAGTTCTGCTCTGATCTTAGTTATTTCTTGTCTTTGGCTAGGTTTTGAGTTTGTTTGATCTTGCTCCTCTAGCTCTTTCAATTTTGACGATATGGTGTCAGTTTTAGATCTCTCCACTCTTCTCATGTGGCACTTATTGCTATATATTTTCCTCTACAGACTGCTTTAATGTGTCCCAGATATTCTGGTATGTTGTGTCTTCATTCTCATTGGTTTCAAAGAACTTGTTTATTTCTGCCTTCATTTCATTGTTTATCCAATCAACATACAGGAGCCAGTTGTTCAGTTTCCATGAAGCTGTGCGTTTCTGAGTTAGTTTCTGAATTCTGAGTTCTAACTTGATTGCACTATAATCTGAGAGACTGTTTGTTACAATTTTAGTTGTTTTGCATTTGCTGAGAAGTGCTTTACTCTCAATTATTTGGTCAATTTTGGAGTAGGTGTTATGTGGTTCTGAGAAGAATGTATATTCTGTGGATTTGGGGTGGAGAGTTCTGTAAATGTCTATCAGGTTTGCTTGTTTCAGGTCTGAGTTCAAGCCCTGGATATCCTTGTTAATTTTCTGTCTGGTTGATCTGTCTGATATTGACAGTGGAGTGTGAAAATCTCCCACTAGTTTTGTGTGGAAGTCTAAGTCTCTTTGTAAGTCTTTAAGAACTTGCCTTATATATCGGGGTGCTCCTGTACTGTGTCCATATATATTTAGGATCATTAGCTCTTCTTGTTGTATTGATCCTTTTACCATTATGTAGTGACCTTCTTTGTCTCTTTTGATCTTTGTTGCTTTAATGTCCATTTTATCAGACACGTGAATTGCAACTCGTGCTTTTTATTTTTGCTCTCCATTTGCTTGGTAAATATTCCTCCATTCCATTATTTTGAGCCTTTGTGAATCCTTACATGTGAGATAGGTTTCCTGGATACAGCACACCGATGGGTTTTGGTTTCTTATCCAATTTGCCAGTCTGTGTCTTTTGATTGGTGCATTTAGCCCATTTACATTTAGGGTTAATCTTGTTATGTGTGAGTTTGATACTGCCATTTTGATGCTATCTGGCTGTTTTGTTCCTTGGTAGATGCAGATTCTTCATTTTCTTGATGCTCTTAACATTTGGTATGTTTTTAGAATGGCTGGTGCTGGTTGTTCCCTTCTATGTGTGGTGTCTCTTTCAGGAGCTCTTGTAAAGCGGGCCTGGTGGGGACAAAATCTCTGAGTTCTTGCTTGTTGGCAAAAGATTGTATTTTTTCTTCACTTATGACGCTCAGTTTGGTTGTTTTTGAAATTCTGGTTTGAAAGTTCTTTTCTTTAAGGATGTTAAATATTGGCCTTCACTCTCTTCTGGCTTGTAGAGTTTCTGCCAAGAGATCTTCTGTGAGTTTGATGGGCTTTCTTTTGTGGGTGACCCAACGCTTCTCTCTGGTTGCCCTTAGTATTTTCTCCTTCATTTCAACCCTGGTGAGTCTGACAATTATGTGCCTTGGGGTTGCTCTTCTTGCAGAGTATGTTTGTGGTGTTCTCTGGATTTCCTGGAGTTGAGTATTGGCCTGCCTTGTTAGGTTGGGAAAATTTTTCTGGATAATATCCTGCAGAGTGTTTTCCAGCTTGGATTCATTCTCTTCATCACATTCTTGTACACCTATCAAACTTAGGTTAGGTCTCTTCACATAGTCCCACATTTCTTGGAGATTTTGTTCATTCCTCTTTGCACTTTTTTTCTCTAATCTTGGTTTCTCTTTTTATTTCATTGAGTTGATCTTTGACTTCTGATATTGTTTCTTCTGCCTGGTCAATTCGGCTGTTGAAACTTGTGCATGCTTCAGGAAGTTCTCGTGTTGTGTTTTTCAGCTCCTTCAATTCATTCATATTCCTCTCTAAGATGTCCATTCTTGTTATCATTTTCTCGAATCTTCTTTCAAGTCTTTTTTCAAGGTTCTTAGTTTCTTTGCACTGATTTAGAACATGTTTTTTAGCTCACTGAAGTTTCTCATTATCCACCTTCTGAAGTCTGATTCTGTCATTTCCTCACTCTCATTCTCTGTCCAGCTTTGTTCTCTTGCTTGTGAGGAGTTTTGGTCCTTTGCAGGAGGTGAGGTGTTTTGGTTTTGGGTGTTTTCCTCCTTTTTGCGCTCGTTTCTTCCCATCTTTGTGGATTTATCCACCTGTCGTCTTAGTAGTTGCTGACTTTTTAATTGGGTCTCTGAGTTGACGCCCAGATTGTTGATGATGAAGTATTTCTGTTATTTAGTTTTTCTTCTAATGGTTTTGCCCCTCTGCTGTACGAGTGCTGAGGTCCACTCCAGGCCCTGTTTGTCTGGGGTACACCTGTAGCAGCGATGGAACAGTGAGGGGTGCTACCAGTTTCTTCTTCTGCTATCTTTGTCCCAAAGTAATGCCCACCAAATGTTAGTCTGCTTAGTCCTCTTTTGAGGTGGCTCTTTGGATATACAGGGGTCAGGGAGCTGCTTGAGGAGATGATCTGTACATTATAGGAGCTCCAGTGCTGATCTGTGAGCTCCGTAGTTCATTCAGGGTTGCTGGGTGAATGTGTCTGCTGCAGCAGAACTTGTAAAAGCCCCCCCCCACTTTTGTTTTTACTTCAGATGCTCTGCCTCAGGAAGTTGGGGCTTTCTTTATGTGTATCTGTTGCACTGTCCTGCCCACCTAGGAGGCAGTCTATTCACTATTTGCCTGCTAGGGCTCTGCCCTGCTAGCATGGGTCTGCCCTGCTGCCTTGGGGCTTGGTTCTACTCTCATGTGCTCCACCCTGTTGGCTACATCTCTCTGTTGTGGCTGGTTGCTTCAGCAACAGCAGGCTGCATAAGCAGTGGGCAGTACCTCAGTAGGAGCAGATTGCATCCATAGTGGTGGATGCCCCTCCCCCACCGAGCTGCACCATTTGGATTCAGCTTACCCTGCAGCAAAACTCTCAACCCCAAGTGCCTCAAATCACCGTGCTGCTTGTCCCCGTGAGGGTGGGACCCACCAAGCCTGATCACCTAGCTCCCTGCCTCAGAGTCCCTCCTCTCTCTCTCTTTTTCTTTCCAAATTGAATGGTTGACTCACAGGTGCCCCAGTCCCCTGCTGATTGGCCACTGGGATTCATGTGATCTCCCCTGAGGCGTCCCACTGCACCGGCACAAATTGCTCTTCCCAGAAATCTCCTGTTCTGGCTCACCATCCAAGTCCCGTTCAATCAAATGGACATGTCAATCTGCCCTCCCAAAACTCAGGTTGCCAGTTTAACAGGGCACCCAGACCAGTGAGCTTTGTGTGGGCTGCTGCTGTGCTGTGGCGTGGCGCCAGCCAAAACGGCCATGCAAGCAGGCTCTTCTGCTCTCCTGTGTCTCTCCTACACCTGGGAATTTTCCAGTTCTGTGGGCTACAAAAGTCCATCTCAAAATGCAGCTAGGACTCACCCTCTGCATCTTCACTGAGAGCTGTAATCCTGAGTTGTTTTTATGGCGCCATCTTGGAACTGCTTGGTTTCACCATGTTGACCAGGATGGTCTCGACATCTTGACCTCATGATCCACCCGCCTCAGCCTCCCAAAGTGCTGGGATTACAGGATTGAGCCACTGCACCCGGCCCACATCATTGATTCTATGTAAATATTTACCACTCAGTTTTATCACATTTTAACCCATTCATATATTCTTCATTTGCTAACATTTTGTTTCTTTTTATTCAAATTTATGTTTGTGTCCTGCCTACATTATAATAATAGAGAGGAGGTAGGCTCAGACTTCCATCTTGATTAAATACTAAGACAAATGGCATATTTTCTTAGTTCTATTTAGACATAACTACATTTGTCTCACACTATGAATATGATTATTAAGTGCAGCAAGAATAATAACCTTCTCCTTCATACAACAGATGTTGGGTTATTTATGAATTGTCCACAGCTTTTCTCTGCTAACATTATTTTCATTTTTACCTCTCAACTACCATGAAAACCTAGAAGCATGAAATACTACAAATTAGAATCAAATTTTCTTCTATGCACAAACTGTAAAATTAAACTCAAGAAGAAATAGAATATATACATACTTATATGACAGGTAAATAGATTAGGCAAATGAAAACTTCATGCAGAGAAAAGCCCAGGCTCAGATTGCTTCACTAGTGAATACTATTAAACACTTAATTAATAAGCAATTATTTACAAACACTTGCAAAACAAGAAAGAAGGAAAATATGAATTCATTTTTGAGGCCAGTATTATCCAGATAACAAATCAGATGAAGGATCACAAGAAAATAAATGTGCAGACCATTATCCCTCAAGAACAAAGACAGAAACATTTGAAAACTCTAGCAAAGTAAATTCAAAAACACAAAATTGTTAGACAAGCCTAGCATGGTGGCGCACACCTGTAGTCCCAGCTACTTAGGTGGCTGAGGTAGCAGGATTACTCGAGCCCAGGAGTTTCAGGCTATAGTGAACTATGACTGTGACACTCCACCCCAACCTTGGTGACAGAGGGAGGCCTCATCTCTAATAAAAACTAAAAAAAAATTAGAATAGAATGTTAGGCAATATAATCAAATGGAATTATCTTACAAATATAAATTTAAAAATAAGTCAGTATAATACACCATATTAATAAAATAAAGAACAAAATCATGATCATTTTAAGGGACATCTGACAAAGTCTGACACTCATTCCTGATAAATCTCTCAGAAATCTAGCAATAGAAATAACTCCCTCAACCTCCTAAAGGACATCATGAAAATTTGATAAATTCAACCAAGGTATATTGAAAGATATATTGATACTTCCCACTCCTGGGCTTTAAAAATTAACAGTAAAATGATAACTAATAATAGAAATCTATTCATCTGGAAAACATTAAACACTTTTCTAAAAATATTACTTTTGGATGTAATAAAGGTAAAAATACAAATTTAATAAGAGGAGTGCTCCTGAGAAGATTGAAATTTTGTGTTCCTAATTTTTCTGACTTAATAGCAATTAAAATCTAATTATCAATAATTCCAAGAAGGCAGGAGTACTCTCCTCAGCCAAAAGGCATGATCACATGGAGTCTTTATGTTAGGCATAACAGCATTTCATATTTGAATCATTTAATAACATTATCATTATTGCTCTAGTCTCTTGGAAATAACACACAACACCTACTTCAAAAAATCAGAGATTTTGCTGGGAATGTATGCTCCTTCCAAAGGCAATTGCATGCAGTATTCTGATAATTAATTTCTCCAGAGGTAAAGTGTGGCTATCTGAGCTTCTGGAAATACTCTGAAAATTCGCATATTCTAAAAACCTTTTCCACTGCAAATCACAATAAATGCCAGACAACAGAATGTGTGCTCAACTGTGTAAATTATTCCTAAGTGTGAAAGTGAAAGTGAAGAAACAGGTGGCAGGAAAGAGTGAGGATGAGAGCATAGCTGGCAGGATTGGGCATCCCATGATGGTGCCGTCATAATAGGGGCATCCTTTGTTGGGTTTTAACAGCATTCGCGTGTAAATACAATGCTACACAGACCAGAGAAGAGGAGAAGAAACTGAGCAGCCTAACTAAAGCAAAAGACCCAAAGTTCCACAGGTCTAAGAAAAATGACCTAGAACACAGTCTGCAGTCAAAGGAAGATAAACAGTGAAGCTCCTCAGGCTATGCCTTGGCTGATTCCAAAAGAAGGCAGCCCACTGTTATTTTGGGGCTTTTGGACACAGTTTTTGCACAGAAATATTTAAATTAATATAATTTAATTCAAATGTTTTCCAGGTGGATATTAAGGGAGAAACAGAAAAATCCAAGATAATCCCCTGGGGAAAAAAATTCTGTAACCCAAAGCTCAACTGAACCCAAAACTCAATCCAAAACACTGAAAAGCACATCAATTAAGGAAGGGGGGAGGGATAGTGGGTGGGCTGGGGAGGGATAGCCTGGGGATAAATGCCAAGTGTGGGTAAAGGGGAGGAGGGCAGCAAAACACACTGACTTGTGTGTACCTATGCAACTATCTTGCATGTTCTGCACATGTACCCCAAAACCTATAATGCAATAAAAATTTAAAAAATAAAAAAAAATAAAAAAATAAAACACAGTAGAAAAGAAAAAAAAATCATATTCTGGAGATAATACCTGGAATAAAATTTTATCACTAAAAAATAAAAATTAAGGCCTTTCAAATATAACACAATCTAATTTTTTAAATATTCCAAATGAAGTGCACCAAAGTCAATGTCATTCAGAAATAGCAACAACAAAACCAGAGAACACCCATACAATTAGGTCTCAAGAAATTCCAAAGGAGTGTATTAGGTATAGAAAAGATACATGTAATTAGAAATGTTTACAGATATTAGAGGGGTACAGTAAAAGTAAAAAATATAAGCTAAAATATGAGTAAAAGAATGAACTACAATCAATACTTAGATGTCAGTAAAAGGAGAAAAATGAATAAAAAATATAAAATAGAGGTAAAAATAAACTGAAAAAGTAATGAAAGGGCTATTTCTAATGAATTTTTGAAACAGAAATTTAAATAAATGGAAGATAAAATAGTAGAAAATAAGACATGTTTAAACATTTTAAAGAGTAATGAAATACATGCTCATCAGATATCAATCAAGAAAAGCACAACAGTTATACATATCTAAAAACATCATAACAAATGAAAAGATTAACACCAAAATAAGAGAAATGAATTAAGTTAATGGAAATATAAAACGCAAATTAACTATTGAGAAATAAATTTTGATCTTGTTTCTCAACTTCTTCATGAAATATAAAATCTTTAAAATAATTATTCACATCTTTAAAAAGATATACTTTAAAAAGTATAATAGTTTAAATCACTGCATTATTAAACATTATCAATACTGCATAAATATTATTAATGTTTATAAAGGATATTATGTTTTTCAAAAAAAATACATTTGGCCTCTAAAACAGTTAACAATTTCAGTAAAGAATAAATAAAAAAAAATCAATGTTTGATATACATGCATAAAAATAATTTTCATGAAAATGAAAGATCCATGTGATGATAGTAGACTGGTCACTGGATAGCCTCAAAGAAGTGAAGCAAAATATATATATATGAGAATATAGAAAGCTGAGGAAAAACATGGAAAAAGAATGCTGTGAAGGGTATGAGAAGGCCACAGCCCTGGATCTAAGCTGTGGATAAGGCTAGCAAGAGAAACCAAAATGTACAGAGTAAAAGCGGAAAACCAGAGACGATTAAACAAATGTTTTTAAGGAAGAGAACTCAGTTTAAAAATTGAGAGTATTGGCTGGCACATGCCTGTAATCACATAACTTTGGAGGGCAGAGAGAGGAGGATCACTTGAAACAAGGAGTTTTGAAATAGCCTGGGAAACACAGTGAGACCCCACCTCTAAAAAGTTTTGAAAAAAATTGCAGGTTGTAGTTACATGAGTCTGTAGTCCCAGCTACTCTAAAGGCTGAGGCAGGAAGATCACTTGAGCCCATGAGATTGAGGCTGCAGAGAGCTTTGATCACACCACTGCACTACAGACTGGTACACAGTCAAACCATTTCTCTAAAAATAAATAAGTAATACATAAAAACTGAGAGTGTTAATCATATTCCAAGAAACCACAACAACACAACAATAACACTATGGACCACCACAACTACAACACAGAGGTAAACTTGAACTGGTGACACTTTTAAAAAAAGTTTTTATTGCATTATAGGATTTGGGGTACATGGGCAGAACGTGCAAGATAGTTTCATAGGTACACACCTGAGAGTATGTTTTGCTGCCTTCCTCCCCTTCACCCAAACTTGGCATTTCACCCCAGGCTACCTTCCCCAGCGCCACCCCGCTATCCCTCCCCCATTCCCCCCAATAGACCCCAGTGTGTAGTAGAACCCCTCCCTGTGTCCTTGTGTTCTCATTTTTTTCACCCGCCTATGAGTGAGAATATGTGGTATTTTCTTTTGTGTTCTTGTGTCAGTTTGCTGAGAATGATGTTCTCCAGATTCATCCATGTCCTTACAAAGGACAAAAACTCATCATTTTTGATTGCTGCATAATATTCCATGGTGTCCCTGTGCCACATTTTCCCAGTCCAGTCTATCATCAATGGGCATTTGGGTTGGTTCCAGGTTGTTGCTATTGTAAACAGTGCAGCAATAAACATTTGTGTACATGTGTCCTTATAGTAGAATGATTTATATTCCTTTGGATATATACCCAGTAATGGGATTGCTGGGTCAAATGGAATTTCTATTTCTAGGTCCTTGAGAAATCGCCACACTGTCTTCCACAATGGTTGAACTAATTTACACTCCCACCAACAGTGTAAGAGTGTTCCTATTTCTCCACATCCTCTCCAGCATCTGCTGTCTCCAGATTTTTTTAATGATCGCCATTCTAACAGGCGTGAGATGGTATCTCAATGTGGTTTTGATTTGCATCTTTCTAATGACCAGTGAAGATGAGCATTTTTTCATGTGTTTGTTGGCCTCATGTAGGTCTTCTTTTGTAAAGTGTCTGTTCATATCCTTTGCCCATTTTTGAATGGGCTTGTTTGTTTTTTTTTTTTTCTGTAAATCTGTTTGAGTTTTTGTAAATTCTGGATATCATCCCTTTGTCAGATGTGTAAACTGCAATGATTTTTTCCCATTCTGATGGTTTCTGATTCACTCTAGTGACTGTTTCTTTTGCCGTGCAGAAGCTGTGGAGTTTGATTAGGTCTAATTTGTCTATTTTGGCATTTGTTGCCAATGCTTTTGGTAATTTGGTCATGAAGTCCTTGCCTACTCCTATGCCCTGAATGGTTTTGCCTAAATTTTTTCTAGGGTTTTTATGGTGTCAGGTCTTCTGTTTAAGTATTTAATCCATCTGGAGTTAATTTTAGTGTAAGGCATCAGGAAGGGGTCCAGTTTCTGCTTTATGCACATGGCTAGCCAATTTTCCCAACACCATTTATTAAACAGGGAATCCTTTCCCCATTGCTTGTTTTTGTCTGGTTTATCAAAGATTATATGGTTGTAGATATGTTGTGTTGCCTCTGATGCCTCTGTTCTGTTCCATTGGTCTATATCTCTGTTTTGGTACCAGTACCATGCTGTTTTGATTACTGTAGCCTTGTAGTATAGTTTGAAGTCTGGTAGTGTGATGCCTCCCGCTGTGTTCTTTTTGCTTAGAATTGACGTGGCTGTGCGGGCTCCCTTTTGGTTTCATATGAAGTTCATGGTGGATTTTTCCAGTTCTGTGAAGAAATTCAATGGTAGTTTGATGAAAATAGCATTGATTGTGTAAATTACTTTGGGCAGTATAGCCATTTTCACGATATTGATTCTTCCTAACCATGAACATGGAATGTTTCTCCATCTGTCTGTGTTTTCCCTTATTTTGTTGAGCAGTGGTTTGTACTTTTTCTTAAAGAGGTCCCTTAAGTTCCTTGTGAGTTGTATTCATAGGTATTTTATTTTCTTTGCAGCAAATATGAATGGCAGTTTTTTCACATGATTTGGTTCTCTTTAAGTCTGTTATTCGTGTATAGGAATGCTTGTGATTTTTGCACATTGATTTTATAATCTGAGACTTTGCTGAAGTTGCTTATCAGTTTCAGGAGCTTTTGGGCTGAGGTGATGGGGTCTTCTAGTTATACTATCATGTTGTCTTCAAATAGAGACAATTTGGCTTCCTCCTTTCCTATTCGAATAACCTTTATTTCTTTTTCTTACCTGATTGCTCTGGCTAGAACTTCCAGTACTATGTTGAATAGGAGTGGTGGGAGCGAGCATCCTTGTCTAGTGCCAGATTTCAAAGGGAATTCTTCCAGTTTTTGCCCATTAAGTATGATATTGGCTGTTGGTTTGTTGTAAATAGCTTTACGTACTTTGAGATATATTCCATCAATACCGAGTTTTTTTAGGGTTTTTAGCATAAAGGGCTGTTGAATTTTGTCAAATGCCTTTTCTGCGTCAATTGAGATAATCAAGTGGTTTTTTTTTTTGCTTCTGTTTATGTGGTGAATTACATTTATAGACTTGCGTATGTTTAACCATCCTTGCATCCCCGGGATGAATCCTACTTGATCATGATGAATACTTTTTTAATGTGCTGTTGCAATCGGTGTGCCAGCATTTTATTGAAGATTTTTGCATCTATGTTCACCATGGATATTGGCCTGAAGTTTTCTTTTCTTGTTGAGTCTCTGCAGGGTTTTGGTATCAAGATGATGTTGGTCTCTTAAAATGATTTGGGAAGGGTTCCCTCTTTTTAAATTATTTGGAATAGTTTCCGAAGGAACGGTACCAGATCCTCTTTGTGTGTCTGGTAGAATTCCGCTGTGAACCCATCTGGACCTGGGCTTTTTTTGTGTGGTAGGCTCTTAATTGCTGCCTCAACTTCAGACCTTGTTATTGATCTATTCATAGTTTCGGCTTCCTCCTGGTTTAGGCTTGGGAGGACACAGGTGTCCAGAAATTTATCCATTTCTTCCTGGTTTACTAGTTTATGTGCATAGAGTTGTTTGTAGTATTCTCTGATGATGGTTTGAATTTCTGTGGAATCTGTGGTAATTTCCCCATTATCATTTTTTATTGCATCTATTTGGTTGTTCTCTCTTTTCTTTTTTATCAGTCTGGCTAGTGGTCTGTCTATTTTGTTGATCTTTTCAATAAAACAGCTCTTGGATTTATTGATTTTCGTGTCTCTATCTCCTTCAGTTCTGCTCTGATCTTAGTTATTTCTTGTCTTCAGCTAGGTTTTGAGTTTGTTTGATCTTGCTCCTCTAGCTCTTTCAATTTTGACGATAGGGTGTCAAATTTGAATCTCTGCACTCTTCTCATGTGGGCACTTATTGCTATATATTTTCCTCTACAGACTGCTTTAAATCTGTCCCAGAGATTCTGGTATGTTGTTTCTTCATTCTCCTTGGTTTTGAAGAACTTCTCTATTTCTGTCTTCATTTCCTTGTATATCCAATCAACATTCAAGAGCCAGTTGTTCAGTTTCCATGAAGCTGTGCGGTTCTGAATTAATTTCTGAATTCTGAGTTCTAACTTGATTGCACTATGGTCTGAGAGACTGTTTCTTACGATATCAGTTGTTTTGCATTTGCTGAGGAGTTCTTTACTTCCAATTATGTGTTCAATTTTGGAGTACATGTGATATGGTGCTGAGAAGAATGTATATTCTGTGGATTTGAGATGGAGAGCTCTGTAAATATCTATCAGGTTTGCTTGTTCCAGGTCTGAGTTCAAGCCCTGGATATCCTTGTTAATTTTCTGTCTGGTTGATCTGTCTGATATTGACAGTGGAGTGTTAAAGTCTCCCACTATTATTGTGTGGGATTCTAAGTCTCTTTTTAAGCCATTAAAAACTTGCCTTATATATCTGGATGCTCCTGTATTGTGTTCATATATATTTAGGATCATTAGCTCTTCCTGTTGTATCGATCCTTTTACCATTATGTAATGACCTTCTTTGTCTCTTTTGATCTTTGTTGCTTTAAAGTCTATTTTATCAGAGATGAGAATTGCAACTCCTGCCTTTTTTACCCTCTTTTTTCTTTGTAAATTTTCCTCCATCCCTTTATTTTGAGCCTTTGTGTATCCTTGCATATGAGGTGTGTTTCCTGGATACAGCACACTGATGGGTTTTGGTTTTTTATTCCATTTGCCAGTCTGTGTCTTTTGATTGGTGCATTTAGCCCATTTTCATTTAGGGTTAATATTGTTATGTGTGAGTTTGATACTGCCATTTTTATGCTAGCTGGCCGTTTTGCCCATTGGTTGATGTAGATTCTTCATTTTGTTGATGTTCTTTAGCATTTTGTATGGTTTTAGGATGGCTGGTACTGGTTGTTCCTTTCTATGTGTAGTGCCTCTATCAGGAGCTCTTGTAAAGCAGGCCTAGTGGTGACAAAATCTTTGAGTACTTGCTTCTTCGTGAAGGATTTTATTTTTCCTTCACTTATGTAACTCAGTTTGGCTGGATATGAAATTCTGGGTTGAAAGTTCTTTTATTTAAGGATGTTGAATATTGGCCCCCACTCTCTTCTGGCTTGTAGAGTCTCTGCAAAAATTTGCTTTGAGTCTGATGGGCTTCCCTTTGTGGGTTACCCGACCTTTCCCTATGGCTTCCCTTAGTATTTTCTTTTTTATTTCAACTGTGGTGAATCTGAGGATTATGTGCCTTGGGGTTGCTCTTCTTGCTGAGTATCTTTGTGGTGTTCTCTGTATTTTCTGAAGTTGAATATTGAGCTGTCTTGCTAGGTTGGGATAATTTTTTCTGGATAATATTCTGATGACTATTTTCCATCTTGGATTCATTCTCTTCATTACATTCTGGTACACCTATTAAACTTAGGTTGGGTCTCTTCACATAGTCCCACATTTCTTGTAGATTTATTTTTTATTTTTTTTTTGCTTTTTTTCTCTAATCATTTTTTCTCGTTTTATTTCATTGAGTTGATCTCTGACTTCTGACATTCTTTCCTCTGCTTGGTCAATTCGGCTGTTGAAACTTGTGCATGCTTCATGAAGTTCTCATGTTGTGTTTTTCATCTCCTTCAATTCACTCATATTCCTATGTATGTTGTCCATTCTTGTTATCATTTCCTCGAATCTTTTTTCCAATCATTTTTCAAGGTTCTTAGTCTCTTTTCATGGATTTAGAACATGTTCTTTTAGCTCACTGAAGTTTCTCATTATCCACCTTCTGAAGTCTAATTTCATCATTTTGTCACACTCATTCTCCATCCAGCTTTGTTCCCTTGCTGGTGGGGAGTTTTGGTCCTTTGTAGGTTTTGGTTTCAGGTGTTTTCCTACTTTTTGCCCTGGTTTCTTCTCACCTTTATGGATTTATCCACCTGTTGTCTTAGTAGTTGCTGATTTTTTAATTGAGCCTCTTAGTGGACGCCCAGATTGTTGATGATGAAGTATTTCTGTTAGTTAGTTTTCCTTCTAATTGTTGAGCCCCTCTGCTGTATGAGTGTTGAGGTCCACTCCAGGCCCTGCTTGTCTGGGGTACACCTGTAGCAGCTGCGGAACAGTGAGGGATGCTACCAGTTTCTTCTTCTGTTATCTTTGTTTCAGAATGATGCCTGCCAAATGTCAGTCTGATTAGTCCTTTTTTGAGGTGACTCTTTGGACATACAGGGGTCAGGGAGCTGCCTGAGGAGACGGTCTGTGCTTTATAGGAGCTCCAGTGCTGAGCCATGAGCTCCATTGTTCATTCAGGGTTGTTGGGAGGATGTGTTTATGTCTGCTGCAACAGAACTCATAAACCCCCCCCTTTGTTTTCCCCCTTAGTTGCTCTGTCTCAGAAGTTTGGGCTTTTTTTATGAGTATCTGTTGCAGTGTCTTGCCTGGCTATGAAGTAGTCTATTCACTATTTGCATGCCGAGGCTCTGCCCTGCTAGCATGGGTCCACCTTCTGCCACTGTGCTCCATTTTGCTGTGGTTTGCTCTGTTCTGCTGGTGGATTCTCTCTGTTATGGCGGATTGCCTCTGCAATGGCAGGCTGCATCAGCACTGGGTGGTACTTCAGTAGGGTCGGATTGCATCTGTAGTGGTGGACGCCCCTGCCCCACAGGGCTGCACCATCCTAAATTCACCTGTGCTGGCAGCAAAGCTCTCAACCCCGAGCGCCTCCAATTGCTGCCATTCTTGTCCCTGTGAGGGTGGAACCCGCCGAGCCCGATCACCTGGCTCCCTGCCTCAGAGTCTGTTCTCTCTCTCTCTCTCTCTCTCTCTCTTTCTCCCCAAATTGAATGTTTGACTCTCTCACTAATGCCCCAATAGCCTGCTGATAGGGCACTGGGATCCATGCAATCTCCTGTGCCACTGCCCAATTCACTGGCTCAAATCACGCTTTTCAGGAATCTCCTGTTCTGGCTCATTGTCCATGTATTGGTTAATCAGATGGACATGTCAATCTGCCCTTCCAAATCTCAGATTGCTGGTTTAACAGGGCACCCAGACCAGTGAGTTTTGTTCCCAGTGCCACTGTGCTGAGGCGCCAGCTGAACCGGCCATGTGAGCCAGCTGCGCTGGCATCTTGTGTCTCTCCTACACCTGGGACTTTCAACGCTCTGTAGGTGAAAAAGGTCCATCTGAGAATCTGGCTAGGACTCACCTCTGCACCTTTACTGAGAGCTGCAATCCTGAGTTGTTTCTACGGTGCCATCTTGGAAGATTACCCCAAACTGGTGACATTTGCAAACTTTCTGAATAATGTTTGCATCCTAAGCCAAATTTTTCTCAAGGAATAAAAATCAGGTTACCACACACTTAACAATATTAAATCCCAACAATAATGAAGGAGCACTTAAAAACCTTTAAAAGGAAAGAGTTATAGGCTGGGTACAGTGGCTCATTCTTATGATTGCAGCACTTAGGGAGGCCAAGGTGCGTGAATCTCCTGAGGTCAGGAGTTTGAGACTAGCCTGTTGAAACCAAATCTCTATTAAAATACAAAAATTATTTCGGCCTTGTGGTGGGTGCCTGGTGGGGGCTTGTAATCTGAGCTATGCCAGAGGCTGGGGCACAAGAACCCAGAAGGCAGAAGTTACAGTGCACTGATATCACACTATGGCACTACAGCAGGGGAGAGAGGGAGTCTCCATCTCAAGCAAAAAAAAAAGGGGTTGTAGCCCAAGAATTTTATATTAAACCAAGTGGTTTATGTGTGTTAAGATAGTCTCATATTTGTGTGAAAATGTGTGAAAGATATTCTCAGATTTATAATACTAAGAGGATCAATGCTTGAAGTAAACTTTCTGAAAAAAAATAACAATGACATTTGAAAAAGTTTATGCGAAAACAAAAACATGTTAATTAAAAATAAAAAACACAAAATGAGTTCAATAGGGCTGTGTGTAAGCCCTAGAGACAGTTAAATACACAGGCAAGATTAGTGTTTCTAATATTGTTATAAAACCAATAATGTTTTTAAATTGAAAATAAAATTTGTAAAATAATGGGAGGAGCATATTTATAACCACCATATATTAATATTAACAAAGAACAAAGGAGAGATAACATTTAATTTTTTATATTTCTTAAAAAGATATTATTTCATTTGCAGCTGATTTTAGTTGTTAGAGATAAGGTCACAAAGAACTTGATGGCCATCACTAAAGAGAATAAAAGTAAGATATCCACCTTCCAAGAAGTTGAGTGAATAACATCATAAACAAAGACACCATCATAGTCACAAAAGAATAACTCAATAGTAGGTCCACAGGAGAACCCCCACAAAATAAAATGACAGAATTAAGACTCAACCTTAATGTGGTGAAATAAATAATAAGCCAAATGTACCAATAAAAAGGCTCTCAGAATAATTAAAATTTATAACACAATAACATATATTGGGTAAAGGTTTCACCTCTATCCAAATCACAGCAAAATTACCCCTAACAAAATAACAGCAAAAGATAGGGCATCATGTTTCATATTTCTGGAAGGAGAAGAAACTGAGTAATTGGAAACAGCCCCAGTGACCACTGCACATGACAGTAAATGTGATACAAACACAAGCAAAAATGTTATGTGGCAAAAATCAGCAGGACTCAAAAGCATAACTCAAAAGCATTTAAAGAACATTGGCACTGATAAAAAGTGAAATCCACTATGAGGGCAGAGCACTGAAAATTAAAAACTGTTGAAAGTAAATCCAGGAAGTAACATAACATCAGTACATTACAATAACTTATCTCAGACAAAATAACCAAAAATAGGGTTACAGGGCACATGGGTAATGTGAAGATAACTTCCATGTACATACAAATTGCCTTGGAGAATAGAGCCAATCCCTTTATAAACGTTCATCTTATTCTTAGTTACAGAGAAAAATCTTAGCAAATATCAGGTTATACTTACTTTCCACAATGCAGTGAAAATAGAAAATTGGCTCATGCATGTAATCCCAACACTTTGGGAGGTTAAGGCAGGCAGATCACCTGATGTCAGGAGTTCGAGACCAGGCTGGCCAATATAGT
Source organism: Saguinus oedipus (assembly GCA_031835075.1). Classification (NCBI taxonomy): domain Eukaryota; kingdom Metazoa; phylum Chordata; class Mammalia; order Primates; family Cebidae; genus Saguinus; species Saguinus oedipus. Next base: position 25,295,026 of record CM063171.1, read on the forward strand.
GAAATCCTGTCTCTACTAAAAATACAAAAATTAGCCAGACATGTTGGTGCACACCTGTAGTGCCAGCTACTTGGGAGGTAAAGCAGAAGAACTGCTTGAATCTGGAAGGTGACGGTTGCAGTGAGCTGAGATCACACCACTGCACTCCAACCTGGGTGATAGAGAGTGATTCCATCTCAAAAAACAAAAAGGAAAGAAAGAGAAAAAAGGAAAAATTTTAAATGTAGGCTAAGAACTTAAAAACCCCAGTGACTCAGATATTACATTATGAGATACTTTTCTATAAAGTTTATAAAGTAGCACAAGAAATTATAAGAATATAATAAAATATTATAACAAAACCATCAAAACTATCTATCAAAATATGAGAGATATTACTGAGGCTTTTATCAGTGTATAATTTCCCAACCTGGTTGCCTTAATTATAAAATAATAAGGAATTAAAATAAAATAATCTATTGAGGTCAGGAGTTTGACCTCAATCTATTGAAGTAGCTAGAAATGATAATAAATATGCAATAAAAGCCCAGCAAAACACCAATTTCCTAAGCTTCACTCCCATGTTTACAGCAGCATTATTCTCCATAGCTAAGATATGGAACCTATCCAAGTGTCCATCAATGGATGAATGGGTTTTTAAAAGTGGCACATTTACACAGTGTAATATTATTCAGCCACAAAAGGAAGGAAATCCTTTTACTTGCAACAACATGGGTTGAACTGGGGGACATTATTTAAGTGAACAAAACCCAGTGCAGAAAGAAAAATATCACATATTCTCACTGTTTTATGTGAGGTTAAATAAACATATTGAAATCTTGGAGAAAGAGAATACAGTGATGGTTACAGGGATTGGGATGAGGAGTCGGAGTAGGGGATAAGAGAAGAAGGCTAATGGGTAGAAAATACAATTACTTAGAAGAAATATGATCTAGTGTTCAGAAGCATACCAAGTAATTATTGTTAACAGTAATTTATTGGTCAGGCACGGTGGCTTATGCTTGTAATCTCAGCAATTTGTGAGGCTGAGGTAGGCAGATCACCTGAGGTCAGGAGTTTGAGACCAGCCTGGCAAACATAGTGAAACCCCATCTCTACTAAAAATATAAAAATTTGTCAAGTGTGGTGGCACATAGTTCTAGGTACTGGAGAGGCTGAAGTAAAAGAATCCCTTGAACCTGGAGACGGAGGATGCAGTGAGCAGACATTGCACCACTGCGTTCTAGCCTAGGTGACAGAGTGAGCCTCCATCCAAAAAAAAAGAGAGAGAAAAGGAAAACTTTGCTGGGCATGGTGGCTAACACTTGTAATCCCAGCACCTTGGGAGGCTAAGGAGGGCAGATCGAGAGGTCTGGAATTTGAGACTAGCCTGACCAACATGGTGAAACCCACTTCTACTAAAAATACAAAAATTAGCTGGGCCTGGTGGCACACACCTGTAATTCCAGCTACTCAGGAGGCTGAGGCAGGAGAATCTTTTGAATCCTGGAGGTGGAGGTTGCAGTGAGCCAAGATAGCACCACTACACTCCAGAGCAAGACTCTGTCTCAAACAAACAAACAAACAAACAAACAAACAAACAAAAAACAGAAAAGATAAAGAAAAACAAAACTATGCGACAAAGCTAATGTTTACAAGTCTAACTCAAAGAAGGCTTTCAGAGAAAGAAAAAGACCACAATCTAAACTTTAAAAGGTTCAGCCTGGTGTGGTGGCTCATGTCTGTAATCCCAGCATTTTGGGAGGCTGAGGCAGGTGGATCATGAGGTCAGGAGATCCAGACCATTCTGGCTAACACAGTGAAACTCTGTCTCTATTAAAAGTACAAAAAATTAGCCGGACATGGTGGCAGCACCTGTAATCCCAGCTGCTTGGGAGGCTGAGGCAGAGAATCACTTGAACCCAGGAGGCAGAGGTTGCAGTGAGCCAAGATGGGCCACTGCACTCCAGCTTGGTGACAGAGCAAGACTTTGCCAATAAAAGGTTCACCTGAGAAATATTGACTCAAAAAATTACTCTGAAACATATCCTATGAAAATAAATAGATTTTTAAAGATAAAGATAAACTCTTTAAAGCCTCATGGCAAAAGTGGCAAATAACTTACAATGGAGAGAGAATCAGATTAGCAGCATGCTTTTCAAAAACAATATACAAAGCAAGAGAACAAACAAGAAAATTCAATGAATATCAAAGATAAAGAAAAGCATTTTCAACACACAGGCACTTTGGAAATTCTGCTTTTATTAGTCTTCCTAAACAAATATACCTTGAATAAGTTTCATTCAAACTTAATAACAATACCCATGTAAAGTAGGTAGAATATTCCTCATTCAATAAAAAAAAGAAACTATGTGAAAATGATTAAATGAAAAGACTTAATTTAATGCAGCATCAGTAACAGAACTGCAATTTAAGCCAGATCCTCAATAATGATGGTAATTAAATTCAGATATTTAATTTTCAGGCCAATGTATTTTCCATTAAGTAATAGCTTTCTCCTCATTTAGAGTAATCAAGGTCAAGGTACAGAATGACTCCAAACACACATCAAAGTCCATAATTGTCACACACTTGAATATCTGGTTGCCTCTAGAGTACAGTAATCAGAAAGAAGATGATGGAAAGAAGGACAAGTCATTAACGTGGATGATCCATGAGTATGTTTTTCTCAGTTACAGTGTATACACTTAATCCCCTCTACTCACTTGCAAATAGGTTAATTATCATAACCCTCACTAGTTAAAGGGAGAAGATCTAAAGTATTTATAAAAATGAAATATTAGGCCAGGAGTGAAGTCATGAGTGACACCTGTAATCCCAGCACATTGGGAGGCAGAAGCAGGTGTATCACTTGATGTCAGGAGTTCATGACAAGTCTGGCCAACATGGTGAAACCCTGTCTCTACTAAAAGTACAAAAGATTAGCCTAGCATGGTGGTGGGCACCTGTAATCTCAGCTACTCAGGAGGCTGCAACAGAGAATCACTTGAACCTGTGAGGTGGAGGTTGCAGTGAGCTGAGGTCAAACCAGTGCACTCCAGCCTGGATTACAGAGCAATACTCCATCTCAAAAAAAGGAAAAAAAAACACAGGAATATTAGTGTCAACATACTATAGTTTGTATGTTATGTTACATTACAATCAAGGCATATTATAGTCAAGACATATGATACTCAAGCCATTTAACTGCAGTCTTCATCTGAGAAGATGTAATCAATGTGATTAATAAGATTCACTGAGGTAAAAGCAAAGCATCTGAGTATTAAAAATACATTACTCAAAGTATCTTTCACATTGATTAATTTTTTCTGTCGTGTACTGTCTTCCTGTATGATTGGACAGTGTTATCTGTGACTCTTCACATACAAAGAAAAAAAAACTTTCAGTGATATTTATTGAATTACTATTTGCCTGGCAGTATTCTATCATGAATGTATATAGAGAAAAGAGATTCCTGCACTTATGGTACTTACTTTAGAGCTATGAGCCAGTGTAGGTGTATATGTGACAAAGCTGCCAATGGTCCCCTTCTTGAGCACTGCCCAGCCTTATTTAGTAAGTGTCTGTGCGAATGTGCAAACAATATAGTTCTTTAAAAAATTATCTTTAAATCAAATTAGCTTTGTTATTATTAAAGTAATACAAAATGATTCCGTTTTTATTGTTTTGTTTTTTTGTAGAGACAGGGTTCCACTATGTTTCCCAAGCTGGTCTTAAATTCTTGGGTTCAAATGATCCTCCCACTTTGATTTCCCCAAGAGCTGGGATTACAGGCATGAACCACTGTGCTCAGCCCAAATAGCTTCTAATGCCTCTACTAATAATGTTCTACCAAAACATTAAGCTAGGTGGAAAGTATTACATAGAATTTTTAAAATGCTAAATAAAATTTTCACATAAATATTTATTCAAGTATCAATAGATTATAAATATCTATTTTAAAATATCTTAGTAATGTATTCAGAGTTTGGTAGTTAATTCCTCTCAGTGTAGATAAGCCAAAAAAAAAAAAAAAAAAAAAAAGTCGGGCACGGTGGCTCACAGTTGTAATTCCAGCCCTTTGGGAGGCCAAGATGGGCGGATCACGAGGTCAGAAGTTTGAGATCAGCCTAACTAACATGGTGAAACCCCGTCTCTACTTAAAATGCAAAAAATTAACTGAGTGTGATGGTATGAGCCTATAATCCCAGCTACTTCGGAGATTGAGGCAGGGGAATTGCTTGAACCAGGGAGGTGGAGGTTGCAGTGAACCACTGCACTCCAGCCTGGGCAAAAGAGCGAGATTCCATCTCAGAAAATAAAAAGGATTTTAAAAAGAATTTGGTAGTTAATATTATTTATGTTCTTTATATTCCTGATGAATCTAAGCACTGACACATTAGAAAAATGTTCCTCAATATTTCAGATGCATAAGATAACCTGGGGATTTTGTTAAAATCCAGATTCTGATTCAGTAGATTCCAGATTCTTCATCTCTGGGTCCCAGGTGATTTGGATGCTGCTGGTCCATTAACCATGTTTTGAGTAGCATGGCATTAGAGCACCCATAAATGCAAATGCTATATCGATGAGAAGTCATTTAAGTGTGTGAATAAAAAATGATGAGCTTCAGTAGCAATTAAATCTCATTCACAAATACTCTATAGTAATAACAGTACAATGCTCAACTGGTAGAAGTTAAAATTTCTTTTTTGCAAAGCAATCTGAATAGATTTCATATTCAAAACAATTTAAAAGTATAGACTAACGTCATGCCTTCAATAGCATGATCTGGCCTATTGATTTTTTCTGTCTGTGTGAGCACATAAAATTCTGAATATTTATTTTAGCCTTTCAATATTGGCTTTAATTGCTACCAAAAGTAATAGTGGGCTTGTCCATAGTAACGTTTTTAATGTAAATAGGTAAACATCACACACGAACACACACATACACACAAATACAGAAAAGGCTGGAACAAATTTCTGTTCCCAGTACCTAGACTTGTGGCCAATTATAAACATCAAACAATTTCTTTTTTTTTTTTGTATTGCATATTAGGTTTTGGGGTAAATGTGCAGAACGTGCAAGGTAGTTGTATAGGTACACACATGGCAGTGCGTTTTGTTGCCTTGCTCCACTTCACCCACACTTGGCATTTCTCCCCAGGCTATCCCTCCCCAGATCCCTACCCGCTGTCCATCCCCAATTCCCCCTAATAGACCCCTGTGTGTAGTAGAACCCCTCCCTGTGTCCTTGTGTTCTCATTTTTCTCACCTGCCTATGAGTGAGAATATGCGGTATTTCCTTTTCTGTTCTTGTGTCAGTTTGCTAAGAATGATGTTCTCCAGATTCATTCATGTCCTAACAAAAGACACAAACTCATCATTTTTGATTGCTGCATAATATTCCATGGTGTATATGTGCCACATTTTCCCAGTCCAGTCTATCATCGATGGGCATTTGGGTTGGTTCCAGGTCTTTGCTATTGTAAACAGTGCTGCAATGAACATTCATGTGCATGTGTCCTTATAGTAGAAAAATTTATAGTCCTTTGGATATATACCCAGTAATGGGATTGCTGGGTCAAATGGAATTTCTATTTCTAGGTCCCTGAGGAATCGCCACCCTGTCCTCCACAATGGTTGAATAAATTTACACTCCCACCAACAGTGTAGAAGTGTTCCTATTTCTCCACATGCTCTCCAACATCTGCTGTCTCCAGATTTTTTAATGATAGCCATTCTAACTGGCGTGAGATGGTATCTCAATGTGGTTTTGATTTGCATCTCTCTAATGACCAGTGATGATGAACATTTTTTCATGTGTTTGTTGGCCTCATGTGTGTCTTCTTTTGTAAAGTGTCTGTTCATATCCTTTGCCCATTTTTGAATGGGCTTGTTTGATTTTTTCCTGTAAATCTGTTTGAGTTCTTTGTAAATTCTGGATATCAGCCATTTGTCAGATGGGTAAACTGCAAAGATTTTTTCCCATTCTGATGGTTGCTGATTCACTCTGGTGACTGTTTCTTTTGTCATGCAAAAGCTGTGGAGTTTGATTAGGTCCCATTTGTCTATTTTGGCTTTTGTTGCCAATGCTTATGGTGTTTAGGTCATGAAGTCCTTGCCTACTCCTATGACTTGAATGGTTTTGCCTAGATTTTCTTTTAGGGTTTTTATGTTGCCAGGTCTTATGTTTAAATCTTTAATCCATCTAGAGTTAATTTTAGTGTAAGGTGTCAGGAAGGGGTCCAGTTTCTGCTTTCTGCACATGGCTAGCCTGTTTTCACAACACCATTTATTAAACAGGAAGTCCTTTCCCCATTGCTGGTTTTTGTCAGGTTTATCAAGGATTATACAGTTGTAGATATGTTGTGTTGCCACCGATGCCTCTGCTCTGTTCCATTGGTCTATATCTCTGTTTTGTTACCAGTACCATGCTGTTTTGAGTATGGTAGCCTTGTAGTATAGTTTGAAGTTTGGTAGTGTGATGGCTCCCGCTGTGTTCTTTTTGCTTAGAATTGACTTGGCTATGGGGGCTCTCTTTTGGTTCCATATGAAGTTCATGGTGATTTTTTCAGTTCTGTGAGTAAGTTCAATGGTAGTTTGATGGGGATAGCATTCATTGTGTAAATTACTTTGGGAAGTATAGCCATTTTCGCGATATTGATTCTTCCTAACCATGAAAATGGAATGTTTCTCCATCTGTTTGTGTCCTCTCTTATTATGTTGAGCAGTGGTTTGTAGTTTTCCTTGACGAGGTCACTTACATTCCTTGTGAGTTGTATTCCTAGGTATTTTATTTTCTTTGTAGCAATTGTGAATGGCAGTTCGTTCTTGATTTGGTTCTCCTTAAGTCTGTTATTCGTGTATAGGAATGCTTGTGATTTTTGCACATTGATTTTATATGCTGAGACTTGCTGAAGTTGCTTATTAGTTTCAGGAGTTTTTGGACTGAGATGATGGGGTCTTCTAAACATACTATCATGTCGTCTGCAACTAGAGACAATTTGGCTTCCTCATTTTCTATTCGAATACCCTTTATTTCTTTTTCTTGCCTGACTGCTCTGTCTAGAACTTCCAGTACTATGTTGAATAGGAGTGGTGAGAGAGGGCATTGTCGTCTAGTGCCAGATTTCAAAGGGAATGCTTCCAGTTTTTGCCCATTAAGTATGATATTGGCTGTTGGTTTGTCATAAATAACTTTAATTACTTTGAGATATGTTCCATCAATACCAATTGATTGAGGGTTTTTAGCATAAAGGGCTGTTGAATTTTGTCAAATGCCTTCTCTGGGTCAATTGAGATAATCATGTGGTTTTTGTTTTTTTTCTGTTTATGTTGTGAATCACATTTATAGACTTGCACATGTTGAACCATCCTTGCATTCCCGGGATGAATCCTACTTGTTCATGATGGATAAGTTTTTTAATGTGCTGTTGCAGTCGGTTTGCCAGTATTTTACTGAAGATATTTGCATCTATGTTCATCATTGATATTTGCCTGAAGTTATCTTTTCTTGTTGAGTCTCTACCGGGATTTGGTATAAGGATGATGTTGGTCTCATAAAATGATTCAGGAAGGGTTTCCTCTTTTTGAATTTTTTGGAATAGTTTCAGAAGGAATGGTACCAGATCCTCTCTGTGTGTCTGGTAGAATTCAGCTGTGAACCCATCTGGACCTGGGCTTTCTGTGTTTTGTAGGCTCTTAATTGCTGCCTCAACTTCAGATCTTGTTATTGGTCTATTCATAGTTTCAGCTTCCTCCTGGTTTAGTCTTTGGAGGACACAGGTGTCAAGAAATTTATCCATTTCTTACTGATTTACTAGTTTATGTGTATAGAGTTGTTTGTAGTATTCTCTGATGATGGTTTGAATTTCTGTTGCATCTGTGGTGATTTCCCCTTTATCGTTTTTTATTGCATCTATTTGGTTGTTCTCTGTTTTCTTTTTAATCAGTCTGGCTAGTGGTCTGTCTATTTTTGTTGATCTTTTTAAAAAACCAGCTCTTGGATTTACTGATTTTTGGAAGGGTTTTTTTGTGTCTTTATCTCCTTCAGTTCTGCTCTGATCTTAGTTATTTCCTGTCTTCAGCTGGGTTTTGAGCTTTTTTGATCTTGCTTCTCTAGCTTTTTCAATTTTGGTGATAAGGTGTCAATTTTGGAACTCTCTACTCTTCTCATGTAGGCACTTATTGCTATATATTTTCCTCTACAGACTGCTTTAACTGTGCCCCAGAGATTCTGGTATGTTTTGTCTTCATTCTCGTTAGTTTTGAAGAACTTCTTTATTTCTGCTTTCATTTCATTGTTTATCCAATTGACATTCAAGAGCCAGTTTTTCAGTTTCCATGAAGCTGTGTGGTTCTGAGTTAGTTTCTGAATTCTGAATTCTAACTTGATTGCACTATGGTCTGAGAGACTGTTTGTTATAATTTCAGTTGTTTTGCATTTGCTGAGGAGTGCTTTACTTCCAATTATGTGGTTGATTTTGGAGTTGGTGTGATGTGGTGCTGAGAAGAATGTATATTCTGTGGATTTGGGATGGAGAGTTCTGTAAATGTCTATCAGCTTTGCTTGTTCTAGGTCTGAGTTTAAGTCCTGGGTATCCTTGTTAATTTTTTGTCTGGTTGATCTGTCTGATATTGACAGTGGAGTCTTAAAGTCTCCCACTATTATTGTGTGGGAGTCTAAGTCTCTTTGTAAGTCATTAAGAACTTGCCTTATATATTTGGGTGCTCCTGCATTGAGTCCATATATATTTAGAATCGTTAGCTCTTCTTGTTGTATCAATACTTTTACCATTATGTAATGACCTTCTTTGTCTCTTTTGATTTTTGTTGCTTTAAAGTCTATTTTATCAGAGATGAGAATTGCAACTCCTGCTTTTTTTTTGCTCTCCCTTTGCTTGGTAAATCTTCCTCCATCCCTTTACTTGAGCCTTTGTGTATCCTTGTGTGTGAGATGGGTTTCCTGGATACAGCACTCCGATGGGTTTTGGTTTTTTATCCAATTTGCCAGTCTGTGTCTTTTGATTGGTGTATTTAGCCCATTTACACTTAGGGTTAATATTGTTATGTGTGAATTTGATACTGCCATTTTGATGCTAGCTGGCTGTTTTCCCCATTGGTTCATGTAGATTCTTCATTTTGTTGATGCTCTTTAGCATTTGGTATGTTTTTAGGATGGCTAGTACTGGTTGTTCCTTTCTATGTTTAGTGCCTCTTTCAGGAGCTCTTGTAAAGCAGGTCTAGTGGTGACAAAATCTCTGAGTACTTGCTTGTTCATGAATTACTTGATTTTTCCTTCACTTACGAAGCTCAGTTTGGCTGGATATGAAATTCTGGGTTGAAAGTTCTTTTCTTTAAGAATGTTGAATATTGGCCCCCACTCTCTTCTGGCTTGTAGAGTCTCTGCCAAGAAATCTGCTGTGAGTCTGATGGGCTTCCCTTTGTGGGTGACCCAACGCTTCTCTCTGGCTGCCCTTAGTATTTTCTCCTTCACTTCAACCCTGGTGAATCTGACGATTATGTGTGTTGGGGTTGCTCCTCTTGTGGAGTATCTTTGTTGTGTTCTCTGTATTTCCTCGAGTTGAGTATTGTCCTGCCTTGCTATGTTGGGGAAATTTTACTGGATAATATCCTGAAGAGTATTTTCCAGCTTGAATTCCTTCTCTTCATCACATTCTGGTACACCTATCAAATGTAGGTTGGGTCTCTTCACATAGTCCCACATTTCCTGGAGATTTTGTTCATTCCTTTTCGTGATTTTTTCTCTAATCTTGGTTTCTCATTTTATTTCATTGAGTTGATCTTCGACTTCTGATATTCTTTCTTCTGCTTGGTCAATTCGGCTGTTGAAACTTGTGCATGCTTCGTGAAGTTCTCGTGTTGTGTTTTTCAGCTCCTTCACTTCATTCATAGTCCTCTCTCCGTTGTCCATTCTTCTTACCATTTCCTCGAATATTTTTTCCAATCCTTTTTCAAGGTTCTTAGTTTCTTTGCATCAATTTAGAACATGTTCTTTTAGCTCACGGAAGTTTCTCATTATCCACCTTTTGAAGTCTGATTCCATCATTTCATCACACTCATTCTCTGTCCAGCTTTGTTCCCTTGCTGGTGAGGAGTTTTGTTCTTTTTTAGGATGTGAGGTGTTTTGGTTTTGGTTATTTTCCTCTTTTTTTGAGCTGGTTTCTTCCCATCTTTGTGGATTTATCCACCTGTCATCTTAGTAGTTACTGACTATTCAATTTGATCTCTGAGTTGACACCCGGATTGTTGATGATGAAGTATGTCTGATACTTAGTTTTCCTTCTAACAGTCTAGCCCCTCTGCACTCCTTTTTTTTCCCTCAGATCCTCTGTCTCAGTGAGTTGGGGCTTTCTTTATGAGTATCTGTTGCACTGTCCTGCCCCGTTAGTTGGCAGTCTATTCACTATTTGCCTGCCAAGGCTCCGTCCTACTATCGTGGGTCCGCCCTGCTGCTGTGGGTCTTCATTCTACTGTTGTGCACTCCTCCCTTTTGGCAGAGCTTGTTTTTTATGGCGGGTTACCTCGGCAACGGGATGCTACATCAGCAATCAGTGTGTACCTTATTAGGGGTGAATTGCATCCATAGTGGTGGACGCCCCTCCCCCACTTAGCTTCACCGTGCTTGAGTCAGCTGAACCCACAGCAAAACTCTCAATGCCTAGTGCCTTCAATCGCAGCCCTGCTTGTTCCTGTGAGGGTGCGACCCGCTAAGCCTGATCACCTGGCTCTCTGCCTCAGAGTCTGTCCTCTCTCTCTCTTTTTCTCCCCAATTTGAACAGTTGACTCTCTCACTGGTGCCCCAGAAGCCTGCTGATAGGACACTGGGATCCATGCAATCTCCCGTGTTGCTGCCCACTGCACCAGCTCAAATCACACTTCCCTGGAATCTCCTGGTCTGGCTTATTGTCCAAGTCCCATTTAATCAGATGGACTTGTCAATCTGCCCTTCCAGATCTCAGATTGCCATTTTAACAGGGCACCCTGACCAGTGAGTTTTGTGCCAAGTGTTGCTGCACTGCAGGGCCAGCTGAAGTGTGAGCCAAAGCACTGGCTGTGCTGGCATCCTGTGTCTCTCCTACACCTGTGAATTTCCTCATTCTGTGGGCAAAAAAGGTCCGTCTGAATATGTGGCTAGGACTCACCCTCTGTGCCTTCACTGAGAGCTGCAATCCTGAGTTGTTTCTATGGTGCCATCTTGGAAATCCTCTACCTCAAACAATTTCTTAAGCAACGTATTTCGGTCTCGAAGATGGTGCTATAGAAACAACTCAGTATTGCAGCTCTCAGTCAAAGCACAGAGGGTGAGTGGATGCCGCATTTACAGATGAATCTTTATTGCTCACAGACCAGGAAATTCACAAGTGTAGCAGCCCTACAGGATGCCAGCACAGCTGTTTTGTCTTGTGTTGCCAGAGCCGCAGAGCAGCAGCACTCCATGCAAAATACACTGGTCTGGTTGCCCTGTTAAACTGGCAATTTGAGATTTGGGAACGCAGTTTAGCACATTCATCTGATTAAACGAAACTTAAACAGTAAGCCAGGCCATGAGATTCCCAGGCAGTGACATTTGAGCTGGTACAGTGGGTGGCTGCAGGGGAAAGCACACAGATCCCGGGGCCCTTTCAGCAGGCAATTAGAACACCTCAGAGAGAGTCCACTTAACAAAAAACAAAAGGGCTCTGAGGCAGGGAGGCAGGTGATCAGGCTCAGTGGGTCCCACCACCACAAAAACAAACAAAACAGCAATTGGAAACGTTCAGGGTTGAGAGTTTCATGGCAAGCACAGCTGAACCCAGGACAATGCAGCTTGGTGGGGAAGGGGCATCTGCTATTACTGAGGCACTCCACCACTATGGAGGTACTCTTCCATTGCTGATGCAGCCTGCCATTGCCAAGGCAACCCACCATAACAGAGAAAGTCTGCCAATACAGAGGCTGGCCACCATTGTCCCGGCAGTTCTAACCACATAAATATAAACAGGACTACAGGGAATTACACTTGGCAGCAGGGCGGAGCCCACAGAAACTGGGCAGAGCCCATGAGAGCAGGGAGAGCCCACGGCAGCAGGGCAGAACCCACAACAGCAGGGCAGAGCCTTGGCAGGCAGGTAGTGACTAGACTGCCTCCTTGCTGGGCAGGAGAGTGCAACAGATACTCATAAATAAAGCGCTAACTCCCCAAGACAAAGCACCTGGGGAAAAAAAGGGGCTTTATGAAGTCTGCTGCAGCAGACTTAAACATACCTGCCTAGCAGCCCTGAATAAACAACGGAGCTCACAGCTAAGCACTTGAGCTCCAATAAAGTACAAACTGTCACTGCAAGCAGCTCCCTGACCCCCATATATCCAAAGAGTCACCTCACAAATAACTGATCAGACCGACATTTGGCGGGCATCATTCTGGGACAAAGATAGCAGAAGAAGAAACTGGTAGCATTTCTCACTGTTCTGCAGCTGCTACAGGTGTACTCCAAAAAGCAGGGCCTGGAGTGGAACTCAGCAGTCCCAAAGCAGAGGGGCTAGACTGTTAGAAGGAAAACTAAAAAACAGAAATACTTCAGCATCAAGAATCTGGACATCCACTCAGAGACCAAATCAAAACGTCAGCAACTACTCAGACACAGGTGGATAAATCCACAAAGATGGAAAGAAACCAGTGCAGAAAAATGGAAAACACCTGAAAGAGAAACACCTCACCTCCAACAATGAACCACAATCACTCACCAGCAAGGGAACAAAGCTCGACAGAGAATGAGTGTGATGAAATGACAGAATCAGACTTCAGAAGGTGGGTAATGAGAAACTTCCATGAACTAAAAGAACATGTTCTAACTCAATACAAAGAAACTAATTACCTTGAAAAAACATTTGAGGAAATGATAACAAGAATGGACAACTTAGAGAGGAATATGAATGAATTGATGGAGCTAAAAAACAAAACACAAGAACTTCATGAAGCATGCACAAGTCTCAACAGCTGAATTGACCAAGCAGAAGAAAGAATACCAGAGGTCGAAGTCCAACTCAATGAAATAAAACAAGAAGGCAAGATCAGAAAAAAAAAGCACACACACAAAAAAAGGAACAAAGGCTCCAAGAAATGTGGGACTATGTGAAGAGACCTATTCTACGTTTGATGGGTGTAGCTGAATGTGATGAAGAGAATGAAGCCAAGCTGGAAAATACTCTTCAGAATATTATCCAGGAAAATTTCCCCAACCTAGCAAGGCAGGCCAATATTCAACTACAGGAAATAAAGAAAACACAACAAAGATATTCTTCAAGAAGAGAAACCCCAAGGCACATAATTGTCAGATTCACCAGGGTTGAAATAAAGGAAAAAAATGTTAAGTGCGGCCAGAGAGAATGGTCGGGTCATCCACAAAGGGAAGCCCATCACACTTAGAGCAGATCTCTCGGCAGAAAACCTACAAGCCAGAAGAGAGTGGGGGCCAATATTCAACATCCTTAAAGAAAAGAACTTTCAACCCAGAATTTCATATCCAGCCAAACTGAGTTTCATAAGTGAAGGAAAATTAAAATCATTTGCCAACAAGCAAGTACTCAGAGATTTTGTTACCACCAGGCCTGCTTTACAAGAGCTCCTGAAAAGGCATTACAGATAGAAAGAAACAACCAGTACCAGCAATTCCAAAAACATACCAAATGCTAAAGAGCATCAACAAAATGAAGAATCTGCATCAACCAATGGGCAAAACAGCCAGATAGAATCAACATAGCAGTATCAAATTCACACGTAACAATATGAACCCTACATGTAAATGGGCTAAATGCACCAATCAAAAGACACAGGCTGGCAAATTGGATAAAAAGCCAAAACAGTCTCTCAGACCATAGTTTAATCAAGTTAGAACTCAGAATTAAGAAACTAACTCAGAACTGCACAGCTTCATGGAAACTGAACAACTGGCTTTTGAATGTTGACTGGATAAACATGAAATAAAAGCAGAAACTAAGAAATTCTTCAAAACCAATGAGAACGAAGACACAACATACCAGAATCTGTGGGACACATTTAAAGCAGTCTGTAGAGAAAAAATATATACCAATAAGTGCTCACATGAGAAGAGTAGAGAAATCCAAAAATGACACCGTATCGTCAAAATTGAAAGAGCTAGAGAAGCAAGATCACAAATACTCAAAACCTAGCAGAAGACAAGAAATAACTAAGATCAGAGCAGAACTGAATAAGAGAGAAGAAAATCCTTTCAAATAATCAATAAATTCAAGAGCTGGTTTTTGAAAAGGTCAACAAAATAGACAGACCACTAGCCAGATTGATGAAAAAGTAAAGAGAGAATAACCAAATAGATGAAATAAAAATCGATAAAGAAGAAATTACCAGATTCCACAGAAATTGAAACCATCATCAGATAATATTTTAAACATTTCTATACACAAAAACTTGTAAACCTGGAAAAAAATAGATAAATTCCTGGACACTTGTGTCCTCCCAAGCCTAAACCAGGAGAAAGCCAAAACTATGAATAGACCAATAGCAAGGTCTAAAGTCGAGGCAGCAATTAGCCTACCACACAAAAAAGCTCAGGTCCAAATGGGATCACAGCCGAATTCTACCAGACACACAAAGAGAAACTGTTACCATTTTTTTTCTGAAACTATTCCAAATAATTCAAAAAGAGGGAATCCTTTCCAAATTATTTTATGAGACCAACATTATCCTGATACCAAAACCTGGCAGAGACTCAACAAGAAAAGAAAACTTCAGGCCGATATTCATGATGAACATAGATGCAAAAATCTTCAATAAAATACTGGCAAGCCAATAGCAACTGCACAACAAAAAGGTTATCCACCATGATAAAGTGGGATTCATCCCAGGGATGCAAGGCTGATTAAACAAATGCAAGCCTATAAACATAATTCAACACATAAACAGAAACAAAAACAAAATCCACATGATTATCTCTATTGATGCACAGGTCTTTGACAAAATTCAACAGCTCCTTATACTAAAAACCCTCAATAAACTCGGTATTGATGGAACATATCTTAAAATTATAAAAGCTATTTATGACAAACCAACAGCCAATATCATACTGAATGGGCAAAAACTGGAAAGATTCCTTTTGAAATCTGGCTCTAGACAAAAATGCCCTCTTTCACCACTTCTATTCAATGTATTACTGAAAGTCCTAGACAGAGCAATCAGGTAAGAAAAAGAAATAAATGGTATTCAAATAAGAAAAGAGAAAATCAAATTGTCTCTATTTGCAGATGACATCATTTTATATCTAGAAGACCCCATTGCCTCAGCCCCAAAACTCCTGAAACTGATAAGCAACTTCAGCAAAGTCTCAGCATATAAAATCTATGTGAAAAAACCACAAGCATTCCTGTACACCAATAAAAGACTGCAAAAGAGCCAACTCAAGAAGGAACTGCCATTCACAATTGCTACAAATATAATAAAATACCTAGGAATACAACTATCAAGGAACGTAAAGGACCTCTTCAAGGAGAACTACAAACCACTGCTCAATGAAATAAGAAAGGACACAAACAGATGGAGAAACATTTCATGTTCATGGTTAGGAAGAATCAATATCCTGAAAATGGCCATACTGCCGAAAGTTATTTACAGACTCAATGCTATCCCCATCAAGATACCAATGACCTTATTCACAAAACTGAAGGAATACCACTTTAAGCTTCATATGGAACCCATAGAGAGCCCGCATAGCAAAGTCAATGCTAAGCAAAAAGAACACAGAAGGAGGCATCATACTACTGGACTTCAAACTATACTACAAGGCTACAGTAATCAAAACAGCATGTTAATGGTACCAAAACAGAGATATAGACCAATGAAACAGAACAGAGGCATTGGAGGCAACACAACATACCTATTACCATAAAATCTTTGATAAACCTGACCAAAAAAAGCAATAGGGAAAGGGTTCCCTGTTTAATAAATGGTGTTGGGAAAACTGGCTAGCCATGTGCAGAAAGCAGAAACGGGACCCCTTCCTGACACCTTACACTAAAATTAACTCCAGATGGATTAAAGACATAAACATAAGACCTGGCACCATAAAAATCCTAGAAGAAAATCTAGGCAAAACCATTCAGGACATAGGAGTAGGCAAGGACTTCATGAATAAAACACCAAAAGCATTGGCAACAAAAGCCAAAATAGACAAATGGGACCTAACCAAACTCCAGAGCTTTTGCACGGCAAAAGAAACAGTCACTAGAGTGAATTGGCAGCCAACAGATTGGGAAAAAAATCTTTGCAGTTTACCTATCTGACAAAGGGCTGATATCCAGAATTTACAAAGAACTCAAACAATTTACAGGACAAAAACAAACAAGCCCAGTCAAAAATGGGCAAAGGATATGAACAGACACTTTACAAAAGAAGACACACATGAGGCCAACAAACACATGAAACAATGCTCATCATCCCTGGTCATTAGAGAGATGCAAATCAAAACCACATTGAGATACCATCTCACGCCAGTTAGAATGGCGATCATTAAAAAATCTGGAGACAGCAGATGCTGGAGAGGATGTGGAGAAATAGGAACACTTCTACACTGTTGGTGGGAGTGTAAATTAGTTCAACCATTGTGGAAGACAGTGTGGCAATTCCTCAAGGACCTAGAAATAGAAATTCCATTTGACCCAGCAATCCCATTACTGGGTATATATCCAAAGGACTATAAATTTTTCTACTATAAGGACACATGCACACGAATGTTCATTGCTGCACCGTTTTCAATAGCAAATGCCCATCGATGATAGACTGGAATGAGAAAATGTGGCACATATACACCATGGAATATTATGCAGCAATCGAAAATGATGAGTTTGTGTCTTTTGTAAGGACATGAATGAATCTGGAGAACATTATTCTCAGCAAACTGACACAAGAACAGAAGAGGAAATACCGCATATTCTCACTCATAGGTGGGTGAGAAAAATGAGAACACAAGGACACAGGGAGGGGGTCTACTACACACATGGGTCTATTGGGGGAATGGGGGAGGGACAGCGGGGGGGGAGCTGGGGAGGGAGAGCCTGGGGAGAAATGCCAAGTGTGGGTGAAGGGGGGGAAGGCAGCAAAACACACTGTCATGTGTGTACCTATGCAACTATCTTGCACGTTCAGCACATGTACCCCAAAACTAAAATGCAATAGAAGTTTAAAATTTTTTAAAAAATGATGAGTTTGTGTCCTTTGTAGGGACATGGATGAATCTGGAGAACATCATTCTCAGCAAACTGACACAAGAACAGAAAATAAAATACCGCACTTACTCACTCATAGGTGAGTGATAAACTGTGAGAACACATGGACACAGAGAGGGGAGCACTACACACTGGGGTCTATTGGGAGGAATAGGATAGGGACAGCGGGGTGTGGGGGAGCTGGGGAGGGATAGCAAGGAGAGAAATGCCAGATGTGGGTGAAGGGGAGGAAGACAGCAAATCACACTGCCATGTGTGTACCTGTGCCACTATCTTGCATGTCCCGCACATGTACCCCAAAAACTTAAAATGCAATAAAAAGGAAAAAAAAAGCAACATATTTCATTACATTGTACAACAAACTCAAAGACCTGGTATTGAAGCTGTCTGCAAATTTTGGCAACATAATTTCTTTCAGGAAATCGTGTTCTTCTCAAGGGTAAATGGGTTATTTCATGTTAAAGCACCTGATATCATATCTGGAACATTCTGTTTTTCAATCACATTTAGACAAGTACCTGTAATATAATAGATAATAAATAAATGTTATTTTTGCATAAATAAAAGAACCAATCAGTGAATCAATGCCTAAAGCAATAAATAAAAATATAATGATATAGAATACCAGGACATTTACATTCTCTATCTTAAAAAATAACTATAATAGGTAACTTCTATGAGAGGATTATTGAAAAATGCAGAAACAAAATAGTTTTGAGTTTACCCAAATCCTCCTATAAAAGCAGGATAGCTGGGGAGCCATGGTATCTGTGCAGAGTGGGAGGAAGGCATGGAGGGGCTGTGGCTGCTGGCGGTGCTCCTCACATGCTTCTGGTGGCCACAGGACAGCCAGGGTAAGACCCTGCTGAGCAGCTTCAGCAACACCACAGCCCAAGATGCTCAGGGCCAGCACATCTGCCACTTCAATTTCCATGGTGACCATGCTCTTCTGTGTGTCAGAATCAAAAACACAGCCATAGCTGTTGAAAAAAAAGCTAAACCCTACCTGTTCCAAGCTCAGGAATGGCTAAAGCTACAGGAAAGCAGTCGTGGTTATAGCTGCAGAAAAAAATTATCCAAAGTTCAGTTGACAATGACAATGAACCAGACTGAACATAATCTGAAAGTATCCCAGATTCCATCTCTGCAAACATGGAATGGGTTTTATGCAGACAAGTATACATGCCAAGATGACAAGGACAACACTCAGGTGGACAATATCCCGTCTGAAATGGTGTTACTAAACCTCGATGCTAAAGGGAATTCATTTGATCATTTTAGTGCTGGAGAATCCGGGTTACCTGAATTCTTTTTCCTCCTAGTCCTAGTGTACTTTGTGATTGCTTGCATTTATGCTCAATCATTGTGACAGGCTATTAAGAAAGGAAGACCCATGCACATAATTTTAAAGGTTCTGCCAACTGCATCGCTCTTACAAATGGTTCAACTTTAGTTAATTACATTAATATCTCCAGCTACTCCAAAGATGGAATAGGGGTACCATTTATGGGAAGTTTGGCAAAATTTTTTTACACGGCTTCACAAACTCAGATGTCATACCTACTTTTGAGTCTACGCATGGGTTGGACAATAGTCAGAATAAAGAAGTCTCAAAGCAGACCTCTCCAGTGGGATTCTACCCCTGCATCCACTGGCATTGCAGTATTTATTGACCTGACACAGAGTATTTTGCTACTTTAGGAACAATTTGAAAATACCAGTCATCATAGCTGCCATTCACACCACAACTTAGCAGGGATGCTCTTAATCATTCTAAGAATTTCCCTAGCATTGTTATTAGGCTGTGGACTCTATCAGATCATCACAATGGAGAGAAGTACAATCGAAAGGGAGTTCCACAACACATTTGCCAAAGGCTATATCTTGTGTTTTTTCATGCCATCCAGTTCTTGCATGCATTTCTGTCATTTTTTAGTAACTATGAAGAGATAAGGTTATTACAACAGGTGTTATCCTTTGCCAGTCTGTTTCCCTGGTTATACTTTACAGACATTTTCTATCTCACAGTCAATACTGGGAAGTTTCTTTACTTTCCTCAGTAACACTACCACTGAGAATATCATCTGGACACAAAAGGCGCTCTCATTTCTGATACTTGACTTTTGTTAAGAGGAAAAGTGAGTTGGTTAAAAGAGTGCAATAAGGATCCAAATACAGTGACTTTTCTTCATACATTTAGTGTGAAAACTTGAACAGTGAAAGCAGAGCATGTTATTTATATAACTGCACTTAAGCCACATCAAAATTGAAAAAAGGTAATAAATAAAATGTTTTGCAACGTACTTAAATAAACTTTGAAGAAAATGTTGTTGTAAAACGATTAAAGCAATTTCTATATGGAAATAAATGTGAAAAATAACTATATGATATTTTGGTAAAATATATTCACCACCTACAATGCCTCATCTTAATAGCTAACTCAGGTTTACTAGTCTTATAAAAAGTAATCAGTTAAATGATTACTTGTGAATGCATATCTAAACTAGTCCAGTTATGAAATCAGTGTGATATTCTGATTTCAAAAAGTGCTGCTTTTTATGCATTAAGGAAAATACATTTTATATTGGAATTTCAGATCTGGACCAAGCAAACCTAATTGACATACAGAACTCTCTTCCCCAAATAAACAGAATATACATTCTTCTCAGCAGCACATCACACCTACTCTAAAATTGACCACATAATTGGAAGTAAATCGTGCCTCAGCAAATACAAAATAATGGAAATCTTAACACACAGTCTCTCAGCCCACAGTGCAATCAAAGTAGAACTCAGGATTAAGAAACTAAATCAGAACTA
Organism: Saguinus oedipus; assembly: GCA_031835075.1. Classification (NCBI taxonomy): domain Eukaryota; kingdom Metazoa; phylum Chordata; class Mammalia; order Primates; family Cebidae; genus Saguinus; species Saguinus oedipus. The sequence goes on from CM063171.1 coordinate 25,315,089, forward strand.
CACAACTTCATGGAAACTGAACAACTGGCTCTTGAATGTTGACTGGATAAACAATGAAATGGAGGCAGAAATAAAGATGTTCTTCAAAAACAATGAAAAGGAAGATGCAATGTACCAGACTCTCTGGGATACATTTAAAGCAGGGTTTAGAGGAAAATTTATAGCAATAAGTGCCTACATGAGAAGAGAGAAAATATCTAAAATCGACACCCTATTATCAAAATTGAAAGAGCTAGAGGAGCAAGCTAAAAAAACTCAAAAGCTAGCAGAAAACAAGAAATAACCAAGATCAGAGCAGAAATGAAGGAGATAGAGACAAGAAAAATTTTTCAAAAAATGAATAAATCCAGGAGCTGGTTTCTTTGAAAGATCAAAATAGAAAGACTGTTAGCCAGATTAATAAAAAAGAAAAAAAGAATCAAACAGATGCAATAAAAAATGATAAGGGGGATATCACCATCAATTCCACAAAATTATAAACTACCATCAGAGATTACTACAAATGACTCTATACACATAAACTAGTAAATATTGAAGAACTGAATAAATTTCTGGACACTTGCACCCTCCCAAGCCTAATCCAGGAAGAAGTCGAAACCCTGAATAGACTAATAACAAAGGCTGAATTTGAGGCAGCAATTAATAGCCTACCAAGCAAAAAAGCCAAGATTGCTTCACAGCTGAATTCTACCAGACATACAAAGAGGAGTACTGCTCCTTCTTAAACTATTCCAAAAAATCCAAAAAGAGAGAATCCTTTTCAAATAATTTTATGAGACCAACATTATTTTGATACCAAAACCCAGCAGAGACTCAATGAGAAACGAAAACTTCAGGCCAATATCTATGATGAACATAGAGGCAAAAATCTTCAATAAAATACTGGCAAGCTGATTGCAACAGCACATCAAAATCTTATTTATCACTATCAAGTAGGCTTCATCCCGGGGATGCAAGGCTGGTTCAAAATACACAAGTCTATAAAGGTAATCCACCACACAAAGAGAACCAAAGACAAAAACGACATGATTATCTCAATACATGCAGAGAAGGCCTTTGAAAAATTCAACAGTCCTTTATGCTAAAAACTTTCAATAAACTAGAAATTGATGGAATGTAACTCAAAATAATAAAAGCTATTTATGACAAACCCACAGCCAATATCATACTGAATGGGAAAAAACTGGAAGCATTCCCTTTGAAATCTAGCACTAGAAAAGGATGCCCTCTCTCATCACTTCTATTCAATATAGTACTGGAAGTTCTAGCTAGAACAATCAGGCAAGAAAACGATATAAAGTGTATTCAATTTTGAAAGGAGAAAATTAAATTGTCTCTATTTGCAGATAACATGATTGTGTATTTAGAAGACCCCATTGTCTCAGCCCAAAATCTCCTGAAACTGATAAGCAACTTCAGCAAAGTATCAGGATACAAAATCTATGTGCAGTAATCACAAGCATTCCTATACACCTATAACAGACTTAAAGAGATCCAAATCAAAAATGAACTGCCATTCACAATTGCTACCTCAAGAGAATAAAATACCTAGTAATACAACCAACAAAAATGTAAAGAACATTTTCAGGGAGAACTACAAACCACTGCTTGATAAAATAAGAGAGGACACAAACAGATGGAAAAACATTCCATACTTATGGTTAGGAAGAATTGATATGAAAATGGCCATACTGTCCAAAGTAATTTATAGATTCAACACTATCAACACTATCCCCATGAAGCTACCAATGACCTTCTTTACAGAACTGAATAAAAAACACCTCAAACTTTATATGAAACCAAAAGAGAACCTCAAAGCCAAGACAATCCTAAGCAAAAAGAACAAAGCTGGAGGCATGACGCTACCTGACTTCAAAGTATGCTACAAGGCTACAGTAATCAAAACAGCATGGTACTGGTAACAAAACAGAGATATAGACCAATGGAACAGAACAGAGGCCTTGGAGGCAATGCCACACATCCACAATCATCTGTCTTTAACAAACCTGACAAAAACAAGCAATGGGGAGAAGATCCCCTGTTTAATAAATGGTGTTGGGAAAACTGGCTAGCAGTGTGCAGAAAGCAGAAACTGAACATCTTGCTCACATCTCACAAGAAAATTAACTGCAGATGAATTAAAGACTTACACATAAGAACTAACACCATAAAAACACTAGAAGAAAACCTAGGCAAAACCATTCAGGACATAGGCATAGACAAATAATTCATGACCTCTTGGATTGAGGCTTCCAAGATGGCATCGTAAAGGCAACTCAGGATTGCAGCTCTCAGTGAAGGCGCAGAGGGTGAGTCCTAGCTGCATTCTGGGACAGACCTTTTTTGCCCACAGAACGTTGGAAGTCCCAGGTGTGGGAGAGACACGAGATGCTAGTGCAGCCGGCTCGTGCAGTCAGCTCACATGACCAGGTCAGCCGGCACTGCAGCACAGCAGCACTGGGCACAAAACTCACTGGTCCGGGTGCCCTGTTAAGACGGCAATCTGAAATTTGGAAGGGCAGATTGGCATGTCCATCTAATTGAACGGGACTTGGACAATGAGCCAGACCAGAAGATTCCTGGGAAATGTGATCTGAGTCGGTGCAGTGGGCAGCAGCACAGGAGATCACACGGATCCCAGTGCCCTATCAGCAGGCTACTGAGGCATCAGTGAGAGAGTCAACTGTTCAGCTTGGGGAGAGAAAGAGAGAGAAAGGATGGACTCTGAGGCAGGGAGCTGGGTGATCAGGCTTGGCGGGTCGCACCCTCACGGGGACAAGCAGGGAGGCCATTGGAGGTGCTCGGGGCTGAGAGTTTTGCTGTCGGCATCTAGGACGGTGCAGCCCGGTGGGGGAGGGGCGTCTGCCACTACAGACACAATCCCGACCTACTGAAGTACCACCCAGGGCTGACGCAGCCTGCTGTTGCTGAGGCAACCTGCCATAACAGAGAGACTCCACAAGCAGGACAGAGCATGCCACAGCAGAATGGAGCCCCGCAGAAACAGGGCAGAACCGCAATAGCAGGGTGGAGCCCTGGCAGGCAAATAGTGAATAGAATGCCTCCTAGCTGGGCAGGACAGCGCAACAGATACTAATAAAGAAAGCCCCAACTCCCTGAGACAGAGCATCTAAGTGGGGGAAAAAGGAGAAGGGTTTATGAGTTCTGTTGCAGTAGACATAAACACATCCGCCCAACAACCCTGAATGAACAATGGAGCTCACAGCTCAGCACTGGAGCTCCTATAAAGCACAGACTGTCTCCTCAAGCAGCTCCCTGACCCCTGTATATCCAAAGAGTCACCCCCCCAAAAAAACTATTCAGACTGACATTTGGCAGGCATCATTCTGACACAAATATAGCAGAAGAAGAAACTGGTAGAATCCCTCACTGTTCCGCAGCCGCTACAGGTGTACCCCAGACAAGCAGGGCATGGAGTGGACCTCAGCACTCGTATAGCAGAGGGGCTAGACCATTAGAAGGAAAACTAAGTAACATAAATACCTCATCATCAACATTCTGGGTATCCACACACAGACCCAATTGAAAAATCAGCAACTACTAAGATGACAGGTGGATAAATCCATAAAGATGAGAAGAGACCAGCAAAAAAAGGAGAAAAACACCCAAAACCAAAACACCTCACCTCCTACAAAGGACCAAAACTCCTCACCAGCAAAAGAAAAAAGGTGGACAAAGAATGAGTGTGACAAAATGATGGAATCAGACTTCAGAAAGTGGATAATGAGAAACTTCAGTGAGCTAAAAGAACATGTTCTAAATCAGTGCAAAGAAACTAAGAAGCTTGAAAAGAGATTTGAAAAAAGATTTGAGGAAATGATAACAAGAATGGACAACTTAGGGAGGGAGGGAGGCAAGATGGCGTCGTAGAGGTGACTCAGGATTGCAGCTCTCGGTGAAGGCGCAGAGGGTGAGTCCTAGCCGCATTCTCGGATGTTCCTTTTATGCCCACAGAGCGTTGAAAGTCCCAGGTGTGGGAGAGACACGGGACGCTAGCAGCCGGCTAACGCAACCAGCTCCCGCCGCCTCTTCGGCCGGCGCCGCAGCGGGACCCGGCGCGGAACTCACTGGTCTGGGTGCCCTGTTAAACCGGCAATCTGAGATTTGCAAGGGCAGATTGGCATGTCCATCTGATTGAACAGGACTTGGACAATGAGCCAGACCAGGAGTTTCCTGGGAAGCGTGATCTGAGCCGGGGTAGTGGGCAGCGGCACGGGAGATCGCACGGATCCCAGTGCCCTATCGGCAGGCTCCTGGGGCGCCAGTGAGAGAGTCGACCTTTCAGCTTGGGGAGAGGAAGAGAGAGAGAGAGGACGGACTCTGAGGCAGGGAGCAGGGTGATCGGGCTCGGCGGGTCCCACGCTCACGCTCACGGGGACAAGCAGGGTGGCGACTGGAGGCGCTTGGGGCTGAGAGTTTTGTTGCCGGCATTTAGGACGGTGCAGCCCGGTCAGGGAGGGGCGTCCACCATTCCTGACAAAGTGCACCCCCACTTAAGTACCGCCCAGGACTGACGCAGCCTGCCGTTGCCGAGGCAACCTGCCATAACAGAGAGAGTCCGCCGGGCCGCAACAGGGCGGACCCGCCTTAGGAGGTCAGAGCCCCGGCAGGCAAATAGTGAATAGACTGCCACCTAGTGGGGCAGGACAGTGCAACAGATACTCATAAAGAAAGCCCCAACTCCCTGAGACAGAGCATCTAAGGGTGGAAAAAAAAAAAAAAAAAAAGAGTGGTGTTTTATGAGTTCTATTGCAGCAGACATAACCTCCCAACAACCCTGAATGAACAACGGAGCTCACAGCTCAGCACTGGAGCTCCTATAAAGCACAGACTGTCTCCTCAAGCAGCTCCCTGACCTCTGTATATCCAAGGAGTCACCCCAGAAAAGGACTAATCAGACTGACATTTGGCTGGCATCATTCTGGAACAAGGGCAGCAGAAAAAGAAACTGATATCATCCCTCACTGTTCTGCAGCTGCTGCAGGTATACCCCAGACAAGCAGGGCCTGGAGTGGACCTCAGCACTCATACAGCAGAGAGGATAGATCATTAGAGGGAAAACTAAGTAACAGAAATACTTCATCATCAACAATCTCAGTGTCCACACAGAGACCCAATTGAAAAATCAGCCACTACTAAGACAACAGGCAGATAAATCCATAAAGATGGGAAGAAACCAGCGCAAAAAGGAGGAAAGCACCCAAAACCAAAACACCTCACCTCCAAAAAAGGACCAAAACTCCTCACCAGCAAGGGAACAAAGCTGGACAGAGAATGAATGTGACGAAATGACGGAATCAGACTTCAGAAAGTGGATAATGAGAAACTTCAGTGAGCTAAAGGAACATGTTCTAAACCAGTGCAAAGAAACTAAGAACCTTGAAAAAAGATTTGAAAAAAGATTCGAGGAGTTGATAACGAGAATGGACAACTTAGAGAGGAATATGAATGAATTGAAGGAGCTGAAAAACTCAACACGAGAACTTCGCGAAGCATGCACAAGTATCAACAGCCGAATTGACCAAGCAGAAGAAAGAATATCAGAAGTTGAAGATCAACTCAATGAAATAAAACGAGAAACCAAGATTAAAGAAAAAAGCACAAAAAGGAATGAACAAAATCTCCAAGAAATGTGGGACTATGTGAAGAGACCCAACCTACGTTTGATAGGTGTACCAGAATGTGACGAAGAGAATGAATCCAAGCTGGAAAACACTCTTCAGGATATTATCCAGGAAAATTTCCCCAACCTAGCAAGACAGGTCAATACTCAACTCCAGGAAATACAGAGAACACCACAAAGATACTCTGCAAGAAGAGCAACCCCAAGGCACATAATCGTCAGATTCACCAGGGTTGAAACGAAGGAGAAAATACTAAGGGCAGCCAGAGAGAAAGGTCGGGTCACCCACAAAGGGAAGCCCATCAGACTCACAGCAGATCTCTCAGCAGAGACTCTACAAGCCAGAAGAGAGTGGGGGCCAATATTCAACATCCTTAAAGAAAAGAGCTTTCAACCCAGAATTTCATATCCAGTGAAACTGAGCTTCATAAGTGAAGGAAAAATAAAATCCTTCACGAACAAGCAAGTACTCAGAGATTTTGTCACCACTAGGCCTGCTTTACAAGAGCTCCTAAAAGAGGCACTACACATAGAAAGAAACAACCAGTTCCAGCCATCCTAAAAGCATACCAAATGCTAAAGACCATCAACAAAATGAAGAATGTACATGAACCAACGGGCAAAACAGCCAGCTAGCATCAAAATGGCAGTATCAAATTCACACATAACAATATTAACCCTGAATGTAAATGGGCTAAATGCACCAATCAAAAGACACAGACTGGCAAATTGGATAAAAAACCAAAACCCATCGGTGTGCTGTATCCAGGAAACCCACCTCACATGCAAAGATACACAAAGGCTCAAAATAAAGGGATGGAGGAAGATTTACCAAGCAAATGGAGAGCAAAAAAAAGCAGGAGTTGCAATTCTCATCTCTGATAAAATAGACTTTAAAGTAACAAAGATCAAAAGGGACAAAGAAGGTCATTACATAATGGTAAAAGGATCGATACAACAAGAAGAGATAACGATTCTAAATATATATGGACCCAATGTAGGAGCACCCAGATATATAAGGCAAGTTCTTAATGACTTACAAAGGGACTTAGACTCCCACACAATAATAGTGGGAGACTTTAACACTCCACTGTCAATAGCAGACAGATCAACCAGACAGAAAATTAACAAGGATATCCAGGACTTGAACTCAGACCTGGAACAAGCAAACCTGATAGACATTTACAGAACTCTCCACCCCAAATCCACAGAATATACATTCTTCTCAGCACCACATCACACCTACTCCAAAATTGACCACATAATTGGAAGTAAAGCACTCCTCAGCAAATGCAAAACAACTGAAATCATAACAAACAGTCTCTCAGACCATAGTGCAATCAAGTTGGAACTCAGAATTCAGAAAATAACTCAGAACCGCACAGCTTCATGGAAACTGAACAATTGGCTCTTGAATGTTGATTGGATAAACAATGAAATGAAGGCAGAAATAAAGAAGTTCTTTGAAACCAATGAGAATGAAGACAAAACGTACCAGAATCTCTGGGACACATTTAAAGCAGTCTGTAGAGGAAAATATATAGCAATAAGTGCCCACATGAGAAGAGTGGAGAGATCCAAAATTGACACCCTATCGTCAAAATTGAAAGAGCTAGAGGAGCAAGATCAAAAAAGCTCAAAACCTAGCCGAAGACAAGAAATAACTAAGATCAGAGCAGAACTGAAGGAGATAGAGACAAGAAAAACCCTTCAAAAAATCAATAAATCTTAAGAGCTGGTTTTTCGAAAAGATCAACAAAATAGACAGACCACTAGCCTGACTGATAAAAAAGAAGAGAGAGAACAACCAAATAGTTGCAATAAAAAACGATAAAGGGGAAATCACCACAGATTCCACAGAAATTCAAACCATCATCAGAGAATACTACAAACAACTCTATGCACATAAACCAGTAAATCAGGAAGAAATGGATAAATTCCTGGATGCCTGTGTCCTCCCAAGCCTAAACCAGGAGGAAGCCGAAACTATGAATAGACCAATAACAAGGTCTGAAGTTGAGGCAGCAATTAAGAGCCTACCACACAAAAAAAGCCCAGGTCCAGATGGGTTCACAGCCGAATTCTACCAGACACACAAAGAGGATCTGGTACCATTCCTTCTGAAACTATTCCAAATAATCCAAAAAGAGGGAACCCTTCCCAAATCATTTTATGAGACCAACATCATCCTGATACCAAAACCTGGCAGAGACTCAACAAGAAAAGAAAACTTCAGGCCAATATCCATGATGAACATAGATGCAAAAATCTTCAATAAAATACTGGCAAACCGATTGCAACAGCACATTAAAAAACTTATCCATCATGATCAAGTAGGATTCATCCCGGGGATGCAAGGCTGGTTCAACATACGCAAGTCTATAAATGTAATTCAACACATAAACAGAAGCAAAAACAAAAACCACATGATTATCTCAATTGATGCAGAGAAGGCATTTGACAAAATTCAACAGCCCTTTATGCTAAAAACCCTCAATAAACTTGGTATTGATGGAACATATCTCAAAGTAATAAAAGCTATTTATGACAAACCAACAGCCAATATCATACTTAATGGGCAAAAACTGGAAGCATTCCCTTTGAAATCTGGCACTAGACAAGGATGCCCTCTCTCACCACTTCTATTCAACATAGTACTGGAAGTTCTAGCCAGAGCAATCAGGCAGGAAAAAGAAATAAAGGGTATTCAAATAGGAAAGGTGGAAGCCACATTGTCTCTATTTGCAGACGACATGATAGTATACCTAGAAGACCCCATCACCTCAGCCCAAAAGCTCCTGCAACTGATAAGCAACTTCAGCAAAGTCTCAGGATATAAAATCAATGTGCAAAAATCACAAGCATTCCTATACACCAATAACAGACTTAAAGAGAACCAAATCAAGAATGAACTGCCATTCACAATTGCTACAAAGAAAATAAAATACCTAGGAATACAACTCACTAGGAATGTAAGGGACCTCTTTAAGGAAAACTACAAACAACTGCTCAATGAAATAAGAGAGGACACAAACGGATGGAGAAACATTCCATGTTCGTGGTTAGGAAGAATCAATATCGTGAAAATGGCTATACTGCCCAAAGTAATTTACACAATCAATGCTATCCCCATCAAACTACCATTGAATTTCTTCACAGAACTGGAAAAAACCACCATGAATTTCATATGGAACCAAAAAAGAGCCCGCATAGCCAATTCAATTCTAAGCAAAAAGAACACAGCGGGAGGCATCACGCTACCAGACTTCAAACTATACTACAAGGCTACAGTAATCAAAACAGCATGGTACTGGTACCAAAACAGAGATATAGACCAATGGAACAGAACAGAGGCATCGGAGGCAACACAACACATCTACAACCATATTATCTTTGATAAACCAGACAAAAACAGGCAATGGGGAAAGGATTCCCTATTTAATAAATGGTGTTGGGAAAACTGGCTAGCCATGTGCAGAAAGCAGAAATTGGACCCCTTCCTGACACCTTACACTAAAATTAACTCCAGATGGATTAAAGACTTAAACGTAAGACCCGACACCATAAAAACCCTAGAAGAAAATCTAGGCAAAACCATTCAGGACATAGGAGTAGGCAAGGACTTCATGAACAAAACTCCCAAAGCATTGGCAACAAAAGCCAAAATAGACAAATGGGACCTAATCAAACTCCACAGCTTCTGCACATCAAAACAAACAGTCACTAGAGTGAATCGGCAACCATCAGAATGGGAAAAAATCTTTGCAGTTTACGCATCCGACAAAGGGCTGATATCCAGAATTTACAAAGAACTCAAACAGATTTACAGGAAAAAAACAAACAAGCCCATTCAAAAATGGGCAAAGGATATGAACAGAAACTTTACGAAAGCAGACATACATGAGGCCAGCAAACATATGAAAAAGTGCTCATCGTCATTGGTCATTAGAGAGATGCAAATCAAAACCACATTGAGATACCATCTCACACCAGTTAGAATGGCGATCATTAAAAAATCTGGAGACAGCAGATGCTGGAGAGGATGTGGAGAAATAGGAACACTCTTACACTGTTGGTGGGAGTGTAAATTAGTTCAACCATTGTGGAAGACAGTGTGGCGATTCCTCAGGGACCTAGAAATAGAAATTCCATTTGACCCAGCAATCCCATTACTGGGTATCTATCCAAAGGATTATAAATCGTTCTACTATAAGGACACATGCACACGAATGTTCATTGCAGCACTGTTTACAATAGCAAAGACCTGGAACCAACCCAAATGCCCAACGATGATAGACTGGACTGGGAAAATGTGGCACATATACACCATGGAATATTATGCAGCAATCAAAAATGATGAGTTTGTGTCCTTTGTAGGGACATGGATGAATCTGGAGAACATCATTCTCAGCAAACTGACACAAGAACAGAAAAAGAAATACCGCATATACTCGCTCATAGGTGGGTGAGAAAAATGAGAACATGTGGACACAGAGAGGCGGTCTACTATACACTGGGGACTGTTGGGGGGAATGGGGGAGGGACAGCAGGGGGGGGCTGGGGGGGATAGCCTGGGGATGAATACCAAGTGTGGGTGAAGGGGAGGAAAGCAGCAAAGCACACTGCCATGTGTGTACCTATGCAACTATCTTGCTCGTTCTGCACATGTACCCCCAAACCTATAATGCAGTAAAAAAAAAAAAAAAAAAAAAGAAATGCAAAATCTTGGGGTTCAGCCCAGACCCAAACAATCAAAATCGGCATCCTAACATGATCTCCATTTGATTCATAAGCATCTTAAGTGCCGAGAAGCTCTGCTGGAAGTGTCTTTTCCAACTGTCTTTCTAGGGAGTAACTGCATAACCATAAAAAATCCTAATTTTGCTTAAAATTTCCAATTTCATATAAAACAGGTAAAGAGAAAACCTGTAGTTATAGGTTTATATCTTGCTTATTTATCGACTCTCAATAATAACTTTTTGTCTGAAATAAAATATATAAAATTTTTCCAAAAAAAAAAAAAAAAAAGAATGGACAACTTAGAGAGGAATATGAATGAATTGAAGGAGCTGAAAAACACAACACGAGAACTTCGTGAAGCATGCACAAGTTTCAACAGCAGAATTGACCAAGCAGAAGAAAGGATATCAGAAGTTGAAGATCAAATCAATGAAATAAAACGAGAAACCAAGATTAAAGAAAAAAGCGCAAAAAGGAATGAACAAAATCTCCAAGAAATGTGGGACTATGTGAAGAGACCAAACCTACGTTTGATAGGTGTACCAGAATGTGATGAAGAGAATGAATCCAAGCTGGAAAACACTGTTCAGGATATTATCCAGGAAAATTTCCCCAACCTCGCAAGACAGGTCAATACTCAACTTGAGGAAATCCAGAGAACACCAAACAGATACTCCACAAGAAGAGCAACCCCAAGGCACATAATTGTCAGATTCACCAGGGTTGAAATGGAAAAGAATATACTAAGGGCAGGCAGAGAGAAAGGTCGGATCACCCACAAAGGGAAGCCCATTAGACTCATGGCAGATCTCTTGGCAGAGACTCTACAAGCCAGAAGAGTGGGGGCCAATATTCAACATCCTTAAAGAAAAGAACTTTCAAACCAGAATTTCATATCCAGCCAAACTGAGCTTCATAAGTGAAGGAAAAATAAAATCCTTCATGAACAAGCAAGTACTCAGAGATTTTGTCACCAGGCCTGCTTTACAAGAGTTCCTGAAAGAGGCACTACACATAGAAAGAAACAACCAGTACCAGCCATCCTAAAAGCATACCAAATGCTAAAGAACATCAACAAAATGAAGAATCTACATCAACCAATGGGCAAAACAGCCAGCTAGCATCAAAATGGCAGTATCAAATTCACACATACAAATATTAACCCTAAATGTAAATGGGCTGAATGCACCAATCAAAAGACACAGTCTGGCAAATTGGATCAAAAACCAAAACCCATCAGTGTGCTGTATCCAGGAAACCCACCTCACATGCAAGGATACACAAAGGCTCAAACTAAAGGGATGGAGGAAGATTTACCAAGAAAATGGAGAGCAAAAGCAAGCAGGAGTTGCAATTCTCATCTCTGATAAAATAGACTTTAATGCAACAAAGATAAAAGAGACAAAGAAGGTCATTACATAATGGTAAAAGGATCGATACAACAAGAAGAGCTAAGGATTCTAAATATATATGGACCCAATACAGGAGCACCCAGATATATAAGGCAAGTTCTTAATGACTTACAAACAGACTTAGACTCCCACACAATAATAGTGGGAAACTTTAACACTCCACTGTCAATATCAGACAGATCAACCGGACAGAAAATTAACAAGGATATCCAGGACTTGAACTCAGACCTGGAACAAGCAAACCTGATAGACATTTACAGAAATCTCCACCCCAAATCCACAGAATTTACATTCTTCTCAGCACCACATCACACCTACTCCAAAATTGACCACATAATTGGAAGTAAAGCACTCCTCAGCAATTGCAAAACAACTGAAATCATAAGAAACTGTCTCTCAGACCATAGTGCAATCAAGTTGGAACTCAGAATTCAGAAACTAACTCCGAACCACACAGCTTCATGGAAACTGAAAAACTGGCTCTTGAATGTTGATTGGATAAACAAGGAAATGAAGGCAGAAATAAAGAAGTTCTTTGAAACCAATGAGAACGAAGACCAAACATACCAGAATCTCTGGGACACATTTAAAGCAGTCTGTAGAGGAAAATATATAGCAATAAGTGCTCACATGAGAAGAGTGGAGAGGTCCAAAATTGACACCCTATCATCCAAATTGAAAGAGCTAGAGGAGCAAGATCAAAAATGCTCAAAACCTAGCCGAAAACAAGAAATAACTAAGATGAGAGCAGAACTGAAGGAGATAGAGACAAGAACAACCCTTCAAAAAATCAATAAATCTAAGGTCTGGTTTTTCGAAAAGATCAACGAAATAGACAGACCACTAGCCAGACTGATAAAAAAGAAGAGAGAGAACAACCAAATAGATGCAATAAAAACTGATAAAGGGGAAATCACCACAGTTTCCACAGAAATTCAAACCATCATCAGAGAATACTACAAACAACTCTATGCACATAAATTAGTAAACCAGGAAGAAATGGATAAATTCCTGGACACCTGTGTCCTCCCAAGCCTAAACCACGAGGAAGCCGAAACTATGAAAAGACCAATAACAAGATCTGAAGTCGAGGGAGCAATTAAGAGCATACCACACAAAAAAAATTCTGGTCCAGATGGGTTCACAGCCGAGTTCTACCAGACACACAAAGAAGAGCTGGTACCATTCCTTTTGAAACTATTCCAAATAATCCAAAAAGAGGGAACCCTTCCCAAATCATTTTATGAGACCAACATCATCCTGATATCAAAACCCGGCAGAGACTCAACAAGAAAAGAAAACTTCAGGCCAATATCCATGACGAACTTAGATGCCAGAATCTTCAATAAAATACTGGGAAGCTAATTGCAACAGCACATTGAAAAACTTATCCATCATGATCAAGTAGGATGCATCCTGGGCATGCAAGGCTGGTTCAACATACGCAAGTCTATAAACGTCATTCACCACATTACCAGAACCAAAAACAAAAATCACATGATTATCTCAATTGACGCAGAGAAGGCATTTGACAAAATTCAACAGCCCTTTATGCTAAAAACTATCAATAAACTCGGTATTGATGGAACATATCTCAAAGTACTTAAAGCTATTTATGACAAACCAACAGCCACTATCATACTTAATGGGCAAAAACTGAAAGCATTCCCTGTGAAATCTGGCACTAGACAAGGATGCCCTCTCCCACCACTCCTATTCAACATAGTAATGAAAGTTCTAGCCAGAGCAATCAGGCAAGAAAAAGAAATAAAGGTTATTCGAATAGGAAAGGAGGAAGACAAATTGTCTCTATTTGCAGACGACATGATAGTATACCTAGAAGACCCCATCAGCTCAGACCAAAAACTCCTGAAACTGATAAGCAACTTCAGCAAAGTCTCAGGATATAAAATCAATGTGCAAAAATCACAAGCATTCTTATACACCAATAACAGACTTAAAGAGAACCACATCAAGAATGAACTGCCATTCACAATTGCTACAAAGAAAATAAAATACCTAGGAATACAACTTACAAGGAATGTAAGGGACCTCTTCAAGGAAAAGTACAAACTACTGCTCAATGAAATAAGAGAGGACACAAACAGATGGAGAAACATTCCATGTTCATGGTTGGGAAGAATCAATATCGTGAAAATGGCTATAGTGCCCAAAGTAATTTACACAATCAACGCTATCCCATCAAGCTACCATTGAATTTCCTCACAGAACTGGAAAAAACCACCATGAACTTCATATAGAACCAAAAGAGAGCCCGCATAACCAAGTCAATTCTAAGCAAAAAGAACACAGCGGGAGGCATCACACTACCAGACTTCAAACTATACTACAATGCTACAGTAATCAAAACAGCATGGTACTGGTACCAAAACAGAGATATAGACCAATGGAACAGAACAGAGGTATCAGAGAAAAATCAACATTTCCACAACCATGTAATCTTTGATAAACCAGACAAAAACAAGCAATGGGGAAAGGATTCCCTGTTTAATAAATGGTTTTGGGAAAACTGGTTAGCCATGTGCAGAAAGCAGAAACTGGACCCCTTACTAACACCTTACACTAAAATTAACTCCAGATGGATTAGAGACTTAAACATAAGACCTGGCACCATAAAAACCCTAGAAGAAAATCTAGGCAAAACCATTCAGGACATAGGAGTAGGCAAGGACTTCATTACCAAAACACCAAAAACATTGGCAACAAAAGCCAAAATAGACAAATGGGACCTAATTAAACTCCACAGCTTTTGCACGGCAAAAGAAACAGTCACTAGAGTGAATCGCCAACCAACAGATTGGGAAAAAATCTTTGCAGTTTGCCCATCTGACAAAGGGCTGATATCCAGAATTTACAAAGAGCTCAAACAGATTTACAGGAAAAAAACAAGCCCATTCAAAAATGGGCAAAGGATATGAACAGACACTTTACAAAAGAAGACCTACATGAGGCCAACAAACACATGAAAAAATGCTCATTATCACTGGTCATTAGAGAGATGCAAATCAAAACCACATTGAGATACTATCTCACGCCGGTTAGAATGGCAATCATTAAAATATTTGGAAACAACAGATGCTGGAGAGGTTGTGGAGAAAGAGGAACACCCTTACACTGTTGGTGGGAGTGTAAATTAGTTCAAGTATTCTGGGAGACAGTGTGCCGATTTCTCAAGGACCTAGAAATAATAGTTCCATTTGACCCAGCAATCCCCTTACTGGGTATATATCCAAAGGAATATAAATCGTACTACTATAAGGACACATGCACACGAATGTTCATTGCAGCACTATTTACAATAGCAAAGAACTGGAACCAACACAAATGCCCGTCGATGATAGACTGGACTGGGAAAATGTGGCACATATACACCATGGAACATTATGCAGCAATCAAAAATGACGAGTTTATGTCCTTTGTAAGGACATGGATGAATCTGGAGAACATCATTCTCAGCAAACTGACACAAGAACAGAAAAGGAAATATCATGTATTCTCACTCATAGGTGGGTGAGAAAAATGAGAACACATGGACACAGGGACGGGGGTACTACACACTGGGGTCTATTGGGGGAATAGGGGAGGGACAGCGGGGGGGAGCTGGGGATGGATAGCCTGGGGAGAAATGCCAAGTGTGGGTGAAGGGGAGGAAGGCAGCAGAACACACTGCCATGTGTGTACTTATGTAACTATCTTGCACGTTCTGCAAATGTACCCCAAAACCTAAAATGCAATAAAAATTAAAAAAAGAAAATAGAAGAATGAGTAAATACTAAAGCCAGGAGCTGTAGCATGCACCTGTAATCCCAGCTACTCGAGAGGCTGAAGCAAAGGGATCACTAGAGATGGGAGTTAAAAGCTGCAGTGAGCTATGATCGTGCTTGTGAATAGGTATTGCATCCCAGTCTGGGCAACATAGTGAGACCCTGTCTCAAAAAATAAAAGAATGAATATTAGAGACTTGAAATAAAAGATAAAATTTTTGCATGATGGGAGGTTTGTCTTGAAACTCTGAAATGGAAAACCTAAATAGTGCTGATAGGTCATTGCAAGGAATCTTACCAGCATCCCCAGACCCTCTCAATCCACATTCACTGACTGGGCTGTTTCAAGGGGCATGGTCAAATTTAATTGCAGCCCCAAATTGAAATTTACTTTGCTCTCTGCTATGATGGCTAGGTTTACATTGTCTTTCATCATTAGAGGGAATATATAGGGACAGAAAAAAATACATTTATTGAGAAAGAGAATAGTGCACCAGTCAGTAGAAAGACTATAGTTACAAAATACATGAAAAGAAAAACTTAATTCCTTTAGAAAGAGCTTTCTATTTTAAGAAGATGAACAAATTACGAGATGTCCTTAAGTAATAGATAATGAAGACACTTCCCAGGCATCCTTGGTAGCTGTGGTTTTTCAGATGTTAACAGAAAACAAAATCCATTACAAAGGGTAGCATCCAAGTTGGATTTGGGTTGCTTATTTTGTTCTGTGGTCAGCCTTTGCTGAACATAGCAGTCTACATCAGAGCCACAGAGCTGTGAGTGGTCCTTGTCTCTAAAATGCCCTTGGACTGTCCTCGGTGAACCTAATTGTATAACTTGGCAAGAATAAGAATTAAACAGGATATTTTGGACCAAATTCTCTCAGGATACATTATTTTTTCAAGGTAACCTGAGTTTGCCGGTAATACACACAGTGTATCCAAAAGTGCCACTTTGGGAGGGTTTGCTACCTGATGTCCTCGTAACTGATAAAATCAATTTCAGGGCATTGCAGAGTCAACCCATTCATGTTCCCCTGCCACATTTGGGGCAATCGCTGGCTGAATCACCTGCAGGAGTGTTCTGGAGTTGCCTCTTAGGAGCTCATGAGAGCCAACTGTTAAATTTTCAGGAATTTTGCAAGCTGGTTGACACCTGATCGGTAGCTTGAAATTGGCCACTCTCAGAGTATCTACACCACAGGAATTGACAAACACTACAAATGAAGACTTTTATCTCCTAGAAAGTCAGCTGTTGACCAAGTGTAGTGGCTCATGCCTGTAATCCCTGCACTTTGGGAAGCTGAGACGAGAGGATTCCTTGAGCCCAGTAGTTTGAGACCAGTCTTGGCAACATAGTGAGATCTCATTTCTACCAAAAAAGAAAAGAAAGAAAGAAAAAAAATTGCCAGGTGTGGTGTGATGTGCCTGTAGTTTCAGCTACTAAAGAGGCTGAGGTGGGAGGATCACTAGAGACTGAGAGGTCGGGGCTGTAGTGAGCTGTGATTGCGCCACTGCATGCTTGCTCTGGTTGACAGAGTGAGGAAGTTTAGCTCGCTTTCTCACCAAATTCATGTTACCCAGACTTGTGTTCTGTTGTCCCTTGGACTGTCTATTGATTGATGCAAGTGTCTGCACTGTCTCTTTTCGTCCGTAGTAGTCTGTGGTCTCATGGCCTCTTTTGATTATAACTGGGTCACCAAGAAGAATGCTTAATTAAATAACCCCATTTATAAGAGAAGGTACATTGTGTAAGAAAGAAAAGATGCCAGATTTATTGGTTTAACTTCTGTAACTTCACTTGGTAGTTTTTAAACAATTAGAATGGAGTAGGGAAAGAATATATCATACTGAATAAATGTCATTCTAGTTCAGAAAGCATTTCTAAAATACTTGATAGTTACACATTTTTCTCTCCACACATAAATACTACCACTAAAATTGTTTCATAAGTTTCTAAACTTATACTTACGTGGCACACATCATCTGTCAATTCTACAGTATCAAATAAGTGACTTTTTAATTGTAAAAGATTAGTTTAAAAACTATATCATGTGGTTGAAGATCACATGCATTGTCATTTTTATGTTCATTCCATTTATGTATCTTTTTTTTTATTGACTTCTCATGTTCTAGAGAGTAAGGTTTTTATTCTGTGTACCTGATATGTATACAATAAAAATAACTGTATATAAAAAAAAGAAAGTCAGTTGTTAAACATTTACTAATATCACATTACCTATGAATAATACAATATCTCAATTGATGGACACTTTTGATGTTCTTTTCTCCATCTCTTTAAGCTCAAAGAGAGTCTTCCTAAATGTATTGTTTAATATGGAATCCTAAATTTAAATGCCACTTTTAAAAAACTTAGACTAGGGCCGGGCACGGTGCCTCATGCCTGTAATCCCAACACTATGGGAGGCTGAGGCAGGCAGATCACAAGGTCAAGAGATCAAGACCATCCTGGCCAACATGGTGAAACCCTGTCTCTACTAAAAATACAAAAATTAGCTGGGCATGGTGGCACGCACCTGTAGTCCCAGCTACTCTGGAGGCTGAGGCAGGAGAATTGCTTGAACCCAAGAGGTGGAGGTTGCAGTGAGCAGAGATTGCATCACTGAACTCCAGCCTGGTGCCTGGTGACAAAACAGGACTCTGTCTCAAAAAAAAAAACAGACTAGATTTAGAGTGTATAGTCTGAGAAAATGGTTTGCTTTCATTTCTAGTTGGCTCGAGATGTTTCTAAAAAATAATTTATAATAAATAGCCTTATAAAGTTAAATGCCTTCCAAAATGTTATGTCAATTTCAAAAACTAGGGATGTCAGCCAGTAAATAAAGAGAGAAAGAGATTTAGCTCAAAATAGTTTCAGCAGAGGTAGATGACTCTGTCTCTGTTTAAATGGAAAAGGAGGCAGTTGCTCCTAGCTAATCTCATTTTTTTTCCCCTGGAATAATGGCTGACCATTGGCTCTGTTCGTTTTGGCCAGGTCTTCTATGAAAACAAAAATTTTGTAACTGCAGTGACCTAACTTGGGAAACAATTTTATAACATTTTCTAGGAACCACAAAACATGTGTTTCACTCTTTCTGAAGACCAATAGTGAGGGTAAGCAGAGAGCATATTTTGCCATGCAACAACAACAAAAAAATGATACAGTCAACAGCCAGAAGAGAATTTTCATTCAAAGAAGGGTCACCCAGAGCCCATGATAAGTTGTCTTCCATGTCAGAAACGAATATACCTAACACATCATCACAACCAACTAAAGTCCTGGATCAATTCAGCTTGTTGTTAGAGCATAAATGGTGACCTTTATTTACCACACAACAAATTTTAAGCTGGGCAGCCAGTTTTAAGAAAAACAGTGGGAACAGTGGTTAGCTACAACAACATTTTAGAAGAGCCAGGAGAAAATAAAACATTATTGAACTTCTTGATGTGGTTGGAAAGAAGAAAACCTTCTGGCATGGGACTCAGATTTCCATTGGCTGAATGCAGACTCAGCCAAGTTATACAACATTAGTTCTGTTGACAGATTATAACAAATCTATCAGCTCATCTATCAGAAAAATTCACCAGCAAAATGCCCTCAAAAGCTCATGAAATATGTACCAGTGAAGGTATGTGAAGCAACTTGATACGCTGTTGTAGGACATGTGGTCATTAAAACTGTGTCCACTGGAGTTAAATAGTCTAGATGTAAATCCTTTATGGCCCATTAGCTACATGACTTAGACAAGACACTGACCCTCTGTAACCCTCACATGCTTTGTATAAACTGGATGTGACAGAAGTTCCCAAGTTGAGATCTCAACGTATCTGAGGATTCTAGGAGACAGAATAGAAGGCATCACACAGATATCCCAGGCAAGGTGTGCAAAGCTGGGTACTTGTCTACCCCCCCCATCCATCACTGGTTGAGGGCTGCTCCCTAATGCATAGCATCTGTGGGACAGAAAATGTCAGATGGTTCAGAGTAAGCAGTCTTTAGCACATAGAGTTGAGTGCTGATGGGTACAAGGGTGCAGCACACTCACTACTACAGCCCCACATTATTGTTTTCAGATCATCAAATTAGCTGAAACACTTCTATATAGTTATTTTAATGGATCAGCCTGCTGTAACAAAACAAAACAAAAAAGCTTTGTTGGACAGGCGCCTGTAATCACAGCACTTTGGGAGGCCAAGGCGGGCAGATCACGAGGTCAAGAGATCGAGACCATCCTGGCCAACATGGTGAAATGCTGTCTCTACTAAAAATACAAAAATTAGCCAGGCATGGTGGCACACGACTATGGTCCCAGCTACTCTGGAGGCTGAGGCAGAAGAATCGCTTGAACCCAGGAGGTGGAGGTTGCAGTGAACCAAGCTTGCACCACTGCACTTCAGCCTGGTGACAGAGCAAGACTCTGTCTCAAAAAAAAAAAGCTGTGTCTATTCTATGCTGGTTTTAATGGAAGTACTAAGACAAGAAATAAATTACCTAACATTCAAAAATTAGTATGAGAGTTCCCATTAAATCGACACAGAGATGGGAATAATATATGGAGTTAAAACCATAATTCTGTTTTGAACCTCTTTCCACTTCCTCAATATCCATCATCTAAAACTACAAATGTATCTAATATTTTTCACAGTGCTGTGGAATAGCCAAGGCTTCATGAAAACAGTAAAACATCCCTCTTTTTCCAAAATCATCAAGCTTTTAGCAGCTGCAATAATAGGCTTCCTCAGTAACTGAAATCACTCAAACTTTTAGGACAAATAACATTTTAAGATTTTCCCATGCATTTAGACAAAGGTTCAAATACTGAAACAATCATTAACACCTACAAACTGCATTCCTAAGCTGAAAAATGTATCTGTTACATAATCTGATCATTTGTGTTCTTGTCATGTGAAAAGGGGAAAGTCAGTATTTTATCAGTGTCTCATTATTGGGATCTCAATGCAACAGAAATCGACATGGAAACAAAAGAGTTTTCCCAGGAGAGGCTTCATAGAGTTTACGCCCAGGCATAAGGGAGGTAGCACAAGAGAAAAAGAGAATTCCCTGGCTGACTATCCAAAAAGAGCAGGTAGGGTTTTTTTTTTTTTTTTTTTTTTTTGTTTTTTCTTTAATTAGGCAAGGCATGAGTACTAACACTGTGGGTAGGGAATACAGGCTTGGCTGAATGAAGCACAGGAGGGGCAGAGTATGCAGGAGGCATATCTGGTTTTGATGGTTTTCTTGAGTGATGGGCCATCTGATGGTCTGGCCAGCATCAACAAGGCTGTAAATCAATTGTTCAGCATTTCTTCCTTGATTCGATAGATTTCCTAAGGCCAGTTCCTGGAATTCTTTAAGTAAAAGGCATGATTAAACATTATGAAGCAGGGGGCCAGGCACAGTGGCTCATGCCTATAATCCCAACACTGTGGGCTGGGCACAGTGGCTCACACCTGTAATTCTAGCACTTTGGGAGGCTGAGGTGGGCGGATCACCTGAGATCAGGAGTTCAAGATCAGCCTGACCAACATGGAGAAACCCGGTCTCTACTAAAAATACAAAATTGGCTGGGCATGGTGGCACATTCCTGTAATCCCAGCTACTTGAGAGGCTGAGGCAGGAGAATCACTTGAACCTGGGAGGCAGAGGTTACGGTGAGCAGAGGTGAAGCCATTTCACTTCAGCCTGGGCAACAAGAGTAAAACTCCTTCTCAAAAAAAAAAAATTAAAAAACAAAAATAAAAAATAAATAAAAATTCCAACACTTCAAAAGGCCAAGGTGTTACAGAAGCAGGAGCCTAAGACAGCCAGAGTGAAAACATTTTGAAATCAACTCCATCTTAAAACTAGTTGGGCACACTCTTTCCAGTCACAACCCATGGTCCTAAGGTGTTTACAACTAAGGCAACAGCTTGGTAGTGCCTACAAGGGCAAACTCCTACAAAACAGAGAGTCTAGGTGTACCCAACACCAATAACAGTATTTGTGCTTTGATGTATTTGCTCACTAAAATGCCAAAAATAATTTTCTTTAAATCAACAGAATAATTTATTTTTGTCATGCACTTGGTCCAGCTGCACATTGGCACAGCTTACTTTAGCCTTCACATGGACAAGACCCCTATATGAGAAAAATCTGAAACAAAAATGGTATGTTCCACCTCTTGCTTTCTGAAAATGTGCTACTCTAATGTGCTACTCCGTAGCAGAGTAGCTTCCAATAAACTATCTCTTCTTTCACTGCACTTTACCACTCACCTTGAATTCCTTCCTGTGCCAGATCCAAGAATCCCCTCCTGGGATCTGGGTCAAGACACCTGGATTAGTCCATTTCACACTGCTATAAAGAACTTCTAGGCCAGACGCAGTGGCTTACGCCTGTAATCCTAGCAATTTGGGAGGCTGAGGCAGGCAGATCACAAGGTCAGGAGATAGAGGCCATTCTGGCTAACACGGTGAAACTCTGTCTCTACTAAAAATACAAAAAAATTTAGCCATGTGTGATGGTACATGCCTGTAGTCCCAGCTACTCGAGAGGCTGAGGCAAGAGAATCATTTGAATCTGGGAGGTGGAGGTTGCAGTGAGCTGAGATAGTGTCACTGAACTCCAGCCTGGGCAGAAGAGTGAGACTCCATCTTAAAAAAAGAAAAAATAACTTCCCACTATCCAATCACCTCCCACCACGCCCCTCCTCCAACATTGGGGATTACAATTCAACTTGAAATTTGGAGAAGACAACATTCGAACTCTATCAGTGCTCAAGCTCACAGATGGCTGCTACCCTTAGGCATCAATCACGTCTATACCTGAAATCACTTGCCCATATATACCACCAATCTTATTCATTTATTTATTCAACAAATATGTATTGACAACCTACTTGTACCAACACTCTTATGGGCCCTGGAATACAGAAATGAAATGAAAAAAAATTTAAAACTCTGGGTGTGATGGCTTACACCTGTAATCCCAGCAGTTTGAGAGGCCAAGGCGAGTGGCTCACCTGAGGTCAGGAGTTCAAGGCCAGCCTGATCAACAGGGTGAAATCCCATCTCTACTAAAAATACAAAAACATTAATTGGTCATGGTGGTGGATACTTATAATCCCAGCTCTTCTGGAGGCTGAGGCAGGAGAATTGCTTGAATCCAGGAGGCAGAGGTTGCAGTGAGCCAAAATCGCACCATTGCACTCCAGCCTGGGAGACAACAGCAAGACTACATCTCAGAAAAAATAAATAAATAAGAAAATAAATATCCCTGGTCCCTGTTCTTGTGAAGCTTATGTTTAATTGGAGAAAACAGAAAGTAAATAAGATAAACAAGTGAAAAACAGAGTATGATAAGTTATGAGAAGTGTTGCGAGAAAAATAAAGGAAAAAACAGAACTGAAAGGATGGTGGGGCATCTGGTAATTTTAGACAGGCTGGTCAGGGAAGACCTCACTGAGGAGGTTACATCTTAGGAGAGAACAGAAGGAAGTGATGGGAAAGCCATTTTGATTCTTAAAGAAAGAGCATTCTAAACATAGGGAAGAATAAATGTGATAGGATGTGCCTGGTTTGTTCAAGGAAGGATACAGAGGCCAACATGGCAAGAAGTAGAACAGATGAGGATACAGTGGAGCAGGTCAGATGAGGTCAGGAAGGGCAACCAGAGGACAGATCCCACAGGATTTCTACAAATCCTCCATAATGATATGGCTTCACTATGAGAGTAAAGGGAAGCCTTGGAGAATTTTGACAAGGAAGTGGCATAAACTGACCTACAGCTTAATAAGATTGTTTTCATGACTGTGCTGAGAATAGCAGAGGCAGAGAGACCAGCCAAGAGACCACTGCAATAATCTAGTTTAGAGGTGACGGTGATTTAGACGAGGGTGATCACAATGGAGGTAATGAGCAATGAGAGAATTCTGGGTATATTTTGAGGGTAGAACCAACAGAATTTGTTGATGTGGGATATGCAAGGAAGAGAGAAGGATAAATCTGAAGATTTTTGTCTTGAATAGCTGGAAAAATAAAATTGACATTTACAAGATAGGGAAGATTGGAGCTAAAGCTAATTTTGTGCAGGGGCGGACTTTTAAGATTTCTGTTTTAAGTATGGGAGGTTGAGATGTTTAAACATCCAAGGACAAGTGTTGAATAGAAAGTTGCATCTACAAGTCTGAAGCTCTGAAGAGAGGTCAAGGATAGACATAGATTTGGGTACCAACAGCAGAGAGAAGATATTTAAAGTCATGAAACTGAATTAGAAAACTAAAGGAATTAGTGTAGAGTAAAAAGAAGTCTAAGAATTGAGTATGCATGGGGACCCTGGAGATTAGAGGTCAGGAGATGAGGAGGAACCAGCAAAGGAGCGTGAAAAGCAACAGCCAGATAGGTAGGTGGAAAATCAGGAAGAGTATTTGGGATTCTGAAAGCCCAGTAAGTAAAGTTTTCAAAGTGAAAAGAAGACATGACTGACTATTTTCTATGAGATGAGGACTTAGAATTGGCCATTGGATTTAGCAATGTGAGATTCCTTGGTCACCTTGGTGAAGGCAGTTTCTGGAAAGTGGCGGGAAGAAACTATGAGAATGAAATGCCAAACGTAACAAGAACAACTAAAATCTAAGGATTAAAATTCACGGAGTAGACAAAAAAAACAAAAACGAAAAACAAAATCCTCAATGAAAGAACCACTACTTCAATCAACAACTTCAACAAATCTTTAGTGTTTATCATCTGTATGCCAAGCGATATTCAGAAAATTCACTGGCAATTCCTTGTCGAAGGAAACAAAGTACTTGCACTCATGGAGCATATATTCTATTAGGGGTAAAGAGACAATAAACAAATATACAATATGTCAGTTGTTGGTAAGTGCTTTAAAAATCATACAGAACAGAAAAAGAATAGACGATGGGGGCAAGTGGGTGGCAAACTACTTTAGATAAGGTGATCATCAAGGCTGCTCAGATTTCTCAGTAGAGAGCTCACTTATATCAGTTAGAATTGGGATCTTTGAAAAGACCTGTTAAAAAAAATACATACATGTATTTCTGGTGGCAAGTCTGTGTAAATACAAAAGAAGTCACAATTTAATTATCTTTGGCACAGGATAATTAAACTATAGTTGCAGATGGCATATTTTTAGCATTAGGGAATAGAAATTATTATGTAGAATATTATGTCCCCTATATTTAAAATCTACATAAAATGTGTGATTTTCTAGAAAGAAAAAAGACAAAGTGCCAAAATCGAGTTGAGAATTAGAAAACTTGAGAAGAAGTAAAGAAAATATAAACATTATTTTAAGGCTGATTTTGTTAGATTTATGTTTAAGATTGGGTATAGGCCAGGAGTGGTGGCTCACGTCTGAAATCCCAGCACTTTGGGAGGTCAAGGTGGGTGGATCACCTGAGTTCAGGAGTTCAAGAACAGCGTGATCAACATGGAGAAACCCTGTCTCTACTAAAAAAATAAAAATATACAAAATTAGCCGAGCATGGTAGCACATGCCTGTAATCCTAGCTACTCGGGAGTCTGAGGCAGGATAATCCCTTGAACCTAGGAGGCGGAGGTTGTAGTGAGCCAAGATTACGCCATCGCACTCCGGCCTGGGCAACGAGAGTGAAACTCTGTCTAAAAAAAAAAAAAAAAAAAAAAGATCAGGTCTAAGGACCTGCTGGTTTCTGAGGCCAATAATATCAAAGCTTTAAGGTAAAGGTAAGCCTTGCCTTATATAACTTGTTTAGAGAAAAGGCAAAGAAGGGAAGAGTCCCAATTGATTATTTATTTTGGGGTGAAAACTGGCCCAGGATATCACAAACACAAAACCAAAATAAAACATAGGCCTATCTCCTTTGTGAAAAGAAATGTAACAAACCTAATTAAATGACTAATAAGCCATGTCTAGCAGTGGGTCCAGAGAACAAATCTCATGGCCAAGCGGAATGTATGGTAGAAGGCCAGGATAGTTTGACATTAGAAAATCCATTAATATAATTTACCACATTGACAAATTAAAGGAGGGGAATGCCTAGTCAATCAAACTAAATACCTACCACTGATGGAAACTCTTACAAAAATAAGACAAGAAATATATTTGGTATATTAAAAGATATCTGCCAGAAGCCTAGCATAAAGCGCAGAAGAGGTGATGGAATATTAGAAGCTTTTCCACTAAAGTCAGGAATAAGATAAGGATGGCCACCAGTTAGCATTATGCTTTCAAACCTAACCCAAGCAATGACAAGTTACAAAAATTACAAACAGGCCAGGCACCATGGCTCATGCCTGTAATCCCAGGACTTTGGGAGGCCAAGGTGGGCGGATCGAGTTCAGGAGTTTGAGACCAGCCTGGGCAACAGAGTGAAACCCCGTCTCTACTTAAAATACAAAAAAAATTGCTGGGCATGGTTACTGGCACCTGTAATCTCAGCTACTTGGGAGACTGAGGCAAGGAGAATTGCTTGAATGTGGGAGGCAAAGGTTCCAGTAAGCCGAGATTGCACCACTGCACTCTAGCCCCGAGATAGTGGGAGACTCTGTCTCCAAAAAAAAAAAAAATACCAGAAATAAAGAAATAGAACTCTCATTGTTTGTTGCTTCTATCTCATTCCCAAAACATCTAAGAAAATTAAATGGAAAGGTATTAGAATTAATGAGGTCTCAGTAAGATGGCTGGCTATAAGACTAGTATACAAAAATCAAATGTTTAATTAGCAATAGCAAATTATAAAATATAATTAATTAAAATTACAAAACACTGGCCGGGCGTGGTGGCTCATACATGTAATTCCAGCACTTGGGAGGCTGAGGCAGGCAGATCCCGATGTCAGGGGATCCTGACCATCCCAGCCAACCTGGTGAAACCCCGTCTCTACCAAAAATACAAAAAAATTAGCTGGGCATGGGGGTGCATGCCTGTAGTCCCAGCTACTGGGGAGGCTGAGGCAGGAGAATTGCTTGAACCCAGGAGGCAGAGATTGCAGTGAGCTGAGATCTCACCACTGTACAACAGCCTGGGCAACAGATGGACACTCTATCTCAAAAAAAAAAATTACAAAATACCTTGAAATAATCTGATTAAGCCATGCATAGACTCTACATGAAGAAAAGTAAGGCAGGTGCAGCAGCTCATGCCTGTAATCTCAGCACTTTGAGAAACTGACGTGGGAGGATCACATCAACCCAAGTTCAAAACCAACCTGGGCAACAAAGTGAGACCCTGTCTCTACAAAAAATAAAACACATTAGCCAGACATCCTGGCATATGCCTGTGGTCCCAGCTTCATGGAAGGCTGTGGCAGGATCACTTGAGCTCAGGAGGTCAAGGCTGCAGTGAGCTGTGTTTGTGCCACTGAGCTCCAGCCTGGGTGACAGAGAGAGATCCTGTCTCAAAAAAAGCAAAAATAAAAAGAATAGTGTAAAGTTTTACTGAGAGTCACAAAGGAATGCCTAAACAATTACAGAAATATGGCCAGCCATGGTGGGTCATGCCTTTAATTCCAGCACAGTGGGAGGCCAAGGCAGGCGGGTCACCTGAGGTCAGGAGTTGGAGACCAGCCTGAACAACACTGTAAAACCCTGTCAGAAAAATTAGTCAGGTGTGGTGATGCATGCCAATCATCCCAGCTACTTGGGAGGCTGAGGCACAAGAATCACTTGAAGCCAGAAGGCAGAGGTTGCAGTGAGCTGAGATCGTGCCACTCCACTCCACCCTGAGCAATAGAGTGAAACCCTGTCTCAAAAAACAAAACCAAACAAACAAATAATAATTAGAGGAACATGCCATGTTCACAGGTGAAAATAATATTATAACGATAATGGATTCCCCACAAATTGATTGTTAAAAACAGTGCAATACCAATCAAATACCATCAAGATTTTTAAATAGAACTTCATACACCATGGAATATTATGCAGCAATCAAAAATGATGAGTTTGTGTCCTTTGTAGGGACATGGATGAATCTGGAGAACATCATTCTCAGCAAACTGACACAAGAACAGAAAAAGAAATACCGCATATAATCACTCATAGGTGGGTGAGAAAAATGAGAACACGTGGACACAGAGAGGCGGTCTACTATACACTGGGGACTGTTGGGGGGAATGGGGGAGGGACAGCAGCGGGGGGCTGGGGGGGATAGCCTGGGGATGACTACCAAGTGTGGGTGAAGGGGAGGAAAGCAGCAAAGCACACTGCCATGTGTGTACCTATGCAACTATCTTGCTCGTTCTGCACATGTACCCCCAAACCTATAATGCAATAAAAATTAAAAAAAAAAAAAGAGTAAAATTTGAAATCATTGAGGGGAAAGAAAATAAAAATCCAATCTGTTGATATAAGTTTAGAAATCTTGCTCAGGTATGCATTAAACTGCAAATGTATCATAAGACTGAAAAAAAAAAAGAACTTCACAAGAAGATTGTAAAATTCATATAAAAGAGAAAATGCATAAGGATAACTAAGGACAATTTTTACAGGAAGAACAAGGGTCCATCGAATATTTAAAATATACAATAAAGCCAAGTAATGAAAAAGGCAATATTTGTGTAAGAATGAAGAAATTAGTGGAAAGAATAGAGCAAGCAATAGAACCATGTGGGTCCATTTCTACATGGGAATGAAATATATGATAAAAATGGCATTTTATACCAATAGGAAAGAATAGGCTAGTTAGACAAAAATTTGGGGGAGAATGGATGTATATTTGAGAAAAAATAAAGTTAGATATCTCACAACATATAAAACTAATTCCAAATGAAATCTTAGTAGCAGAGAGGCTTTCTTAAGCAAAATTTAAAATGCAATAACCAACTGCGTGCAGTGGCTCATGCCTGCAGAGACACTCCTGCTGCTGCCTGGCCAGTGGGGAGAGCTCCCTCCTGTTGCAACGCTGTATAAG
Organism: Saguinus oedipus; assembly: GCA_031835075.1. Lineage (NCBI taxonomy): Eukaryota > Metazoa > Chordata > Mammalia > Primates > Cebidae > Saguinus > Saguinus oedipus. The sequence goes on from CM063171.1 coordinate 25,343,564, forward strand.
ATGAGTGGAAAAAAGCAAAGGGAGGGCACATACAGAGGGCCAGGCCATGCAAAGGAGAAGTCCATTTCTGCAGTAGTGACACCAGTCCCATGTCAATCTCTCTGAATAATCTGGCCCTTGAAGTTTCTCTTTGGAGAAATTTTAGAGATGTTTCCCAGAAGCTGGGTCAAAAGGCCTTTGGATTCACTGCCTCATTACATATCCTTTCCCACCTGCACTGGTGTTGCAGACCATATGGGGCACTTCATCTCTTCAGTACCTCAAGGGGCTTCTCCGAAGGAGCTTACAGAATGGCTTTAGCTTTCTCTGCCCTCCTATGTTCCCTACAACAGATTCCAGTGACTCAGTCCTGCACCCTTCTGGCTCAAGGGAAGTCTGTATGTCCATGAGTGGTTGTGGGAGGGTGGCTGGCATGACCCAGCAGACTTTCTGAATCACCTTTTCAGATTTGGTCTCTTCTTCCAGGTCTCTTGCCTGGAACTTCATGCATATAAAAATCTCGTCTGTTGTTTTATTTGAAGCATGGAATTGTAGCCTGAGTCTTTCCACAGTTCATGTTGTGATCAATCCTCCTCACAATGTGTTTATCATCGTTCCAGGCTATATAGTTGGGGGGCGATTCTGAAGAACACCACTCATGAGTCACGCTGCTCTGTTAATAAATCTGTTATGCAGAAAAACCTGGCTGAAAGGCAGATCCCAGCTGCTCACTCCCAGCTTTCAGTAAGGGGATACAATGGCCTTTTCATTGGGTATGAATTTTAGTCTATTATTTTTCTTTAGAAAATAAAATCAGCTGATGAGAAATTAAAGTAATGCTGACGTTGTTTCATAAGATGTAAAAACTCAACTCAGAAGGACTCTAGCTACTATTTGTGGCTCACATTCTCTAAATTTTCTCTGAAAAGTTGATATTCCTGATTCCTTACATCTCTCCAAGATGCCTAGCAGCTTACACGTACAGAGATAGGGGGATTTTTGCTCAGCAAGAAAATATTTCTTTTCCTTGTTTTTTATTTTGAGGAGAAAACACTTGTCTTTTCAACCTCATTAATTTTTTTTTGATATGGAGTTTCACTCTTGTTGCCCAGGCAGCAGTGCAATGGTATGATCTTAGCTCACCACAACCTCTGCCTCCCAGATTCAAGTGGTTCTCCTGCCTCAGACTCCCAAGTATCTGGGATTACAAGCATGTGCCACCACACCCGGCTAAATTTGTATTTCTAGTAGAGACAGGGTTTCTCCATGTTGGTCAGGCTGGTCTCAAACTCACGACCTCAGGTGATCCACCCTCCTCAGCCTCCCAAAGTGATGAAATTTCAGGTGTGAGCCACCATGCCCAGCCTCAACCTCATTAATTTTTATAATGGGTAAAATGTTTTCATTATATTAGCCAAAAAAACTCTAAACTGAATAAAGTGTAGCATTCAAAGCATTTGAAATGGCTTCCTGGCTGGGAAGACACTGCAGTGGTCTCAGGGCAGTTTCTGGCCTTGGGAAAAACAAATGGAACTCCAGCCATTTAGGAAGGGAAACTCAAGAATCCAGGCCTTGCATTCCATTGTTTTTTTCTCTGACAGCTTGGAAATGGAGTCATGCTTTACTTACTGAATATGCTCTTCTTGTTTTCTGTAACCACGGTGCTTTAGTTGAGTGTGTCTTACGTCAGACTACTGCTGAGCCAACATTTATCATTTTAGAAATTTCCATGAGTCAAAAAACAAACCTGCAACCCGCTTGCTATACCTTCTATGGGGATTTCTTTCCTAGAGTTGTTTAAAGCAGAAAGAAAAAATACTGAACCTCGAATCCAACACTTGGCATTTATCAGAGCACTTACATACTTTCTCCTGCATGGAGGCTCCTTCTCTGAAATTTCAAAATCCATTCAGCTTATATCCAACGGGTGCTGCCTGCTGCCTGAGGTGCCCTGCCCACCCAGGAGTCCAAAATGCTCTCCAGAGAGCCAGGTCTGGGCCGAGAAATAAAGGAGGCTTTAGAAGTTTGCAGAGAGGAAGTGACTCACTGGCTCAAGGTGTAGGAGGGAAGGCTTTCCATGGGATAGAGAACAAAAATGAGCAAGCAATTCCTTCCACCTCCAGTGTGGAAAATTGTACTAGGGGACCACCTCTTAATGACTGGGTCTGAATTTACTGACCATTCACCTCCACTTCCCCTTCCAAAATGAGAAGTAAAGAAAAAAAAAGCAGGACCAATTACAAGATGTGATTGCCTCATTTACAGGTAAGGATGATGAAGCTAATGCTGTCTGATCCTTTCCCCAGACATGGATAGTTGTGAAAACCACAGTAAGTCTACAATCTAGAAAACCACAGCAATTTATTGCTTTTGGTATTAAAAAAAAAGAGCCCTCTAGAGCCCTGTTTTGTTGAGAGCCCAAGGCCTAGAGTTTATAAATTAAAATTTAAGAGCCTTCCTTAGTATTACTAGAACAGGAGACTTCACAAATTGCTAAGATTGTGATAGGCACTCACTTACCTCTTCTGTGGAGTGCAAACATCACCTTTTAGAGTTAAAGTGGTAAAATTAGTGAATATCTTGAGTCTACAGGTAAGAATAAGGAGGCCCAGAAGAGTATACCTTGTAGAGGTCATATGGTTAGTCAACAGTAGGGCTAGGCAAGACTAGAATTTGTGTCATCTCAGCTGGGGTCCCCAGCCCTGGGCCATGGACCAGTTTTGGTCCATGGCCTTTTAGGAATGTGGTGAGTGAGCATTACCACCTGAGCTCTACCTCCAGTCAGATCAGCAGCGGCGTTAGGTCCTCATAGGAGTGGGAACTCTATTGTGAACTGTGCATGCAATGAATCTAGGTTACACGCTCCTTGTGAGAATCTAACTAATGCCTGATAATCAGAGATGGAACAGTTTCATCCCCAAACCATCCCTCCACCACCATCCCCCTGCTGCCCCATCCATGGAAAAATTGTCTTCCACAAAACTAGTCCATGATGCCAAAGGCTGGGAACCACTGATCTAGAGTCAAATACCTCATTCCAGTAATGGAAATACTGGAGCAAAACAGTTACACTAAAAGGCACTCAAATTTCAAATCATGGCCATTGGCCTTTGGCTATCTGTTTCTGGTATTCTCCTTGAATACAACTCAGAGTTCCCTCAGCAGGAAGAGCTGGGTTTCTCTGGCTGAACCATCATTTGACATCCTTCCTCCAACCCCACAAAAGACAGGAAAACTAGGAAGTCAGCCAGAGCAGACCCCAAAGGAAATAAAAAAACTAAAAGGAAACCCATTACCTATCTACATCTGCCTTACGTATCTTGGTCCACAGGGTCTAATTTTTTTTGGTAGGAACATGGAGCATTCTTTTCTTCCAAACATTCAACTTTGAATAAACCCTTCAGCCATCTCTCCCATATTCGTATTTGCCAACATAAGTTAAGAATGATGCCATTAACACTCACCCACTTCCTTCCTCTGTGGATGCTCCACTCATCAAAGATCCAGTAACATCTCCTTGGTGTGATTTGCTGCACTAGGTAGGATCCTGAGATTTCTCAAGAGAACCTGGGCCAAGTTTATCTTGGTGTTTCTGTTTTCACTTGTGATCTCCTTATTCATCTTTGTATTCCTGGTAGCTAACACAGCCAGAGCTGGTACACAGTAGGACTTCAGAAAACATACATCAAAACTAAATGAAAAAACATTCAGTTAGATTTGACAGTGGCTTCCCATTGAGAATATAAACAAGATGCTTGTTTTAACACCAGATGCAAACTTTTTAACACTTAGCTCCTCTCTTTTATATGAGAAATTCTGGAAATCATAATGAATAATGGGATGTGATGAAAGCAACACTTTAACAAGGTCAGGTTATGGCCAGGAACGGTGGCTCACACATGTAATCCCAGCACTTTGGGAGGCTGAGGCAGGCGGATCATGAAGTCAGGGGTTCGAGACCAGCCTGACCAGCATGGTGAAACCTGTCTCTACTAAAAATACAAAAATTAGCTGGGTGTGGTGACATGTTCCTGTAACCTCCACTAGAACCCTGGAGGTGGAGGTTGCAGTGAGATCGCATCACTATCTGGGAGACAGAGCAAGACTCTGTCTCAAAAAATAAAAATAAAATGGTCGGGTTGCTCCGATTCCTGTTTGGTTAGCAAGTATTAGTTTGAGCCATATGCCAGGCATGGTGTCTCACGCCTGTAATCCCAGCATTTAGGGAAACTGAGATGGCTGGATCACCTGAGGTTGCAAGCTCGAGACCAGCTTGACCAACATGGAGAAAACCGTCTCTACCAAAAATAAAAAAATTAGCCAGGTGTGGTGGTGCATGCCTATAATCTCAGCTACTCAGGAGGCAGAGGCAGGAGAATCGCTTGAACCCAGGAGGTGAAGGTTGCAGTGAGCTGAGATCGCACCACTGCACTCCAGCCTGAGCAACAAGAGTGAAACTTCATCTCAAAAAAAAAAAAAATGAGCCATAGAAATTCTGATTTTTATAGGTCAAAGAGTGTGACTTATAAAATTATTCAACCAAATATAATAAAATGATATAACTATAAATTCATTGCTTAATACTGAGGCTATAATTCAGTTTTTTTTTTCTTCCATTTTATTCTCACTATATTGCCTAGGCAGGTCTTGAACTCCTGGGCTCAAGCTATCCTCCTGCCTCTGCCTCCCTAAGAGCTGGAATTACAGGCGTGAGCCACTGTGCCCAGCCATAATTCAGTTTTTTCATTAACCCACTTTTATCTCTCACCATATCCATATGGCCCTACACGACCAGAGGCGGGGGTTATCTTTCAGCCTCATCTGAGTCCACCTACCTTGGCTGTGCAGGCCCCAGCCACAGTCTTCCTTCTGTTCTTTTAGCATGCCGTGCTCACTCCTTCCACCTCGGATGCTCTTCCTCCAGATTTTCACATGCATGGGTCCTTCTTTCCATTTAAGTCTCTGCTTAAATCCCACCTCTTCAGAGGAGATTTCTCTGAGCACTAATTTAAATAGTGCCCACTCTACTCTCTGTCACATTACCCAGGTTTATTGTCAACAATGCACCTATCATTCACAACCTGGTACTTTTTTGTTGTTTGTTGGCCTGTGGTAGGCTAAACTTTAAACTCTAGGGCAGCAGGAATATCATCTCTCTCATTCACAGCTCTGAACAGAGTAGGCACATTGTGGGCACAAAATAAATGTTGAAAACAGTGAATTCAATCATTTTTAAAAAGCAGCAAAGTCAAAGTTGCAATCATTATTTCTACAAATATTTCTTTATCTTGTTTTACTAATTTCACCATCCTGAAATTCCTTTATTCAGGGGTCCCCAAACCCTGGGCAGTGGTCCGTGGCCTGTTAAGAACCAGGCCACACAGTAGGAGGTGAGTGGTGGACCAGGAAGCCTTACTACCTGAGCCTCCTGTCAGATCAGCAGTGGCATTAGATTCTTATAGGAGCACGAACCCTATTGTGAACCGCGCATGAGAGGAATCTAGGTTGTGTGCTCCTTATGAGAGTCTAACTAAGTTTCATCCTGAAACCATCAACCCCTGCCCCCACACTGTCAATGGAAAAATTATCTTCCACCAAACTAGCCTCTGGTGCCAAAAAGGTTGGGGACTGCTGCCTTATATGATATTGGCCCTTTTTCTTCCGTCCTTCCTGCCTCAAACTTTTCTCTCATTCTTTGAATCTCTTCATCCCTTCTTGATGACTTCTCAGTTAATTTCTTGACCTAATCTTTGGATTCATATGCTTGATTTTGCACATACCCAGTCTGTTTCCCAGCCCACCCACTGATTCCTTTAGTTCTATAATAATATTTCTTTTTCTGTCTTTTGTTGTTGTTGAGACAGGGACTTGTTCTGTCATCCAGGCTGGAGTACAGTGGTGCGATCTCAGCTCACTGCAACCTTTGCTTCCTGGGTTCAAGTGATTCTTGTGCTTTGGCCTCCCGAGTAGCTAGGATTACAGGCATGTGCCACCACTCCTGGCTAATTTTTGTATCTTTTAGTAGTGATGGTTTTTTGCCATGTTGGCCAGACTGGTCTTGAACTCCTAGCCTCAAGCGATCCACCTGCCTCGGCCTCCCAAAGTGTTAGGATAACAGGTGTGAGCCACCACACTCGGCTCAGTTCTACAATATTTTATATTCCTAATGTCTCCAATTTTCCCATAGCTGCTTGTTCCTGCTACTGGCTTCCTAATATCTTTTCTTACCTCTCTGAGAATATTTACAGTGCTCATTTTAATCTCTTGTGAGTTTTTTTCTGTGTGAGTTTATTCAGCTTGCTGCCCTTCCTTCACAGTGCTTGGATTCGTCTTACTCTCATTATCCTCACTGATAGACTCATACCCGTCCTGAGGATTTTCATCTCCCTGGGCTTGTGCACAATGCCTCAGGGAGGGGTGAGAACTGGTTCTGTTCCTGGAGAGTTTGGGGAGACAGGTGAGGGTGGACCAGGCTGGGGAACCACCAATGCTATAATCTGGGCTTAACCTCATACTTCAGGAGGCCCTGTCCCTTGTGGATAACCCAATTCCCCCATTCCTCTGTTCCAGGTTATAATGACTTAGTTCTCAGAGGGAGGAGAGGGGAGGAAAAGCCCCAGGCCTCAGTAGCCCACTAGCATGCATTGGTATCACCTCCATATCCCAGCAGGGTTTCAGCACCGCCCTGACATTACCTAGCAGCCTCTGGGGTGGGCACTTTCCTGTTTCTGAGTTTGTCGTGTCCTGCAGTAGCAGGGGGTGAGGCAGAAGTCTGCAGAGAATAATGGGATGGGCTGGGGTAAAATGAGTCCCAACCAGAGAGCTTGCTACGACCAGCCCACTGCTGTCTGTGATGTTTTTTTCTACTCTGTCACTTTCCTTCCATCCTTAACCACCATGTGAACCAGTCTTTCGTTTATTTTCTAAAGTGACTTATTCTGAGCTTTTAGAAAAGCCCTCTTATTTTTATATGTTTAAGTTTGCTGTGAAATTTCTAGTCTCTTCATTCCTACTCATCATGATTTTATGACTTGTGATTACACTCAATCCTACATAAGTGCCAGAGTCTAAACTTATTTCATCTATCCTTAAAAAAATACTTGATTTCCTTGCTTGCTCCTTTCAGAATCTTTTGTGGCTCATTTTTCTTTCTCTTGAAGTACAACAACCAGCAGATCAGAAGTGTAAAAAGAATGTATCATGCTTATGAAAAATGGAAGACAACCTAGAGAGATACGTACCCCGAGACATAGTGCTAAATGAATAAATAAAACGAAGCTGCAGTCCTGCATGTACTGTTGAGACCATTTGTATTTTTTTAATGTCCTATATTATAAAGGTCTGGAAGGTTCCATGTTAACTGATAAGCAGTGTGAGGCCCACTCCGACCTTGATGTGTATATATGTGTATGCAAGGAACTATGGGACTCTTCATTTATTCTTGCCCTGGATTTGCTTCTTAGAACATTTCCCAAAAACTTTCCTGAAATGTTTAATTTATTAGATGGGCTTCAGGGTAGTCCATGAGCTCCCTGTGGTTAAAGACCAATATTTGTAAGTAGGAACAAATGTCTATCTTTCTAGAGAGATGGTTCATACTTTTTTTCTTGAGATAGGAGTCTCACACTGTCACCTGTGCTGGAGTGCAATGGCATAATCTCGGCTCACTGCAACCTCCACCTCTTGGGTTCAGGTGATTCTCCTGCCTTAGCCTCCCAAGTAGCTGGTATTACAGGCAACACCACCACACCTGGCTAACTTTTTGTATTTTTAGCAGAGATAGGATTTCACCATGTTGGCCAGACTGGTTTAGAACTCCTGACCTTGTGATCCACCCACCTCGGCCTCCAAAAGTGTTGGAATCACAGGCGTGAGCCACCCCACCTGGTGAGTTTAGACTTTTTATAAGAATCCCAAAGGGAATATATGGCCAAAGAGAGGCTAAGAACCACTAATCGAGATAATCATACCGCTTTCTACTCCATTATCTCATGGTTTTAACTCAATAACCATGCTATTATATGAAAAACATACATAATTCATCAATCTTTGATGTTATAAAATAGTGGTATATGACTTTTGCTCTACCATAAGGACTAATAGAGAAATTAATAATGTTACCATGTGGTACCATATCCTTCCCATGAATAAACTTAAATATACTTAGCCCTTTCCTAAAATAGATGCCAGGGCCCTTCAGCACCAGGCTATGGGCAGTAAGGAATGTTCAGAATGTATTTTCTACAGCTTCTATTTGTTTCACTTTGCCAATTAAGCTCCTCTGTGGTACTAAGCAAACAACAAGACATACCGAATTTCTCTTGTTTGGCCACACTCACAAGTGCTGTGTCATATGGCTTGATGGTAAAGGGCTTGGGATCAGATCTTGTACTCCTCTGGGCTCCCAAGGAATGTCTCTTCACCTTGCCCCATCTGTGGGATGAGGCCAGTAATAATATCTACCTATGGCAGTCATTACTGGTTATCTCCCAATATCCATTCTCCTCTTCTTCCTTAGTAAAGGAACAGCAATGTTTTAGCTAAGCACACTGCCAGTCAGAGAACAGATCATGTTTCCCAGCTTCCCTTGCAACCATATGACTAAGTTCTGGTCAATGAGATAAAAGGAGATATCCTATACAGTACAGAGCGTGTGGTCCAGTAATATTATATAAAAGCTTCTATGGTATAAGTTTCTGGAACTTTTTTTTGAGCCAGAGCCTTACTCTGTTGCCTCCCAGGTCAAGCAATTCTCCTGCCTCAGCCTCCTGAGTAGCTAGGACTACAGGCACATGCCACCACACCTGGTTAATTTTTGTATTTTTAGTAGAGATGGGATTTCACCATGTTGGACAGTCTGGTCTCGACCTGCCTTAGCCTCCCAAAGTGCTGGGATTACAGGTGTGAGTCACCCCCCAGCCAGTTTCTGGGATCCTTCCATAAAAAAGGGGATGTGTATGTTGGGCAATATAGGGAGATCCTGTTTGCACACACATATTTTTATTTAAACCCTCTTGTTTAAATAAAAATATGTAAAAATAAGCTAAGTCAGTGGTGCGCACCTGTGGTCCTAGCTACTTGATAGGCTGAGGTGGGAAGATTGCTTGAGCCTGGGAGACTGAGGCAGAAGTGAGCCATGATCACGCCACCACACTCCAGACTGGGTGACAGTGAGACTCTGTCTCAAAACAAAGAGGATGCCCCTTTTTATCCTTTTTTCCTCCTTTTTGCTGCCTAAAATGTGGAAGTAATAACTTGTGCTCTAACAATCATCCTGGACTATGAGGTAACCTTAGGAAGACAATCTGTGAACAACAAAGCTAGTTGGACATGGTGGTGGTGTCAGCTTGTGGTCCCAGCTACTCAAGAGGTTGAGACTGGAGGATTGCTTGAAGCCAGGTGTTTACACAACTGCACTCCAGCCTGGGTGACAGAGTGAGACATTGGCTTAAAAAACAATGAAAGAAAGAAATTGGGTTTTGAACACCACCAAGTCAATATAACAAATTTGAATTGTTTGCCTCTGTGCTTTTATTTTTTTGAGACAGAGTCTCACTCTGTCGCGAGGCTGGAGTGCAGTGGTGTACTCAGCTCACTGCAACCTCTACCTCCCAGGTTCAAGTGATTATCCTGCCTCAGCCCCCCAAGTAGCAGGGAATACAGGTGCATGCCACCACACCCAACTAATTTTTGTATTTTTAGTAGAGATAAATTTTCATCATGTTGGCCAGAATGATCTTGATCTCTTGACCTCGTGATCCACCCATCTCAGCCCCCCCAAAAGTGTTGGAATTACAAATGTGAGCCACCTCACCCAGCCTCCTCTGTACTTCATTTGTGAAGCAAACCATACACACACACACACACACACACACACACACACACACTCACACAAAAGCAGTAAAGGCTAAGCCACTATTTTGTAAGTCTTTGTTACTTATAACCAAACACAACCCTTACTAAACTACCACTTCTTTAACTCATTTAAACTATTACTTCTTTTAAACCACTAAACTACCACTTCTTTGATTCATTTAACAAATATTTATGGAACATGCACCCTGTGAAAATCACTGTTCTCAGCATTTGGGACAGAGCAGTGAACACAACATGGAAACTATTCCAGTCTTGACAGTCACTTTTTCGTAAGGGAGATAGACAATAAACAACATGGAAAAATAAGCCAAGAGTTACATAATAATATAATGATCAGAATAAAATGGGAAGAGGGACACAGAGGGTGCTTGGGAGAGTAGTTTCCATTTTAAAGGGACTGAAAAAGAAGGCCTCATGAGAAGAGAGTGTTTCTGTAAGACCCTCAAGGAAGTAACCGAAGGAAGCTTGTGAATATTGGGAAAGGAGTGTTCTAGATAGAGATCCTATTCATTAAACAGAGTTGAGGTATGGACAGACCTGTGTATCCAAAGAGCAGCAGGAAGCCCAGGTGGCTGGGATAAAGTTAGCCAGGTGGAGCAAGAGAACCCGAGATCAGAGTAGTGGCCTTCAACGAATGACTGGGAAAACTAAATGAGATGATGCACATGCGATTCTTCGAACAGTGACATATCACATACGCCCAGTAAATGATTTCTTTCCCTTCAAACTGTCCCCTCCCAATTTTAAAATTTAAAAATTTTAAAAGTTGAAAGAACAGTGGACACCCACATGCCTACCACTTAGATACTACATTTAACATTAATATGCTATGCTGGGCATGGTGGCACACACCTGTAAACACCTGAACTTTGGGAGGCTAAGGTGGGCAGATCACTTGAGATCAAGTGTTCAAGATCAGCCTGGCCAACATGGTGAAACTTTGTCTTCACTAAAAATACAAAAATTAGCTGGGTGTGGTAATGGGCACCTATAATCCAACCTACTCAGGAGGCTGAGGCAGAATTGGTTAAACCCAGGAGGAATAAGTGAGCCAAGATTGTGCCACTGCACTCCAACCTGGGTTAACAGTGACACCCCATCTCAAAAATAATAATGATATGCTGGTATTATCATAGGTTTACCCATGTAACAATCTATCTGTCCATCTTATTTTTCTGGATACATTATCTTTTTCTAGTTTTAGAGATAGGGTCTCACTACAATGCCCAGGCTAGTCTTGAACTCCTGGACTCAAGCAATCCTCTCACTTCAGCCTCTCCAGTGGCTGGGCCCAGCTTGAATACATTTTAAAGTAAGTTGCAGACGTCAGCAGACTTGACCTCTAAATATTCCAGCAAGCATATCATTAACTAGAGTTCAATATGTTTAGGAGAGCATTCTTTCTTCTTTCCCAGGTAAAATTTATATATGGTAAAATGCACAAATCTTAAGATGAGTTTTGACAGATGTATATGCCCATGTAACATTTTTTTTTTTGAAATGGAGTCTTGCTCTCGCTCTGTTGCCCAGGCTGGAGTGCAGTGGCGATCTTGGCTCACTGCAACAAAGTTAAAAAAAAAAAAAAAAAGACAATCATCCCTAAAGTTCTGTCAGGACCCTCTGCAGTCAATCTCCACTCCCACCCTATTTACCACCTATTTGGATTTTTTTCATTATACTTAATTTTGCTTATTTTAAAATTCTTCAAACTTTCAATAAATGGTCAGTGGAGAGTAAATAGATATTCTCAACAACTGTGAGAGGGATTATAAATTGGCATATCCTTTTTAGAAGGCTATCTGGCAGTATGTAATTGGTTAAATGAAATTTATGCATTCCTCTTGACTTAGTATTTTATGGGAGAAATTTTCTGAGACAACTGCCAGCTCATGTATGCAAGGAAGCCAGTCCCAAGGTGGTTCACTGAAGCATTGTTTGGGACAGAGAAGGATTGGAAAGAACCTAAATGCCCATCAGTATGGGAAAAGTAAATGAATGAACAGTCACGCTTTGCAGTAACTGTAAGAAATGATTTATTGATATGGTAAGATTGCCAGGACAATCATTAAGTGCACAAAAGCAAGTTACAAGACACTACACAAAACCATTACACAGAACACCAAACCAAACCAAACCAAACACAAAACACATGCCCAAGATGTATTTCTGTTAGTCCAAGTTTACACCAGTGGTTACCTCTGAGGAGAGGACTGGGATATGGGAAAGGAGAGTAGGTGCTCAAGGGGTTTTTCCTTTATTGTATTATTTGACTCTTTTACAGTAAAACTACATCGTGTCTTAGAGGATTAAATTATTTAAAAAAAAAGATTACAGAGAGATGGGTGTGGTGGCTCACACCTGTAATCCCAGCACTATGGGAAGCTGAGGTGGGTGGATCACTTGAGGTCAGGAGTTTAAGATCAGCCTGGCCAATATGGTAAAACCCCATCTCAACTAAAAATACAAGAATTAGCTGGGCATGGTGGCATGCACCTGTAATCTCAGCTACTTGAGAGGTTGAGGCAGGAGAATTGCCTGATTCTGGCAAGTGGAGGTTGCAGTGAGCTGAGATAGTGCTACTGCACTTCAGCCTGGGCAACAGTGCAAGACTCCACCTAAAAAAAAACTGACATAAATAGGGATAGGAGATAGGAAACAGGTGAATTTGCGGGGAGGGAGGAGAGAAACTAAGATTTTTTCTATGCTGTATACTGACAGTGTCTCCTAGCAAAACAACTTTTCCTAGCCTATCTACTAATACACAATCTCATATTTGAGGAGAAACCTTATGTGTCTGTTCAGGCTGCTATAATAGAACATCATAAACTGGGTGGCTTACAAACAATAGAAATTTACTTCTCATAGTTTTGGAGGCTGTGAAGTCTAAGACCAAGTCACCAGCAGATTCAGTGTCCGGTACGAGCCCACTTCCTGGTTCATAGATGGCACCTTTTTGCTGTGTTCTCACAATGGTGGAAGGGGCAAGTAGCAGTCTAGCACCTCTTCTAAGGCCACTAATTCTATTAAAGGGGACTGTGCCATCATGACCTAATTACCGTCCAAGGGCCCCTACTTCAACTACCATCACATTGGGGATTACCTTTCAACTTTGGGAGGGTATAAATCTTTTATTAGTCTACAGCACTGTATGAAAACTTTTTCCCTCTGTGTGGTGAGGAGGAATATCAATGTCTAGGAAAAAAAAACCTGGGTGTTAAATGCAGAGGCTGAAGTTCAGTAGGAGCTAAAACAAATGGGGGCTCATTTAGGTTGTGATAAACTGATATTGAAGTTTGATAAATTTTAAAACATCTTCAGATACTGGTTCACTTACTGAACATTTATTAAACACTATTTATCGGGGCTATGCCAGTTCACACACATGCATCCTAAATATCCCATGACCTCAAGGAACTCCCAGCGTAATCTGGTAGTATCAGCAAACAGACAAAAATAATTACAGATCTACAGCAATTTTAGGGAAATACCATAAAACCTCCAAACTCAAAATTATAGCATCTGCATCTACTGGGGCCATCCAAGACTCCACCCCTCAACTCCTCAATCTTCAGTTTAACAAGGATCCCAGGTGATGTGGATCTTTATTAAGATTTGAGAAGTGATGAACTCTGGGATTACAGAACTACTGGAGTGAAGGAGTTGGAAGGGGTGGGGGGCGGAAAGTTAAAAAAAAATAAGAAAAAAAAAGGAGGAACTACTATTGATTCTTGGGAAGAGGTAAGAGAAGTCTTCAGATGGGAGGAGTGGTAGAACTTTCCAGGCTGAAAAATAAACAGGCCATGATCAAGGTAATAAGAGGTGTTCTGGAATGAGAAGTATCGTCTGGGGGGGGGGGAGCAGTGGGCATTTAGGAAGATATGAGAGATATGGCAGAAAAAGTAGACTGAGGCCAGAAGCAGAAGGGCCACACTGACCCATTGAGGAAGGTTTCCACTGCAGTAGGATAGAGTGGGGTTCCTTCTCAGCCCAGAAGTGTGGTCTCGGACTGGCATCATCAGCATCACCTAGTGGTTAGGAATGCACATTCTCAGGCAACATCTTAGAAGCAGGGAGGGAACCCTGGGGATGGGGCATACAAATTTAGCTCTGTACTTTTCCAGGTGATTCTGATGCATACTAAAGTTAAGAACCACTGCTTTATCCCGCCCAAAATCAAGTAGCATGTGGTAAAGGCTTAAAACTGCACAACTTGCTGTCTGTTTTTTCAAAAGAACGAGGGTAATGAATAATGGGTTTCTATGTTGAGTGGGGCAGAACAAAAGCCATATAAAACCTGTATTTTATATAGTGACCCCCAAAAAAGTAGTGACCATCTTGTCCAAAAACTTCGTATTTGGAAAATAAAAATAAAAATTTTGGTCGAGGCCATGATGTTCTCTGTAACCTGAATTAATTCATCAATTTTTTTTCTATTCCCTTTATTTCCAACAAAAACACCCACAGCAAAAAACGCTGAGATTCCCCTGGGCCTCTGAAAACCGTGTTTCCGACGCAACGGCCCATTAGAAAAACACATCCCAAATTAAAAGTCCGGAAAACTGAGGGCGGGGCCGGCGCCAGGGTCCCAGGACAGCGTGGCCTTTCCCAGTCACACCCCTGCGCGCCACCGGCCTCCTTCCCCGGCAGTTCCCAGAGATAAATAAATCATCCTTGTTTTTCCAGACCCGAAATTTGCGGTAACTCACAGAGCACTCTGCACCGCCACGGTCGCCTCGGGAAGGAAGAAAAATGTGCAGATTCTTTTCCCCCTCACGCAAGGGCCGGACGAACCAGGCTGGGCCAATCAGCGGAGCGCGGCGGGAATCGCACCAAAGTAGGTAAAAAATGCCCGAGGCGTCCCCGCCGCGACTCCTCTCCCGCGGGTCCTACCCCAGGCGTGCCCCTACTAGGGCCCTGCCCTCCTCATCACCAACATCCCTCTCCTCTCACTACTCTGCGTCCCTCTCCCTCACCTCTCCCCTTCCCACCCCCCTCCTCCCACTACGTGCCCCACGCCCCTATCCTCTCCTCCCCCCACATCTCCCACCTTTGCCCACTGTCCCCTTTCCCTCTCTTCTCTCCTCCCCCTCCTTCCCCCGCTACGTGCCCCTCGCCCCTCCCCTCCTCCACATACCCCTCCTTCCCCCATTCTGTCCCCCTCGCCGCCGCCTCTCCTCTCCCCTCCCCTTCCCCAGCCCCACCCTCTCCCCAGCGGCTGGCACACCTGGCCAGGTGGCTGCCTCCTCTTTCGGTCCTCGGCCGCAGAGTGGGTGGGGCGTCAGGTGGCCCCGCCCAAGGAGGCGAAGAAAGGCCACCACTCCTCCGTCATCCTATACTGGTTCCTCGCCAGCAGGCGCCAACCCAGTCCGCCTTCTAGCCCCCCGCAGACGAGGGAGAAGGCCCCTCTACCCCTAACACTTTCTGGTTGGGGGGCGCCCTCCAACTGCCTGGAGCAGGTGAGGGAAGCTCCCCTCCCGCCGGGAGTCCGGACAGCCGCCTGGGGGGGCGTTGCTGGACTGGCTGGTTGCGTAGCAACGACGGGCGGTGCGTGACATGCGCAGTCGTGTTCAGTCACGAGGCGCGCCCTCCCCAGAGCAGGCTAGCGCAGCCGCCTCAGCTTCGTGCTGGGTCTCTCGGTGCAGCATCCGTGAGGAGGACGCTCCGTTGACTCGCTGCCCGCCGGCTCCCTCCCCCGCGTCCCTGCGACCGCCGTGGTGAAGATGGTGAGTGGGAGATGGGCCGAGGCGGCCGGGAGCGGCGAGTTTCTGGGGCGCCACGGAGTCGCGCCCCAGTCCTGGGAGGGACGCGACCCGGCTGCAGACTCCGGGCCACGAGAGTTCTCTGGGCTTCCGTCGCCCGCCGTCTTTGCTGGACCCCGGCAACCCGGCACGGATCCCCGGCTGCTGCGCAGCTGCCAGCTGGGGCGAGGTCGCCGCCCCGGAGCGTGGCTTCTGCTGTGCCTCCAGCCTTGGCCTTGCTACAGCTGGCTGGGGTCGAGCGCCCCCACCGCTCTGTAAAATCCATCGGGGGTCTGCAGACCGAGGCTCGGGGAGGCGGCGGTGTCGGAATCCGGTGACCGTCGGTGTTGGCGTGGGTTTCCCCAGAGCTGGCGCTGAGGCGCTGGGTGACTTGTGCGCGTTCCGGCCCGTGAGGTCTATCTCAGTAAGGAAGATAAAGCCTTCATGCAACAGTCTTAGAGCACGGGATGATCGCTATCAAGCATGATCCTGGCATGATTTAGAACGGGGTGGCCTTGCAGCCGCTTTTTTTTTTTTCTTTTTTATCTGGCAATCAGCTTCCAGCAGCACTCTAGTTGTGCTTGTCAAGCTTGGCAGTGTCTCTTTTAACCCTTCCCTGCCTGATTTGTCCGTGTATGGTTAGAGTATTTTTTTTCTGACCTGTAGACAGTTGAACTGTGCCAGAACTTGGTGCGCAACGTGTGGGTATGATGCTGGGATGCTGATAAAAGCAAATTTAAGAGCTTTAAAAAACACCATTAAAATATTGGAGTCACCAAAAAGTAGACGGGTGCTCATTAGTATAGTCTATATGATGTACATTTTACTTAATTTACATATTTCCCCCCTTTATCACTTTAATTAGCTGTGTTTGAAAACAAACGTAGTCTCAATTGAACTATCAGGTGGAAGGAACATTTTGTCATTTTCTGTAGTCTGCACACACTGTTATCATTTTTGGTCAGTGATTTGCAGACGTAGCCTTACCAGACTTTGCTAGAAATATTATGCTGTAATTCCATCTGTCTTGTCTATAAGCAGTTGGTACCCGCTTATCTGCATACAAACTGTTTTCACCGTGTAACAGTTTTGTTTTTCTTAAGTTATTGCAACTTTCGTGTACATGCAGGTGGCCTCTGAGTAAAACAAAAAATTAATCGGTGGTTTCTTGATGACTAAATAATGGGAATTTGATACTGTTCGGTTTTTGGTTCTTTAAGCTACAAAGTGACATCTTAAGTCTTTTAAATATTTAATTATTAAAAATTTAATAATATTTTAAATGTATATACTACTTTATACTAAAAGACTTAATCTAAAGTCTTTGAGTTATGGAACGTTTAAGACCTTTCAGTCTGTGAAAGTGCTTTGAAGCTGACTGGGGTCTGCTCTAGAGACTTTTGATTTGACACTATCCTTTTTTATTGAGTGACTAGTACAGACTTTATTTTTCTGTTTGAAAATAAGAGACCAAATATTTTACCTTTAATTAAAATACTTGAATGCTTAGTTTTAGTTAAAGCTTAACTAAATTCTAGAAAGAAAGAGTCTGTTATATTTTCTGGTTCTTATGAGGAGTGGGAGGAATAAAAATTAGAGATGAGCAGTTTCCAAATATGTTTCAAAATTGTTGGCTTTAGGGAAGTCAAGAAGACCCTACAAGTTACTCTCGTGTGGATGCTTGCGAAGAATGAGAGTTCAGAATATAGACACCCCCCATTTTTAAAGGTTATTTTTGTTTTTAGCCTTATAAGTGCAGGAACATCTTTGTTCAGTCCAGCAATTAGAGAATATTGTGGGTATTATTGCAGAGTCTAGCACTTTCCTTTAGCTCTTTTGGTTAGATGCCTGGTTCCAAGTTTCTTAACTACCACTGGTTTGTTCTAAATTAGCAGAATCCCTTCCTTGTGTTCACCAAGTTTTCTAGAAGCTCCTGGAATAAAGCAGTTTGAAACCACCTGGGCACTTCAGGATGAGATTATGTGTTTTCAGATATCTCAGTGTATAGTGCTTCCCCCATCCAAAAAAAAAAAAAAAAACACCATGTCCGCCTGCGCATGAACCACAATTACAGACCCCAAACAAAACATACGTGTGTGTTGTGTGGTTGCACACGCATGTGCGTACTCGGTGTGCCAGTCTGCTTAAACAGATTGTTTAGCAGCCCACCATCAAGTTCCTAGGGATATTTGCTCAGTAGTTCTCCTGGATGTGGATTGAGACATCACACATAAACTTGCCTAGCTCCTCTTGTAACCAAGGAGTACCTTTACACCGTAGATACCTATATAGCTTCTTGGAAATTAAGAGTGTAGTCTTGCCCTTGAAGTAGAGTTAAAACCTCTGCATGATAATCTAACCCTTACTGTGATCTCATAAAGTGAGCTAATTGGCTCAGTATTCAGGTATTCTAATACATGGTGATTAGCAAAAACAAAACCACCCAGAGAAATAGGTTTCATGTGTTCATGTGCCTATTTAACATATGAGAAAACAGATTGTAAAGGATTGACTCGAGAGAAATCACCTTGTCCAACTACAAGCCTTAAAATAATTTTGAAACATTTTAAGCAGAAATATACACAATAACAGATCCCTTTGTACAGAAAAGGCTATCTTATTGCCATATTTCACATTACCCTTACAGATAAACATGCATCATCTTCTTCATCCTATTCCCTTCCCTCCCCAGAGATAACCATTCCTGTGTTAAAGACATAATATACTGGCTGGTTAAGGAGATGACTTTTTTCAGGCTATTGCAATTAGGAGAGCATTCCTAATTGCCTTAATCTGAAAACATGCAACAGGCCAGTTCTTTGCAATGTCTGTTTCCCAGAACACAAAACGATGGGGTTGATTAACCATCACTGCTTTCAAAGAACACAAGACTCTGGTAAAGTTCACAATAGTCACTTGAAATTAATGTATTTCATTCTCATTGATAGTTCTATACTTTTAGCTACTTAATCATATGTATTGCCTTGGTGTGCTTTTAAAACTTATGTAAATACTATGTCTCATGTGTAGCTCTTTGAGAAAGAGTTAAACTTGGTTGGTTTTTTGTTTTTGTTTTGTTTTGTTTTGTTTTTGCATGGGAGGATCACTTTTGGATTTATTTGTAGTTTTGGTTCTTTAACTGCTGAATTGCATTCTTTTGTGTGATGGCAAGTTTATCCACACATTCCTCTGTTGGTGGACATTTGGCCATTTCCTAATTTTTTGCTTTTTTTTTTTTGGTCTATTTAAACTTTTTATAATAGGCAATTTCCATGCCATATGTTACTATATATTGCTTCTCTCGTCCTAGCATGTATCTCTCCCTGGTATATATCTAGAAGTGGAAGCCCTGGGTTGGAGGACATGCATACCTATTTTCTACCCTACTGCTGGTTTGTGCTGGTTGTATCTTATCACCAACAGCTTGTTTCTCCATTGCCTTTCACCACTTAATAAAAGACTTAAAACCTTTGCCAGTGTGATGGTTGCGAAATGGTTTCTCATTTTATTTTGCATTTCTCTGATTAGTAGTAAGCTGACTCTTTTTGTATGTTTATTGCATCTTACGTTTTTACACGCATGCTGTATCCTGCAAACCTGACCATTCTGTAAATACTTATCATCTTCACCTTAGCTTATTTGTGGAGCCATAAAGTAAATATAGCAGTTTTAAAAAAATCAGCCAGACACAGAGGTCCCCAGCACTTTGGGAGGCCAAGGCAAGAGGCTGCTTGAAGCCAGGAATTGGAGACCAGCCTGGGCAACATAGTGAGACCTCATCTGTACAAAAAGAACTAAATAAAATTTAGCTGGGCATGCTGGCATATGCCTGTAGTCCTGTGTACTCAGGAGGCTGAGGTAGGAGGATTGCTTATGCCTGGGTGTTAGAGGCTTATTTGAACTATGATTGCACTACTGAACTCCAGCCTGGCCACAGAGGGAGACCCTATCTCAAAAAACAACAAGAACATGATTATCAATACCAAAACCTCATAGTGAGGACTAATCTTTCTGTCTTCTTTCCAACCCCTTAAGCAGCTAATTAACAGAAGTTCAGTACTCTCTCAATTCTAGCCACTTGCCATTTTTAGGCCCCTGTTAGTGGTAGAATGTAGAGTGACTTAGGACAGAGTTCTTTCCTTGTTTGCCAAGGGCTGTGGAGATTAACATCCTTCACTTTATACTTACTACTTTCTTTCCTGGCAGTTCCTCTAGCCAAAACGTAAACACACACACTGTGTACCTAAAACTTCTCTAAAAAATTAAGTCTTAAAAATAAACATGCAAAACGAGTAAACATGACTTCTTTCTCCTTTCCTTTTTTTACTTTTCCTTTCTTTCTTTTTTTTTTTTTTTGTTTTGTTTGGGTTAGGCTTTCTTTCAGCCACTCAGGCTGGAGCTCACTGCTACCTTGATCTCCTGGGCTTAAATGATCCTCCCACCTCAGCCTGCGGAGTAGCTGGGACTGCAGATGTGCACCACCAAACCCAGCTAACTTTTAAAAATTTCTGTAGAAATGAGGTTTTACTACATTGCCCAGACTGATCTCAAACTCCTGAGCTCAGTCTTCCCACTTCAGCCTCCCATAGTGTTGGGATTACAGGCCTGAGCCATCATGCCCAGTGACTATTTTTCATAAACAGAATTTGTTTAAATTAAAATTGTGTTTAATTTAGTATATAGGAAGATGTCAAACTTCTGGGTTTTCATGTTAATGTAACTATATTTTCTTTCAGTAATTAAATACCTTGAGATGAAGCACACTGTGTTTGAAATTTGAAAAAAAATCTTGCAGCTCTTTCAAAACTGAATTTAACATATAAATGCCTTGTTTTTGTCCACAGAACAACACTCTAGTCTCTGAGTAACAAGAGCTAGTCTCTTCATTGTTCCGTCATTTGTATATGTAAACCATAGAGCATAATAAATAAGTAGAATATTGTGAAATAATTTTTCTTTTTTTGGGGCAGGGTCTCATTCTGTCACCCAGGCTGGAGTGCAGGGGCGTGAATGAACACAAGTCATTGCATCTTCCACCCTCAGCCTGAGTCAGTCCTTTTCCTCAGCCTCCTGAGTAGTTGGGACTGCAGGTATGTGCCACCACACCCAGCTAATTTTTGTATTGTTAAAAAAGATGGGGTTTCACCATGTTTCCCAGGCTGGTCTTGAACTTCTGGGCTCAAGCAATCTACCCACTTTGGCCTCCCAGAGTGCTGAGATTACAGGCATGAGCCACTGCACCCAGCCGGGAAAGTGTCTTGTGCTTACTTCCCTTGTGGCATAAATTCTCTCTCTAGATTGTTCATGAAAGCCATACCCAAAGATTTATACCTAACACTTCAGCAATATCGTAACCACAACTACTTCTGTCCCTGCCTCCTCTCATCAATGTTAGAAGTGAGAAGTTTTCACTTGGAATTGTGCTTCCGAATTATCTCCTGCTTATTTTTCTTGAAATTTTACAATTGGGAGAGGCATAGACTTAGACAAAAAAACATCAGATTTTTTTCATCTTAGTAATACTTTTGACAAAATTGTTATATTCATCATTGCTGTACCAAGACCCCCATTGATTTGATTGATTTTTAATCTAGAGTGATTCTTAGCTCCAAGATTAGTCTTCGAGTAGCTGATACTGTAATGCTTACATGTTGCCAACTCTGTTTTACTGTTATGTTAAAATTGAAGAGTCAGTTTTACATAGATGTTTTGTTTGGAGTTTCTAGCAGGGGAGCACAGCTCTAGTATATCCTTGACCTCTTCTGTTGGGGATGGTCATCTTCTTCAACCGAGCATGCAGCTTCAGAAGGGATGCACATGGAGCAGTGAGGGAGGAAGGGGACACCCGCCTAGCCAGGCAGATCAGCTGAATCAACCCTAAGTGATCAATGGGGTGACGGATTTTGCAGCCAGATCACCCTCACATCCTATGCAGATTTTAAAAGCAATTGATTTCAGTAAAAAAATTGAATTAAAGTTTAAAAATTAACAATTTAATTTCTAGTTAAATGTGTGAAAAGACTGAGAACGTTTATTGCAGCAAGGCATAGATGAGGGCTTGAAAGATAGAAACTTAAGTTCATTCTACAGCTGGAAGGTCATTTGTCATTGTTTTTATGCTTTTGGATAACATCAAAGGAAGGTTGTTTACTCCTTTGAACATTTTTATATTGCTTCATAGGTTGTTATTTCTGTGGTCCCAGCTACTCAGGAGGCTGAGGTGAGAAGATTGCTTGATCCCAGGAGCTTCAGACAGCAGTGAACCAAGACTGCGCCACTGAACTTCAGCCTGGGCAACAGAGCGAAACCCTAATTTCTTTTTTTTTTAAAAAAAGGCCATGCATGGTGGCTCACGCTTGTAATCCCAGGACTTTGGGAGGCCAAGGTGGGCAGATCACGAGGTCAGGAGTTCAGGATCAGCCTGGCCAACACAGTGAAACCCTGTCTCTACTAAAAATACAAAAATTAGTCGGGCATGGTGGTGGGTACCTGTAATCCCAGCTACTTGGGAGGCCGAGGCAGGAGAATTGCTTGAACCTACGAGGTAGAGTTTGCAGTGAATCAAAGATTGTGCCACTGCACTCTAGCCTGGGCAACAGAGTGAGACTCCCTCTCAATTAAAAAAAAAAAAAAGCAGTGGCACATAGTAAAATGCCTATCAATTTATCTTTAGCTAAAATAATAAATAGTGATGGTCTTAGTTTCTAATTAGGTTAATAGTCTGTCTTTACTTGCTATCCAAGTGGAAGAAGCCAGAATTATTTATTTAACTCATTAAAAAGGGATTCCTGCCCAACTGATCAAAAGGCAGCTTATCCTTCCAGGGCCAGCTCTAGGAAGGCCTGCGTGACATGGCATCTCCCTCTAGTCACGTTCCATACAGAATCACTCATTTCCTGGGCTGTGAAAGCATGGAGATCTTGCTGCTGGTTCAGCATTAATTATATATAGGATTCTTGCTTATATCTGTTATCTCTACCCAACTGGATCTATCTTTAGAATAGTTCAAAGTTCTTACTCATCTTTATATCCTGTATTCATCTTTGTATTCTAATGACACCAATGTGTGCTACTGTAATTGCAGAGCAAATGAAAAAGAATTGGAGGAGTGCATTAGAATGTGTTTCAATAGTTTTATTATTTCTTTAATATTATTTTACTTGGAATCATTAGATATAATCAACTTTTTAATTTGATTTTTTAGATGACTTGATTCTTGATGTAATAATACCATTTTATACTCTTATATTTTTCCTTAAGTAATTAATAAAGAATTTAACAGTTTTGCATTGCTCTCATTGTTTAGAATAACAATCATTTATTCAGCAAATATTTGAGAGATAGTTGTATGCCAAGAACTGGTCCAAGCACTAGAGAAACAAGTTACTTCTAATATGGAGGAAGAGACAAAAAAGATCATTTCAGCTGGTGATAAGTGGTATGAAGAAAATAAGATAGGGAGTACTAAGGCTGGGCGAGGTGGCTCATACCTTTAATTGCAGCACTTTTCCAGGCCAAGGTGGGTTGATTGCCTGAGGTCAGTAGTTTGAGACCAGTCTGGCCAACATGGTGAAAGCTCATCTCTACTAAAAATACAAAAAATGGCCGGGCTTGGTGGTGTACACCTGCAATCCCGGCTACTCTGGGAGGCTGAGGCAGAAGAATCACTTGAACCCAGGAGGCAGAGGTTGCAGTGAGCCAAGATTGCACTATTGCACTCCAGCCTGGGCAACAAGAGTGAAACTTTGTCTCAAAAACAAAACAAAACAAAACAACAAAAAAATAGGGAGTACTAGAAGAGTTGGGCTGCATTAGTTAGAATTTAGGGAAGGCCTCTTTTGAGGTAGGACTTACATGGCAAGAAAGACCTAGCTGTGTGGAGAGCATTTAGGGCAGAAGAACTCTAAATAGGCCTATAAAAGAGAAGGAGCTTGACATTTGCCAGGGATTAAAAAAAAAAACAGGTTTTTTGGGTTAGAATTCAGTCCACAAGAGGAAAATAAGTAGGAAATAGATTATAGGCAAGGACGCACTAGACCAGAAAGGGCCATTAGGTTAAAGGTGTGTTTCTGATGGTGCCAGGAAGCCATTTGGTATGTGATGGTGGGGAGGTGTTAAGTAGTGTAGTGGAGGAGTGAGATATGATTTATCCCTGTGGTTGATGTGTGAAGATGTACAAATGGGGACCAAGACCAATTAAGAAACTATTGCTGACTGAGTATGGTGACCCACACTTAAAATCCCAGTGCTTTGGGAGGCTGAGGTGAGAGGATGACTTGAGGTCAGGAGTTATAATCCCATTGCTTTGGGAGGCTGGCTGAGGTAAGAGGATCACTTGAGGTCAGAAGTTCAAGACTACCCTGGGCAACGCAGAGAGACCCTGTCTCTACCAAAGAATAAAAAATAACCAAGCATGGTGGCATATACCTGTAGTCTTAGCTACTTAGGAAGCTGAGGCAGGAAAATTACTTGACCCCAGGAGGTTGAGGCCATGGTAAACCAAGATCACGCCATTGCACTCCAGCCTGGGTGACAGAGCAAGACCCTGTCCGTAAACAACAACACAACCAACTACTGCTGTTACTCAGACAGTACATGGTGGTAGCTTGAATTAAAATTTGTTATTAGTGGAGTTACTGAGAGGTGGTAAGATTGGATATATATTTTGGGGATAGAGCTGGCAGGACGTAATGATAATTTGGATGTTTGGCATAAGGGAAAGAAAGACTATCACAGATGGCTCCTAAGGCTTAGACCTGAGCTACCACATATTTGATGTTGTCATTATGCTTGGGGACCTATAAAAGAAACTAAAACAAAATAGTTTGGCAAAAATTGAGGTTCTTAGAATTTTGAGGAATAAAAAATTGATCCAGAAGTATTATAAATCTTTAAAATACCATAATTTCATAGTTGATTATGAGGATTATATGTTCATTGTAGAACATTAAGAAAAATTAGCTGTAATGATGGCTCCAACCAAAGTATTAACATTTGGGATATTTTCTTTCAAGCCATTTAGTATATATTCTCATTTTTTCAAAAAGTAATTATTAGGTACCTTCTAGGAACCTGGCACTGTTGTGTTGTTATAGGCTGTAGAGATTCAATAATGTAGAAGAAAAAGTCTCTGTCCCTAATGAAGTATACATTCTAATGGAGACAGGAAGTAAACAATTACAGAGTTTATACACATTTTAGTGGAAATAAGGGAATGAGAGAGTGACTGTCTGGAGATGGCCAATACAGATTTTTCTCACACACTTGAGTTAATCTATGAAGGATAAAACTCTATTTCCCAGCCGGACATGGTGGTCCACACCTGTAATCCCAGCACTTTGGGAGGCTGAGGTGGGCGGATCACAAGGTCAGGAGTTCAAGACCAACCTGAACAACACAGCAAAATCCTGTCTCTACTAAAATACAAAAATTAGCCTGGCATAATGGTATGCACCTGTAATCCCAGCTACTGAGGAGGCTGAGGCAGGAGAATCACTTGAACCTGGGAGGTGGAGGTTGCAATGAGCTGAGATCACACAACTGCACTCTAGCCTGGGCAGCAGAGGGAGACTACATCTCAAAAAAACAAACAAACAAAGAAAAACCCCTGTATTTCCCATTTCCCAGTATGACATGAGTGCCAGGATAATTCAGTGTGTGGGGGGGAATAGTATTTTCAACAAATGGTGCTGGGACAGTTGGATATTCACATGCAAAAGAATGAATTTGGATCCCTGCTTCATACTGTATGTTGTATTTAACTTAAAATGGATAATAAATCGAATGTAAGCACTAAAGCTATAAACTCCTAGAAGAACACTTAGGTATAAATCTCTGTGAACTTAAGTTAGGCAATTTTTGTTGGTAGTTTTCATGGCAATTCTAGGCAATGACACCAAAAGCACAAGTAACAAATATAGATAAATTGGACTTCATTGGATTAAAAAAATGTGCATCAAAGAACACCATCAAGGAAATGAAAACACGAACCACAGAATAGGAAAAAAATGTTTGCAAATCATATACCTGACAACGAAATTCTATGTAGAATATATTAAAGGACTCTTACAACTCAGCAATAAAAAAACCGCTTGTTTGGGCAAAGGATTTGAATAGATGTTTCTCTAAAGATGTACAAATGACTAATAAGCCAGTGAAAAAAATGCAGAACGGGGAGGCTTCTGGCAAGATGGCATCGTAGAAGTGACTCAGGATTGCAGCTCTCAGTGAAGGCGCAGAGGGTAAGTCCTAGCCGCATTCTCGGATGGACCTTTTTTGCCCACAGAGCGTTGAAAGTCCCAGGTGTGGGAGAGACACGGGACGCTAGTACAGCCGGCTAGCGCAGCTGGCTCGCGCGGCCACTTCAGCCGACACCACACCCAGACCCGGCACAGAACTCACTGGTCTGGGTGCCCTGTTAAACTGGCAATCTGAGATTTGGAAGGGCAGATTGGCATGTCCATCTGATTGAACGGGACTTGGACAATGAGCCAGACCAGGAGTTTCCTGGGAAACGTGATCTGAGCCAGTGCAGTGGGCAGCGGCACGGGAGATCGCATGGATCCCAGTGCCCTATTGGGAGGCTACGGGAGCGCCAGTGAGAGAGTCGACCTTTCAGCTTGGGGAGAGGAACAGAGAGAGAGAGGATGGACTCTGAGGCAGGGAGCTGGGTGATCAGGCTAGGCGGGTCCCACCCTCACGGAAACAAGCAGGGCAGTGATTGGAGGGGCTTGGGGCTGAGAGTTTTGCTGCCAGCATCTAGGACAGTGCAGCCCGGTGAGGGAGGGGTGTCGCCACTACTGACGCAATCTGCCCCTACTGAAGTACCGCCCAGGGCTGACGCAGCCTGCCATTGCCAAGGCAACCTGCCATAACAGAGAGACTCTGCCAGGAGGGGGGAGCGCTCCACAGCAGAACGGAGCCCAGCAGCAACAGGGCAGACCTGTGCTAGCAGGGCAGAGCCCTGGCAGGCAAATAGTGAATAGACTGCCTCCTAGTGGGGCAGGACAGTGCAACATACTCATAAAGAAAGCCCCGACTCCCTGAGACAGATTATCTAAGGGGGGGAAAAGGGTGGTGCTTTATAAGTTCTGATGCAGTAGACATAAAGTCCCAACAATCCTGAATGAACAACAGAGCTCACAGCTCAGCACTGGAGCTCCTATACAGCACAGACCATCTCCTCAAGCAGATGCCTGACCCCTGTATATCCAAAGAGTCACCCCATAAAAGGACTAATCAGACTGACATTTGGTGGGCATCATTCTGGAACAAAGAGAGCAGAAGAAGAAACTGGTATCATCCCTCACTGTTCTGCAGTTGCTACAGGTATACCCAAGACAAGCAGGGCCTGGAGTGGATGTCAGCATTCATACAACAGAGGGGCTAGACCATTAGAAGGAAAACTAAGTAAAAAAAAAATACTTCATCATCAACAACCTCAGTGTCCAAACAGAGACCCAATTGAAAAATCAGCAACTACTAAGACGACAGGTGGATAAATCCATAAAGATGGGAAGAAACCAGCGCAAAAAGAAGGAAAACACCCGAAACCAAAACACCTCACCTGCTACAAAGGACCAAAACTCCTCACCAGAAAGGGAACAAAGCTGGATGGAGAATGAGTGTGACAAAATGACGGAATCAGACTTCAGAAAGTGGATAATGAGAAACTTCAGTGAGCTAAAAGAACATGTTTTAAATCAGTGCAAAGAAACTAAGAACCTTGAAAAAAGATTTGAAAAAAGATTCGAGGAATTGATAACAAGAATGGACAACTTAGAGAGGAATATGAATGAATTGAAGGAGCTGAAAAACACAACACGAGAACGTCGTGAAGCATGCACAAGTTTCAACAGCCGAATTGACCAAGCAGAAGAAAGAATATCAGAAGTTGAAGATAAACTCAATGAAATAAAATGAGAAACCAAGATTAAAGAAAAAAGCACAAAAAGGAATGAACAAAATCTCCAAGAAGTGTGGGACTATATCAAGAGACCAAACCTATGTTTGATAGGTGTACCAGAATGTGATGAAGAGAATGAATCCAAGCTGGAAAACACTGTTCAGGATATTATCCAGGAAAATTTCCCCAACCTAGCAAGACAGGTCAATACTCAACACCAGGAAATACAGAGAAATACACCACAAAGGTACTCTGCAAGAAGAGCAACCCCAAGGCACATAATCGTCAGATTCACCAGGGTTGAAATGAAGGAGAAAATACTAAGGGCAGCCAGAGAGAAAGGTCGGGTCACCCACAAAGGGAAGCCCATCAGACTCACAGCAGATCTCTTGGCAGAGACTCTACAAGCCAGAAGAGAGTGGGGGCCAATATTCAACATTCTTAAAAGAACTTTCAACCCAGAATTTCATATCCAGCCAAACTGAGCTTCATAAGTGAAGGAAAAATAAAATCCTTCATGAACAAGCAAGTACTCAGAGATTTTGTCACCACTAGGCCTGCTTTACAAGAGCTCCTGAAAGAGGCAGTACACATAGAAAGAAACAACCAGTACCAGCATCCTAAAAGCATACCAGATGCTAAGGAGCATCAACAAAATGAAGAATCTACATGAACCAACGGGCAAAACAGCCAGCTAGCATCAAAATGGCAGTATCAAATTCACACATAACAATATTAACCCTAAATGTAAATGGGCTAAATGCACCAATCAAAAGACACAGCCTGGCAAATTGGATAAAAAACCAAAACCCATCAGTGTGCTGTATCCAGGAAACCCACCTCACACGAAAGGATACACAAAGGCTCAAAATAAAGGGATGGAGGAAGATTTACCAAGCAAATGGAGAGCAAAAAAAAAGCAGGAGTTGCAATTCTCGTCTCTGATAAAATAGACTTTAAATCAACAAAGATCAAAAGGGACAAAGAAGGTCACTACATAATGGTAAAAGGATAGATACAACATGAAGAGCTAATGATTCTAAATATATATAAACCCAATGCAGGAGCACCCAGATATATAAGGCAAGTTCTTAATGACTTACAAAGAGACTTAGACTCCCACACAATAATAGTGGGAGACTTTAACAGTCCACTGTCAATATCAGACAGATCAACCAGACAGAAAATTAACAAGGATATCCAGGACTTGATCTCAGACCAGGAACAAGCAAACCTGATAGACATTTACAGAACTCTCCACCCCAAATCCACAGAATATACATTCTTCTCAGCACCACATCACACCTACTCAAAAATTGACCACATAATTGGAAGTAAAGCACTCCTCAGCAAATGCAAAACAACTGAAATCATAACAAACAGTCTCTCAGACCATATTGCAATCAAGCTGGAACTCAGTATACAGAAAATAACTCAGAACCGCACAGCTTCATGGAAACTGAACAACGGGCTCTTGAATGTTGATTGGATAAACAAAGAAATGAAGGCAGAAATAAAGAAGATTTTTGAAACCAACGAGAATGAAGACACAACGTACCAGAATCTCTGGGACACATTTAAAGCAGTGTGTAGAGGAAAATATATAGCAATAAGTGCCCACATGTGAAGAGTGGAGAGATCCAAAATTGACACCCTATCATCAAAATTGAAAGAGCTAGGGAAGCAAGATCAAAAAAGCTCAAAACCTAACCAAAGACAAGAAATAACTAAGATCAGAGCAGAACTGAAGGAGACAGAGACAAGAAAAACCCTTCAAAAAATCAATAAATCTAAGAGCTGGTTTTTCAAAAAGATCAACAAAATAGTTCACTAGCCAGACTGATAGAAAAGAGAGAACAACCAAATAGATGCAATAAAAAACGATAATGGGGAAATCGCCACAGATTCCACAGAAATTCAAACCATCATCAGAGAATACTATAAAAAACAATATGCACATAAACTAGTAAACCAGGAAGAAATTGATAAATTCCTGGACGCCTGTGTCCTCCCAAGCCTAAACAAGGAGGAAGCCGAAACTATGAATAGACCAGAAACAATGTCTGAAGTTGAGGCAGCAGTTACGAGCCTACCACACAAAAGAAAGCCCAGGTCCAGATGGGTTCACAGCTGAATTCTACCAGACACACAAAGAGGATCTGGTACTATTCCTTCTGAAACCATTGCAAATAATCCCAAAAGAGGGAACCCTTCCCAAATCATTTTATGAGACCAACATCATCCTGATACCAAATTCTGGCAGAGACTCAACAAGAAAAGAAAGCTTCAGGCCAATATCCATGATGAACATAGATGCAAAAATCTTCAATAAAATACTGGCAAACCGATTGCAACAGCGCATTAAAAAACTTACCCATCATGATCAAGTAGGATTCATCCCGGGGATGCAAGTCTGGTTCAACATACGCAAGTCTACAAATGTAATTCACCACATAAAAAGAAGGAAAAACAAAAACCACATGATTATCTCAATTGACGCAGAGTTGTCTTTTGACAAAATTCAACAGCCCTTTATCCTAAAAAACCTCAATAAACGTGGTATTGATGGAACATATCTCAAAGTAATAAAAGCTATTTTTGACAAACCAACAGCCAATATCATACTTAATGGGCAAAAACTGGAAGCATTCCCTTTGAAATCCGGCACTAGACAAGGATGCCCTCTCTCACCACTCCTATTCAACATAGTACTGGAAGTTCTAGCCAGAGCAATCCGGCAAGAAAAAGAAATAAAGGATATTTAAATAGGAAAGGTGGAGGCCAAATTGTCTCTATTTGCAGATGACATGATAGTATACCTAGAAGACCCCATCACCTCAACCCAAAAGCTCCTGAAACTGATAAGCAACTTCAGCAAAGTCTCAGAATATAAAATCAATGTGCAAAAATCACAAGCATTCCTATACACCAATAACAGACTTAGAACCAAATCAAGAACGAACTGCCATTCACAATTGCTACAAAAATATAAAATACCTAGGAGTACAACTCACAAGGAATGTAAGGGACCACTTTAAGTAAAACTACAAACCACTGCTCAACGAAATAAGAGAGGACACAAATAGATTCAGAAACATTCCATGTTCGTGGTTAGGAAGAATCAATATCGTGCAAATGGCTATACTGCCCAAAGTAATTTACACAATCAATGCTGTCCCCATCAAAGTACCATTGAATTTCTTCACAGAACTGGAAAAAACCACCATGAATTTCATAGGGAACCAAAAAAGAGCCCGCATAGCCAAGTCAATTCTAAGCAAAAAGAGCACAGCTGGAGGCATCACACTACCAGACTTCAAACTCTACTGCAAGGCTAAAGTAATCAAAACAGCATGGTACTGGTACCAAAACACAGATATAGACCAATGGAATAGAACAGAAGCATCGGAGGCAACAAAACATATCTCCAACCATATTATCTTTGATAAACCAGACAAAAGCAATAGAGAAAGGATTCCCTATTTAATAAATGGTGTTGGGAAAACTTGCTAGCCATGTGCACAAAGCAGAAACTCGACCCCTTCCTGACACCTTACACTAAAATTAACTCCAGATGGATTAAAGACTTAAACATAAGACCTGAGACCATAAAAACCCTAGAAGAAAATCTAGGCAAAACCACTCAGGACATAGGAGTAGGCAAGGACTTCATGACCAAAACACCAAAAGCATTGGCAACAAAAGCCAAAATAGACAAATGGGACCTAATCAAACTCCACAGCTTCTGCACGGCAAAAGATACAGTCACTAGAGTGAATTGGCAACCATCAGAATGGGAAAAAATCTTTGCAGTTTACACATCTGACAAAGGGCTGATATCCAGAATTTACAAAGAACTCAAACAGATTTACAGAAAAAAAAAACAAACAAGCCCATTCAAAAATGGGCAAAGGATATGAACAGACACTTTACCAAAGAAGACATACATGAGGCCAACATACATATGAAAAAATGCTCATCATCACTGGTCATTAGAGAGATGCAAATCAAAACCACATTGAGATACCATCTCATGCCAGTTAGAATGGCTATCATTGAAAAATCTGGAGACAGCAGATGCTGGCGAGGATGTGAAGAATTAGGAACACTCTTACACTGTTGGTGGGAGTGTAAATTAGTTCAACCATTGTGGAAGACAGTGTGGCGATTCCTCAGGGACCTAGAAATAGAAATTCCATTTGACCCAGCAATCCCATTACTGGGTATCTATCCAAAGTACTATAAATCGTTCTACTACAAGGACACATGCACACGAATATTCATTGCAGCACTGTTTACAATAGCAAAGACCTGGAACCAGCCCAAATGCCCATCGATGATAGACTGGACTCGGAAAATGTGGCACATATACACCATGGAATATTATGTAGCAATCAAAAATGATGAGTTTGTGTCCTTTGTCAGGACATGGATGAATCTTTAGAACATCATTCTCAGCAAACTGACAGAAGAACAGAAAAGTAAATACCGCATATTCTCATTCATAGTCGGGTGAGAAAAATTAGAACACATGGACACAGGGAGGGGTCCTACTACACACTGGGGTCTATTGGGGGAAATGGGGGAGGGACAGCGGGGGGGCGAGCTGGGGAGGGATAGCCTGGGGAGAAATTCCAAGTGTGGGTGAAGGGGAGGAAAGCAGCAAAACACACTGTCACGTGTGTACCTCTGCAACTATCTTGCACGTTTTGCACATGTACCCCAAAACCTAAAATGCAATAAAAATTAAAAAAATAAAATAAAATAAAGAAAAATATGCTGAATAGTATAAAGCAGATGATTCTTTATATTGGTGTTACAGCCACTTTTTAAAAAAAAATTCAACCTGTTGTTGCTTTGTGATAACAAATCATCCAAAGTTAGTACAGAAACTCTTAACTATTATCATAGATAAAGTATGATTCAGTATAATTTCCTTTTTAAAAAACTTAGTGATCCTGTATATTTTATTTTATTTGAAACACTATTTCCAGAAAGGGTCTATAGGCTTTGCCAGGTGTCCATGGCACACCCAAAAAATGTGTTGACTTTGGGCCTACTAGTATTAGTAAAATAAAATATTCTTATCACTACTACTTCATTATAAAAATTATGCCTGTAGGCAAAGAAGCCTATATAGCAATGAGCTATGATTCTATTATATTTCATGAAATTTCTGAGCAATTTTAGTAATCATCATCTAGAGCTTATTGTAAATACAGACTCTCAGTCTCTTCCCCAGATATTCTGAATCAGAATCTTTAAAAACTGCAGTTGATTCCTGTGGACATTAAAGTTAGTTAATAACTGAGCTAGTTCACTCCCCTAAGTACAGTTAAAGGAACTAATTTAATTCAGAGATATGGAATGACTTGCCCAAGGTGACAGAGCTAGTTAGTAGTGGAATGGGAATGGATTGTTGCTCTCATGATTTTAGTGCTTTAATATATCTTCTTTTGGTCTCTGAGATGTTGATAAATTGCTGTTACTTTAATCATTATCTTCTTTTCATCCTACTAATATTTACTCCAGATTTCCTGTTCACCAGCTAGAAGCAAAGATGTAATAGAGCTACCAGCTTATTGAGAGTAGATACACAGGCACTAGGAGAATGGTGTTTAGAAGAAGATCAGAGCCCTGGACAGTGTCCGGCCTGCCTTTAGGGTTAGTATTCCATGCTCTCCCAGTCTGCCTCTTGGTTTTAATTTTACTGTATAAAAATCATTATCAAGAATCTAGGGACCCCAGCCAGGCATGGCAGCTCATGCCTGTAATTCTAGCACTTTGGGAGGCTAAGGCAGGAAGATCACTTGAGCCCAACAGTTCGAGACCAGTCTGGGCAAAATGGCAAAATCCTATCTTTATAAAAGATACAAAAATTAGCTGGGTGTTGTGGCATGCACCTCTAGTCCCAGCTACTCAGGAGGCTGAGGTGGGAAGATGGCTTGAACCCAGAAGGTCAAGGCTGCAGTAAGCCATGATCACAGCACTGCACCCCATCCTGGGTGACACAGAGAGACTTTGTCTTAAAAAAAAAAAAATCTAGGGACCAGTTGTTTAATCTTAACTTCTTTTCTCTCATTTTAAGGATGTGGTAAGTAAACCATGGTATAACAATTTAAGTATATTCTCTAAATCTAACATATACTGTATCTTGGCGGTTTTTTATTATTTTTACAGGCAAAATTTAGTATTATAATGTTACTAGCCATTAAGAGGCATACAACTCTAATATCAAAGTTTCTAAAGCCACCACAGTGGAGGAATTAAGGAAAGTGAGCAATTAGCATTATTAATTAGCCTCCTGATCACCATACCATCTCCTTTCTTTCCACCTTCCCTCTCCAGTCCAGTGATTGTCAAGTACAATTGACTACACTTATGCAATATCAACACCCATCACTTCCTTCTTAGCATGGCTGCCACTACCCTAGTGAAGCCCATTAACACCTCTTGCCTTTCTTGCTGAATTCTTTTAGCTGGAGTGCCTACTATAGTTCTCTTCCTCCTCTTCTTCTCTTATGCATAGCTTCATGTATTTTCCCAAAGCACAACTCTGTTCCTCTTATTCTTTTATTTTTCTTTTCTTTTATTTTTTATTTATTTATTTTTTTATTTTTTAATTTTTATTTTCTTTTTTCTTTTTTTAAATTTTTATTGCATTATAGGTTTTGGGGTATATGTGCAGAATGTGCAAGATAGTTGCATAGGTACACACATGGCAGTGTGCTTTGCTGCCTTCCTCCCCTTCACCCACACTTGGTATTCATCCCCAGGCTATCCCCCCGAGCTCCCCCCAGCTGTCCCTCCCCCATTTCCCCCAACAGTCCCCAGTGTATAGTAGACCGCCTCTCTGTGTCCATGTGTTCTCATTTTTCTCACCCACCTATGAGTGAGTATATGCGGTATTTCTTTTTCTGTTCTTGTGTCACTTTGCTGAGGATGATGTTCTCCAGATTCATCCATGTCCTTACAAAGGACACAAACTCATCATTTTTGATTGCTACATAATATTCCATGGTGTATATGTGCCACATTTTCCCAGGCCAGTCTATCATGGATGGGCATTTGGGTTGGTTCCAGGTCTTTGCTATTGTAAACAGTGCTGCAATGAACATTCGTGTGCATGTGTCCTTATAGTAGAATGATTTATAGTCTTTTGGATAGATACCCAGTAATGGGATTGCTGGGTCAAATGGAATTTCTATTTCTAGGTCCCTGAGGAATCGCCACACTGTCTTCCACAATGGTTGAACTAATTTACACTCCCACCAACAGTGTAAGAGTGTTCCTATTTCTCCACATCCTCTGCAGCATCCGCTGTCTCCAGATTTTTTAATGATCGCCATTCTAACTGGTGTGAGATGATATCTCAATGTGGTTTTGATTGGCATCTCTCTAATGACCAATGATGATGAGTACTTTTTCATATGTTTGTTGGCCTCATGTATGTCTTCTTTTCTAAAGTTTCTGTTCATATTCTTTGCCCATTTTTGAATGGGCTTGTTTGATTTTTTTCTGTAAATCTGTTTGAGTTCTTTGTAAATTCTGGATATCAGCCCTTTGTCAGATGTGTAAACGGCAAAGATTTTTTCCCATTCTGATGGTTTCTGATTCACTCTAGTGACTGTTTCTTTTGCTATGCACAAGCTGTGGAGTTTGATTAGGTCCCATTTGTCTATTTTGGCTTTTGTTGCCAATGCTTTTGGTGTTTTATTCATGAAGTCCTTGCCTACTCCTGTGTCCTGAACGGTTTTACCTAAATTTTCTTCTAGGGTTTTTATGGTGTCAGGTCTTATGTTTAAGTCTTTAATCCATCTGGAGTTAATTTTAGTGTAAGGTGTCAGAAAGTGGTCCAGTTTCTGCTTTCTGCACATGGCTAGCCAGTTTTCCCAACACCATTTATTAAATAGGGAATCCTTTCCCCATTGCCTGTTTTTGTCTGGTTTATCAAAGATAATATGGTTGTAGATATGATGTGTTGCCTCCAATGCTTCTGTTCCGTTCCATTGGTCTATATCTCTGTTTTGATACCAGTACCATGCTGTTTTGATTATTGTAGCATTGTAGTATAGTATGAAGTCTTGTAGCGTGATGCCTCCCGCTGTGTTCTTTTTGCTTAGAATTGACTTGGCTATGCGGGCTCTTTTTTGGTTCCATATGAAATTCATGGTGGTTTTTTCCAGTTCTGTGAAGTAATTCAATGGTAGTTTGATGGGGATAGCATTGAATGTGTAAATTACTTTGGGCAGTATAGCCATTTTCACAATATTGATTCTTCCTAACCACGAACATGGAATGTTTCTCCATCTGTTTGTGTCCTCTCTTATTTCGTTGAGCAGTTGTTTGTAGTTTTCCTTAAAGAGGTCCCTTACATTCCTAGTGAGTTGTATTCCTAGGTATTTTATTTTATTTGTGGCAACTGTGAATGGCAGTTTGGTCTTAATTTGGTTCCCATTAAGTCTGTTATTGGTGTATAGGAATGCTTGTGATTTTTGCACATTGATTTTATATCCTGAGACTTTGCTGAAGTTGCTTATCAGTGTCAGGAGCTTTTGGGCTGAGGTGATGGGGTCTTCTAGGTATACTATCATGTCGTCTGCAAATAGAGACAATTTGGCTTCCACCTTTCCTATTTGAATACCCTTTATTTCATTTTCTTGCCTGATTGCTCTGGCTAGAACTTCCAGTACTATGTTGAATAGAAGTGGTGAGAGAGGGCATCCTTGTCTAGTGCCGGATTTCAAAGGGAATGCTTCCAGTTTTTGCCCATTATGTATGATATTGGCTGTTGGTTTGTCGTAAATAGCTTTAATTACTTTGAGATATGTACCATCAATACCAATTGATTGAGGGTTTTTAGCATAAAGGGCTTTTGAAATTTGTCAAATGCCTTCTCTGCGTCAATTGAGATAATCATGTGGTTTTTGTTTTTGCTTCTGTTTATGTGGTGAATTACATTTATAGACTTGCATATGTTGAAGCAGCCTTGCATCCCCGGGATGAATCCTACTTGATCATGATGGATAAGTTTTTTAATGTGCTGTTGCAATCGATTTGCCAGTATTTTATTGAAGATTTTTGCATCTGTGTTCATCATGGATATTGGCCTGAAGTTTTCTTTTCTAGATGAGTCTCTGCCAGGTTTTGGTATCAGGATGATGTTGGTCTCATAAAATGATTTGGGAAGGGTTCCCTCGTTTTGGATTATTTGGAATAGTTTCAGAAGGAATGGTACCAGATCCTCTTTGTGTGTCTGCTAGAATTCAGTTGTGAACCAATCTGGACCTGGGCTTTTTTTGTGTGGTAGGCTCTTAATTGCTGCCTCAACTTCTGACCTTGTTATTGGTCTATTCATAGTTTTGGCTTCCTCCTGGTTTAGGCTTGGGAGGACACAGGCGTCCAGGAATTTATCCATTTCTTCCTGATTTACTAGTTTATGTGCATAGAGTTGTTTGTCGTATT
Source organism: Saguinus oedipus (assembly GCA_031835075.1). Classification (NCBI taxonomy): domain Eukaryota; kingdom Metazoa; phylum Chordata; class Mammalia; order Primates; family Cebidae; genus Saguinus; species Saguinus oedipus. The sequence continues at coordinate 25,380,527 of CM063171.1, forward strand.
CTCTGATGATGGTTTGAATTTCTGTGGAATCTCTGGTGATTTCCCCTTTATCATTTTTTATTGCATCTATTTGGTTGTTCTCTCTTTTCTTTTTTATCAGTCTGGCTAGTGGTCTGTCTATTTGGTTGATCTTTTCAAAAAACCAGCTCTTAGATTTATTGATTTTTTGAAGGGTTTTTCTTGTCTCTATCTCCTTCAGTTCTGCTCTGATCTTAGTTATTTCTTGTCTTCGGCTAGGTTTTGAGCTTTTTTGACCTTGCTCCTCTAGCTCTTTCAATTTTGATGCTAGGGTGTCAATTTTGGATCTCTCCACTCTTCTCATGTGAGCACTTATTGCTATATATTTTCCTCTACAGACAGCTTTAAATGTGTCCCAGTGATTCTGGTACGTTGTATCTTCATTCTCGTTGGTTTCAAAGAACTTCTTTATTTCTGCCTTCATTTCATTGTATATCCAATCAACATTCAAGAGCCGGTTGTTCAGTTTCCATGAAGCTGTGCGGCTCTGAGTTATTTTCTGAATTCTGAGTTCCAACTTAATTGCACTATGGTCTGAGAGACTGTTTGTTATGATTTCAGTTGTTTTGCATTTGCTGAGGTGTGCTTTACTTCCAATTATGTGGTCAATTTTTTAGTAGGTGTGATGTGGTGCTGAGAAGAATGTATATTCTGTGGATTTGGGGTGGAGAGTTCTGTAAATGTCTATCAGGTTTGCTTGTTCCAGGTCTGAGTTCAAGTCCTGGATATCCTTGTTAATTTTCTGTCTGGTTGATCTGTCTGCTATTGACAGTAGAGTGTTAAAGTCTCCCACTATTATTGTGTGGGAGTCTAAGTCTCTTTGTAAGTCATTAAGAACTTGCCTTATATATCTGGGTGCTCTTACACTGGTTCCATATATATTTAGAATCGTTAGCTCTTCTTGTTGTATCAATCCTTTTACCATTTTTTAATGACCTTCTTTGTCTCTTTTAATCTTTGTTGCTTTAAAGTCTATTTTATCAGAGATGAGAATTGCAACTCCTGCTTTTTTTTGCTCTCCATTTGCTTGGTAAATCTTTCTCCATCCTTTTATTTTGAGCCTTTGTGTATCTTTGCATGTGAGGTCGGTTTCCTGGATACAGCACACTGATGGGTTTTGGTTTTTTATCCAATTTGCCAGTCTGTGTCTTTTGATTGGTGCATTTAGCCCATTTACATTCAGGGTTAATATTGTTATGTGTGAATTTGATACTGCCATTTTGATGCTAGCTGGCTGTTTTTCCCGTTGGTTCATGTACATTCTTCCTTTTGTTGATGGTCTTTAGCATTTGGTATGCTTTTAGGATGCCTGGAACTGGTTGTTTCTTTATATGTGTAGTGCCTCTTTCAGGAGCTTTTGTAAAGCAGGCCTAGTGATGACAAAATCTCTGAGTACTTGCTTGTTCATGAAGGATTTTATTTTACCTTCACTTATGAAGCTCAGTTTGGCTGGATATGAAATTCTGGGTTGAAAGCTTTTTTCTTTAAGGATGTTGAATATTGGCTTCCACTCTCTTCTGGCTTGTAGAGTCTCTGCCAAGAGATCTGCTGTGAGTCTGATGGGCTTCCCTTTGTGGGTGACCCGACCTTTCTCTCTGGCTGCCCTTAGTATTTTCTCCTTCATTTCAACCCTGGTGAATCTGACGATTATGTGCCTTGGGGTTGCTCTTCTTGCGGAGTATCTTTGTGGTGTTCTCTGGATTTCCTGGAGTTGAGTATTGACCTGTCTTGCTAGCTTGGGGAAATTTTCCTGGATAATATCCTGAAGAGTGTTTTCCAGCTTGGATTCATTCTCTTCGTCACATTCTGGTACACCTATCAAACGTAGGTTGGGTCTCTTCACATAGTCCTACATTTCTTGGAGATTTTGTTCATTCCTTTTGGTACTTTTTTCTTTAATCTTGGTTTCTCATTTTATTTCATTGAGTTGATCTTCAACTTCTGATATTCTTTCTTCTGCTTGGTCAACTCGGCTGTTGAATCTTGTCCATGCTTCGCAAAGTTCTCATGTTGTGTTTTTCAGCTCCTGCAATTCATTCATATTCCTCTCTAAGTTGTCCATTCTTGTTATCAATTCCTCGAATCTTTTTTCAAATCTTTTTTCAAGGTTCTTAGTTTCTTTGCACTGGTTTAGTACATATTCCTTTAGCTCACTGAAGTTTCTCATTATCCACTTTCTGAAGTCTGATTTTGTCATTTCATCACATTCATTCTCCCTCCAGCTTTGTTCCCTTGCTGTTGAGGAGTTTTGGTCCTTTTTTGGAAGTGAGGTGTTTTGGTTTTGGGTGCTTTTCTCCTTTTTGCACTGGTTTCTTTCCATCTTATGAATTTATCCGCCTGTCGTCTTAGTAGTTGCTGATTTTTCAATTGTGTCTCTGTGAGGACGCTGAGATTGTTGATGATGAAGTATTTCTGTTACTTAGTTTTCCCTCTAATGGTCTATCCCCTCTGCTGTATGAGTCCTGAGGTCCACTCCAGGCCCTGCTTGTCTGGGGTATACCTGCAGCAGCTGCGGAACTGTGAGGGATGAAACCAGTTTCTTCTTCTGTTGTCCTTGTTCCAGAATAATGCCAGCCAAATATCAGTCTGATTAGTCCTTTTTTGGGGTGACTCCTTGGATATACAGGGGTCAGGAAGGTGCTTGAGGAGACAGTCTGTACTTTATAGGAGCTCCAGTGCTGAGCTGTGAGCTCCGTTCTTCATTCAGCATTGTTGGGAGATTGTTTATATCTGCTGCTATAGAACTCATAAAACACCACCTTTTCCCCCCGCTTAGATGCTCTGTCTCAGGGAGTTGGGACTTTCTTTATTAGTATTTGTTGCACTGTCCTGCCCCACTAGGTGGCAGTCTATTCACTATTTGCCTGCCTGGTCTCTGACCTGCTAGTGTGGGTCTGCCCTGTTGCTGCTGGGCTCCCTTCTGCTGTGGAGCGCGGAGTCTCTCTGTTATGGCAGGTTGCCTCGGCAACGGCAGGCTGCATCAGTCCTGGGCGGTTCTTCAATGGGGGTGGACTGCGTCAGCAATGGTGGACGCCCCTCCCTCACTGGGCTGCACCATCCTAGATGCTGGCAGCAAAACTCTCAGCCCCAAGCATCTCCAGTCACCGCCCTGCTTGTCCCCGTGAGCGTGGGACCCACTGAGCCTGATCACCCAGCTCCCTGCCTCAGAGTCCATCCTCTCTCTCTCTCTTTCTTCCTCTCCCCAAGATGAAAGGTCAACTCTCTCACTGGCGCCGTAGTAGCCTGCCGATAGGGCACTGGGATTCGTGCAATCTCCCATGCTGGTCTCCACTACCCTGGCTCAGATCACGCTTCCAAGGAAACTCCTGGTCTGGCTCATTGTCCAAGTCCCGTTCAATCAGATGAACATACCAATCTGCCCTTCCAAGTCTCAAATTGCCAGTTTAACAGGGCACCCAGACCAGTGAGTTCCACGCCACGTCCCGCTGCAGCGCCAGCCGAAGAGGCGGCGGGAGCTGGCTAGCGCTAGCTTCCCATGTCTCTCCCACACCTGGGACTTTCAACGCTCTGTGGGAATAAAAGGAACATCCGAGAATGTGTCTAGGACTCACCCGCTGTGCCTTCACTGAGAGCTGCAATCCTGAGTCGCCTCTACGACGCCATCTTGCCTCCTCCTCCCCCTATTATTCTTTTTAAAAATATCCAGTTTTCAAACTCCTGAGCCTTCTGTTGGAGACCTTTTTCATCTCAACTCAGTGCAAGTCTCCAGTTTTCTTCTGCCATTTCATCCTCTCATGTTGTATTTGCTGAGTTCTCTTTGTCAGGAACAGCCTTTTCATCCTTTTAGTCCCCTTGTTTTAGAGTGCTTTTAAGTCAGCATGAAACTCTACCTAATGACCAGTCTTTCTGTTTAAGCTACTTTCTTTAAATTTCTTTCCATTGGAGTTTATCAAGAAATAATGTATGTGGTACCAAATATTGAAGCTTTATATATACTGTCTTGATCTCCATTAGTCAAACTAATGATTCATCTGACTCATCTTTGATGTTTATCAGGGTAACACAATAATGAATAAGAGAGACATAGCTTATCTTAAGGAACTTACAATTTTAAATAACTTGTAGCCTTCTTAAGGAGGTGATATTAATTACATAATTTTAAAGACAGAGCATTGAAATGGTGGGAGTTGCTGTGTGGTAGCGCATGATCTTATGGGACCATGTGATACTGGTTTTGACCCAGAAGACTGAATACTTTTCTGCATAGTGAGAATTGATCTGACATATGAGGAGTATTAGCCAAAGAACTATAGAGAAGTGCTTTCCAGGCAAAGTGTATAGTATGAGCAAAGGTGAGCAAAGGCCCTTGAAGTGGGTGGGAGCCTGGCAAATACAAATGACTAAAGGAAGGCCAGGGTAATGAAATTGCAGTGTGTATGGAACTATAAGATAAGGCTAAAGAGGTAGGCACAGCGAGATGGAGCATATTAATTATTGAGCTGGGCATGGTGGCTCATACCTGTAATCTCAACACTTTGAGAGGCCAAGGCAGGAGGATAGTTTGAGACCAGAAGTTTGAGACAAGCCTGGACAACGTAATGGGACCTTGTCTCTACAAAAAAGTTTAAAAATTAACTGGGCATGTGGCATGTGCTTATAGTCCCATTACTACTCTGGAAGCAAGGTGGGAGGATCACTTGAGCCCCAGAGTGCAAGGCTGCAGTTGGCTATGATCATGCCACTGCAGTCCAGCCTGCGTGACAAAGTGAAACCCTATCTTCAAAAAAAAAGTTGCTATCTTGGTCAATGGAAAGCCACTGGACTGTTTTAAGTATGTTGATCAGGTTCATGTTTATGTAGAGGATGAATTGGATGGTAGAGGTGTTGGGTACTTGGTATGGGCAATCTTGTATTAGAACTGCAATAAAAAATTCAAAATCTCAGTGACTTAACACAGTAAAGATTTGTCTCTGTCATGCAGAGTTCAGAAGGGTTGAGCAGCCTTCTTCCATCATGAAGTATGCCTACCAAGGTCATCTTGGTGGGAGAAAACAGCTTTAAGATCAGTTTTAAGTTTAATTTAATTTTTGATGCTTTAAAAACCATTTTATTATGGGAGGATTCACATGTAGAAAGCTGTATGTATGTAGTATATTTAAAGACCACTTTTAAAAAGGCAGGACTAGGAGTGGCTTATGTAACTTTTCCCACCTTGGCTGTGCAGAACTCAATCATCTAGCCCTGACTCAGCTTTCTGGAAACTCTGGGGATGCAGTCTTTCCTGATCAGCCACAAAGAGAAACAGTATGATACACATATCGTAATATCCCTCCTCTGCAACCAGTTGAGAATTTACAACAATCTCTGTAAGAGGCAATGGGAGCTTGGACTGAGGGTGAAATGAATTGAATGTCTTAGAGAAGGATGAAAATCCAAAGAGTAAGGTAATGGAGAAGGAGTTGTTAACATCTGTTAGGCTTGGAGCCTTATGTGACTACAAGAGTGGTGATAGCTACTGAGAAAGGAAGACTGATTAGAAATGGACTAGTTTGTTTTTTTATTTTAGACATGTTATGTATCGGATGTCTTTGAGAAATACAACTGGAGATGTGAGATAAGAAATTGAATGTAAAAACTGGAAGCTCAGAAGAGCAGAAGTTAGAAGAACATGCAAATCATTTGGCTTAGCCGGTTGACAGCTTGAGCTTGAGTAAACTCTGAGGAAGAATGCAGTTTGTTCTTTCCTTCACACTGCCATCAGCCTCTGCTTTCTACCACATTGCCCTGCCACCCCCACCCGTTGACCTCCGCTGACCTTTTAGAGTTCCCCAGAGCCCTTTTTCTTGTCCCTTTGGAACTCCCTGTAACAGCTATTCTGAATTGTAACTTAGTAGTAGTAGATTGGAGGAGTGCCCTCAAACCTGTCCTACTCCTCATGCCCACAGAGAAAATACAATCTTTCAGACAATTTTTGGCAGTATATCTTCCTTCCACCTCAAAACTGCCATTTTTCCTTCTTCTCTATTTTAGAGAAAAAAAAATGTATCTTTTACTTAGACTAACTCTCCCATCTGCTCTGGATCTCTGTTTCTTTAGATCTCTGACATTGTTAATTGCATGAGTGATATGTACTCTTGAATTGCTTGAATCTGGGAGGCAGAGGTTACAGTGAGCCAAGATGGTGCTGTTGCACTCCATCCTGGGTGACAGGAGTGAAACTTCATTCCCTCCCCCAACCCCCACCCCTGCAAAAAAATAGTATCTCCTCTGGAACCAAATTGCCAGAGTTCAAATCCCAGCTCTGCCGTATTTCCTCTGTGACCCTGGGCAAGTTATGCCTCAGTAGAAAAATTTGCATCTTTAGGATGCAAATAGTGATAGTAGCTGTCTCATATAATTCTTGTGATTTAGAAGTGTCTGGCAGCATTAAGTACTCAGTATTTTTTTTTAAATGTTTTGGCTCTTCCTCTCTTGTTCCTTCAAGTTCTTAAACATCTAGTGCAGTTACATCTCCCCAGGCATAAGACAACTTTCAGGAAGTAGCATTCAGTCTTCCCTTTTCCCTTCGTTGTTAACTGTCTTAAGTTTTCTGTCTTTACCTCTTCAATTCCCTGTGGATCCTCAGTCCATTATGGTTGACTGCTGTCCCATTCCTCCAATCTGTTGAAATGTTCAGAGGCCTGGTTGCCAAGCCCAGCAGTCTGTTTCATTATCTCAAATACTGCACAATTGGATATTAATGACCTTCCTCCTCAAAATAGTCTCCCTTGCTTCTAAGATGCTGCTTTCTTCCTTCTTACTTTTTCTTCTTCGTTTTCTGATTACTTCTTTTTAGTGTTCTTGATTGGTTTCTTTTGTTTTCTTTTTAGTTTTTACATACTTAATGTTGAGAAACTAGATTGGTTTCTCTTTTGCTGCTTAATGTTGGTGCCCCCATGGTGTGGGCTAATCCAAGATATGTATTTTAGGTAAAGCCTTCCCGTGACATCCATGCTCATATTTCGGCCACTGTCTGGTCATCTCCACCTAGATGTCTTGTACTGTCTTCAGAGTTAAAGTATCATACTATGCCATATTTCCTTTTCTGTTCATATATCTCAGTCTAGTTACTAATCCCGGGGCTTCTCTGATACCACTCTTTCATGTCTCATTCAGCTATGTTGGTTTGACTTTGACATGTATTTGAATGTTTTTGTTTTCAGCCTCACTACTGTAGTTCAAAGCTTGCTTCTCTGAATATTTGTAATTGTCTCAAAAATAGTTTTCTGCTTCCAATTTTTGTGCCAGTTTCTCCTTTATAGTATTCAGTGTTAATTTCCTCAAGCCCAAGTGTCTAATGGTATAAGAAACCTCCATAGACATCATTTCTGATAGAAAAAAAAAGACAAAAGTCTTCCTCACTGAGGCTTTTAAGGAGCTTGTAAATTACAGCCAGATTTGGCTGAGATTTGTTTTATAATTGCAGAATACACATTTACTTTGTTTTCAGTTACTGGTACATGATTGATTTAATTTACAAATTAATTTAGAAAGTTCAAGATGCTTAGATATTGGTAGATATACTCAAATATTGGTTGATTCAATATAAGGCTTTAAATGTTGCCTTCATGCTTTTAGAAATTGGTTTTTGGGTCAGATGTGACTTATTAATCAACATTATGGACTAGGACATTAGAGGTGGTGGAGTCTGTTTCTAGTTCTTCAATTTTAGTTGTTTTGAATATTTTATTCATCTGTTACAAAATGATTCTTAACTTGCTTAACATAAGATACATTATAAAAATCAGAAATATACTACTAGTAAAGCTGTAAAAGATTTAAGAAATGTACTCTTTTAAAGTAGGAATGTGATATCATTGTGTAGTTTGAGTTAGTTTCCGAGTCTTAATTCTGTTTCTGCCACTTTATTAGAGTGAACGTTCATTTATAAACAGAATATGTGGATTAGATGGCATTGGAGTATATTACTTAGAGATCTTTAATGAATGAGATGATGAAATGGCCCAGTTACCTTAACATTAAGTAAATGCTAGGATCTTCGTATCTTATTCCCAGAATTATTGCATGCATTTTAAAGTAAGAACAATATTTTTGTTTGTATAAATTTATGGGGGTACAAGTGTCATTTTGCTACATACATGGATTGTGTAGTGGTGAAGCCAGATCTTTTGGAGTATCCATCACCTAAATAAAAAACATTCTACCTATTAGTTAATTTCTTATCTTCCCTTGGCCCTTCACTGTTTGTCATTTCACATGCTATGTTCATGTGTACACATTATTTAGTTCCCACTTACAAGTGAGAATGTGTGGTATTAGTTGTTAACAACTTGATTGAGGTGTAATTCGCATACCGCAAAATACAGTTCAATTCAGTGGTTTTTCAGTATATTCACAGTTGTGTATGCATCACCCCAGTCAACTTCCAGAACATTTTTATCACTCCAAAAAGAAACCCCATACTCATTAACAGTCGTTCCCCGTTCCCCTTTTTTCTCAACCCCTGGAAACCACTAATCTGTCTATGGATTTTACCCAGTTTGAACATTTCATATAAATAGAATCCTGCAGTAGGTGGCCCTTTCTTTCTGGCTTCTTTCACTTAGCACAATGTTTTTCAAGATTCATCCTTGTTGTAGCGTATACCTCATTTTTTTTTTTAATTTTAAATTTTTATTGCATTTTAGGTTTTGGGGTACATGTGAAGAACATGCAAGATAGTTGCATAGGTGCACACATGGCAGTGTGATTCAGTGCCTTCCTCCCCTTCACCTGTATCAGGCATTTCTCCCCATGCTATCTCTCCCCACCTCCCCACCTCCCACTGTCCCTTCCCTATTCCCCCCAACAGACCCCAGTGTGTAGTGCTCCCCTCCCTGTGTCCATGTGTTCTCATTGTTCACCACCCACCTATGAGTGACAACATGCGGTATTTCACTTTCTGTTCTTGTGTCAGTTTGCTGAGAATGAAGTTCTCCAGATTCATCCATGTCCCTACAAAGGACACAACTCATTGTTTTTTGATGGCTGCATAATATTCCATGGTGTATATGTATATGTGCCACATTTTCCCTGTCCAGTCTATCATCAGTGGGCATTTGGGTTGATTCAAGGTCTTTGCTATTGTAAACAGTGCTGCAGTTAACATTTGTGTGCATGTGTCCTTATATTAGAAAGATTTATAATTTTTGGATATATACCCAGTAATGGGATTGCTGGGTCAAATGGAATTTCTATTTCTAGGTCCCTGAGGAATCACCACACTGTCTTCCACAATGGTTGAACTAATTTACACTCCCACCAGCAGTGTAAAAGTGTTCCTATTTCTCCACATCCTCTTCAGCATCTGTTGTCTCCAGACTTTTTAATGATCGTCATTCTAATTGGTATGAGATGGTATCTCAATGTAGTTTTGATTTGCATTTCTCTAATGACCAGTGATCATGAGCATTTTTTCATATGTTTGTTGGCCTCATGTATGTCTTCTTTTGTAAAGTGTCCGTATATATTCTGTGCACACTTTTGAATGGGATTGTTTGTTTTTTTCTTGTAAATCTGTTTTAGTTCTTTGTAAATTTTGGATATCAGCCCTTTGTCAGATGGGTAAACTGCAAACATTTTTTCCCATTCTGTTGGTTGCGATTCACTCTAATGACTGTTTCTTTTGCTGTGCAGGAGCTGTGGAGTTTGATTAGGTCCCATTTGTCTATTTTGGCTTTTGTTGCCAATGCTTTTGGTGTTTTGGTCATGAAATCTTTGCCTACTCCTATGTCCTGAATGGTTTTGCCTAGATTTTCTTCCAGAGTTTTTATGGCATTAGGTCTTACATTTAAGTCTTTAATCCATCTGGAGTTAATTTTAGTGTAAGGTATCAGGAAGGGGTCCACTTTCTGCTTTCTGCACATAGCTAAGCAGTTTTCCCAACACCATTTATTAAACGGGGAATCCTTTCTCCATTACTTGTTTTTGTCAGGTTTATCAAAGATTGTATGATTGCAGATATGCTGTGTTGCGTCCCATGCTTCTGTTCTGTTCCATTGGTCTATATCTCTGTTTTGGTACCAGTACCATGCTGTTTTGATTACTGTAGCCTTGAAGTGTAGTTTGAAGTCTGTTAGTGTGATGCCTCCAACTGTGTTCTTTTTGCTTAGAATTGACTTGGCTATGCGGGCTCTCTTTTGGCTCCATAAGAAGTTTAAGGTGGTAGTACCTCATTTTTTTAATGGCCAATAAATATTCCATTTTATAGATATACTACATCTTAAAAATCAATTTATTGCTAAATGGACTTTAGGATTATTTCCACTTTTGGTCTATTTTGAATAATGCTGCTGTGAACATTTGTTTACAGGTGTTGGTCTGGACACATTTTTATTTTTCTTGAGTATATATACCTAAGATTGGAATTCCTAGGTCAGGTGTTAACTTCATGTTTAACTTTTTGAGGAACTGCCAAACTGTTTGCCAAAGCGGCTATACCATTTTACAGTTACACAGTAGCATGTGAGGGTTCTAGGTTCGCCATGTCCCCACAAACATTTGTTATTGTCTATCTTTTTTATTTTAGCCCTCCTTGTGGGTGGCTCATTATGGTTTTGAAGAGAAGAGCTATCTTATTATGGTTTGATGTGCTTCTCCCTAATCACTGTTGACGTTGAGCATTTTTTCCATGTCCTTATCAGCTATTTATACATCATCTTTGTAGAATTGTCTTTTTAAATATTTTAACTGTTTTTTAGTTGAAGTATTTGTCTTTTTTGTAAATTGTTGAGTTGTAAGGGTTCTTTATTCTTACAAGTTCCATGTAGTATTTTTGGATGTTTTCTCTCAGTCTGTTGGCTATCTTCATCTTATGTGTATTTTTATTTCTTAAATGTTTGACATTAATTTTGGGTATCATTAATTTTTTAATTGTTTAGTATTTAAATTCTATTGTTTATGATTTATTTTTCTCTTTTTTTAATTAAAATTTTAGAGGTATGGTCTCCCTATGTTACTCACACTGATCTCAAATGTCTGAACTCACTCAAGTGATCGTCTTGCCCTCTCCCTGCAAAATTCTGAGACTACAGTCATAGCTGCTACACCCAGCCTAAAGATACCATTCTTGACTCAGAGCATGGTTTCACATAAATTGATCATATGACCCAACAATTATACTCTTAGTTTTCTACCCAAGAGAATTAAAAATATGTCCACACAAACCCTTGTACACGAGTGCTCATAGCAGTGTTAATAGCCAAAAAGTGGAAACAACCTAAATGTTTATCAACTGATGAATAGATAAGGAAAATGTGTGATATCCAAATAATGGAATATTATTCAGCAGTAAAAAGAAATGAAGTAACCAGGTGCTCTGTCACACACCCGCAGCCCTTGCTACCTGGGAGGCCAAGGCAGGAGGACTGCCCAATTTCAGGAGTTCAAGGTTGTAATGCGCTATGAATGTGCCTGTCAATAGTCACTAGGCTCCAGCCTAATCAACATAATGAGACCCCATCAATCATTTACCCCATCCTGCATCAGGACTAAACATTCCAGATACTTACAGCTCTCACCTGCTTAGCCAGGGAAGGGTTTTGCTGAGGTGTCATTGGCACTCTGCTCCTTCAGCTTCTTTGCTGTCTCAAGGTCACTCCACAGGTCCCTTTTGGTGACTACTAGCAGAACAGATACATTGAGGCAATGATGGGAGACCTCTGGGTACCACTTATGCCTCTCATTGGCATAGGAGGATGGGTTGCCAGTGGAAAACAAACGACAAAGATACTGGTCTAGGAATAGGAGAACATTTGCAGTTGGTCATACTCCTCCTCTTGGCCATTGGTGTCCCACAGGTTCAGGCTGATAATTTGGTCATCCACAGATGCCTGGGCACTGTAGTTACCAAAGACATTGGGGATATACTCCTTTGGAAAGGCATTTGTTTTATAACTGATGGGGAGGCAGCTTTTGCCTACAGTCACATTTTCTACAACCACACATTTGATTGTCTGCATTCCTCCCTTAGTCTGATCATCCTCCAGTGCCATTCAGCCATGACTGGCAAAGCCTCCTGGGCATCTCTTGTTGGGCTTTATAATTATTGCTTTAGAAAAGCTAACAGGCAAAACAAAGTAGCTAATGAGGCATAAAAAATTATGGATATAGTAAAGTTAATGTAAATAGCACATTTCTCAAGATGAAGAAACTAAAACTGGTTTAAGATCTTGTGCTATCAAGATCTTGTTTAATTGTCTTTTATCTCAGAATAGCAAGTATAACATAGTGGAAAGTTATTTTTCTGGTCATTATAATCCCAAATAAATCTACTCTCTTTATTATAACAGTAGGCATTTTTTAAAAACTTATTTTAGTCTTCATTTAAAATTTGGAATATTTAAGTAAAATTTTAATGGCAAGTGACAAATATTGAATATTGATCACATAATTTTGAAATGTGAGTAGAGCAAAGAACTCTTAATCTTTTTTTTTTTAATTAGAGAAAGAGATACTGTAGGGATGAAAATTTTCTAACCTAGCAGCTATGACCATCAGTAATATTGTGTATTATGAAAGGAATTTTAATTATCATCAGTGTACAGACTGGGAAGATGATCTGCCTCTGGTCAAGGCTCTAAGCAACCCGTGTAAGAAGAATATAATCCAGCATCTTAGGAGACACTTCTTCTAAGGTTCTAGAGTAGGAGAGGCTGCTATTGCTGTAGTTGACTCTTTCCTTAACCCTGTACAATAGTGGTGAATAGCATATATTTGTGATCTTTTAAAAAGTTTGATATCTAAAATTAGTAGTGATTACAACTCAAATTTCTAGTTTTTAATTAGATCATATGCCTTTAAAATTATATATATATGCCAATCTATAAGCAGAAATTAGTATTTTACAATTAGCAAAATAAAAAATTGTAAGTCATTTTCTCATGTATTTTCTAACCATAGGCCTCAGGAGTGCAAGTTGCTGATGAAGTATGTTGTATTTTTTTATGACATGAAAGTTCATAAATGCTCCACACCAGAAGAAATCAAGAAAAAAAAGAAGGCTAACATTTTTTGTCTCAGTGCAGATAAAAAGTGCATCATTGTAGAAGAAGGCAAAGAGATCTTGGTTGGAGATGTTGGTGTAACTGTAACTGATCCTTTCAAGCATTTTGTGGGAATGCTTCCTGAAAAAGATTGTTGCTATGCTTTATATGATGCAAGCTTTGAAACCAAAGAATTCTTTCAAGCTTTGAAAGAAAAGAAGAGTTGATTTTGTTTGTGTGGTAAGCATGTTAGAAATATTGAGACTCTCTAAAACTCATTTTGTTAGCACTTGCAAAATCAGTTCCAGCACCAAAGTAATTTTTATTCAAGCTGTTTGCAGTTGTTTTCATTTAATTTTTGTTTACAGGTTTCATAATGTTATTTGGGTTGATGTTTATGGGACCAAAACTAAATTTTCACTACTTTCTGTCTACCTCTTATGTGACTCTCAGTAATTGATTTTTGTTGTTGTTGTTTTGGTGGGGAAGGGACAGGAGGTATCCTCTGAATATACTCCTTTTATAAGCTAAAATTTCCTACATCTTTCAAATTTCTTATAAACCCAAACTCTACTTTTCCAATGAGCCATGCCAGGAGCCAGCCTTCAACTCTTTTAAATATACACCCTTTACTTGTGTCTCTCTAGTCTGCTACTTTTGAAGAAGACCATTTCCTCCCTGCGATAATTTGCTCTACATTTGCTTTATTAGTGTAGTCCCAAGCCATATGTGGCTATTTAAATTATTTAAAATTAAAAATTCAGTTTGTTTGCAGAATGAATTACCACATTTCAAATGCTCAGCAGCCACATCTGACTAGCGGACACCTTACTGAGTAGCACAGATACAGAGCATTTCCATCACTCTAGAAAATTCCATTGGGCAGTGGCTACTCTAGATAGTGGAAAAAGTGCTATGAAGTTTTTTTTATAGACTTTTTCTTGAAATGTTGTTTAGTTATTCTGGTCTTTTCAGGTAAGTCAGTATTTGAGATGAAGCTTTAGAGAAAAGTTACACCTGGATTCCTCATTTATTGAATATTACACTACACTCCTTGAATGGCAAATAATAGAATACTCTAGTTTCCAAGGAGAGGGAGAAATGGTAACATCATCTGATTTTTTTTTTTTTGAGAGGGGCAAGGATTCTCTTGATAGGTTGGCCTGAGTCAGAGCAAGGCAAGAGGGACATACTTTTAGTTGGGTGCCATTAATAGCTTGGAGTGTAAGGGATATGGCAGTAGGAGATGCAGAGGATTGAGGTTGAAAAGGAAGATAACACGGTCCAGGTGCAGTGGCTCACACCTGTAATCCCAGCACTTTGGGAGGTTAAAGCAGGCGGATTACCTGAGGTCAGTAGTTCGACACCAGCCTGACCAACATGGTGAAATCCCGTCTCTATTAAAAATAAAAAAAAAATAGCTGGGCATGGTGGTGGGCACCTGTAATTCCAGCTGGGCATGGTGGTGGGCACCTGTAATTTCAGCTGGGCATGGTGGTGGGCACCTGTAATTCCAGCTACTCATGATGCTGAGGCAGGACAATTACTTGAACCCAGGAGGCAAAGGTTGCTTAGAGCCAAGATCATGCCACTGCACTTGAGCCTGGGCACAACAGAGCAAGACTCTGTCTCAAGAAAAAAAAGAGGACAACTCAAGGTCACACCTCACTTCTGTTTCAGTAAGCCTTTACTGCATGCACTTGATTAAACCAAGTTGCTGTGAGGAATGAAAATACGAGATCAGGGTGCACATATTCAGGCAGGCAGCTTAGAGTCCATTGTGGCTGGTACATAAGACTGAAAATTAACACTGATTCGAATGCAGGTGCATTTATTAAACTTTATTTCTGCAACATGCCAGCTGTTGTGTTAGGGCCTGCTAAAACAGCTGTGAATAAAATAGGTAAAGTTTCTACTTTTCTGGCATTCACAGCTCAGTGGCAGATAGTCCAGCTAATGGTTTAGGCTTTTAAATTGGTCAGTATTTTCTTAATTTGCAGGGGTTTTTTTCAGCTTTTTATATATTTTGTAATTATGAAAATTATACATTCTTATTAAAACATTTGGAAAATAATAGAAAAGGAAATTTAGTGTTAGTACAATGGTATATTTTGCACTATTACTTGTTTTAAGAAAAGGTAGAACCTTATTTAAAGGCATTTTCTGTAACAAGCTCTGCCCAAGGCTAGGGAGCAGCTCTTAAAGTAGTTTAACCATTTGCTTAGAATAAAATCAGAACAGCTGATGCTTTTTTGTTTCTGACCTATTTTTATAAGACAAGTACCCACTCTGTAGCTCAAACATCTGCCAGTCCTGAGGTTGCAATGGCTTTGCTTCCTTCACTGGACCTTAGGATTGGGAGGAATAAGCCTCTGAGAGATAGAGACTGCCCACTTCCTGTTTCCTAAGAATAGAATCTCTGTTCACTAGGGTAAGGAGTACACTAGGTGAGGGCCACATGCCAGGGCTCATGGTTGTTGGATGTCCTGGAAATATGGCAGCTAAATGGAATTATTAAATGCTCAGAAATATTTAACTATACAGTAATGTCTCACTTAATGACCATCAGTAGGCTCTTGGAAACTGCAACTGTAAGTTAAACAACATACATCAGGTCCTCAAATAATGTCATTTCCTTCCATGTATTTTTGTTACAGCACTGAGAAAGGTTTTGGTATATGTCATTTTGTTTCAAGTCACAGGCTCCAAGAACTGATTGATAATGTTAAGTGAGGACCTACTGTACTGTATCTTCTCTGTTCACTAGGGTAAGGAGTACACTAGGTGAGGGCCACATGCCAGGGCTCATGGTTGTTGGATGTCCTGGAAATATGGCAGCTAAATGGAATTATTAAATGCTCAGAAATATTTAACTATACAGTAATGTCTCACTTAATGACCATTAAGTTTAGCAGTGTGGTGTGAAGGCTGGCCTGTGGGTTGGTGTACAGAGGAAAGAAGGATGCATGCAAGCAGTCTGTGGGACAAGGGTTTCTGTCCATTACTAATATTCTTAAGTATCACTGTTGAAGAAGGTGTTGTGACATATATGCTATGCTTCCAACACGCTTCCATTTTCTGAGGGGGAAGGCACTCAAATTATATAAATACAAGGTAGTAATATTGACAGTTAAGACATGATTATTGGTGAGTTACCATTTAGAAATCTTTGTGAAAACTTTATTTAGAATCATGACATTATACAAGTGGATTTAATATTTTTTTCGAGATAATTATTGAAACTTGGACTCCCAGATCTATAATTGAACATGTGCTGTTGTGTTAGATTAAGATGAAGAACCGGCACCTGTGAGCTCAAAACCTGCTATTGGAATAGATGACAGACTGGGGAGGTCTAAGAAGAAGAGGACTTTTTTTGTAGTTTATTATAATTTTTTGTCATTGTTTTTTGTTTTATTTTTTAGGAAACAATCTGAAGCGAAGATGCAAAAATATTAGCATTTAATTCTGGGTCTCACATACTTACAGATAATTCTCTCTTCTTTTCTGTATTTTAAAACCTTTTTCCAACTAGAAAAACTGTTAAAAACCTTGTGTAAATATGATTATCTGCCTGAACCTAAGCCTTTATTAATAAAAAATGAAAAATTATTCTAAAGAAAAAGAATTGGTTTATACAGTGAAGTACTCAGTGTTGGTTCTTTCATTATGGCCACTTTAATCTGATTTTTAATTGGTGGTTGTGTTTTTCCACCACTAGTTCTCTTTTTTCACACCCTGGTTAATCTGAATGATTCTGTATTCACCTGTCTGTAGCATTTCCCCTCTAAGCTGCTGGGAAGGTAGAAAAAATGTGTAGTTACAAACAAAATTTTTGAGGAGATTCTGAGGATTCTCACCTTGACGCTGAAGTAAATATTTTAACAAGATGTACATTGTACTTTCTCTAAACTACTTATTTTCATTTTTGGCATCTTTCTATCTAGGGCACCAGAACTAGCACCTCTGAAAAGTGGAATGATCTATGCAAGCTCCAAGGATGCAATCAAAAAGAAATGTCAAGGTATGATCTAAATTCTTCTAAGTATGTAGAGGCATGGTGACCATCCAGAATGGGGCAGCAGCTTTTCTGAGAAGTACCTCATTTTCTGACAGAGCTTCGGGCACAGGAGAGGAGTGCTGCTTGTTTTGAGGAAAACCAAGGTTGAACCTGGCTTTCCATGTATCTTCTGCTTTGTGCTGGTTGCTCTGGGACTGCCCAGTCTATGTTTAATGACTCTACTCCCTTCACATTGTCTATATATATTGTTTAGTCAGGCTGATTTTAAACTAGTTTGAGGTGCAGCCAACTTTCTCAGAAAGGAGGTGGAGACTAATTGTTTTACATTGGATATAATAGTAAATTTTCTCTTGCTTTTGAATGTAGTTGTTATAATACAGTTGCAAAAAGGAAGTGTTCCTAAATGAGAAAGAATGCTCTTTTCTCCAGCTTTACTGTTGAATGGCATGATTTTAGGTAATTGATTCATCTGTGTACCAAGGAAAGTGCACCCACTCCTGAGTTGGTCAGTTCTATTTGACTTGCTACTGGGTGATTGGGATCCTGATGAGATGGCCTGGCCAGACTTCAGCCAGGAGAAAATGTTGGTGTGACTGAAAGAGCATGCATGGGGCAAGTGCCCAAAGGCCTGCACTGAGGGCGAAGCCTGTCTAACTGCTGTGTGGCCTTGGCCAGAACTGCTTAACCTCCATGGACCTTGATTCTCTCAGCTGTAGAAGGGGAGACTTGGTCTCATGTGTGTGCTTTAGTTTAAGAGTTTGCCCTGCTACCTTCCTGCCATGGCTATTTCTAAACAGCTGAGTGAGCCAAGGTCACAAGTGCTTGGCCTGATGTTGGTTTTGTTTTGTATGTATTTATTATCACTGGTTTTTATATTCTCATGGTAGAACAGGTTTTTAACCTGTTTTACTTAAGAAAATGAAATTCTTGCCTCCTTTCCCAAGCCTTGCTGCTGCATAGTTTTTTGCTGGGTCAGGTTTTTGTGCATTTGGGTAAATGCCTGGCACCCCCCAGAAGTTTGTCACTGGACTGCTAACTGGTGCTTTTAAATGATTCCTTAGCTTCAGCACTTTTTCAGCCCATCCAAAAGGTTCAGAGTGGATTCCAGATTATTATTACTCTACATTGCCTTTCAGTAAAGGGAATTACTTTGCACACTTGATTTGGTGATACTAAAAGACAGTGACTGGCCGGGCACAGTGGTTTATGCCTGTAATCCCAGCACATTGGGAGGCTGAGGCAGGTGGATCAACTGAGGTCAGGAGTTCCAAACCAGCTTGACCAACGTGGTGAAACCCTGTCTCTACTACAAATTAAAAAAAAAAAATTAGCCCAGTGTGGTGGCACATGCCTGTAATCCCAGCTACTTGGGAGGCTGAGGCAGGAGAATATTTGAACCCAAGAGGCAGAGGTTGCAGTGAGCCAAGATCACACCATTGCACTCCAGCCTGGGCAATAAGAGAGAAACTCTGTCTCCAAAAAATAAAAAAAGAAGATGGTGACCATCCTACCTTTTTCTAATGTAAGTGTCTACTGGCTTTCTCAGCTCAGTCCTGGGTAGCTGAGTAGTTTAAAAACTGACCTACTGTGCTTTCAATAGCTTGAGAAATAAATGGTCTTTAAATGATGGGAATAACCATGCAGTGATTTAAAAGATAGTGGCTGTTTACAGAGAAGCTACTGTATGTAATCCATAATTGAGTTCATTTTTGCAGTGTGGTGATGTAATTTTGCTAAGAAAGGAATCAGTAACATATTTCACATAGTTTTCATTATGATCGATTTCATAAATCTGTAGTGCAATATTGAAGAGCCAGCTGTTTACTTTTCAATACAGTTGATGAAATCAAGCGTGCAGTAAAATCATTTGTATTTTTACTTATAATTTAAAAGCCAAGAAAATTTTTTTACTAGACCTCCTTTTTAGCAAAGTACAGCATATCTATAGAAAAGTATATGTCACAGATTATTGTGGAATGTGATGAATTTTTCAGAATGAATATAATGGTTATTTCATAATCTAATGATCAGCACCCCAGAAGACTCCCTGGGATGGCTTCAATTCATAGCACTTCTGCCTGCCCCTTCTTCCTCAAGGTAGCCAGCGCCCTGGCTTCTAGCAGCATAAGTTAGCTTGGGCTGGTTTTTGTATGCTATACCTATACATATAACAGAGTATGCATTTTTAATCTGGATTCTTTCAGTGAATGTGTTTGTGAGGGCCAGCTATCTTCATGCATGTAGTTTTGTAGTTGTAATGATTCTCATTACTGTGTAGTATTCCACGTTTGTATATACCACAGTTTATCCAGATTATAACTGGTCTTTTAAAAGTTTGGTATCTTAGAGAAAGAAGTAAACTGCTGGCATAATTCTAAATAGAGTTGTTTTTTCTCTCTAGGCATAAAACATGAATGGCAAGGAAATGGACCAGAAGATCTCAATCAGGCTTGTATTGCAGAAAAGTTAGGTGGATCCTTAATTGTAGCCTTTGAAGGATGCCCTGTGTAGATCGTTCAGTGCCACAAATTGAAAGCTTCCATGTTTAATGTTATCCTCTTGCTATATAAATAAAGCAAATATTTAGGCCAGGGTCTCACTGAGAGGGGGCTGTCTTGTCATCTTTTAGAGTAAACTAAACATTCTATGAACATATGCAAACAGCTCTAAATAAATCTAAAGTCTAAAGTTTTATTGGTGTGAAATTAAATCCTCATTGGCCAAATGCCTGTTTTGATGAGTTGATTTATAAAGATTTTTGTTAAGCTCAGGATTTTTAATTATGCAGTTCATAAAACAGTACAAGGCCATGTGAAGAGAATTACTGTATCTTTATTAACCTCAGCACTTACTTTCTTTTGCTTAGAAAATTGCTCATAATCTGGTTATAATTTTGGCCCAAATTCTTTATTCTTCTGTGAGCTAAGCAGAATAATGGGATATAGTATATCTTCATAATACAACACTAATACACTACTAGTAAGACTAAGTCAGGCAGTTTTACTTCTACCAAATGTATAATGGAGATTGTCTCAAAATTGTGTCCACATAATCCACGCTGATCTTGCAAAGCACTATTTCAAGCACATCACTGGAATACAAGTAGCCCTACACCTGCTGGTGAGTTCAACATTCACTGGTTGGAAGAGTGACCTGGCATCTTGGAAATCATGGTGTTTCTTCAGGAGAATGTGCAGTGTCTTGTAACAACTAATTATAATGTAAATTAGTGCTATACTGTAATCTGCTTTGTTAATGAAAATGATAAAACAGTATTGACAAGCTAGGACACCTGTGGTATCTTTAATTGTATCTCCTTCAGAAGTTTGCTTCCTATGGTATAATAAATTATAGAAGAATATTGAGTCTATGTTTACTCTGGTCCTGGGAGAACTTAATTTTCTAGAGCAGTTTGTTGGCTGTGTGCAGTGGGGAGAAGTTACCATGATAACACTCAAAGGGAGCCACTGTTCACTGCCACTTGGAAGTGGTCATTGTTAACATCACAGGCATAACACTGAACAATATAGAGATGCACAAACAGTTGAACTTAGAATTAGCAATATTGGCTTTATGTAATAAAGGAAACATTTTTGACTTATACATGCAAGAGCCCCATGCATGCTCTTTTAGCCCCATACATGCTCTTGTGTAATTATTCATGTGTGAATTGGGAATATAGGATTTTGCCTTCCATATTCGGTAAGTCATTGAGGTTTGGGTATTTCCAGTAATTAAGAATTAAGGTTGGCTGAGTGTGGTGGCTCACTCCTGTAATTGCAGCACTTTGGGAGGCCAAGGCAGGAGGATAGTTTGAAACCATAAATTTGAGAATCAGCCTGGACAACACAGTGGTATCTCATCTACTAAAAATAAACAAAATTAGCCAGGTGTGGTGGTGCACATCAGTAGTCCCAGCTACTTTGGAGGCTGAGGTGGGAGGATTACTTGAGTCCAGGAGGTCAGGGCTACAGTCAGCCAAGATCATGCCACTATACTCCAACCTGGATGACAGAGCAAGACCTTGTCTCAGAACAAAGTGTTTACAACTTCCTCTGGTGAATAAGAAAGTTGGTGTAAAAGTTGGGAACCTTTTTAATGTTTATTACACTTAATCATGTAAGTGTAATAAATATTACACAATTTATAAAGGTAATTCACACTTAAAATTTAGAAAATAAAAGGGATTAATTATACATTGTCTTACCACACACCATCACATGGTTAGCATTTTGATACACAGCTGTGCATTTATTACATGTCAAAGACTGCGTTTACCATAGTGGTCCCATACAATTATAATATTGTATTTTCTGTTGTACTTTCTGTAATTCGATACATGAACACCATTGTATTATGGTTGCCTACAGTATTCAGCATTATCTCATGCTGTCCAGGTTTGTCGCTTAGGAGCAGTAGGCTCTGCCATACAGCCTAGGTGTGTGGTAGGCTATGCTATCTAAGTTTGCGTAAGTGCAGTCTAGGATGGGGAACATTTTAATGTTGATCCACATGCCAGGCTTTTGTGAGACAAATGAGGTTATGTTTTAATCAAAATGCTTATTTCAGAATTGTCTAGGAAATAGTGCTGGCTGCTTGTCATTCATCCTGAATTTCTTGTTTCTTTACTGTGTAGCAGTGCTTTTACTGTGGTTTCGTCTTTTGAGACAGGGTCTCACTCTTTCCCAGGCTAGAGCACAGTGGTACAATCATAGCTCACTGTGTCCTTGAACTCTTGGGCTCAAGCATGCCTCCCCCATCGGCCTCCTAAAGTGCGGTGATTACAGGTGTGAGCCACTGTGTCCTAGTGATTGTGATTAACAGGCCTCCAGGTAAGTGCCATAAGCCCAAAGTTTCCTTACTCAAAAGTCAGCCATGTGGGTAAAGCCAGATTTGGTCAAGGAGTTTTAGAAGGAGGAAATTTTTCCTGCAGTGAGGGCTTAAGTGTGGCACTATTGTGTGTGTAAGGTGCATTCTGTGGGAAGGATTTCAAACAGTATAAAGGGATGTGATTGCAAACATCTAGAACTCATTCCAGAAACAGTAAGATGTCAGAGTTAGTCTCTATCTACGGCAACTTTTGAGAAAGTTTTAGTGGATTCCTGAGGCCCAAGAATTGTGCTAATAAGCACTCAGGGTGATTCTGGTACAAAATTAGGGTTCAGACCTCAGCTGATTGGTCTGCTATTGGTCAGGAACAAAACTAGGTATACTCTGCTTCCAGAAAATACATTTACCTCTGCACAAATGCTAACACATTGCAAAAATGTATTTGTGGAAAGCTTAGTTTCACCTAGTGGTTACTCTTACCTGACAAAGCAGCAAATAAAGCCTCTACTAATAATACAGTCAGAGCTTGACTGTGAAGTCATCTCAGAGAATATTACTCTGCAAACACAGTGGACACTGTGGGGACACTGACTTGGATAATAGGCTTACTTTGGTGGTTTCCTTTCTGCAGAACTGCTGCCTGAGTACTGGCTGCTCCAGGCATGGCAAGTGCAGCTTGTTTCTTGACTGGTTCATTGCCCTCCAGACCACCAGAGACTGAATATGCCTAACATACGTCACTTCATGATTTGGGGCATTTCTGAAATTTAGAACAAGCTCTACACTGGGTTTGCAGCTGGAAAGGGCAAATGCATTATGTCCAGTGAGGGGAGTTTTCCAGGAGTCAGTTTCAGTGGAAGGAAGCTTTGAGTACTGTGTTTCAATACTGAGGGCTCTCTGGGTTCTTCACAGTCCCAAAAGGGCACTGGGGAAGGGACTTATGGAGCTTCTGGCCAGTACCCTCAGTAGCCAGGCCAGAGGTGAGGTAACTTGGCTAGGGTTAATTGACTCACAAGTGGCAGAACTAGGACAAAAACTGTGCCTCAGCTATTCCCACTACCTCAGGAGAACTTTTGTCTTATAATTGCATCATTTTCCCACAACATTTCTAACATCTGAAATTCAAAGTTTAGATGTCTCACCTATGGGTGAGATTTCACAGGGCGGAGAAGGAAAGCATTTCTTTTGGGCTCTGAGCTCCTGTTAGACCCAGCCCTGAAGAAAGTGCAGTGATGACACCTGTGGAATGCGTGGAGTGGCTTATATAACAAAACCTCACTTTCCCCACCGTCCCTCAGGCCTTGCTGGCTCCCTGCCTTCTCTGCACCACTTCCTTCTCCAGGTGTGGCCTGCAGACACAGCGTCCTGGGGCCCACGTGTTTTACAGTATCATGCAGAGACGACCTGAGGAAGCTTGTCAGGGACAGCTGTCTGCAAGGGGCTTTGAGTCTCATGCTGTCTGTGGGCCCTGTTAACCTGGAACTTCACATCTACTCTGTGAGCTCTGGTCATCTTCACTTAAGGGCCCAAACCCAGGGCCTGGCTTTGTGGAGCCAGGCCCGGGAAGAGCAGTGGTTCCTCTGTCAGACGGCAGCTGGATGAGTCCTGCCTCCATAGTGAACTTCATTCCAATAACAGCACAAGCCAGTCCCCAAGTGCTGCCTGAGCTTGGCTACAGCTGTAGGACAGGAGGCTGTGAACAGCCAGGCCAGTGACCTGTGCTATGCTGGGGAATGCCATGGGGCTAGGGAGGGCTGCTGGCTTTTTCTGCAGGAAGTCTGCAAGCACTGTGCCTCAGCAGGCTTCCTCAGAGCCTGACTTGGAACCTGGCCTTGGACAGCTGAAGAGGCCTGGCCCACTTGAGGCAGGGTCTAGCCAATCACCTGGCAGACTTGGGCTCCCTCTGCCTGCCTGGGAGGTGCAACTACCAGGCCTAAGGGCTGCTCTGGCCCTGCTAGGGCAGACAGGGACAACAGATCAGCCCTTAGAACTGGAGCTGCAGGAGAAAAGCTCCCAAAAGGCATTTTTCTGAACTCTGAGGAGGCCAGCTACACGGGAGTCCTACACCCTGTGCTGCCTGCCTTCGGATTTCTTTCTTCTGCACGCACAGACCCAGGGCTCCCAGCAGGTGGCCTGAGGAAACAGGCTCCAGCCCAAGTCCAGGAGTAGGCCACTGCCCCTCAGAACCCAGAGACGGCAGCATGGCACCCCAGCATCCCTTGTCTCTTTCCCCAAGGTCTCCCTTTTCCTCTTCTCACAATAGGTATCCCTGCCCCATTCCCGTGTCCTCAGATGGCATCATCCCAGCATGGGGCACTCAGTCCTGCAGTGTGGTAGGATGAGGGGGTAATCTGGTGGCAGCACTGGTGCAGGGCACAGGTCAGCCCTCTCTCCACACTCCACTGACCTTACCTACGGCCACCCATGTGCAGAGTTCTGCCTCCTGCAGGTGGCCTCCCTCATCCAAAATCTGTGCTTCCCCTCAGCCCCCTGCCCCAGATGCATGGGGTGCGGATGCAGGGGGCCCAGTGGCTGCTGTGGGACACTCGGCCCTGGGTGCTCTTCTCTGGGCTCCCCACATTCCAGAGACCAGCCCTGCCCCGAAAGCACTAACCTCCTAAGCTGCAGGGCCTGGCCACGTGTCAGAGGTGGGTTTGAACCCACCCTGGCTTTAGCCCAGGGAGGTTCTTCACTTCCATGGGGCAAGGCTCACCTCACCGGGAGGATGGAGGGTTCACTGAGCACCAGGCAAAGGGCTGGGAATGGGCAGCCATCAGGTGTCCTTGCAGGCATTTCCTGCTACTCAGTCTCCCAGCCAGAAGCCAGGGTGTCAATGTCCTAAGACGATGGGCTCCCTATCCACATCAGCCTCTAGAGATTGTTCTATAACAGGCAGGCTTGACTCTCCCTGCTCAGAAACCTTAGTAGCTGTACTGCCTTCCCTGGCCAGCCCCACTGGCCTTTGTGACCTGGCTCCACAATGGGCTTCACCTCACCCTGACCTCCATGCCTCTGTGCTGATGCTGCCTGGGTTCCAGCCTCCCTTGCCTGACACATATCTGCTCTTCCTGGGGGCTCAGCTTAAGCCCACTTCTCCAGGGACCCTCCCAGGATTCCCTGCACCTATAACAGCCAAGGCACACAGCACTGCACACCATGGCTGGGTGGCCCATAGGCACTTCCTGAGAGCTGGGAACAGCTGGGTTGAGCAGTTCAAGACTGCAGGCAGAGGTCATGTGGGGGGCTGAGAGGGGGAGGCAGGGCTTCCTGAGGTCTAGAGGTTCTGTAAAAACCATCCTTGAGTCACAACCACTGCCTGAAAGGGCAATGAGCAACAAGAGATCCCAGAGCAGGCCACCTGCCATGCCTGCTGCCACTGTTCTGACAGCAACCACCTCACAATGCCACCCTGCAGGACCTGCCAAGTGCCCAGCTGTCCCCCAGCCAAGTTCGGCCAAGCAGACCCTCTCCCCAAATTCTGAGGCTTGGCAGGGAGATGAAAGTGTAACAGTCCTTGGTCAAGACAGAGCTGCCTTCCATTCTAGGCTTGGTTAGGACTCTCCTACGACTCTGAACCTCTGAATGTCTTTTTGTGGCCTAAGCTGCAGGTTCCTATTATTTACACTCAGAGACAAATTTCTTGGGACCAAGGACCACACTGTCAGGGGCCACTGAGTACACCGGGTTTGAGGGTCATGGCCAGTCTAGGGTGGCTTTGGCAGGTGAAACTCTGCCTCCAGAGGGCAGGCAGTGGGCTGCTGCAGCCCTGGCTCACCCTGCTGGGGTGTGGGTGTTTGTTCAAGCTCCAGCCAGGACAGAGACAATCTGTTCATTCCTGGAGCTCTGCCACACAGTGGCACAAGCCACCAGCCACTCTCACAAGCCTCAGGCCCTCCAGGGTGGAGGGGGCAGCAGCCAACCTGCCTGGCTCTCAGGTGTCAAAAGCCCTGCTCCCTTATCCTGCCCGGTGGGTACTGAGGTCCTGGAGGTAATGGGGAAAAGTGCTGGCATCTCCAGAAGCAGCAATCTCAGCCCCACACTCTGGAGAGCTGCAGAGCCCCTGCCTTCAAAGCAGCTGAGGCCCACACCTGCTTTCTCCCTGAGGGCAGCCCCCTGGGTTCTTCATTTTGAGCCCGACAGCAGGTGGGGGAGCCCCAGCAGAAGACCAGATGAGACTGCAGCACCAGGCACCAACGTTGGTTTTAATGGCATCAACATCCTGGAGGTTGCACGTCAGTTCTGGTTGGCAATGTCTGTGGCCTCCGGTCTGCCCCACAGCCTTTGAGAACTCACTACCTGGCCTCCCAGTCTCCCACCCCACTGAAAAAAGACAAAACAATTGCACTGACAGACCCCAGAGCACCAGCCTCCCACACAATCCTGGGCTGTCAGAGTCAGCGAGGGCTTCAGCGTCACACTGCGGTGGCCCAGGGCCATGCCCAGGTTAGTGTTTATTAAATGTGGCACAAGTTTGTTTACAAGCTGGGGCTCTGGAAGATCTGTGGTTCTAAGAGACTCATCTCTAATGGCTTCTCGAGGAACTACCAGAAGTTTGGCCTGGATAACGCTGTAGTTTGGTTGGTCGATTTGTAAGGAATGTGTAAGGAACTTTGATAAGTTGAACAGTAACTTCTTTTTCCACAGAGGAGACCCAGACAGAGGTGCCCTCCTTTGAGCTGCTGCCATCCTCCTGTGACCGAAGGCAGGCGGCGTGAGCAGGAGGCTGGGCCAGGAGCCACGGTGGGACCACCTGCCCTCCCTCCCTGGGCCTTTGGTCCCTCCCTGGACTGACCCTCTCAAGCTACTCCAGTCCCTCTGAGAACAGGAACCTCAGACTCCCGGAGCTGGGGGACAGGGAGGAGTTGGTGGGGACTGAGGGCTGAGGTGCTGGCAAAAGGGCCTGGGGGAATATCTTGGCCAAGCTGTTGGTTTTCAGGGGAGAAAATTTAAGCTAAAAGTCCACAAACACACACACACACACTCACACATACAGACACACACACACACACATACAGACACAGACACACACACACACAACCAGAGAAGGGTCTTGTCTTCTCCATACCCCCTCAGTATTGGTACAGAAACAAAACTAAATGGGCGGGTATTCGAGGAAATGGAACAGCATCAATTCTGAAGACAGAGACAGAGAAATCAAACATATCCCATCTTAGAAATAGAAAAGCCTTGGCCAGGTGCAGTGGCTCATGCCTGTAATCCTGGCACTTTGAAAGGCTGAGGGAAGTGGATCACGAGGTCAGGAGATAGAGACCATCCTGGTCAACATGGTGAAACACTATCTCTACTAAAAATACAAAGAAAAATTAGCTGGGCATGGTAGTGTGCACCCGTAGTCCCAGCTATTCAGGAGGCTGAGGCAGGAGAATCACTTGAACCCGGGATGCTGAGGTTGCAGTGAGCTGAGATCGCCCACTGCACTCCAGCCTGGAGACAGGGAGAGACGTCAAAACCATAGCTGTCAAGATTGGGGCTTGATGGAAACTATGAGATTCGGGGGTGGAGGTGGTGAAGAGTAACATTACATGTATTTTTTTAAACATAGCTAATAAAAATTCTATAGGGCAACTCTCTCAAAACAAATCAAATTCCTTGGCATTAAAAACTTCCCGGTGTAGATAATGATTTTCCTGAATCACTATCTTAAATTGTTCAGAAAATGCCAAGAGGCATCATGATTCTCCATGTTTGGTTCAGGCAGAGTAAAACACGGTGTTTCCTTTATCTGTTTTTTTTTTTTCTTTTGAGATGGAGTTTCGCTCTTGTTACCCAGGCTGGAGTGCAATGGCGCAATCTCGGCTCATGGCAACCTCTGCCTCCTGGGTTCAGGCAATTCTCCTGCCTCAGCCTCCTGAATAGCTGGGATTACAGGCACGCACCACCATGCCCAGCTAATTTTTTGTATTTTTAGTAGAGATGGAATTTCACCATGTTGACCAGTTTGGTCTCTATCTCTTGACCTCCTCATCCACCCGCCTTGGCCTCCCAAAGTGCTGGGATTACAGGCGTGAGCCACCGCACCTGGCAACATGGTGTTTTCTTGTTATTTCTTTGTCTTTAAATATTTGTAACAGACCCTGCCACTTGAAACTTAATATCTTTTCAGTTACATTCTCTTTTTACTCTCTCTCTTCTTCCCCCTCCCCTCCCCTCCTCTCCACTCCCTTCCCTTCCATTCTCTTCCCCTTTGCTTTCCTTCCTTCTTGCTTGCCTGCCTTCCTTCTCCTTTTCCCCACGAATCACTGCTACGAGCTGTGAATGAAAATATGGCATCAGGCGCAGTGGCTCACGCCTGTAATCACAGCACTTGGGGAGGCGGAGGCGGTAAGATCATGAGGTTAGGAGTTTGAGATTAGCCTGACCAACATGGTGGAACCCCATCTCCACTAAAAATACAAAAATTAGCCAGGTGTGGTGGTGTGCACCTGTAATACCAGCTACTCAGGAGGCTGAGGCAGGAGAATCTCTTGAACCCGGGAGA
Source organism: Saguinus oedipus (assembly GCA_031835075.1). Taxonomy (NCBI): domain Eukaryota; kingdom Metazoa; phylum Chordata; class Mammalia; order Primates; family Cebidae; genus Saguinus; species Saguinus oedipus. Next base: position 25,408,878 of record CM063171.1, read on the forward strand.
CAGAGGTTGCCGTGAGCCAAGATCACCCACTGCATTCCAGCCTGGATAACAGAGTGAGACTCTGTCTCAAAAAGAAAATATGACCTATTTATCATTCTCTGCAGTACATAAATTCATATCTCTGGGTTTGGTCTTGTAAACACAGATTCAGAGATTGTCCTAGAGTAAAGCTCTCTTGGTGCCAATTCCTAGTCTTTCCAGAAAGCTCTTTTCTTAAATGTTTTTATTTATAGGCACTCGACTGAATTGTAGACATGTTTTATTTTTTAATCAAAATTTAAAAATTAATTTCCAGCTTTTATTTTAGATTTAGGGGGTACAGGTGCAGGTTTGTTACTAAGGGATATTAGGAGATGCTGAGGTTTGGAATACAAATGATCCCATCCCCTATATACTAAGCATAGTACCCAATAGTTGGTTTTTCTTTCTTTTTTCTTTTTTTTTCTTTTTTTCTTTTCTTTTTTTTTTGCCTCCCTAGTACTCCAGACACTTTTATCCTGTTGGTTTTTGGACATATCTTGAGGAACCAATAAATATCACAAACATCATTTGCTCAAAACATAATTCAGTTGATTCTGACACTTACTCCTCTCATTGGCCTTGGTCAAATGTATCTGCTCATTGTACAATAGTTGTCATCTCACTTAATGGTACTACTAACCAATCAGACGCTTAATACTAAAACCCAATAATATCTTTGATTTCTGTTTTTCCCTCACAACTCACGTGCAAATCTATCATCTAATGTTCTCAAAATTTACTTCTGAAGGTATATCCGACATGTTTACTTTTCTCAATCTCTCCTGTTACCAATCTAATTCAAGTTATCATCATTGCTCACCTGAGTTATTATAATAGCCTCCTTAATACTTTCCCCCCTTTTTTTTCTGGAGCTGTAATGATCCTTTTTTTTTCTTTTTTTGGGGGGGGGCTTGGAAGAGAAGAATTGGAAAAGTGCAGTAATTTCAGGAGTGGAGGAGGGAAAGTGATGGAAGGTGCTGGAGGGCTGGGGTGTAAGTTGGGGACAGATTATGAGATGACCACACATCTTTTTTTATTTTATTTTTTTAATAAAAGGAGAGAAGGAGAGGAAGGAAGAGGAAGAAAAAGCAGGAAAGAGAACAGGAATATTGTTTTATTCTATGAATGGGTATTAATAATGACCAATCAATATTTTGTGTATTTAAAGTGGAGAATGTATATTTTGTGTATTTAAAGTGGAGAGCTCTATAAATACTTATTAAGTTTACTTGTTACGGATCTGAGTTCAAGTTCTGGATATCCTTATTAATTTTCTGTCTTATTGAGTCTAAATCTCTTTATGGGTCTTATGTATCTGGGTGTTAGGATCCTTAGCTCTTATCATTGCATTGATCCTTTTACCACTGTATCTTTGTTGCTTTGAAATCTGTTTTATCAAATGCATGAATTGCAACTCCTGCTTTTTGTTTATTTATTTATTTTTGCTCTCCATTTGGTTGGTAAATCTTTCTCCAACCCTTTGAGTCTTTGTGTATCTTTGGATATAAAATGAGTCTGGATGTCGTATACCATTAGGTTTTGGCTGTATCTTTTGATTGGGGGATTTAGTCTATTTAAATTTAGGGTTACTGCCATTTGATGTTAACTGGATATTTTATCCATTCATTGATGTAAATTATTCTTTATGTTGATGCTGTTTATTTTTTGGTATATTTTTAGAAAGGCTAATACTGGTTGTTTCTTTCTGTGTGTAATGCTTCTTTCATAAGTTTTTGTAAAGCAGGCCTGGTGGTAATAAAATCTCTGAGTACTTGCTTGTTCATAAAAGATTTTATTTTTCCTTCAATTGTGAAGCTTAGTGTGGCAGGATATGAAATTCTGGGCTGAAAGTTCTGTTCTTTAAGGATGTTAAATATTGGCCCCCACTCTTTTCTGGCTTGTAGGGTTTCTGCTGAGAGATCTGCTGTAAGTCTGATAGGCTTCCCTTTGTGGGTAACCTGACCTTTCTCTCTGGCTGCCCCTAGTATTTTCTCCTTTGTTTCAACCCTGGTGAATCTAACAATTATGTGCCTTTGGGTTGCTCTTCTTGAGAAATGTCTTTGTGGTGTTCTCTGTATTACCTGGGGTTGAATAGTGTCCTGCTTGCTAGATTGGGAAAATTCTCCTGGATAATATCCTGAAGAGTATTTTCCAGCTTGGATTCATTCTCTCCATCACATTCAGGTACACCTGTCAAACGTAGATTAGGTCTTTTCACATAGTCCCATATTTCTTGGAGACTTTGCTCACTCCTTTTTATCATTTTTTCTCTATTCTTGTCTTCTTGTTCTATTTCATTAAGTCGGTCTTCGACGTCTGATATCCTTTCTTCTGCTTGATCAATTCGGCTATTCAAACTTGTGCATATTTCACTAAGTTCTTGTGTTGTATTTTTCAACTCCGTTAGTTCATTTATATTCCTCTCTATATTGTCCATTCTTTTTAGCATTTCATCAAACCTTTTCTCAAAGTTCTTAGTTTCTTTACATTGGGTTAGAACAAATTCTTTCAACTCACAAAAGTTTCTTATCATCCACCTTCCGAAGCCTACTTCAGATAATGGAACACAGTTCTTTTCCATCAGGGCTTGTTCCGTTGCTGATGAGGAATTGCAATCCCCTGTAGAGGGAGAGGGGTTCTGATTTTGTGTATTCTTGGCTTTTTTAGGCTGTTTTTTTCCCTTTATTATAAATTTATCCATCTGTTGACTTTACAGTTACCACCTTTCTAATTAGGTTTCTGAGTGGACGTCCAATTTATTGATTCCCAGTGCTGGAATTCGAGCAACCCACTGCGCCGGCCAAATCAGCAGCGATAAGACTGTTGGTGCTCCTCTGCCTGGGAATCTCTGGTCTGGCTTCCTTCTTGAGTCTGTAACAAATGGCTCTGCCTTCCCAGAGCTCCAAATGCCAGTCAGTAGGAGAAACAGTCCCGTTTACTCTGCACGAAGAGCTGCTGCGCAGATGCGCCGGCCACAAGACTCGTGCTGGTGACCCGCGGGGCTCCTCCACTGGAAATCTTCTGGTCGGTGAGCAACAAAAATTTGTCTAAATGTGTGGCATCCTCTCATTTTCTGGGCTTTCAGTGGGAGCTACAATCCCGAGCTGTTAGCGATCAGCCATCTTGGATCTTTTTTTTTAATCCCCATGTGTTGGGTGAGGTTTTTCAACCTGTTTTCTCCCACCATCCCCTCTAGTAATCACCAGTGTCTGTTGTGACCAGTTATGTTCATGAGTGCCCAATGTTTAACTCCCACTTACAAGAGAACATACAGTTTAGCTCCCACTTATAAGAGAACTTATGAGTGGCTTCCACTTCTAAGGGAAGATGCAGTATTTGGTTTTCTGTTCCTGTATTATTAACTCACTTAGGATAATGGCCTCCACCTGCTTCCATGGGACTGCAAAGGCATTAATTTATTCTTTTTTATGGCTGTGCAGCATTCCATTATGGTGAATATGTACATTTTCTTTATCCAATGAATCACTGATTAGCACATAGGTAGATTCTGTGTCTTAGATATTGTTAATGGTGCTGTGATAAACATGCTGGTGCAGGTGTATTTTTGGTAGAATGATTTATTTTCCTTTGACTATATGCATGGTAATGGGATTGCTGAGGCAAATGGTAGTTCTGTTTTAAGGTCTTTGAGAAATGCCCAAACTGCTTTCCACAGTGACTGAACTAATTTACATTCCCACCAGCCGTGTAGAAGCATGCATTCTTTGAAGCCTCGCCAGCATCTGTGATTTGTTGACTTTTTGATAATGGCTATTTTGACTGGTGTGAGGTGGCATTTCATGGTAGTTTTGATTTGCATTTCTCTGATGATTTCTGACGTTGAGCATCTTTTCATGTGTTTTTCGGCGACTTGAGTGTCTTCTTTTGGGAAGTATCTGTTCATGTATTTTGCCATTTTTTAACGGGCTATTTGTTTTCTGCTTCTTCAATTGTTTAAGTTCTTTATAGATTCAGAATGTTAGACCTTGGTTGGATGCATAGTTGTGAATATTTTCTTCCATTATGTAGGTTCTGTGTTTATGCTGTTGGTAGTTTCTTTTGCTGTACAGAGAACATGTTGTACAGATGCTCTTCAATTAGGTCATATTTGTCCATTTTTGTTTGTTTGTTTCTATTGCCATTGCTTGTGAGGACTTAGTCATGGATTCTTTACCAAGGTTGATGTGAAATTGTGCATTCTAGGTTTTCTTCTAGGATTCGTATAGTTTTAGGTCTTATATATACAGCTTTGATCCATCTTGAGTTAATTTTTATATATGGTAAAAGATAGGGGTCAAATCTTATTCTTCTGTATATGGCTAGCTAGCTAGCCAGCATAATTTATTGAATAGAGAGTCCTTTCCTTATTGCTTATTTCTGTTGACTTTGTGAAAAATCAAATGGCTGTAGGTATATGGCTTTATTTCTGAGTTCTCTATTCTGTTCCATTGATTTATGTGTCTGTTTCTGTTGGGTTACTGTAGACTCAAGGTAAAGTTTGAAATCAGGTAATGTGATACCTCTGGCTTTTGTGTTTTTTGCTTAGGATTCCTTTGGCTATTAGGGGTTCTTTTGGTTCCATGTGGATTATTTTAGAATTGTCCTTTCTAGTTATGTAAGAAATGCTATTGGTACTTTTATAGTAATAGTGTTGAACCTATAACTTGCTTTGAACATTTTAATTACTATTTTAATAATTTTGATTCTTCCAATCCATGAGCATGGAATGTTTTTCTGTGTCATCTATAATCTATTTCAGCAGTGTTTGTAGTTCTTCTTGTAGATACCTTTCAACTCCTTGGTTAGATGTACTCCTAGGTATTTGTGTGAGTGCATGTGGCTGTTGTAAATGAGATTCTGTTCTTCATTTGTCTCTCAGCTAGAATGCTATTGGTATGTAAAAATACTACTAACTTTTGTACACTGATTATATATCCTGAAACTTTACTGAAGTCATTTATTAGTTCTAAGAGCCTTTGGGCTTTCAAAGACTCTTTAGAGTTTTCTAGACATAGAATTATAGTATCAGCAAAGAGAGATAACTTGACTTCTTCTTTGCCTATGTGGATGACTTTTATTTTTTTCTCTTGCCTGATCACTTTGGCTAGGACTTGCACATTTTTTTAAATTAATAAAATTAATCTAAGCATAAAACCGTAAAACCACGTTTTTTCAAAACTCCAGGTGAACGTTTATACACATACTATGTATCCACAAAAATTAAGGATTAAAAACAGAAGAAAAAGAAGAAAATTTAATAGTGGTGTGGTGTGAGGGCTTGGGGGAAGTCCAGGTGGGGGAGACTTGCCAGTGCCTTTTACTTGGCTTGTAATCTAGGCAGTTACTCCCATGTTAAAAGTAAATAGTAATTCTTTCCTTTATAAGGTAATATAGTTTGGCTGTGTCCCCACCCAAATCTCATCTTGAATTGTAGCTCCTATAATTACCACTTGTCATTGGAGGCAGCTGGTGGGAGATAATTGAATCACAGGGGCAGTTTCACCCATACTGTTCTCCTGGTAGTGAATAAGTCTTATGAGATCTGATGATTTTATAAAGGGTTTCCCCTTTTTCTTGGCTCTCATTCTCTCTCTTGCCTGCCGCCATGTAAAACACACATTTTGCCTCTGCCACGATTGTGAATCCTCCCCAGCCACGTGGAACTGTTAGTCCATTAGGTCTCTTTCTCCTTATAAATTACCCAGTCTTGGATATGTCTTTATCAGCCTCATGAAAACAGACTAATACATAACACTAACTGTGTGCTTGCTTAGGGTTTTAAAACTTCAAGAACTAGCCTTGAAATAAAACCAAGGCTGTGAAAGCCCCACCCCTGGAAAAACACAAAGCAGTTAATCTTCAGTCTTGCTGCAGTCTGGCTGATGCCAGATGGCCCATTGCTCAAGATAACCACTGGAACAAGACATGCTGACTTGCATGTAGGTAACTTCTATACAAAGTTTGCTTAGACCCTTCCTTTAAAACCTCTTCAGCCAGCCCGAGAAAGGGGAGATGGCCTTTACAATGCAAGTCTCCCATATCCTTAGGTTATCAACTCCTGAATAAACCTGCTTTTCCTCCCACCAACTTTTGCCTCTCAAGTTTTGGTTTTGAAGCAGTTAGCAGCTGAATCTGAGTTCAGTTACAGGTTCATGGACTCACTAGCAGATCTTCTTGTTGAACCTGGGGAGCTCCTAAAAAGGTAGATTACTGGAGTCTCATTTCAGCCCTGTTATTAAACCAGAACCTTCCAAGCCTGAGCATCTTTGCTTTCTTTGAGTTCTGCAGGTAACTCCTATGCAACTAACCTAGGATAAGCTAGTAAGAACCAGACCCGATGTGGTGGCTCATGTCTTTAACCCCAGAACTTTGGGAGGCTGAGGCAGGTGTACCTGAGATCAGGAGCTTGGGATTAGCCTGATAAACATAGAGAAACCCTGTCCCTCCAAAAAATACAAAAATTAGCTGGGCATGGTGACACACATGTGTTATTCCAGCTACTCAGGAGGCTGAGGTGGGAGAATAGCTGGAACCCAGGAGGTGGAGGTTGCAATGAGCTGAGATGGTGCTACTGCACTCCAGCCTGGGTGACAGGAAAAAAAAAAACAAGTGAGAGTCAATACCATTATGGGTGGAGGTGGTTCTAGTAGTGTGTGAATTGTGTGATTGCTGTGCAAGGTAGAGGTGGGTCAAGAGGAAGTGCATTTTCCTTCATCCTCCAACTTTACTACTGAGGAAATCTGCCTCCTTGCAAATATTTTGGTGTGGTTTTGGTGGCATACATAACATGGCATGTCCTTGATTCTCCAAGTCTTAACCTCCAGTCAGCGTGAAACACAGCATCCTGACAGCAGATGTATTAGTCTAGCTTTTCCAGTGAAACAGAGCAAATGAAATGGATGGATGAATGGCTGGATGTGTCTGTGAAAGAGTTGTATACACAAAGCAGCCCTCAAATGCAAAAAGAGCAAGGAAACCAAAAAATGAGGCAGACAGATTCAGTTTGTGAATCTGTGGTGATTTATTAAGCAAGCTTACAAACAGAAGCATGGCTTTGGGTGGCTGCAAGACAGGTAGGAAATGTGCTTGAGGAAGATCCATTCTCTCAGGCATCTTCAGAATTCAGCTTTGAGTGGTTTACATAGTTCTCATTTGATTCCCTGTGATATCAGACAATGAAATGTGGCTGGTGCAAGGCTGTAGAAGATTCAGAAAAATTGTTCTAATTTTTCTTATCATATAGGTACTGCCGATACTCAAAATTCCACAGATAATTTGGAGGTTTTCCAAGTATGGTCCCAGGAGCTGCAACATTAGAACTGCTACAGGACCACAAGTGTGGCAAGCCCACTGTACAGTAACAGACCAATTACACTGAGACAACAGAGTTTGAAGCAGAGAAAGAGTTTAATTTAGTGTGCAGGGCAACCGAGTGAAGAGACAGAAAGAACCCTCTAATCCATCTCCCCAAGAAGTTCTGTGCTTGGGATTTTAAGGGAATCATGGAAGGCAAGGGGTTGGAGAATTGGGGTTGTTGACTGATTAAGGAAATGGAGAACAACATCATTAGAATGTGGAAACTTCATTCTTTGGTGAGTGGGCTCCTTGTGGAGTTCTTCAGGCCAGCTGATGTCAGTAGTTTCAATGATATGCAGGACCTGTAAGAGTATCTCAAAGGAAAAACTTAACATTTCACAAAGTTTGGTTGTTATCTACAGAGCAGTTAAGGGGAATTATAATCTTATGATAGGAAACAACTATGAAGAAGCAGGTCAGAGAGCAAGCTGCTCTAATGATGAGTGAATATGAATATGCTGAATATGCTGCAAGCTTGGTTTATCTTCATTTCTTCCCTGACTAATTTTATAAAGTTTACAGGAGGGTTTCAGAGTAACCTGGAAACTTGTTAGAAATGCAAGTTCTCAGGCTCCATCTCAGACCCACTGAATCCAAGACTCTGGAGTGGGCTCAGCAATCTGTGTTTTTGATTGTTTTTGTTTTGATTTTTTCAGAGACAAGGTCTCATTCTATCATCTAGGCTAAAGTGCAATGGTACAATCACATTTTACTGCCGCCTCCAAATCCTGGGCTCAAGTGATCCTCCTGCCTCGGCCTCCTGAGTAGCTGGGACTACAGGTACACATCACCACACCTGGCTAATTTTTTTATTTTTGTAGAGGTGAGCTTTCGATACGTTGCTAGGCTCATCTCAAACTCCTGGCCTCAAGCAGTCTTTCTGCATCAGCCTCCCAAAATGCTGGGATTACAGTCATTAGCCACCATGCCCAGTCTCAACCTGTTTTAAGAAGCTCTGCAGATGATTAGGATGCACACTCAAGGTTGAGAACCACTGAGGTTGTAATTTAGCCTTCTTGAGGAAGCATCATCCTAGGGCTTCCTCTGAGTGTCCAAATCCTTAGATGAAGGGAGAGATCAAATCAGTGGGGGAGTGAGGGTTCATTAAGAGAGAGAACAATACAGGGAGCCCAGAAGCAGGCAACAACCACAGTCCCTTACAGACCCTAACACGTAACAAAACAGCAAGCTCACTCACGTGCTTTCATCAAATCTTCATATAGCACTCTAATGATGTCAGCAAGCTTGGTAAGGGCACTAAGAACAGAGAGAAAAAGGCCAAGGCTGGGGTTTGGGGACAGGTGGAACCTGGGTTCACCAAGGCCATGGATGTTTGCTTGGAGCAGAAATAAGCAGGATTCAGTCAGAATAGTGATTATTAAAAAGTCTAGAAACAACAGATGCTGGCGAGGCTGTGTAGAAATAGAAACACTTTTACACTGTTGGTGGGAGTGTAAATTAGTTCAACCATTGTGGAAGACAGTGTGGCGATTCCTCAAGGATCTAAAGACAGAAATACCATTTGACCCTGTAATCCCATCACTGGCTATACACCCAAAGGAATAGAAATCATTCTATTATAAAGATAAGTGCACATGTATGTTCATTGCAGCACTATTCACAATAGCAAACACACGAAACCAACCCAAATACCCATAAATGATAGACTAGATAAAAAAAAATGTGGTCCATATGCACCATGGAATACTATGCAGCCATATAAAAAGGAAAAAGATCATATCATTTGCAGGGACATGGATGGAACTGGAAGCCATGATCCTCAGTAAACTAATGCGGAAAACCAAACATCACATGATCTTACTCATAAGTGGGAGCTGAACAATGTGAACACATGGACACAGGGAGGGAAACAGTGCACACTGGGGCTTGTTTGGTAGGGAAATGAGAGCATCAGAACAAATAGCTAATGTATGTGGTGATTAATACCTAGGTGAGGGGTTGATAGGTGCAGCAAACCACCATGGTGCACGTTTACCTATGTAACAAATCTGCACATTCTGCATGTGTATCCGGGAATTAAAAATAACATTTCTAAAAAAGAAAATAAATAGAATAATATTTCTAGGGCAGTTACAGTGGACAGTGTGAGATGCTGGAGGGCATGGCCCTGTTTTTGGTACACACAGGTGTGAGGGCACAAAGGCGCATTCTGCGATGCTGGATATGGCAGAGGCTAGGCAAGGTCACCTTACTCTTTTTAAATTTCATATATTTTATTTTAGACACAGGGGCTATATGTGCAGGTTCGTTACATGAATGTGATGTGTTGTATCTTGGTGAGGTGCAAAGGTCACCTTTCCTTGCTTTTGGCTGCAAAGTTATTAAAGCAGTTCCCTGTAGCAATACCTGCTGCCTCAGCTGACCTCACTCTACCTGGAATTCTGATTTTTTTTTTTCTAAAAGGAAGTGGTAGATGTGATTTTATTAAATACAGAAGATAAGGCTTTTCACAGCACAGAGTCCAAGAAAGTGCAAGACAACAGCAAAATGCAATGGCCGCAGCAGCACAGTGATGGGCTGAGACTCCTCTCGGGTGGCAGAGAAGCTAGCATCCCCGCTGTGGCTCTAAGAGCTGAGCTTGGCGGCGGGGACCAGGCGGCCCCGGCTCCGGACAGGCAGGTGCGGGGAGCCGGCGAGTCGGAGAGCGCTTTGCCGCTAGAGGGCGCTTGGTGCCCGGCGGGAGAGCGCGCGCCCCTGCACCTGCTCCCAGCTCTGCACCTGCTCCGGGCTCTGCACCTGCTCTGGGCTCTGCACCTGCTCCCGGGGTCTGCACCTTCTTCCGGGCTCTGCACCTGCTCCGGGCTCTGCACCTGCTCCCGGGCTCTGCATCTGCTTCCGGAGTCTGCCTGCTCCCGGCCCTCTGCTGCCTCCTTCCCTGCCTACTCCCCAACTCTGGCCACTGTGGGCACAGCAATAGGAGCGGCTGTGCCCAGACCACTCTGAACCTAGGTCACCTGCTGGAGGAGGGAGAGGTCACCTGCTTCTCTGCAGGAGGGCTTCTGTCCGCAGGGTAATCTGGGTTGGCTCTGGCACCTCCTCCTCCTGGCAGCCTCCCTGCTACATCCTGGACATTTCTTAAAGGCTCCCTGCCAATGCACAAAACACCTGGGAGTACGAGAATTTCAACCCCGGGGGCCTGATGTGTCCAGGCTGTTAGTGTGGACAGTAGTCTGTATCGACAGACACTCAGGGTCACTGCCAGCGCTGAAGCTGCCCTCACCCTCGCAAGGACTGGGAAAGCAAGTGTCCAGCAATGGAGAGTCTCTCATTAGCCTGGCGGTCTCCTTAACTGCCAGTCAGGAAGCCCAAGGGCTCGTGCTGGCAGAGGAAGTGTTCACGGGGTGGGGTGCGTCTCCAGCTCGACCGGTCCTGAGAAGGGGCAGCTGTGTTATCCAGGGCAAGTCACCATCTTTCTGCACTTCAGACCTCATCTGTAACTTCTTAATTTTAGGATAGGGTTTTCTAGATTACTAGGGGAAAATAACTATAAAAACAAAGTAGATCTAAGGAGAAAAGGGAAGGAAGACATTAAAAATAAAGCAAGAGAGGAGTGGGAGGGCAGCAGGAGGGAGAAAGGGAAGACGCCTCTGTCAAAAATCCAGCCTTTGTCAATTTCATGGTCCTGGGACCCTTGCACACAATAGTGAATCTGGCGGCTTCGCCTTAGTGCCAACCTCTGGCATTTTAAATGCTATTTATTTATGTTAGAAATGGGGTGTTGCTGTGTTGCCCAGGCTGGACTTGAATTCCTGGACTCAAGCAATCTCTCTGCCTCAGCCTCTCGAGTATCTGGGACTGCAGGTTCATACCACCATGCCCAACTTCTTTCTTTCTCTTTTTGTATCCTTCCTTCCTTCCTTCCTTCCTTCCTTCCTTCCTTCCTTCCTTCCTTCCTTCCTTCCTTCCTTCCTTCCTTCTTTTCTGTTTTTTTCTCTTTTCTTTCCTTCTCTTTTTCTTTTTTTCTTTCTTTTCTTCTTTTCTCTTTCTTTCCTTCCCTTTGCTTTTCTTTCTTTCCCTTTCTCTTTTCTCTCACTTTCTCTCCCCTTCCTTCCTTTCTTTTCTTTTCTTTTTCTTCCTCTTTCTTGATGGGGTCTTGCCATGTTGCCCATTGCCCAGACAGGATTCGCATTCCTGGACTCAATAAATCATCCTTCCTTAAGCAGCAGAATAACTGAGATTGAGACACACATCACTACACCAAGCAACCACTGGCCTTTGAATGCCTGGTCTCGCTCCCACATGCCTCATGCCTGCCCTCTACTCTGCCTAATTCCTCTCTGCTCCCTTTCCTCCACACTGTTCTCAGAGCTTCCAGAGGCAGCCTTGATGGAAGAAGCAGCAGCCTTCCAGATTGGCCTCTGCCACGGATTCCCTGAGGTGCATCTCTCTCTGGGCCTCAGTTTCCCCTTCTGCCAAAAGTCTTCTGCGACTTCTTAAGTCCTTTTCTGCTCTGACATTTCAAATAGTCAAATTATTTAGCCTCTCACATTTCCCTGGCTCAAACATTAAAAATGTCTGGAGAGACTTAAAATAGTATGGCCTGGGCACTATCCTCCCCCTCCTCATTGAGAAGTAATGGCTCTGTGGTGGAGCATTGCAGCAGTATTTTTTAAAAGTTTCCCAGGTGATTCAAATGTGTAGCCAGGGTTAGAAACATCTGGCATCAAATTCCTGCTCTGAACGATTTGCATGTTCCTAGAAGAGCACTGGAAACCGTGAATTTCCCCACTCAGCTTATCTCTGATGATGGAATAACAGACAGGAACAAAGGTTTGGGGTGGTGTTTGGGGACAGCCGCCTCAAAGGCTTATGGGTCCCTTGAAATCCTCTGCAGCCCAAAGTAGACATTGGGCGTTAGAAGGAGAGGAGAAGGGCTTGACTCTCTGACTCTCTCTGTCTCTGTCTCTGTCTCTGTCTCTCTCTCTCTCTCTCTCTCTCTCTCTCTCTCTCTCTCTCTCTCTCTCTCTCTCTCTCCCCCTCCCCCTGCCCCACCTCTATGCCCCTTACTTTGACCACTTCCTGCCTGCTTCTCACCTTCCCTCCTCCCACTCCTCCCAATCTAGCAGCTTCTAGCATCTGGAATGGCTTTCTTGCCTCAGCCTTTCTGCCTAGCTTCTGTGTTCTCTTTTGTTCTCTCTCTTTGAGACAGGATTTCACTCTGTCACCCAGGCTGAAGTGCAATGGTGCAATCTTGGCTCACTGCAACCTCTGCTTCCTGGGCTCAAACAATCCTCCCACTTCAGCCTCCCATGTAGCTGGGACTACAGGCATGCACCACCATGCCCAGATAATATTTTGTATTTTTAGTAGGGACCAGGTTTCACCATGTTTCCCCGGCTGATCTTGAACCCCTGAGCTCAAGTAATCTGCCTGCCTCAACCTCCCAAAATGCTGGAATTACAGGCATGAGCTACCATGCCTCAAAACTTCTGTGTTCTCTCGAGACCCTTCCTTCTCCAGAATAAGTTTCTTCTTCTCTCTCTCTCTCAGTTCACAGCCTGAAGTGGCAACCAGAACCCCACAGCTAAGCCCTGTGAGGCGATGAGTTCCAGAGAGGGGAGAATATGTCTCAAGGGTATTCCAGGGCCCATTTATGGAGCAAACACATAAGTATCTTCATCACCTGGGTTGAAGCTAGACTCAGACTCATTCTGGGAACTGTAAGATGCTGTGGCTGTCTGGAGGCCAAGATGGGAAACTGTGTGCTGTGAGGGAGAGGCAGGTGCTAAGCCAGGGCTTGGAGACCCACTTATAACCTTGAGCTCAGTATTTCTCCCTGGGTGATATGGTTTGGCTGTGTCCCTGCCCAAATCTCATTTTGAATTGTAGCTCCCATAATCCCCATGTAATGTGAGAGAGAACCAGTGGGAGGTAATTACATCATGCTGTTCTTGTGATAGTCAATAAGTCTCATAGGATCTGATGGTTTTTCATAAAGGGGACTTCTGCACACGTTCTTTTTACCTGCCGCCATGTAAGATATGCCTTTGCTTCTCATATTCCACCAAGACTGTGAGGCCTTCCCAGCCACTTGGAACTGTGAGTCCTTTAAGCCCCTTTCCTTTGTAAATTACCCAGTCCCAAGTATGTATTTATTAGCAGCATGAAAACAGACTAATACACTGCACCTCGGTTTTTTTTTTTCCCTGCCAAATGAGGGTCTATTAACTATTCTTTTTAACACAGACATGGTATACCTTTCTGCCACTCTCTGTGGCTCATGTTGAGGAAAGAAGGAGCAACATGGCCTTCAGGCTCAAAAGGCAGGTGCTAAAATTATTAGATTTATTTCATGATTTTTTGAGCACCTCCTACATTCAAGGCATGGTTGTGGATGATGGGAATATGGGAGCACACTCAATCAAGTCCTTTGCCTCATGACTGGACAGTGTGGAGGATGCTCAGGTATTGGGTGTGGGGATATCCAGTGGCATCCTCTGAGTCTTTGCAGGAGACATGCCCCAGCAGTTGGGCTCTGAGGACCTCACAGAATAGGCACAAAAGGTACCCAGTCACAGGCTGAAGTCAAGGGAGGCTGAGATGCTAGAGGGTGCTCTGAGCTGCAGAGACTGAACCTGAAAATGTCACAATGAACCAAAAGTGTGAGAGGGAGTGAGGGTGTCTGGGGGAGGCATATCTATAAGTCTACATTAAATACACTGGAGTTGCATCAGGGAAAGGGCAGGAGAGAAGAGGAGAAGTCAAATGAGATAAGACGGGGAAAGCAGAGCACAGGCATGTGTCATTCAGCCAGCAGAGCTGATGCACAAACTTGTTTTTGTTTGTTTTATTAAGAACATATTTATTTACAAATAATAAGCTTTTGCTTATTTCTGAGACACAAGTACTTTTATTTTGAGACAGGATCTTCTTCTGTTTCCCAAAATGGTCTTGAGCTCCTGGGCTCCAGTGAGCCTACAGCCTCAGCCTCCCAAGTAGCTAGATTTAAGTGCTTTTCTAAAAACAGCTTTTTATTTATTTTTTTATTTTTATTGCATTATAGATTTTGGGGTACATGTGCAGAACGTGCAAGGTAGTTGCATAGGTACACACATGGCAGTGTGTTTTGCTGCCTTCCTCCCCTTCACCCAAACTTGGCATTCATCCCCAGGCTATCCCTCCCCAGCCCCCCTGTTGTCCCTCCCCCATTCCCCCCAATAGACCCCAGGATATAGTAGACCACCTCACTGTGTCCATGTGTTCTCATTTTTCTCACCCACCTATGAGTGAGTATAGGCTGTATTTCTTTTTCTGTTCTTGTGTCAGTTTGCTGAGAATGATGTTCTCCAGATTCATCCATGTCCTTACAAAGGACACAAACTCATCATTTTTGATTGATGCATAATATTCCATGGTGTATATGTGCCACATTTTCCCAGTCCAGTCTATCATCATTGGGCATTTGGGTTGGTTTCAGTTCTTTGCTATTGTAAACAGTGCGGCAATGAACATTCGTGTGCATGTGTCCTTATAGTAGAACGATTTATAGTCGTTTGGATATATACGCAGTAATGGGATTGCTGGGTCAAATGGAATTTCTAATTCTAGGTCCCTGAGAAATCACCACACTGTCTTCCACAATGGTTGAACTAATTTACACTCCCACCAACAGTGTAAGAGTGTTCCTATTTCTCCACATCCTCTCCAGCATCTGCTGTCTCCAGATTTTTTAATGATCGCCATTCTAACTGGCGTGAGATGGTATCAGAATGTGGTTTTGATTTGCATCTCTCTAATGACCAGTGATGATGAGCATTTTTTCATATGTTTGTTGGCCACATGTATGTCTTCTTTTGTAAAGTTTCTGTTCATATCCTTTGCCCATTTTTGAATAGGCTTGTTTGTTTTTTTGTTGTAAATCTGTTTGAGTTCTTTGTAAATTCTGGATATCAGCCCTTTGTCAGATGTGTAAACTGCAAAGATTTTTTCCCATTCTGATGGTTGCTGATTCACTCTACTGACTGTTTCTTTTGCCGTGCAGAAGCTGTGGAGTTTGATTAGGTCCCATTTGTCTATTTTGACTTTTGTTGCCAATGCTTTTGGTGTTTTATTCATGAAGTCCTTGCCTACTCCTATGTCCTGAATGGTTTTGCCTAGATACTCTTCTAGGGTTTTTATGGTGTCAGGTATAATGTTTAAGTCTTTAATCCATCTGCAGTTAATTTTAGTGTAAGGTGTCAGGAAGGGGTCCAGCTTATGCTTTCTGCACATGGCTAGCCAGTTTTCCCAACACCATTTATTAAACAGGGAATCCTTTCCCCATTGCTTGATTTTGTCTGGTTTATCAAAGATTATATGGTTGTAGATATGTTGTGTTGCCTCTGATGCTTCTGTTCTGTTCCATTGGTCTATATCTCTGTTTTGATACCAGTACCATGCTGTACTGATTACTGTAGCATTGTAGTATAGTTTGAAGTCTGGTAGTGTGATGCCTCCCACTGTGTTCTTTTTGCTTAGAATTGACTTGGCTATGCGAGCTCTTCTTTGGTTCCATATGAAATTCATGGTGGTTTTCTCCAGTTCTGTGAAGAAATTTGATGGCAGTTTGATGGGGATAGCATTGATTGTGTAAATTACTTTGGGCAGTATATCCATTTTCACGATATTGATTCTTCCTAACCACGAACATGGAATGTTTCTCCATCTGTTTGTGTCCTCTCTTATTTCGTTGAGCAGTGGTTTGTAGTTTTCCTTAAAGAGGTCCCTTACATTCCTTGTGAGTTGTATTCCTAGGTATTTTATTTTCTTTGTAGCAATTGTGAATGGCAGTTCGTTCTTGATTTGGTTCTCTTTAAGTCTGTTATTGGTGTATAGGAATGCTTGTGATTTTTGCACATTGATTTTATATCCTGAGACTTTGCTGAAGTTGCTTACCAGTTTCAGGAGCTTTTGGGCTGAGGTGATGGGGTCTTCTAGGTATACTATCATGTCATCTGCAAACAGAGACAATTTGGCTTCCACATTTCCTATTTGAATACTTTTTATTTCTTTTTCTTGCCTGATTGCTCTGGCTAGAAATTGCAGTACTATGTTGAATAGGAGTGGCCAGAGAGGGCATCCTTGTTAAGTGCCAGATTTCAAAGGGAATGCTTCCAGTTTTTGCCCATTAAGTATGATATTTGCCGTTAATTTGTCGTAAATAGCTTTTATTACTTTGAGATATGTTTCATCAATACCAAGTTTATTGAGGGTTTTTTTTAGCATAAAGCGCTGTTGAATTTTGTCAAATGCCTTCTCTGCGTCAATTGAGATCATCATGTGTTTTTTTTTTTTTTTTTTTTTTTTTTTTGCTTCTGTTTATGTGTTGAATTACATTTATAGACTTGTATATGTTGAACCAGCCTTGCATCCCCGGGATGAATCCTACTTGATCATGATGGATAAGTTTTTTAATGTGCTCTTGCAATCGGTTTGCCAGTATTTTATTGAAGATTTTTGCATCTATGTTCATCAAGGATATTGGCCTGAGGTTTTCTTTTCTTTTTGAGTCTCTGTCAGGTTTTGATATCAGGATGATGTTGGTCTCATAAAATGATTTGGGAAGGGTTCCCTCTTTTTGGACTATTTGGAATAGTTTTAGAAGGAATGGTACCAGATCCTCTTTGTGTGTCTGGTAGAATTCAGCTGTGAACCCATCTGGACCTGGGCTTTTTGTGTGTGGTAGGCTCTTAATTGCTGCCTCAACTTCTGACCTTGTTATTGGTCTATTCATAGTTTCAGCTTCCTCCTGGTTTAGGCTTTGGAGGACACAGGCGTCCAGGAATTTATCCATTTTTTTCCTGGTTTACTAGTTTATGTGCATAGAATTTTTTGTAGTATTCTCTGATGATGGTTTGAAGTTCTGTGGAATCTGTGGTGATTTCCCCATTATCGTTTTTTATTGCATCTATTTGGTTGTTCTCTCTTTTCTTTTTTATCAGTCTGGCTAGTGGTCTGTCTATTTTGTTGATCTTTTCGAAAAACCAGATATTAGATTTATTGATATTTTGAAGGGTTTTTCTTGTCTCTATATCCTTCAGTTCTGCTCTGATCTTAGTTATTTCTTGTCTTCGGCTAGGTTTTGAGCTTTTTTGATCTTGCTCCTCTAGCTCTTTCAATTTTGATGATAGGGTGTCAATTTTGGACCTCTCCACTCTTCTCATGTGGGCACTTATTGCTATATACTTTCCTCTACAGACTGCTTTAAATGTGTCCCAGAGATTCTGGTATGTTGTGTATTTGTTCTCATTGGTTTTGAAGAACTTCTTTATTTCTGCCTTCATTTCATTGTTTATCCAATCAACATTCAAGAGCCAGTTGTTCAGTTTCCATGAAGCTGTGCAGTTCTGAGTTAGTTTCTGAATTCTGAGTTTCAACTTGATTGCCCTATGGTCTGAGAGACTGTTTGTTATGATTTCAATTGTTTTGCATTTGCTGAGTAGTGCTTTACTTCCAATTATGTGGTCAATTTTGGAGTAGGTGTGATGTGGTGCTGAGAAGAATGTATATTCTGTTGATTTGGGGTGGAGAGTTCTGCAAATGTCTATCAGGTTTGCTTGTTCCAGGTCTGAGTTCAAGTCCTGGATATCCTTGTTAATTTTCTGTCTGGTTGATCTGTCTGCTATTAACAGTGGAGTGCTAAAGTCTCCCACTATTATTGTGTGGGAGTCTAAGTATCTTTGTAAGTCATTAAGAACTTGCCTTATATATCTGGGTGCTCCTACATTGGGTCCATATATATTTGGAATCATTAGCTCTTCTTGTTGTATCTATCATTTTACCATTATGTAATGACCTTCTTTGTCCCTTTTGACCTTTGTTGCTTCAAAGTCTATTTCATCAGAGACAAGAATTGCTACTCCTGCTTTTTTTTTGCTCTCCATTTTCTTGGTAAATCTTCCTCCATCGTTTTATTTTGAGCCTTTTTGTATCTTTACGTGTGAGGTGGGTTTCCTGGATACAGTACACCGATGGGTTTTGTTTTTTTATCCAATTTGCCAGTCTGTGTCTTTTTATTGGTGCATTTAGCCCATTTACATTTAGGCTTAATATTGTTATGTGTGAATTTGATACTGCCATTTTGATGCTAGCTGGCTCTTTTGCCCATTGGTTCATGTAGATTCTTCATTTTGTTGATGCACTTTAGCATTTGGTATGCTTTTAGGATGGCTGGTACTGGTTCTTTCTTTCTATGTGTAGTGCCTCTTTCAGGAGCTCTTGTAAAGCAGGCCCAGTGGTGACAAAATCTCTGAGTACTTGCTTGTTCATGAAGGATTTTATTTTTCCTTCACTTATGAAGCTCAGTTTGGCTGGATATGAAATTCTGGTTTGAAAGTTCTTTTCTTTAAAAATGTTGAATATTGACCTCCACTCTCATCTGGCTTTGAGAGTCTCTGCAGAGAGATCTGCTGTGAGTCTGATGGGCTTCCCTTTGTGGGTGACCCGACCTTTCTCTCTGGTTGCTCTTAGTATTTTCTCCTTCATTTCAACCCTGGTGATTCTGACGATTATGTGCCTTTGGGTTGCTCTTCTTGCGGCATATCTTTGTTGTGTTCTCTGTATTTTCTGAAGTTGTGTATTGACCTGTCTTGCTGGGTTGGAGAAATTTTCCTGGATAATATCTTGAAGAGTGTTTTCCAGCTTGGATTCATTCTCTTCATCACTTTCTGGTACACCTATCAAACAAAGGTTGGGTCTCTTCACATAGTCCCACATTTCTTGGAGATTTTGTTCATTCCTTTTTGTGCTTTTTTCTTTAATCTTGGTTTCTCATTTTATTTCATTGAGTTGATCTACAACTTCTGATATTCTTTCTTCTGCTTGGTCAATTCGGCTGTTGAAACTTGTGCATGCTTCACGAAGTTCTCGGGTTGTGTTTTTCAGCTCCTTCAATTAATTCATATTCCTCTCTAAGTTGTCCATTCTTGTTATCAGTTCCTCGAATCTTTTTTCAAATCGTTTTTCAAGGTTCTTAGTTTCTTTGCACTGATTTAGAACATGGTCTTTTAGCTCAATGTATTTTCTTATTATCCACTTTCTGAAGTCTGATTCCGTCATTTCGTCACACTCATTCTCTGTCCACCTTTGTTCCCTGGCTGGTGAGGAGTTTTGGTTCTTTGTAGGAGGTGAAGTGTTTTGGTTTCGGTTGTTTTCCTCCTTTTTGCGCTGGTTTCTTCCCATCTTTATGGATTTATCCGTCTGTCTTCTTAGTAGTTGCTGATTTTTCAATTGGGTCTCTGTGTGGATGCTGAGATTCTTGATGATGAAGTATTTCTGTTACTTAGTTTTCCTTCTAATGGTCTAGCCCCTCTGCTGTATGAGTGCTGAGGTCCACTCCAGGCCCTGCTTTTCTGGAGTATACCTGTAGCAGCTGTAGAACAGTGAGGGATGATACCAGTTTCTTCTTCTGCTATCTTTGTTTCAGAATGAGGCTCGCCAAATGTCAGTCTGATTAGTCCTTTTTTGGGGTGACTCTTTGGATATACAGGGGTCAGGAAGCTGCTTAAGGAGACGATCTATGCTTTATAGGAGCTCCAGTGCTGAGCTGTGAGCTCCGTTGTTCATTTAGGTTAGTTGGGAGGTTGTTTATGTCTGCTGCAATAGAACTCATAAAACACCACCCTTTTTTTTTTTCCCCTTAGGTGCTCTGTCTCAGGGAGTTGGGGCTTTCTTTATGAGTATCTTTTTCACTGTCCTGCCCCACTAGGAGGCAGTCTATTTATTATTTGCCTGCAGGGGTTCTGCCCTGCTAGCACACATCCGCCCTGTTTCTACTGGGCTCCCTTCTGCTGTGGAGTGCTCCCCCCTCCTGTTGGAGACTCTGTTATGGCAGGTTGCCTCGGCAACGGCAGCCTGCATCAGCCCTGGGCGGTACTTCAGTAGGGGTGGTTTGCGTCAGTAATGATGGACGCCCCTCCCTCACTGGGCTGCACCATCCTAGATGCCAGCAGCAAAACTCTCAGCCCCAAGCGCCTCCAGTCACCACCCTGCTTTTCCCCATGAGGGTGGTACCCGCCGAGCCCGATCACCCAGCTCCCTGCCTCAGAGTCCCTCTCTCTCTCCCTCTCCGCAAGCTGAAAAGTCGACTCTCTCACTGGCGCCCCAGTAGCCTCCCGATAGGGCACTGGGATCCGTGCAGTCTCCCATGCCACTGCCCACTGCACCGGCTCAGATCATGCTTCCCAGGAAGCTCCTGGTCTGGCTCACTGTCCAAGTGCCATTCAATCAGATGGACACGCCAATCTGCCCTTCCAAATCTCAGTTTGCCAGTTTAACAGGGCACCCAGACCAGTGAGTTCCATGCTGGGTCCCACTGTGGTGCTGGCCAAAGCGGCCACATGAGCCGGCTGCATTAGCCAGCTTTACTAGCATCCCGTGTCTCTCCCACACCTGGGACTTTCAATGCTCTGTGGGCAAAAAAGGTCCATCCGAGAATGCGGCTGGGACTCACACTCTGCGCCTTCACTGAGAGCTGCAATCCTGAGTCACTTCTACGATGCCATCTTCTAAAAACAGCTTTTTAAATAAGCGGCACATAATTCAAGTGTACAGCTTGAAAAAGTTTTATATCCATATGCACCTGTGGAATCATCATATATCCAAGTCAGTGTATGCATCCATCACACTCAAACATTTCCTCGTGTCCCTTTTTGTCCTTCCTTCCTGCCCATCTCTCACCCATTTCTTCTCCATCTCCAGGCAATCACTGATATGCATTTTTTCATGATAGTTTGCATTTCCTAGAAATGTTTACAAATGGAATCATTTCATGTACTCTTATTTGTATTGTTTTATTTTTCATTGTAATTAATATGAGATTTATCCAAGTTGCAGCCTGTACCCATACCTCATTCCCTTTTCATTGCTGAGTAGTATTCCCTTCTAGGAAAACACCATAGTTCATGTATCCATTTATCTGCTGATAGACATTTGAGTAGTTCACAGTTTTTGGCTATTACAAATAAAGCTGCTATGAACATTTTTGTAGAAGTAATTGTGTGGACATATTCTTTCATTGCTCTTGAAGTGAAATGGCTGGATTATACATTGAGTATATGTTTATTTTGTTATGAAACTGCTAAACTGGTTTCCAAAGCAGTTGTATCATTTTATATTCCCACCAGCTGTATGAGAGATCCAATTCTTCTACATCCTCACCTATATATGGGATGATATGATCTCAGCTCACTGCAACCTCCACCTCCTAGGTTCAAGCAATTCTCCTGTCTCAGCCTTCAGATTAGCTGGGACTACAGGCGTGCACCAGCACATTTAGCTAATTTTTGTATTTTAAGTAAAGATGGGAGTTTGCCTCATTGGCCAGGCTGGTCTTGAACACCTGACCTCAGGTGATCTGCTCATCTCAGCCTCGCAAAGTACTGGGATTACAGGCATGAACCACCATGCCCAGCCTACTGGCCTACCTCTGGATGTTGAATATTTTTTCTTTTTATTGTTTGAGTTATGCAACTTTTCATGTTCTTGTCTTTGGGATTCACTGAGCTTCTTGGTTATACCATTTATAGTTTTCATCAAATTTTTGAAACATTTTAGCAACTGTTTTTCCCCAGATTTATTTAGGTATAATTGATGAATACAAATTGTATACATTGAGGTATATAGTGTGATGTTTTGATATATGTATATATTGTAAAACAATCACCACAATCAAGCTAATAGACATATTCATCACCTCATATAGCTTTTTTGGGGTGTGTGTGAGAGAACACTTAAGATCTACTCACTCTCTTAGCAAACTTCCAGTGTGCAATCCATTATTACTAACTAGGGTCAGCATGCTAACAACTAGGTCTCCAGAGCTTGTTCATCCTGCATAGCTGAAACTGTGTACCCTTTGACCTATATCTCCCTCTGTCCTCTGACACTCAGCCCTTAGCAACCACCATTCTACTCTCTGCTTTTATCAGTCTGACTGTTTTAGATTCCTCATGTAAGTGAAATCATACAGTATTTGTCTTTCTGTGTCTGGCTTATTTCACTTAATATAATGTCTTCTGTGTTCATCAATGTTATCACTTATGACAGGTTTTTGTTCTTTTGTAAGGTTGAACAATACTTCATCATGTATGTACACCACATTTTATCCATTCATCCATCAATGAACACTGATGTTATTTCCATATTTTGGATATCATGAATAAAGCTACAACTAGCATAGGAGTGAAGATATCTCTGCGAGACACTGATTTCATTTCCTCTGGATATATACCCAGAGTGCTGGATCACATGGTCATTGTATTTTTAATATTTTGAAGAGTCTCCATACTGTTTTTCATAACAGCTGTACTAATTTACATTCTCACCAACATTGTGCAAGGATTCCTTTTTCCTCATATTCTTGCCAACACTTACTTTTGGTGCTTTTGAGAATAACCAATCTAACAAGTATGAGGTCATATCTTGATATGGTTTGGCCATGTCCCCACCCAAATCTCATCTTGAATTGTGCCTCCCATAATTCCCATGTGTTGTGGGAGGGACCCAGTGGGAGGTAATCAAATCATGGGGGTGGCTTCCCCCATACTATTCTTGAAGCAGTGAATAAGTCTCATGAGAGCTGATGACTTTTTAAAGAGATTCCCCTTTCAGTTGTCTCATCCTCTCTCCTGCCTGCTATCATGTAAGACATGCCTTTGACCTTCTGCCATGATTACAAAGTCTCCCAAAGCCATCTAGAATTGTAAGTCCATTAAACCTCTTCTTCTTTATAAATTACCCAGTCTTGGGTATATCTTCATCAGCAGCAGAAAAAAGACTAATACATGTCTCATTTGTATTAGCATTTCTCTGATGATTAGTGATATTGAGCACATTTTCATATACCTGTTGGTCATTCGTATGTCTTATCTGGAGAAATGTTTATTTAGATATTTGCCCACTTAAGAAACAAATTTATTTTGGAATTTTCTTTGGTTTAGGGAGGTTTTCTTTCTTTGGCTTTTGAATTGTTTGAATTTCTCATATATTTCAGATATAAACCTGTAATTGGAAGCATGGTTTACAAACATTTTCTCCCAATCCATAGGTTGTCTCTTATCTCTGTTGATTGTTTTCTTTGCTGTGCAGAAGTTTTTTAGTTTGGTGCAGCCCCATTTGTCTATTTTTGCTTTTGTTGCCCGTGCTTTGCGGGTCATAGCCAAAAAAATTATTGCCCAGACCAATATCATGGAGCTTTTTGTCTATGTTTTTCTTCAAGTAGTTTTAAAGTTTTAGGTCTCATATTCAAGTCTTTAATTGATTTTGAGTTGATTTTCATATGTATTGTGATATGAGGTTCCATTTTCATTCTGCATGTGAAAATTCCATTTTCTCAACACCATGTATTGAAAGCTGTCCTTTACTCACTGCATGTTTTGGGCGCTTTTGTTGAAAATTAATTGGCTATAAACATATAGGTCTATTTCTGGGTTATTTGTTCTATTTCATTGGTTATCACATCTATTTTTATGTCAGGGCCATGCTGTTTTGATTACTAAAGCCTTGTCATATATTTTGAAATCAGGTAGTATGATGCCTTCAGCTTGCTTTTTTCTCAAGATTGTTTTAGTCTATTTGTATTTTATTGTGGTTCTATACAAATTTTATAATTATTATTTTATTTCTGAAAAAAATATGTTATTGGAATTTTGTTGAGGATTACATGGAATCTGTAGATCACTTTGTGTAGTATGGACATTTTCACAATATTAATTCTCCCAGTACATGTACAAGGGAAGGCTTTCCATTTCACACTTACTATGAGTAAAGTGAAATTGTTCTTCTTACCCTTTTCAGTGCATCTATTTTCAGATTTTTTGCTCCACTGAGGTGTTGGGACCTCTCTGCTGGGCTCGCAGGCTCTCACAAATGTAATCTCATCTCTTGGTGGTTGTCAAAATCAGTGTTTCTGTTGGTGAATGAGCGCTGAAAACTCCTAGTCTTCCATCGTGCTGGTGTCACTCCCCCTCACCTTTTGAAAAAGACTTATTACTTTAGAGCAGTTTTAAATTTACAGCAAAATTGAGTGAAAGGTACAAAGATTTTCTATTTATCCCCTGGCCTCACACATCCACAGACTTTCCCATTATCAACATCCCCACCAGAGTGACATATTTCTTACACTTATATTGACACATCATTATTACCCAAAGTCCATATATGAGGCTTCATTCTTAGTGTTGTACATTCTCTTGTTTTGGAGGTTTGCCCTAAAAATTCTCTATCCCTGGCCTATTCATTGCAATCTTCCCTTTGACTCCTGGCACCTACTGATATTTTTACGGTTTTCATAGTTTTGCCTTTTTAAAAATGTCATATAATTGGAATAATATAGTATATAGTCTTTTTAGTTTTGCTTCTTTCATTTCCTATAGTAATATGCACTTGAGTTTTATTCATATCTTTTCATGGATTGCTAAGTCATTCTTTTTAATGCTGAATAATATCCTATTGCCTGGATGTACCACAGTTTATTTATTCACTCACCTATTGAAAAAGATTTTAGCTGTGCCAAGTCTTTCCAACAATGAATGAAGTCACTATAAACCACTATGTGCTGGTTTTTGAGTGGACAAAATTTTACACCTACTTTGGTCAAATTCCAAGGAACAAGATTTCTGAATCATATGGCAAGAGTATGTTTAGTTTTGTAAAAAACTGCCTGTTTTCCAAAGTGGTTGTACCATTTTGCATTTCTGCCAGCAATGAATGAGAAGTCCTTTGCTTCACATCCTTGATGTTGTCAATATTCTGGATTTGAGCTATTCTTATAGATTAGTGGCATCTCATTATTTTAATTTGCATTTCTCTGATAATATATGATGTGCACATCTTTTTATATGCTTATATTTTATCTGTATATTTGGTTTTGAAAGGTATCTTTTAAATACCTCTCTTTTTGTCTCTTTTTCAATTGGGTTGTTTTCTCATTGTTTCATTTAAGAATTTTTGTATGCTTTGGATAATAATCCTATACTAAATATGTCTTTTGCAAATATTTTCTTCTAGTCTGTGACTTCTTTCATTCTTTTGACAGTGCCTTTCACAGAATATAGAATTTTAATTTTAATTAACTTTAGCTTATCACTTCTTTCTTTTATGGATTATGCCTTTGATAATGTATGTAAAAAGTTGCCACTAAGCCCAAGGTCATCTAGATTTTCTCTTATGTTATCTGCTAGGAACTTTCTAGTTTTGCCTTTTACATTTAGGGCTGTGATCCATTTGGAGTCAGTTTTTATGAATGGTGTAAAGTCTGTGGCTAGACTCTTTTTCATTGTTGTTTTTGCATATAGGTGTCCTTTTGTTCTTATACCACTTGATGAAAAACTATTTTTTCTTCCATGTTATTGTTTATGCTCCTTTTTAAAAGAAAAGTTGACTATATTTAAGTGGGTTTATTTCTGAGCTCTCTATTCTGTTCTAGTAATCTATTTGTCTATTTTTTATTGATACCATATAGTTTTTATTACTGTAGTCAGGTATGGCCAGTCCTCCAGCTTTGTTCTCATTCCACAATGTGGTGGCCATTCTAAGTCTTTCTCATTCATAATAAATTGTAAAACCAGTCTGTCAAAATGACAACATAATTTTCTGTGATTTTTACTGGGATTACGTTGATGCTATAAATCAAGTTGGGAAGAACTGATATCTTGACAGTATTTAATCTTTCTATCTGTGAACATGGAATGTCTTCCCATTTATTCATCCATTATTTGTTTTATTTCATTAGAGTTACATAGTTTTCCTTACATTGATTCTGTACATATTTTGCTATATGTATTCCTAAGTATATTATTTTGGGGGGTAATAATGAAAGCGGCATTGTGTTTTTAATTCCAGTTTCCACTTGTTCATTGCTGGAATATAAGAAACTGATTAATTTTTATATATTAATCTTGTATTCTACAACCTTGCTATAATCATTTATTAGTTCCTAGAGTAGTTTTTGTCAGTTATATCAGATTTTCTTCTTAGACAATTATGTCATCTGTGAATAAAGACAGTTTCATTTATTCCTTACTGACCAGTATACCTTTTTTATTTCCTTTTTATGATTTATTAAATTAGGTAGGACTTGTAGTATGATGTTGAAAAGCAGTGGTGGGAAGGAATATCCTTGACTTGTTCCTGATCTTAGTGGAAAAGCCTCATGTAACTAACCAGTAAGTATGAATGTTAGTTGTGGGTGTTTTTTATGTAGTATTTATCACATTGAGGAAATTCATATTTATTTCTAGTTAACTGAGAGTTATTATCATGAATAAGTGTTGGATTTTGTCAAATGCTTTCTCTACATTAACTGATATAAACTTGTAATAATTTTTAACATTTAGAAAGTAGTTTATTTAAGCACTATAAATAGTCTATAGACAACATGTTTTATTTAGTAATAAACTAATTGTTACCAAATGGATATTATTGCTAGCTATAAAACTAGAACTAATAGTTATCATAATTATTCCTCCCCCATCCCATTATCCCACATAATTTTCTCTTAAAAATAAGTCATGTTGTGATGCTGAGGATCTGGTACATGACGAGAAATTAGAAATTCTTTGACCACACTAGGTCTCCTAATAGCTAGTCAGGTACAGGAATACATCTTCATCCATAGGTAAAAGGTAATTCAGTATGCTGGTCTGATTTATTTTACTTTATGTTTATTGTTTTATAATTTAAACTTTTAGGTTCAGGGGGTACATGTGCAGGTTTATTACATGGGTACATTTCATGAAGCTGATGTTTGGGGTATCAACAATTCCATCACCAAAGTAGTGAGCATAGTACCTGATAGATTTTCTGTCCTCATCCCCCTCCAGTAGTTCCCTGTGTCTATTGTTTCCATATTTGTGTCCACATGTACCCAGTTTAGTTCCTACTACTAAGTGAGAACATGTGGTATTTGGTTTTCTGTTCCTGCATTAATTCACTCACAATGATGACCTCCAGCTACATTCTTGTGGCTAGAAACAATATTACTTCATTCTTTTGTGGCAAAATAGTATTCCATGGTTTATATATACCACATTTGCTTTATCCAATCCTCCACTAATGGGCAACTAGGTTGATTCCATGTCTTTGCTATTGTGAATAGTGCTGTAATGAAAATACGGGTGCAGACGTCTTTTTGGTAGAATGATTTATTTTCCTTTAGGTATACACTCAGTAACGGGATGGCTGGATTGAATGGTAGTTCATTTTAAATTATTTGAGTAATCTCCAAAGTGCTTTTGATGCTGGCTGAACTAATTTAGATCCCCATCAATAGTGTGTAAGAATTAGCTTTTCTCTGCAACCTTGCCGACATCTGTTATAGTTTAACATTTTCTTCTTTAGAAAGTGATGTGATGTTTACATTAATTTATTTTTCAAGTACTGAGCAAGTCGTGCATAACTTGAATAAATTCCAGTTGGTTGTAATATATAATTCTTTAGACATGTTTGTGGATTACAGTGACTAATTATTTGAGAATTTTTGTATCTATTTTCATGAAAGTTATGAGTTGGTCATCTTCTTTTCTTGTAATATTCTTGCTTCATTTTGATACTAGGGTGATGCTGGCCTAAAATATTCCCTTTGCTTCTGCCTTCTGAAAGAGATTGCAGAGAATTGTTATAAGTTTTGCCTTAAATATTGATGAAAATAACCAATAAACAAACCCACATCAGCCTTTTCCATTTTCTCTATACTGGTATTTTCACAAAATACACCTTTATATTTTCTGTACGCATTTAACATAGATTTATAATTTCTGCTTTATGACCTGTTTTTTGGTCAGGGAAAAAAAATACTAAAAAGCAAAACATGCATTTATTTATTATTATTATCTTTAATTTTTTGTACCAGCATGTATTTTTATTTTCAATAATTCAGTAATTAAGAGTAATATATTTTTTAAAATTTTGTATTGCATTTTAGGTTTTGGGGTACATGTGCAGGACGTGCAAGATAGTTGCATAGGTACACACATGGCAGTGTGTTTTGCTGCCTTCCTCCCCTTCATCCATACTTGGCATTTATCCCCAGGCTATTCATCCCAAGCTCCCCCACGCTGTCCCTCCCCTATTCCCTCCAAATAGATCCCAGTGTGTAGTACCCCCCTCCCTGTGTCCATGTGTTCTCTTTTTCTCACCTGCCTGTGAGTGAGAATATGTGGTATTTCCTTTTCTGTTCTTGTGTCAGTTTGCTGAGAATGATGTTCATCAGATTCATCCATGTCCTTACAAAGGACATAAACTCATCATTTTTTATTGCTGCATAATATTTCATGGTGTATATGTGCCACATTTTCCGAGTCCAGTCTATCATCGATGGGCATTTGGGTTGGTTCCAGGTCTTTGCTATTGTAAACAGTGCTGCAATGAACATTCGTGTGCATGTGTCCTTATAGTAGAATGATTTATATTCCTTTGGATATATACCCAGTAATGGGATTGGTGGGTCAAATGGAATTTCTATTTCTAGGTCCGAGAGAAATCGCCACACTGTCTTCCACAATGGTTGAACTAATTTACACTCCCACCAACAGTGTAAGAGTGTTCCTATTTCTCCACATTCTCTCCAGCATCTGTTGTCTCCAGATTTTTTAATGATCACCATTCAAACTGGCAAGAGATGGTATCTCAATGTGGTTTTGATTTGCATCTCTCTAATGACCAGTGATGATAAGCATTTTTTCATATGTTTGTTGGCCTCATGTATGTCTTCTTTTGTAAAGTGTCCGTTCATATCCTTTGCCCATTTTTGAATGGGCTTGTTAGTTTTTTCCTGTAAATATGTTTGAGTTCTTTGTAAATTCTGGATATCAGCCCTTTGTCAGTTGGGTAAACTGCAAAGATTTTTTCCCAATATGTTGGATGCCAATTTACTCTAGTGACTGTTTCTTTTTCCGTGCAAAAGCTGTGAAGTTTGATTAGGTCCTATTTATCTATTTTTGCTTTTATTTCCAAGGCTTTTGGTGTTTTGGTCATGAAGTCCTTGCCTACTCCTATGTTCTGAATGCTTTTACCTAGATTTCCTTCTAGGGTTTTTATGGTGTTAGGTCTTATGTTTAAGTCTTTAATCCATCTGGAGTTAACTTTATTGTAAGGTGTCAGGAAGGGGTCCAGTTTCTGCTTTCTGCACATGGCTAACCAGTTTTCCCAACACCATTTGTTAAACAGGGAATCCTTTTCCCATTAATTGTTTTTGTCTGTTTTATCAAAGATTATATGGTTGTAGATATGTTGATTTGCCTCCGATGCCTCTGTTCTGTTCCATTGGTCTATATCTCTGTTTTGGTATCAGTACCATGCTGTTTTGATTACCATAGCCTTGTAGTATAGTTTGAAGGCTGGTAGTGTGATGCCTCCCACTGTGTTCTTTTTGCTTAGAATTGACTTGGCTATACGAGCTCTCTTTTAGTTTCATATGAAGTTCATGGTGGTTTTCTTCAGTTCTGTGAAAAAATTCAATGGTAGCTTGATGGGGATAGCATTGATTCTGTAAATTACTTTGGGCAATATAGCCATTTTTAAGATATTGATTCTTCCCAACCATGAACATGGAATGTTTCTCCATCTGTTTGTGTCCTCCCTTATTTCGTTGAGCAGTGGTTTGTAGTTTTCCTTAAAGAGATCCCTTACATTCCTTGTAAGTTGTATTCCTAGGTATTTTATTCTCTTTGTAGCAATTGTGAATGGCAGTTTGTTCTTGATTTTGTTCTCTTTAAGTCTCTTATTGGTGTATAGAAATGCTTGTGATTTTTGCACATTGATTTTATATCCTAAGACTTTGCTGAAGTTGCTTATCAGTTTCAGGAGTTTTGGGGCTGAGGTGATGGGATCTTCTAGGTATACTATCATGTCGTCTGCAAATAGAGACAATTTGGCTTCCACCTTTCCTATTCAAATACCCTTTATTTCTTTTCCTTGCCTGATTGCTCTGGCTAGCACTTCCAGTACTATGTTGAATAGGAGTGGTGAGAGAGGGCATCTTTGTCTAGTGCCGCATTTCAAAGGGAATGCTTCCAGATTTTGCCCATTAAGAATGATATTGGCTGCTGGTTTGTCATAAATACCTTTTATTACTTTGAGATATGTTCCATCAATACCACGTTTATTGAGGGTTTTTAGCATAAAGGGCTGTTGAATTTTGTCAAATGCCTTCTTTGTGTCAATTGAGATAATCATGTGGTTTCTGTTTTTGGTTCTGTTAATGTGGTGAATGACGTTTGTAGACTTGCATATGTTGAACCAGTTTGCATCCTGGGATAAATTTTACTTGATCATGATGGATAAGTTTCTTAATGTGCTGTTGCAATTGGTTTTCCAGTATTTTATTGAAGATTTTTGCATCTATGTTCATAATAGATATTGGCCTGAAGTTTTCTCTTCTTGTTGAGTCTTTGCTGCGTTTTAGTATCAGGATGATGTTTATCTCATAAAATGATTTGGGAAGGGTTCCCTCTCTTTGAATTAATTGGAATAGTATCAGGGGGAATGGTACCAGCTCCTCTTTGTGTGTCTGTTAGAATTCGTCTGTGAACCCATCTGAACATTTGCTTTTTTGTGTGTGGTAGGCTCTTAGTTGCTGCCTCGACTTCAGACCTTGTTATTGGTCTATTCATAGTTTTGGCTTCCTCCTTGTTTAGGCTTGGGAGGACACAGGTGTCCAGGAATTTGTCCATTTCTTCCTGGTTTACTAGTTTATGTGCATAAAGTTGTATGTAGTATTCCCTGATGATGGTTTGAATTTCTGTTGAATCTGTGGTAATTTTCCCTTTATTAATTTTTATTGCATCTATTTGGTTGTTCTCTCTCTTATTTTTTATCAGTCTGGCTAGTGGTCTTTCCATTTTGTTGATCTTTTCGAAAAACCAGCTCTTGGATTTATTGATTTTTTTGAAGTTTTTTTCTTGTCTCTATCTCCTTCAGTTCTGCTCTGATCTTATTTATTTCTTGTCTTCTGCTAGGTTTTGAATTTTTTTGATCTTGCTCCTCTAGCTCTTTCAATTTGATGATAAAGTGTCTATTTTGGATCTCTCCACTCTTCTCATGTGGGCACTTATTGCTATATATTTTCCTCTACAAACTGCTTTAAATTTGTTCCAGATATTCTAATATGTTGTGTCTTCATTCTCGTTGGTTTTGAAGCACTTCTTTATTCCTGCCTTCATTTCATTTTTTATCCAATCAGCATTCAGGAGCCAGTTGTTCAGTTTTCATGAAGCTGTGTGATTATGAGTTTGTTTCTGAATTCTGAGTTCTAACTTGATTGCACTATGATCTGAGAGACTGTTTGTTATGATTTCAGTTGTTTTACATTTGCTGAGGAGTGCTTTACTTCCAATTATGTGGTCAATTTTGGAGTAGGTGTGATGTGGTGCTGAGAAGAATGTATATTCTGTGGACTTTGAGTGGAGAGTTCTGTAAATGTCTATCAGGTTTGCTTGTTCCAGGTCTGAGTTCAAGCCCTGGATATTCTTGTTAATTTTCTGTCTGGTTTATCTGTCTGATATTGACAGTGGAGTGTTAAAGTCTCCCAATATTATTGTGTGGGAGTCTAAGTCTCTTTATAAGTCATTAAGAACTTGCCTTATATATCTGGGTGATCCTGTATTGGGTCCATATATATTTAGGATCATTAGCTCTTTTTGTTGCATCAATCCTTATTGCAATATAATGACCATTTTTGTCTCTTTTTATCTTGGTTGCTTTAAAGTCTATTTTATCAGAGATGAGAATTGTAACTCCTGCTTTTTTTGCTTTCCATTTGCTTGGTAAATCTTCCCCCATCCCTTTATTTTGAGCCTTTGTATGTGCGATGGGTTTCCTGAATACAGCACACTGATGGGTTTTTTTTTTAACCAATTTAGCACTCTGTGTCTCTTGATTGGTGCATATAGCTTATTTACCTTAACGGTTAATATTGTTATGTTTGAATTTGATACTGCCATTTTGATTCTAGCTGGCTTTTTTGTCCATTTGTTGATGCATATTCTTCATTTTGTTGATGCTCTTTAGCATTTGATATGTTTTTAGAATGGCTGGTACTGGTTGTTCCTTTCTAGGTATAGTGCCTCTTTCAGGAGCTCTTGTAAAGCAGGCCTGGTGGTGACAAAATCTCTGAGTACTTGTTCCTTCGTGAAGGATTTTATTTTTATTTTTTCACTTATGAAACTCAGTTTGGCTGGATATAAAATTCTGGGTTGGAAGTTCTTTTATTTAAGAATGTTGAATATTGGCCCCCACTCTCTTCTGACTTGTAGTGTTTCTGCTGAGAGATCTGCTGTGAGTCTGATGAACTTCCCTTTGTGTGTGACCTGACCTTTCTCTCTGGCTGCCTTTAGTATTTTCTCTTTCATTTCAACCCTGGCGAGTCTGATGATTATGTGCCTTTCGGTTGCTCTTCTTGGATAATATCTTTGTGGTGTTCTCCGTATTTCCGGGAGTTGAGGATTTGCCTGCCTTGCTATGTTGGGAAAATTTTCCTGGATAATATTCTGAAGAGTGTTTTCCAGCTTGGATTCATTCTCTTCATCACATTCTGGTACACCTATCATACGTAGGTTAGGTCTCTTCACATAGTCCTACATTTCTCAGAGATTTTGTTCATTTGTTTTTGCACTTTTTTTCTCTAATTTTGGTTTCTCTTTTGATTTCATTGAGTTGATCTTCGACTTCTGATATTCTTTCTTCTTCTTGTTCAATTCGGCTGTTGAAACTTGTGCATGCTTCGCAAAGTTCTCATGTTGTGTTTTTCAGCTCCTTCAATTCATTCATATTCCTCTCTAAGTTGTCCATTCTTGTTATCATTTCCTCGAATCTTTTTCAAATCTTTTTTCAAGGTTCTTAGTTTCTTTGCATTGATTTATAACATGTTCTTTTAGCTCACTGAAGTTTCTCATTATTCACCTTCTGAAATATGATTTCATCATTTTGTCACTCTCATTTTCTGTCCAGCTTTGTTCCCTTGCTGGTGAGAAGTTTTTGTCCTTTCTAGGAGGTGAGATGTTTTGGTTTTGGGTGTTTTCCTCCTTTTTGCACTGGTTTCTTTTTATCTTTGTGGATTTATCCACTGTCATCTTAGTAGTTGCTGACTTTTCAGTTGGGTCTCTGAGTGGACACCCAGATTGTTGATGATGAAGTATCTCTGTTACTTAGTTTTCATTCTAAGGGTCTAGCCCCTCTGCTGTATGAGTGCTGAAGTCCACTCCAGGCCCTGGTTGTCTGGGGTACACCTGTAACAGCTGTGGAACAGTGAGGAATGCTACCAGTTTCTTCTTCTGCTATCTTTGTCCCAGAATGATGCCCACCAAATGTCAGTCTGATTAGTCCTTTGTTGAGGTGACTCTTTGGATATACAGGGGTCAGGGAGTTGCTTTTGGAGATGGTCTGTACTTTATTGGAGCTCCAGTGCTGAGCTGTGAGCTCCATTGTTTATTCAGGGTTGTTGGGCAAATGTGTTTATGTCTGCTGCAGAAGAACTCATAAAACCCTTTTTTTTCCTCAGATGCTCTGTCTCATGGAGTTTGGGCTTTCTTTATGAATATCTGTTGCACTGTCCTGCCTAGCTAGGAAGCAGTCTATTTACTATTCACCCACCTGGGCTCTGCCCTGCTAGCGTGTGTCTGCCCTGCTGCCACGGGGCTCTTTTCTACTGTGGTGCACTCCACCCTGTTGGCGGAGTCTCTCTGTTATGGCTGGTTGCCTCAGTAATGGCAGGTTGCATCAGCAATGGTCATGTACCTCAGTAGGGGTGGATTGCATCTGTAGTGGCAGACACCCCTCCCCCACCGAGCTGCATCATCCTGTAATCAACTGAGCCTGTAGAAAAACTCTAAACCTCGAGCACCTCAAATTGCCACCCTGCTTGTCCCCATGAGTGTGGGAACCGCCGAGGCTGATGACCTGGCTCCCTGCCTCAGAGTCCCTCTTCTCTCTCTTTCTATTTTTCTCTCCAAGTTGAATGGTTTACTCTCTCACAGGCACCCCAGTCACCTGCTGATTGGGCACTGGGATCCATGTGATCTCCCATGCTGTGGCCCACTGCACCGGCTCAAATCACTTTTCCCAGGAATCTCCTGGTCTGGCTCACCATCCAAGTCCCGTTCAATCAGATAGTACATGCCAATGTGCTCTCCCAAATCTCAGATTGCTGGTTTAACAAGGCACCTAGACCAGTGAGTTTTGTGCCCGGTGCCACTGTGCTAAGGTGCTGGCCAATATGGCTGCAGAATCCGAAAGAGCTGTGCTGCTCTCCTGTGTCTCTCCTACACCTGGGAATTTTCCCATTCTGTGGGCAACAAAGGTCTGTCTGAAAATGTGGCTAGGACTCACCCTCTGCACCTTCACTGAGAGCTGCAATCCTGAGTTGTTTCTATGGCGCCATCTTTTAAACCCCTCCCAAAACATGCATTTATAGTGACTTTAGTTTTGCTTGATATAAAGTTATTGATTCACAGTGTTTTATTTTCTTTCAGCACGTTAGATATGTCATCCTGACAGCTTTTGACCTTCATGGTTCCTCATGAGAAATTAGCTATTAGACCCCAACTTGTGCTCCTCAGATGAGATCAAGGTGAGAATAGTGGATATCTTTAGGATGGAGGGCTTCTGATTTACCCAAAACCACTGACATGGGGAGTCAAGGAAAGAAAAGAACACTTATTACATCAGAAAGAAAAGGTGTAGGCTGTTCTATTTTAAGTTGGCTGTAGACTCCCCATTGCATGTAGCTTGACAGAACTACTATGGCTCAGAGGGTAGCATGTGAGTTAATCATCCACTGCATTCAGTTTTTCTGGTTCTGTAGTTTTTAGAAATTTTCTTGTAAACTTTTATCTTTGGTTTCTAGTGTTAAATTTTGTCCCTCTGTTTGTACCTCTTTATTGCTATTTTAATGAAAACATAGGACAAAAAAAATGTATGTAATAATAATATAATAAAGCATTGAATTTTAACTTCATTTATTTATTTATAGACAGGGTTTTGCTCTGCACTCAGGCTGGAATGCAGTGGTACAATCACAGCTCATTGCAGCCCCTAACACCTGGGCTCAAGCAGTCCTCCTACCCAGCTTCTCAAATGACTATAATTATAGATGCACACCACCATGCCCAGCTAATTATAAAGATTTTTTTTGGCAGAGATGGAGCCTCACTATGTTGCACAGGCTTGTCTTGAATCCCTAGCCTCAAACAATCCTCCCACCTTGGCTTTCCTCAGCACTGGCATTACAGGCATGAGCCACCATGCCCAACATGTTTATAGATAATTGAATGGCTTTTACATCACAAATAAATAAAACATTAAGAAGAAACCTGGAGAAAATTATGACTGATGAGAAAATAGAAGAGAATTCATCAGAATAGTTATTCCTCTTTGCCTTGTGGAGGGGCAGGCAAGAGTGAGCTTGTCAGGAAGAGCCAGGTTCTAGTCCCTTTGGGTATATTAATCTCTGTGGTTTAGCTGAAATATATTTGGACACTAATCAAGTAGTGTTGTAAGGGTCTCTCATATTTCACATCAGATTTTACACTAAATGTTTCTGTTCTGACAAGAGAATATAAACTGATTCTCAGGTCTTTTAGTATGGTGACAGGTACTAATATGTAGTTACACTTGGAAAATGGCTCAATGCTAAAACTCTTGCATAAAAATTCTGAAGCCTCCAAGCTTGCTGAGAGAAGGCAGGGGAAGGGGTTTTGCCAAAGTGATTCAACTGAAAACATTTTCCCTTTTTTTCTTAACCCTCCAGTAAAAAAGTTTAAAGCATTTCTTATTCTAAAAGCGAAGAAAAGAAAATTCCCTCCAGTAACAAGGATATTTTATTTTATACTTCTCAGCCAAGTTAAAATGTTCAATTCTGGGGACTGATGCTAAAAATTTTGCCAACATTTTATTTGGGTTTAATAGGATAGATTACCTCAAAGCTTCCTAGAGTCAAAATAAGCAACAAGCACAGATTATTGAAGACAGAGAGTATAAGGTCTTCCAGAAATCACAAAGAAAACTCAAGTTAAGGAGCAAAACCACAAGAGTTCAACTTGATTTTAACCCTCACATTTCCTGGAAATCATGCATGAAAACCCAGGTTTGGCAATAAATCT
The DNA here is from genome assembly GCA_031835075.1 of Saguinus oedipus. Classification (NCBI taxonomy): domain Eukaryota; kingdom Metazoa; phylum Chordata; class Mammalia; order Primates; family Cebidae; genus Saguinus; species Saguinus oedipus. The sequence goes on from CM063171.1 coordinate 25,445,348, forward strand.
GTTAAATAATTGAGCTGAGGTCAAAATGAACAATGTGTGTGGTGGAGCAGAGTGGGTTGAGGCTGGAAGGGCAAGTGGCCAGATCACTTAGGTGTGCACAGAGTTAAAGGGCCTTACAGGAGTTCAAGGCCAGCCTGAAAAAACATAGCAAGACCCTACCTCTAAGGAAAAACAAAAGATTTTTTTTTTTAAATTAGCCAGGGTTGATCGCATGTGTCTGTACTCCCAGCACTTTGGGAGGATGAGGCAGAAGAATTTCTTGATGCCAAGAGTTGAAGGCCAGCCTGAGAAACACAGTGAGACCTCATATGTACAAAAACAAAATAACCATAAATTAGCCAGGCATGCTGGTGGATCATAAAGTTTCTACTTTTAGCTACTTGGGAGGTTGATGCAGGAAGATCACTTGAGCACAAGAGTTCCAGGCTGCAGTGAGCTATGATTATTCCACTGCACTCCAGCCTGGGGAATGAGTGAGACCCCAACTCTAAAAATCAAATAAATGCATAGAAAGAAAAGCTGGCCTTGAAAGGGATCACCTGAATGAGTGGAGCAAGGTTCTTAAATGGAGTTTTGATCCGCTGCCACTACCACTGTTTATTTGAACCTTAAAAACCATTAGAGAGTTTCTTCTTAAATTATTTGAGAAGTCAGTGAATACAAAGGAAACTGGCAAAATCAGCAGCTGATTTTCTTTTAATTCAGGCAACTGAGGTGCTGTGCTCTTTCTCTCTTTTCTATTATTTTTTTCTTTGAGATGGAGTCTCACTCTGTCACCAGAGTGCAGTGGAACAATCTTCATTCATTGCAACCTCCACCTCCCGGGCTCAAGCCAGCCTCCCATCTCAGCCTCCCAAGTATCTGAGATTACAGGTGCTCACTACCACACCCAGCTATGTTTTGTATTTTTAGTAGAGATGAGGTTTCGCTGTGTTGCCAAGGCTGGTCTTGAACTTCTGACCTCAACTGATCTACCCACCTTGGCTTCCCAAAATGCTTGGGATTACAGGCATGAGCCACCACACGCAGTCTGCTCTGCTTTTTCTTTATGGCACCATCTGGTTTACTTTCTCAGGAATGGCTTTGATTTTATTCCCACCTTCTAGCCTGCTATTGGCATGAAACTTCCTCACGCGTCCAGTTCATGTAGAGCCAATCTGCTGCTGGGTCTAAATGATACCAGATGGTGTGAAGAAAACTGAGCAATTTCCTTGAACACTGGATGAGTCTAACGTTGGAAGAGTGGCAAATACCCAAGACAGGCTACAGTTTCCTCTTTGGTCAGGAGGTAGGAAGGGAAGGAAGATGTGGATAAGAGAATTTTGAACACAGACTACTCTGGGTGGGTGCCTTATTCTCTAGTTTGCTTTTCTGCAGAAATGCCAAGCAGCTCAAATCTCTCCAGTTGCCTATCTGATATTACCTAAATGGTCTAAAGGCATGACTAAAACCAAAGTCAATATCCCCCACCTCTTCTGAAACCAGAATCCTGGAAGCCTGCCAATACCACCAAGTAGCCTGGATGTTACACCTGAATCACTGTCTCCTTCAAGCCAGGAGAGTCACCAGGGCCTACAGAATCTTCTTCCTCAATTTTTCTTGGGTTTGCCCTCTTCTCTATAACTCACTCTCACTTTCTGAGTTTAGGCTACCCACATTATTCCCCTGGATCAATGCAAAGTCATAACTGTCTCAGGCAAGTGTGCCAAGACTTTGGGTCTTTGCACATGCTGATCCCTCTGTATGGAACACACTGTCCCCACACTTCCTGGTTAACTTTTGGTGGAGTTTTGTTCTTGTCACCCATACTGGAGTGCAGTGGTGCAGTCTTGGCTCACTGCAACTTCTGCCTCCCAGGTTTTGAGAAATTCTCCTGCCTCAGCCTCCCCAGTAGCTGAAATTACAGGTGCCCAACACCATGCCCAGGTAATTTTTGTATTTTTATTAGAGCAGGGTTTTTCATATTGCCCAGGCTGGTCTCAAACTCCTGACCTCAGGTGAACCACCAGTCACAGCCTCCCTAAGTGCTGGGATTACAGGTGTGAGTCACCACATCTGGCTCCTAATTAACTTGTTTTCCTGGAAGCTTTCCCACCCTTCCAACAATCATCATACAAAAAGTATAGATGGGATCCGTCTGTGAAGGCAAATTTTATGCATCAACTTGAGCACACCACAGGATGCACAGATTAAACAGGTTTTCTGGATGTGAGGGTACTTCCAGATGACACCAGCATTTTAATTGGTGGACTGAGTAAGGCAGATTACCCTTCCTAGTGTAACTGGGTATTATCCAATTCCTTGAGAGTGACAGAACCCAAAGGCAGAAGAGGAGGAATTTGCCCCTTTACTTCCTGCCTGCCTGCTGAGCTGGGAAGTCCCGTCTCATCTTCCCCTGTCTTTGGAATTAGACTTATACCATCAACTCTTGTGGTTCTCAGGCCTTCAGACTCAGAGCAGAATTGATACCATGGGATTTCCTGGGTCTCTAGCTTGCAGGCAGCAGATCATGGGACCTCTCATTTTCCCAAATTGCATAAGCCAGTTTCTCATGATCACTCTCCTTTCTCTGGAGAACCCTGAGTACTACAGTGTCAATTTCAGGAATGGTGTTACATTCAGAGTGGGAGGGAAAGTGAGAAAGCTAGAGTAAGCTGGGGCAAGAGCAGCTGTTCTAAGGTTTTATTTCTTTTTCTTTTCTTTCTTTTTTTTTTTAGATAGAGTCTCACTCTGTCACGCAGGCTGGAGTCCAATGGTGTGATCTCAGCTCACTGCAACCTCCACCTCCCAGGTTCAAGCAATTCTCATGCCCCAGCCTCTGGAATAGCTGGGATTGCAGGTGTGCACCACCATGCCTGGCCAAGTTTTTTTATTTTTGGTAGAGACAGGGTTTTACTATGTTGCCCAGACTAGTCTCACACTCCTGGCCTCATATGATCTACCCACCTCAGACTCCCAAAGTGCTGGAATTGCAGACATAGCCACCATGCACAGCCTCTAAACTTTAATTTCTTGAAAATGAAATAGAGCCAGGTGTGGTGACTCATGCTTGTAATCCCAGCACTTCGGGAGGCTGAGGTGAGAAGATTGCCCAAGACCAGGAGTTGAGGACATGCCTGGGCAATATAGCAAAACCCTGTTTTTACAAAAAATAATAAAATAAAATATTAGCTGAGAATGGTTAATTAGTCCATTTTCACATCGGATTACTCCATTTTCACAATGCCAATAAAGACATACTGGAGACTGGGTAATTTATGAAGAAAAAGAAATTTAATGAACTCGGTTCCATGTGGCTGGGGAGGCCTCACAATCATGGCTGAACATGAATGACACATCTTATATGGTGGCAGAAAAGAGAGAATTAGAAACAAGCAAAAATAAAAACCATTTATAAAACCATCAGATCTTCTGAGACTTATTCACTACCAGGAGAACACTATGAGGGAATCTGCCCCCATGATTCAATTATCTCCCACCAGGTCCCTCCCACAACCCTTGGGAATTGTGGGAGCTGCAATTCAAGATGAGATTTGGGTGGGGACACAGCCAAACTGTATCACTGTCTATCCCACTTCAGGAGGGTGATGTGTTGAGCCTGTGAAGACCTTGGACCCAGCCAGGGGGACCAATGCTGTAGTGTGGTTCTCAGGGAAGGTGAGTCCTTTGTCTCTGTCAGAGAAGAGCCCAGCTCCATGGCACCAGATGCTGGCTGACTAGATGAAGAGACTGAAGTTTACCTCCCAACATGGCTTATCAGAGAGGATAAAATATTGCTGGACAGGCCAGAGAAACTAAAACAAAAACAAACATAAGCACAGAGCATCCCTGATTTTGACAAAGGCATGAGAACCAGGGGAAGAAGGATGGGAGGTGGAGAACATATATATATATATTTTTTTTTTCTTTTTTTTCTGTTGACAAGTTGTTTTTATTAACAATCCATTGACAGATAAATGGATGAACAAAAATGTGACATATATATTGCAATGGAATATTTATTCTTAAAAAAGAAGTAAATTCTGCCGGGTGAAGTGGTTCATGCCTGTACTCCCAGCACTTTGGGAGGCTGAGGTGGGTAGGTTATGAGGTCAGGAGTTTGAGACCAGCCTGGCCAACATGGTGAAAGCCTGTCTCTACTAAAAGTACAAAAATTAACAGGGCTTGTTGTTGCCTGCCTGTAATCTTAGCTACTTGGGGGAGCTGAAATGAGAATCTCTTGAACCCCTGAGGCAGAGGTTGCAGTGAGCCAAGATGGTGCCACTGCACTCCAGACTGGGCAACAAAGTGAGACTCTGTTTCAAAAAAAAAAAAGAAAAAAAGAAAGAAACAAAATTAAATTCTAACATGCTACAATATGGATAAACCTTGAGGACATTATGCTAAGTGAAATAATGCCAGTCACAAAGAGACAAATATTATATACATAATTTCATTTATACAGGGTGCCAGAGTAGTCGAATTCATAGAGACAGCACAATGGTGGTTGCCAGAGGCTGGGTGGAAGAGGTAGCTGGGAGTCATTTCAGTTGGTATGATGAAAAAGTTGTGAAGATGGAGGATGGTGATGCTTGCATAATAATGGGAATATACTTAAAGCCACGTACACTTTAAAAATGATTAAATTTATATTTTTAAAATAAAATATAATTTGATATATATAAAGTACATTTCCCAGAGAGAAGAGATGAGAGAGCATGAGAATTCTGTGCCCCCAGAAAATTTGTATATCTGAGTCATGGGAGGTCATTTCGTTTGTTCAGTTATTTCTTTAGCAAATATTTTCTGAGCACCTACTATATACAGTGCACAGTGTTAGATGCTGAAAATGCAGCAATGTGCAAAATAAGCTGTGGTGTGGCTGAGGAAGATTATTTTGATTCTTTCAGCCACACTGCTGAGACCATTTGTCCATCTGAGGTCACAAATGAGATGGAGTCTGCGCACAGCCCCTCTACATCCCACACAGCACCACCCCTATCCTCTCTTATGGGAAAGCACTGTAGACACCTCCTCTGCCCCCTACTCCCTGTGATCTGTTTGATTGTTTGTTTTCTGATGGAGTCTCTCCCTGTCACCCTGGCTGGAGTGCAATAGCTCGATCTCAGCTCACTGTAGCCTCTGCCTTCCAGGTTCAAGCGATTTTTCTGCTTCAGCCTCCTGAGTAGCTGAGATGACAGGCACCACCACACCACCAGCTAATTTTTATTTTTATTTTTTTGTAATTTTAGGTAAAGATAGGTTTCACCATGTTCAAGCTGGTCTGGAGCTCCTTGAGTCTGATCCACCAGCCTCAGACTCCCAAAGTGCTGGGATTACAAGTGTGAGTCAACACACCTGGCCCCATGTTCTGTTTGAAATACCCTAGCTTGGCTATAATTAATACATTTTAAACAATCCTGATAATTCTATTTTGCCCACCCTGAGCTATGTTGCCCACTCTGAGCTATTCAGGGCATTCTGTTCTGAGAGCTTGTCTGAGACACCTGGCATCTTTGCAACCAATTTTCTGAGAAACAGAGCCCACTGGCCCCTGTACTTCATGTACATTCTGTTTTGCAACTGTTTAACTGCTTACCCCACATGGCTCCAGAGCTCCTCAGTGGTTAGTACCCATGTCTATCTTCTTGGTCCTAGGAAGCTCACAAATGAAAGCAGGGTTCTTGACTGGTGCAGCCAGCCAGGTCTAAACACTGCTGCAGGACAAATTACCAAAGTGCAGTTGGAGCTCTTTGGCCACACACTGAGCTATGCTTGGGGTCTGGAGCATGGGCCCAGGTGTGGAGTACCAGAAGCTACAGGTGTGTAACTGGGAGCCTAGAATGCAGTTGTTTTCTCTGCTCAGGGCACTGTCTAGTGATTAAAACCCAGGTGCCTTGGGCCGGGCATGGTGACTCACCCCTGTAATCCCAGCACTTTGGGAGGCTGAGGTGTGCAGATTGTCTGAGCTTAGGAAATTAGTACCAGCCTAGGAAACATGGCAAAACCCCATCTCTACTCAAAATGCAAAAAATTAGCCAGGCAGTGGTGGCATGTGCCTGTAATTCCAGCTACAGGGGAGGCTGAGGCACAAGAATCACTTGCACCCAGGAGGTAGAGGTTGCAGTGAGCCGAGAGATCATGCTACTGCACTCCAGCCTAGGAGACAGAGTGAGATTCCATCTTTAAATAAATTTAAGAAAGACTTTGGGAGGCCAAGTTTGGTGGTTCACCTGAGGCCAGAAGTTCGAGAACAGCCTGGCCAGCATGGTGAAACCCCTTCTGTACCGAAAATACAAAACAATTAGCTGGGCATTGTGGCACATGCCTGTAGTCCCAGATACTCAGGAGGCTGAGGCAGGAGAATCCCTTGAGCCTGGGAGGCAGAGGTTGCAGTGAGCTGAGATCAGGCAATTGCACCCCAGCCTGAGTGACACAGTGAGACTCCAACTCAAAAAAAAAAAAAAAAGAAGAAAAAAGGAAAAGAAAAAAGAAAGAAATCCCAGGTGTCTTGTGTTGTAAAACCAGGGAGTGCAAGACAGAACTTGGCCTCAGGTCTGCAGCAGCAGACACTAATCCTATGTCACTCAAAACAAAGTCCCTTGCTACAAGCAGACCTTCCAGATTGGGCAGAGAATCCATGGGCACCTCTTTCTAATTGTGTGTGTGGCTGAATCACAAACCTGTATGGAAAAGAAAAGACTTCAAAGTTTATTTTGCTACAAAACCATGAACAAATTTCAATGGGATTCAAAGGTAGGTTCGCATCTTAAGAGGAAATTTTGTTTTACCTTGAACACTTATCCAGCTTGGGCCCACACTGAACAAGTCTTTGGGGGTTCCTTGTCCTCATCTCAGTGTATCAGGATTCGAGACACTGAGTTCTGTGGTCAGCCCTCTGCTGTGCGGTTTGTTATACAGGAAACTCCTGGGTGAATTGCCCAGAAAAAAAAATTCATAACTAGGTGCTAGATTATAATAAAAAAAATGAAACATGGCAGATTGGAGAGAATAACTTCTAAGCCATCATCTCACTGGAATTTTCCACATGCCCCCTTTGATGGAGCGAAATGCATAAATAAAAGTGTGTTTTATGCCTGAAACATTCTATTTTTAGAATTTTTAAAACAATAACAGGTGCTTAGTGAATTCGCCTCATGAGCTACCCCAAGAATGTATATAAAATGCAATATTTAAAACAGGGTACCCCAGGGGACACTGGGAGATCCAACCCAAAAAAACTGGAAACTCAGTCTTTTGCTAAAAACAAGACATCTGGAAAAATGTGGGATAACATTTTTGAGAAGTAAAGAAAATATGAGATGCTTCATCGTTCTTGAAAACAGGAGGCCAACTTCTGGTCCAAATTTGGGCAGTAAACCCATAGTCTCAGCTACTTGGGAGGCTGAGGTGGGAAGATCACTGGAGCCCAGGCATTTGATGCCAGTCTGGGCAATAGATTGAGACCCTGTGTCTGCCAAAAAAATTAAAATTAAAACAAACTGGGTGCTGTGGGACGAGCCTGAAGCCTCAGCTATTCAGAAGGCTGAGGCAGGAGGATTGCTTGAGCCCAGGAGTTCAAGACCAGCCTGGGAAACATACTGAGACCCCATCTCTAAAATACTTTTTAAATTAGCCATGCATAATTGTGCCCACCTGTAGTCCCAGTTACCGAGGAAGTCGAGGTAAAAGGATTGCTTGAGCCCAGGTGTCTGAGGCTGCAGTGGGCTATAATTGCAGCACTGTACTCCAGCCTGGGTGACAGAGAAAGACCCTGTCTTTAGAAAAGAAGGAAGGAAGAAACAAAGGAAGGAAGGATACATAAAAGAAAGAAAGAAGGAAAGAAAGAAGAAAAGAAAGAGAAAAGGAAAGAAGAGAAAGGAAGAAAGAAGAGAAGGAAAGGAAGAGAAAGAGAGAGAGAGGAAGGGAGGGAGGGAAGGAAGGAAGTAAAGAAAGAAGGAAGGAAGGAGAAAAGGAAGGAGGGAAGGAAGGAAGAAAGGAAGGAAGGAAGGAAGGAAGGAAGGAAGGAAGGAAGGAGAAAATAGGCCATGTATGGTGGCTCTCCCAGTGTGAGGGATTACTTTGGGAGGCCAAGGCAGGCCGATCACAAAGTCAGGAGTTCTAGATGATCCTGGCTAGTATGGTGAAACCCCATCTCTACTAAAAATACACACACACACACACACACACACACACACACACACACACACACACAATAGCCAGAGAAGGTGGTGGGCACCTGTAGTCCCAGCTACTTGGGAGGCTAAGGCAGGAGAATCACTTGAACCTGGGCTTGTTAGAACAACAATTACTGGGACATTAGTCTACTTTAGGAAGAGGGAAAAAGAGACCTGTGCCTCCTGCAGCCGCTCTCTTCTTGCCCTCTCTCCCTGTTCATGGCTGGCTCACCTCAACATCAGGCACCCCTTCACCCTCATTAGCCATTAAAAGGCAATGGCAGGTGGCCGGTTCCCTGAGACCATTAAGTGAATTTCTCACAATCACCAGAGATTGTGACTCTCTTCCTTCTGTGGTATTAGGAATAATTAGAAACCACTAGCAACCTATACTGGAATTGCTGTTATAGTAGCCAGAAAAAAAAAGGAAATAAATAAATAGCAGGAAATTGTGCTCGTTATTCAGTAACTTTTAGTAAGGCTTTCTCCGATGGAAAAATAATTAAATAAACCTCTCTTCTTGGAATCTGGGCTTGTTTCCCCCAACTTTCTTCTGAATTCGGATTCATGTGACCTTTGGGAAGGTGACTGCCTTCCTTTATTTTCACACTTGCCAAGACAAAGACTGAAAGCTCATCTTTGATGCTCTCTCCAACTGGTAAATCCTTAAGGAATAAACAAAACCTTTTGGCTGCAAGATATGAAACACTTGACATAAACCATTTTGCATTGTTTCATTTACAAACAGTGGACACCAAAAGAAAGACTTTATCATAACTGCCTCTTGGGACTTGTGTTCAAAAAGGAGCTTCCATCTTCTAGTGTAATTCACTGGAGAAAGTTGGACCCTCTCAGTAGGGAGCATTCACTCTGTCTTCTTTCAGATAAAACAGAGGGGAAGGCTTATCTGCTTTACTTTTCTTCTGGCTTCAGAGAAACCTGAAGCTAGGGAGGCATGTCATTCAACATAACCTAGATGGTGGAGGAGTCCCACCTTCTGTGATTTCCCCAGTTGGTAGCACCAATCACTCTTCCAGTTCTCTCCTCTGCTCTCCTGGCCTCTGTTTAACAGGTCTGAGCACCCTGGAAAAGGCATTCTGGACTTGACAGATGCCAGCATCCTCCAAGAAATGGTGAGCTACCAGCCTCCTCTTGAAATTCACAGAGACTGTCAGGTGGATCAAACTGATGGGCAGCCCCATGACACCAGATGCCCCGTGTGTTTCCAAAGTAAGCCAGCAATCCAGAGAAGACCTTCAGAGGATGGTGTCTGCATCCCTTTAAGAATTTTCTTTGTCTCTCTCAAGTCCAGGAATGGAGCAGTATCACAGCTGCATCTTGTGTTCTCTAAAATATTTCTTCCTAATTAGCCTGTTCTTCTATCCCACTGGAAAATATCAGCCTCTGCATTTTTTACCACCTTCCTCAGCCTCCCAAAGTGCTGGGATTACAGGTGTGACTCACCATGCCCGGCCCTTGATGCTTCTTTTCTAATTCCGATGGATTCTTCTCTTCTGGAGCAGTTGAGCAATCAGGTGTGGAGAGAAGGTGGCTACAGTAAGGTTTTTAGGTTATGGACTCTGAGCTCAATGGGGATCACTGCAGAGGTCAATGAGAATGTTCTGATTTGAGGTCTTCTCAGACAGCTGTCTGAAAAGGGGTCTCAGCTCTGCAAATTTTCTGGTTGTATACAACCAGGATGTGCTGAAGTCTAGATGTTTAATCTTAGTTCATCTGTATCATTACAGTGGCATAGGAAGAGGGGCCCTTCCTTTCAGGGAGATTCCAGACCCTTCCTGTATCTTGGTGAAATGGTGAAAAATATCATGAGTGTAGGCCTTTGGTGAAATAGTGTGGCAAAATGACCCAATGGGGTTTGAGACCTGCAGTTAAGATGAGCAGAGCTTAGCATTTTCTGCAAGAAAGGAGAGCAAGGACACAGCAAACACGGGTCCCACATGTGGCACATGTGACCACATGTGGTCAGGCTAGTCCAAACCAGGGAGCTGTCGCAGGTGGTTACATTCTTTATTTCTGTACATGTCCTCAGAGGGCCTCAGGAAAACTGCTAGAGTTAAGTGAAGAGCAATGGGCAAAACTGTCTTTGATTTATGTCCTGAGTCTGGACTTTTTTTTTTTTTTTTTTTTTTTTGCAATTTACAAATTATATTTTTAAATAGACAATACGAAAATAAAACATTCCTTATAATAGCCCACATTTCTGTTTAAAGAATCGAATTTTGGTAGAGAGTAAAGGACTTTAAAAAATAAAACACCAAATATTTTATCTTGCTTTTGGTTTTGCATATGCCTGGAGACTCTCATAAGAAACTTGTCAAACCCTTCTGCTAAAAGTTGTGTGATATATATTACAGAGTTAGGTTAAAAAGCATACTCAAAGTGTTTATGATTTTTCTAATAAATATTATAGAAAAAAAAATTGGCAGGGTTTTTTCTTTTTTTTTTTTATTGCATTATAGGTTTGGGGGTACATGTGCAGAACGAGCAAGATAGTTGCATAGGTACACACATGGCAGTGTGCTTTGCTGCTTTCCTCCCCTTCACCCACACTTGGTATTCATCCCCAGGCTATCCCCCCCAGCCCCCCCCTGCTGTCCCTCCCCCATTCCCCCCAACAGTCCCCAGTGTATAGTAGACCGCCTCTCTGTGTCCACGTGTTCTCATTTTTCTCACCCACCTATGAGCGAGTATATGCGGTATTTCTTTTTCTGTTCTTGTGTCAGTTTGCTGAGAATGATGTTCTCCAGATTCATCCATGTCCCTACAAAGGACACAAACTCATCATTTTTGATTGCTGCATAATATTCCATGGTGTATATGTGCCACATTTTCCCAGTCCAGTCTATCATCGTTGGGCATTTGGGTTGGTTCCAGGTCTTTGCTATTGTAAACAGTGCTGCAATGAACATTCGTGTGCATGTGTCCTTATAGTAGAACGATTTATAATCCTTTGGATAGATACCCAGTAATGGGATTGCTGGGTCAAATGGAATTTCTATTTCTAGGTCCCTGAGGAATCGAGTCTGGACTTAAACCTAGTAGGAAGCATTTGGAATCAAAGGTAAATGTGTCTCTCTCAGTTCTGAAATATATCACTTTACAATTCTGTGAATGGGAAGCTGGGAGGGGCATTATTATCAAAGGGAGCTGTTGATTTTTCACAGGCTTTTTTGAATAACCACAAGATCATAGACCATTTTTCAAGTGAAATTTGAGAAAGAGCAGGTATCAAGAAAGGGGACTCATAAGACACATCTTGTTCTCTGCAAATAAAACACAAAAACATTTCTGAAGCCACTGGACTTGCCTAAGACAGCTTGTAAACGTCAGTTGACAAAAGTTCACACGTCTGGCTTATGGGAGTGTGTCTCAAAAGCAAAATGAAGCTTTTAAATATTGGAGGCTTAAAATCTTGTTTGCCTTCCAAGATAATATATCTGCCTATTTTTCCTAAATTAAGGGGTCCTGGCTCTGAACCCTGGGAGAAGGCATTGAGAGTAAGGATGGGGAGTTACCAGGGCTTACACGTAGCTCCGGTTCTCCTGAGTAAATAGAAAAACAGGTTCAAATGCAAGGCAAAAAGGCAGAGAAGCCACCCAGATTCCTTGAGAGTAATTGTCTCTCTCAGCAGAATACAGATGAAGACAGTGAGGTTCAACTCAGGCTAAATTTGAGTGTTCTTTAAGAAAATGTTTCTGGGGTGGTTCCAAGATGGCATCATAGAAACATCTCAGGACTGCAGCTCTCAGTGAAGGCACAGAGGGTGAGTCCTAACTGCATTTTCAGATGGGCTTTTGATGCCCACAGAACTGGCAAATTCCCGGGTGTAGAGGAGACACAGAAGAGGAGGGCAGCCTGCTTGCATAGCCATTTTGGCTGGCGCCACACCACAGTGCAGTGGCAGCCCAAACAAAGCTCACTGGTCTGGGTGCCCTGTTAAACCAGCAATCTGAGTTTTGGGAGGGCAGATTGACATGTCCATTTGATTGAACAGGACTTGGATGATGAGACAGACCAGGAGATTCCTGGGAAGAGCGATTTGTGCCAGTGCAGTGGGCGACTGCAGGGGAGATCGCACGGATTGCAGTGGGCAATCAGCAGGCGACTGGGTCGCCTGTGAGAGAGTCAAACATTCAATTTGGAAAGAAAAAGAGAGAGAGAGGAGCGACTCTGAGATGGGGAGCCAGGTGATCGGGCTCAGTGGGTCCCATCCTCATGGAGAAAAGCAGCATGGTGATTCGAGGCACTCAGGGTTGAGAGTTTTGCTGCGGGGTCAGCAGAATCCAGGATGGTGCAGCTTGGTGGGAGAGGGGCGTCTGCCACTATGGACGCAATTCGCCCCTACTGAGGTACCGCCGACTGCTGATGCAGCCTGCCATTGCTAAGGAAACCAGCCATACCAAAGAGACATTGCAAACAGGACGGAACACACCACAGTAGAATGGAGCCCCACAGCAGGAGGGCAGACCCGTGCTAGGAGGACAGAGCCCCCCAGGGAAATAGTGAATAGACTGCCTCCTAGCTGGGTAGGACAGTGCAACAGATACTCAAAAAAAAAAAGCCCCAACTCCCTGAGACAGAGCATCTGAGTGGGAAAAAAAACGGAGGGCTTTTATAAGTTCTGCTGCAGCAGACACATCCGCCCAACACTCCTGAATAAACAACAGAGCTCAAAGCTCAGGTCTGGAGCTCCAATAAAGTACAGACCATCCCCTCAAGCAGCTTCCTGACCCCTGTATATCCAAAGAGCCACCTTAAAAGAGCACTAATCAGACTGACATTTGGCGGGCATTATTCTGGGACAAAGTTAGCAGCAGAAGAAACTGGTAGCATCCCTCAATGTTCCACAGCTGCTACAGGTGTATCCCAGACAAGAAGGGCCTGGAGTGGACCTCAGCACTCATACAGCAGAGGGGCTAAACTGTTAGAAGGAAAACTAAGCAAGAGAAATACTTCCTCATCAACAATCTGGGCATCTACTCAGAGACTCAATTAAAAAGTCAGCAACTACTAAGACGACAGGTGGATGAATCCACAAAGATGGTAAGAAACCAGCGCAAAAAGGAGGAAAACACCAAAAACCAAAATACCTCACCTCCTACAAAAGACCAAAACTCCTCACCAGCAAGGGAACAAAGCTGGACAAAGAATGAGAGTGACAAAATGATGGAATCAGAATTCAGGAGATGGATAATGAGAAACTTCAGTGAGCTAAAAGAACATGTTCTAAATCAATGCAAAGAAACTAAGAACCTTGAAAAAAGATTTGAAAAAAGATTTGAGGAAATGATAACAAGAATGGACAACTTATAGAGGAATATGACTGAATTGAAGGAGCTGAAAAACACAACATGAGAACTTCGTGAAACATGCTCAAGTTTCAACTGCCAAATTCACCAGGCAGAAGAAAGAATATCAGAAGTCGAAGATCAACTCAATGAAATAAAAAAAGAAACCAAGATTAGAGAAAAATGCGCAAAGGGAAATGAACAAAATCGCCAAGAAATGTGGGACTATTTGAAGAGACCTAACCTACGTTTGATAGGTGTACCAGAATGTGACAAAGAGAATGAATCCAAGCTGGGAAACACTCTTCAGGGTATTATCCACGAAAATTTCCCGAACCTAGCAAGGCAGGCTGATACTCAAGTCCAGGAAATACAGAGAACACCACAAAGATATTCTGCAAGAAGAGCAACCCCAAGGAACATAATCGCCAGATTCACCAGGGTTAAAATCAAGAAGAAAATACTAAGGACAGCCAGAGAGAAGAGTCGGGTCACCCATAAAGGGAAGCCCATCAGACTCACAGCAGATATATTGGCAGCAAATCTACAAGCCAGAAGAGAGTGGGGGCCAATATTCAACATCCTGAAAGAAAAGAACTTTCAACCCAGAATTTTATATTCAGACAAACTGAGCTTCATAAGTGAAGGAAGAATAAAATCTTCTGCCAACAAGCAAGAACTGAGAGATTTTGTCACCACCAGGCCTGCTTTCCAAGAGCTCCTGAAAGAGGAACTACACATAGAAAGGAACAATTAGTAACAGCCATTATAAAAACATACCAAATGCTAAAGAGCATCAACAAAATGAAGAATCTGCATCAACCAAGGGAAAAAACAGCCAGATAGCATCAAAAAGGCAGTATCAAATTCACACATAACAATATTAACCCTAAATGTAAATGGGCTAAATGCACCAATCAAGAGACACAGACTGGCAAATTGGAAAAGAAACCAGAACCCATCGGTGTGCTGTATCCAGGAAACCCATCTTACATGCAAAGATACACAAAGGCTCAAAATAAAGGGATGGAGGAAGATGTACCAAGAATATGGAGAGCTAAAAAAAGCAGGAGTTGCAATTCTCATCTCTGACAAAATAGACTTTAAAGCAACAAAGATTAAAAGAGACAAAAAAGGTCATTACATAATGGTAAAAAGATTGATATGACAAGAAGACCTAACAATCCTAAATATATATGGACCCAATGCAGGAGCACCCAGATATATAAGGCAAGTTCTTAATGACTTACAAAGAGACATAGACTCCCACACAGTAATAGTGGGAGACTTTAACACTCCACTGTCAATAGCAGACAGATCAACCAGACAGAAAATTAACAAGGATATACAGGGCTTGAACTCAGACCTGGAACAAGCAAACCTGATAGACATTTACGGAACTCTCCATCCCAAATCCACAGAATATACATTCTTCTCAGCACCACATCACACCTACTCCAAAATTGACCACATAATTGGAAGTAAAGCACTCCTCAGCAAATACAAAACAACTGAAATTATAAAAAACAGTCTCTCAGACCATAGGGCAATCAAGTTAGAACTCAGAATTTAGAAGTTAACTCAGAAACATAGAGCGTCATGGAAACTGAACAACTGGCTCTTGAATGTTGATTGGATAAACAATAAAATGAAGGCAGAAATAAAGAAGTTTTTCAAAACCAAAAAGAATGAAAACACAACATACCAGAATCTCTGGGACACATTTAAAGCAGTCTGTAGAGGAAAATATATAGCAATAAGTGCCCACATGAAAAGAGTGGAGAGATCCAAAATTGACACCCTATCATCAAAATTGAAAGAGCTAGAGGAGCAAGATAAAAAAAACTCAAAACCTAGCTGAAGACAAGAAATAACTAAGATCAGAGCAGAACTGAAAGAGATAGAGACACGAAAAACCCTTCAAAAATCAATAAATCCAAGATCTGGTTTTTCAAAAAGATCAACAAAATAGACAGACCACTAGCCAGACTGATAAAAAAGAAGAGGGAGAACAACCAAATAGATGCAATAAAAACCAGTAAAGGGGAAATCACCACAGATTCCACAGAAATACAAACCATCATCAGAGAGTACTACAAACAACTCTATGCACATAAACTAGTAAACCAGGAAAAAATGGATAAATTCCTGGACACCTGTATACTCCCAAGCCTAAACCACAAGGAAGCTGAAACTATGAATAGACCAATAACAATGTCTGAAGTCGAGAAAGCAATTAAGAGCCTACCACACAAAAAAAAGCCCTGGTCCAGATGGTTTCACAGCTGAATTCTACCAGACACACAAAGAGGAGCTGGTACCATTTCTTCTGAAACTATTCCAAATAATCCAAAAAGAGAGAACCCTTCCCAAATCATTTTATGAGACCAACATCATCTTGATACCAAAACCCGGCAGAGACTCAACAAGAAAAGAAAACTTCAGGCCAATATCCATGATGAACATAGATGCAAAAATCTTCAATAAAATACTGGCAAACCGATTGCAACAACACATTGAAAAACTTATCCATCATGATAAAGTAGGATTCATCACAGGGATGCAAGGCTGATTCAACATACACAAGTCTATAAACATCATTCACCACATTAACAGAACCAAAAACAAAAACCACATGATTATCTCAATTGATGCAGAGAAGGCATTTGAGAAAATTCAACAGCGCTTTATGCTAAAAACTCTCAATAAACTCGGTATTGATGGAACATATATCAAAGTAATAAAAGCTATTTATGAAAAATCAACAGCCAATATCATACTTAATGGACAAAAACTGGAAGCATTTCCTTTGAAATCTGGCACGAGACAAGGATGCCCTCTCTCACCACTCCTATTCAACATAGTACTGGAAGTTCTAGCCAGATCAATCAGGCAAGAAAGAGAAATAAAGGGTATTCAAATAGAAAAGGTGGAAGCTAAATTGTCTCTATTTGCAGAAGACATGATAGTAACCTAGAAGATCCCATCACCTCAGCCCAAAAACTTCTGAAACTGATAAGCAACTTCAGCAAAGTCTTAGGATATAAAATCAATGTGCAAAAATCACAAGCATTCCTATACACCAATAACAGACTTAAAGAGAACAAAATCAAGAATGAACTGCCATTCACAATTGCTACAAAGAGAATAAAATACTTAGGAATACAACTTACAAGGAATGTAAGGGACCTCTTCAAGGAAAACTACAAACCACTGCTCAATTAAATAAGAGAGGACACAAACAGATGGAGAAACAGTCCACGTTCATGGTTAGGAAGAATCGGTATCGTGAAAATTGCTATACTGCCAAAAGTAATTTACAGAATCAACGCTATCCCCATCAAGCTACCATTGAATTTTCTCACAGAACTGGAAAAAAACCACCATGAACTTCATATGGAACCAAAAGAGACCCCACATAGCCAAGTCAATTCTAAGCAAAAAGAACAGAGCGGGAGTCATCACACTACCAGACTTCAAACTATACTACAAGGCTACAGTAATCAAAACAGCATGGTGCTGGTTCCAAAACAGAGATATAGACCAATGGAACAAAACAGAGGCATTGGATGCAACACAACATATCTACAACCATATAATCTTTGATAAACCAGACAAAAACAAGCAATGGAGAAAGGATTCCCTGTTGAATAAATGGTGTTGTGAAAACTGGCTAGCCATGTGCAGAAAGCAGAAACTGGACCCCTTCCTGACACCTTACACTAAAATTAACTCCAGATGAATTAAAGACTTAAACATAAGACCTGGCCCCATAAAAACCCTAGAAGAAAATCTAGGGAAAACCATTCAGGACATAGGAGTAGGCAAGGACTTCATGACCAAAACACCAAAGCATTGGCAACAAAAGCCAAAATAGACAAATGGGACCTAATCAAACTCCACAGCTTCTGCACAGCAAAAGAAACCGTCACTATAGTGAATCAGCAACCAACAGATTGGGAAAAAATCTTTGCAGTTTACCCATCTGACAAAGGGCTGATATCCAGAATTTACAAAGAACTCAAACAGATTTACAGGAAAAAAAATAGCCCATTCAAAAATGGGCAAAGGACATGAACAGACACTTTCCAAAAGAAGACATACATGAGGCCAACAAACACATGAAAAAATGCTCATCATCACTGGTCATTAGAGAGATGCAAATCAAAACCACATTGAGATACCATTTCATGCCTGTTAGAATGGCGATCATGAAAAAATCTGGAGACAACAGATGCTAGAGATGATGTGGAGAAATAGGAACACTCTTACACTGTTGGTGGGAATGTAAATTAGTTCAAGCATTGTGGAAGACATTTTGGCAATTCCTCAAGGACCTAGAAATAGAAATTCCATTTGACCCAGCAATCCCATTACTGGGTGTATATCCAAAAGAATGTAAATCATTCTACTATAAGGACACATGCACTCGGTTGTTCATTGCAGCACTGTTTACAGTAGCCAGGAACTGGAACCAATCCAAATGCCCATCTATGATAGACTGGACTGGGAAAATGTGGCAAATATACACCATGGAATATTATGCAGCAATCAAAAATGACGAGTTTATGTCCTTTGTAAGGAGATGGATGAATCTGGAGAACATCATTCTCAGCAAAGTGACACAAGGACAGAAAAAAAATACCACATATTCTCACTCATAGGTGGATGAGAAAAATGAGAACACATGGACACAGGGAGGGGGTGCTACACACTGGGTTCTGTTGGGTGGAAAAGGGGAGGGACAGCAGGGGGGAGCTGGGGCGGTATAGCCTGGGGAGAAATGCCAATTGTAGGTTAAGGGGAGGAAGGCAGAAAAACACCCTGCCATGTGTGTATCTATTCAACTATCTTGCACGTTTTGCAAATGTACCCCAAAACCTCAAATGCAATAAAAATTCAAAAAAAAGAAAAAGAAAAAAATGTTTTCTATTTTTGTGTGCCTTGGCAAACTTGGGGTGGAATGCAAGGGTTGTCATAGTAATATCTCTTTTTTCTTTTTCAGATCAGTCACGTAAGACCCATGCACATTCTGGAAGCCACTGCTAATAGTTTCACTGCTAATAGTTCCACTGCTAGATTCTGTTTGGGCATTTTGTTGGTATCTGAATTTGTGGGGTACAGCTTCTTTGGGGATCAAGGGGGATCAGGGTCCATTACCCCTTATCTCTCAAGGAGAAGGCCTTCTTGATCATCATTTGTGTTTTATCGGGCAGGTGGAGGGTACCTGCTTTTGAAGCAAGAATGAACCAAGCTGCATTTTTCAACTACTTAGCCATCTCTCCATTGGGCTGCCATGGTCACTGGTCCCTAAGTCTATAAGCTGAAGGACAGAGTGAGGGGTGTGCTCTTTCCCATCAATTCCTGCAGAAGTCACATCCAGCTGGGGTACATGGCATTTCTTGGGCATGGGAAACCAGGACCTTCTTGAACCTTTGGCCATGAACTTAAAGCCACCATGATGGGGACACTGACTGGCATGGGGGCCTGGCATAAAATTTGTGTAAACAGGGCTGAAAGTTGCTGCCTGACAAAGAAGCCTTCCCTATACCCAATACAAACTCTCCAAGCAAAGCAACCAGTGTGAAAGTCATCAGGACTAACTCCGAGTTCCTGAAGTCTAAGGAACGCTGCTAACTCAGTGAAGTCTCCTTGAACTGTGTCTTTCAGTCCCTGGCTGCACGTGGATGGTTACAAGGGTGGGAAGTTAACTTGTAGGTTTCCAGAAAGAATTATTTGTCTTCCTTCTTGCCATCTCCCTCTAGTAGTCCCCAGAGAAATTCATTTTCTTATATTTTCCCCTGGGAAAGGTGGGCTTGCTTCCAGGTCACTGGAATGAGAAGGGTCACCATTAGGAAAAGAATTCTGCAGGCTTTGTAGGAAACAGGATGTTGGTGCCTCTACAGAACTTTTTTTCTACCCACTCCTGCATAGCAGCTAACCTTTCTGCCAATGGAATCTAACCCCCACATCCTTTAGGGTGGCTGTTCTCCAGCAGGAGGGAGAAGAACTTACAGAAAAGCCACCTTTGAAAAAGTACTCATTGTCTGCCCTGAAAACCAGCCTCAGCTATCGCATTTTAGTCCCCTTTCATGGGGAAGTGGGATTTGAAGAATCATTCCGGGGGTTTCTACCCAGTCTACTGAGCGTATTGCATGCCTGTTTCTAGGAGGACATGGTTTGGTGGTTCAGGGTTCAGAGAAAGTTAGGAAAGTATACTCTTTTCAGACCTGCTATGCCCTTCCATCCAAGTCCAGTCGGGAGAGGGCAAATTTTCTAGGGCAGAGATTAAGGATGAAGTTGTTCGATGTATCAGTATTCTGCATTTGGACCTGTTCTAGTTTAGAATTCCAGTTCTAGGGGGACAGTGGTGAGTCAGCCAATGGGAGCCATGGAAGGGGCAAGCATGCAGTGTGCAGGCAGCAGGGCAGGCAATGGGGAAAGGCAGGTTGCTGCCTTCTTGGTCTGGCCTTGCTGGGCTGAACTCCAGAACGTTTTGCAGAGGAACGTGCAATCCCCCAGGCTCTTGGGAGCTTACATCTGTTCCCTCCTCTGTAGTAGGGCTCTAACCCTAGTTTTACTTATGCTTATCAGTAATATTCATACGCTCCCACAGAGGGAAAGTTTCTACAGCTGCCCCCAGCTGTTGCTGGGAGCACTTGCAGAGGTGAATGAGAAAACTGATTGGAGACCTTGGGTTCTCCACGTCTGAGAAAGCACTAGGGAGAACGCTGAACCGAAAGACAGACTTAACAGGGAGATCAGAAACACTCAACACACCAAAAACCCTACCCACTGCATTGAGAAAAGAAAACTTCTGGTGCCTAGATACTGGAAGAAAGTGGAGAAGCATGTAGCTTTGGGATGTAATCAAAAGAAGTAGGAGCAAGGTAATTCCATTACTAAATAAAGACATGAGCTTGGAAAAGTACAAGGGAAACTATTATATCTAGAGATTATTGGCTGATGTGATGACACAAGCTTGAATTAAAGTGTACATCAAATACAGTAGTTTGATCTCCCTATCTTTCCATTTTGGATTGCATTTCTCTATTTATCTGGGAAGGACTAACTATCAAAGCAAACTCCAAGGTGAGGAAAGAATAAGATGCACAAGAATCTTAACTTACAAAGGTCATCCTGCATAGAGATGTGGTGGGTTTGCATCACTCCAGATGGCTGGGTGTGGGTGTCAAAACCTCACTGCCAGTCTCAGTCCCCACCTTTCCTAATCTGCCTCATTCCTGCCCCAAAGAAGCAGGGTTGAGTGTGGGAGGGAGGATGAGCTTATAGTAGGTGTAAGCAATTAGGGAAGAAGGCCATCATACATGAAGAAGCCAAGTACATATGTCTGTCTATGTTATAGAGATGCCTAAAATTATGCTTCTTTTTTTATCAATGGCAGCACAGGAGGCAAAGCTGAAAGAAAGGCTCTCTCTGCAGGTTCCCAAATGCTGGTGCAGAATGGGCTTTAGAAACAGAAAGCCAAGTGCTGACAGAAACAGACAGCACCCCAGCTCTACCAATAGGAGTCCTCTAAAAAAGGCAGTAAGAATGGAAGAGGTGAGGGGTGCTGCTGAAGACCACCAGAGGCTGCACCCCATTTATTGGCTTTCCCCTCATGCATTGGGGTTCTCCACTGTGTGGAGAAAGAAAAACAGGGTGAGATGGAAAGCCCCCTTTTCTGTGTCAAACCAGAAGTCAGCTTCTTGGAAGAGAGGGTGGACCTCAGAGGAGAGTCTCCTGTTGACTCCTGGGTTGAAATAATGGGGAGTGGAGGTGACTGTGTGCTCATGCCTCCCTGTTGCTCTCTCACCATTGTACCTGGATGGCCGCTGGAATTCCGAGATGAAGTGTTTCTCTATAGTTATGACTGATATTTGAAGCAATAATTCAGAAATTCTGGCCATTTATTACATTAGAAAACAAAACCATTAAAGCTCTGAAGACAGCCCTTTAGCATCCCTGCCAAGGAGATGATGCTGAAGTGCAACTCCAGTCTCATTCAACCTTGGGTTCTTTACTGAATGATACCACCATCCAAATCCATCCATAGTCTGTGGGCCATGTCTGCTGTTTGGAGGAAGAATCTAATCACTCTCACCACTCCTATTCAACATAGTACTAGGATTCTTAGCCAGAGCAATCAGGAAAGAGAAAGAAAAGGCATCCGAAAATGAGAAAGAAAGTCTCCTCTCCCTTTAGAAATAACATAACAATATAATTCTATACCTAGAAAACCATTTAGTGGCTGCCCAAACTCCTAGATCTGATAACTGATAAACAACTTTAGTTGTTTCTCACATCTCATGATACAAAAACAATGTATGAAACTCAGTTGTATTATATTTCTATCAATATGCAAGCTGAGAGCCAAATCAAGAATGCATTCCCATTCACAATAACCACAAGAAAAATAAAAGGACTAGGAATAATGCTAATTAAAGGTGTAAAAAACCTCTACAATGAGAATTATATCACCGTTGAAAGTAATAAGAGATGACAGAAACCAATGGAAAAACATTCTATGATCATGAATAGAAAAAAAAATTATTATGTTTAAAATGATGATACTGCCAAAAGCAATTTACAGACTCAATGCTATTCTGGTAAAACTACCAAAGCTATTTTTTTTACAGAATTAGAAAGAAACTCTCCTAAAATTTATATAAAACCAAAAAATAGCCCAAACAGGCAAAGAAATTTTAAGCAGAAAGAACACCTGTGGAGGTCTCAAACTACCTGACTTCAAACTGTAATAGGAAAATAAATTTTGGAAACCCCAAATCACTAAGTTAAAAGAAAAAGTCAAGCTGGAAACTGCGGATGGCAAACCAACCTCTCATTGTATTCAATGTCATTCTTCTGCTCACTGAAATAAATGTATATCTAATTCCTTATTTGGAGAGGCTAATCGAAATCTCAAAAACATGCAACCATTTGTCTCTTTTCTACCTATGACATGAAAACTCCCCCTTCTCTTTAAGTTGTCCCACTTTTACTTCAAATTGTTCCACATTTTTGGACTGAAACAATGTACATCTTACACACATTGATTCATGTGTTATGTCTTTCTAAATTATATAAAAACAAGCTATGCTTCTACCACCTTAAGCACATGTCATTAAAACTACCTGAAGCTGTGTCATGAGCCCACATCCAAAATTATGGCAAAATAAACTTTCTAAATTAACTGAGACACATCTTGGATTTCCGGGGTTTACATTTTGGTAACCATGAAGGGATTCTGAGTGAAGATGCCCATGACTTTTGGCAAATTCCTTACTGATGTTTTGTAGCAGCATGAGCTAACTTTATGACTCAATTCAGTAGGACAATTTGCTGAGAATTCCTGATCTCTCAGAATTTGGCTAAGATCTAAACTTTATTTTGCTATGCAACTTTATTTGGAGTTTTACTTGTTTCCAACAAGGAAGGCAAGATTTGCTGTTTCCATAATAATGGAAGGCAGGTAATTTTTAATAGACTTTGATCTCACTCCCAGCAGAAAATATGAGTTTGAGGGGTTTTCCTACTTCTAGGATGGCAGAAAGCAGTTTTAAGCCTGAGACTCATCCCTAGGTAAGTAGATAAATTAAGATTTTGTTTAGGCTGAAGTTTAACAACCAGCTGGTTTTACTTTCTGTACCATTAGAACACTCGTGATTCATAGTGTTGGTTTTATGTGTTTTTCCTTTTTGTTATTGTTGTTTGTTTAGATCTTTATCCCATTAGATTTGACTAACTCTACTTTACTTGGTCAAATCTGAGTGGAAATTCCAAATTATGGATAAGAAAGTCTCTCTAGTTTGGCTAAAATTTTGGACAAATGCAAAAGTAGAAAACAAAAACAAATAAACAAAACAAAACAAATGTGATTGATTTCTGTGTTTGCTTCCCATCTTAAAAAATAGTTCTCTAACTTACCTTACTTCCACCCTATATCTCCTTCCCCATTGCCATCACCAGTAACAAAAAATGTTAGGCTTACAATGACTTGAAGTTGTTTAAATAATTCAGAACAAAGACACCACTCACCCCTTTGGGGGTGTCCTCTTTTCCTTGTTTTTTAATAGTCATGGGCAGATTCTTCTTAGGTCTAAATCTCTGTATTTTTTTATGTTGCATGACCTGACTTCTTTGGCTTTGGAGGTACTGGAGGTTACCTTGTACTATGGGAGAACTTGGCTTTGGCATGTGTAATGGTGGAAAAAGCTACAAAGTAGGAGTGGCTGAGCACAGTTTACAGAAAGTGGTGTTTGCTGTTGTTTTTCTCTCCTAGGAATTTGTTGTGTAAGGATCCTGATTCTAGGGTGGATATGTATCCTAAGGGGTCTTCTCTATTGCTTTTTCTCCCAAAATTCATATTGATTCAGCTTGTCTGTGTGCATTTGTGTGAAGAATTAACTGTTGTTTTCATAGGTAGAGGAGAGACTTAGATTTCTCAAGACAAAATGTATTTGTTTCTTTCAGGTGAATGACACTCTGGGTGACTGGAGGCCTTATGGGAATGTCTGGGGGGTTGACCACCCCCATGACATGCAGTGGCTCCACAAGGAAATCCACAACCAAAAAATATTTTAAAAAAGCCTTATCCAGGAAACACATATAGGGGCTTATCACCTGGCATTAAGCCCTCTCAGATTACATAGATTTCTGGGAAGAGAAACTAAGACATGTAAGAGGGTGGAAACAATCAGTAGTTACACACTGTAAGATCCTGTCCACAAACCACACACATCAAATAAAATCATAGCCCACAGATTAGTTCTTCCTTTAAAAATACATGGGAAACAAATAATCTAGGAATGAGAAGAAAAGAAGAATTATTGTCTTTCAAGCACTCCATAGGTTCTATGACACATCTACTGGCCAAAGCTTAGGTAAAATAAAAATAATATGTTCATTGTGCATATTTACATTAAGGAAAAAGAGCTCTAAGATTGACCTGCAAATTACAGGGTTTCTAAATTTACTTTTTCTTTTCTACCTTCTTGAAATCTGCTGTCAATTTTCTATTAAAATAAAAATTACTGTTTGGATCTAATGGATTTTTTTTTTTGCACACCAGTGAATTTGCATATATCACATGGTGTGATGACCCAATTAGTTCACCTAGCTCACCGCCTAAACAGAGTCAATTTTTTTTAAAAAAAAGGAATTGGAATAGACAAAGAGTAATCCATACAGAGCCAGCAGTGCAGGAGATCAGAGTTTTATCATTTCTCAAATCAGTGTTCCTGAGCATTTTAGGATAACAGTTTTTAAGAGTAATTTGGTGGGTGAAAAAAGGCCAACAAGTCAAGTGTGATTATTGGTTGGACCAGAATTAAAATCATATGAAGTTGAAGCTGTTCTCTTGTGCTAAGTCATTTTCTGGGTTTGGCCTCAAGATAAGATGAGCCAGCTAATCAATCTGGGTGTTTTCAGCTGATCCATCAAGTGCAGGGTTTGAAAAATATCTTGAACGCTGCTCTTACAAGCAGCTTATGCAGGGTCAAAATTTTTTAGCCTCCAGACCATAATTTATAATCCTTTGGCTAATGACTTCCAGACCATAATTTATAATCATTTGACTAATTTGTTAGTCCTACAAAAGCAGTCTAGTACTGAGACAAGGAAAAGGTTCATTTTGGGAAAGAACTGTTATCATCTTTGTTGTAAACTATAAACTAAATTTTTCCCAAAGATAGTTCACCCTACATCCAGAAAAAAAGCAAGAACAGCTTAAGAAATAGAAGCAAGATGGAGTCAGTTACTTTAGGTCTCATTCACTGTCTCAGTAATAATTTTGCAAAGGTTGTTTCAATGGCTAAAGTTCTCAAGTAAATAATACAGGATTCTTGTGTGTATGTGTATATATATATTTTTTATTTTTATTGCATTTTAGGTTTTGGGGTACATGTGAAGAACATGCAAGATAGTTGCATAGGTACACACATGGCAGTGTGATTTGCCTTCTACCTCTTATTCACCTATATCTGGCATTTCTACCCAGACTATCTCTCCCCATCTCCCCACACCCCCACTGTGCATCCCCTGTTTTTTCCAACAAACCCCAGTGTGTAGTGCTCCCCTCCCTGTGTCCATGTGTTCTCTTTGTTCAACACCCACTTACGAGTGAGCACATGTGGTATTTCATTTTTTGTTCTTGTGTTAGTTTGCTGAGAATAATGGTCTCCAGGTTAATCCATGTCTCTACAAAGGACATAAACTCATCGTTTTTGATGGCTGCATAATATTCCATGCTGTATATGTGCCAATTATTTTCTGTCCAGTATATCATAGATGGGCATTTGGGTAGGACCCAGGTCTTTGCTATTGTAAACAGTGCTTCAATGAACATTCACATGCATGTCTCCTTGTAGTAGAACACTTTATAGTCCTTTGTATATGTACCCAGTAATCGGATTGCAGGGTCAAATTGAATTTCTATTTCTAGGTTCTTGAGGAATTGCCACACTGTCTTCAACAAAGGTTGAACTAATTTACACTCCCAACAACAGTGCAAAAGTGTTCCTATTTCTCCACATCCTCTCTAGAATCTGTTGTCTCAAGATTTTTTAATGATTGCCATTCTAATTGGCATGAGATGGTATCTCAATGTAGGTTTGATTTGCATTTCTCTAATGACCAGAGATGATGAACACTTTTTCATATATTTGTTGGCCTCATATATGTCTTCTTTTGTAAAGTGTCTGTTCATATCCTTCACCCACATTTGAATGGTCTTGACATTTTAAAGGTCTTTATACATTTATACAAATTCATGTTAATTGGTAAATGAATCCCTTTTAATTTTCCTCCATCAAAATTTTCTCTTCTTGCCTTATAATGTATATTTTGCTATTTGATTTTTCTCCTGCATTGTTTTTTTCTTCTTCTTTTTTTTAATTTTTATTGCATTATAGGTTTTGGGGTACATGTGCAGAAGGTGCAAGATAGTTGCATAGGTACACACATGGCAGTGTGTTTTGCTGCCTTCCTCCCCTTCACCCACACTTGGCATTCATCCTCAGGCTATTCCTCCCCAGCTCCCCCCGCAGTCCCTCCCCCATTCCCCCAATAGACCCCAGTGTATAGTAGACCGCCTCTCTGTGTCCATGTGTTCTCATTTTTCTCACCCGCCTATGAATGAGTATATGCGGTATTTCTTTTTCTGTTCTTGTGTCAGTTTGCTGAGAATGATGTTCTCCAGATTCATCCATGTCCTTACAAAGGACACAAACTCATCATTTTTGATTGCTGCATAATGTTCCATGGTGTATATGTGCCACATTTTCCAAGTCCAGTCTACCATCATTGGGCATTTGGGTTGGTTCCAGTTCTTTGCTATTGTAAACAGTGCTGCAATGAACATTCGTGTGCATGTGTCCTTATAGAAGAATGATTTATAGTCCTTTGGATATATACCCAGTAATGGGATTGCTGGGTCAAATGGAATTTCTATTTCTAGGTCCCTGAGGAATCGCCACACTGTCTTCCACAATGGTTGAACTAATTTACACTCCCACCAACAGTGTAAGAGTGTTCCTATTTCTCCACATCCTCTCCAGCATCTGCTGTCTCCATATTTTTTAATGATCGCCATTCTAACTGGCGTGAGATGGTATCTCAATGTGGTTTTGATTTGCATCTCTCTAATGACCAGTGATGATGAGCATTTTTTCATATGTTTGTTGGCCTCATGTATGTCTTCTTTTGTAAAGTTTCTGTTCATAACCTTTGCCCATTTTTGAATGGGCTTGTTTGTTTTTTTCCTGTAAATCTGTTTGAGTTCTTTGTAAATTCTGGATATCAGCCCTTTGTCACATGGGTAAACTGCGAAGATTTTTTTCCATTCTGATGGTTGCCGATTCACTCTAGTGACTGTTTCTTTTGCCATGCAGAAACTGTGGAGTTTGATTAGGTCCCATTTGTCTATTTTGGCTTTTGTTGCCAATGCTTTTGGTGTTTTATTCATGAAGTCCTAGCCTACTCCTATGTCCTGAATGGTTTTGCGTAGATTTTCTTCTAGGGTTTTTATGGTGTTAGGTCTTACATTTAAGTCTTTAATTCATCTGGAGTTAATTTTAGTGTAAGGTGTCAGGAAGGGGTCCAGTTTCTGCTTTCTGCACATGGCTAGCCAGTTTTCCCAACACCACTTATTAAATAGGGAATCCTTTCCCCATTGCTTGTTTTTGTCTGGTTTATCAAAGATAATATGTCCGTAGATAGGTTGTGTTTCCTCCGATGCTTCTGTTCTGTTCCATTGGTCTATATCTCTGTTTTGGTACCAGTACCATGCTCTTTTGATTACTGTAGCCTTGTAGTATAGTTTGAAGTCTGGTAGCGTGATGCCTCCCACTGCGTTCTTTTTGCTTAGAATTGACTTGGCTATGCGGGCTCTTTTTTGGTTCCATATAATTCATGATGTTTTTTTCCAGTTCTGTGAAGAAATTCAATGGTAGTTTAATGGGGATAGCGTTGATTGTGTAAATTACTTTGGGCAGTATAGCCATTTTCACAATATTGATTCTTCCTAACCACGAACATGGAATATTTCTCCATCTGTTTGTTTCCTCTCTTATTTCGTTGAGCAGTTATTTGTAGTTTTCCTTAAAGAGGTCCCTTACATTCCTAGTGAGTTGTATTCCTAGGTATTTTATTTTCTTTGTAGCAATTGTGAATGGCAGTTCGTTCTTGATTTGGTTCTCTTTAAGTCTGTTATTGGTGTATAGGAATGCTTGTGATTTTTGCACATTGATTTTATATCCTGAGACTTTGCTGAAGTTGCTTATCAGTTGCAGGAGCTTTTGGGCTGAGGTGATGGGGTCTTCTAGGTATACTATCATGTCGTCTGCAAATAGAGACAATTTGACTTCCACCTTTCCTATTTGAATACCCTTTATTTCTTTTTCTTGCCTGATTGCTCTGGCTAGAACTTCCAGTACTATGTTGAATAGGAGCAGTGAGAGAGTTCATCCTTGTCTAGTGCCAGATTTCAAAGGGAATGCTTCCAGTTTTTGCCCATTAAATATGATATTGGCTGTTGGTTTTTCATAAATAGATTTTATTACTTTGAGATATGTTCCATCAATACCAAGTTTATTGAGGGTTTTTAGCATAAAGGGCTGTTGAATTTTGTCAAATGCCTTCTTTGCGTCAATTGAGATATTCATGTGGTTTTTGTTTTTGCTTCTGTTTATGTGATGAATTACATTTATAGACTTGCGTATGTTGAGCCAGCCTTGCATCCCCAGGATGAATCCTACTTGATCATGATGGATAAGTTTCTTAATGTGCTGTTGCAATCGGTTTGCCAGTATTTTATTGAAGATTTTTGCATCTATGTTTATCATGGATATTGGCCTGAAGTTTTCTTTTCTTGTTGATTCTCTGTCAGGCTTTGGTATCAGGATGATGTTGGTCTCATAAAATGATTTGGGAAGGGTTCCCTCTTTTTGGATTATTTGGAATAGTTTCAGAAGGAATGGTACCAGATCCTCTTTGTGTGTCTGGTAGAATTCAGCTGTGAACCCATCTGGACCTGGGCTTATTTTGTGTGGTAGGCTCTTAATTGCTGCCTCAACTTCAGACCTTTTTGTTGGTCTATTCATAGTTTCAGCTTCCTCCTGGTTTAGGCTTGGGAGGACACAGGCATTCAGGAATTTATCCATTTCTTCCTGATTTCCTAGTTTATGTGCATAGAGTTGTTTGTAGTTTTTTATAATATACAAATTTAAGGCTATCTAGCAGAAAACTGCCTAGGGTTACCAATAATTAATGCAGATTACCTACTGAAACAAGTTATCAAGAATTTGAAAGTCTTATATGGGAGTAAAAGATTTTTAATGAATCTATAAGATGTACTTTTATTGGTATGCCTAATAAATGTATTTCTGTGTTGTGTACACAAATTTTCACTACTGAAAACATATAAAAGATTGTTATGTGTTTCACTACTGAAAACACGTAACATATTAATTGGCTTAAGACAATAAAAGTGTTTTTATCAAATACTTTATCAGGAAAGTAGAAAAGACTAGTAAATGTTTTTTCAAGTTTATATAACAAGTAAAATTTTTAGTAAATAAGCTAACTTTAAAATTATTGGTAAGTAATATTAGAAATGTTTTACAAATTACCAGTGTACAATTTTGTTTGTATTTATTAATAAAGCAATTTTATACTTATCTCTGCCAAATAAGGTGTCAACATTTGACATAAGGGTTGCAAAATTGTAAACCCAGCCCAGAATAAAATAAACTTTTTTGTATAATATTTAATAAATAAGACATTAATACAGGCTTGATACAAATAGCTATATTTTGAATTTAGTAAGATTACTGTAATTTCTAATCTTGTGTCATTATGTGATTTAGTTCACAAGCAGTAAGGTTTGTTTTGAGAAGGTACTAATATCATTTTTGTTTCAAAGATAAGCAATAAACTAAGTTTCTTCCAAAGTTAGTTTGGCCTACAACCAAAAATAAACAAGGACAGCTTGAAGGTTAGATTCTAGATGAAGATAGTTAGGTCAGATTTTTTTCACTGTCTCAGTTATAACTTTACAATTATGATTTTATAACTTTAAATGATAACAATTGCAATTTTTATGTATAATCTATTTACATGGTTAATATAAAATAATTAGGTACATGTAATGAATTAAACACATGTAGATAAACTAATCATAATTTACTCTAAGTATATATTGAATTAAATAATAAATATTTTATTATTTGGATATCTTCCAATAAAATGTATTTGTAAGAAATATTCTATCTTAAATAAAAGTTCTTTTACGAAGGTGAACAATTTTTGTCTAATTTAAAGCTTAAAGGTTATATAACACAAGGTAAATGGAACCAGAAAATAAGAGAGATGTAAACAAACTTAGAGAAATATTTTTTTTGGTAAGAATGTTTAAAAAAGTTTTATATGAGAAAGAATTTGTATGATACATTTAGTCTTAGAATAAAATGACTGGTTGTTTAAGAAAGATCAATGTTCATGAAAAATAAGAAAGTCCAAGAAAGTTATAAATGGTTTGTGTGAGTCACAGTAAGTGAATTTATTTTTAAAAACTAAAATCTTTGATATGTTAAGCTGTCTATAACTAAAAGAAAATTATAACGGTCTTTCTATAAATTTGACTTAATGTAAAAAAAACACCCATATACACTAAATAGTTGGTTAGAACAATGAAATTTTTTTAAGATTGTTTTACACCTAATACATTATAAAAGATTTTAATTCTTTTAACTGAAAGTTCAACTCATTGCATCTTACCATTTTTGTGTTTTTCTTCTTTTAAAGCATGTGAAATGAAGACACTACCCTTAAACTTATTTTCAGTTGATATAAGTATTTTTTTTCCACTTTAGTTTTGTTTGTTATGATGTGATGCTAACAATATTTTCTTAAAGGTTTTAAAAAAATGTTTTTTCCAACATCATGTTATGTACAGTGCAGATCTTTTTTTTTTTTTTTTTTTTTTTTTTGGCCTTTTTGTCACTGGCCTAGCAGATTTTATGGTCTATAAAAACAATTCCTATGACATTATTAAAAAGGTTTGCTTTGCTTAGGAAATAATTTAATTAAGGTTATTATATCCAAGTATCTTTCTGTATAGGCTTTTAAACTATTTGTGACATTGAGTTACAGGGCTTTGATTCCTGGGTCTAAAATGACACCAAGTCCAGCTAAACCTTAAACCCTGACAACAATTAATGCCTCATCTTTAGGTCCAGGAGAAGATACCAATCAAAATAAACTGCATTGTTGAGCATAGGGCTAGAAATTAAAAATATTCAACTCCTCAAGGCCGAGGAACTGTCTTGGAAGAGGTAAGCATGTGAGATTTTAAGGGACAATTAATGTCAAAGGCACACTAATGCAAGAATAGTGTATGAGTCCTAATGTCAGATTAACAAATTTTTTTTTTTCAACCATTAACCAACACCCTAATAAACGTTATAAAGTTTATAAAAGTCTTATGAAAGTTATAGCTGGTGGCTATAACTTTAATTTTAAGATTAAAATTTTATAAATTACTTATAAAATTTTGAAAACAAATTTAATTGACTTCATGCTGCTTTCAGTAGAGTGTATTGTTTTGGAATTTAAGTTTCCTCTCTCAAGAATGAAGGTTCTCACCCTTTTTAAAAAATTCTTGAGTGGTCTTTTTTGTCAAATGAATAACTTATTTTAGAGTGACCTGTGATATCAAGTGCTCTAAACCCTAGATATTTTAAAAAAATTTGCTAAATCAAACTGTGAATTTTGACCATTTCTGACCTAATTAATTTGTTGAGATATTAGGTTTTCTAAAGTCCAAAAGGTAACATTATTTGGCTTACATGGTATAAAAATTATACAGAAAGCATCATTAAATATAAAATGGTGTTTAGTTTTCTTTAGTCTGTATTTGTATAAATATGTTATTGGCATGTGTTTCATAATTATGTGAAACTCCTATAATTCTGATATAGCAGTGTACATTATCAGTAATAATTATAAATCTTATTTTAAATTATTGTGTGTCACAGAGGTAATAAATTTCCTTGTCAATTTGTGTCTTTTACTATGGGTTTTCTAAAACTTTTTGTTATCCATGAATAATTGTTGTCTTGTTTTGGTCCTCTTTAGAAGATGGTTTTATAATCATTTATAAAACTCTAACAGGGGCTCTTGAATAAAAATTTCTGATAACTTTCAAAACTGTGACATCAGAATAGAAAAAAAACCTTTCAGGACTCATGAAGAAATAAAATGTTCATAAATATCAAGCAGAATATACATTAACTCATTAACTATATGAATAGAACTAATGAAAGACTGAAGTAATCTTTTTACTTCTTTGCTTAATATGTGCTGATTCTTTGTTGTTTTTTTTCTCAGAACCAAGGAAACTTCTTCTGAACTACTGAAAGCTTTTAACAATTTTGTATACTCATATGAAGAAAATTTAGAGCATGTTTGTTTTTTTCTGTTTTCTCCAAAATTTGGAAACTTTTTTTGAGTATTCTGAACTTACAGCCATACAGTTATTTGCATAAATAAAATATGAATCTGTTTTTATTTACAACATGACACAATTGGATAAACTGGTTATTTCACCAAGACTTTGCCTGGAATGGTGTTCTTTCCTTTAACAAATCAAACTTGACTTATGAAGGCAATAAAATCCCCTTGGGGAAACTGACCTATACCTTGTCTACACAGTCCTTGTACAGGGTTCCTGACCTGTGACAGGTAAAGAATGTCACCTGAAACAAAGTTGCATAAAAGCCAATTTAAAAGCCTATGTAACAGAGAAAATTATTCTCGCTGTACTGCATACAAATAATCCAGCCAAGTATAATAAATCAAATCAGTCCTACCATAATTTATTTTTAGAAAAAATAGAAAACTGGAGAGAGAAAATTTATGTTTCAAAAACTATACTACACCTGTAATTAGAATCTAGTCTTGCCTGACGTTATTCAATTGTAATTATTTTCTACAGTTTAGACCAAATTCTAATTTTTCTTGACTACAAGTCTTCAAAATATTGTCTTGAAATTGTTGTCTTCAAAATATTGCCAGCCACTTTTATACCTGCCTACTGAGGTATAGACTTCAGAGTCATATGGCCTATATTGATTTTCCAGGATTGTTCTTCTTTTTGTTTTTTATTTCTTCTTTACCCTACTTTCTTTTTACAGGACATGAGACTTGAAGACCTGCTAAAAATGAACATGCTTAATAACTTGTGACCTACTCATCTATAAATAAACCATCCTAGCTATGAGAGATCAGACAAAATTTGCAATCAGGGACTCCTTTAATCTGAAAATAATTTCTCCAATAGATTTTTAAAATTATTATACTTTAAGTTATGGGTACATGTACAGAATGTGCTGATTTGTTACATAGGATTATATGTGTCATAGTGGTTTGTTACACCCATCAACCTGTCATTTACATTTTTTATTTTTTTCTGATGCTATCCTTATCCTAGCCCCCCAGCTCCCAACAGACCCAAGAGTGTGATGTTCCCCTACCTGTGTCCATGTGTTCTCATTGTTCAACTCTCACTTATGAGTGAGAACATGTGGTATTTGGTTTTATATTCTTATGTTAATTTTCTGAGTATGATGGCTTCCAGTTTCATTTACATCCCTGAAAAGAACATGAACTCATCTTTTTTTGTGGCTGCATAGTATTCCTTGGGGACTGCATGCCACATTCTTTTAATCCACTCTATTATTTATGGGTATTTGCGTTGGTCCCAAGTCTTTTGTTATTGTGAACAGTGCCACATACATAACTATGAGTCTTTGTAGTAAAATGATTTATAACCCTTTGAGTATGTACCCAGGAATGGGATTGCTGGGTCAAATAGTATTTTTAGTTCTATATCCTGGAGGAATTGCCACACTGTCTTCCACAATGGGAAAACTAATTTACACTCTCACCAACACTGTAAAAGTGGTCCTATTCCTCCACATCCTCTCCAGCATCTGTTGTTTACTGACTTGTTAATGATCACCATTCTAAGTGTCTTGAGATGATATCTCAGTGTGGTTTTGATTTGCATTTCTCTAATGACTAGAGATGAGCTTTTTAAAATATGTTTGTTGGGAAAGATGGTGCTGCAGAAATAACTCAGGATTGCAGCTCTCAGTGAAGATGCAGAGGGTTAGTTCATGCTGCATTTTTAGATGGATCTTTGTTGCCCACAGAAAGGGGAAATTCCCAGGTGTAGGAGAGACACGGGATGCCAGTGCAGCTGTTTTAGCTGGTGTGGCCATTTCAGCTGGTGCTGCAGCACAGCAAAACTCTGCACAAAACATACTGGTCTGGGTGCCCTGTTAAGCTGGCAATTTGAGATTTGGGAGAGCAGGTTAGCATATTCATCTGATTAAATGGGACTTGGACGGTGAGCCATGCCAGGAGACTCCCAGGAAGCAAACTGTTAGCCAGCACAGTTGGGCGCTGCATGGGAAATCACAAAGATCCCAGTGCCCCTTCAGCAAATGACTGAAACACTTGGAAGAGAGTCAACCATTCAACTTAAAAAAAAAAACAAAAGGGCTATGAGGCAGGGAGCCAGGAGATCAGGCATGACAGGTCCCACCCCCAG
Source organism: Saguinus oedipus (assembly GCA_031835075.1). Classification (NCBI taxonomy): domain Eukaryota; kingdom Metazoa; phylum Chordata; class Mammalia; order Primates; family Cebidae; genus Saguinus; species Saguinus oedipus. The sequence goes on from CM063171.1 coordinate 25,479,925, forward strand.
AGGGACAAACAAAATGGTGATTTGAAACACTCAGGGTTAAGAGTTTTAGGGTGAGCACAGTTAAACCCAGGACAGTGCAGCTCAGTCGGGGAGGGATGTCCACCATTACCAAGACATTTCACCCGTACTGAGGTACTCTCTCATTGCTGATGCAGCCTGCCATTGCTGAGGCAACCAACCACAACAGGGAGACTCTGTCAACAGGGTGTAGCCCACGACAGCAGGGTGGAGCCCACAGCAACAGGGCAGAACCCATGGCAACAGGGAGGAGCCCATGGCAGCAGGGCAGAGCCCGCAGCAGCAGGGAAGAGCCCATGGCAACAGGGCAAACCCCACAGCAGCAGTGCAGAGCCTAAGTAGGCAAATCATGACTAAATTGCCTCCTAGCTAAGCAGGACAGTGCAACAAATGCTCATAGATAAAGTCTGAACTCCCTAAAACAGAGCATCTGAGGGAAAAAAAGGGGTTTTATGAGTTCTACTGCAGCAGACTTAAATGTAGTTGCCTACCAGCCCTGAATGAACAATAGAGCTCACAGTTCAGCACTTGAGCTCCTATAAAGTACAGACTGTTTCCTCAAGCAGCTCCCTGACCCCCATATACCCAAAGAGTCACCTCACAAAGGACTGATAAGATTGAAATTTGGCAGGCATCATTCTGGGACAAAGATAGCAGAAGAAGAACCTGGTAGCATCCCTCACTGTTCCATAGCTGCTACAGGTGTACCCCAGGTAACAGGGCCTGGAGTGGACCTCAGAAGTCTTACAGCAGAGGGGCTAGACTGTTAGAAAGAAAACTAAGAAACAAAAATACTTTATTATCAGCAATCTGGGCCTCCACTCAGAGATCCAATTAAAAAATCAGCAACTACTAAGACGACAGGTGGATAAATTCACAAAGATGGGAAGAAACCAGCAAAAACAGGAGGAAAACACCAACAACCAAAAGACCTCGCCTCCTACAAAGGACCAAAACTCCTCACCAGCAAGGGAACAAAGTTGGATGGAGAATGAGTGTGATAAAATGATGAAACCAGACTTCAGAAGGTGGGTAATGAGAAATTTCTGTGAGCTAAAAGAACATATTCTAAATCAATGCAAAGAAACTAAGAACCTTGAAAAAAATTAGAAAAAAATTTGAGTAAATGACAACAAGAATGGACAACTTAGAGAGGAATATGAATGAATTGAAGGAGCTGAAAAACACAACATGAGAACTTCATGAAGCATGCACAAGTTTTAACAGCCGAATTGACAAAGCAGAAGAAAGGATATCAGAAGTCGAAGATCAACTCAATGAAACAAAATGAGAAGCCAAGATTAGCGAAAAAAGTGCAAAAAGGAATGAACAAAGTCTCCAAGAAATAGGGGACTATGTGAAGAGACCTAATCTACGTTTGATAGGTGTACCAGAATGTGACAAAGAGAATGAATTCAAGCTGGAAAACACTCCACAGGATATTATCTAAAAAAATTTTCCCAACCTAGCAAAACAGGCCAATATACAAGTCCAGAAAATACAGAGAACACCACAAAGATACTCTGCAAGAAGAGCAACCCCAAGGCACATAATTGTCAGATTCAGCAGAATTGAAATGAAGGAGAAATTGCTAAGGGCATCAAGAGAAAAAGGTCTTGTCACCCACAAAAGGAAGCCCATCAGACTCAAAGCAGATCTCTCGGCAGAAACCCTACAAGACGGAAGAGAGTGGGGGCCAATATTCAACATCCTTAAAGAAAAGAACTTTCAATGCAGAATTTCATATCCAGCCAAACTGAGCTACATAAGTGAAGAAAAAATAAAATCCTTTGCAAACAAGCAAGTACTCAGAGATTTTGTCAACACCAGGCCAGCTTTACAAGAGTTCCTTAAAGAGGCACTACACATACAAAGGAACAACCAGTACCAGCCTTCCAAAAACATACCAAGTGCTAAAGAGCATCAACAAAATGAAGAATCTGCATCAACTAATGGGCAAAGCAGCCAGCTAGCATCAAAATGGCAGTATCAAATTCGCACATAATAATATTAACCCTAAATGTAAATGGGCTAAATGAACCAATCAAAAAACACAGAGTGGCAAACTGGATAAAAAGCCAAAACCCATTGGTGTGCTGTATCCAGAAAACCCAGCTCACAAGAAAGAATGCACAAAGCCTCAAAATACAGAGTTAGAGGAAGATTTACCAAGCAAATGGATAGCAAAAATAGTAGAAGCTGCAATTTTCATCTCTGATAAAATAGACTTTAAAGCAACAAAGATCAAAAGAGACAAAGAAGACATTACATAATGGTAAAACGATCAATACAACAACAAAAAAAAAATCTGAAGATTCTAAATGTATATGGACTTAATACAGGACCACTCAGATATATAAGGCAAGTTCTTAACGACTTACAAAGTGACTTAGACTCCCACACAATAATAGTGGGAGATTTTAACACTCCATTGTCAATAGTAGACAGATTAGTCAGACAGAAAATTAACAAGAATACCCAGGGCTTGAACTCATACCTGTAAAAAGCAAACCTGATAGACATTTATAGAACTCTCCACCCCAAAATTCACAGAACATACATTCTTCTTAGCACCACATCACACCTACTCCAAAATTGACCACATAATTGGAAGTAAAGCACTCCTCAGCAAATGCAAAACAACTGAAATCATAACAGTCCCTCAGACCATAGTGCAATCAAGTTAGAACTCAGAATTCAGAAAGTAACTAAGAACTACAGAACTTCATGGAAACTAAACAACTGGCTCTTGAATGTTGACTGGATAAACAATGAAAGGAAGGCAGAAATAATGAAGTTCTTCAAAACCAATGAGAACGAAGACACAACATACCAGAATCTCTGGGACACATTTAAAGCAGTCTCTAGAGGAAATATACATAGCAATAAGTGCCCACATGAGAATAGTAGAGAGATCCAAAATTGACACCCTATCGTCAAAATTGAAAGAGGTAGAGGAGCAAGATCAAAAAACACAAAACCTAGCAGAAGACAAGCAATAAGTAAGATCAGAGCAGAACTGAAGGAGATAGAGACAAGAAAAACCTCATTATTCTCCATGAAATTCCGAATGAGCAGACACATGAAAATGTCTCCTGACTATTCCACAGGTGTGCATTATTTAGTGAGATTCTGAATGATGGGAGAAAAGTAAATCCTGAGTATTTCCCCAGGGGTGTACATTTGGGGAGGCTCTCAATGTGTGGCCTTCCTGAATGATACACACATGGGTAATAGTCAGGAGTCTATTTCATATGAATTCTAATTCTGGGTATTGCTGAGAAATACACACATGGGAGAGTGTCTGGAGTCTATTTGGCATGGAATCTCATTCAGAACCTGTTCGAATAATGCACACATTTCCACTAACTTGTAACCTTTGTGAATAATGAACAAATGTAAAGTACTCAGGTCACTATTATATATAAACACTCGTTCAGAGATTTCCTGAATAGTACATATCATACTGAATGGGCAAAAACTGGTAATAGGAGTCTACTTTATTTAGCCTCTCATTTACAGCCTCACAGAATAATGCACACTTGTGGAATAGACACTAGTCAATTTTATAGGTCTGCAAAATTAAACCCTTAATGAGTAATACACAACCTTGGAATAGTAACATGGCTATTTCATATTCCCAAATATTCAGAGTCAGAGTAAATAATACACAACTGTGGACTAGTCAGGAAACAATTTCACATGGCCAAAGGGTCAGAGCCTCAGTGAATAGTGCATACCTGGAGAATACTCAGGACGCTATTTCATATGGCATTTATTACTGAGCTTCATTCAATAAGGAACACCTGTATTTTAGTCAAAATTCTATTTTCTGTAGCCACATGTTCAAAGACAAACTGATTGGCATAAAATAGAGACTCTTGTGTATTGCCCAGGTATTCATTACTTACAGAGATTCAGAATGTGTAGCCATTTGAAGTAGGCCCTTGACTATTTCTGATGGGAATATTATTCACAGAGTCTTTTCACGAGTGGCCATGAGGAAGATATTCGTGAATTATCAAATATACATATTTATTCCTGTAAAACTGAAAGAGTGGCCTTATGAAATAGACCCCATTTGACTCCACAGGTGTGCTCTATTTTTTGTCTCTCCAGACAAATCATCATATAAAATAGAATAAGTATTATTCCCCATATGTGCAGTTTTTGAAGAGGTTCTTTATGAGTGTCCATATCAAATCGCCTCCTGACTATCACATATGAGTGTATCATTTATGGAGTTGCATAATGTAGGGATACCTAAAAAAAGGCGCTGACTACTTTACAGCTGTTTATTATGCACTGAAGCTCTGAATGAGAGGCCATATGAAGTATACTCCTTACTAGTGCGCCACTGTGCATTATTCCTTAATGCTGTGATTGAGTGTTCATATAACCTGGACTCTGATTATTCCCAAAGTGTACATTCCTCAGTGAGTTTCTGAATGAGTTTCCACGTAAAATATACTGCTTCCTATACTCTTTTGACTATGTCTCAGCTGTGCTTCTTCCACTTAGTCACTGGCTGAACGGTCTCATCAAATAGTATCCAGACTATTCTGCATGTTTGCATTATTCAGTGAGTCTCTCAAAAGTGGATATAAATAATAGAATCCTGAGTATTTTCCAGATATATATGACTCGTCACTGAGGTACTGAACAAGTGGCCATGTGAAATACACTCCTGACATTTCCATAGGTCTCTATTACTCTGTGAGGTTCTGAACCAGTGGCCATAAAATAGAGACTCCTGAATATGCCCCAAGCATGCGTTTTTACATTCAGCTCTAAATTGGTGGCTATACGAAATAGAATCCTGACTCATTCCGTGGTGTATGCCAATCAGTTTAGCTTTGATCATGTGGCTGTGGAAAATAGAATTATGACTAAAATACAGGTGTTCCTTATTGAATGAAGCTCAGAGTTAAATACCATATTAAATAGCATCCTGAGTATTCCCCAGGTATGTACTATTCACTGAGACTCTGAACCTTTGGCCATGTGAAATTGTTTTCTGACTAGTCCACAGTTGTGTATTATTGAATCTGACTATGAATATTTGGGCATATGAAATAAAAAAGTTACTATTCCAAAGTTGTGTATTACTCACTCAGGGTTTAATTTTGTGAACATATAAAATAGACTAGTGTCTATCCCACAAGTGTGCATCATTCCCTGAGGCTGTAAATGAAAGACTATATAAAGTAGACTCCTAACACTTCCTCAGGTGTGTATTACTCAGTAAGACTCTTCTTGTGTGACCATATGAAACAGGAGGTTGTCAATCTTAAATAATTGTACTATTCAGAAAATCCCTGAAGAAGTGTCTATATGAAATAGTGACCTGAGTACTTTTTTTTTTTTTTTTTTTTTTAATTTTTATTGCATTATAGGTTTGGGGGTACATGTGCAGAACAAGCAAGATAGTTGCATAGGTACACACATGGCAGTGTGCTTTGCTGCCTTCCTCCCCTTCACCCACACTTGGTATTCATCCCCAGGCTATCCCCCCCAGCCCCCCCCTGCTGTCCCTCCCCCATTCCCCCCAACAGTCCCCAGTGTATAGTAGACCGCCTCTCTGTGTCCACGTGTTCTCATTTTTCTCACCCACCTATGAGTGAGTATATGCGGTATTTCTTTTTCTGTTCTTGTGTCAGTTTGCTGAGAATGATGTTCTCCAGATTCATCCATGTCCCTACAAAGGACACAAACTCATCATTTTTGATTGCTGCATAATATTCCATGGTGTATATGTGCCACATTTTCCCAGTCCAGTCTATCATCGTTGGGCATTTGGGTTGGTTCCAGGTCTTTGCTATTGTAAACAGTGCTGCAATGAACATTCGTGTGCATGTGTCCTTATAGTAGAACGATTTATAATCCTTTGGATAGATACCAAGTAATGGGATTGCTGGGTCAAATGGAATTTCTATTTCTAGGTCCCTGAGAAATCGCCACACTGTCTTCCACAATGGTTGAACTAATTTACACTCCCACCAACAGTGTAAGAGTGTTCCTATTTCTCCACATCCTCTCCAGCATCTGCTGTCTCCAGATTTTTTAATGATCGCCATTCTAACTGGTGTGAGATGGTATCTCAATGTGGTTTTGATTTGCATCTCTCTAATGACCAATGACGATGAGCACTTTTTCATATGTTTGCTGGCCTCATGTATGTCTGCTTTCGTAAAGTTTCTGTTCATATCCTTTGCCCATTTTTGAATGGGCTTGTTTGTTTTTTTCCTGTAAATCTGTTTGAGTTCTTTGTAAATTCTGGATATCAGCCCTTTGTCAGATGCGTAAACTGCAAAGATTTTTTCCCATTCTGATGGTTGCCGATTCACTCTAGTGACTGTTTGTTTTGCTGTGCAGAAGCTGTGGAGTTTGATTAGGTCCCATTTGTCTATTTTGGCTTTTGTTGCCAATGCTTTGGGAGTTTTGTTCATGAAGTCCTTGCCTACTCCTATGTCCTGAATGGTTTTGCCTAGATTTTCCTCTAGGGTTTTTATGGTGTCGGGTCTTACGTTTAAGTCTTTAATCCATCTGGAGTTAATTTTAGTGTAAGGTGTCAGGAAGGGGTCCAATTTCTGCTTTCTGCACATGGCTAGCCAGTTTTCCCAACACCATTTATTAAATAGGGAATCCTTTCCCCATTGCCTGTTTTTGTCTGGTTTATCAAAGATAATATGGTTGTAGATGTGTTGTGTTGCCTCCGATGCCTCTGTTCTGTTCCATTGGTCTATATCTCTGTTTTGGTACCAGTACCATGCTGTTTTGATTACTGTAGCCTTGTAGTATAGTTTGAAGTCTGGTAGTGTGATGCCTCCCGCTGTGTTCTTTTTGCTTAGAATTGACTTGGCTATGCGGGCTCTTTTTTGGTTCCATATGAAATTCATGGTGGTTTTTTCCAGTTCTGTGAAGAAATTCAATGGTAGTTTGATGGGGATAGCATTGATTGTGTAAATTACTTTGGGCAGTATAGCCATTTTCACGATATTGATTCTTCCTAACCACGAACATGGAATGTTTCTCCATCTGTTTGTGTCCTCTCTTATTTCATTGAGCAGTTGTTTGTAGTTTTCCTTAAAGAGGTCCCTTACATTCCTAGTGAGTTGTATTCCTAGGTATTTTATTTTCTTTGTAGCAATTGTGAATGGCAGTTCGTTCTTGATTTGGTTCTCTTTAAGTCTGTTATTGGTGTATAGGAATGCTTGTGATTTTTGCACATTGATTTTATATCCTGAGACTTTGCTGAAGTTGCTTATCAGTTGCAGGAGCTTTTGGGCTGAGGTGATGGGGTCTTCTAGGTATACTATCATGTCGTCTGCAAATAGAGACAATTTGGCTTCCACCTTTCCTATTTGAATACCCTTTATTTCTTTTTCTTGCCTGATTGCTCTGGCTAGAACTTCCAGTACTATGTTGAATAGAAGTGGTGAGAGAGGGCATCCTTGTCTAGTGCCAGATTTCAAAGGGAATGCTTCCAGTTTTTGCCCATTAAGTATGATATTGGCTGTTGGTTTGTCATAAATAGCTTTTATTACTTTGAGATATGTTCCATCAATACCAAGTTTATTGAGGGTTTTTAGCATAAAGGGCTGTTGAATTTTGTCAAATGCCTTCTCTGCATCAATTGAGATAATCATGTGGTTTTTGTTTTTGCTTCTGTTTATGTGGTGAATTACATTTATAGACTTGCGTATGTTGAACCAGCCTTGCATCCCCGGGATAAATCCTACTTGATCATGATGGATAAGTTTTTTAATGTGCTGTTGCAATCGGTTTGCCAGTATTTTATTGAAGATTTTTGCATCTATGTTCATCATGGATATTGGCCTGAAGTTTTCTTTTCTTGTTGAGTCTCTGCCAGGTTTTGGTATCAGGATGATGTTGGTCTCATAAAATGATTTGGGAAGGGTTCCCTCTTTTTGGATTATTTGGAATAGTTTCAGAAGGAATGGTACCAGATCCTCTTTGTGTGTCTGGTAGAATTCGGCTGTGAACCCATCTGGACCTGGGCTTTTTTTGTGTGGTAGGCTCTTAATTGCTGCCTCAACTTCAGACCTTGTTATTGGTCTATTCATAGTTTCGGCTTCCTCCTGGTTTAGGCTTGGGAGGACACAGGCATCCAGGAATTTGTCCATTTCTTCCTGATTTACTGGTTTATGTGCATAGAGTTGTTTGTAGTATTCTCTGATGATGGTTTGAATTTCTGTGGAATCTGTGGTGATTTCCCCTTTATCGTTTTTTATTGCATCTATTTGGTTGTTCTCTCTCTTCTTTTTTATCAGTCTGGCTAGTGGTCTGTCTATTTTGTTGATCTTTTCGAAAAACCAGCTCTTAGATTTATTGATTTTTTGAAGGGTTTTTCTTGTCTCTATCTCCTTCAGTTCTGCTCTGATCTTAGTTATTTCTTGTCTTCGGCTAGGTTTTGAGCTTTTTTGATCTTGCTCCTCTAGCTCTTTCAATTTTGACGATAGGGTGTCAATTTTGGATCTCTCCATTCTTCTCATGTGGGCACTTATTGCTATATATTTTCCTCTACAGACTGCTTTAAATGTGTCCCAGAGATTCTGGTACGTTGTGTCTTCATTCTCATTGGTTTCAAAGAACTTCTTTATTTCTGCCTTCATTTCATTGTTTATCCAATCAACATTCAAGAGCCAATTGTTCAGTTTCCATGAAGCTGTGCGGTTCTGAGTTATTTTCTGAATTCTGAGTTCCAACTTGATTGCACTATGGTCTGAGAGACTGTTTGTTATGATTTCAGTTGTTTTGCATTTGCTGAGGAGTGCTTTACTTCCAATTATGTGGTCAATTTTGGAGTAGGTGTGATGTGGTGCTGAGAAGAATGTATATTCTGTGGATTTGGGGTGGAGAGTTCTGTAAATGTCTATCAGGTTTGCTTGTTCCAGGTCTGAGTTCAAGTCCTGGATATCCTTGTTAATTTTCTGTCTGGTTGATCTGTCTGCTATTGACAGTGGAGTGTTAAAGTCTCCCACTATTATTGTGTGGGAGTCTAAGTCCCTTTGTAAGTCATTAAGAACTTGCCTTATATATTTGGGTGCTCCTACATTGGGTCCATATATATTTAGAATCGTTATCTCTTCTTGTTGTATCGATCCTTTTACCATTATGTAATGACCTTCTTTGTCCCTTTTGATCTTTGTTACTTTAAAGTCTATTTTATCAGAGATGAGAATTGCAACTCCTGCTTTTTTTTGCTCTCCATTTGCTTGGTAAATCTTCCTCCATCCCTTTATTTTGAGCCTTTGTGTATCTTTGCATGTGAGGTGGGTTTCCTGGATACAGCACACCGATGGGTTTTGGTTTTTTATCCAATTTGCCAGCCTGTGTCTTTTGATTGGTGCATTTAGCCCATTTACATTCAGGGTTAATATTGTTATGTGTGAATTTGATACTGCCATTTTGATGCTAGCTGGCTGTTTTGCTCGTTGGTTCATGTACATTCTTCATTTTGTTGATGGTCTTTAGCATTTGGTATGCTTTTAGGATGGCTGGAACTGGTTGTTTCTTTCTATGTGTAGTGCCTCTTTCAGGAGCTCTTGTAAAGCAGGCCTAGTGGTGACAAAATCTCTGAGTACTTGCTTGTTCATGAAGGATTTTATTTTTCCTTCACTTATGAAGCTCAGTTTGGCTGGATATGAAATTCTGGGTTGAAAGCTCTTTTCTTTAAGGATGTTGAATATTGGCCCCCACTCTCTTCTGGCTTGTAGAGTCTCTGCTGAGAGATCTGCTGTGAGTCTGATGGGCTTCCCTTTGTGGGTGACCCGACCTTTCTCTCTGGCTGCCCTTAGTATTTTCTCCTTCGTTTCAACCCTGGTGAATCTGACGATTATGTGCCTTGGGGTTGCTCTTCTTGCAGAGTATCTTTGTGGTGTTCTCTGTATTTCCTGGAGTTGAGTATTGACCTGTCTTGCTAGGTTGGGGAAATTTTCCTGGATAATATCCTGAAGAGTGTTTTCCAGCTTGGATTCATTCTCTTCGTCACATTCTGGTACACCTATCAAACGTAGGTTGGGTCTCTTCACATAGTCCCACATTTCTTGGAGATTTTGTTCATTCCTTTTTGTGCTTTTTTCTCTAATCTTGGTTTCTCGTTTTATTTCATTGAGTTGATCTTCAACGTCTGATATTCTTTCTTCTGCTTGGTCAATTCGGCTGTTGAAACTTGTGCATGCTTCGCGAAGTTCTCGTGTTGAGTTTTTCAGCTCCTTCAATTCATTCATATTCCTCTCTAAGTTGTCCATTCTCGTTATCAATTCCTCGAATCTTTTTTCAAATCTTTTTTCAAGGTTCTTAGTTTCTTTGCACTGGTTTAGAACATGTTCCTTTAGCTCACTGAAGTTTCTCATTATCCACTTTCTGAAGTCTGATTCCGTCATTTCGTCACATTCATTCTCCGTCCAGCTTTGTTCCCTTGCTGGTGAGGAGTTTTGGTCCTTTTTTGGAGGTGAGGTGTTTTGGTTTCGGGTGCTTTCCTCCTTTTTGCGCTGGTTTCTTCCCATCTTTATGGATTTATCCGCCTGTTGTCTTAGTAGTGGCTGATTTTTCAATTGGGTCTCTGTGTGGACACTGAGATTGTTGATGATGAAGTATTTCTGTTACTTAGTTTTCCCTCTAATGATCTATCCTCTTTGCTGTATGAGTGCTGAGGTCCACTCCAGGCCCTGCTTGTCTGGGGTATACCTGCAGCAGCTGCAGAACAGTGAGGGATGATATCAGTTTCTTTTTCTGCTGCCCTTGTTCCAGAATGATGCCAGCCAAATGTCAGTCTGATTAGTCCTTTTCTGGGGTGACTCCTTGGATATACAGAGGTCAGGGAGCTGCTTGAGGAGACAGTCTGTGCTTTATAGGAGCTCCAGTGCTGAGCTGTGAGCTCCGTTGTTCATTCAGGGTTGTTGGGAGGTTATGTCTGCTGCAATAGAACTCATAAAACACCACTCTTTTTTTTTTTTTTTCACCCTTAGATGCTCTGTCTCAGGGAGTTGGGGCTTTCTTTATGAGTATCTGTTGCACTGTCCTGCCCCACTAGGTGGCAGTCTATTCACTATTTGCTTGCCGGGGCTCTGACCTCCTAAGGCGGGTCCGCCCTGTTGCGGCCCGGCGGACTCTCTCTGTTATGGCAGGTTGCCTCGGCAACGGCAGGCTGCGTCAGTCCTGGGCGGTACTTAAGTGGGGGTGCACTTTGTCAGGAATGGTGGACGCCCCTCCCTGACCGGGCTGCACCGTCCTAAATGCCGGCAACAAAACTCTCAGCCCCAAGCGCCTCCAGTCGCCGCCCTGCTTGTCCCCGTGAGCGTGGGACCCGCCGAGCCCGATCACCCTGCTCCCTGCCTCAGAGTCCGTCCTCTCTCTCTCTCTCTTCCTCTCCCCAAGCAGAAAGGTCGACTCTCTCACTGGCGCCCCAGGAGCCTGCCGATAGGGCACTGGGATCCGTGCGATCTCCCGTGCCGCTGCCCACTACCCCGGCTCAGATCACGTTTCCCAGGAAACTCCTGGTCTGGCTCATTGTCCAAGTCCCGTTCAATCAGATGGACATGCCAATCTGCCCTTCCAAATCTCAGATTGCCGGTTTAACAGGGCACCCAGACCAGTGAGTTCCGCGCCGGGTCCCGCTGCGGCGCCGGCCGAAGAGGCGGCGGGAGCCGGTTGCGTTAGCCGGCTGCTAGCGTCCCGTGTCTCTCCCACACCTGGGACTTTCAACGCTCTGTGGGCATAAAAGGAACATCCGAGAATGCGGCTAGGACTCACCCTCTGCGCCTTCACCGAGAGCTGCAATCCTGAGTCACCTCTACGACGCCATCTTGCCTCCCTCCTCGACCTGAGTACTTTATATTTGTTCATTATTCACAGAGGTTACATGTAAGTGGCCATATGAAATGGAATGGTGACTAATCCACACATCCATCATCCACTGAGGCTATGAATGTGTTTCCAGTTGAAATAGACTCTTGGCTACTCCACAGGTGTGCATTATTCATTGAGGCTCTAAATGAATGTTTATCAAAAATAAACTCTTAATTATTTCCCTGGTGTGTATTATTCAGTGAGGCTCAGAACACGTGGCCATATTAATTAGATTCTTTACTATAGCAAGGTTTTGTCTTATTCACTGAGGCTCTGAATATGTGTCCATAAGAAATAGACCTCTGACTACAGCACATTATTCAATGACATTCCGAATGAGCAGCCACATGAAAATGTCTCCTGACTATTCCACAGGTGTGCATTATTTAGTGAGATTCTGAATGATGGGAGAAAAGTAAATCCTGAGTATTTCCTCAGGTGTGTACATTTAGTGAGGCTTTCAATGTGTGGCCATAAAAATAGACTTCTGAGTTCTCCACAGGTGTGCATTATTAAGTGATTCTCTGATTAAGTTCCTATAAAAATAGACTGCAGATGATATTACCACTGTCTAATACTCAGTCAGGCTGTGAAAGACGGTCCATAGGAAACAGACTTCTAATTACTCCACATGTGCCTTATTTACTATTTGTCTGAATGAGTAGCCATATGAAATAAACTCCTCATTATTCTCCATGTGTGCATTATTCGAACAGGTTCTGAATGAGGTCCTATGCAAAATAGACTCCAGACACTCTCCCATGTGTGCATTTCTCAGCAATACCCTGAATTAGAGTTCATATGAAAGAGACTCCTGACTACTACCCAGGTGTGTATCATTCAGGAAGGCACTTAGTGCGTGGCTATCTTACACAGCATCCTGATTACTCCATAGCAGTTTATTATTCACTGAAACTTTGAATGACGTGCCATATAAATAGATACCTGACTATTGCTCCATTGTGAGTAATTCAAAAAGGTTCTAAATGAGTTTTAATATAAAATGGAATTCCGATGATTCCCCACATGTCTATTATTCAGGGAGAAAAAGAATGTGGGGCCATATAAAAGATGCTCGACTATTACACTGGTGAGAATTATTCATTAAATATCTAGATGAGTGTCCACATAAAGTAGACTCTTAATTTTCCCATGATGTGTGTTATTGAATGAGACTCTGACTAAGTGGGAATAAAATAGAGACTCTTGTGTATTGCCCACATGTTTATTACTTACAGAGACTCAGAATGTGTAGCCATTTGAAGCAGATCCTTGACTATTTCCGATGGGAATATTATTCACAGAGTCTTTTCACGAGTGGCAATGTGGAAGAGATTCATGAATTATGAAATATACATATTTTTGTCTGTAAAAATGAAAGAGTGGCCTTATGAAATAGACCCCACTTGACTCCAAAGGTGTGCTCTATTCTTTGTCTCTCCAAACAAATCATCATATAAAATAGATTAATAATTATTTCCCATATGTGCAGTTTTTGAAGAGATTCGTTATGAGTGTCCATATCAAATAGTCTCCTGACTATCACATATGAGTGTATCATTTATGGAGTTGCATAATTTGGAAATACCTAAATAAGGGCGCCGACTACTTTACAGCTGTTTATTATACACTGAAGCTCTGAATGAGAGGCCATATGAAATACACTCCTTACTAGTGCACCACTGTGCATTATTCCTTAATGCTGTGATTGAGTGGCCATATGACCTGGACTCTGACTATTCCCAATGTGTACATTCTTCAGTGAGATTCTGAATGAGTAACCACGTAAAATAGACTGCTTTCTCTACTCCTTTGACTATATTTCAGCTGTGCTTCTTCCACTGAGTCACTGGGTGAACGGTCTCATCAAATAGTAAGCAGACTATTCTGCATGTTTGCATTATTCAGTGAGTCTCTCAAAAAGTGGATATAAATAATAGAAACCTGAGTCTTTTCCAGATATATATGATTCTTCACTGAGGTACTGAACACGTGGCCATGTGAAATACACTCCTGAATTTTCCATAGGTCTCTATTACTCTGTGAGTTTCTGAAGCAGTGGCCATAAAATAGAGACTCCTGAATATTCCCCAGGCATGCGTTTATACATTCAGCTCTAAATTGTTGGCTATACAAAATAGAATCCTGACTCATCCCATGGTGTATGCCAATCAGTTTGGCTTTAATCATGTGGCTATAAAAAATAGAATTATGACTAAAATACAGGTGTTCCTTATTGAATGAAGCTCAGAGTTAAATGCCATATAAAATAGCGTCCTGAGTATTCCCCAGGTATGTACTATTCACTGAGGCTCTGAACCTTTGGCAATTTGAAATTGTTTCCTGACTAGTCCAAAGTTGTGTATTATTGACACTGACACTGAATATTTGGGCATATGAAATAAACAAGTTACTATTCCAAAGTTGTGTATTACTCAATCAGTGTTTAATTTTGCGGACATATAAAATAGACTAGTGTCTATTCCACAAGTGTGCATCATTCCCTGAGTCTGTAAATGAGAGGCTATATAAAGTAGACTCCTAACACTTCCTCAGGTGTGTATTACTCAGTGAAGCCCTTCTTGTGCGTCCATATGAAACAGGAGGTTGTCAATCTTAAATAATTGTACTATTCAGAAAATCTCTGAACGAGTGTCTATATGAAATAGTGACCTGAGTACTTTACATTTATTCATTATTCACAGACGTTACAAGTAAGTGGCCATATGAAATGGAATTGTGACTAATCCACACATCCATCATCTACTGAGGCTATGAATTTGTTTCCAGTTGAAATAGACTCTTGGCTACTCCACAGGTGTGCATTATCCATTGAGGCTCTAAATTCATGTTTATCGAAAATAAACTTTTAATTATTTTACTGGTGTGTATTATTCAGTGAGGCTCAAAACACGTGGCCATAGTAATTAGATTCCTTACTATAGCACGGTTTTCTCTTATTCACTGAGGCTCTGAATATGTGTCTATATGAAATAGACCTCTGACTACAGCACATTATTCAATGACATTCCTAATGAGCAGCCAAATGAAAATGTCTCCTGACAATTCCACAGGTGTGCATTATTTAGTGAGATTCTGAATGATGGGAGAAAAGTAAATCCTGAGTGTTTCCCCAGTTGTCTACATTTAGTGAGGCTCTCAATGTGTGGCCATAGGAAATAGAATTCTGAGTACTCCACAAGTGTGCATTATTAAGTGATTCTCTGAATGAGTTCCTATAAAAATAGACTCCAAATGATATTACCACTGTGTAATATTCAGTCAGGTTGTGAAAGAGAGTCCATAGGAAACAGACATCTAATTACTCCAGATGTGACTTATTTTCTATTTGTCTGAATGAGTAGCCTTATGAAATAGACTCCTCATTAGGCTCCATGTGTGCATTATTCGAACAGGTTCTGAATGAAGTTCCATGCCAAATAGACTCCAGACACTCTCCCATGTGTGCATTTCTCAGCAATACCCAGAATTAGAGTTCATATGAAATAGACTCCTGACTGCTACCCAGATGTGTATCATTCAGGAAGGCACTTAATGAGTGGCTATCTTAAATAGCATCCTGATTACTACATAGCAGTCCGTTATTCACTGAAACTTTGAATGACACGCCATATAAATTGATACCTGACTATTGCACCATTGTGAATTATTCAAAAGGTTCTAAATGAGTTTTAATATAAAATGGAATCCCATTGATTCCCCACATGTCTATTATTCAAGGAGGAACAGAATGTGGGGCCATATAAAAAATGCTAGACTATTACACTGGTGTACATTATTCACTAAATCTCTAGATGAGTGTCTACATAAAGAAGACTCTTAACTTTTCCCCAGGTGTGTATTATTGAATGAGACTCTGACTAAGTGGGCATAAAATAGAGACTCTTGTGTACTGCCCAGGTGTTCATTACTTACAGAGACTCAAAATGTGTAGCCATTTGAAGTAGACCCTTGTCTATTTCTGATGGGAATATTATTCACAGAGTCTTTTCACGAGTGGCCATGTGAAAGAGATTCGTGAATTATCAAATATACATATTTTTTCCTGTAAAACTGAAAGAGTGGCCTTATGAAAGAGACCCCATTTGACTCCACAGGTGTGCTCTATTCTTTGTCTCTCCAAACAAATCATCATATAAAATAGAATAATTATTATTCCCCATATGTGCAGTTTTTGAAGAGGTTCTTTATGAGTGTCCATATCAAATAGTATCCTGACTATCACATATGAATGTATCATTTAGGGAGTTGCATAATTTGGGGATACCTAAAAAAGGGTGCTGCCTACTTTACAACTGTTTACTATGCACTGAAGCTCTAAATGAGAGGCCATATGAAATAGACTCCTTACTAGTGCGCCACTGTGCATTATTCCTTAATGCTGTGATTGAGTGTCTATATGACCTGGACTCTGACTATTCCCAATGTGTACATTCTTCAGTGAGTTTCTGAATGAGTAACCACATAAAATAGACTGCTTCCTCTACTGTTTTGAGTATATCTCAGCTGTGCTTCTTCCACTTAGTCACTGGCTGAACGGTCTCATCAAATAGTAATCAGACTATTCCCCATGTTTGCATTATTCAGTGAGTCCCTAAAAAGTTGGATATAAATAATAGAGTCCTGAGAATTTTAAAAGCATATATGATTCTTTACTGAGGTACTGAACAAGTTGCCATGTGGAATACACTCCTGATTTTTCCAAAGGTCTCTATTACTCTGTGAGGCTCTGAAGCAGTGGCCATAAAGTAGAGCCTCCTGAATATTCCCCTAGCGTGCATTTTTAAATTCAGCTCTAAATTAGGGGCAATATGAAATAGAATCCTGACTCCTCACATGGTGTATGCCAATCAGGTTGGCTTTCAACATGTGGCTATAGAAAATAGAATTTTGACTAAGATACAGGTGTTCCTTATTGAATGAAGATCAGAAATAAATGCCATATAAAATAGCGTCCTGAGTATTCCTCAGGTATGTCCTATTCACTGAGGCTCTGAACCTTTGACCATGTGAAATTGTTTCCTGACTAGTCCACAGTTGTGTATTATTGACTCTGACTCTGAATATTTGGGAATATAAAATAGACAAGTTACTATTCCAAAGTTGTGTATTATTCACCCAGGGTTTAATATTGCGGATATAAAAAATAGACTAGTGTCTATTCCACAAGTGTGCATTATTCCCTGAGGCTGTAAATGAGAGGCTATATAAAGTAGACTACTAACACTTCCTCAGTTGTGTACTACTCAGTGAGTCCCTTCTTGTGTGACCATATGAAACAGGATGTTTTCAATCTTAAGTAATTGTACTATTCAGGAAATCTCTGAACGAGTGTCTATATGAAATGGGGACCTGAGTACTTTACATTTGTTCATTATTCACAGAGGTTACAAGTAAGTGGCCATATGAAATGGAATCATGACTAATCCACACATCCATCATCCACTGAGGCTATGAATTGTTTTCCAGTTGAAATAAACTATTGGTTACTCCACAGGTGTGCATTATTCATTGAGGCTATAAATGAACGTTTATCGAAAATAAACTCTTAATTATTTGCCAGGTGTTTATTATTCAGTGAGGCTCAGAACATGTGGCCTTATTAATTAGATTATTTGCTATAGCAAGGTTTTTACTTATTCACTGAGGCTCTGAATATGTGTCAACATGAAATAGACCCCTGACTACAGCACATTATTCAATGCCATTCCGAATGAACAGCCAAATAAAATTTCTCCTGACTATTCCACAGGTGTGCATTCTTTATTGAGACTCTGAATAATGAGAGAAAAGTAAATCTTGAGTATTTTCCCAGGTGTTTACATTTAGTGAGGTTCTCAATGTGTGAAAAAGCATTCTGAGTACTTTCCTTTTTACATTTGTTCATTATTCACAGAGGTTACAAGTAAGTGGCCATATGAAATGGAATCGTGACTAATCCCCACATCCATCATCCACTGAGGCTATGAATGGGTTTCCAGTTGAAATAGACTCTTGGGTACTCCACAGGTGTGCATTTGTTCATTATTATGAGAGGCTATATAATGGAAAAAGACTATATATAAAAAAAAGTCTTCTGAGTACTCTGCAGGTGTACATTATTAAGTGATTCTCTGAATGAGTGCCTATAAAAAATAGACTCCAGATGATATTACCAGTGTGTAATATTCAGTCATGGTGTGAAAGAGGGTCCATAGGAAACAGACTTCTAATTACTCCACATGTGTCTTATTTACTATTTGTCTGTATAAGTACCCATATGAAATAGACTCCTCATTATTCTCCATGTGCGCATTATTCGAATAGGTTCTGTATGAGGTCCATGCCAAATAGACTCCAGACACTCCCATGTGTTTATTTCTCAACAATACCCAGAATTAGAGTTCATATGAAATAGACTCCTGACTACTACCCAGGTGTGTATCATTCAGGAAGGCACTTAATGCGTGGCTATCTTAAACAGCATCCTGATTACTCCATAGCAGTTCATTATTCACTGAAACTTTGAATGACACGCCATATAAATAGATACCTGACTATTGCTCCATTGTAAATTATTCAAAAAGGTTCTAAATGAGTTTTAATATAAAATAGAATTATGATGATTCCCCAGGTGTCTATCATTCAGGGAGGAACAGAATGTGGGGCCATATAAAAAATGCTCGACTATTACACTGGTGTGCATTATTCACTATATCTCTATATGAGTGTCTATATAAAGTAGACTCTTAACTTTTCCCTAGGTGTGTATTATTGAATGAGACTCTGGCTAAGTGGGCATAAAATAGAGACTCTTGTGTATTGCCCAGCTGTTCATTACTCACAGAGACTGAGAATGTGTAGCCATTTGAAATAGACCCTTAACAATTTCTGATGAGTATATTATTCACAGAGTTTTTTCACGAGTGGCCATGTGGAAGAGATTCGTGAATTATCAAATTTACATATATTTTCCTGTAAAACTGAAAGAGTGGCCTTATGAAAGAGACCCCATTTGACTCCACAGGTGTGCTCTATTCTTTTTCTCTCCAAAAAAATCATCATATGAAATAGACTAATGATTATTCCCAATATGTGCAGTTTTTGAAGAGGTTCTTTATGAGTGTCCATATCAAATAGTCTCCTGATTATCACATATGAGTGTATCATTTACAGAGTTGCATAATTTGTTGATGCCTTAAAAAGGGCGCTGACTACTTTACAGCTGTTTATTATGTACTGAAGCTCTGAATGAGAGGCCATATGAAATAGACTCCTTACTAGTGCGCCACTGTGCATTATTCCTTAATGCTGTGATTGAGTGTCCATATGACCTGGACTCTGACTATTCCCAATGTGTATATTCTTCAGTGAGTTTCTGAATGAGAAACCACGTAAAATAGACTGCTTGCTCTACTCTTTTGACTATTTTTCAGCTGTGCTTCTTCCACTGAATCACTTGGTGTACGGTCTCATCAAATAGTATCCAGACTATTCCCCATGTTTTCATTATTCAGTGAGTCTCTGAAGAAGTGGATATAAATAATAGAATCCTGAGTATTTTCCAGATATATATGATTCTTCACTTAGGTACTGAAGAAGTTGCCAGGTGAAATACACTCCTGACTTTTCCTTACGTCTCTATTAATCTGTGAGGCACTGAATCAGTGGCCATAAAATAGAGACTCCCGAATATTCCCTTGGTGTTTGTTTTTACATTCATCTCTAAATTGGTGGCTATACAAAATAGAATCCTGACTCATCCCATAGTGTATGCCAATCAGGTTGGCTTTCAACATGTGGCTATAGAAAATAGAATTTTGACTAAAATACCGGTGATTTTTATTGAATGAAGCTCAGAAATAAATGCCATATGAAATAGCGTCCTAAGTATTTCCCAGATATATACTATTCACTGAGTCTCTGAACTTTCGGCCATGTGAAATTGTTCCCTGACTAGGCCACAGTTGTGTATTATTGACTCTGACTCTGAATATTTGGGCATATGAAATAAGCAAGTTACTATTCCAAAGTTGTGTATTACTCACTCAGGGTTTAATTTTGTGGAAATATAAAATAGACCAGTGTCTATTTCACAAAAGTGTATTATTTCCTAATTCTGTAAATGAGAGGCTATATAAATTAGGCTCCTAACACTTCCTCATGTGTGTATTACTCAGTGAGGCTCTTCTTGTGTGACCATATGAAACTGGATGTTGTCAATCTTAAATAATTGTACTATTCAGGAAAACTCTGAACGAGTGTCTATATGAAATGTTGACCTGAGTACTTTGCATTTGTTCATTATTCACAAAGGTTAAAAATAATTGGCCATGTGGAATGGAATCGAGACTAATAAACACATCCATCATCCACTGAGGCTATGAATTGGATTCCAGTTGAAATAGACTCTTGGCTACTCCACAAGTGTGCATTATTTATTGAGGCTCTAAATGAATGTTTATCAAAAATAAACACTTAATTATTTTTCAGGCGTGTATTATTCAGTTAAGCTAAGAACATTTGGCCATATTAATTAGATTCCTTACTATAGCAAGGTTTTATCTTATTCACTGAGGCTCTGAGTATGTGTCTACATGAAATAGACCCCTGACTACAGTACATTATTCAAAGACATTCCGAATGAGCAGTTACATGAAAATGTCTCCTGACTATTCTACAGGCGTGCATTATTTAGTGAGATTCTGAATGTTGGGAGAAAAGTAAATCCTGAGTATTTCCCCAAGTGTGTACATTTAGTGAGTCTCTCAATGTGTGGCCAGAGAAAAGAGACTTCTGAGTACTCCACAGGTGTGCATTATTAATTGATTCTCTGAATGAGTGCTATATAAAATAGACTCTAGATGATATTACCACTGTGTAATATTCAGTCAGGCTGTGAAACAGGGTCGATAGCAAACAGACTTCTAATCACCCCACATATGCCTTATTTATGATTTTTCTGCATGAGTCGCTGTATGAAATAGACTCCTCATTATTCTCCATGTGTGCATTACTCGAACAGGTTCTGTATGAGGGTCCATGCCAAATAGACTCCAGACACTCTCCCATGTGTGTATTTTTCAGCAATACCCAGAATTAGAGTTTATATGAAATAAACTCCTTACTACTGCCCAGGTGTGTATCATTCAGAAAGGCACATAATGCGTGGCTATCGTAAGCAGCATCCTGATTACTCCATAGCAGTTCATTATTCACTGAAATTTTGAATGACACGCCATATAAATAGATACCTGACTATTGCTCCATTTTCAATTATTCAAAATGCTTCTAAATGAGTTTTAATACAAAATAGAATTCTGATGATTTCCCAGGTGTCTATCACTCAGGGAAAAACAGAATGAGGAGTCATATAAAAAATGCTCGACTATTACACTGCTGTGCATTATTCACTGAAGCTCTAGATAAGTGTCTACATAAAGTAGACTCTTAACTCTTTTCCAGGTGTGGATTACTGAATGAGACTCTGACAAAGTGGGCATAGAATAGAGACTCTTGTGTATTTCCCAGGTGCTTATTACTTACAGTGTCTCAGAATGTGTAGCCAATTGAAGTAGACCCTTGACTGTTTCGGATGGGAGTATTATTCACAGAGTCTTTTCATGAGTGGCCATGCGGAAGAGATTCATAATTATCAAATATATATATCTTTTCCTGTAAATCTTAAAGAGTGTCCTTAAGAAATAGACCCCATTTGACTCCACAGGTGTGCTCTATTCTTTGTCTCTCCAAACAAATCTTCAAATAAAATAGACTGATTATTCCACATATGTGCAGATTTTGAAGAGGTTCTTTATGAGTGTCCATATCAAATAGTCTCCTGACTATCACATATGAGTGTATCATATATAGAGTAGCATAATTTGCGGATACTTTAAAAAGAGCGCTGACTCCAAGAAATGTGGGACTATGTGAAGAGACCCAACCAACGTTTGATAGGTGTACCAGAATGTGACGAAGAGAATGAATCCAAGCTGGAAATCACTCTTCAGGATATTATCCAGGAAAATTTCCCCAACCTAGCAAGACAGGTCAATACTCAACTCCAGGAAACACAGAGAACACCACAAAGATACTCCGCAAGAAGAGCAACCCCAAGGCACATAATCGTCAGATTCACCAGGGTTGAAATGAAGGAGAAAATACTAAGGGCAGCCAGAGAGAAAGGTCGGGTCACCAACAAAGGGAAGCCCATCAGACTCACAGCAGATCTTTCGGCAGAGACTCTACAAGCCAGAAGAGAGTGGGGGGCAATATTCAACATCCTTAAAGAAAAGAGGTTTCAACCCAGAATTTCATATCCAACCAAACTGAGCTTCATAAGTGAAGGAAAAATAAAATCCTTCACGAACAAGCAAGTACTCAGAGATTTTGTCACCACTAGGCCTGCTTTACAAGAGCTCCTGAAAGAGGCACTACACATGGAAAGGAACAACCAGTTCCAGCCATCCTAAAAGCATATCAAATGCTAAAGACCATCAACAAAATGAAGAATGTACATGAAACAATGGGCAAAACAGGCAGCTAGCATCAAAATGGCAGTATCAAATTCACACATAACAATATTAAACCTGAATGTAAATGGGCTAAATGCACCAATCAAAAGACACAGACTGGCAAATTGGATAAAAACCAAAACCCGGAGGGACAGCGTGGGGGGGGGCTGGGGGGATAGCCTGGGGATGAATGCCAGGTGTGGGTGAAAAGGAGGAAGGCAGCAAAACACACTGCCATGTGTGTACTTATGCAACTATCTTGCACGTTCTGCACATGTACCCCAAAACCTATAATGCAATAAAAATTAAAAAAAACAAAAAACAAAAAAAAAATATCAGTATGCTGTATCCAGGAAACCAACCTCACACGCAAAGATAAACAAGGCTCAAAATAAAAGGATGGATGAAGATTTACCAAGCAAATGGAGAGTAAAAAAAAGCAGTAGTTGCAATTCTCATCTCTGACAAAATAGACTTAAAGCAACAAAAACCAAAAGGGACAAAGAAGGTAATTACATAATGGTAAAAGGATCAATACAACAAGAAGAGCTAACGATTCTAAATATATATGGACCCAATGTAGGAGCACCCACATATATAAGGCAAGTTCTTAATGACTTAAAAAGGGACTTAGACTCCCACATAATAATAGTGGGAGACTTTAACACTCCACTGTCCATAGCAGACAGATCAACCAGACAGAAAATTAACAAGGATATCCAGGACTTGAACTCAGACTTGGAACAAGCAAACCTGATAGACATTTACAGAAATCTCCACCCCAAATCCAAAGAATATACATTCTTCTCAGCACCACATCTCACCTACTCCAAAATTGACCACATAATTGAAAGTAAAGCACTCCTCAGCAAATGCAAAACAATGGAAATCATAAAAAACAGTCTGTCAGACCATAGTGCAATCAAGTTGAAACTCAGAATTCAGAAAATAACTCAGAACCGCACAGCTTCATGGAAACTGAACAACTGGCTCTTGAATGTTGATTGGATAAACAATGAAATGAAGGCAGAAATAAAGAAGTTCTTTGAAACCAACGAGAATTAAGACACAACGCAACAGAATCTGGGACACATTTAAAGCAGTCTGTACAGGAAAATATATAGCAATAAGTGCCCACATGAGAAGAGTGCAGAGATCCAAAACGGACACCATATCGTCAAAATTGAAAGAGCTAGAGGAGCAAGATCAAAAAAGCTCAAAACCTAGCTGAAGACAAGAAATAACTAAGATCAGAGCAGAACTAAAGGAGATAGAGACAAGAAAACCCCTTCAAAAAATCAATAAATCTAAGAGCTGGTTTTTTGAAAAGATCAACAAAATAGACAGACCACTAGCCAGACTGATAAAAAAGAAAAGAGAGAACAACCAAATACATGCAATAAAAAACGATAAAGGGAAAATCACCACAGAGTCCACAGAAATTCAAATCATCATCAGAGAATACTACAAACAACTCTATGCACAAAAACTAGAAAATCAGGAAGAAATTGATAAATTCCTGGACGCCTGTGTCCTCCCAAGCCTAAACCAGGAGGAAGCCAAAGATATGAATAGACCAAAAACAAGGTCAGAAGTTGAGGCAGCAATTAAGAGCCTACCACACGAAAAAAAGCCCAGGTCCAGTTGGGTTCACAGCCGAATTCTACCAGACACACAAAGAGAATCTGGTACCATTCCTTCTGAAACTATTCCAAATAATCCAAAAAGAGGGAACCCTTCCCAAATGATTTTATGAGACAAACATCATCCTGATACCAAAACCTGGCAGAGACTCAACAAGAAAAGAAAACTTCAGGCCAATATCCATGATGAACATAGACGCAAAAATCTTCAATAAAATACTGGCAAATCGATTGCAACAGCACATTAAAAAACTTATCCATCATGATCAAGTAGGATTCATCCCGGACATGCAAGGCTGGTTCAACATACGCAAGTCTATAAATGTAATTCACCACATAAACAGAAGCTAAAACAAAAACCACATGATTATCTCAATTGATGCAGAGAAGGCATTTGACAAAATTCAACAGCCCTTTATGCTAAAAACCCTCAATAAACTTGGTATTGATGGAACATATCTCAAAGTAATAAAAGCTATTTACAACAAACCAACAGCCAATATCATACTTAATGGGCAAAAACTGGAAGCATTCCCTTTAAAATCCGGCACTAGACAAGGATGCCCTCTCTCAACACTTCTATTCAACATAGTACTGGAAGTTCTAGCCAGAGCAATCAGGCAAGAAAAAGAAATAAAAGGTATGCAACTAGGAAAGGTGGAAGCCAAATTGTCTCTATTTGCAGACGACATGATAGTATACCTAGAAGACCCCAACACCTCAGCCCAAAAGCTCCTGCAACTGATAAGCAACTTCAGCAAAATATCAGGATATAAAATCAATGTTCAAAAATCACAAGCATTCCTATACACCAATAACAGACTTAAAGACTACCAAATTAAGAACGAACTGCCATTCACAATTGGTACAAAGAAAATAAAATACCTAGGAATACAACTCACTAGGAATGTAAGGGACCTCTTTAAGGAAAACTACAAACAACTGCTCAACGAAATAAGAGAGGATATAAACAGATGGAGAAACATTCCATGTTCGTGGTTAGGAAGAATCAATATTGTGAAAATGGGTATACTGTCCAAAGTAATTTACACATTCAATGCTATCCCCATCAAACTACCATTGAGTTTCTTCACAGAAGTGGAAAAAACCACCGTGAATTTCATATGGAACCAAAAAAGAGCCCGCATAGCCAAGTCAATTCTAAGCAAAAAGAACACAGCGGGAGGCATCACACTACCAGACTTCAAACTATATTACAAGGCTACAGTAATCAAAACAGCATGGTACTGGTACCAAAACAGAGATATAGACCAATGGAACAGAACAGAAGCATCAGAGGCAACACAAATATCTACAAACATATTATCTTTGATTAACCAGACAAAAACAGGCAATGGGGAAAGGATTCCCAATTTAATAAATGGTGTTGGGAAAACTGGCTAGCCATGTGCAGAAAGCAGAAACTCGACTCTTTTCTGACACCTTACACTAAAATTAACTCCAGATGGATTAAAGACTTAAATGTAAGACCTGACACCATAAAAGCCCTAGAAGAAAATCTAGGCAAAACCGTTCAGGACATAGGAGTAGGCAAGGACTTCATAAACAATACACTTAAAGACTTGGCAACAAAAGCCAAAATAGACAAATGGGACCTAATTAAACTCCACAGCTTCTTCACGGCAAAAGAAACAGTCACTAGAGTGAATTGGCAACCATCAGAATGGGAAAAAATCTTTGCAGTTTACACATCTGACAAAGGGCTGATATCCAGAATTTACAAAGAACTCAAACAGATTTACAGAAACAAACAAACAAGCCCATTCAAAAAAGGCCAAAGGATATGAACAGAAACTTTACAAAAGAAGACATACATGAGGCCAACAAACATATGAATAAGTGCTCATCATCATTCGTCATTAGAGAGATGCAAATCAAAACCACATTGAGATATCATCTCACACAAGTTAGAATGGTGATCATTAAAAAATCTGGAGACAGCAGATGCTGCAGAGGATTTGGAGAAATAGGAACACTCTTACACTGTTGGTAGGAGTGTAAATTAGTTCAACCATTGTGGAAGACAGTGTGGTGATTCCTCAGGGACCTAGAAATAGAAATTCCATTTGACCCAGCAATTCCATTACTGGGTATCTATCCAAAAGACTATAAATAGTTCTACTATAAGGACACATGCACATGAATGTTTATTGCAGCACTGTTTACAATAGCAAAGACCTGGAATCAACCCAAATACTCATCGATTATAGACTGGACTGGGAAAATGTGGCACATATACACCATGGAATATTATGCAGCAATCAAAAATGATGAGTTTTTGTCCTTTGTAAGGAAATGGATGAATCTGGAGAACATCATACTCAGCAAACTGACACAAGAACAGAAAAAGAAATACTGCTTATACTCACTTATAGGTGGGTGAGAAAAATTATAACACGTGGACACAGAGAGGCGGTCTACTATACACTGGGGACTATTGGGGAAAATGGGGGAGGGACAGCGGGGGGGCTGGGGGGATAGCCTGGGGATGAATATCAAGTGTGGGTGAAGGGGAGGAAGGCAGCAAAACACACTGCCATGTGTGTACCTATGCAACTATCTTGCACGTTCTGCACATGTACCCCAAAACCTGTAATGCAATAAAAATTAAAAAAAAAAGACGCTGACTTCTTTACAGCTGTTTATTATGCACTGAATCTCTGAATGAGAGGCCATATAAAATAGACTCCTTACTAGTGCGCCACTGTGCATTATTTCTTATTGCTGTGATTGAGTGGCCCTATGACCTGGACTCTGACTATTCCCAACGTGGATATTCTTCAGTGAGTTTCTGAATGAGTAACCATGTAAAATAGACTGCTTCCTCTACTCTTTTGACTATTTCTCAGCTGTGCTTCTTCCACTGAGTCACTGGATGAATGGTCTCATCAAATAGTATCCAGACTATTCCTCATGTTTGCATTATTCTGTGAGTCTCTGAAGAAGTGGATATAAATAATAAAATCCTTGGGGCGCCAGTGAGAGAGACGACCATTCAGTTTGGGAGAGAAAGAGAGAGAAAGAGAGGATGGACTCTGAGGCAGGGAGCTGAGTGATCGAGCTCAGTGGGTCCCACTCTCACAGGAACAAGCAGGGCGGTGACTGGAGGCACTCAGGGCTGAGAATTTTGCTGCCAGCTTTTAGGAAAGTGCAACCCGGTGTGGGAGGGGCAACTGCCACTACAGAGGCAATCTGCCCCTACTTAAGTACCGCCCAGGGCTGACGCAGCCTGCTGTTGAGGAGGCAACTTGCCAAAATAGAGACTCCACCAAGAGGGCGGAGCATGCCACAGCAGAAAAGAGCCCGCGACTGCACAGCCGACAGACGCTTTCAAGGTGGAGCACGACAGGCAAATGTTGAATAGACTGCCACCTAGCGGGGAAGGACAGTGCAACAGATACTCATAAAGAAAGCCCCAACTGCCTGATACAAAGCATCTAAGGGGAAAAAAAAAGGGGGGGGGGTGTTATGAGTTCTGTTGCAGCAGATATAAACATATTCTCCCAACATCCCTGAATGAACAACGGAGCTCACAGCTCAGCAATGGAGCTCCTATAAAGCACAGACCATCTCCTCAAGCAGCTCCCTGACCCATGTATATCCAAAGAGTCAGCACAAAATAGGACTAATCAGACTGATATTTGGTGGTCATCATTCTGGAACAAAGATCTTAGAAAAAGAAACTGGTAGCCTCCCTCACTGTTCCACAGCTGCTACAGGTGTACCCCAAAAAAGCAGAGCCTAAAGTGGACCTCAGCACTCGTACAACAAAGGGGCTAGACCATTAGAAAGAAAGCTAAGTAACAGAAATACTTCATCATCAACAATCTGGGCGAACACTCAGAGACCCAACTGAAAAATCAGCAACTACTAAGATGACAGGTGAATAAATCCATAAAGATGGGAAGAAACCAGCGCAAAAAGGAGGAAAGCACTCGAAAGCAAAACACCTCACCTCCTACAAAGGATGAAAACTCCTCACCAGAAAGGGAACAAAGCTGGACGGAGAATGAGTGTGACGAAATGACGGAATCAGACTTCAGAAAGTGGATAAAGAGAAACTTCAGTGAGCTAAAAGAACATGTTCTAAATCACTGCAAAGAAACTAAGAACCTTGAAAAAAGATTTGAAAAAAGATTCTAGGAAATGATAACAAGAATGGACAACTTAGAGAGAAATATGAATGAATTGAAGGAGCTGAAAAACACAACACGAGAACTTCGTGAAGCATGCACAAGTTTCAACAGCCGAATTGACCAAGCTGAAGAAAGGATATCAGAAGTTGAAGATCAACTCAATGAAATAAAATGAGAAACCAAGATAAAAGAAAAAAGCGCAAAAAGGAATGAACAAAATCTTCAAGAAATGTGGGACTCTGTGAAGAGACCCAACCTACGTTTGATAGGTGTACCAGAATGTGATGAAGAGAATGAATCCAAGGTGGAAAACACTCTTCATGATATTATCCAGGAAAATTTCCCCAACCTAGAAAGACAGGTCAATACTCAACTCCAGGAAATACAGAGAACACCACAAAGATACTCCACAAGAAGAGCAACCCCAAGACACATAATCGTCAGATTAAGCAGGGTTCAAATGTAGGAGAAAACACTAAGGGAAGCCAAAGAGAAAGGTTGGGTCACCCACAAAGCGAAGCCCATCAGACTCTCAGCAGATCTCTCGGCAAAGACCCTACAAGCCAGAAGAGAGTGGGGGCCAATATTTAACATCCTTAAAGAAAAGAACTTTCAAACCAGAATTTCCTATCCAGCTAAACTGAGCTTCATAAGTGAAGGAAAAATAAAATCCTTCATGAACAAGCAAGTACTCAGAGATTTTGTCACCACTAGGCCTGCTTTACAAGAGCTCCTGAAAGAGACACTTCACATAGAAAGAAACAACCAGTACCAGCCATCCGAAAAGTATACCAAATGCTAAAGAGCATCAAACAAATGAAGAATCTACATGAACCAATGGGCAAAACAGCCAGCTAGCATCAAAATGGCAGTATCAAATTCACACATAACAATATTAACCCTGAATGTAAGTGGGCTAAATGCACCAATCAAAAGACACAGACTGGCAAATTGGATAAAAAACCAAAACCTATCAGTGTGCTGTATCCAGGAAACCCACCTCACATGCAAGGATACACAAAGGCTCAAAATAAAGGGATGGAGGAAGATTTACCAAGCAAATGGAGAGCAAAAAAAAAGCAGGAGTTGCAATTCTCGTCTCTGATAAAATAGATTTTAAATCAACAGAGATCAAAAGGGACAAAGAAGGTCATTATGTAATGGGAAAAGGATCGATAGAACAAGAAGAGCTAATGATTCTAAATATATATAGACCCAATTGAATAGCACCCAGATATGTAGGCAAGTTCTTAATGACTTACAAAGAGACTTAGACTCCCACACAATAATAGTGGGAGACTTTAACACTCCACTGTCAATATCAGACAGATCAACCAGACAGAAAATTAACAAGGATATCCAGGACTTGAACTCAGACCTGGAACAAGCAAACCTGATAGACATTTACAGAACTCTCCACCAAAAATCCACAGAATATACATTCTTCTCAGCACCATATCACACCTACTCCAAAATTGACCACATAATTGAAAGTAAAGAACCACTCAACAAATGCAAAACAACTGCAATAATAACAAACAGTCTCTCAGACCATATTGCAATCAAGTTGGAACTCAGAATTTAGAAAATAACTCATTACCACACAGCTTCATGGAAACTGAGCAACTGGCTCTTGAATGTTGATTGCATAAACAATGAAATGAAGAAAGAAATAAAGAAGTTCTTCGAAACCAACGAGAACAAAGACAAAACGTACTAGAATCTCTGGGACCCATTTAAAGCAGTCTGTAGAGAAAAATATATAGCAATAAGTGCCCACATGAGAAGCGTGGAGAGATCCAAAATTGACACCCTATTATCAAAATTGAAAGAGCTAGAGGAGCAAGATCAAAAAAGCTCAAAACCTAGCCGAAGACAAGAAAAAACTAAGATCAAAGTAGAATTGAAAGAGATAGAGACAAGAAAAATTCTTCAAAAATCAATTAATCCAAGAGCGGTTTTTTCAAAAAGATCAACAAAATAGACCATTAGCCAGACTGATAAAAAAGAAAAGAGAGAACAACCAAATACATGCAATAAAAATCGATAATGGGGAAATCACCACAGATTCCACAGAAATTCAAACCATCATCAGAGAATACTACAAACAACTCTATGCACATAAACTAGTAAACCAGGAAGAAATAGACAAATTCCTGGACGCCTGTGTCCTCCCAAGTGTAAACCAGGAGGAAGCTGAAACTATGAATAGTCCACTAACAAGTTCTGAAGTTGAGGCAGTAGTTAAGAGCCTACCACACAAAAAAAGCCCAGGTCCAGATGGGTTCACAGCCGAATTCTACCAGACTCACAAAGAGGATTGTACCATTCCTTCTGAAACTATTCCAAACAATTCAAAAAGAGGGAACCCTTCCCAAATCATTTTATGAGACCAACATCATCTTGATACCAAAACCCAGCAGAGACTCAACAAGACAACGTCAGGCCAATATCCATGATGAACATTGATGCAAAAATCTTCAATAAAATACTGGCAAACCGATTGCAACAGCACATTAAAAAACTTATCCATCATGATCAAGTAGGATTCATCCCGGGGATGCAAGGCTGGTTCAACATACGTGAGTCTAGAAATGTAATTCACTACATAAACAGAAGCAAAAACAAAAACCACATAATTATCCCAATTGATGTAATGAAGGCGTTTGACACAATTTAACAGCCCTTTATGCTAAATACCCTCAATAATCTTGGTATTGATGGAACATTTCTCAACGTAATAAAAGCTATTTATAACAAACCAACAGCCAATATCATACTAAATGGGCAAAAACTGGAACCATTCCCTTTGAAATCCGGCAGTAGACAAGGATCCCCTCTCTCACCACTGCTGTTCAACATAATACTGCAAGTTCTAGCCAGAGCAATCAGGCAAGAAAAAGAAATAAAGCGTATTCAAATAGGAAAGGTGGAAGCCAAATTGTCTCTATTTGTAGATGACATGATAGTATACCTAGAAGACCCCATCACCTCAGCCTAAAAACTTCTAAAACTGATAAGCAACTTAATCAAAGTCTCAGAATATAAAATCAATGTGCAAAATCCCAAGCATTCCTATACACCAAAAACAGACTTAAAGAGAGCCAAATCAAGAATGTACTGCCATTCACAATTGCTACAAAAAAATAAAACACCTAGAAATACAACTCACAAGGAACGTAAGGGACTTCTTTAAGAAAAACTACAAACCACTGCTCAATGAAATAAGAGAGGACACAAACAGATAGAGAAACATTCCATGTTCATGATTAGGAAGAATCAATATCCTGAAAATGGCTATACTGCTCAAAGTAATTTACACAATCAATGCTATCCCAATCAAACTAACATTGAATTTCTTCACAGAACTGAAAAAAGCCACCATGAACTTCATATGGAACCAAAAGAGACCCCACATAACCAAGTCAATTCTAAGCAAAAAGAACACAGTGGGAGGCATCACACTGCCAGACTTCAAACTATACTACAAGGCTACAGTAATCAAAACAGCATGGAGCTGGTACCAAAACAGAGATATAGACCAATGGAACAGAACAGATGCATCGGAGGCAACACAACATATCTACAACCATATAATCTTTGATAAACCAGACAAAAACAACCAATGGGGAAAGAATTCCCTGTTTAATAAATGGTGTTGGGAAAACTGGCTAGCCATGTGCAGAAAGCAGAAACTGGAACCCTTCCTGAAACCTTACACTAAAATTAACTCCAGATGGATTAAAGACTTAAACATAAGACCTGACACCATAAAAACCCTAGAAGAAAATCTAGGCAAAACCATTCAGGACTTATGTAGGGAAGGACTTCATGACCAAAACACCAAAAGCATTGGCAACAAAAGCCAAAATAGACGAATGGGACCTAATCAAACTCCACAGCTTCTGCATGGCAAAAGAAGCAGTCAATAGAGTGAATCAGCAACAATTAGAATAGAAAATAATCTTTGCAGTTTACGCATCTGACAATGGGCTCATATCCAGAATTTACAAAGAACTCAAACAGATTTACAGGAAAAAAAAAAAGCCCATTCAAAAATGGGCAAAGGATATGAACAGAAACTTTACAAAGAAGACATACATGAGGCCAACAAACACATGAAATAATGATCATCATCACTGGTCATTAGAGATATGCAAATCAAAACCATATTGAGATACCATCTCACGCCAGTTATAATGGCGATCATTAAGAAATCTGGAGACAACTGATGCTGGAATAGGATGTGGAGAAAGAGAAGCACTCTTACACTGTTGGTTGGAGTGTAAATTAGTTCAACCATTGTGGAAGACAGTGTTGCAATTCCTCAAGGACCTAGAAATAGAAATTCCATTATCCCATTACTGGGTATA
The DNA here is from genome assembly GCA_031835075.1 of Saguinus oedipus. Lineage (NCBI taxonomy): Eukaryota > Metazoa > Chordata > Mammalia > Primates > Cebidae > Saguinus > Saguinus oedipus. Next base: position 25,512,507 of record CM063171.1, read on the forward strand.
TATTCAAAGGATTATAAATCGTTCTACTATAAGGACACATGCACACGAATGTTCATTGCAGCACTGTTTACAATAGCAAAGAACTTGAACCAACCCAAATGCCCAACGATGATAGACTGAACTGGGAAAATGTGGCACATATACACCATGGAATATTATGCAGCAATCAAAAATGATGAGTTTGTGTCCTTTGTAAGGACATGCATGAATCTGGAGAACATCATTCTCAGCAAACTGACACAAAAACAGAAAAAAAATACCGCATATTCTCACTCATAGGGGGGTGAGAAAAATGAGAACACATGGACACAGGGAGGGGGTCTACTACACACTGGGGTCTATTGGGTAAATGAGGGAGGGACAGTGGGAAAGGCTGGGGAGGGATAACTTGGGGATAAATGCCAAGTGTGGGTGAAGAAGACGAAGGCAGCAAAACACACTGCAATGTGTGTGCCTATGCAACTACCTTGCACGTTCTGCATATGTACCACAATACCTATAATGCAATAAAAATTTTAAAAAAATAAAAAAAAAAAGAATAGAATCCTGAGTACTTTCCAGATATATATGATTCTTCACTGAGGTACTGAACAAGTGGCCAGGTGAAATACACTCCTTACTTTTCCATAGGTCTCAATTACTCTGTGAGGCTCTGAATCAGTGACCATAAAATAGAGACTCCTGAATATTCTCCAGGCGTGCGATTTTACATTCAGCTCTAAATTGGTGGCTATACGAAATAGAATCCTGACTCATCCCATGGTGTATGCCAATCAGTTTGGCTTTCAACATGTGGCTATAGAAAATAGAGTTTTGACTAAAATACAGGTGTTCCTTATTCAATGAAGCTCAGAAATAAAGGCCATATGAAATAGCGTCCTGAGTATTCCCCAGGTATGTACTATTCACTGAGTCTCTGAATCTTTGGCCTTGTGAAATTGTTTCCTGACTAGTCCATAGTTGTGTATTATTGACTCTGACTCTGAATATTTTGGTATATTAAATAGACAAATTACTATTCCAAAGTTATGTATTACTCACTCAGGGTTTAATATTGCGGGCATATAAAATAGACTAGTGTCTGTTCCACAACTGTGCATCATTCCCTGAGGCTGTAAATGAGAGGCTATATAAAGTAGACCCCTAACACTTCCTCAGGTGTGTATTACTCAGTGAGGCTCTTCTTGTGTGACCATATGAAACAGGATGTTGTCAATCTTAAATAATTTTACTATTCAGAAAATCTCTGAACGAGTGACTATATGAAATAGTAAACTGATTACATTACATTTTTTCATTGTTCACAGAGGTTACAAGTAAGTGGTCATATGAAATGGAGTCATGACTAATCCACACGTCCATCATCCCCTGAGGAAATAAATGGGTTTCCAGCTGAAATAGACTATTGGTTACTCCACAGGTGTGCAATATTCATTGAGGCTCTAAATGAATTCTTATCAAAAATAAACTCTTAATTGTTTTCCAGGTGTGTATTATTCAGTGAGGCTAGAACACCTGGACATATTAATTAGATTTCTTACTATAGCAAGGTTTTGTCTTATTCACTGATTCTCTGAATATGTGTCTACATGAATTGGACCCCTGACTGCAGCACATTATTCAATGACATTCCGAATGAGCAGCCACATAAAAATGTATCCTGACTGTTCCACAGGTGTGCATTATTTAGAGAGACTCTGAATAATGGGAGAAAAGTAAATCCTGAGTATTTCCCCAGGTGTGTACATTTAGTGAGGCACTTAATGTGTGGACATAGAAAAAAGACTTCTGAGTACTCCGCAGATGTGCATTATTAAGTGATTCTCTGAATGAGTGTCTATAAAAAATAGACTCCAGATGATATTACAAGTGTGTCATATTCAGTGAGGCACATTATTATCCATGTGTGCATTATTCGAACAGGTTCTGTATGAGGGTCCATGTCAAATAGACTCCAGACACTATCCCATGTGTACATTTCTCAGCAATACCCAGAATTAGAGTTCATATGAAATAGACTCCTGACTACAACCCAGTGGTGTATTATTCAGGAAGTCACTTAATGCGTGGCTATCTTAAACAGCATCCTGATTACTCCATAGCAGTTCATTATTCATTGAAATTTTGAATGACACGCCATATAACTAGATACCTGACTATTGCTGTATTGTGAATTATTCAAAAAGGTTCTAAATGAGTTTTAATATAAAATAGAATTCTGATGATTCCCCAGGTGTCTATCATTAAGAGAGGAACAGAATGTTGGGCCATATAAAAAACGCCCGACTATTACACTGGTGTGCATTATTCACTAAATCTCTAGATGAGTGTCTACATAAAGTAGACTCTTAACTTTTTGCCAGGTGTGAATTATTGTAAGAGACTCTGACTAAGTGGGCATAAAATAGACACTCCTGTGTATTTCCCAGGTGTTCATTACTTACAGAGACTCAGAATGTGTAGCCATTTGAAGTAGACCCTTGACTATTGCTGAGGGGAGTGTTATTCACAGAGTCTTTTCACGAGTGGCCATGTGGAAGAGATTCATGAATTATCAAATATACATATTTTTTCCTGTAAAACTGAAAGAGTGGCCTTATAAAATAGACCCCATTTGACTCCACAGGTGTGCTCTATTCTTTGTCTCTCCAAACAAATCATCATATAAAATAGAATAATTATTATTCCAGATATGTGCAGATTATGAAGAGGTTCTTTATGAGTCTCCATATCAAATAGTCTCCTGACTATCACATATGAGTTTATCATTTATGGAGTTGCATAATTTAGGGATACTTAAAAAAGGGCGCTGGCTACTTTACAGCTGTTTATTATGCACTGAGGCTCTGAATGAGAGGCCATATGAAATAGACTCCTTACTAGTGTGCCACTATGCATTATTCCTTAATGCTATGATTGAGTGGCCATATGACCTGGACTCTGACTATTCCCAATGTGTACCTTCTTCAGTGAGTTTCCCAATGAGTAACCACGTAAAATAGACTGCTTCCTCTACTCTTTTGACTATATCTCAGCTGTGTTCCTTCCACTGTGTCACTGGGTGAACGGTCTCATCAAATAGTATCCAGACTATTTCGCAGGTTTGCATTATTCAGTGAGTCTCTCAAGAAGTGGATATAAATAATAGAATTTTGAGTATTTTCCAGATATTTATGGTTCTTCACTGAGGTACTGAAAAAGTGGCCATGTGAAATACACTCCTGACTTTTCCATAGGTCTCTATTACTCTGTGAGGCTCTGAAGCAGTGGCCATAAAATAGAGATGCCTGAATATTCCCCAGGCCTGCGTTTTTACATTCAGCTCTAAATTGGTGGCTATACAAAATAGAATCCTGACTCATTCCATGGTGTATGCCAATCAGTTTGGCGTTGATCATGTGGCTATGGAAAATAGAATTATGACTAAAATACAGGTGTTCCTTATTGAATGAAGCTCAGAGTTAAATGCCATATATATAAGTGTCCTGAGTATTACCCACGTATGCACTATTCACAGAGGATTTGAACCTTTGTCCATGTGAAACTGTTTCCTGACTAGTATAGAGCTGTGTATTATTGACTCTCACTCTGAATATTTGGGCATATACAATAAACAAGTTACTATTCCAAATTGCGTATTACTCACTCAGGGTTTAATTTTGCAGACATATAAAATAGACTAGTGTCTATTCCACAAGTGTGCATCATTTCCTGAGGCTGTAAATGAGATGCTATAAAATGTAGACTCCTAACACTTCCTCAGTTGTGTATTACTCAGTGAAGCTCTTCTTGTGCGATGATATGAAACAGGAGGTTGTCAATCTTAAATAATTGTACAATTCAGAAAATCTCTGAACAAGTGTCTATATGAAATACTGACCTGAGTACTTTACATTTGTTCATTATTCACAGAGGTTACAAATAAGTGACCATATGAAATGGAATCATGACTAATCCACACAGCCATCATCCACTGAGGCTATGAATGTGTTTCCAGTTGAAATAGACACTTGGCTACTCCACAGGTGTGCATTATTCATTGAGGATCTAAATGAATGTTTATCGAAAATAAACTCTTAATTATTTTCCTGGTGTGTATTATTTAGTGAGGCTCAGAACCCGTGGCCATATTAATTACATTCCTTACTATAGCAAGGTTCTGTCTTATTCACTGAGACTCTGAATATGTGTCTATATGAAATATACCTCTGACTACAGCACATTATTCAAAGACATTCTGAATGAGCAACCAAATGGAAATATCTCCTGACTATTGCACAAGTGTGCATTATTTAGTGAGATTCTGAATGATGGGAGAAAAGTAAATCCTGAGTATTCCCCAAGGTGTGTACATTTAGTGAGGCTCTCAATGTGTGGCAGTAGAAAAAAGACTTCTCAGTACTCCGCAGGTGTGCATTATTATTATTATTTTATTATTATTATTATTATTATTATTATTTTACTTGTAAATAGTTCTTTTTTTTCATTGCATTATAGGTTTTGGGGTACATGTGCAAAACATGCAAGATAGTTGCATAGGTACACACATGGCAGTGTGTTTTGCTGCTTTTCTCCCCTTCACCCACACTGAGCATTCATCCCCAGTCTATCACTCCCCAGCCCCCCATGCTGTCCCTCCCCCATTCCCCCCAATAGACCCCAGTGTATAGTAGACAGCCTCTCTGTGTCCATGTGTTCTCATTTTTCTCACCCGCCTATGAGTGAGTATATGCGGTATTTCTTTTTCTGTTCTTGTGTCAGTTTGCTGAGAATGATGTTCTCCAGATTCATCCATGTCCTTACAAAGGACACAAACTCATCATTTTTGATTGCTGCATAATATTCCATGGTGTATATGTGCCACATTTTTCCAGTCCATCTATCATCGTTGGGCACTTGGTTTGGTTCCATTTCTTTGCTATTGTAAACTGTGCTGCAATGAATATTCGTGTGCATGTGTCCTTATAATAGAACAATTTATAGTCTTTTGGATAGATACACAGTAATGGGATAGCTGGGTCAAATGAAATTTCTATTACTAGGTCCCTGAGGAATCGCCACACTCTCTTTCACATTGGTTGAACTAATTTACACTCCCACCAACAGTGTAAGAGTGTTCCTATTTCTCCACATCCTCTCCAGCATCTGCTGTCTCCAGATTGTTTAATGATTGCCATTCTAACTGGCATGAGATGGTATCTCAATGTGGTTTTGATTTGCATCTCTCTAATGACCAGTGATGATGACCATTTTTTCATATGTTTGTTGGCCTCATGTATGTCTTCTTTTGTAAAGTGTCTGCTCATATTCTTTGCCCATTTTTGAATGGGCTTGTTTGTTTTTTTTCCTGTAAATCTGTGTGAGTTCTTTGTAAATTCTGGATATCAGCCCTTGGTCTGATGTGTAAACTGCAAAGATTTTTTCCCATTCTGATGGTTGCCAATTCACTCTAGTGACTGTTTTGTTTGCCGTGCAGAAACTGTGGAGTTTGATTAGGTCCCATTTGTCTATTTTGGCTTTTGTTGTCAATGCCTTTGGTGTTTTATTCATGAAGTCCTTGCCTACTCCTATGTCCTGAATGGTTTGGCTTAGATTTTCTTCTAGGGTTTTTATGGTGTCAGGTCTTACATTTAAGTCTTTAATACATCTGGAGTTAATTTTAGTGTAAGGTGTCAGGAACGGGTCCAGTTTCTGCTTTCTGCACATGGCTAGCCAGTTTTCCCAACACCATTTATTAAATAGGGAATCCTTTCCCCATTGCTTGTTTTTGTCTGGTTTATCAAAGATAATATGGCTGTAGATAGATTGTGTTGCCTCCGATGCTTGTGTTCTGTTCCATTGGTCTATATCCCTGTTTTGGTACCAGTACCATGCTGTTTTGATTACTGTAGCCTTGTAGTATAGTTTGAAGTCTGATAGTGTGATACCTCCCGCTGTGTTCTTTTTGCTTAGAATTGACTTGGCTATGCGGGCTCTTCTTTGGTTCCATATGAAATTCATGCTGTTTTTTTCCAGTTCTGTGAAGAAATTCAATTGTAGTTTGATGGGGATTGTATTGATTGTGTAAATTACTTCGGGCAATATAGCCATTTTCACGATATTGATTCTTCCTAACCACAAACATGGAATGTTTCTCCATCTGTTTGTGTCCTCTGTTATTTCGTTGAGCAGTGGTTTGTAGTTTTCCTTAAAGAGGTCAGAAACTTTACAAAAGAAGACATACATGAGGCCAACAAACATGAAAAAGTGCTCATCATCATTGGTCATTAGAGAGATGCAAATCAAAACCACATTGAGATATCATCTCACACCAGTTAGAAAGGCGATCATTAAAAAATCTGGAGACAGCAGATGCTGGAGAGGATGTGGAGAAATAGGAACACTTTTACACTGTTGGTGGGAGTGTAAATTAGTTCAACCATTGTGGAAGACAGTGTGACGATTCCTCAGAGACCTAGAAATAAAAATTCCATTTGACCCAGCAATCCCATTACTTGGTATCTATCCAAAAGACTATAAATCGTTCTACTATAAGGACACATGCGCACGAATGTTCATTGCAGCATTATTTACAATAGCAAAGACCTGGATCCAACCCAAATACTCATTGATGATAGACTGGACTGGGAAAATGTGGCACATATACACCATGGAATATTATGCAGCAATCAAAAATGATGAGTTTGTGTCCTTTGTAAGGACATGGATGAATCTGGAGAATATCATTCTCAGCAAACTGACACAAGAACAGAAAAAGAAATACCGCATATACTCACTCATAGGTGGGTGAGAAAAATGAGAACACATTGACACAGAGAGGTGGTCTAGTTGGGGGAAATGGGGGAGGGACAGCGGTGGGGGTGGGAGGCGATAGCCTTGGGATGAATGCCAAGTGTGGGTGAAGGGGTGGAATGCAGCAAAACACACTGCCATGTGTGTACCTATGCAACTATCTTGCACGTTCTGCACATGTACCCCAAAACCTATAATGCAATAAAAATTAAAAAAAAAAGAGGTCCCTTATATTCCTTGTGATTTGTATTCCTAGGTATTTTATTTTCTTTGTAGAAATTGTGAATGGCAGTTCGTTCTTAATTTGGATCTCTTTAAGTCTGTTATTTATGTATAGGAATGCTTGTGATTTTTGAACATTGATTTTATATCCTGAGACTTTGCTGAAGTTGCTTATCAGTTGCAGGAGCTTTTGGGCTGAGGTGATGGAGTCTTCTAGGTATACTATCATGTCCTCTGCAGATAGAGACAATTTGTCTTCCACCTTTCCTATTTGAATACTCTTTATTTCTTTTTCTTGCCTGATTGCTCTGGCTAGAACTTCCAGTACTATGTTGAATAGGAGCGGTAAGAGATGGCATTCTTGTCTAGTGCCAGATTTCAAGGGAATGCTTCCAGTTTTTGCCTATTAAGTATGATATTGACTGTTGGTTTGTCATAAATAGCTTTTATTACTTTGAGATATGTTCCATCAATACCAAGTTTATTGAGGGTTTTTAGCATAAAGGGCTGTTGAATTTTGTCAAATGCCTTCTCTTCGTCAATTGAAATAATCATGTGTTTTTTTTCTTCTGTTTATGTGGTGAATTACATTTATAGACTTGCGTATGTTGAACCAGCCTTGCATCCCTGGGATGAATCCTACTTGATCATGATGGATAAGTTTTTTAATGTGCTGTTGCAATCGGTTTGCCAGTGTTTTATTGAAGATTTTTGCATCTATGTTCATCATGGATATTGGCCTGAAGTTTTCTTTTCTTGTTGAGTCTCTGTCAGGTTTTGGTATCAGGATGATGTTGGTCTCATAAAATGATTTGGGAAGGGTTCCCTCTTTTTGGATTATTTGGAATAGTTTCAGAAGGAATGGTACCAGATCCTCTTTGTGGGTCTGGTAGAATTCAGCTGTGAACCCATCTGGACCTGGGCTTTTTTTGTGTGGTAGGCTCTTAATTGCTGCCTCAACTTCAGACCTTGTTATTGGTCTATTCATAGTTTCGGCTTCCTCCTGGTTTAGGCTTGGGAGGACACAGGCGTCCAGGAATTTTTCCATTTCTTCCTGATTTACTACTTTATGTGCATAGAGTTGTTTGTAGTATTCTCTGATGATGGTTTGAATTTCTGTGGAATCTGTGGTGATTTCTCCATTATTGTTTTTTATTGCATCTATTTGGTTGTTCTCTCTTTTCTTTTTTATCAGTCTGGCTAGTGGTCTGTCTATTTTGTTGATCTTTTCAAAAAAACAGCTATTAGATTTATTGATTTTTTAAGGGTTTTTCTTGTGTCTATCTACTTCAGTTCTTCTCTGATCTTAGTTATTTCTTGTCTTCGGCTAGGTTTTGAGGTTTTTTGATCTTGCTCCTCTAGCTCTTTCAATTTTGACGATAGGTGTCAATTTTGGATCTCTCCACTCTTCTCATGTGGGCACTTATTGCTATATATTTTTCTCTACAGACTGCTTTAAATGTGTCCTAGAGATTCTGGTACGTTGTGTCTTCATTTTCATTGGTTTCAAAAAACTTCTTTATTTCTGCCTTCATTTCATTGTTTATCCAATCCACATTCAGGAGTCAGTTGTTCAGTTTCCATGAAGCTGTGCGGTTCTGAGTTATTTTCTGAATTCTGAGTTTCAACTTAATTGCACTATGGTCTGAGAGACTGTTTGTTATTATTTCAGTTGTTTTGCAGTTGGTGAGTGGTGCTTTACTTTCAATTATGTGGTCAATTTTGGACTAGGTGTGATGTGGTGCTGAGAAGAATGTATATTCTGTGGATTTTTGGTGGAGAGTTCTGTAAATGTCTATCAGGTTTGCTTCATTATTAAGTGATTCTCTGAAAACGTTCCTATAAATAATAGACTCCAGATGATATTACCACTGTGTAATATTCAGTCAGTCTGTGAAATAGGGTCAATAGGAAGGAGAATTCTAATTACTCCATATGTGCCTTATTTACTATTTGTCTGAAAGAGTAACCGTATGAAATAGACTCCCCATTATTCTCCATGTGTGCATTATTCGAACAGGTTCTGAAAGAGCTTCCATGCCAAGTAGACTTCAGACAGTCTCTCATGTGTGTATTTCTCAGCAATACCCAGAACTAGAGTTCATATTAAATAGACTCCTGACTAGTCTCCAGGTCTGTATCATTCAAGAAGTTACTTAATGCGTGGCTATCTTAAACAGCATTCTCATTACTGTATAGCAGTTCATTATTCACTGAAACTTTGAATGACACGCCATATACATAGATACCTGACTATTGCTCCATTGTGAATTACTCAAAAAGGTTCTAAATGAGTTTTAATATAAAATAAAATTCTGATGATTCCCCAGGTGTCTATCATTCAGGGAGCAACATAATGTGGGATCTTTTCAAAAATGCCCGACTATTATACTGGTGAGCATTATTCACTAAATCTCTAGATGAGTGTCTACCTAAAGTAGACTCTTCACGTTTCCCCAGGTGTGTATTATTGAATGAGACTCTGACTAAGTAGGCATAAAACAGAGACTCTTTTTTATTTCCCAGGTGTTCATTACTTATAGAGACTCAGAATGTGTAGCCACTTGAAGTACACCCTTGACTATTTCTGATGGAAATATTATTCACAGAATCTTTACACGAGTGGCCATGTGGAAGAGATTCGTGAATTATCAAATATATGCATTTTTTCCTGTAAAACTGAAAGAGTGGCCTTATTAAATAGACCCCATTTGACTCCACAGGTGTGCTCTATTATTTGTCTCTCCAAACAAATCATCATATAAAATAGAATAAATATTATTCCCCATATGTGCAATTTTTGAAGAGATTCTTTATGAGTGTCCCTATGAAATAGTCTCCTGTCACATATGAGTGTATCATTTATGGAGTTGCATAATTTTGGAATACCTAAAAAAGGGCCCTGGTTACTTTACAGCTGTTTATTATGCACTGAAGCTCTGAATGAGAGGTCATATGAAATAGACTCCTTACTAGTGCGCCAATGTGCATTATTCCTTAATGCTGTGGTTGAGTGGCCAAATGACCTGGACTCTGACTATTCCCAATGCGTACATTCTTCAGTGAGTTTCCGAATGAGTAACCACGTAAAAGAGACTGCTTCCTCTACTCTTTTGACTATATCTCAGCTGTGCTTCTTCCACTGAGTTACTGGGTGAACGGTCTCATCAAATAGTATCCAGAATATTCCGCATGTTTGCATTATTCAGTGAGTCTCTCAAAAATAGATATAAATAATAGAATACTGAGTATTTTCCAGATGTTTATGATTCATCACTGAGGTACTGAACAAGTGGCCATGTGAAATACACTCCTGACTTTTCCATAGGTCTCTATTACTCTGTGAGGTTCTGAAGTAGTGGCAATAAAGTAGAGACTCCTGAATATTTCCCAGGCGTGCATTTTTACATTCAGCTCTAAATTGTTGGCTATACGAAATAGAATCCTAACTCATCCCATGGTGTATGCCAATCAGTTTGGCTTTGATCATGTGGCTTTGGAAAATAGAATTATGACTAAAATACAGGTGTTCCTTATTGAATGAAGCTCAGAGTTAAATGCCATATAAATTAGTGTCCTTAGTATTCCCCAGGTATTTACTATTCGCTGAGGCTCTGAACCTTTGGCCATGTGAAATTGTTTCCTGACTAGTACACAGTTGTGTATTATTGACTCTGACTCTGAATATTGGGGCATATGAAATAAACAGCTTACTATTCCAAAATTGTGTATTACTCACTCAGGGTTTAATTTTGTGGACATATAAAATACACTAGTGTCTATTCCACAAGTGTGCATCATTCCCCGAGGCTGTAAATGAGATGCCATATAATGTAGGCTCCTAACACTTCCTCCGGTGTGTATTACTCAGTGATGCTCTTCTTGTGCGAACATATGAAACAGGAGTTTGTCAATCTTAAATAATTGTACAATTCAGAAAATCTCTGAACACTTGTCTATATGAAATAGTGACCTGAGTACTTTACATTTGTTCATTACTCACAAAGGTTGCAAGTAAGTCGCCATATGAAATGGAATCATGACTAATCCAAGCATCCCTCATCCACTGAGGCTATAAATGTTTCCAGTTGATATAGACTCTTGGCTACTCCACAGGTGTGCATTATTCATTGAGGCTCTAAATAAATGCTTTTCAAAAATAAACTCTTAATTCTTTGCTGGTGTGTATTATGCAGCGAGGCTCAGAACACGTGGCCATATTAATTAGATTCCTTACTATAGCAAGGTTCTGTCTTATTCACTAAGGCTCTGAATATGTGTCTATATAAAATAGACCTCTGAATACAGCACATTATTAAATGACATTCCGAATGAGCAGCCACATGGAAAGGTTGCCTGACTATTACACAGGTGTGCATTATTTAGTGAGATTCTGAATGATGGGAGAAAAGTAAATCCTGAGTATTTCCCCAGGTGTGTACATTTAGTGAGGCTCTCAATGTGTGGTCATAGGAAAAAGACTTCTGAGTACTCCGCAGGTGTGCATTATTAAGTGATTCTCTGAATAAGTTCTTATAAAAAATAGACTCAAGATGATATTACCACTGTGAAATATTCAGTCAGGCTGTGAAAGAGGGTCCATAGGAAACAGACTTCTAATTACTCCACATGTGCCTTATTTACTATTTGTCTGAATGAGTAGCCCTATGAAATAGACTTCTTATTATTCTCCATGTGTGCATTATTCGAACAGGTTTTGAATGAGGTTTCATGCCAAATAGACTTTAGACACGCTTTCATGTGTGTATTTCTCAGCAATACCCAAAATTAGAGTTCATATAAAACAGACTCCTGACTACTACCCAGGTGTGTATCACTCAGGAAGGCCCTTAATGCCTGGCTATCTTAAACAGCATCCTGATTACTCCATAGCAGTTCGTTATTCACTGAAAGTTTGAATGACACACCATATAAATAGATTCCTGACTATTGCTCCATTGTGAAATATTAAAAAAGGTTCTAAATGAGTTTTAATAAAAAATAAAATTCTGATGATTCCCCAGTTATCTATTATTCAGAGAGGAAAAGAATATGGGGCCATATAAATAATGCCCGACTATTACACTGGTGTGCATTATTCACTAAATCACTAGATGAGTGTCTACCTAAAGTAGACTCTTCAATTTTCCCGAGGTGTGCATTATTGAATGAGACTCTGACTAATTGGGCATAAAATAGAGACTCCTGTGTATTGCCCAGGTGTTCACTACTTACAGAGACTCAGAATGTGTAGCCATTTGAAGTAGACCCTTGACTATTTCTGATGGAAATATTATTCACAGTATTTTTCACAAGTGGCCATGTGGAAGATATTCGTGACTTATCAAATATACATATTTTTTCTTGTAAAACTGAAAGAGTGGCCTTATGAAATAGACCCCATTTGACTCCACAGGTGTGCTCTATTTTTTGTCTCTCCAAACAAATCATCATATTCAATAAAATAATTATTATTTTCCATATGTGCAATTTTTGAAGACGTTCTTAATGAGTGTCCATATCGAATAGTATCCTGACTATCACATATGAGTGTATTTCTTATGGAGGTGCATAATTTGGGGATACCTAAAAAAGGGCGCTGACTACTTTACAGCTGTTTCTTTTGCACTGAAGCTCTGAATGAGAGACCATATGAAATAGACTTTTTACTAGTGCACCACTGTGCATTATTTTTTAATGCTGTGATTGAGTGGCCATATGACCTGGACTATGACTATTCCCAATGTGTACATTCTTCAGTGAGTTTCTGAATGAGTAAACACGTAAAATAGACTGCTTCCTCTACTCTTTGACTGTATCTCAGCTGTGCTTCTTCCACCGAGTCACTGGGTTAACAGCCTCATCAAATAGTATCCAGACTATTCCGCATGTTTGCATTATTCAGTGAGTCTCTCAAGAAGTGGATATAAATAATAGAATCCTAAGTATTTTTCAGATATATATGATTATTCACTGAGGTACTTAACAAGTGGCCATGTGAAATATACTCCTGACTTTTCCATAGGTCTCTATTACTCTGTGAGGCTCTGAAGCAGTGGCAATAAAATAGAGACTCCTGAATATTCCCCAGGCGTGCGTTTTATATTCAACTCTAAATTGGTCGCTATACGAAATAGAAACCTGACTCATCCCGTGGTGTAGGCCAATCACTTTGGCTTTGATCATGTGGCTATGGAAAATAGAATTATGACTAAAATACAGGTGTTCCTTATTGAATGAAGCTCAGAGTTAAATGCAATATAAAATAGCGTCCTGAGTATTCCCCAGGTATGTACTATTCACTGAGACTCTGAACTTTTGGCCATGTGAAATTGTTTCCTGACTAGTCCACAGTTGTTTATTATTGACTCTGACTCTGAATATTTGGGCATATGAAATAAACAAGTTAGTATTTCAAAGTTTTGTATTACTCACTCAGGGTTTTATTTTGCGGACAAATATAATAGACTAGTGTCTATACCACAAGTGTGCATCATTCCCTGAGGTTGTAAATGAGAGGCTATATAAAGTAGATTCCTATCACTTCCTCAGGTGTGTATTACTCAGTGAGGCTCTTCTTGTGCGACCATATAAAACAGGAGGTTGTCAGTCTTAAATAACTGTACTATTCAGAAAATCTCTGAACGAGTGTCTATATGAAATAGTGACCTGAGTACTTTACATTTGTCCGTTATTTACAGAGGTTACAAGTAAGTGGCCATATGAAATGGAATCGTGACTAATCCACACATCCATCATCCACTGAGGCTATGAATGTGTTTCCAGTTGAAATAAACTCTTGGCTACTCAACAGGTGTGCATTATTCATTGATGCTCTAAATGAATATTTATTGAAAATAAACTCTTAATTATTTCCCTGGTGTGTATTATTCAGGGAGGCTCAGAACACGTGGCCATATTAATTAGATTCCTTACTATAGCAAGGTACTGTCTTATTCAATAAGGCTCTGAATATGTGTCTATAAAAAATAGACGTCTGACTACAGCACATTATTCAATGACATTCCCAATGAGCAGCCACATGAAAATATCTTCTGACTATTCCACAGGTGTGCATTATTTAGTGAGATTCTGAATGATGGGAGAAAAGTAAATCCTGAGTATTTCCCCAGGTGTGTACATTTAGTGAGGCTATCAATGTGTGGCCATAAAAAAGATGACTGAGTACTCCGCAGGTGTGCATTATTAAGTGATTCTCTGAATGAGTGCCTATAAAATAAAGACTCCAGATCATATTCCCACTGTGTAATATTCAGTCATGCTGTGAATGAGTGACCATAGGAAACAGACTTCTAATTACTCCACATGTGCCTTATTTACTATTTGTCTGCATGAGTAGCCGTATGAAACAGACTCCTCATTATTCTCCATGTGTGCATTATTCGAACAGCTTCTGACTGAGGTTCCATGCCAAATAGACTCCAGACACTCTCCCATGTGTGTATTTCTCAGAATTAGAGTTCATTAGAAATAGACTCCTGACTACTACCCAGGTGTGTATTATTCAGGAAGGCACTTAATGCGTGGCTATCTTAAACAGCATCCTGATTACTGCATAGCAGTTTATTATTCACTGAAACAATGAATGACACGCCATATAAATAGATACCTGACTATTGCTCCATTGTGAATTATACAAAAAGATTCTAAATGAGTTTTTTTTTTTTAATTGTTTTTGCATTATAGGTTTTGGGGTACATGTGCAGGACGTGCAAGATAGTTGCATAGGTACACACATGGCACTTTGTTTTGCTGCCTTCCTCCCATTCAACCACACTTGGCATTCATTCCCTGGCTATCCTTACCCAGCCCTCCCCCACGCTGTCCCCCCACATACCCCAATAGACCCCAGTGTATAGTAGATCACCTCTCTGTGTCCATGTGTTCTCATTTTTCTTACCCACCTATGAGTGAGTATATGCGGTATTTCTTTTTCTGTTCTTGTGTCAGTTTGTTGAGAATGATGTTCTACAGATTCATCCATGTCCTTACAAAAGACACAAGCTCATCATTTTTGATTGCTGCATAATATTCCATAGTGTATATGTGCCACATTTTACAGTCAATTCTATCATCGTTGGGCATTTGGCTTGGTTCCAGGTCTTCGCTATTGTAAACAGTGCTGCAATGAACATTCGTGTGCATGTGTCCTTATAGTAGAACGATTTATAATCCTTTGGATATATACCCAGTGATGGGATTGCTTGGTCAAATGGAATTTCTATTTCTGGGTCCCTCAGGAATTGCCACACTGTCTTCCACAATTGTTGAACTAATTTACACTCCTACCAACAGTGTAAGAGTGTTTCTATTTCTCCACATCCTCTCCAGCATCTGCTGTCTCCAGATTTTTTAATGATCGCCATTCTAACTGTCGTGAGATGGTATCTCAATGTGGTTTTGATTTGCATCTCTCTACTGACGAGTGATGATGAGCACTGTTTCATGTTTGTTGGCCTCATGTATGTCTTCTTTTGTATAGTGGCTGTTCATATCCTTTGAGCATTTTTCAATGGGCTTGTTTGTTTTTTTTCTGTAAATCTGTTTGAGTTCTTTGTAAATCCTGGATATCAGCCTTTTGTCAGATGTGTAAACTGCAAAGATTTTTTCCATTCTGAAGGTTCCGATTCACTCTAGTGACTGTTTCTTTTGCCGTGCAGAAGCTGTGGTGTTTGATTAGGTCCCATTGTCTATTTTGGCTTTTTTTGCCAATGCTTTTTGTGTTTTGTTCATGAAGTCCTTGCCTACTTTTATGTCCTGAATGGTTTTGCCTAGATTTTCTTCTAGGGTTTTTATGGTGTCAGGTCTTACGTTTAAGTCTTTAATCCATCTGGAGTTACTTTTACTGTAAGGTGTCAGGAAGGGGTCCAGTTTCTGCTTTCGGCACATGGCTAGCCAGTTTTCCCAACACCATTTATTAAATAGGGAATCCTTTCCCCATTGCCTGTTTTTGTCTGATTTATCAAAGATAATACTCTTGTAGATATGTTGTGTTGCCTCCGATGCTTCTGTTCTGTTCCATTGGCCTATATCTATGTTTTTGTACCGGTAACATGCTGTTTTGATTACTGTAGCCTTGTAGTATAGTTTGAAGTCTGGTAGTGTGATGCCTCCCGCTGTGTCTTTTTTGCTTAGAATTGACTTGACTATGCGGGCTTTTTTTGTTCCATATGAAATTCATGGTGGTTTTTTCCAGTTCTGTGAAGAAATTCAATGGTAGTTTGATGGGGATAGCATTGACTGTGTAAATTACTTTGGGCAGTATAGCCATTTTCACGATATTGATTCTTCATAACCACTAACATGGAATGTTTCTCCATCTGTTTGTGTCCTCTCTTGTTTCGTTGAGCAGTGGTTTGTAGTTTTCCTTAAAGAGATCTTTTACGTTCCTTACGAGTTGTATTCCTAGGTATTTTATTTTCTTTGTAGCAATTGTGAATGGCAGTTCGTTCTTTATTTGGTTCTCTTTAAGTCTGTTATTGGTGTATAGGAATGCTTGTGATTTTTGAACATTGATTTTATATCCTGAGACTTTGCTGAATTTGCTTATCAGTTGCAGGAGATTTTGGGCTGAGGTGATGCGGTCTTCTAGGTTATACTATCAGGTCATCTGCAAATAGAGACAATTTGGCTTCCACGTTTCCTATTTGATTACACTTTATTTTATTTTCTTGCCTGATTGCTCAGGCTAAATCTTCCAGTACTGTGTTGGATAGGAGTGGTGAGAGAGGACATCCGTCTCTAGTGCTGGATTTCAAAGGGAATGCTTCCAGTTTTTGCCCATTAACTATGATATTGGCTGTTGGTTTGTCAAAAATAGCTTTTATTACTTTGAGATATGTTCCATCAATACCAAGTTTATTGACGGTTTTTACCATAAAGGGCTGTTGAATTTATCAAATGCCTTCTCTGCGTCAATTGAGATAATCATGTGGTTTTTGTTTTTGCTTCTGTTTATGTGGTGAATTTTATTTATAGACTTGCGTATGTTTTACCAGCCTTGCATCCCTGGGATGAATCCTACTTGATCATGATGGATAAGTTTTTTAATGTGCTGTTGCAATCGTTTTGCCAGTATTTTATTGAAGACTTTTGCATGTATATTCATCATGGATATTGGCCTGAAGTTTTCTTTTCTTGTTGAGTCTCTGTCAGGTTTTGGTATCAGGATTATGTTGGTCTCATAAAATGATTTGGGAAGGGTTCACTTTTTGGATTATTTGGAATAGTTTCAGAAGAAATGGTACCAGATCCTCTTTGTGTGTCTGGAAGAATTCAGCTGTAGACCCATCTGGACCTGGGCCTTTTTTTTTGTGGTAGGCTCTTAATTGCTGCCTGAACTTCAGACCTTGTTATTGGTCTATTCATACTTTTGGCTTCCTACTGGTTTAGGCTTGGGAGGACACAGGCGTCCAGGAGTTTATCCATTTCTTCCTGATTTACTAGTTTATGTGCATAGAGTTTTTTGTAGTATTCCCTGATGATGGTTTGAAATTCTGTGGAATCGCTGATGATTTCCCCATTATCGTTTTTTATTGCATCTATTCGTTTGTTCTCTCTTTTCTTTTTTATCAGTCTGGCTAGTGGTCTGTCTATTTTGTTGATTTTTTCAAAAAAACAGCTCTTAGATTTATTGATTTTTTGAAGAGTTTTTCTTGTCTCTATCTTCTTCAGTTCTGCTCTGATCTTAGTTATTTCTTGTCTTCTTCTAGATTTTGAGCTTTTTTGATCTTGCTCCTCTAGCTCTTTCAATTTTGATGAAAGGTTGTCAATTTTGGATCTCTCCACTCTTCTCATGTGGGCACTTATTGTTATATATTTTCCTCTACCGACTGCTTTCAATGTGTCCCAGAGATTCTGGTACGTTGTGTCTTCATTCTCATTGGTTTGAAAAAACTTCTTTATTTCTGATTTCATTTCATTGTTTATCCAATCAACCTTCAAGAGCCAGTTGTTCAGTTTCCGTAAAGCTGTGCGGTTCTGAGTTATTATCTGAATTCTGAGTTCCAACTTGATTGCACTATGTTCTGAGAGACTGTGTGTTATGATTTCCGTTGTTTTGCATTTGCTGAGGAGTGCTTTACTTCCAATTATGTGGTCAATTTTGGAGTAGGTTTGATGTGGTGATGAGAATAATGTATATTATGTGGATTTGGGGTGGAGAGTTCTGTAAATGTCTATCAGGTTTCCTTTTTCTAGGTCTGAGTTCAAGTCCTGGATATCCTTGTTAATTTTCTGTCTGGTTGTTCTGTCTGCTATTGACAATGGAGTGTTAAAGTCTCTCACTATTATTGTGTGGGAGTCTAAGTCTCTTTGTAAGTCATTAAGAACTTGCCTTATATATCTGGGTGCTCCTACACTGGGTCCATATATATTTAGAATCATTAGCTCTTCTTGTTGTATCCATCCTTTTACCATTATATAACGACCTTCTTTGTCCCTTTTGATCTTCGTTGCTTTAAAGTCTATTTTATCAGAGACGAGGATTGAAATTCCTGCTTTTTTTTTTTGCTCTCCATTTACTTGGTAAATCTTCCTCCACCCTTTTCTTTTGAGCCTTTGTGTATCTTTGAGTGGGAGGTGGGTTTCCTGGATACAGCACAATGATGGGTTTTGTTTTTTTATCCAATTTGCCAGTCTGTGTCTTTTGATTGGTGCATTTAGACCATTTACATTTAGGGTTAATATTGTTATGTGTGAATTTGATACTGCCATTTTGATGCTAGCTGGCTGTTTTGCCTGTTGGTTCATGTACATTCTTCATTTTTTTGATGGTCTTTAGCATTTGGTATGCTTTTAGGATGGTTGGTACTTGTTGTTTCTTTCTATGTTTAGTTCATCCTTCAGGAGCTCTTGTAAAGCAGGCCTAGTGGTGACAAATCTCTGAGTACTTGCTTGTTGGCAAAATATTTTATTCTTCCTTCACTTATGAAGCTCAGTTTGGCTGGATATGAAATTCTGGGTTGAAAGTTCTTTTCTTTAAGGATGTTGAATATTGGCCCCCACTCTCTTCTGGCTTGTAGAGACTCTGCCGAGAGATCTGCTGTGAGTCTGATGGGCTTCCCTTTGTGGGTGATCCGACCTTTCTCTTTGGCTTCCGTTAGTATTTTCTCCGTCATTTCAACCCTGATGAAACTGACGGTTATGTGCCTTGGGGTTGCTCTTCTTGCGGCGTATCTTTGTGGTGTTCTCTGTATTTCCTGGAGTTGAGTGTTGACCTGTCTTGCTAGGTTGGAGAAATTTTCCTGGATAATATCCTGAAGAGAGTTTTCCAGCTTGGATTCATTCTCTTCATCACATTCTGGTACACCTATCAAACGTAGGTTGGGTCTCTTCACATATTTCCAAATTTCTTGGAGATTTTGTTCATTCCTTTTTGTGCATTTTTCTTTCATTTTGGTTTCTCATTTTATTCCATTGATTTGATCTTCAACTTCTGATATTCTTTATTCTGCTTGGTCTATTCGGCTGTTGAAACTTGTTTATGCTTCACGAAGTTCTCGTGTTGTGTTCTCAGCTCCTTCAATTCATTTATATTCCTGTCTAAATTGTCCATTCTTGTTATCAATTCCTCGAATCTTTTTTCAAATCTTTTTTCAAGGTTCTTGGTTTCTTTGCACTGGTTTAGAACATGTTCTTGTAGCTCACTGAAATTTCTCATTATCCACTTTCTGAAGTCTGATTCTGTCATTTCGTCACACTCATTCTCCATCCAGCTTTGTTCCCTTGCTGGTGAGGAGATTTGGTCCTTTTTTGGAGGTGAGGTGTTTTGGTTTTGGGTGTTTTCCTGCTTTATGCGCTGGTTTCTTTTCATCTTTATGGATCTATCCACCTGTCGTCTTAGTAGTTGCTTATTTTTCAATTGGGTTCCTGTGTGAATGCTGAGATTGTTGATGATGAAGTATTTCTGTTACTTAGTTTTTCTTCTAATTGTCTAGCCCCTCTGCTGTATGAGTGCTGAGGTCCACTCCAGGCCCTGCTTGTCTCAGCTATACCTGTATTAGCTGCGGAACAGTGAGGGATGATACCAGTTTCTTCTTCTGCTGTCTTTTTTCCAGAATGATGCTTGCCAAATGTTAGTCTGATTAGTCCTTTTTTGGGGTGACTCTTTGGATATACAGGGGTCAAGGAGTTGCTTGAGGAGACGGTCTGTGCTTTATAGGAGCTTCAGTTCTGAGCTGTGAGCTCCGTTGTTCATTCAGGGTTGTTGGGATTTTGTTTAGGTCTGCTGCAACAGAACTCATAAAACACCACCCTTTTTTTTCCACCTTAAATGCTCTGTCTCAGGAAGTTGGGGCTTTCTTTATGAGTATCCGTTTCACTGTCCTGCCCCACTAGGAGGCAGTCTATTCAATATTTGCCTGCTGGGGCTCTGACCTGCTAGCGCTGGTTCACCCTGTTGCTGCTGGTCACCCTTCTACTGTGGAGTGTTACCCTCTCCTGGCAGAGTCTCTTTGTTATGGCAGGTTGCCTCAGTAACAGAAGGCTCTGTCAGCCCTGAGCGGTACTTCAGTAGGGGCGCATTGCATCAGTAATAGCGGACGCCCCTCCCTCACCAAGCTGCACCATCCTAGATGCCGGCAGCAAAATTCTCAGCCCCAAGCGCCTCCAGTAGCCACCCTGCTTGTTCCTGTGAGGGTGGGACCCACCGAGCCCAATCACCCAGCTCCCTGCCTTAGAGTCCATCCACTCTCTCTCTCTCTTCCTCTCAGTAAGCAAAAATGTTGACTCTATCACTAGCGAACCAGTAGCCTGCTGATAGGGCACTGGGATCCGTGTGATCTCCCATTCTGCTGCCCACTGCACCAGCTCAGATTACGCTTCGAAGAAAACTTCTGGTCTGGCTCATTGTCCAACTCCCGTTCAATCAGATGGACATGCCAATCCGCCCTTTCAAATCTCAGACTGCCGGTTAAACAGGGCATCCAGACCAGTGAGTTCCATGCCGGGTCCCGCTGCAGTTCCAGCTGAACAGGTCATGCGAGCAGGCTGTGCTAGCCAGCTGTACTAGCGTCCCATGTCTCTCCCACACCTGGGCTGTCAACGGTCTGTGGGCAATAAAGGTCCATCCGAGAATGTGGCTAAAACCCTCAGCATCTTCACTGAGAGCTGCAATCTTGAGTCGCTTCTACGACGCCATCTTGCCCCTTATCTCATGAGTTTTAACAGAAAATAGAATTCTGATGATTCCCCAGGTGTCTATCATTCAGGGAGGAACAGAATGTGGAGCCACATAAAAAATTCTCAACTATTACAAAGGCATGCATTATTCACTAAATCTCTAGATGAGTGTTTACATAAAGTAGACTCTTAAATTTTCCCCAGGTGTGTATTATTGAATGAGACTCTGACTAAGTGGGCAGAAAATAGACACTCCTTTGTATTGCCCAGGTGTTCATTACTTAAAGAGACTCAGAATGTGTAGCCATTTGTAGTAGACCCTTGACTATTTCTAATGGGAATATTATTCACAGAGTCATTTCACAAGGGACCATGTGGAAGAGATTCATCAATTATCAAATATACATAAAATTTCCTATAAAACTGAATTAATGGCCTTATAAAATAGACCCCATTTGACTCCACTGGTGTGCTCTACTCTTTGTCTCTCCAAACAAATCATCATATAAAATAGAATAATTATTATTCCACATATGTGCAGTTTTTGAAGAGGTTCTTTATGAGTGTCCATATCAAATAGTCTCCTGACTATCACATATGAGTGTATCATTTATGGAGTTGCATAATTTGGGGATACCTAAAAAAGGGCGCTGACTACTTTACAGCTGTTTATTATGCACTGAAGTGCTGAATGAGAGGCCATATGAAATAGACTCCTTACTAGTGCGCCACTGTGCATTATTCCTTAATGCTATGATTGAGTGGCCATATGACCTGGACTCTGACTATTCTCAATGTGTACATTCTTCAGTGAGTTTCTGAATGAGTAACAATGTAAAATGGACTGCTTCCTCTACTCTTTTGACTATATCTCAGCTGTGCTTCTTCCAGTGAGTCACTGGGTGAATGGTCTCTTCAAATGGTATCCAGACTCTTCCGCATATTTGCATTATTTAGCGAGTCTCCCAAGAAGTGGATATAAATAATAGAATCCTGAGTATTTTCCAGATATATATGATTCTTCACTGAGGTACTGAAAAAGTGGCAATGTGAAATACACTCCTTACTTTTCCATAGGTCTCGATTACTCTGTGAGGCTTTGAAGCAGTGGCCATAAAATAGAGACTCCTGAATATTCCCAAGGTGTGCGTTTTTACATTCAGCTGTAAATTGCTATCTATACGAAATAGAATCATGACTCATCCCATAGTGTATGCCAATCAGTTTGGCTTTGATCATGTGGCTATAAAAAATAGAATTATGATTAAATACAGGTGTTCTTTATTGAATGAAGCTCACAGTTAAATGCTATGTAAAATAGAGTCCTGAGTATTCCCCAGGTATGTACTATTCACTGAGGCTCTGAACCTTTGGCCATGTGAAATTGTTTCCTGACTAGTCCACAGTTGTGCATTATTGATTCTGACTCTGAATATTTGGGCATATGAAATAAAATTTACTATTCCAATGTTGTGTATTGCTCACTCAGGGTTTAATTTTGCGGACATATAAATTTGAATAGTGTCTATTCCACAAGTGTGCATCATTCCCTGAGGCTGTAAATGAAAGGCTATATAAAGTAGACTCCTAACACTTTCTCAGGTGTGTATTACTCAGTGAGGCTCTTCTTGTGCAACCATATGAAACAGGAG
Source organism: Saguinus oedipus (assembly GCA_031835075.1). Taxonomy (NCBI): domain Eukaryota; kingdom Metazoa; phylum Chordata; class Mammalia; order Primates; family Cebidae; genus Saguinus; species Saguinus oedipus. The sequence continues at coordinate 25,535,315 of CM063171.1, forward strand.
GTTGTCCATTTTAAATAATTGTACTATTCAGAAAATTTCTGAACAAGTGTCTATATGAAATAGTGACCTGAGTACTTTACATTTGTTCATTTTTCACAGAGGTTACAAGTAAGGGGCCATATGAAATGGAATCGTGTCTAATCCACAAATCCATCATCCACTGAGGCTACGAATGTGTTTCCAGTTGAAATAGACCCTTGACTACTCCACAGGTATGTATTATTCATTGAGGATCTAAATGAATGTTTATCGAAAATAAACTCTTAGTTATTTTCCTGGTGTGTATTACTCAGTGGGGCTCAGAACATGTAGCCATAGTAATTAGATTCCTTACTATAGCAAGGTTTTGTCTTATTCACTGAGGGTCTGAATATGTGTCTATAAGAAATAGACCTCTGACTGCAGCACATTATTTATTGACATTCCGAATGAGCAGTCACATGAAAGTGTCTCCTGACTATTCCACAAGTGTGCATCATTTAGTAAGATTCTGAATGAAGGGAGAAAAGTCAATCCTGAGTATTTCCCCATGTGTGTACATTTAGTGAGGCTCTCAATGTGTGGCCATAGGAAAAAGACTTCTGAGTACTCCCCAGGTGTGCATTATTTAGTGATTCTCTGAATAAGTTCCTTTAAAAAATAGACTCCAGATTATATTACCACTGTGTAATATTCAGTCAGGGTGTGAAAGAGGATCAATAGAAAACAGACCTCTAATTACTCCACATGTGTCTTATTTACTATTTGTCTGAATGAGTAGCCATATGAAATAAACTCCTCATTATTCTCCATCTGTGCATTATTTGAACAGGTTCTGAATGATGTTCCATGCCAAATAGACTCCAGAAACTCTCCCATGTTTGTATTTCTCAGCATTACCCAGAATTAGAGTTTGTATGAAAGAGAATCCTGAGAATCGGGTGGGGGGAGGCAAGATGGCATCGTAGAGGCAACTCAGGATTGCAGCTCTCAGTGAAGGCACAGAGGGTGAGTCCTAGCCGCATTCTCGGATGTTCCTTTTATGCCCACAGGGCGTTGAAAGTCCCAGGTGTGGGAGAGACACGGGACACTAACACAGCCAGCTAATGCAGTCGGCTCCTGCCGACTCTTCCGCTGGTGCCGCAGCGGGACCCGGTGCAGAACTCCCTGGTCTGGGTGCCCTGTTAAACCGGCAATCTGAGATTTGGAAGTGCAGATTGGCATGTTCATCTGATTGAACAGCACTTGGACAATGAGTCAGACCAGGAGTTTCCTGGGAAGCGTGATCTGAGCCGGGGTAGTGGGCAGTGGCACGGGAGATTGCATGGATCCCAGTGCCCTATCAGCAGGCTACTGGGGTGCCAGTGAGAGAGTCAACCTTTCAGCCTTGGGAGAGGAAGAGAGAGAGAGAGAGGACGGACTCTGAGGCAGGGAGCTGGGTGATCAGGCTCAGCGGGTCCCACACTCACGGGGACAAGCAGGGCGGCGACTGGAGGTGCTTGGGGATGAGAGTTTTGCTGCCGGCATCCAGGAAGGTGCAGCCCGCTGAGGGAGGGGCGTCCAACATTGCTGACGCAGTCCACCCCCACAGAAGTACCTCCCAGGACTGACACAGCCTGCCATTGCCAAGGCAAGCTGCCATAACAGAGAGACTCTGCCAGGAGCTTGGAGCAATCCACAGCAGAAGGGAGCCCAGCAGCAACAGGGCGGACCCACGCTAGCAGGTCAGAACCCCGGCAGGCAAATAATGAATAGACTGCCGCCTAGTGGGGCAGGACAGTGCAACAGATACTCATAAAGAAAGCCCCAACTCCCTGAGACAGAGCATCTAAGGGGGGGAAGGTTGGTGTTTTATGAGTTCTATTGCAGCAGACATAAACAACCTTCCAACAACCCTGAATGAACGACGGAGCTCACAGCTCAGCACTACATCTCCTATAAAGCACAGAGGGTCTCCTCAAGCAGCTCCCTGACCCCTATATATCCAAGGAGTCACCCCAGAAAAGGACAAATCAGACTGACATTTGGCTGGCATTATTCTGGAACAAGGACAGCAGCAGAAGAAACTGGTATCATCCCTCACTGTTCCGCAGCTGTGGCAGGTATACCCCAGACAAGCAGGGCCTGGAGTAGACCTCAGCACTCATACAGCAGAGGGGATAGACCATTAGAGGGAAAACTAAGTAACATAAATACTTCATCATCAACAATCTCAGCATCCACACAGAGACACAATTGAAAAATTAGCAACTACTAAGACGACAGGCGGATAAATCCATAAATATGGGAAGAAACCAGAGCAAAAAGGAGAAAAGCACCCGAAACCAAAACACCTCACCTCCAAAAAAGGACCAAAACTCCTCACCAGCAAGGGAATACAGCTGGATGGAGAATGAACGTGACAAAATGATGGAATCAGACTTCAGAAAGTGGATAACGGGAAACTTCAGTGAGCAAAAGGAACATGTACTAAACCAGTGCAAAGAAACTAAGAACCTTGATAAAAGATTTGAAAAAATATTCGAGGAATTGATAACAAGAATGGACAACTAAGAGAGGAATGTGAATGAATTGAAGGAGCTGAAAAACACAACACGAGAACTTCACGAAGCATGCACAAGTTTCAAAAGCCGAATAGACCAAGCAGAAGAAAGAATATCAGAAGTTGAAGATCAACTCAATTACATAAAATGAAAACCCAAGATTTAAAAAAAAGTACAAAAAGGAATGAACAAAATCTCCAAGAAATGTGGGACTATGCGAAGAGACCCAACCTACGTTTGAGAGGTGTACCAGAATGTAACGAAGAGAATGAATCCAAGCTTGAAAACACTCTTCAAGATATTATCTAGGAAAATTTCCCCAACCTAGCAAGACAGGTCAATACTCAACTCCAGGAAATACAGAGAACACGACAAAGATACTGCGCAAGAAGAGCAATCCCAAGGCACATAATCATCAGATTCACCAGGTCTGAAATGAAGGAGAAAATACTAAGGGCAGCCCAAGAGAAAGGTCGGGTCACCCACATAGGGAAGCCCATCAGACTCACAGCAGATATCTCGGCAGAGACTCTACAAGCCAGAAGAGAGTGGGGGCGAATATTCAACATCATTAAAGAAAAGAGCTTTCAACCCAGAATTCCATATCCAGCCAAACTGTGCTTTATAAGTGAAGGAAAAATAAAATCCTTCACGAACAAGCAAGTACTCAGAGATTTTGTCACCACTAGGCCTGCTTTACAAGAGCTCCTGAAGGATGAACTAAACATAGAAAGAAACAACCACTTCCAGCCATCCTAAAAGCATACCAAATGCTAAAGACCATCAACGAAATGAAGAATGTACATGGACAAATGGGCAAAACAGCCAGCTAGCATCAAAATGGCAGTATCAAATTCACACATAACAATATTAACCCTGAATGTAAATGGGCTAAATGCACCAATCAAAAGACACAGACTGTCAAATTGGATAAAAAAAACAAAATCCATCAGTGTACTGTATCCAGGAAACACATCTCATATGCAAAGATACACAGAGGCTCAAAATAAAAGGATGGAGGAAGATTTACCAAGCAAATGGAGAGCAAAAAAAGCAGGAGTTGCAATTCCCATCTCTGATAACATAGACTTTAAAGCAACAAAGATCAAAAGGGACGAAGAAGGTCATTACATAATAGTAAAAGGATCGATACAACAAGAAGAGCTAACGCTTCTAAATATATATGGACACAATGTAGGAGCACCCAGATATATAAGGCAAGTTCTTAATAACTTACAAAGAGACTTAGAATTTCACACAATAATAGTGGGAGACTTTAACACTCCGCTGTCAATAGCAGACAGATCAACCAGACAAAAAATTAACAAGGATATCCAGGACTTGAACTCAGACCTGGAACAAGCAAACCTGATAGACATTTACAGAAATCTCCACCACAAATCCACAGAATATACATTCTTCTCAGCACCACATCACACCTACTCCAAAATTGACCACATAATTGGAAGTAACACACTCCTCAGCAAATGCAAAACAACAGAAATCATAACAAACAGTCTCTCAGACCATAGTGCAATCCAGCTGGAACTCAGAATTTAGAAAATAACTCAGAACCGCACAGCTTAATGGAAACTGAACAACTGGCTTTTGAATGTTGATTGGATAAACAATGAAATGAAGGCCGAAACAAAGAAGTTCTTTGAAACTAATGAGAATGAAGACACAACATACCAGAATCTCTGGGACACATTTAAAGCAGTCTGTAGAGGAAAATATATAGCAATAAGTGCCCACATGAGAAGAGTGGAGAGATCCAAAATTGACACCCTATCATCAAAATTGAAAGAGCTAGAGGAGCAAGATCAAAAAAGCTCAAACCCTAGCTGAAGACAAGAAATAACTAAGATCAGAGCAGAACTGAAAAAGATAGAGACAAGAAAAACCCTTCAAAACATCAATAAATCTAAGAGCTGGTTTTTTGAAAAGATCAACAAAATAGACAGACCACTAGCCAGACTGATAAAAAAGAAACAGAGAACAACCAAATAGATGCAATAAAAAACGATAAAGGGGAAATCACCACAGATTCCACAGAAATTCTAACCATCATCAGAAAATACTACAAAAAACTCTATGCACACAAACTAGTAAATCAGGAAGAAATTGATAAATTCCTGGATGCCTGTGTCCTCCCAAGCCTAAACCAGGAGGAAGCCGAAACTATGAATAGACCAATAAGAAGGTCAGAAGTTGACGCAGCAATTAAGAGCCTACCACACAAAAAAAGCCCAGGTCCAGATGGGTTCACAGCTGAATTCTACCAGACACACAAAGAGGATCTGGTACCATTTCTTCTGAAACTATTCCAAATAATCCAAAAAGAGGAAACCCTTCCCAAATCATTTTATGAGACCAACATAATCCTGATACCAAAACCTGGCAGAGACTCAACGAGAAAAGAAAACTTCAGGACAATATCCATGATGAACATAGATGCAAAAATCTTCAATAAAATACTGGCAAATCGATTGCAACAGCACATTAAAAAACTTATCCATCATGATCAAGTAGGATTCATCCTGGGAATGCAAGACTGGTTCAACATACGCAAGTCTATAAATGTAATTCACCACATAAACAGAAGCAAAGAAAAAACCACATGATTATCTCAATTGATGCAGAGAAGGCATTTGACAAAATTCAACAGCCCTTTATGCAAAAAACCCTCAATAAACTTGGTATTGATGGAACATATTTCAAAGTAATAAAAGCTATTTACGAGAAACCAACAGCCAGTATCATACTTAATGGGCAAAAACTGGAAGCATTCCCTTTAAAATCCGGCACTACACAAGGATGCCCTCTCTCACCACTTCTATTCAACATAGTACTGGAAGTTCTAGCCAGAGCAATCAGGCAAGAAAAAGAAATAAATGGTATTCAAATAGGAAAGGTGGAAGCCAAATTGTCTCTATGTGTAGACGACATGATAGTATACCTAGAAGACCCCATCACCTCAGCCCAAAAGCTCCTGCAACTGATAAGCAACTTCAGCAAAGTCTCAGGATATAAAATCAATGTGCAAAAATCACAAGCATTCCTATACACCAATAACAGACTTAAAGAGAACCAAATTAAGAACGAACTGCCATTCACAATTTCTACAAAGAAAATAAAATACCTAGCAATACAACTCACCAAGAATGTAAGGGACCTCTTTACGGAAAACTACAAACAACTGCTCAACGAAATATGAGAGGACACAAACAGATGGAGAAACATTCCATGTTCGTGGTTAGGAAGAATCAATATTGTGAAAATGGATATACTGCCCAAAGTAATTTACACAATCAACGCTATCCCCATCAATCTACCATTGAATTTCTTCACAGAACTGGAAAAGACCACCATGAGTTTTATATGGAACCAAAAAAGAGCCCACATAGCCAAGTCAATTCTAAACAAAAAGAGCACGTCGGGAGGCATCACGCTACCAGACTTCAAACTATACTACAAGGCTACAGTAATTAAAACAGCATGGTACTGGTACCAAAACAGAGATATAGACCAATGGAACAGAACAGAAGCATCGGAGGCAACACAACATATCTACAACCATATTATCTTTGATAAACCAGACAAAAACAGGCAATGGGGAAAGGATTCCCTATTTAATAAATGGTGTTGGGAAAACTGTCTAGCCATGTGCAGAAAGCAGAATCTGGACCCCTTTCTGACATCTTAAACTAAAATTAACTCCAGATGGATTAAAGACTTAAACGTAAGACCTGACACCGTAGAAACCCTAGAAGAAAATCTAGGCAAAACCGTTCAGGACATAGGAGTAGGCAAGGACTTCATGAACAAAACACCAAAAGCATTGGCAACAAAAGCCAAAATACACAAATGGGACCTAATCAAACTCCACAGCTTCTGCACAGTAAAAGAAACAGTCACTAGAGTGAATCGGCAACCATCAGAATGGAAAAAAATCTTTGCAGTTTACACATCTGACAAAGGACTGATATCCAGAATTTACAAAGAACTCAAACAGATTTACAAAAAAAAAAAAAAAAAAAAAAAGCCCATTCAAAAATGGGCAAAGGATATGAACAGAAACTTTACAAAAGAAGACATACATGAGGCCAACAAACATATGAAAAAGTACTCATCATCATTGGTCATTAGAGAGATGCAAATCAAAGCCACAATGAGATATCATCTCACACAAGTTAGAATTGCGATCATTAAACAATCTGGAGACAGCAGATGCTGGAGAGGATGTGGAGAAGTAGGAACACTCTTACACTGTTGGTGGGAGTGTAAATTAGTTCAACCATTGGGGAAGACAGTGTGGCGATTCCTCAGGGACCTATAAATAGAAATTCCATTTGACCCAGCAATCCCATTACTGGGTATCTATCCAAAAGACTATAAATCGTTCTACTATAAGGACACATGCACACGAATGTTCATTGCAGCACTGTTTACAATACCAAAGACCTGTAACCAACCCAAATGCCCAACGATCATAGACTGGACTGGGAAAATATGGCACATATACACCATGGAATATTATGCAGCAATCAAAAAATGATGAGTTTGTGTCCTTTGTAAGGACATCGAGGAATCTAGGGAACATCATTCTCAGCAAACTGACACAAGAACAGAAAATGAAATACCACATATACTCACTCATAGGTGGGTGAGAAAAATGAGAACACATGGACACAGAGAGGCGGTCTACTATACACTGGGGACTGTTGGGGGAAATGGGGGAGGGACAGCGGGGGGGCTGGGGAGGATAGCCTGGGGATGAATACCAAGTGTGGGTGAAGGGGAGGAAGGCAGCAAACACACTGCCATCTGTGTACCTATGCAACTATCTTGCACGTTCTGCACATGTACCCCAAAACCTATAATGCAATAAAAATTAAAAAAAAAGAAATAGAGTCAACTGTTGCTAGGTACTGGAGGCTTAAGAATCTTGCAATGTTAAAACCATGATGACTGAGGGAGTTACGATCACTTCGTAAAACTGCTTAGCAATATTAACGAAAGCTGAATATATACACTATATGAAGACGGGCTTATGTGCTCAACAAAAAGGCATGAATAAGAAATCAGCAGGCTTTCCAGTAGCTGAAAGTTTGAAACAGCCCACATGTTCATCAGCAGAAGAATGGATCAATAAATTAGGCTTTATTCTTCCAATAGAATCATGTCAGCAACCAGAATGATATCCAAGTATAATTAAGCACAATAAGAATCAGGTTTACAAAGAGAATGTTTCACATATTAATAAGAAATTGAGTTCAAATGATATATATCCCTTTTATATACAGTTCAAAACCAGGCCAGGCGCAGTGGCTCATGCCTATAATCTCAGCCCTTTGAGAGGCAAACGTGGATGGCTCGTGAGGTCAGGAGTTCAAGACCAGCCTGGCCTTGAACATAATAAAACCCATCTCTACTAAAAATACAAAAATTAGACAGGTGTGATGGTGGGTGACTGTAATCTCAGCTACTAGGGAGACTGAGGCAGGAGAATCACTTGAATCCAGAAGGCAGAGGTTGCAGTGAGCTGAGATTGCACCACTGCACTCCAGCCTGGGCAGCAAGAGTAAAACTCTATTTCAAAATAATCAAAAAAATTAAAAGTAAAGTTCAAAACCAGAAAAAAAGCACTGTATGGTGCTAGAAGTCAGGACAGTGGTTGCCCTCGGGAAATTTAGGAACTGGAGGGGCAAGAAGGGGCTTCTGGGAACAGCCACTGTTGTATTTCATGAATGGGGGCATTACACAGGAGTGTTCATTTTGTTAAAATTCATCAAGCTGCATTTGTAATATTTGTGCATGATCTGTATATTATATGCCAATAAAATATAGTAAAAGCATAAAAAAAAGAAAGAGACGCCTGACTACTACCCAGGTGTGTGTCATTCAGGAAGGCACTTAATGTGTGGCTATCATAAACAGCATCCTGATTACTCCATAGCAGTTCATTATTCATTGAAACTTTGAATGACACGCCATATAAATAGATTCCTGACTATTGCTCCATTGTGAATTATTCAAAAAGGTTATAAATGAGTTTTAATATAAAATAGAATTCTTATGATTCCCCAGGTTTCTATCATTCAGGGGGGAACAGAATGTGGGGCCATATAAAAAATGCTCGACTATTACACTGGTGTGCATTATTCACTAAATCTCTAGATGAGTGTCTAAATAAAGTAGACTCTTAACTTTTCCCTAGGTGTGTATTCTTGAATGAGACTCTGACTAGGTGGGCATAAAATAGAGACTCTTGTGTATTGCCCAGATGTTCATTACTTACAGAGACTCAGAATGAGTATCCATTTGAAGTAGGCCCTTGACTATTTCTGATGGGAATATTATTCACAGAGTCTTTTCATGAGGGGCCATGTGGAAGAGATTCGTAAATTATTAAATATACATATTTTTTCCTGGGATATTGAAAAAGTGGCCTTATGAAAGAGACAACATTTCACTCCACAGGTGTGCTCTATTCTTTGTCTCTCCAAACAAATCATCATATAAAATAGAAAAATTATTATTCCCCATATGTGCAGTTTTTGAAGAAGTTCTTTATGAGTGTCCATATCAAATAGTCTCCTGACTATCACATGAGAGTGTATAATTAATGGAGTTGCATAATTTGGGGATACCTAAAAAAGGGTGCTGACTACTTTACAGCTGTTTATTATGCACTGAAGCTCTGAATGAGAGGCCATATTAAATAGATTCCTTACTAGTGCGCCACTGTGCATTATTCCTTAATGCTGTGATTGAGTGGCCATATGACCTGGACTCTGACTATTCCCAATGGGTACATTCTTCAGTGAGTTTCTGGATGAGTAACCACGTAAAGCAGACTTATTTTTCTACTCTTTTGACTATATCTCAGCTCTTCCTCTTCCACTGAGTCACTGGGTGAAAGGTCTCATCAAATGCTATCCAGACTATTCCGCATGTTTGCATTATTCAGTGAGTCTCTCAAGAAGTGGATATAAATAATAGAATCCTGAATATTTTCCAAATATATATGATTCTTCACTGAGGTACTGAACATGTGGCCATGTGAAATACACTCCTGACTTTTCCTTAGGTCTCAATTACTCTGTGAGTCTCTGAAGCAGAGGCCATAAAATGGATACTCCTGAATATTCCCCAGGCGTGCTTTTTTACATTCAGCTCTAAATTGGTGGCTATACGAAATAGAATCCTGACTCATCCCATGGTGTATGCCAATCAGTTTGGCTTTGATCATGTGGCTATGGAAAATAGAATTATGACTAAAATACAGGTGTTCCTTATTGAATGAAGCTCAGAGTTAAATGCCATATAAAATAGCTTCCTGAGTATTCCCCAGGTATGTACTATTCACTGAGTCCCTGAACCTGTGGCCGTGTGAAATTGTTTTCTGACTAGTACACAGTTGTGTGTTATTGACTCTGACTCTGATTATTTGGGCATATGAAATAAACAAGTTACTATTCCAAAGTTGTTTATTTCTCACTCAGGGTTTAATTTTGCGGACATATAAAATAGACTAGTGCCTATTCCACAACTGTGCATCATTTCTTGAGGCTATAAATGAGAGGCTATATAAATTAGACTCCTAACACTTCCTCAGGTGTGTACTACTCAGGGAGGCTCTTCTTGTGCGACCATGTGAAACAGGATGTTGTCAATCTTAATTAATTGTACTATTCTGGAAATCTCTGAACGAGTGTCTATATGAAATAGTGACCTGAGTACTTTACATTTGTTCATTATTCACAGAGGTTACAAGTAAGTGGCCATATGAAATGGAATCGTGACTAACCCACACATCCATTATCCACTGAGGCTATGAATGTGTTTCCAGTTGAAATAGACTCTTGGCTCCTTCACATGTATGCATTATTCATTGAGGCTCTAAATGTATGTTTATAAAAAATAAACTCTTAATTACTTTCCTGGTGTGTATTATTCAGTGAGACTCAGAACACGTGGCCATATTAATTAGATTCCTTACTATAGCAAAGTTTTGTCTTATTTACTGAGGCTCTGAATCCGTGTCTATATGTAATTGACCTCTGACTACAGCACATTATTCAATGACATTCCGAATGAGCAGCCACATGAAAAGTCCTCTGGACTATTCCACAGGTGTGCATTATTAAGTGAGATTCTGAATGATGGGAGAAAAGTAAATACTGAGTTTTTCCCCAGGTGTGTACATTTAGTGAGGCGCTCAATGTGTCGCCATAGGAAAAAGACTTCTGAGTACTCCACAGGTTTGTATTATTAAGTGATTCTCTTAATGAGTGCCTATAAAAAATAGACTCCAGATGATATTATCACTGTGTAATATTCAGTCATGCTGTGAATGAGGTACGATAGGAAACAGACTTCTAATTACTCCACATGAACCTTATTTACTATTTGTCTGCATGAGTAGCCGTATAAAATAGACTCCTCATTATTCTCCATGTGTGCATTATTCGAACAGGTTTTGAATGAGTTTCCATGCCAAATAGACTCCAGAAACTCTCCCATGTGTGTATTTCTCAGCAATACTCAGAATTAGAGTTCATATGAAATAGACTCCTGACTACTACCCACGTGTGTATCATTCAGGAAGGCACTTAATTCGTGGCTATCTTAAACAGCATCCGGATTACTCCAGAGCAGTTCATTATTCACTGAAACAATGAATGACACGCCATATAAATAAATACCTGACTATTGCTCCATTGCGAATTACACAAAAATATTCTAAATGAGTTTTATTTTTTTATTTTTTTAATTTTTATTGCATTATAAGATTTGGGGTACATGTGCGGAACATGAAAGATAGTTGCATTGGTACACACATGGCACTGTGTTTTGCTGCCTTCCTCCCCTTCACCCACACTTGGCATTCATCCCCAGGCTATCCCTCCGCAACCCCCACCGCTGTCCCTCCCCCATTCCCCCAAATAGACCCCAGTGTATAGTAGACCCACTCTCTGTGTCCATGTGTTCTCATTTTTCTCACCCACCAATGAGTGAGTATATGCGGTATTTCTTTTTCTGTTCTTGTGTCAGTTTGCTGAGAATGATTTTCTACAGATTCATCCATGTCCCTACAAAAGACACAAGCTCATCATTTTTGATTGCTGCATAATATTCCATGGTGTATATGTGCCACATTTTCCCAGTCCATTCTATCATCGTTGGGCATTTGGGTTGGTTCTAGTTCTTTGCTATTGTAAACAGTGCTGCAATGAACATTCGTGTTCATGTGTCCTTATAGTAGAACTATTTATAGTCCTTTGGATATATACCCAGTAATGGGATTGCTGGGTCAAATAGAATTTCTATTTCTAGGTCCCTGAGAAATCGCCACATGTCTTCCACAATGGTTGAACTAATTTACACTCCCACCAACAGTGTAAGAGTGTTCCTATTTCTCCACATCCTCTCCAGCATCTACTGTCTCCATATTTTTTTAATGATCACCATTCTAACTAGTGTGAGATGGTATCTGAATGTGGTTTTGATTTGCATCTCTCTAATGACCAGTGATGATGAGCACTTTTTCATGTGTTTGTTGGCCTCACGTATGTCTTCTTTTGTAAAGTGTCTGTTCATATCCTTTGCCTATTTTTGAATGGGCTTGTTTGTTTTTTTTTTCTGTAAATCTGTTTGAGTTCTTTGTAAATTCTGGATATCAGCCTTTTGTCAGACGTGTAAACTGCAAAGATTTTTTCCATTCTTATGGTTGCCAATTCAATCTAGTGACTGTTTCTTTTGCCATGTAGAAGGTGTGGAGTTTGATTAGGTCCCATTTGTCTACTTTGGCTTTTGTTGCCAATGATTTTGGTGTTTTGTTCATGAAGTCCTTGCCTACTCCTATGTCCTGAATGGTTTTGCCTAGATTTTCTTCTGGGCTTTTATGGTGTCAGGTCTTACGTTTAAGTCTTTAATCCATCTGTAGTTAATTTTACTGTAAGGTGTCAGGAAGGGGTCCAGTTTCTGCTTTCTGCACATGGCTAGCCAGTTTTCCAAACACGATTTATTAAATAGGGAATCCTTTCCCCGTTGCCTGTTTTTGTTTGGTTTATCAAAGATAATATGGTTGTAGATATGTTGTGTTGCCTCAGATGCTTCTGTTCTGTTCCATTGGTGTATATCTCTGTTTTCGTACCAGTACCATGCTGTTTTGATTACTGTAGCCTTGTAGTATTGTTTGAAGTCTGGTAGTGTGATGCCTCCCTCTGTGTTCTTTTTGCTTAGAATTGACTTTGCTATGCGGGCTCTTTTTTGGTTCCATATGAAATTCATTGTTGTTTTTTCCAGTTCTGTGAAGAAATTCAATGGTAGTTTGATGGGGATAGCATTGACTGTGTAAATTACTTTGAGCAGTAGAGCCATTTTCACGATATTGATTCTTCCTAACTACAAACATGGAATGTTTCTCCATCTGTTTGTGTCCTCTCTTGTTTCGTTGAGCAGTTGTTTGTAGTGTTTCTTAAAGAGGTTTCTTGCGTTCCTTGTGAGTTGAATTCCTAGGTATTTTATTTTCTTTATAGCAATTCTGAGTGGCAGTTCTTTCTTTATTTATTTGGTTCTCTTTAAGTCTGTTATCGGTGTATAGGCATGCTTGCAATTTTTGAACATTGATTTTATATCCTGAGACTTTGCTGAAGTTGCTTATCAGTTGCAGGAGATTTTGAGCTCAGGTGATGGGGTCTTCTAGGTTATATTACCATGTCGTCTGCAAATAGAGACAATTTGGCTTCCACCTTTTCTATTTGAATACCCTTTATTTTTTTTTACTTGCCTGATTGCTCTGGCTAGATCTTCCAGTACTATGTTGAATAGGAGTGGTGAGAGAGGGCATCCTTGTCTAGTGCCAGATTTCAAAGGAATGCTTCCAGTTTTTGCCAATTAAGTATGATATTGGCTGTTGGTTTGTCATAAATAGCTTTTATTACTTTGAGATATGTTCCATCAATACCAAGTTTATTGAGGATTTTTAGCATAAAGGGCTGTTGAATTTGTCAAATGCCTTATGTGCATCAATTGAGATAATCATGTGAATTTTGTTTTTGCTTCTGTTTATGTGGAGAATTACATTTATAGACTTGCATATGTTGAGGCAGCCTTGCATCCCCGGGATGAATCCTACTTGATCATGATGGATAAGATTTTTAATGTGCTGTTGCAATCGTTTTGCCAGTATTTTATTGAAGATTTTTGCATCTATATTTATTATGGATATTGGCCTGAAGATTTCTTTTCTTGTTGAGTCTTGGTCAGGTTTTGGTATCAGGATGATGGTGGTCTCATAAAATGATTTGGGAGGGCTTCTCCCTTTTTGGATTATTTGGAATAGTTTCAGAAGGAATGGTACCATATCCTCTTTATGTGTCCGGTAGAATTCAGCTGTGGACCCATCTGGACCTGGACCTTTTTTGTGTGGTAGGAAATTAATTGCTGCCTTAACTTCAGACCTTGTTATTGGTCTATTCATAGTTTCAGCTTCCTCCTGGTTTAGGCTTGGGAGGACACAGGCGTCCAGGAATTTATCCATTTCTTCCTGATTTACTAGTTTATGTGCATAGAGTTGTTTGTAGTATTCTCTGATGATGGTATGAAATTCTGTGGAATCTGTGGTGATTTTTCCATTATCGTTTTTTATTGCATCTATTTGGTTGTTCTCTCTCTTCTTTTTTATCCGTCTGGCTAGTGGTCTGTCTATTTTGTTTATCTTTTCAAAAAACCAGCTCTTAGATTTATTGATTTTTTGAAGAGTTTTTCTTGTCTCTGTCTCCTTCAGTTCTGCTCTGATCTTAGTTATTTCTTGTCTTTGGCTAGGTTTTGAGCTTTTTAAATCTTGCTCCACTAGCTCTTTCAATTTTGATGATAGGGTGTCAATTTTGGATCTCTTCACTCTTCTCATGTGGGCATTTATTGCTATATATTTTCCTCTACCGACTGCAATGTGTCCCAGAGATCCTGGTACGCTGTGTCTTCATTCTCATAGGTTTCAAAGAACTTCTTTATTTCTGCCTTCATTTCTTTGTTTATCCAATCAACCTTCAAGAGCCAGTTGTGCAGTTTCAATAAAGCTGTGTGGTTCTGAGTTATTTTATGAATTCTGAGTTCCAACTTGATTGCACTATGTTCTGAGAGACTGTTTGTTATGGTTTCAGTTGTTCTACATTTGCTGAGGAGTGCTTTACTTCCAATTATGTGGTCAATTTTGGAGTAGGTGTGATGTGGTGCTGAGATGAATGTATATTCTGTGGATTTGGGGTGGAGAGTTCTGTAAATGTCTATCAGGTTTGCTTTTTCTAGGTCTGAGTTTGAGTCCTGGATATCCTTGCTAATTTTTTATCTGGTTGATCTGTCTGATGTTGAAAGTGGAGTGTTAAAGTCTCCCACTATGATTGTGTGGGAGTCTAAGTCTCTTTGTTAGTCATTAAGAACTTGCCTTATATATCTGGGTGCTCCTACGTTGGGTTCATATATATTTAGAATTGTTAGCTCTTCTTGTTGTATCAATTCTTTTACCATTATGTAACGACCTTCTTTGTCCCTTTTGATATTTGTTGCTTTAAAGTCTGTTTTATCAGAGACAAGAATTGCAACTCCTCCTTTTTTTTTTTTTTTTTTGCTCTCTATTTGCTTGGTAAATCTTCCTCCATCCTTTTATTTTGAGCCTTTGTGTATCTTTGCGTGGGAGGTGGGTTTCCTGGATACAGAACACCGATGGGTTTTGGTTTTTTATCCAATTTGCCAGTCTGTGTCTTTTGATTGGTGCATTTAACCCATTTTCATTTAGGGTTAATATTGTTATGTGTGAATTTGAAACTGCCATTTTGATGCTAGCTCCTGTTTTGCCTGTTGGTTCATGTACGTTCTTCATTTTGTTTATGGTCTTTAGCATTTGGTATGCTTTTTGGATGGCTGGTACTGGTTGTTTCTTTCTATGTGTAGTGCCTCTTTCCGGAGCTCTTGTAAAGCAGGCCTAGTGGTGAAAAAAATCTCTGAGTACTTGCTTGTTCACAAAAATATTTTATTCTTCCTTCACTTATAAAGGTCAGTTTGGCTGGATATAAAATTCTCCGTTGGAAGTTCTTTTCTTTAAGGATGTTGAATATTGATCCCCACTCTCTTCTGGCTTGTAGCATCTCTGCTGAAAGATCTGTTGTGAGTCTGGTGGGCTTCCCTTTGTGGGTGACCCGACCTTTCTCTCTGGCTGCCCTTAGTATTTTCTCCTTCATTTCAACCCTGGTGAATCTGACAATTATTTGCATTGGGGTTGCTCTTCTTGCGGAGTATCTTTGTGGAGTTCTCTGTATTTCCAGGAGTTGAGTATTGACCTGTCTTGCTAGGTTGGGGAAATTTTCCTGGATAATATTCTGAAGAGTGTTTTCCAGCTTGGATTCATTCTCTGTATCACATTCTGGTACACCTATCAAACGTAGGTTGGGTCTCCTCACATAGTTCCACATTTCTTGGAGATTATGTTCATTCCTTTTTGTGCATTTTTCTTTAATCTTGGTTTCTCATTTTATTTCATTGAGTTGATCTTCAACTTCTGATATTCTTTCTTCTGCTTGGTCTATTCGGCTGTTCAAACTTGTGCATGCTTCGTGAAGTTCTCGTGTTGTGTTTTTCAGCTCCTTCAATTCATTCATATTCCTCTCTAAGTTGTCCATTCTTGTTATCAATATCTCGCATCTTTTTTCACATCTTTTTTCAAGGTTGTTAGTTTCATTGCACTGGTTTAGAACATGTTCTTGTAGCTTACTGAAATTTCTCATTATCCACTTTCTGAAGTCTGATTCTGTCATTTCATCACACTCATTCTCCGTCCAGCTTTGTTCTCTTGCTGGTAAGGAGATTTGGTCCTATTTTGGAGGTGAGGTGTTTTAGTTTTGGGTGTTTTCCTCCTTTTTGCGCTGGTTTATTCCCATCTTTATGGATTCATCCGCCTGTCGTCTTAGTAGTTGCTGATTTTTCAATTGGGTCTCTGTGTGGATGTTGAGATTGTTGATGATGAAGTATTTCTGTTACTTAGTTTTTCTTCTAATTGTCTAGCCCCTCTGCTGTATGAGTGCTGAGGTCCACTCCAGGCCCTGCTTGTCTGTGCTATACCTGTAGCAGCTGCAGAACAGTGAGGGATGATACCAGTTTCTTCTTCTTCTTTCTTTGTTCCAGAATGATGCTTGCCAAATCTCAGTCTGATTAGTCCTTTTTTGGGGTGACTCTTTGGATATATATTGGTCAGAAAGCTGCTTGAGGAGACGGTCTGTGCTTTATTGGAGCTCCAGTGCTGAGCTGTGAGCTCTGTTGTTCATTCAGTGTTGTTTGGAGGTTGTTTATGTCTGCTGCAATAGAACTCATACAACACCACCCCTTTTTTTCCCTTAGATGCTCTGTCTCAGGCAGTTGGGGCTTTCTTTATGAGTATCTGTTTCACTGTCCTGCCCCACTAGGAGGTAGTCTATTCAATATTTGCCTGCCGGGGCTCTGACCTCCTAGCGCTGGTTCTCCCTGTTGCTGCTGGGCTCCCTTCTACTGTGGAGCGCTACCTCCTCCTGGCGGAGTCTCTCTGTTATGACAAGTTGCCTCGGCAATGGCAGGCTGTGTCAGCCCTGGGCGGTACTTCAGTAGGGGCGGATTGCGTCAGTAATGGCAGATGCTTCTCCCTCACCAAGCTGCACTGTCCTAGATGCTGGAAGCAAAACTCTCAGCCCCAAGTGACTCCAGTTGCCGCCCTACTTGTCCCCATGAGATTGGGACCCATGAGCCTGATCACCCAGCTTCCTGCCTCTGAGTCCGTCCACTATCTCTCTGTGTTTCTCTCAGGAAGCAGAAAGGTCGACTCTCTCACTAGCACCCAGTAGCCTGCCGATAGGGCACTGGGATCCTTGTGATCTCCCATGCCGCTGCCTACTGGACCAGCTCAGATCATGCTTCCCAGGAATCTCCTGGTCTGGTTCATTGTCCAAGTCCCATTCAATCAGATGGACATGCCAATCTGCCCTTCCAAATCTCAGATTGCCGGTTAAACAGGGCACCTAGACCAGTGTGTTCCGTGTCAGGTCCCGCTGCAGCACAGGCCGAAGCGGCCACACAAGCCAGCTGCACTAGCCGGCTGTACTAGAATCCCATGTCTCTCCCACGCCTGGGATTTCAATGGTCTGTGGGCCATAAAGGTCCATCCGAGAATGCGGCTAGGACTCACCCTCTGCGCCTTCACTGAGGGCTGCAATCATGAGTTGCTTCTACGACGCCATTTTACCTCTTATCTCATGAGTTTAAATATAAAATAGAATTTTGATGATTCCCCAGATGGCTGTCATTCAGGGAGGAACAGAATGTGGAGGCACATAAAAAATTCTCAACTATTACACTGGCGGGCATTATTCACTAAATCTCTCAATGAGTGTCTACATAAAGTAGACTCTTCACTTTTCCCCAGGTGTGTATTATCGAATGAGACTCTGACTAAGTGGGCAGAAAATAGAGACTCTTGTGTATTGCCCAGGTATTCATTACTTACAGAGACTCAGAATGTGTAGCCATTTGTAGTAGACCCTTGACTATTTCTGATGGAAATATTATTCACAGAGTCTTTTCACGAGTGGCCATGTGGAAGAGATTCGTCAATTACCAAATATACATAATTTTTCCAATAAAACTGAAAGAGTGGCCTTATCAAATAGACCCCATTTGACTCACAGGTGTGCTCTATTCTTTGTCTCTCCAAACAAATCATCATATAAAATAGAATAATTATTATTTCCCTTATGTGCAGTTTTTGAAGAGGTTCTTTTTGAGTGTCCATATCAAATAGTATCCTGACTATCACATATGAGTGTATCATTTATGGAGTTGCATAATTTGGGGATACCTAAAAAAGGGTGCTGACTACTTTACAGCTGTTTATTATGCACTGAAGCTCTGAATGAGGGGCCATATGAAATAGACTCCTTACTAGTGCGCCACTGTGCATTATTCCTTAATGCTGTGATTGAGTGGCCATATGACCTGGACTTTGACTATTCGCAATGTGTACATTCTTGAGTGAGTTTCTGAATGAGTAACCACGTAAAATGGACTGCTTCCTCTACTCTTTTGACTATATCTCAGCTGTGCTTCTTCCAGTGAGTCACTGGGTGAATCCTCTCTTCAAATAGTATCCAGACTCTTCCGCATGTTTGCATTATTCAGCGAGTCTCCCAAGAAGTGGATATAAATAATAGAATCCTGAGTATTTTCTAGATCCATATGATTCTTCACTGAGGTACTGAACAATTGGCCATGTGAAATACACTTTTTACCTTTCCATAGGTCTCTATTATTCTGTGAGACTCTGAAGCAGTGGCCATAAAATAGAGACTCCTGAGTATTCCACAGGTGTGCGTTTTTACATTCAGCTGTAAATTGCTATCTATACGAAATAGAATCCTGACTCATCCCATGGTGTATGCCAATCAGTTTGACTTTGATCATGTGGCTATTGAAAATAGAATTATAATTAAATACAGGTGTTCCTTATTGAATGAAGCTCAAAGTTAAATGCCATATAAAATAGAATCCTGAGTATTAACCAGGTATGTACTATTCACTGAGGATCTGAACCTTTGGCCATGTGAGATTGTTTCCTGACTAGTCCACAGTTGTGCATTATTGATTCTGACTCTGAATATTTGGGCATATGAAATAAAATTTACTATTCCAATGTTGTGTATTATTTATTCAGGGTTTAATTTTGTGGACATATAAATTAGAATAGTTTCTATTCAACAAGTGTGCATCATTCCATGAGGCTGTAAATGAGAGGCTATATAAAGTAGACTCCTAACACTTCTTCAGGTGTGTATTATTCAGTGAGGCTCTTCTTGTGCGACCATATGAAACAGGAGGTTGTCAATCTAAAATAATTGTACTATTCAGAAAATTTCTGAACGAGTGTCTATATGAAATGGTGAACTGAGTACTTTACATTTGTTTATTATTCACAGAGGTTACAAGCAAATGGTCATATGAATTGGAATCGTGAAAAATCCAAAAATCCATCATCCACTGAGGCTATGAATGTGTTTCCAGTTGAAATAGACTCTTTACTACTCCACAGGTATGCATTATTCATTGAGGCTCTAAATGAATGTTTATCAAAAATAAACTCTTAATTATTTTTCTGGTGTGTATTATTCAGTGAGGCTCAGAACACGTGGCCATATTAATTAGATTCCTTAATATAGCAAGGTTTTGTCTTATTCACTGAGGGTCTGAATATGTGTCTATAAGAAATAGACCTCTGACTGCAGCACATTATTCATTGACATTCCGAATGAGCAGGCACATGAAAATGTCTCCTGACTATTCCACAGGTTTGCATTATTTAGTGAGATTCTGAATGATGGGAGAAAAGTCAATCCTGAGTATTTCCCCAGATGCGTATATTTAGTGAGGCTCTCAATGTGTGGCCATAGGAAAAAGACTTCTGAGTACTCCGCAGGTGTGCATTATTTAGTGATTCTCTGAATAAGTTCCTTTAAAAAATAGACTCCAGATTATATTACCACTGTGTAACATTCAGTCAGGGTGTGAAAGAGGATCAGTAGAAAACAGACCTCTAATTACTCCACATGTGTCTTATTTACTATTTGTCTGAATGAGTAGCGGTTTGAAATAGACTCCTCATTATTCTCTATGTGTGCATTATTCGAAGAGGTTCTGAATGAAGTTCCATGATAAATGGACTCCAGAAACTCTCCCATGTTTGTATTTCTCAGCAATACGCAGAATTAGAGTTCATATGAAAGAGACTCCTGGCTATTACCCAGGTGTGTATCATTCAGGAAGGCACTTAATGCGTGGCTATCTTAAACAGCATCCGGATTACTCCATAGCACTTCATTATTCATTGAAACTTTGAATGACATGCCATATAAAAAGATTCCTGACTATTGCTCCATTGTGAATTATTCAAAAAGGTTATAAATGAGTATTAATATAAAATAGAATTCTGATGATCCCCCAGGTGTCTATTATTCAGGGGCTAACAGAATGTGGGGTTATATAAAAAATGCTCGACTATTACACTGGTGTGCATTATTTACTAAATCTCTTGATGAGTGTCTACATAAAGTAGACTCTTCACTTTTCCCCAGGTGTGTATTATTGAATGAGACTCTGACTAAGTGGGCAGAAAATAGACACTCCTTTGTATTGCCCAGGTGTTCATTACTTAAAGAGACTCAGAATGTTTAGCCATTTGAAGTAGACCCTTGACTATTTCTGATGGGAATATTATTCACAGAATCTTTCCACGAGTGGCCATGTGGAAGAGATTCGTGACTTATCAAATATATATATAATTTTCCTGTAAAACTGAAAGAGTGGCCTTATGAAATAGACCCCATTTGACTCCACAGGTGTGCTCTATTTTTTGCCTCTCTAAAAAATCATCATAAAAATTAGAATAATTATTATTCCCCATATGTACAGTTTTTGAAGAGGTTCTTTATGAGTGTCCATATCAAATGGTTTCCTATCACATAAGAGTGTATTATTTATTGAGTTGCATAATTTGGAGATACCTAAAAAAGGGTGCTGACTACTTTATATCTGTTTATTATGCACTAAACTCTGAATGAGAGGCCATATGAAATAGACTCCTTACTAGTGCGCCACTGTGCATTATTCCTTAATGCTGTGATTGAGTGGCCATATGACCTGGGCTCTGATTATTCCCAATGTGTACATTCTTCAGTGAGTTTCTGAATGAGTAACCACATGAAGCAGACTTCTTTTTCTACACTTTTGACTATATCTCAGCTCTTCTTCTTCCACTGAGTCACTGGGTGAACGGTCTCATCAAATGCTATCCAGACTATTCCACATGTTTGCATTATTCAGTGAGTCTCTCAAGAAGTGGATATAAATAATAGAATCCTGAGTATTTTCCAGATATATATGATTCTTCACTGAGGTACTGAACAAGTGGCCATGTGAAATACACTCCTGACTTTTCCATAGGTCTCTATTACTCTGTGAGGCTCTGAAGCAGTGGCCATAAAATAGAGACTCCTGAATATTCCCCAGGCTTGCGTTTTACATTTAGCACTAAATTGGTGGCTATACGAAATTGAATCCTGACCCATCTCATGGTGTATGCCAATCAGTTTGGCTTTGATCAAGTGGCTATGGAAAATAGAATTATGACTAAAATACAGGTGTTCCTTATTGAATGAAGCTCAGAGTTAAATCCCATATAAAATAGCGTCCTGAGTATTCCCCAGGTAGGTACTATTCACTGAGGCTCTGAACCTTTGGCCATGTGAAATTGTTAACTGACTAGTCCATAGTTGTGTATTATTGACTCTTTCTCTGAATATTTGGGCATATAAAATAAATATGTTACTATTCCAAAGTTGTGTATTACTCATTCAGGGTTTAATTTTGCGGATATACAAAATAGACTAGTGTCTATTCCACAAGTCTGCATCATTCCCTGAGGCTGTAAATGAGAGGCTATATAATGTAGACTCCTAACACTTTTTAAGGTGTGTGTTACTCAGTGAGGCTCTTCTTGGATGACGATATGAAACAGGAGGTTGTCAATCTTACATAATTGTACTATTCAGGGAATCTCTGAACGAGTGTCTATATGAAATAGTGACCTGAGTACTTTACATTTGTTCATTATTCACAGAGGTTACAAGTAAGTGGCCATATGAAATGGAATCATGACTAATCCACACATCCATCATCCACTGAGGCTATGAATGTGTTTCCAGTTGAAATAGACTCCTGGCTGTGCCACAGGTGTGCATTATTTATTGAGGCTCTAAATGAATGTTTATCGAAAATAAACTCTTAATTATTTTCTTGTGTGTATTATTCAGTGAGGTTCAGAACACGTGGCCTTATGAATTAGATTCCTTACTATAGCAAGGTTCTGTCTTATTCACTGAGGCTCTGAATATGTGTCTATATAAAATAGACCTCTGACTACAGCACATTATTCAATGACATTCCGAATGAGCAGCCACATGAAAATGTCTCCTGACTATTCCACAGGTGTGCATTATTTAGTGAGATTCTGAATGATGGGAGAAAAGTAAATCCTGAGTATTTCCCCAGGTGTGTTCATTTAGTGAGGCTCTCAATGTGTGGCCATAAAAAAAAAGACGACTGAGTACTCCGCAGGTGTGCATTATTAAGTGATTCTCTGAATGAGTGCCTATAAAAAATAGACTCCAGATGATATTACCACTGTGTCATATTCAGTCAGGCTGTGAAAGAGGGTCCATAGGAAAGACTTCTAATTACTCCACATGTGCCTTATTTACTATTTGTCTGAATGAGTAGCCTTATGAAATACACTCCTCATTATTCTCCATGTGTGCATTATTAGAACAGATTCTGAATGAGGTTCCATGCCAAATAGACTCCAGACACTCTCCCATGTTGGTATTTCTCAGCAATACGCAGAATTAGAGTTCATATGAAATAGAATCTTGACTACTACCCACGTGTGTATCATTCAGGAAGGCACTTAATGCGTGGCTATCTTAAACAGCATCCGGATTACTCCATAGCACTTCATTACTCACTGAAACTTTGAGCGACACGCCATATAATTATATACCTGTCTATTGCTCCATTGTGAATTATTCAAAAATTTTCTAAATGAGTTTTAATATAAAATAAAATTCTGATGATGCCCCATGTGTCTATCATTCAGGGAGGAACAGAATGTGGGGCCATATAAAAAATGCTCGACTATTACGCTGGTGTGCATTATTTACTAAATCTCTAGATGAGTGTCTACATAAAGTAGACTCTTCACTTTTCCCCAGGTGTGTATTATTGAATGAGACTCTGACTAAGTGGGCAGAAAATAGAGAGTCTTGTGTATTGCCTAGGTGTTCATTACTTACAGAGACTCAGAATGTGTAGCCATTTGAAGTAGACCCTTGACTATCGCTGAGGAGAGTTATATTCACAGTCTTTTCACGAGTTGCCATGTGGAAGAGATTCGTGAATTATCAAATATACATATTTTTTCCTGTAAAACTGAAAGTGTGGCCTTGTGAAATAGACCCCATTTTACTCCACAACTTTGCTCTATTCACTGTCTCTCCAAACAAATTATCATATGAAATTGACTAACAATTTTTCCCCATATGTGCAGGTATTTAAGAGGTTCTTCATGAGAGTCCATATCAATTAGTCTCCTGATTATCACATATAAGTGTATCGTTTATAGAGTTGAATAATTTGAGGATACCTTGAAAAGGGCGCTGTCTACTTTACAGCTGTTTATTATTCACTGAAGCTCTGAATGAGAGGCCATATGAAATAGACACCTTACTAGTGCACCACTGTGTGTAATTCCTTAATGCTGTGATTGAGTGGGTATATGACCTAGACTCTGACTTTTCCCAATGTAAATATTATTCAGTGAGTTTCTGAATGAGTAACCACGTAAAACAGACGGCTTCCTCTACTCTTTTGACTATTTCTCAGCTGTGCTTTTTCCACTGAGTCACTGGGTGAATGGTCTCTTCAAATAGTATTCAGACTATTCCGCATGTTTGCATTATTCAGTGAGTCTCTAAAGAAGTGGATATAAATAATACAATCCTGAGTATTTTCCAGATATATATGATTCTTCACTGAGGTACTGAACAACTGGCAATGAGAAATACACTCCTGACTTTTCCACAGGTCTCTATTACTCTGTGAGGCTCAGAAGCAGTGGCCATAAAATAGAGACTCCTGAATATTTCCCAGGCGTGCGATTTTACATTCAGCTCTAAATTGGTGGCTATACGAAATAGAATACTGACTCATCCCATGGTGTATGCCAATCAGATTGGCTTTAATCATGTGGCTAGGGAAAATAGAATTATGACTAAAATACAGGTGTTCCTTATTCAATGAAGCTCAGAGTTAAATGCCATATAAAATAGCGTCCTCCATATTCCCGAGGTATGTACTATTCACTGAGCCTCTGAACCTTTGGCCATGTGAAATTCTTTCCTGACTAGTCCACAGTGTGTATTATTGACTCCGGCTCTGAGTGTTTGGGCATATGAAATAAACAAGTTACTATTCCAAAGTTGTGTATAACTCACTGAGGGTTTAATTTTGAGGACATATAAAATAGACTAGTGTCCATTCCACAAGCGTGCATCATTCCCTGAGGCTGTAAATGAGAGGCTATATAAAGTAGACTCCTAACACTTGCTCAGGCGTGTATTAATCAGTGAGGCTCTTCTTGTGCGACCATATGAAACAGGAGGTTGTCAATCTTAAATAATTGTACTATTCAGAAAATCTCTGAACGAGTGTCTATATGAAACAGTGACCTGAGTACTGTACATGTGTTCATTATTCACAGAGGTTACAAGTAAGTGGCCATTTGAAATGGAATCGTGACTAATCCACACATCCATTATCCACTGAGGCTGTGAATTTTTTTCCAGTTGAAATAGACTCTTGGCTACTCCACAGGTGTGCATTATTCATTGAGGCTCTAAATGAATGTTTATCGAAAATAAACTCTTAATTATTTTTCTGGTGTGTATTATTCAGTGTGGCTCAGAACACGTGGCAATATTAATTAGATTCCTTACTATAGCAAGGTTTTGTCTTATTCACTGAGGCTCTGAATATGTGTCTATATGAAATTGACCTCTGACTACAGCACATTATTCAATGACATTCCGAATGAGCAGCCACATGAAAATATCTCCTGACTATCCCACAGGTGTGCATTATTTAGTGAGATTCTGAATGATGGGAGAAAAGTAAATCCTGAGTATTTCCCCAGGTGTGTACATTTAGTGAGGCTCTCAATGTATGGCCATAGGAAAAAGATTTCTGAGTACTCTGAAGGTGTGCATTATTAAGTGATTCTCTGAATGAGTGCCTATAAAAAATTGACCCCAGATGATATTACCACTGTGTCATATTCAGTCAGGCTGTGAAAGAGGGTCCATAGGAAACAGACTTCTAATTACTCCACATGTGCCTTATTTACTATTTGTCTGAATCAGTAGCCGTATGAAAGAGATTCCTCATTATTCTCCATGTGTGCCTTATTCAAACAGGTTCTGAATGAGGTTCCATGCCAAATAGACTCCAGACACTCTCCCATGTGTGTATTTCTCAGCAATACCCAGAATTAGATTTCATATGAAATATACTCCTGACTACTACCCAGGTGTGTATCATTCAGGAAGGCACTTAATGCTTGGCTATCTTAAACAGCATCCTGATTACTCCATAGCAGTTCATTATTTATTGAAGTTTTGAATGACACGCCATAGAAATAGATACCTGACTATTGATCCATTGTGAATTATTGAAAAATTTTCTAAATGAGTTTTAATGTAAAATAGAATTCTGATGATTCCCCAGGTGTCTATCATTCATGGAAGTACAGAATGTGAAGCCATTTAAAAAGGGCTCGATTTTTACACTGGTTTGCATTATTCACTAAATCTCTAGATGAATGTCTACATAAAGGAGACACTTAACTGGTCCCCAGGTGTGTATTATTGAATGAGACTCTGACGATGTGGGCATAAAATAGAGACTCTTGTATATTGCCCAGGTGTGCATTACTTACAGAGACTCAGAATGTGTAGCCATTTGAAGTAGACCCTTGACTATTTCTGATGGGAATATTATTCACAGAATCTTTTCACGAGTTGCCATGTGGAAGAGATTCGTGAATTGTCAAATATACATATTTTTTATGTAAAACTGAATGAGTGGCCTTATGAGATAGACCCCATTTGACTCCACAGGTGTGCTCTATTCATTGTCTCTCCAAACAAATCATCATATGAAATTGACTAACGGTTTTTCTCTATATGTGCAGGTATTTAAGAGGTTCTTCATAAGAGTCCATATCAAATAGTCTCCTGACTATCACATATGAGTGTATCGTTTATAGAGTTGAATAATTTGGGGATACCTTGAAAAGGGCGCTGTCTACTTTACAGCTGTTTATTATGCACTGAAGCTCTGAATGAGAGGCCATATGAAATAGACACCTTACTATTGCGCCACTGTGTGTAATTCCTTAATGCTGTGATTGAGTGGATATATGACCTGGACTCTGAATTTTCCCAATGTAAATATTATTCAGTAAGTTTCTGAATGAGTAACCACGTAAAATAGATGGCTTCCTCTACTCTTTTGACTATTTCTCCGCTGTGCTTTTTCCAATGAGTCACTGGGTGAATGGTCTCATCAAATAGTATTCAGACTATTCTGCATATTTGCACTATTCAGTGAGTCTCTGAAGAAGTGGATATAAATAATAGAATCCTGAGTATTTTCCAGATATATATGTTTCTTCACTGAGGTACTAAACAAGTGGCAAGGAGAAATACACTCCTGACTTTTCCATAGGTCTCTATAACTCTGTGAGGTTCTGAATCAGTGGCCATAAAATGGAGACTCCTGAATATTCCCCAGGCGTGCGTTTTAACATTCAGCTATAAAGTAGTGGCGATACGATATAGAATCCTGACTTATCTCATGGTGTATGCCAATCTGTTTGGCTTTGAACATGTGGCTATAGAAAATAGAATTTTGGGGAGACTCGCAAGATGGCGTCGTAGAAGCTACTCAGGATCGCAGCTCTCAGTGAATGCGCAGAGGGTGAGTCCTAGCGGCATACTTGGATGGACCTTTTTTTGCCCACAGAGCGTTGAAAGTCCCAGGTGTGGGACATACACGAGATGCCTGTACAGCCGGCTAGTGCAGCCTGCTCACACGGCCACTTCAGCCGGCACCACAGCGGGACCCGGCACGGAACTCACTGGTCTGGGTGCCTTATTAAACCAGCAATCTGAGATTTGGAAGGGCAGATTGGCATGTCCATCTGATTTAATGGGACTTGGACAATGAGCCAGGCCAGGAGTTTCCTTGGAAGCATGATCTGAGCCGGTGAAATGGGCAGCAGCATGGGAGATTTCATGGATTCCAGTGCCCTATCGGCAGGCTACTGGGGTGCCAGTGAGAGAGTTGACATTTCAGCTTGAGGAGAGGAAGAGAGAGAGAGAGAGAGCACGGACTCTGAGGCAGGGAGCTGGGTGATCGGGCTCGGCAGTTCCCACCCTCACAGGGACAAGCAGGGCGGTGACTGGAGGAGCTTGGGGTTGAGAGTTTTGCTTCCGGCATCTTGGAAGGTGCAGCCACGTGAGGGAGAAGTTTCTGCCATTACTGATGCAATCCGCCTCAACTGAAGTACTGCCCAGGGCTGATGCAGCCTGCAATACCGAGGCAACCTGCCATTACAGAGAGACTCTGCCAGGAGAGGGGAACACTCCACAGCAGAAGGGAGCCCGGCAGCAACAGGGCGGACCCACGCTGGCAGGTCAGAGCCCCAGAAGACAAATAGTGAATAGACTGCCTCCTAGTGTGGCAGGACAGTGCAACAGATACTCATAAAGAAAGCCCCAATTCTCTGAGACAGAGCATTTAAGGGCAAAAAAAAGGGTGGTGTTTAATGAGTTATATTGCAACAGACATAAACAACCTCCCAACAACCCTGAATGAACAACGGAGCTCACAGCTCAGCACTGGAGCTCCTATAAAGCACAGACCATCTCCTCAAGCAGCGCTCTGACCCCTGTATATCCAAAGAGTCACCCCAAAAAAGGACTGATCAAACTGACATTTGGCAGGCATCATTCTGGAACAAAGACAGAAAAAGAAGAAACTGCTATCATCCCTCACTGTTCCGCAGCTGCTACCGGTATACCCCAGACAAGCAGGGCCTGGAGTGGACCTCAGCACTCATACAGCAGAGGGGCTAGACAATTAGAAGGAAAACTAAGAAACAGAAATACTTCATTATCAACAATCTCAGTGTCAACACAGAGACCCAATTGAAAATTCAGCAACTACTAAGACGACAGGCGGATAAATCCATAAAGATGGAAAGAAACCACCGCAAAAAAAGAGGAAAACACCCCAAACCAAAACACCTCACCTCTGAAAGAAAACCAAATCTCCTCACCAGCAAGGAAACAAAGGTGGACGGAGAATGAGTGTGATGAAATGATGGAATCAGACTTCAGAAAGTGGATAATGAGAAACATAAGGGAGCTAAAAGAACATGTTCTAAATCAGTGCAAAGAAACTACGAACCTTGAAAAAAGATTTGAAAAAAGATTCGAGGAATTGATAACAAGCATGGACAACTTAGAGAGGAATATGAATGAAATGAAGGACCTGAAAAACACAACACGAGAACGTCGCGAAGCATTCACAAGTTTCAACAGCCAAATTGACCAAGCAGAAGAAAGAATATCAGAAGTTGAAGATGAACTCAATGAAATAAAACGAGAAACCAAGATTTTAAAAAATAAAACACAAAAAAAAATGTACAAAATCTCCAAGAAATGTGGGACTATGTGAAGAGACCCAACCTACCTTTGATAGGTGTAACAGAATGTGATGAAGAGAATGAATCCAAGCTGGAAAACACTCTTCAGAATATTATCCAGGAAAATTCCCCCAATCTAGCAAGACAGGTAAATACTCAACTCCAGGAAATACAGAGAACACCACAAAGATACTCCGCAAGAAGAGCAACCCAAAGGCACATAATCGTCAGATTCAGCAGGGTTGAAATGAAGAAGAAAATACTAAGGGCAGCCAGAGAGAAAGGTCGGGTCACCCACAAAGGGAAGCCCATCAGACTCACAGCAGATCTCTCGGCAGAGACTCTACAAGCCAGAAGAGAGTGGGGGCAAATATTCAACATCCTTAAAGAAAAGAACTTTCAACCCAGAATTTCATATCCAGCCAAACTGAGCTTCATAAGTGAAGGAAGAATAAAATATTTTGCCAACAAGCAAGTACTCAGAGATTTTGTCACCACTAGGAATGCTTTACAAGAGCTCCGGAAAGAGGCACTACACATAGAAAGAAACAACCAGTACCAGCCATCCGAAAAGCATACCAAATGCTAAAGACCATCAACAAAATGAAGAATGTACATGAACCAACAGGCAAAACAGCCAGCTAGCATCAAAATGGCAGTATCAAATTCAGCCATATCAATATTAACCCTAAATGTAAATGGGCTAAATGCACTGATCAAAAGATACAGACTGGCAAATTAGATAAAAAACCAAAACCCATCGGTGTGCTGTATCCAGGAAACCCACCTCCCATGCAAAGATACAGAAAGGCTCAAAAGAAAAGGATGGAGGAAGATTTACCAAGCAAATGAAGAGCAAAAAAAAAGCAGTAGTTTCAATTCTCGTCTATGATAAAATAGACTTTAAGGCAACAAAGATCAAAAGGGACAAAGAAGGTCATTACATAATGGAAAAAGGATCGATACAACAAGAAGAGCTAACGATTCTAAATATATATGGACCCAACATAGGAGCACAGAGATATATAAGGCAAGTTCCTAATGACTTACAAAGAGACTTAGACTCCCACATAATCATAGTGGGAGACTTTAACACTCCACTGTCAATAGCAGACAGATCAACTAGACAGAAAATTAACAAGGATATCCAGGACTTGAACTCAGACCTGCAACAATCAAACCTGATAGACATTTACAGAACTCTCCACCCCAAATCCACAGAATATACATTCTTCTCAGCAGCACATCACACATACTCAAAATTTGACCACATAATTGGAACTAAAGCACTCCTCAGCAAATGCAATACAACTGAAATCATAAAAAAAAGTCTCAGACCATACGGCAATCAAGTTGGAACTCAGAATTTAGAAAATAACTCAGAACTGCAAAGCTTCATGGAAACTGAACAATTGGCTCTTGAATGTTGATTGGATAAACAAAGAAATGAAGGCAGAAATAAAGAAGTTCTTTGAAACCAACGAGAATGAAGACACAACGTACCAGAATCTCTGGGACACATTTAAAGCAGTGTGTAGAGGAAAATATATAGAAATAAGTGCCCACATGAGAAAAGTGGAGAGATCCAAAATTGACACTCTATCATCAAAATTGAAAGAGCTAAAGAAGCAAGATCAAAAAACCTCAAAACCTAGCCGAAGACAAGAAATAACTAAGATCAGAGCAGAACTGAAGGAGATAGAGACAAGAAACTCCCTTCAAAAAAATCAATAAATCTAAGAGCTGTTTTTTCGAAAAGACCAACAAAAGAGACAGACCACTAGCCAGACTGATAGAAAAAAGAGAACAAAAAAGAGAACCCATGTGCAGAAAGAAGAAACTGGACCCCTTCCTGACACCTTACACTAAAATTAACTCCAGATGGATTAAAGACTTAAACATAAGACCTGACACCATAAAAACCCTAGAAGAAAATCTAGGCAAATCCATTCAAAACATAGGGGTAGGCAAGGACTTCATGAAAAATACACCAAAAGCATTGGCAACAAAAGCCAAAATAGACAAATGGGACCTAATAAAACTCCACAGCTTCTGCATGGCAAAAGAAACAGTCAGTATAGTGAATCAATAACCATCAGAATGGGAAACAATGTTTGCAGTTTACACATCTGACCAAGGGCTGATATCCAGAATTTACAAAGAACTCAATCAGATTTACAGGAAAAAACAAACAAGCCCATTCAAAAATGGGCAAAGGATATGAACAGACACTTTACAAAAGAAGACATTCATGAGGCCAACAAACATATGAAAAAATGCTCATCATCACTGGTCATTAGAGAGATGCAAATCAAAACCACATTGGGATACCATCTCACGCCAGTTAGAATGGCGATCATTAAAAAATCTGGAGACAGCAGATGCTGGACAGGATGGGGCAAAATAGAAAATCTCTTACACTGTTGGTGCGAGTGTAAATTAGTTCAACCATTGTGGAAGACAGTGTGGCGATTCCTTAGGAACCTAGAAATAGAAATTCCATTTTACCCAGCAATCCCATTACTGGGTATATATTCAAAGGACTATAAATCTTTCTACTATAAGGACACATGCACACGAATGTTCGTTGCAGCACTGTTTACAATAGCAAAGAACTGGAACCAACCCAAATCCCCAATGATGATAGACTGGACTGGAAAAATGTGGCACATATACACCATGGAATATTATGCAGCAATCAAAAATAATGAGTTTATGTCCTTTGTAAGGACATGGATGAATCTGGAGAACATCATTCTCAGCAATCTTACACAATAACAGAAAAAGAAATACCGCATATACTCACTCATAGGTGGGTGAGAAAAATGAGAACACATGGACACAGAGAGTTGGTCTTCTATACACTCTGGTCTATTTTGGGGAATGGGGGAGGGACATCCGGGGGAGTTTGGAAGGGATAGCCTGGAGATGAATGCAAAGTGTGGGTGAAGGGGAGGAAGGCAGCAAAACACACTGCCATGTGTGTTCCTATGCAAGTATCTTGCACGTTCTGTACATGTACCCCAAAACCTATAATGCAAGAAATATTAAAATAAATAAATAAATAAATAAATATCTAGACCTTTCCCTCCCAACAAAAATGAAAAGAAAATAGAATTTTGACTACAATACAGGTGTTCCTTATTGAATGAAGTTCCAAAATAAATGCCAAATAAAATAGTGTCCTGTGTATTACCCAGGTATTTACTATTCACTGAGGCTCTGAACCTTTGGCCATGAGAAATTATTTTCTGACTAGTCCACAGTTGTGTATTATTGACTCTGACTCTGAATATTTGGCCATATGAACTAGACAAGTTACTCTTCCAAAGTTGTGTATTACTCACTCAGGGTTTAATTTTGCAGACATATAATATAGACTAGTGTCTATTCCACAAGTGTGCATTATTTCCTGAGGCTACAAATGAGAGGCTGTATAAATTAGACTCCTAACACTTCCTCAGGTGTGTATTACTCAGTTAGGCTCTTCTTGTGTGAAAATATGAAACAGGAGGTTGTCAATCTTAAATAATTGTTCTATTCAGGAAATCTCTGAACGAGTCTATATGAAATAGTGACCTGAGTACTGTACATTTGTTCATTATTCACGGAGGTTACAAGTAAGTGGCCATATGAAATAAAATCATGACTAATCCACACATCCATCATCCACTGAGTCTATGAATGGGTTTCCAGTTGAAATAGACTCCTGGCTACTCCACAGGTGTGCATTGTTCATTGAGATTCTAAGTGAATGTTTATCGAAAATAAACTATAAATTATTTTTTAGGTGTGCATTATTCAGTGAGGATCTGAACATGTGGAAATATTAATTAGATTCCTTACTAAAGCAAGGTTTTGTCTTATTCACTGAGGCTCTGAATATGTGTCTACATGAAATAGACACCTGACTAGAGCACATTATTCAATGATATTCCAATGAGAAGCCACAAGAAAATGTCTCTTGACTATTCCACAGGTGTGCATTATTTAGTGAGACTCTGAATGATGGGAGAAAAGTAAATCGTGAGTATTTTCCCAGGTGTGTACAATTAGTGAGCCTCTCAATGTGTGGCCATAGAAAAAAGGCTTCTGAGTACTCTGCAGGAGTGCATTAACAAGTGATTCTCTGAATGAATGCATGTAAAAAATAGACTCCAGATGATATTACCACTGTGTAATATTCAGTCAGGCTGTGAAAGAGGGTCCATAGGAAACAGACTCCTAAATACTCCACATGTGCCTTCTTTACTATTTGTCTGAATGAGTAGCCATATGAAATACACTCCTCATTATTCTCCATGTGTGCATTATTTTAATAGGTTCTCTATGAGGTCCATATCAAAGAGACTCCAGACACTCTCCCATGTGTGTATTTCTCAGCACTACCCAGAATTAGAGTTCCTATGAAAAAGACTCCTGACAACTACCCAGGTGTGTATCATTCAGGAAAGCATTTAATGCATGGCTATCTTAAACAGCATCCTGATTGCTCCATGGCAGTTCATTATTCACTGAAACTTTGAATGACACGCCATATAAATAGATACCTGACTATTGCTCTATTGTGAATTATTCATAACGGTACTAAATAAGTTTTAATATAATATAGAATCCTGAGGATTCCCCAGGTGTGTATAATTCAGGGAGGAACAGAATAAGGGGACATATAAAAAATTCTCGACTATTACACTGGTGTGCATTATTCACTGAAGCTCTAGATGAGTGCCTACAAAAAGTAGACGCTTAACTCCTCCCCAGGTGTGTATTCTTGAATGAGACATTGACTAAATGGGCATAAAATAGAGATTCTTGTGTATTGTCCAGGTTGTTCATTACTTACAGAGACTCAGAATGTGTAGCCATTTGAAGTAGACCCTTGACTATTGCTGAGGGGAGTGTTATTCTCAGAGTCTTTTCATGAGTGGCCATGTGGAAGAGATTCGTGAATTATCAAATATACATATTATTCCCTGAAACACTGAAAGAGTGGCCTTATGAAATAGACCCTATTTGACTCCACAGGTGTGCTCTGTTCTTTGTCTCTCCAAAAAAATTATCATATGAAATAGACTAATGATTATAACCCATATGTGCAGTTTTTAAAGAGGTTCTTTATGAGTGTTCATATCAAATAGTCTCCTGACTCTCACACCTGAGTGTATCATTTACGGAGTTGCAAAATTTTGGGATACCTTAAAAAGGGCGCTGACTACTTTACAACTGTTTATTATGCACTGAAGCTCTGAATGAGAGGCCATATGAAATAGACTCTTCACTAGTGCGCCACTGTGCATTATTCCTTAATGCTGTAATTGAGTGGCCATATGACCTGGACTCTGACTATTCCCAATGTGTATATTCTTCAGTGAGATTCTGAATGAGTAACGATGTAAAATAGACCGCTTCCTCTAGTCTTTCGACTGTTTCTCAGCTGCGCTTCTTCCACTGAATCACTGGGTGAATGGTCTCCTCAAATACTATCCAGACTATTCCCCATATCTGCATTATTCAGTGAGTCTCTGAAGAACTGGATATAAATAATAAAATCCTGATTATTTTCCAGATATATATGATTTTTCCCTGAGGAACTGAACAAGTGGTCATGAGAAATACACTCCTGACTTTTCCGCAGGTCTCTATTACTCTGTGAGGCTCTGAATCAGTGGCCATAAAATGGAGACTCCTGAATATTCCCCAGGCGTGTGTTTTAACATTCAGCTATAAATTGGTGGCGATACGATATAGAATCCTGACTTATCTCATGGTGTATGCCATTCGGTATGGCTTTGAACATGTGGCTATAGAAAATAGAATTTTGACTAAAATACACGTGTTACTTATTGAATGAAGATCCAAAATAAATGCCATATAAAATAGTGTCCTGCGTATTCCCCAGGTATTTACTATTCACTGAGGCTCTGAACCTTTGGCCGTGAGAAATTTTTTTCTGACTAGTCCACAGTTGTGTATTTTTGATTCTGACTCTGAATATTTCAGCATACGAAGTAGACAATTTACTATTCCAAATTTGTGTGTTACTCACTCAGGGCTTAATTTTGCGGAAGTATAAGATAGAATAGTGTCTATTCCACAAGTGTGCATTATTTCCTGAGGCTATAAATGAGAGGCTATATAAATTAGACTCCTAGCACTTCCTCAGGTGTGTATTACTCAGTGAGGCTCTTTTTGTGTGAAAATATAAAACAGGAGTTTGTCAATCTTAAATAATTGTTTTATTCAGGAAATCTCTGAACGAGTGTCTATATGAAATAGTGACCTGAGTACTTTACATTTGTTCATTATTCACAGAGGTTACAAGTAAGTGGCCATATGAAATGGAATCGTGATTAATCCACACATCCATCATCCACTGAGGCTATGAATGTGTTTCCAGTTGAAATAGACTCTTGGCTACTCCACAGGTGTGCATTATTCATTTAGGCTCTAAATGAATGTTTATCAAAAATAAACTCTAAATTATTTTCCAGGTGTGTATTATTCAGTGAGGCTCTGAATATGTGGAAATATTAATTAGATTCCTTACTAAAGCAAGGTTTTGTCTTATTCACTAAGGCTCTCAATATGTGTCTACATAAAATAGACCCCTGACTAGAGCACATTATTCAATGACATTCCAATGAGCAGCCACATGAAAATGTCTCCTGACTATTCCACAGGTGTGCATTATTTAGTGAGACTCTGAATGATGAGAGAAAAGTAAATCGTCAATATTTCCCCAGGTTTGTACATTTAGTGAGGCTCTCAATGTGTGGCCATAGGAAAAAGACTTCTTATTGCTCCGCAGGGGTGCATTAATAAGTGATTCTCTGAATGAATGCATGTAAATAAATAGACTCCAGATGATATTACCACTGTGTAATATTCAGTCAGGCTGTGAAAGTGGGTCCATAGAAAACAGACTTCTAAATAATCCTCATGTGCTTCTTTACTATTTGTCTGAATGAGTAGCCATATGAAATACACTCCTCATTATTCTCCATGTGTGCATTATTTGAACAGGTTCTCTATGAGGTCCATATCAAAGAGACTCCAGACACTCTCCCATGTGTGTATTTCTCAGCACTACCCAGAATTAGAGTTCATATGAAATAGACTCCTGACAAATACCCAGGTGTGTATCATTCAGGAAGGCACTTAATTCATGGCTATCTTAAACAGCATCCTGATTGCTCCACGGCAGTTCATTATTCACTGAAACTTTGAATGACACACCATATAAATAGATACCTGACTATTGCTCTATTGTGAATTATTCATAACGGTACTAAATAAGTTTTAATATAATATAGAATCCCGAGGATTCCCCAGGTGTGTATCATTCAGGGAGGAACAGAATGAGGGGACATATAAAAAATGCTCAACTATTACACTGGTGTGCATTATTCACTGAAGCTCTAGATGAGTGTCTACATAAAGTAGATGCTTAACTCTTTTCCAGGTGTGTATTCTTGATTGAGACATTGACTAAATGTGCATAAAATAGAGATTCTTTTGTATTTCCCAGGTTGTTCATTACTTACAGAGACTCAGAATGTGTAGCCATTTGAAGTAGACCCTTGACTATTGCTGAGGGGAGTGTTATTCACAGAGTCTTTTCACGTGTGGCCATGTAGAAGAGATTTGTGTATTATCAAATATACATATTTTCACCTGTAAAACTGAAAGAGTGGCCTTATGAAATAGACCCCATTTGACTCCACAGGTGTGCTCTATTCTTTGTCTCTCCAAAAAATTATCATATGAAATAGACTAATGATTATTACCCATATGTGCAGTTTTTGAAGAGGTTCTTTATGAGTGTCCATATCAAATAGTGTCCTATCACACCTGAGTATATCATTTACGGAGTTGCAAAACTTTGGGGTAACTTAAAAAGGGTGCTGACTACTTTACAACTGTTTATTATGCACTGAAGCTCTCAATGAGAGGCCATATGAAATAGACTCTTTACTAGTGCGCCACTGTGCATTATTCATTAATGCTGTGATTGTGTGGCCATATGACCTGGACTCTGACTATTCCCAATGTGTATATTCTTCAGTGAGTTTCTGAATGAGTAATGACGTAAAATAGACTGCTTCCTCTTTTCTTCTGACTATTTCTCAGCTGTGCTTCTTCCACTGAGTCGCTGGGTGTACGGTCTGATCAAATAGTATCCAGACTATTTCCCATGTTTGAATTATTCAGTGATTCTCTGAAGAAGTGGATATAAATAATAGAATTCTGAGTAGTTTCCAGATATATATGTTTCTTCCCTTATGTACTTAACAAGTGGCCACGTGAAATACACTCCTGACTTTTCCATAGGTCTCTATTACTCTGTGAGGCTCTGAATCAGTTGCCATAAAATAGAGACTCTTGAATATTCACAGGTGTGCGTTTTTACATTCAGCTCTAAATTGGTGGCTATACGACATAGAATCCTGATTTATCCCATGGTGGATGCCAATCAGTTTGGTTTTGAACATGTGGCTATAGAAAATAGAATTTTGACTAAAATGCAGGCGTTTCTTATTGAATGAACCTCAGCAATAAATGCCGTAAGAAATTGCGTCCTGCGTATTTCCCAGCTATGTACTATTCACTGATGCTCTGAAGTTTTAGCCGTGAAAAAATTTTACCGGACTAGTCCACAGTTGTGTATTATTGACTCTGACTCTGAATATTTGGGCATATGCAATAGACAAGTTACTATTCCAAAGTTGTGTATTACTCATTCAGGGTTTAATTTTGTGGACATATAAAATAGACTAGTGTCTATTCCACAAGTGTGCATCATTCCCTGAGTCTGTAAATGAGAGGCTACATAAAGTAGACAAATAAAACTTTCTCAGGTGTGTATTACTCAGTGAGGCTCTTCTTGTGTGACCATATGAAACAAAAGGTTGTCAATTTTAGATAATTGTACTATTCAGAAAATCTCTGAGTGTCTATATAAAATAGTGACCTGAGTACTTTACATTTGTTCATTATTCACAGAGGTTACAAGTAAGTGGCCATATAAAATGGAGTTGTAACTAATCCACACATCAATCATCCACTGAGGCTATGAATGTGTTTCCAGTTTAAATAGACTCTTGGCTACTCCACAAGTGTGCATTATTCATTGAGGCTCTAAATGAATGTTTATCAAAAATAAACTCTAAATTATTTTCCAGATATGTATTCTTTAGTGAGGCTAAAAACACATGGCCATATTAATTAGATTCCTTACTATAGCAAGGTTTTGTCTTATTCACTGAGGCTCTGAATATGTGTCTACATGAAATAGACACCTGACTACAGCACATTATTCAATGACATTCCGAATGAGCAGCCACATGAAAATATCTTCTGACTATTCCACAGGTGTGCATTATTAAGTTAGACTCTGAATGACGGGAGAAAAGTAAATCCTGAGTGTTTTTCCAGGTGTGTACATTTAGTGAGGCTCTCAATGTGTCGCCATAGGAAAAAGACTTCTGAGTACTCCGCAGGTGTACATTATTAAGTGATTCTCTGAATGAGTGCCTATAGAAAATAGACTCCAGATGATATTACCACTGTGTAATATTCAGTCAGGCTGTGAAAGTGGGTCCATAGAAAACAGACTTCTAAATAATCATCATGTGCTTCTTTACTATTTGTCTGAATGAGTAGCCATATGAAATACACTCCTCATTATTCTCCATGTGTGCATTATTTGAACAGGTTCTCTATGAGGTCCATATCAAAGAGACTCCAGACACTCTCCCATGTGTGTATTTCTCAGCACTACCCAGAATTAGAGTTCATATGAAATAGACTCCTGACAAATACCCAGGTGTGTATCATTCAGGAAGGCACTTAATTCATGGCTATCTTAAACAGCATCCTGATTGCTCCACGGCAGTTCATTATTCACTGAAACTTTGAATGACACACCATATAAATAGATACCTGACTATTGCTCTATTGTGAATTATTCATAACGGTACTAAATAAGTTTTAATATAATATAGAATCCCGAGGATTCCCCAGGTGTGTATCATTCAGGGAGGAACAGAATGAGGGGACATAAAAAATGCTCAACTATTACACTGGTGTGCATTATTCACTGAAGCTCTAGATGAGTGTCTACATAAAGTAGATGCTTAACTCTTTTCCAGGTGTGTATTCTTGATTGAGACATTGACTAAATGTGCATAAAATAGAGATTCTTTTGTATTTCCCAGGTTGTTCATTACTTACAGAGACTCAGAATGTGTAGCCATTTGAAGTAGACCCTTGACTATTGCTGAGGGGAGTGTTATTCACAGAGTCTTTTCACGTGTGGCCATGTAGAAGAGATTTGTGTATTATCAAATATACATATTTTCACCTGTAAAACTGAAAGAGTGGCCTTATGAAATAGACCCCATTTGACTCCACAGGTGTGCTCTATTCTTTGTCTCTCCAAAAAATTATCATATGAAATAGACTAATGATTATTACCCATATGTGCAGTTTTTGAAGAGGTTCTTTATGAGTGTCCATATCAAATAGTGTCCTATCACACCTGAGTATATCATTTACGGAGTTGCAAAACTTTGGGGTAACTTAAAAAGGGCGCTGACTACTTTACAACTGTTTATTATGCACTGAAGCTCTCAATGAGAGGCCATATGAAATAGACTCTTTACTAGTGCGCCACTGTGCATTATTCATTAATGCTGTGATTGTGTGGCCATATGACCTGGACTCTGACTATTCCCAATGTGTATATTCTTCAGTGAGTTTCTGAATGAGTAATGACGTAAAATAGACTGCTTCCTCTTTTCTTCTGACTATTTCTCAGCTGTGCTTCTTCCACTGAGTCGCTGGGTGTACGGTCTGATCAAATAGTATCCAGACTATTTCCCATGTTTGAATTATTCAGTGATTCTCTGAAGAAGTGGATATAAATAATAGAATTCTGAGTAGTTTCCAGATATATATGTTTCTTCCCTTATGTACTTAACAAGTGGCCACGTGAAATACACTCCTGACTTTTCCATAGGTCTCTATTACTCTGTGAGGCTCTGAATCAGTTGCCATAAAATAGAGACTCTTGAATATTCACAGGTGTGCGTTTTTACATTCAGCTCTAAATTGGTGGCTATACGACATAGAATCCTGATTTATCCCATGGTGGATGCCAATCAGTTTGGTTTTGAACATGTGGCTATAGAAAATAGAATTTTGACTAAAATGCAGGCGTTTCTTATTGAATGAACCTCAGCAATAAATGCCGTAAGAAATTGCGTCCTGCGTATTTCCCAGCTATGTACTATTCACTGATGCTCTGAAGTTTTAGCCGTGAAAAAATTTTACCGGACTAGTCCACAGTTGTGTATTATTGACTCTGACTCTGAATATTTGGGCATATGCAATAGACAAGTTACTATTCCAAAGTTGTGTATTACTCATTCAGGGTTTAATTTTGTGGACATATAAAATAGACTAGTGTCTATTCCACAAGTGTGCATCATTCCCTGAGTCTGTAAATGAGAGGCTACATAAAGTAGACAAATAAAACTTTCTCAGGTGTGTATTACTCAGTGAGGCTCTTCTTGTGTGACCATATGAAACAAAAGGTTGTCAATTTTAGATAATTGTACTATTCAGAAAATCTCTGAGTGTCTATATAAAATAGTGACCTGAGTACTTTACATTTGTTCATTATTCACAGAGGTTACAAGTAAGTGGCCATATAAAATGGAGTTGTAACTAATCCACACATCAATCATCCACTGAGGCTATGAATGTGTTTCCAGTTTAAATAGACTCTTGGCTACTCCACAAGTGTGCATTATTCATTGAGGCTCTAAATGAATGTTTATCAAAAATAAACTCTAAATTATTTTCCAGATATGTATTCTTTAGTGAGGCTAAAAACACATGGCCTTATTAATTAGATTCCTTACTATAGCAAGGTTTTGTCTTATTCACTGAGGCTCTGAATATGTGTCTACATGAAATAGACACCTGACTACAGCACATTATTCAATGACATTCCGAATGAGCAGCCACATGAAAATATCTTCTGACTATTCCACAGGTGTGCATTATTAAGTTAGACTCTGAATGACGGGAGAAAAGTAAATCCTGAGTGTTTTTCCAGGTGTGTACATTTAGTGAGGCTCTCAATGTGTCGCCATAGGAAAAAGACTTCTGAGTACTCCGCAGGTGTACATTATTAAGTGATTCTCTGAATGAGTGCCTATAGAAAATAGACTCCAGATGATATTACCACTGTGTAATATTCAGTCAGGCTGTGAAAGTGGGTCCATAGAAAACAGACTTCTAAATAATCCTCATGTGCTTCTTTACTATTTGTCTGAATGAGTAGCCATATGAAATACACTCCTCATTATTCTCCATGTGTGCATTATTTGAACAGGTTCTCTATGAGGTCCATATCAA
Source organism: Saguinus oedipus (assembly GCA_031835075.1). NCBI lineage: Eukaryota > Metazoa > Chordata > Mammalia > Primates > Cebidae > Saguinus > Saguinus oedipus. The sequence goes on from CM063171.1 coordinate 25,576,664, forward strand.
AGAGACTCCAGACACTCTCCCATGTGTGTATTTCTCAGCACTACCCAGAATTAGAGTTCATATGAAATAGACTCCTGACAAATACCCAGGTGTGTATCATTCAGGAAGGCACTTAATTCATGGCTATCTTAAACAGCATCCTGATTGCTCCACGGCAGTTCATTATTCACTGAAACTTTGAATGACACACCATATAAATAGATACCTGACTATTGCTCTATTGTGAATTATTCATAACGGTACTAAATAAGTTTTAATATAATATAGAATCCCGAGGATTCCCCAGGTGTGTATCATTCAGGGAGGAACAGAATGAGGGGACATATAAAAAATGCTCAACTATTACACTGGTGTGCATTATTCACTGAAGCTCTAGATGAGTGTCTACATAAAGTAGATGCTTAACTCTTTTCCAGGTGTGTATTCTTGATTGAGACATTGACTAAATGTGCATAAAATAGAGATTCTTTTGTATTTCCCAGGTTGTTCATTACTTACAGAGACTCAGAATGTGTAGCCATTTGAAGTAGACCCTTGACTATTGCTGAGGGGAGTGTTATTCACAGAGTCTTTTCACGTGTGGCCATGTAGAAGAGATTTGTGTATTATCAAATATACATATTTTCACCTGTAAAACTGAAAGAGTGGCCTTATGAAATAGACCCCATTTGACTCCACAGGTGTGCTCTATTCTTTGTCTCTCCAAAAAATTATCATATGAAATAGACTAATGATTATTACCCATATGTGCAGTTTTTGAAGAGGTTCTTTATGAGTGTCCATATCAAATAGTGTCCTATCACACCTGAGTATATCATTTACGGAGTTGCAAAACTTTGGGGTAACTTAAAAAGGGCGCTGACTACTTTACAACTGTTTATTATGCACTGAAGCTCTCAATGAGAGGCCATATGAAATAGACTCTTTACTAGTGCGCCACTGTGCATTATTCATTAATGCTGTGATTGTGTGGCCATATGACCTGGACTCTGACTATTCCCAATGTGTATATTCTTCAGTGAGTTTCTGAATGAGTAATGACGTAAAATAGACTGCTTCCTCTTTTCTTCTGACTATTTCTCAGCTGTGCTTCTTCCACTGAGTCGCTGGGTGTACGGTCTGATCAAATAGTATCCAGACTATTTCCCATGTTTGAATTATTCAGTGATTCTCTGAAGAAGTGGATATAAATAATAGAATTCTGAGTAGTTTCCAGATATATATGTTTCTTCCCTTATGTACTTAACAAGTGGCCACGTGAAATACACTCCTGACTTTTCCATAGGTCTCTATTACTCTGTGAGGCTCTGAATCAGTTGCCATAAAATAGAGACTCTTGAATATTCACAGGTGTGCGTTTTTACATTCAGCTCTAAATTGGTGGCTATACGACATAGAATCCTGATTTATCCCATGGTGGATGCCAATCAGTTTGGTTTTGAACATGTGGCTATAGAAAATAGAATTTTGACTAAAATGCAGGCGTTTCTTATTGAATGAACCTCAGCAATAAATGCCGTAAGAAATTGCGTCCTGCGTATTTCCCAGCTATGTACTATTCACTGATGCTCTGAAGTTTTAGCCGTGAAAAAATTTTACCGGACTAGTCCACAGTTGTGTATTATTGACTCTGACTCTGAATATTTGGGCATATGCAATAGACAAGTTACTATTCCAAAGTTGTGTATTACTCATTCAGGGTTTAATTTTGTGGACATATAAAATAGACTAGTGTCTATTCCACAAGTGTGCATCATTCCCTGAGTCTGTAAATGAGAGGCTACATAAAGTAGACAAATAAAACTTTCTCAGGTGTGTATTACTCAGTGAGGCTCTTCTTGTGTGACCATATGAAACAAAAGGTTGTCAATTTTAGATAATTGTACTATTCAGAAAATCTCTGAGTGTCTATATAAAATAGTGACCTGAGTACTTTACATTTGTTCATTATTCACAGAGGTTACAAGTAAGTGGCCATATAAAATGGAGTTGTAACTAATCCACACATCAATCATCCACTGAGGCTATGAATGTGTTTCCAGTTTAAATAGACTCTTGGCTACTCCACAAGTGTGCATTATTCATTGAGGCTCTAAATGAATGTTTATCAAAAATAAACTCTAAATTATTTTCCAGATATGTATTCTTTAGTGAGGCTAAAAACACATGGCCATATTAATTAGATTCCTTACTATAGCAAGGTTTTGTCTTATTCACTGAGGCTCTGAATATGTGTCTACATGAAATAGACACCTGACTACAGCACATTATTCAATGACATTCCGAATGAGCAGCCACATGAAAATATCTTCTGACTATTCCACAGGTGTGCATTATTAAGTTAGACTCTGAATGACGGGAGAAAAGTAAATCCTGAGTGTTTTTCCAGGTGTGTACATTTAGTGAGGCTCTCAATGTGTCGCCATAGGAAAAAGACTTCTGAGTACTCCGCAGGTGTACATTATTAAGTGATTCTCTGAATGAGTGCCTATAGAAAATAGACTCCAGATGATATTACCACTGTGTAATATTCAGTCAGGCTGTGAAAGAGGGTCCATAGAAAACAGACTTCTAATTACTCCACATGTGCATTTTTTACTATATCTCTGAATGAGTAGCCATATGAATTAGACTCCTCATTATTCTTTATGTGTGTATTATTCGAACAGGTTCTGTATGAGGGTCCATGCCAAATAGACTCCAGACACTCTCCCATATGTGTATTTCTCATCAACACTCAAAATTAGAGTTAATATAAAATAGACTCCTGACTACCATCCAGGTGTGTGTCATTCAAAATGGCACCTAATGCGTGGCTATCATAAACAGCATCCTGATTACTCCATAGCGGTTTATTATTCACTGAAACTTGGAATGACACTCCATATAAATAGATACCTGAGTATTGCTTCATTGTGAATATTCAAAAAGTTCTAAATGAATTTTAATATAAAATAGAATCCTGAGGATTCCCCAGGTGTCTATCATTCAGGGAGGAACAGAATGAGGGGCCATATAAAAAATGTTCAACAAGTACACTGGTGTGCATTATTCATTGAAGGTCTAGATGAGTGTCTACATAAAGTAGACGCTTAACTCTTCCCCAGGTGTGTATTATTGAATGAGACTCTGACTAAGTGGGCATAAAATAGAGAATCTTGTGTATTGCCCATGTGTTCATTACTTACAGAGACTCAGAATGTGTATGAATTTGAAGTTGACCATTGACTATTACTGATGGGAATATTATTCACAGAGTCCTTTTATGAGTGGCCATGTGGAAGAGATTCATGAATTATCAAATATACATATTTCTTCCCATAAAACTGAAAGAGTGGCCTTATGAGATAGACCCCATTTGACTCCACAGGTGTGCTCTATTCTTTGTCTCTCCAAACAAATCATCATATAAAATAGACTAATGATTATTCCCCATATGTGCAGTTTTTGAAGAGGTTCTTTATGAGTGTCCATATTAAATACTCTCATGACTATCACATATGAGTGTATCATTTATGGAGTTGCATAATTTGGGGATACCTTTAAAAGGGCGCTGAAGAGAGAGACCCAAGATGGCTGATCGCTAACAGCTGGGGATTGTCGCTCCCAGTGAAAGCTCGGAAAATGTGAGGATACCACATTTTCAGAATAATTGTCGTCACCCACGAACCAGAAGATTTCCAGTGCAGGAGCCCCGCGGGTCGCCAGCGTGACTTCTGTGGCCAGTACAGTGGTATTGTCGTCGCCTTGGCGCAGCATCTCTTCGTGCTCAGTGAGCGGGACTGGTTTCCCTACTGACTGGTGTTTGGAGCTCCAGGAAGGCAGAGCCGCTTGTTGCAAACTGAAGAAGGAAGCCAGACCAGAGATTCCCAGGCAGAAGGGCACCATCAGTCTTATCGCTGCTGTGTTGGCCGGCACAGTGGGTTACTCGGATTCCAGCACTGGGAATCAATAAATTGGAAATCCTCTCAGGAACTTAATCAGAAAGGCGCTAATTGTAAAGACATCAGATGGATAAATTCACAATTAAGGGGGAAAAAAAAACAGCCTAAAAGGGCCAAGAAAACCAAAAGTCAGAACCCCTCTCCTTCTACAGGGGATAGTAATTCCTCATCAGCAACGGAACAAGCCCTAATGGAAGAGGACTGTGTTCCAGTATCTGAAGGAGGCTTTAGAAGGTGGATGGCAAAAAACTTCTGGGAATTGAAACAACTTGTTCTAACCCAATGTAAAGACACTAAGAACTTTGAAAAAAGATTAGACAAAATGTTAAAAAGAATGGACAATATAGAGAGGAATATAAATGAACTAATGGAGTTGAAACATACAACACAAGAACTTAGTGAAATATGCACAAGTTTGAATAGCCGAATTGATCAAGCAGAAGAAAGGATATCAGAGGTCGAAGACCGACTTAATGAAATGGAACGAGAAGACAAGAATAGAGAAAAAAGGATAAAAAGGAATGAGCAAAGTCTCCAAGAATTATGGGACTATGTGAAAAGACCTAATCTACGTTTTATAGGTGTACCTGAATGTGATGGAGAGAATGAATCCAAGCTGGAAAATACTCTTCAGGATATTATCCAGGAGAATTTTCCCAATTTAGCAAAGCAGGATACCATTCAACCTCAGGTAATACAGAGAACACCACAAAGATATTCCTTAAGAAGAGCAACTCCAAGACACATACTCATTAGATTCACCAGGGTTGAAACAAAGGAGAAAATACTAAGGGCAGCCAGAGAGAAAGGTCAGGTTACCCACAAAGGGAAGCCTATTAGACTTACAGCTGATCTCTCTGTAGAAACCCTACAAGCCAGAAGAGAGTGGGGGCTGATATTTAACATCCTTAAACAACAGGACTTTCAGCCCAGAATTTCATATCCTGCCAAGCTAAACTTCACAATTGAAGGAAAAATAAAATCTTTTATTAACAAGCAAGTACTCAGAGATTTTATTACCACCAGGCCTGCTTTACAAAAACTTCTGAAAGAAGCATTACACACAGAAAGAAACAACCACTACTAGCCTTTCTAAAAATATACAAAAAAGTAAAAAGCATCAACATAAAGAAGAATTTACATCAACAAATGGATAAAATAGCCAGTTAACATCAAATGGCAGTAATCTTAAATTGAAATCGACTAGATTTTCTAATTAAAAGATACAGCCAAAACCTAACGGTATACTATATCCATACCCATTTCATATACAAAGATACACAAAGACTAAAAACAAAGGGTTGGACAAAGATTTACCAACCAAATAGAGAAAAAAAAACAAATAAATAAACAAAAAGAAGTTGCAATTCATGCATTTGATAAAACACATTTCAAAACAACAAAGGAAGAGTGGTATAAGGATCAATATATTCTAACACCCAGATACATAAGACCCAAAAAGAGATTCAGACACAGCGAAACACAAAATTAATAAGGATATCTAAAATCTAAACTCAGATCAGTAACAAGTAACCTTAATAAGCACTTGTAGAGCTCTCCACTTTAGATAAATAAAATATACCTTCTCCACTTTAAATACACAAAATAATGATCAGCCATTATTAATACACACTAAAAGCAATATTCCTGTTCTCTCTCCCTCTTTTTCTTCCTGGCTTTAAATAAAAAAAAAAAATCTCCTTTTTACTCTTATCTTATATATTTTTTTAAAAAATTAACACCTCCTAACTGTCCTCTCTGTATCTATTCTGGTTCTTCTCAGTGAACAAAATAATAATAATAAAATAATAAAAAATGGCACTGACTACTTTACAGCTGTTTATTATGCACTGAAGCTCTGAATGAGAGTCCATATGAAATAGACTCCTTACTAGTGCGCCACTGTGCATTATTCCTTAATGCTGTGATGGAGTGGCCATATGACCTGGATTCTGACTATTCAAAATGTGTATATTCTTCAGTGAGTTTCTGAATGAGTAACCACGTAAAATAGACTGCTTCCTCTACTCTTTTGACTATTTCTCAGCTGTGCTTCTTCCACTGAGTCACTGGGTTAACGGTCTCATCAAATAGTATCCAGACTATTCCCCATGTTTGAATTATTCAGTGATTCTCTGAGGAAGTGGATATAAATAATAGAATCCTGAGTATTTTCCAGATATATATGATTCTTCATTGAGGTACAGAACAAGTGGCCATGTGAAATACACTCCTGACTTTTCCATAGGTCTAGATTACTGTGTGAGGCTCTGAATCAGTGGCCATAAAATAGAGAATCCTGAATATTCCCCTGGTGTGCGTTTTTACATTCAGCTCTAAATTGGTGGATATACGAAATAGAATCCTGACTTATCCCATGGTGTATGCCAATCTGTTTGGCTTTGAACATGTCACTATAGAAAATATAATTTTGACTAAAATACAGGTGTTCCTTATTGAATGAAGCTCAGAAATATATGCCATATGAAATAGCGTCCTGAGTATTCCCCAGGTATGTATTATTAACTGAGGCTCTGAACCTTTGGCCATGTGAAATTGTTTCCCGACTAGTCCACAGCTGTGTACTATTGACTCTGACTCTGAATATTTGGACATATAAAAAAGACAAGTTACAATTCCAAAGTTGTGTATTACTCACTCAGGGTTAAATTTTGCGGACATATAAAATAGACTAGTGTCTATTCCACAAGTGTGCATTATTCCATGAGGCTGTAAATGAGAGGCTGTATAAAGTAGACTCCTAACACTTCCTCAGGTGTGTATTACTCACTGAGGCTCTTCTTGTGTGACCATATGAAACAGGAGGTTGTCAATCTTAAATAATTGTACTATTCAGGAAATCTCTGAACGAGTGACTATATGAAATAGTGACCTGAGTACTTTAAATTTGTTCATTATTCACAGAGGTTACAAGTAAGTGGCCATATGAAATGGAATAGTGACTAATCCACACATCCATCATCCACTGAGGCTATGAATGTGTTTCCAGTTGAAAGAGATTCTTGGCTACTCCACAGGTGTGCATTATTCATTAAGGCTCTAAATGAATGTTTATCGAAAATAAACTCTTAATTATTTTCCAGGTGTGTATTATTCAGTGAGGCTCAGAAAACTTGGCCATATTAAATAGATTCCTAACTATAGCAAGGTTTTGTTTTATTCACTGAGGCTGTGAATATGTGTCTACATGAAATAGTCCCCTGACTACAGCACATTATTCAATGACATTCCGAATGAGCAGCCACATGAAAATGTCTCCTGACTATTCCACTGGTGTGCGTTATTTAGTGAGACTCTGAATAATGGGAGAAAAGCAAATCCTGAGTATTTCCCCAGGTGTGTACATTTAGTGAGGCTCTCAATGTGTGGCCATAGGAAAAAGACTTCTGAATACTCCGCAGGTGTGCATTATTAAGTGATTCTCTGAACGAGTGCCTATAAAAAATAGATTCCAGATGATATTACCACTTTGTAGTATTCAGTCAGGCTGTGAAAGAGGGTCCATAGGATACATACTTCTAATTACTCCACATGTGCCTTATTTACTATTTGTCTGAATGAGTAGCCGTATCAAATAGACTCCTCATTATTCTGAATGTGTGCACTATTCGAACAGGTTCTCTAAGAGGGTCCATGCCAAATAGACTCCAGAAACTCTCCCATGTGTGTATTTCTCAGCAATACCCAGAATTAGAGTTCATATGAAATATATTCCTGACTACTACCAAGGTGTGTATCATTCAGGAAGGCACTTAATGAGTGGCTGTATTAAACAGCGTCCTGATTACTTCATAGCAGTTCATTATTCACTGAAACTTTGAATGACATGCTATATAAATAGATACCTGACTATTGCTCCTTTGGGAATTTGTCATAAATGTTCTAAATGAGTTTTAATATAAAATAGAATCCTCAGGATTCCTCAGGTGTGTATCATTCAGGGAGGGACAGAATGAGGAGCCATATAAAAAATGCTCAACTATTACACTGGTGTGCCTTATTCACTGAAGCTATAGATGAGTGCTTACATAAAGTAGACTCTTAACTCTTCCCCAGCTGTGTATTACTGAATGATCCTCTGACTACGTGTGCATAAAATAGAGACTCTTCCATATTGCCCAGGTGTTCATTACTTACTGAGACTCAGAATGTGTAGCCATTTGAAGTAGACCCTTGAATATTTCTGAAGGAAGTATTATTCACACAGTCTTTTCACTAGTGGCCATGTGGAAGAGATTCGTGAATTATCAAATATACATAATTATTCCTGTAAAACTGAAAAAGTGGCCTTATGAAATATACCCCATTTGACTCCACAGGTGTGCTCTATTCTTTATCTCTCCAAACAAGGCATCATATGAAATAGACTAATGAATATTCCCCATATGTGCAGTTTTTGAAGATGTTCTTTTTTATTTTATTTTATTTTATTTTTAATTTTTATTGCATTATAGGTTTTGGGGTACAGGTGCAAAACGTGCAAGATAGTGGCATAGGTACACACATGACGTTGTGTTTTGCTGCCTTCCTCCCCTTCACCCACACGTGGCATTCATCCCCAGGCTATCCCTCCACATCTCCCCACGCTGTCCCTCCCCCATTCCTCCCAATAGAACCCAGTGTATAGTAGACCGACTCTCTGTGTCCATGTGTTCTCATTTTTCTCACCCACCTATGAGTGAGTATATGTGGTATTTCTTTTTCTGTTCTTGTGTCAGTTTGCTGAGAATCATGTTCTCCAGATTCATCCATGTCCTTACAAAAAACACAAACTCATCATTTTTGACTGCTGCATAATATTCCATGATGTATATGTGCTAAATTTTCCCAGTCCAGTCTATCATCATTGGGCATTTGGGTTGGTTCCAGTACTTTGATATTGTAAACAGTGCTGCAATGAACGTTTCTGTGCATGTGTCTTTATGGTAGAACGATTTATAGTCCTTTGGATATATACCCAGTAATGGGATTGCTGGGTCAAGTGGAATTTCTATTTCTAGGTCCATGAGGAATCGCCACACTGTCTTTCACAATGGTTGAACTACTTTACACTCCAAACAACAGTGTAAGAGTGTTCCTATTTCTCCACATCCTCTCCAGCATCTGCTGTCTCCAGATATTTTAATGATCACCATTCTAACTGGCGTGAGATGTTATCTCAATGTGGTTTTGATTTGCATCTCTCTAATGACTAGTGATGATGAGCATTTTATCATATGTCTGCTGGCCTCATGTATGTCTTCTGTTGTAAAGTGTCTGTTCATATCCTTTTCCCATTTTTGAATGGGCTTGTTTGTTTTTTTCCTGTAAATTTGTTTGAGTTCTTTGTAAATTCTGGATATCATTCCTTGGTCAGATGTGTAAACTGCAAAGATTTTTTCTCATTCTGATGGTTGCCAATTCACTCTATTGACTGTTTCTTTTGCCGTGCAGAAGCAGTGGAGTTTGATTAGGTCCCATTTGTCTATTTTGGCTTTTGTTGCCAATGCTTTTGGTGTTTTGCTCATGGAGTCCTTGCCTACTCCTATGTCCTGAACTGTTTTGCATAGATTTTCTTCTAGGGTTTTTATGGTGTCAGGTCTTACGTTAAAGTCTTTAATCCATCTGGAGTTAATTTTAGTGTAAGGTGTCAGTAAGGGGTCCAGTTTCTGCTTTCTGCACATGGCTAGACAGTTTTCCCAACACCATTTATTAAATAGGGAATCCTTTCCCCATTGCTTGTTTTTTTTCTGGTTTATCAAAGATAATATGGTTGTAGATATGTTGTGTTGCCTCTGATGCTTCTATTCTGTTCCATTGGTCTATATCTTTGTTTTGGTACCACTTCCATGCTGTTTTGATTACTGTAGTTTTGTAGTATAGTTTAAAGTCTGGTAGTGTGATGCCGCTTGCTGTGTTCTTTTTCCTTAGAATTGACTTGGCTATGCGGGCTCTTTTTTGGTTCCATATGAAATTCATGGTGGTTTTTTCCAGTTCTGTGAAGAAATTCAATGGTAGTTTGATGGGGATAGCATTGATTTTGTAAATTACTTTGGGCAATATAGCCATTTTCACGATATTGATTCTTCCTAACCTCGAACATGGAATGTTTCTCCATCTGTTTGTGTCCTCTCTTATTGCGTTGAGCAGTGGTTTGTAGTTTTCCTTAAAGAGGTCCCTTACATTCCTTGTGAGTTTTATTCCTAGGTATTTTGTTTCCTTTGTAGCAATTGTGAATGGCAGTTCGTTCTTGATTTGGTTCTCTTTAAGTCTGTTATTGGTGTATAGGAATGCTTGTGATTTTTGCACATTGACTTTATATCCTGAAACTTTGCTTAAGGTGCTTATCAGTTTCAGGAATTTTTGGGCTGAGGTGATGGAGTCTTCTAGGTATACTATCATGTCGTCTGCAAATAGAGACAATTTGGCTTCCATTTTTCCCATTTGTATACCCTTTATTTCTTTTTCTTGCCTGACTGCTCTGGCTAGAACTTCCAGTACTATGTTAAATAGGAGTGGTGAGAGAGGGCATCCTTGTCTAGTGCCGGATTTCAAAGGGAATGCTTCCAGTTTTTGCCCATTAAGTATGATATTGGCTGTTGGTTTGTCATAAATAGCTTTTATTACTTTGAGATATGTTCCATCAATACCAAGTTTATTGAGGGTTTTTAGCATAAGGGGCTGTTGATTTTTGCCAAATGCCTTCTGTGCGTCAATTGAGATAATCATGTGTTTTTTGTTTTTGCTTCTGTTTATGTGGTGAATACATTCATAGCCTTGCCTATGTTGAAACAGCCTTGCATCCCCGGGATGAATCCGACTTGATCATGATGGATAAGTTTTTTAATGTGCTGTTGCAATCGGTTTGCCAGTATTTTATTGAAGATTTTTGCATCTATGTTCATCATGGATATTGGCCTGAAGATTTCTTTTCTTGTTGAGTCTCTGCCAGGTTTTCGTATCAGGATAATATTGGTCTCATAAAATGATTTGGGAAGGGTTCTCTCTATTTAGATTATTTGGAATAGTTTCAGAAAGAATGGTACCAGATCCTCTTTCTGTGTCTGGTAGAATTCAGCTGTGGACCCATCTGGACCTGGGCTTTTTTTTGTGTGGTAGGCTCTTAATTGCTATGAGACAAATAAGACCTTGTTATTGGTCTATTCATAGTTTTGGCTTTCTCTTGGTTTAGGATTGGGAGGACACAAGCATCCAGGAATTTATCCATTTCTTCCTGATTTACTAGTTTATATGCATAAAGTTGTTTGTAGTATTCTCTGATGATGGTTTGAATTTGTGTGGAATCTGCAGTTATTTCCCCTTTATCGTTTTTTATTGCATCTATTTGGTTGATCTCTCTCTTCTTTTTTATCAGTCTGGCTGGTGGTCTGTCTATTTTGTTGATCATTTTGAAAAAACAGCTGTTGGATTTCTTGATTTTTTGTAGGGTTTTTTGTCTCTATCTACTTCAGTTCTGCTCTGATCTTAGTTATTTCTTGTCTTTGGCTAGGATTTGAGCTTTTTTGATCTTCCTCCTCTAGCTCTTTCAATTTTGATGATAGGGTGTCAATTTTAGATATCTCCACTCTTCTCATGTGAGCACTTATTGCTATATATTTTCCTCTACAGACTGCTTTAAATGTGTCCCAGAGATTCTGGTACGTTGTGTCTTCATTCTCATTGCTTTCAAGATATTTCCTTATTTCTGTCTTCGTTTCATTGTTTATCCAATCAACATTCAAGAGCCAGTTTTTCAGTTTCCATGAAGCTGTGCGGTTCTGAATTATTTTCTGAATACTGAGTTCCAACTTGATTGAACTATGGTCTGAGAGACTCTTTGTTATAATTTCAGTTGTTTTGTGTTTGCTGAAAAGTGCTTTACTTCCAATTATGTGGTCCATTTTGGAGTAGGTGTGATGTGGTGCTGAGAAGAATGTGTATTCTGTGGATTTTGGGAGGAGCATTCTGTAATTGTCTATCAGGTTTGCTTGTTCCAGGTCTGAGTTCAAGTCCTGGATATCCTTGTTAATTTTCTGTCTGGTTGATCTGTCTGATATTGACAATGGAGTGTTAAAGTCCCCACTTTTATTGTGTGGGAGTCTAAATCTTTTTGTAAGTCATTAAGAACTTGCCTTATATATATGGGTGCTCCTACATTGGGTCCATATATATTTACAATCGTTAGCTCTTCTTGTTGTATCGATCCTTTTACCATTATGTAATAACCTTCTTTGTCCCTTTTGATTTTTGTGTCTTTAAAGTCTATTTTATTAGAGATGAGAATTGAAACTCCTGCTTTTTTTTTGCTCTCACTTTGCTTGGTAAATCTTCCTCCATCCTTTTATTTTGAGCCTTTTTGTATCTTTGGGTGTGAGGTAGGTTTCCTGGATACAGGACACGTATGGGTTTTGATTTTTTATCCAATTTGCCAGTCTGTGTCTTCTGATTGCTGCATTAACCCATTTACATTTAGGGTTAATATTGTTATGTGTGAATTTGATACTGCCATTTTGATGCTAGCTGGCTGTTTTGCCCATTGACTCATGTACATTCTTCATTTTGTTGATGGTCTTTAGCATTTGGTATGCTTTTAGGATGGCTGGTACTGGTTGTTTCTTTCTATGTGTAGTGCCTCTTTCAGGAGCTCTTGTAAAGCAGGCCTAGTGGTGACAAAATCTCTGAGTACTTGCTTGTTCATGGAGAATTTTATTTTTCCTTCACTTATGAAGCTCAGTTTGGCTGGATATAAAATTCTGGGTTGAAAGTTCTTTTCTTTAAGGATGTTGAATATTGGCCCCCACTCTCTTCTGGATTTTAGGGTCTCTGCCGAGAGATCTGCTGTGAGTCTGATGGGCTTCCCTTTTGTGGGTGACCCGACCTTTCTCTCTGGCTGCCCTTAGTATTTTCTCTTTCATTTCAACCCTGGTGAATCTGACGATTATGTGCCTTGGGGTTGCTCTTCTTGCGGAGTATCTTTGTGGTGTTCTCTGTGTTTACTGGAGTTCAGTATTAACCTGTCTTGCTAGGTTGGGAAAATTTTCCTGGATGATATCCTGAAGAGTGTTTTCCAGCTTGGATTCATTCTCTTCATCATATTCTGGTACACCTATCAAACGTAAGTTGGGTCTCTTCACATAGTCTCACATTTCTTGGAGAGTTTGTTCATTCCATTTTGTGCCTTTTTCTTTAATCTTTGTTTCTCGTTTTATTTCATTGAGTTGATCTTCAACTTCTGATGTTCTTTCTTCTGCTTGGTCAATTTGACTGTTGAAACTTGTGCATGCTTCTTGAAATTCTCGTGTTGTGTTTTTCTGCTCCTTCAATTTATTTATATTTCTCTCCAAATTGTTTATTCTTGTCTCCAATTCCTTGAATCTTTATTCAAATCCTTTTTCAAAGTTCTTAGTATTTTTTCACTAATTTAGAACACGTTCTAGCTCACTGAAGTTTATCATTATCCACATTCTGAAGTCTGATTCCCTCGTTTTGTCACACTCATTCTCCATCCAGCTTTGTTCCCTTGCTGGTGAGGAATTTTGGTCCTTTTTGGAGTTCAGGTGTTTTGGTTTCGGGTGTTTACCTCCTTTTTGCGCTGGTTTCTTTCCACCTTTTGGATTTATTTGCCTGTCGTCTTAGTAGTTGCTGATTTTTTAATTGGGTCTCTGTGTGGACGCTGAGATTGTTGATGATGAAGTATTTCTGTTATTTAGTTTTCCTTCTCATGGTCTAGCCCCTCTGCTGTATGAGTGCTGAGGTCCACTCCAGACCCTGCTTCTCTGAGGTACACCTGTATCAGCTGCGGAACAGTGAGGGATGATACCAGTTTCTTCTTCTGCTGTCTTTTTTCCAGAATGATGCCCGCCAAATGTCAGTCTGATTAGTCCTTTTGTTGGGGTGACTCTTTGGATCTACATGGGTCAGGGAGCTGCTTGAGGAGACGGTCTGTGCTTTATAGGAGCTCCAGTGCTGAGCTTTGAGCTCCGTTGTTCATTCAGGGTTGTTGGGAAGTTGTTTATGTCTGCTGCAAGAGAACTCATAAAACACCACCCCCCTTTTTTTTGCCGCTTAGATGCTCTGTCTCAGGGAGTTGGGGCTTTCTTTATGAGTATCTGTTGCACTGTCCTGCTCCACTAGGAGGCAGTCTATTCACTATTTGTCTGTTGGGGCTCTGCCATGCTAGCGCGTGTCCACCCTGTCACTGCTGGGCTCCTTTCTGCTGTGGAATACTCCCCCCTTTTGGTGGAGTCTCTCTGTTATGGCAGGTTGCCTCGGCAATGGCAGGCTGCGTCAGCCCTGGGCGGTAATTCAGTAGGGGCGGATTGTGTCAGTAGTGGCTGACGCCCCTCCCTCACTGGATTGCATCATCCTAGATGCCAGCAGCAAAACTCTCAGCACCGAGCACCTCCAATCGCTGCCCTGCTTGTCCCCATCAGGGTGGGACCCACCAAGACCAATCATCCATCTCCCTGCCTCAGAGTCCATCCTCTCTCTCTCTCTCTTCCTCTCCCCAAGCTGAAAATTGACTCTCTCACTGGTGCCCCAGTAGCCTGCCAATAGGGCACTGGGATCCGTGCAATCTCCCATGCCACTGCACACTGCACCTGCTCAGATCATGCTTCCCAGGAAACTCCTGGTCTGGCTCATTGTCCTAGTCCCGTTTAATCAGATGGACATGCCAATCTGCCCTTCCAAATCTCTGATTGCTGGTGTAACAGGGCACCCAGACCAGTGAGTTTTGTGCCGGGTCCCGCTGCGGTGCCGGCCAAAGCGGCCACTAGAGCTGGCTGCGCTAGCCGGCTGTACTAGCGTCCCGTGTCTCTCCCACACCTGGGAATTTCAATGCTCTCTGGGCAAAGAAGGTCCATCCGAGAATGTGGCTAGGACTCACCTTCTGCACCTTCACTGAGAGCTGCAATCCTGAGTCACTTCTATGACGCCATCTTGCAAGTCCTATCTTTTAGGAGGTTCTTTATGAGTGTCCATATCAAATAGTCTCCTGACTATCACATGAGTGTATCATTTATGGAGTTGCATAATTTGGGGATACCTAAAAAAGGGCGATGACTACTTTACAGCTGTTTTTTTATGCACTGAAGCTCTGAATGAGAGGCCTTATGAAATAGACTCCTTACTAGTGCACCACTGTGCATTATTCCTTAATGCTGTGATGGAGTGGCCATATGACATGGACCCTGACTATTCCCAATGTGTATATTCTACAGTGAGTTTCTGAATGAGTAACCACGTAAAATAGACTGCTTCCTCTACTTTTTTGACTATTTCTCAGCTGTGCGTGTTCCACTGAGTCACTGGGTGAACGCTCTCATCAAATAGTATCCAGACTATTCTCCATGTTTGCATTATTGAGTGAGTCTCTGAAGAAATGGATATAAATAATAGAATCCTCAGTATTTTCCAGATATATATGATTCTTCTCTGAGGAACTGAACAAATGGCCATGTGAAATACACTCCTGACTTTTCCACAGATCTCTATTACTCTGTGAGGCTCTGAAGCAGTGGCCATAAAATAGAGACTCCTGAATATTCCCCAGGCATGCATTTTTAATTCAGCTCTAAATTGGTGGCTATAGGACATATAACCCTGACTCATTCCATGGTGTATTCCAGTCAGTTTGGCTTTGAATATGTGGCTATAGAAAATAGAGTTTTGACTAAAGTACAGGTGTTCCTTATTCAATGAAGCTCAGAAATAAATGCCATATGAAATAGCGTCCTGAGTATTCCACAGGAATGTACTCTTCACTGAGGCTCTGAACCTTTGGCCATGTGAAGTTGTTTCCTGACTAGGCCAATGTTGTGTATTATTGACTGTGACTCTGAATATTTGGGCATATGAAATAGACAAATTACTATTCCAAAGTTGTGTATTACTCACTCAGGGTTTAATTTTGTGGACATATAATATAGACTAGTGTCTATTCCACAAGTGTGCATTATTCCCTGAGGCTGTAAATGAGAGGATATATAATGTAGACTCCTAACACTTCCTCAGGTGTGTATTACTCAGTGAGGCTCTTCTTGTGTGACCATATGAAGCAGGAGGTTGTTAATCTTAAATAATTGTACTATTCAGAAAATCCCTGAACGAGTGTCTATATAAAATAGTAACCTGAGTACTTTATATTTGTTCATTAGTCACAGAGGTTACAAGTAAGTGGCCATATGAAATGTAATCATGACTAATCCACACATCCATCATCCCCTGAGGCTACAAATGTGTTTCCAGTTGAAATAGACTCTTGGCTCCTCCACAGGTGGGCATTATTCTTTGAAGCTCTAAATGAATGTTTATCAAAAATAAACTCTTTATTATTTTCCGGGTGTGTATTATTCAGTGAGGCTCAGAACACGTGGCCATATAAATTAGATTCCTTATTATAGCAAGGTTTTGTATTACTCACTGAAGCTCCAAATGTGTGTCTACATGATATAGACCCTGACTTCAGCACATTATTCAGTGACATACCGAATGAGCAGCCACATGAAAATGTCTCCTGACTGTTCCACAGGTGTGCGTTATTTAGTGAGACTCTGAATGATGGGAGAAAAGTAAATCCTGAGTACTTTCCCAGGTGTGTACTTTTAGTGAGGCTCTCAATGTGTGGCCATAGGAAAAAGACTTCTGAGTCCTCTTAAGGTGTGCATTATTACATGATTCTCTCAATGAGTGTCTATAAAAAATAGACTCCAGATGATACTACCACTGTGTAATATTCAGTCAGGCTGTGAGAGAGGGTCCATAGAAAACAGACTTCTGATTTCTATACATGTGCCTTATTTACTATTTTTCTGAATAAGTAGCCATATGAAATACACTCCTCATTATGCTCCATGTGTGCATTATTCGAACATGTTCTGTTTGACGGTCCATGCCACATAGACTCCAGACACTCTCCCATGTATGTATTTCTCAGTAATTCTCAGAATTAGAGTTCATATGAAATAGATTCCTGACTACTACCCAGGTGTGTATCATTCAGGAAGGCACTTAATGCGTGGCTATCTAAAACAACATCCTGATTACTCAATAGCAGTTCATTATTCTCTGAAACTTTGAATGACACACCATATAAATAGATACCTGACTATTGCTGCATTGTGAATTATTCAAAAATGTTCTAAATGATTTTTAATATGAAATAGAATTCTGAGGATTCCCCAGGTGTGTATCATTCAGGAAGGAACAGAATTCTGGGCCATATAAAAAATGCTCGACTATTACACTGGTGTGAATTATTCACTGAAGCTCTAGATGAGTGTCTACATACAGTAGACTCTTAACTGTTCCCCAGGTGTGTATTATTAAATGAGACTCTGACTAACTGAACATAAAATAGAGACTCTTGTATATTGCCCAGGTGTTTATTACTTACAGAGACTCAGAATATGTAGCCATTTAAAGTAGAACCTTGACTATTACTGATGGGAATATTATTCACAGAGTCTTTTCATGATTTGCCATGTGAAAGAGATTCGTGAATTATAAAATATACATATTTTTTCCTGTAAAACTGAAAGAGTGGCCTTATGAAATAGACCCCATTTGACTCCACAGGTGTGCTCTATTCTTTGTCTCTCCAAACAAATTATCATATGAAATAGACTAATGATTATTCCCCATATGTGCAGTTTTTGAAGAGGTTCTTTATGAGTGTCCATATCAAATAGTCTCCTGACTATCACATATGAGTGTATCATTTACGGAGTTACATAAT
Source organism: Saguinus oedipus (assembly GCA_031835075.1). Lineage (NCBI taxonomy): Eukaryota > Metazoa > Chordata > Mammalia > Primates > Cebidae > Saguinus > Saguinus oedipus. Next base: position 25,594,346 of record CM063171.1, read on the forward strand.
TTGAGGATTTTTTAAAAAGGGCGCTGACTAATTTACAGCTGTTTATTATGCACTGAAGCTCTCAATGAGAGGCCATATGAAATAGACTCCTTACTAGTGCGCCACTGTGCATTATTCCTTAATGCTGTGATTGAATGACCATATGACCAGGACTCTGACTATTCCCAATATGTATATTTTTCAGTGAGTTTCTGAATGAGTAACTACGTAAAATAGACTGCTTCCTCTAATCTTTTGACTATTTCTCAGCTGTACTTTTTCCACTGAGTCACTGGGTAAATGGTCTCATCAAATAGTATCCAGACTATTTCCCATGCGTGCATTATTCAGCGAGTCTCTGAAGAAGTGGATATAAATAATAAAATCTTTGGGGTGCCATTTGGAGAGTCAACCATTCAATTTGGGGAGAGAAAGAGAGAGAGAGAGAGGACGGACTCTGAGGCAGGGAGCTGAGTGATCGAGCTCAGTGCATCCCACCAGCACGGGGAGAATGGGGGTGGCGACTGGAGGCACTCAGGGCTAAGAATTTTGCTGCCAGCATCTCAGACGGTGCAGTCCAGTGTGGGAGGGGCATCCACCGCTACAGACCCAATCCTCCCCTACTGAAGTACCGCCCAGGACTGACACAGCCTGCTGTTGCCGAGGCAACCTGCCATAACAGAGAGACTCCACCAAGAGGGCAGAGCACGCCACAGCAGAACAGAGCCCGCAGCAGCAGGGTACACCCACCCTTGCAGGGTGGAGCCCTGGCAGGCAAATAATGAATAGACTGCCACCTAGGGGGGCAGGACAGTGCAACAGATGCTCATAAAGTAAGCCCCAACTTTCTGAGACAGAGCATCTAAGGGGAAAAAAAGGGGCGTTTATGAGTTCTGTTGCAGCAGACATAAACATATCCTCCCAACATTCCTGAATGAACAACAGAGCTTACAGCTCAGCACTGGAGCTCCTATAAAGCACAAACCGTCTGCTCAAGCAGCTCCCTGACCCAGAAATCTAAAGAGTCACCCAAATTAGGACTAATCAGACTGACATTTGGTGGTCATTATTCTGGAACAAAGAAATTAGAAGAAGAAACTGGTAGCATCCCTCACTGTCCCGCAGCTGCTACAGGATTACCCCAGACAAGCAGGGCCAGGAGTAGACCTCAGCACTCATACAGCAGAGGGGCTAGAACATTAGAAGAAAAGCTAAGTAACAGAAATACTTCATCATCAACAATCTGGGCGACCACTCAGAGACCCAATTGAAAAATCAGCAACTACTAAGATGACAGGTGAATAAATCTACAAAGATGGAAAGAAACCAGAACAAAAAGGAGGAAAACACCCAAAACCAAAACACCTCACCTCCTACAAAGGACCAAAGCTCCTCACCAGCAAGGGAACAAAGCTGCATGAAGAATGCATGTGACAAAATGACTAAATCAGACTTCAGAAAGTGGATAATGAGAAACATCAGGGAGCTAAAAGAACATGGTCTAAATCAGTGCAAAGAAACTAAGAACCTTGAAAAAAGATTTGAAAAAATATGCGAGGAAATGATAACAAGAATGGACAACTTAGAGAGGAATATGAATGATTTGAAGGAGCTGAAAAACACAACATGAGAACTTCGTGAAGCATGCACAAGTTTCAACAGCCGAACTGACCAAGCAGAAGAAAAGATATCAGAAGTTGAAGATCAAATCAATGAAATAAAATGAGAAACAAAGATTAAAGAAAAAAGCACAAAAAAGGAATGAACAAACTCTCCAAGAAATGTGGGACTATGTGAAGAGACCCAACCTACGTTTGATAGGTGTACCAGAATGTATTGAAGAGAGTGAATCCAAGCTGGAAAACACTTTTCAAGATATTATCCAGGAAAACTTCCCCAACCTAGCAAGACAGGTCAATACTCAACTCCAGGAAATACAGAGAACACCACAAAGATACTCCGCAAGAAGAGCAACCGCAAGGCACATAATCATCAGATTCACCAGGGTTGAAATGAGGGAGAAAATACTAAGGGCAGCCAGAGAGAAATGTCGGGTCACCCACAAAGTGAAGCTTATCAGACTCACAGTAGATCTCTCAGCAGAGACCCTACAAGCCAGAAGAGAGTGGGGGCCAATATTCAACATCCTTAAAGAAAAGAACTTTCAGGAATTGTTGGCAACATGATGTCGTAGAAGTGATTCAGGATTGCAGCTCTCAGTGAAGGCGCAGAGGGTGAGTCCTAGCTGCATTCTCGGATAGACATTTTTTGCCCAAAGAGCGCTGAAAGTCCCAGGTGTGGGAGAGACACGGGACGCTAGTACAGCCAGCTAATGCAGCCGGCTCTAGCGGCTGCTTCGGTCGGCACTGCAGCTGGACCCGGAACGGAACTCACTGGTCTGGGTGCCCTGTTAAACCGGTAATCTGAGATTTGGAAAGGCAGATTGGCATGTCCATCTGATTGAACGGGACTTGGACAATGAGCCAGACCAGGAGTTTCCTGGAAATCGTGATCTGAGCTGGTGCAGTGAGCAGCAGCACGGGAGATTGCACAGATCCCAGTGCCATATCAGCAGGCTACTTGGGCGCCAGTGAGAGAGTTGAACTTTCAGCTTGGGGAGAGGAAGAGAGAGAGAGAGAGAGGACAGACTCTTGGGCAGGGAGCTGGGTGATCGGGCTCAGCGGGTCCCACCCTGAAGGGGACAAGCAGGGCGGCGATTGGAGGCGCTCAGTGCTGAGAGTTTTGCTGCCAGCATCTAGGACGGTGCAGCCCGGTGAGGGAGGGGCGTCAGCCACTACTGACACAATCTGCTTTTACTGAAGTCCCACCCAGGGCTGAGGCAGCCTGCCATTGCTGAGGCAACCTGCCATAACAGAGAGACTCCGCCAGGAAAGGGGAGTGCTCCACAGCAGAACTGAGCCCAGCAGTGACAGGGTGGACCCGAGTTAGCAGGGCAGAGCCCCGGCAGGCAAATAGTGTATAGACTGCCTCCTAGTGGGGCAGGACAGTGCAACAGATACTCATAAAGAAAGCCCCAACTCCCTGAGACAGAGCATCTAAGGGGTAGAAAAAAAGGGTGGTGTTTTATGAGTTCTGTTGCAGCAGACATAAAAAACCTCCCAACAACCCTGAATGAAAAACGGAGCTCAGAGCCCAGCACTGGAGCTCCTATAAAGTACAGACCATCTCCTCAAGCAGCTCCCTGACACCTGTATATCTAAAGAGTCAACCCAAAAAAGGACTAATTAGACTGACATTTGGCGGGCATCATTCTGGAACAAAAACAGCAAAAGAAGAAACTGGTATCATCCCTCACTGTTCTGCAGCTGCTAGAGGTATACCCCAGACAAGCAGAGCCTGAAGTCGACCTCAGCACTTATACAGCGAAGGAGCTACACCATTGGAAGAAAAACTAAATAACAGAAATAATTTATCATCAAAAATCTCAGCGTCCACCCAGAGAACAAATTGAAAAATCAGCAACTGCTAAAACGACAGGCGGATAAATCCATAAAGATGGGAAGAAACCAGCGCAAAAAGGAGGAAAGCACACGAAACCAAAACACCTCACCACCTACAAAGGACCAAAACTACTCACCACCAAAGGAACAAAGCTGGATGGAGAATGAGTGTGACGAAATGATGGAATCAGACTTCAGAAAGTGGATAATGAGAAACTTCAGTGAGCTAAAAGAACATGTTCTAAATCAGTGCAAAGAAACTAAGAACCTTGAAAATAGATTTGAAAAAAGATTCGAGGAATTGATAACAAGAATGGACAACTTAGAGAGGAATATGAATGAATTGAAGGAGCTGAAAAACACAACACGAGAACTTCGCGAAGCATGCACAAGTTTCAACAGCCGAATAGACCAAGCAGAAGAAAGAATATCAGAAGTTGAAGATCAATTCAATGAAATAAAATGAGAAACAAATATTAAAGAAAAAAGCACACAAAGGAATGAACAAAATCTCCAAGAAATGTGGGACTATGTGAAGAGAACCAACCTACGTTTGATAGGTGTACCAGAATGTCATGAAGAGAATGAATCCAAGTTGGAAAACACTCTTCAGGATATTATCCAGGAAAATTTCCCCAACCTAGCAAGGCAGGTCAATACTCAACCTCAGGAAATATAGAGAATACCACAAAGATACTCCGCAAGAAGAGCAATAGTAAAAAGATCGATACAATAAGAAGAGCTAATGATTCTAAATATATATGTACCCAATGCAGAAGCACCCAGATATATAAGGCAAGTTCTTAATGACTTACAAAGAGACTTAGACTCCAACACAATAATAGTGGGAGATTTTAACACTACACTGTCAATAGCAGACAGATCAACCGGACAGAAAATTAACAAGGATATCCAGGACTGGAACTCAAACCTGGAACAAACACACCTGATAGACATTTACAGAACTCTTTAACCCAAATCCACAGATTATACATTCTTCTCAGCACCACATCACATGTACTCCAAAACTGACCACATAATTGGAAGTAAAGCCCTGCTCAGAAAATGCAAAACAACTGAAATTATAAACAGTCTCTCAGACCATAGTGCAATCAAGTTGGAACTCAGAATTCAGAAAATAACTCAGAACCGCACAGCTTCATGAAAACTGAACAACTGGCTCTTGAACGTTGATTGTAGAAACAAAGAAATGAAGGCAGAAATAAAGAAGTTCTTTGAAACCAACGAGAATGAAGACACAACGTACCAGAATCTTTGGTACACACTAAAAGCAATCTGTAGAGAAAAATATATAGCAATAAGTGCCCACATGAGAAGAGTGGAGATATCTAAAATTGACACGCTATCGTCAAAATTTAAAGAGCTAGAGGAGCAAGATCAAAAAAGCTCAAAACCTAGCTGAAGACAAGAAATAACTAACATCAGAGCAGAACTGAAGGAGATAGAGACAAGAAAAACCCTTCAAAAAATCAAAAAATCTAAGAGCTGGTTTTTCGAAAAGATCAACAAAATAGACCACTAGCCAGACTGATAAAAAAGAAAAGAGAGAACAACCAAATAGATGCAATAAAAAACGATAATGGGGAAATCACCACAGATTCCACAGAAATTCAAACCATCATCAGAGAATACTACAAACAACTCTATGCACATAAACTAGTAAACCAGGAAGAAATGGATAAATTCCTGGAAGCCTGTGTCCTCCCAAGCCTAAACCAGGAAGAAGCCAAAACTATGAATAGACCAACAAAAAGGTCTGAAGTTGAGGCAGCAATTAAGAGCCTACCACACAAAAATAGCCCAGGTCTAGATGGGTTCACAGCCGAATTCTACCAGAAACACAAAGAGAAGCTGGTACTATTCCTTCTGAAACTATTACAAATAATTCAAAAAGAGGGAAACCTTCTCAAATCATTTTATGAGACCAACATCATCCTGATACGATAACCCGGCAGAGACTCAACAAGAAAAGAAAACTTCAGGCCAATATCCATGATGAACATTGATGCAAAAATCTTCAATAAAATACTGGCAAACCGATTGCAACAGCACATTAAAATCTTATTCATCATGATCAAGAAGGATTTATTCCAGGGATACAAGTCTGGTTCAACATACGCAAGTCTATAAATGTAATTCACCACATAAACTGAAGCAAAAACAAAAACCACATGATTATCTCAATTGATGCAGACAAGGCATTTGACAAAATTCAACAGCCCTTTATGCTAAAACCCTCAATAAACTTGGTATTGATGGAACATATCTCAAAGTAATAAAAGATATTTATGACAAACCAATGGCCAATATCATACTTAATGGGCAAAAACTGGAAGCATTCCCTTTGAAATCTGGCACTAGACAAGGATGCCCTCTCTCACCACTCCTATTCAACATAGTAATGGAAGTTCTAGCTAGAGCAATCAGGCAAGAAAAAGAAATAAAGGATATTCAAATAGGAAAGGTGGAAGCCAAATTGTCTCTATTTGCAGACGACATGATAGTATACCTAGAAGACCCCATCACCTCAGCCCAAAAACTCCTGAAACTGATAAGCAACTTCAGCAAAGTCTCAGGATATAAAATCAATGTGCAAAAATCACAAGCATTCCTATAAACCAATAACAGACTTAAAGAGAGACAAATCAAAAATGGACTGCCATTCACAATTGCTACAAAGAAAATAAAATACCTAGGAATACAACTCACAAGGAACGTAAGGGACCTCTTTAAGGAAAACTGCAAACCACTGCTCAAGGAAATAAGAGAGGACACAAACAGATGGAGAAACATTCCATGTTCGTGGTTAGGAAGAATCAATATCGTGAAAATGGCTATACTGCCCAAAGTAATTTACACAATCAATGCTTTCCTTATCAAACTACCATTGAATTTCTTCACAGAACTGGAGAAAACCACCAGGAATTTTATATGGAACCAAAAGAGACCACACATAGCCAAATCAATTCTAAGAAAAAGAACAGAGCGGGAGGCATCATACTACCAGACTTCAAATTATACTACAAGGCTACGGTAATTAAAACAGCATGGTACTGGTACCAAAACAGAGATATAGACCAATAGAACAGAACAGAGTCATCGGAGGCAACACAACATATCTACAACCATATAATCTTTGATAAACCAGACAAAAACAAGCAATGGGGAAAGGATTTTCTGTTTAATAAATGGTGTTGGCAAAACTGGCTAGCCATTTGCAGAGAGCAGAAACAGGACCCCTTCCTGACACCTTACACTAAAATTAACTATAGATGAATTAAAGACTTAAACATAAAACCTGACACCATTAAAACCCTAGGAGAAAATCTAGGCAAAACCACTGTGGACATAGGTGTAGGCAAGGAGTTTATGACCAAAACACCAAAAGCATTGGCAACAAAAGCCAAAATAGACAAATTGGACCTAATCAAACTCCACAGCTTCTGCACAGCAAAAGAAACAGTCATTAGAGTGAATTGGCAACTATCAGAATAGGAAAAAATCTTTGCAGTTTATGCATCTGACAAATGGCTGATATCCTGAATTTACAAAGAACTCAAACAGATTTACAGAAAAACAAACAAACGAGCCCTTTCATAAATGGGAAAAGAATATGAACAGACACTTTACAAAAGAAGACATACATGAGGCCAACAAACACATGAAAAAATGCTCATCATCACTGGTCATTAGAGAGATGCAAATCAAAACCACATTGAGATACCATCTCAAGCCAGTTAGAATGGTGATCATTAAAAAATCTGGAGACAGCAGATGCTGGAGAGGATGTGGAGAAAGAGGAACACTCTTACACGGTTGGTGAGAGTGTAAATTAGTTCAGCTATTGTGAAAGACAGTGTGGCAATTCCTCATGGACCTAGAAATAGAATTCCATTTGTCCCAGCAATCCCATTACTGGGTATATATCCAAAGGACTATAAATCCTTCTACTATAAGGACACATGCACACGAATTTTCATTGCAGCACTGTTTACAATAGCAAATACCTGGAACCAACCCAAATGCCCATCGATGATAGACTGGACTGGAAAAATGTGGCACATATACACCATGGAATATTATGCAGCAATCAAAAAATGATGAGTTTGTGTCCTTTGTAAGGACATCGAGGAATCTAGGGAACATCATTCTCAGCAAACTGACACAAGAACAGAAAAAGAAATACCGCATATTCTCACTCATAGGTGGGTGAGAAAAATGAGAACACATGGACACAGGAAGGGGGTCTAATACACACTGGGGACTATTGGGGGAAAAGAGGGAGGGACAGTGGTGAAGGCTGGGGAGGGATAACCTGGGGATAAATGCCAAGTGTGGGTGAAGAAGAGGAAGGCAGCAAAACACACTGCCATGTGTGTTCCTATGTAACTACCTTGCACGTTCTGCACATGTACCACAAAATCTATAAGGCAATAAATACTAAAAAAAAAAAAAAAGAAAAAATAGAATCCTGAGAATTGCTTCCTCTACTATTTTGACTATTTCTCAGCTGTGCTTCTTCCACTGAGTCACTGGGTGAACAATCTCCTAAAATAGTATCCAGACTATTCCCCATGTTTGCATTCTTCAGTGAGACTCTGAAGAAGTGGATATAAATAATAGAATCCTGAGTATTTTTCAGATATATATGATTCTTCACTGAGATACTGAAGAAGTCGCCATGCGAAATACACTCCTAACTTTTCCATACGTCTCTATTACTCTGTTAGTCTCTGAATCACTGGCCATAAAATAGAGACTCCTGAATATTCCCCAGGCATGCGTTTGTACATTCAGCTCTAAATTGGTGGCTATACGACATAGAATATTGACTTATACCATGGTGTATGCCAATCAGTTTGGCTTTGAACAAGTGGCTATAGAAAATGGACTTTTGACTAAAATACAGGTGTTCCTTATTCAATGAACCTCAGAAATAAATGCCATATGAAGTAGCGTCCTGAGTATTCCCCAGGTATGTACTATTCACTGAGGCTCTGAACCTTTGGCCATGTGAAATTGTTTCCTGACTAGTCCACATTTGTGTACTATTGACTCTGACTCTGAATATTTGGGCATATGAAATAGAAAAGGTACTATTCAAAAGTTGTGTATTACTCACTCAGGGTTTAATTTTGTGGACATATAAAATAGACTAGTGTCTATTCCACAAGTGTGCATTATTCCCTGAGGCTTTAAATGAGAAACTGTATAAAGTAGACTCCTAACACTTTCTCAGGTGTATATTACACAGTGAGGCCCTTCTTTTGTGACCATATGAAACAGCATGTTGTCAATCTTAAATAATTGTACTATTCAGGAAACCTCTGAACGAGTGTCTATATGAAATAGTGACCTGAGTACTTTACATTTGTTCATTATTCACAGAGGTTACAAGTAAGCGGCCATATGAAATGGAGTCATGACTGTTCCACATATCAATCATCCACTGAGGCTATGAATGTGTTTCCAGTTGAAATAGACTCTTGGCTACTCCACAGGTGTGCATTATTAATGGAGGCTCTAAATGAATGTTTATCGAAAATAAACTCTTAATTATTTTTTTGTGTGTTTTATTCAGTGAGGCTCAGATCACGTGGCCATATTAATTAGATATTTTACTATAGCAAGGTTTTGTCTTATTCACTGAGGCTCTGAATGTGTGACTACATAAAATAGACCTCTGACTTCCGCACATTATTCAATGACGTTCCGAATGAGGAGCCACATGAAAACGTCTCCTGACTATTCCACAGGTGTGCATTATTTAGTGAGATTTTGAATGATGGGAGAAAAGTAAATCCTGAGTATTTCCCCAGGTGTGTACATTTAGTGAGGCTCTCAATTTGTGGCCACAGAAAGAAGACTTCTGAGTACTCCACAAGTGTGCATTATTAAGGGATTCTCTGAATGAGTGTCAATAAAAAATAGACTCCAGATGATATTACCACTGTGTAATATTCAGTCACGCTGTGAAAGAGGGTCCATAGAAAATAGAGTTCTAATTACTCCACTTGTGCCTTATTTACTATTTGTCTGAATCAGTAGCCATATGAAATCGACTCCTCATTATTCTCCATGTGTGCATTATTTGAACAGGTTCTGTATGAGGTTCCATGCCAAGTAGACGCCAAACACTCTCCTATGTGTGTATTTCTCAGCAATACCCAGAATTAGAGTTTATATGTAATAGACTCCTGACTACTATTTAGGGGTGTATCATGCAGGAAGGTACTTAATGCATGGCTATCTTCAACCGCATCCTGATTACTTTATAGCAGTTTATTATTCACTGAAACTTTGAATGACACATCATATGAATAGATACCTGACTATTTCTCCATTGTGAATTATTCATAAAGGTTCTAAATGAGTTTTAATATAAAATAGAATTCTGAGGATTCCCCAGGTGTGTATCATTCAGGGATGAACCAAAAGAGGTGTCAGACAAAAAATGCTCCACTATTACACTGGTGTGCATTACTCACTGAAGCTCTAGATGAGTGTATACATAAAGTAGACTCTTAACTCTTCCCTAGGTGTGTATTATTGAATGAGACTCTGACTAAATAAAATAGAGACTCTTGTGTATTTCCCAGGTGTTCATTAGTTACAGAGACTCAGATTGTGTAGCCATTTGAAGAAGACCTTGACTATTTCTGATGGGAGTATTATTCACGGAGTCTTTTCACGAATGGCCATGTGAAAGAGATTCGTGAATTATCAAATATACATTTTTTTCCTGTAATACTGAAAGAGTGGCCTTATGAAATAGATCCAATTTGACTCCACAGGTGTGCTCTATTCTTTGTCTCTCCAAACAAATCATCATATTACATAGACTAATGATTATTTCACATATGTGTAGTTTTTGAAGAGGTTCTTTATGAGTGTCCATATCAACTAGTCTCCTGACTATCACATATGATTGTATCATTTATGGAATAGTGTAATTTGGGGATACCTTGAATAGGGCCTGACTACTTTACAGCTGTTTATTATTCACTGAAGTTCCGAATGAGAGGCCATATGAAATAGACTCCTTACTAGTGCGCCACTGTGCATTATTCCTTAATGCTGTGATTGAGTGGCCATATGACCTGAACTCTGACTAATCCCAATGTGTATATTCTTCAGTGAGTTTCTGAATGAGGAACCACGTAACGTAGAGTGCTTCCTCTACTCTTTTGACAATTTCTCAGCTGTGCTTCTTCCACTGAGTCACTGGGTGAACGGTCTTCTCAAATAGAATCCAGACTACTCCCCATGTTTGCATTCTTCAGTGAGTCTCTGAAGAAGTGGACATAAATAATAGAATCCTGAGTATTTTCCAGATATATATGATTCTTCACTGAGGTACTGAACAAGTGGCCATGTGAAATACACTTCTGACTTATCCATACGTCTCTATTACTCTGTCAGGCTCTGAATCAGTGTCCATAAAATAGAGACTCCTGAATATTCCCCACGCATGCGTTTGTACATTCAGCTCTAAATTGGTTGCTATGCGACGTAGAATCCTGACTCATCCGATGCTGTATGCCAATCAGTTTGTCTTTGAACATATGGCTATAGAAAATAGAATTTTGACTAAAATACAGGTGTTCCTTATTGAATGAAGCTCATAGTTAAATGCCATATAAAATAGCGTCCTGAGTATTCCCCAGGTATGTACTATTCACTGAGGATCTGAACCTTTGGCCATGTGAAATTGTGTCCTGACTAGTCCACAGTTGTGTATTATTGACTCTGACTCTGAGTGTTTGGGCATATAAAATAAACAAGTTACTATTCAAAAGTTGTGTATTACTCACTCAGGGTTTAATTTTGCGGACATATAAAATAGACTAGTGTCTATTCAACAAGTGTGCATCATTCCCTGAGGCTGTATATTAGAGGCTGTATAAATTAGACTCCTAAGACTTCCTCAGGTGTGTATTACTCAGTGAGGCTCTTTTTTTGCGACCATATGAAACAGGAGGTTGTCAATCTTAAATAATTGTACTATTCAGGAAATCTCTGAACGAGTGTCTATATGAAATAGTGACCTGAGTACTTTACCTTTGTTCGATATTCACAGAGGTTACAAGTAAGTGGCCATATGAAATGGAATCGTGACTAATCCACACATACATCATCCACTGAGGCTATGAATGTGTTTCCAGTTGAAATAGACTCTTGACTACTCCACAGGTGTGCATTATTCATTAAGGCTCTAAATGAATGTTTATCAAAAATAAACTCTTAATTATTTTTTGTGTGTATTATTCAGCGAGGTTCAGAACACCTGTCCATATTAACTAGATTCCTTCCTATAGAAAGGTTTTGTCTTATTCAGTGAGGCTCTGAATATGTGTCTATATGAAATAGACCTCTGACTACAGCACATTATACAATGACATTCCGAATGAGCAGCCACATGAAAATGTCTCCTGACTATTCCACAGGTGTGCTTTATTTAGTGAGATTCTGAATCATGGGAGAAAAGTAAATCCTGAGTATTTTCTCAGGTGAGTACATTTAGTGAGGCTCTCAATGTGTGGCCATCAGAAAAAGACTTCTGAGTACTCTGCAGCTGTGCATTATTAAGTGATTCTCTGAATATGTTTCTATGAAAAATAGACTCCCGATGATATTACCACTGTGTAATATTCATTCAGTCTGTGAAAGAAGGTCCACAAGAAACATACTGCTAATTACTCCATATGTGCCTTATTTACTATTTGTCTGAATGAGTAGCTGTATGAAATAGACTCCTCATTATTCTCCATGTGTGCATTATTGGAAAAGGTTCTGTATGAGGGTCCATGCCAAATAGACTCCAGACACTCTCCCATGTGTGTATTCCTCAGCAATACCCAGAATTAGAGTTCATATGAAATAGACTCCTGACAACTACCCATGTGTGTATCATTCATTAAAACACTTAATGCGTGGCTATCTTAAACAGCATCATGATTACTCCAGAGCAGTGCATTATTCTCTGAAACTTTGAATGACATGCCATGTAAATAAATACCTGACTATTGCTCCATTGTGAATTATTCAAAAAGGTTCTAAATGATTTTTAATATAAAATAGAATCCTGAAAATTCCCAGGTGTGTATTATTCAGGAAAGAACAGAATGAGGGTCCATATAAAAAATGCTCGACTATTACACTGGTGTGCATTATTCACTGAAGCTCTACATGTGTGTCTACATAAAGTAGACTTTTAACTCTTTCCAAGGTGTGTATTATTGAATGAGACTCTGACTAAGTGGGCATAAAACAGAGACTCTTGTGTATTGCCCAGGTGTTCATTACTTACAGACACTCAGAATGTGTAACCATTTGAAGTAGACCCTTGACTATTTCTGATGGGAGTATTATTCACAGTCTTTTCACGAGTGGCCATGTGGAAGAGATTCGTGAATTATCAAATATACATACTTTTTCTTGTAGAACTGAAAGAGTGGCCTTATGAAATAGACCCCATTTGACTCCACAGGTGTGCTCGATTCTTGGTCTCTCCAAACAAATCATCATATGAAATAGAGTAATTATTATTTCCCACATTTACAGTTTTTGAAGAAGTTCTTTTTGAGTGTCCATATCAAATGGTCTCCTGACTATCACATATGAGTGTATCATTTACAGAGTTGCATAATTTGGGGATACCTGAAAAAGGGCACTGAATGCTTTATAGTGGTTAATTATCCACTGAAGCTCTGAATGATAGACCATATGAAATAGACTCCTTACAAGTGCGCCACTGTGCATTATTCCTTAATACTGTGATTGAGTGGCCATATGACCTGGACTCTGACTATTCCGAATGTGTATATTCTTCAGTGAGTTTCTGAATGAGTAACCACATAACATAGACTGCTTCCTCTACTATTTTGACTATTTCTCAGCTGTGCTCCTTCCACTGAGTCACTGGGTGAACGGTCTCTTCAAATAGTATCCAGACTGTTCTGCATGTTTGCATTCTTCAGTGAGTCTCTGAAGAAGTGGATATAAATAATAGAATCCTGAGTATTTTTCAGATATATATGATTCTTCCCTGAGGTACTGAAGAAGTGGCCATATGAAATGCACTCCTGACTTTTCCATACATCTCTATTACTCTGTTAGGCTCTGAATAAGTGGCCATAAAATAGAGACTCCTGAATATTCCCCAGGCATGAGTTTGTACATTCAGCTCTAAATTGTTGGCTATAGGACATAGAATTTTGACTTATACCATGGTGTATGCCAATCAGTTTGGCTTTGAACATGTGGCTATAATAAATGGACTTTTGACTAAAATACATATATTCCTTATTCAGTGAAGCTCAGAAATAAATGCCATATAAAGTAGCGTCCTGAGTATTCCCCAGGTATGTACTATTCACTGAGGCTCTGAACCTTTGGCCATGTGAAATTGTTTCTTGACTAGTCCACATTTGTGTATTATTGACTCTGACTCTGAATATTTGGGCATATGAAATAGAAAATGTACTATTCAAAAGTTGTGTATTACTCACTCAGGGTTTAATTTTGTGGACATATAAAATAGACTAGTGTCTATTAAACAAGTGTGCATTATTCCCTGAGGCTTTAAATGAGAGGCTGTATAAAGTAGACTCCTAACACTTTCTCAGGTGTATATTACTCAGTGAGGCCCTTCTTGTGTGACCATATAAAACAGGATGTTGTCAATCTTAAATAATTGAACTATTCATGAAATCTCTGAACGAGTGTCTATATGAAATAGTGACCTGAGTACTTTACATTTGTTCATTATTCACAGAGGTTACAAGTAAGTGGCCATATGAAATGGAATCATGACTAATCCACACATCAATCATCCACTGAGGCTATGAATGTGTTTCCAGTTGAAATAGACTCTTGGCTACTCCACAGGTGTGCATTATTAATGGAGGCTCTAAATGAATTTTTATCGAAAATAAACTCTTAATTATTTTTTGTGTGTATTATTCAGTGAGGCTCAGATCACGTGGCCATATTAATTAGATATTTTACTATAGCAAGGTTTTGTCTTATTCACTGAGGCTCTGAATATGTGACTACGTAAAATAGACCTCTGACTACCACACATTATTAAATGGCATTCCGAATGAGGAGCCCCATGAAAACGTCTCCCGACTATTCCACAGGTGTGCATTATTTAGTGAGATTTTGAATGATGGGAGAAAAGTAAATCCTGAGTATTTCCCCAGGTGTGTACATTTAGTGAGGCTCTCAATGTGGGTCCATAGGAAGAGGTCTTCTGAATACGCCGCAGGTGTGCATTATTCAGTGATTCTCTGAATGAGTGCCTAAAAAAAATAGACTCCAGATGATATTACCACTGTGTAATATTCAGTCAGGCTGTGAAAGAGGGTCCATAGGAAACAGACTTCTAATTACTCCACATGTTCTTTATTTAGTATTTGTCTGAATGAGTAGCCATATGAAATAGACTCCTCATAATTCTCCATGTGTGCATTATTTGAACAGGTTCTGTATGAGGGTCCATGCCAAGTAGACTCCAAACCCTCTCCCATGTGTGTATTTCTCAGCAATACCCAGAGTTAGACTTTATATGTAATAGACTCCTGACTACTACCTAGGGGTGTATCATGCAGGAAGGTACTTAATGCATGGCTATCTTCAACAGCAACCTGATTACTTTATAGCAGTTCATTATTCACTGAAACTTTGAATGACACACCATATAAATTGATACCTGACTATTGCTCCATTGTGAATTATTCATAAAGGTTCTAAATGAGTTTTGATACAAAATAGAATTCTGAGGATGCCCCAGGTGTGTATCATTCAGGGATGAACTGAAAGTGGTGCCATATAAAAAATGTTCGACTATTACTCTGGTGTGCATTACTCACTGAAGCTCTAGATGAGTGTCTACATAAAGTAGACTCTTAAATCTTCCCCAGGTGTGTATTATTGAATGAGACTCTGACTAAGTGGGCATAAAATAGAGACTCTTGTGTATTGCCCAGGTGTCCATTACTTACAGAGACTCAGAATATGTAGCCATTTGAAGAAGACCTTAACTATTTCTGATGGAAGTATTATTCACAGAGTCTTTTCACGAGTGGCCATGTGGAAGAAATTCGTGAATTATCAAATATACATACTTTTTTCTTGTAGAACTGAAAGAGTGGCCTTATGAAATAGACCCCATTTGACTCCACAGGTGTGCTCAATTCTTTGTCTCTCCAAACAAATAATCATATTAAATAAATTAGTGATTATTTCACATATGTGTAGTTTTTGAAGCGGTTATTTATTAGTGCCCATATCAAAAAGTGTCTTGAATATCACATATGAGTGTATCATTTACGGAATAGCATAATTTGGGGATACCTTGAATAGGGCCTGACTACTTTACAGCTGTTTATTATGCACTGAATTTCCGAATGAGAGGCCATATGAAATAGACTCCTTACTAGTGCACCACTGCGCATTATTCCTTAATGCTGTGATTGAGTGGCCATATGACCTGGACTCTGACTAATCCCAATGTGTATATTCTTCAGTGAGTTTCTGATTGAGTAACCACGTAACATAGAGTGCTTCCTCTACTCTTTTGACAATTTTTCAGCTGTGCTTCTTCCACTGAGTCACTGGGTGAGGGTCTTCTCAAATAGAATCCAGACTACTCCCCAAGTTTGCATTCTTCAGTGAGTCTCTAAAAATGTGGATATAAATAATAGAATCCTGAGTATTTTTCAGATATATATGATTCTTCACTGAGATACTGAACAAGCGGCCATGTGAAATACACTTCTGACTTATCCATACATCTCTATTACTCTGTCAGGCTCTGAATCAGTGTCCATAAAATAAAGACTCCTGAATATTCCCCAGGCGTGCGTTTGTACATTCAGCTATAAATTGGTTGCTATACGACATAGAATCCTGACTCATCCGATGCTGTATGACAATCAGTTTGTCTTTGAACATGTGGCTATAGAAAATAGAATTTTGACTAAAATACAGGTGTTCCTTATTGAATGAAGCTCAGAGTTAAATACCATATAAAATAGCGTCCTGAGTATTCCCCAGGTATGTACTATTCACTGAGGTTCTGAACCTTTGGCCATGTGAAATTGTTTTCTGACTAGTCCACAGTTGTGTATTATTGACTCTGACTCTGCATATTTGGGCATATGAAATAAACAAGTTACTATTCCAAAGTTGTGTATTACTCACTCAGGATTTAATTTTGCGGACATATAAAATAGACTAGTGTCTATTCCACAAGTGTGCATCATTCCCTGAGGCTGTATATTAGAGGCTATATAAATTAGACTCCTAACACTTTCTCAGGTGTGTATTACTTAGTGAGGCTCTTCTTGTGTGACCATATAAAACTGGAGATTGTCAAATCTCTGAACGAGTGTCTATATGAAATAATGACCTGAGTACTTTACATTTGTTCGTTATTCACAGAGGTTACAAGTAAGTGGCCATATGCAATGGAATCGTGACTAATCCACACATCCATTATCCACTGAGGCTATGAATGTGTTTTCAGTTGAAATAGACTCTTGGCTACTCCACAGGTGTGCATTATTCATTAAGGCTCTAAATGAATGTTTATCGAAAATAAAATCTTAATTATTATCTTGTGTGTATTATTCAGTGAGGTTCAGAACCCGTGTCCATATTAATTAGATTCCTTACTATAGAAAGGATTTTTCTTATTCACTGAGGCTCTGAATATGGGTCTATATGAAATAGACCTCTGACTACAGCACGTTATTCAATGACATTCCGAATGAGCAACCACATGAAAATGTCTCCTTACTATTCCACAGGTGTGCATTATTTAGTGAGATTCTGAATGATGAGAGATAAGTATATCCTGAGTATTTCCTTAGGTGTGTACATTTAGTGAGGCTCTCGATGTGTGGCCATAGAAAAAAGACTTCTGAGTACTTCACAGGTGTGCATTATTAAGTGTTTCTCTGAATAAGTGCCTATAAAAAATAGACTCCAGATGATATTACCACTGTGTAATATTCAGTCAGGCTGTGAAAGAGGGTCCAGAGGAAACAGACTTTTAATTACTTCACATGTGCCTTATTTACTATTTGTCTTAATGAGTAGCCATATGAAATAGACTCCTCATTATTCTCCATGTGTGCATTATTCAAACAGGTTCTGATTGAGGTTCCATGCCAAGTAGACTCCAGACACTCTGACATGTGTGTATTTCTCAGCAATACCCAGAATTAGAGTTCATATGAAATAGACTCCTGACTACTACCCAGGTGTGTATTATTCAGGAAGGCACTTAATGCATGGCTATCTTAAACAGTATCCTGATTACTCCATAGCAGTTCATTATTCACTGAAACTTTGAATGACACGCCATATAAATAGATACCTGGCTATTGCTCCATTGTAAATTATTTTAAAGCTTCTAAATGAGTTTTAATATAAAATAGAATTCTGATTATTCCCCAGGTGTCTATCATTCAGGGAGAAACAGAATGTGGGGCTATATAAAAAATGCTCAACTATTACAATGGTGTACATTATTCACTAAATCTCTAGATGAGTGTCTACATAATGTAGACTCTTAACTTTTTCCCAGGTGTGTATTATTGAATGAGACTCTGATGAAGTGGGCATAAAACGGAGACTCTTGTGTATTTCCCAGGTGTTCATTACTTACAGAGACTCAGAATGTGTAGCCATTTGAAGTAGACCCTTGACTATTTCTGATGGAAATATTATTCACAGAGTCTTTTCACCAGTGACCATGTAGAAGAGATTCGTGACTTATCAAATATACATAATTTTTCTGTAATACTGAAAGAGTGGCCTTATGAAATAGATCCCATTTGACTCCACAGGTGTGCTCTATTCTTTGTCTCTCCAAACGAATCATCATATAAAATAGAATAATTATTATTTTCCATATGTGAAGTTTTTGAAGAGTTTCTTTATGAGTGTCCATATCAAATAGTCTCCTGACTATCACATATGAGTGTATCATTTATGGAGTTGCATAATTTGGGATACCTCAAAAAGGGCGCTGACTACTTTACAGCTGTTTATTATGCACTGAAGCTCTGAATGGGAGGCCATATGAAATAGACTACTTACTAGTGCGCCACTGTGCATTATTCCTTAATGCTGTGATTGAGTGGCCATGTGACCTAGACTCTGACTATTCCCAATGTGTACATTGTTCAGTGAGTTACTGAATGAGTAACCACGTAAAATAGACTGATTCCTCTACCCTTTTGACTATATTTCAGCTGTGCTTCCTCCAAACAAATCATCAGAGCCTCAGTGAATAGTACATACCTGGAGAATACTCAGGACGCTATTCTATACGACATTTAACTCTGAGCTTCATTCAATAAGGAACACCTGTATTTTAGTCATAATTCTATTTTCCATAGCCACATGATCAAAGCCAAACTGATTGGAATACACCATGAGATGAGTCAGGATTCTATTTCGTATAGCCACCAATTTAGAGCTGAATGTAAAAACGCCCGCCTGGGGAATATTCAGGAGTCTCTTTTTTATGGCCACTGCTTCAGAGCCTCACAGAGTAATAGAGACCTATGGAAAAGTCAGGAGTGTATTTCACATGGCCACTTGTTCAGTACCTCAGTGAAAGATCATATATATCTGGAAAATACTCAGGAATCTATTATTTATATCCACTTCTCGAGAGACTCACTGAATAATGCAAACATGCGGAATAGTCTGGATACAATTTGATGAGACCGTTCACCCAGTGACTCAGTGGAAGAAGCACAGCTAAGATATAGTCAAAAGAGTAGAGCAAGAAGTCTATTTTACATGGTTACTCATTCAGAAACTCACTGAAGAATGTACACATTGGTAATAGTAAGAGTCCAGGTCATATGGCCACTCAATCACAGCATTAAGGAATAATGCACGGTGGTGCACTAGTAAGGAGTCTTTTTCATATGGCCTCTCATTCAGAGCTTCAGTGCATAATAAACAGCTGTAAAGTAGTCAGCGCCCTTTCTTAGGTATCCACAAATTATGCAACTACATAAATGATACACTCATATGTGATAGTCAGGAGACTATTTGATATGGACACTCATATAGAAACTCTTCAAAAACTTCACATATGGGGAATAATAATTATTCTATGTTATATGATGAATTTTTTTGGAGAGGCAAAGAATAGAGCACACCTGTGGAGTCAAATTGGGTCTATTTCATAAGGTCACTCTTTCAGTTTTACAGGAAAAAATATGTATATTTGATAAATCACGGATCTCTTCCACATGGCCACCCGTGGAAAGACTCTGTGAATAATATTCCCATCAGAAATAGTCAAAGGTCTACTTCAAATGGCTACGCATTCTGAGTCTCTGTAAGTAATGAATACCTGGGCAATACACAAGTGTCTCTATTTTACACCCACTTCGTCAGAGTCTCATTCAATAATACACACCTGGGGAAAAGTTAAGAGTCTACTTTATGTAGACACTCATCTAGAGATTTGGTGAATAATGCACACCAGTGTAATAGTCGAGAATTTTTTATATGGCCGCACATTGTGTTCCTCCCTGAATGACAGACACCTGGGGAATCATCAGAAATCTATTTTATTTTAAAACTCATTTAGGACCTTTTCGAATAACTCACAATGAAGCAATAGTCAGGTATCAATTTATATGGCCTGGCATTCAAACTTTCAATGAATAATGAACTGCTGTGGAGAAATCAGGATGCTGTTTAAGATAGCCATGCATTAAGTGCCTTCCTGAATGATACACCCCTGGGTAGTAGTCAGGAGTCTATTTCATATGAACTCTAATTCTGGATATTGCTGAGAAATACACACATGGGAGAGTGTCTGGAGTCTATTTGGCATAGCACCTCATTCAGAACCTGTTCGAATAATGCACACATGAAGAATAATGAGGATTCTATTTCATATGGCTACTAATTCAGACAAATAGTAAATAAGGCACACGTGGAGCAATTAGAAGTCTCTTTCCTACGGACCCTCTTACACAGCCTGACTGAATATGACACAGTGGTAATATCATCTGGAGTCTATTTTTCATAGAAACATATTCAGATAATCACTTAATAATGCACACCTGTGGAGTACTCAGAAGTCTTTTTTTCCGATGGCCACACGTTGAGAGCCTCAATAAATGTACACACCTGGAGAAATACTCAGGATTTACTTTTCTCCCATCATTCAGAGTCTCACTAAATAATGCACACCTGTGGAATAGTCAGGAGACATTTTCATGTGGCTGCTCATTCGGAATGTCATTGAATAATGTGTTGTACTCAGAGGTCTATTTTATATAGACACATATTTAGAGCCTCAGTAAATAAGACAACACTTTGCTATAGTAAGGAATCTAATTAATCTGGTCATGTGTTCTGAGCCTCATTGAATAATACACACTAGGAAAATAATAAAGAGTTTATTTTTTTGATAAATATTCATTTAAAGCCTAAATGAATAATGCACACCTGTGGAGTAGCCAAGAGTCTATTTCAACTGGAAACACATTCATAGCCTCAGTGGATGATGGATGTGTGGATTAGTCACGATTCCATTTCATATGGCCACTTACTTGTAACCTCTGTGAATAATGAACAGATGTAAAGTACTCAGGTCACTATTTCATATAGACACTCGTTCAGAAATTTCCTGAATAGTACAATTATTTAAGATTGACAACCTCCTCTTTCATAGGGTCGCACTAGAACCTCACTGAGTAATACACACCTGAGGAAGTGTTAGGAGTCTACTTTATATAGCCTCTCATTTACAGCCACAGGGAATGATGCACACTTGTGGAATAGACACTACTGTATTTTATATGTCTGCAAAATTAAACCCTGAGGGAGTAATACACAACTTTGGAATTGTAACTTGTTTATTTCATGTGCCCAAATATTCAGAGTCAGAGTCAATAATACACAACTGTGTACTAGTCAGGAAACAATTTCACATGGCCAAAGGTTCAGAACCTCAGTGAATAGTACATACCTGGGGAATACTCAGGACGCTATTTTATATGGCATTTAACTCTGAGTTTCATTTAATAAGGAACACCTGTATTTTGTTCATAATTCTATTTTCCATAGCCACATGATCAAAGCCAAACTGATTGGCATACACCATGGGATGAGTCAGGATTCTATTTCATATAGCCACCAATTTAGAGCTGAATGTAAAAACGCCTGCCTAGGGAATATTCAGGAGTCTCTTTTTTTATGGACACTGCTTCAGAGCCTCACAGAGTAATAGAGACCTATGGAAAATCAGGAGTGTATTTCACATGGCCACTTGTTCAGTACCTCGGTGAAGAATCATATATATCTGGAAAATACTCAGGATTCTATTATTTATATCCAATTCTTGAGAGACTAACTGAATAATGCAAACTTGTGGAATAGTCTGGATACTCTTTGATGAAACCGTTCACCCAGTGACTCAGTGGAAGAAGCACAGCTGAGATATAGTCAAAAGAGTAGAGCAAGCAGTCTATTTGACATGGTTACTCATTCAGAATCTCACTGAAGAATGTACACATTGGGAATAGTCAGAGTCCAGGTCATATTGCCACTCAATCACAGCATTAAGGAATAATGCACAGTGGTGCACTAATAAGGAGTCTATTTCATATGGCCTCTCATTCAGAGCTTCAGTGTATAATAAACAGCTGTAAAGTAGTGCCCTTTTTTAGGTATCCCCAAATTATGCAACTCCATAAATGATACACTCATATGTGATAGTCAGGAGACTATTTGATATGGACACTCATAAAAAACCTCTTCAAAAACTGCATATATTGGGAATAATAATTATTCTATTTTATATGATGATTTGTTTGGAGAGACAAAGAATAGAGCACACCTGTGGAGTCAAATGGGGTCTATTTCATAAGGCCACTCTTTCAGTTTTACAGGAAAAAATATGTATATTTGAAAATTCACGAATCTCTTCCACAAGGCCACTCGTGAAAAGACTCTGTGAATAATATTTTCATCAGAAATAGTCAAAGGTCTACTTCAAATGGCTACACATTCTGAGTCTCTGTAAGTAATGCACACCTGGGCAATACACAAGAGTCTCTATTTTATGCCCAGTTAGTCAGAGTCTCATTCAATAATATACACGTGGGGAAAAGTTAAGAGTCTACTTTATGTAGACACTTATCTAGAGATTTAGTGAATAATGCACACCAGTGTAATAGTCGAGCATTTTTTATATGGCCCCACATTCTGTTCCTCCCTGAATGATAGACACCTGGGGAATCATCAGAATTCTGTTTTATATTAAAACTCATTTAAAACCTTTTTGAATAATTCACAATGGAGCAATAGTCAGGTATCTATATGGCGTGTCATTCAAAGTTTCAGTGAATAATGAACTGCTATGGAGTAATCAGGATGCTGTTTTAGATAGCAACGCATTAAGTGACTTCCTGAATGATACACCCCTGGGTAGCAGTCAGGAGTCTATTTCATATGAACTCTAATTCTGGGTATTGCTGAGAAATACACACATGGGAGAGTGTCTGGAGTCTACTTGGTATGGAACCTCATTCAGAACCTGTTCGAATAATGCACACATGGAGACTAATCAAGAGTTTATTTCATATGGCTACTCATTCAGAAAAATAGTAAATAGGGAACATGTGGAGTAATTAGCAGTCTGTTTCCTATGGACCCTCTTTCACAGCCTGACTGAATATTACACAGTGGTAATATCATCTGGAGTCTATTTTTTTTAGGCACTCATTCAGAGAATCACTTAATAATGCACAGCTGTGGAGTACTCAGAAGTCTTTTTTTTATGGCCACACATTGAGAGCCTCACTGAATGTACACATCTGGGAAAATACTCAGGATTTACTTCTCTTTCATCATTCAGAATCTCACTAAATAAAGCACACCTGTGGAATAGTCAGGAGACATTTTCATGTGGCTGCTCATTCGTAATGTCATTGAATAATGTGCTGTATTCAGAGGTCTATTTCATATAGACACATATTCAGAGCCTCAGTGAATAAGACAAAACCTTGTTATAGTAAGAAATCTAATTAATATGGCCACGTGTTCTGAGCCTCACTGAATAATACACTCCAGGGAAATAATTAAGAGTTTATTTTTGATAAACATTCATTTAGAGCCTCAATGAATAATGCACACCTGTGGAGTAGCCAAGAGTCTATTTCAACTGGAAACACATTCATAGCCTCAGTGGATGATGGATGTGTGGATTAGTCATGATTCCATTTTATATGGCCACTTACTTGTAACCTCTGTGAATAACGAACAAATGTAAAGTACTCAGGTCACTATTTCATATAGACACTCGTTCAGAGATTTTCTGAATAGTACAATTATTTAAGATTGACAACATCCTGTTTCATATGGTCGCACAAGAAGAGCCTCACTGAGTATTACACACCTGAGGAAGTGTTAGGAGTCTACTTTATATAGCCTCTCATTTACAGCCTCAGGGAATGATGCACACTTGTTGAATAGACACTAGTCTATTTTATATGTCCGCAAAATTAAACCCTGAGTGAGTAATCCACAACTTTGGAATAGTAACTTGTTTATTTCATGTGCCCAAGTATTCAGAGTCAGAGTCAATAATACACAACTGTGGACTAGTCAGGAAACAAATTCACATGGCCAAAGGTTCAGAGCCTCAGTGAATAGTACATACCTGGGGAATACTCAGGACGCTATTTTATATGGCATTTAACTCTGAGCTTCATTCAATAAGGAATACCTGTATTTTAGTCATAATTCTATTTTCCATAGCCACATGATCAAAGCCAAACTGATTGGCATACAACATGGGATGAGTCAGGATTCTATTTCGTATAGCCACCAATTTAGAGCTGAATGTACAAACGCACACCTGGGGAATATTCAGGAGTCTCTATTTTATGGCCACTGCTTCAGAGCCTCACAGAGTAATAGAGACCTATGGAAAAGTCAGGAGTTTATTTCACATGGCCATTTCTTCAGTACCTCAGTGAAGAATCGCAGAACCAAAAACAAAAACCACCTGATTATCTCCATTGATGCAGAGAATGCCTTTGACAAAATTCAAGAACCCTTTATGCTAAAAACCCTCTATAAACTCCGTACTTATGAAATGTATCTAAATTCACAATGGAGCAATAGTCACAATGGCACATATGGGGAATAATAATTATTCTATTTTATCTGATGATTTGTTTGCTAGCTGGATGTCTTAGAAATTACTTGATTTGTATTAATATGAGTCTATTTTCTCTGTTGCAAAATTATCATAACACAAAAATCACAGTGTTTAATTCGCTATTAAATGTAAATGAGAACATACTGTAAAGGCCCAGGGAAATCATTGTGTAGCCAATGCATCTCCTGAAGCACTTAAAAACAGTTATACAGGCCAGGCGTGGTGGCTCATGCCTGTAATCCCAGCACTTTGGGAGGTTGAGCCTGGCGGATCAAAATGTCAGGAGTTTGAGACCAGCCAGGCCAATACAGTGAAACCCTGTCTCTACTAAAAAATATACAGCTGATCTGGTGTTGGGCACAGGTAGCCCCAGCTACTTGTGAGGCTGTGTCAGGAGAATTTCTTAAATCTGGGAGGCGAAGGTTGCAGGGAGCTGAGATCATGCCATTACACTTTAGCTTGAGTGAGAGAGCAAGACTCTACCCACCCCCCCACACAGAAAAAAAAAAAGAAAGAAAAAGAACGTTAAGTCCCAAAATCCAACCCTGCCCTCAAACTTATATTGGGGTTCATGGGTGCCCTCAGTTCCCCTGAGAGGATTCTATTATTTATATCCACTTCTTGAGAGACTCACTGAATAATGCAAACATGTGGAATAGTCTGGATACTATTTGATGAGACCGTTCACCCAGTGACTCAGTGGAAGAATCACAGCTGAGATATAGTCAAAAGAGTAGAGGAAGCAGTCTATTTTATGTGGTTACTCATTCAGAAATTCACTGAAGAATGTACACATTGGGAATAGTCAGAGTCCAGGTCATATGGCCACTCAACCACAGTGAGAGCAATCAGCAAAAAATAAAAATAAATAAACAAGTAAAGTACTCCTGAGTATTTCTCCAGGTGTGTATATACAGTGAGGCTCTCAATGTGTGGCCATAGGAAAAAGACTTCTGAGTACTCCGCAGGTGTGCATTATTCTCCATGTGTGCATTATTCGAACAGGTTCTGAATGAGGTGCCATGCCAAATAGACTCCAAACACTCTCCCATGTGTGTATATTTCAGCAATACCCAGAATTAGAGTTCATATGAAATAGACTCCTGACTACTACCCAGGTGTGTATCATTCAGGAAGGCACTTAATTCGTGGCTATCTTAAACAGCATCCTGATTACTCCATAGCAGTTCGTTATTCACTGAATCTTTGAATGACATGCCATATAAATAGATACCTGACTATTGCTCCATTGTGTAAATTTGTGTACATCCTCTGTAGATTCTGGACATTAGTCCTTTGTCAGATGGATAGATAGCAAAATTTTTCTCCCATTCTTCAAGTTGCCTGTTCACTCTGATATAGTTTCTTTTGTTATGCAGAAGCTCCTTAGTTTAATAAGATCCCATTTGTGAATTTTGACTGTGTTGTCATTGATTTTGGTGTTTTAGTCATTATATCTTTGCACATTCCTATGTCCCAAATGGTATTGCCTAGGTTTTCCTCCAGGGTTTTTCTTTTCTTTTTCTTTCTTTCTTTTTTTTTTTTTTTTTTTGGTTAATCACTTTAGGTTTTACTTTTAAGTCTTTAATCCATTTTGAGTTACTTTTAATATAAGGTGTAAGAAAGAAATCTAGTTTCAGCTTTCTGAATATGGCTAGCCAGTTTTCCCAAAATCATTTATTAAATAGGAAATCACTTCCTCATTGTTTGTTTTTGTCAGGTATATCAAAGATCAGATGGTTTTAGATGTGTTGTGTTATTTCTGAGGCCTCTGTTTTGTTCCATTGGTCTACATGTCTCTTTTGGTACCAGTGCCATGCTCTTTTTGTTACTGTAACCTTGTAGTACAGTTTAAAGTTTGGTAGCATAATGCCTCCAACTTTGTTCTTTTTTCTTAGGATTGTCTTCACTATGTGGGCTCTCTTTTATTTCCATAGAAAATATAGTTTTGTTCAATTCTGTAAAGAAAGTCAATGATTGCTTGATGAGCATTTCATTGAATCTATAAATTACTTTGTGCAATATAGCCATGTTCACAATATTGATCTTTCCTATCCATGATCAAGAAATGTTTTTCCATTTGTTTGTGTCTGCTGACTTCTTTAAATAATGGTTTGTAGTACTTCTTGTAAAGGTCTTTCACATTCTTTGTAAGTTATATTTCTTAGTATTTTATTCTCTTTGTATAAAGCAATTGTGAAGGGAAGTTCACTCAAATTGGCTGTTTGTTATTGGTGTTTAGATATGCTTATAACTTTGCACATTGATTTTGTATCCTGAGACACTGCTTAAGTTGCTTATCAACTTAAGGAGATTTTGGACTGACATCATGGGATTTCTAAACATACAATCATGCCATCTGGAAAGAGAGAGAATTTGACATCCTCTTATCCTAAAGGAATATACTTTATTTCTTTCTTTTGTCTGATTGCCCTGGCCAGAAATTCCAATATTATGCTAAATAGGAGTGGTGAGAGAAGGCATCCTTGTCTTGTGACAGTTTTCAAAGGAAGTGCTTCGAGTTTATGTCCAATTATTATGATATTGGCGGTGGGTTTCTCATCAATAGCCCTTGTTATTTTTAAATACGTTCCATCAATACTTAGTTTCTTGAGAATTTTTAGCATGAAATGCTGTTGAATTTTGTCAAAGGCCTTTTCTACATCTGTTGATATAATCATGTGGTTTTTGCCATTGGTTCTGTTTATGTGATAAATTACATTTATTGATTTGTGTATGTTGATCTAGCCTTCTATTCCAGAGATAAAGCTGACTTGATCATGGTAGATAAGCTTTTCAGTTTGCCAGTATTTTATTGAGAATTTTTGCTTCAATGTTCATCAGAAATATTAGCCTAAAATTTTCTTTCTTTTTTTTTTTTTCTTTGTTGTGTCTGTCAGGTTTGGTTATCAGGATGATACTGGCTTCATAAAATGAGTTAGAAAATGTTGTCTCTTTCTCTATTGCTTGAAATAGTTTCAGAAGAAATAATACCAGTTTCTCGTTATACCTCTGGTAGAATTTGGCTATGAATCCATCTGGTCCTGAATTTTTTTTGGTTGGTAGGCTGTTCATTGCTGCCTCAATTTCAGAATATGTTATTAGTCTTTTCAGAGATTCTATTTCTTCATTGTTCCATCTTGAAAGGGTGTATGTTTCTAGGAATTTATTCATTTCTTCTAGATATTCTACTTTGTTAGCGTAGAGGTGGTTACTGTACTCTCTGATGGTAATTTGTATTTTCTGTGGGATTGATGGTGATATCCCATTTATCATTTTTTATTGTGTCTATTTAATTCTTCTCTTTTTTTTCTACTTTGTTGATCTTTTCCAAAAACCAGCTCCTGGATTCATAGATTTTTGAAAATTTTTTTCCCCCTCTATCCCCTTTAGTTCCATTCTGATCTTAGTTATTTCTTGTTTATTGCTAACTTTTGAATTTGCTTGTTCTTGCTTCTCTGGTTTTTTTCAATTATGATTTTAGGGTCTCAATTTTAGATCTTTCCTGATTTCTCTTGTAGTTATTTAGTGCTATAAATTTCCCTCTACACACTGCTTTAAAAATGTCCCAGAGATTCTGTTATATTGTGTCTTTATTCTCACTGATTTCAGAGAACATCTTTATTTCTGCCTTAATTTTTTTGGAGTGTTTTATTTTCAATTACATCATTAATTTTAAAATAAGTGCAATGTGGTGCTGAGAAGAATTTATATTCTGTTAATTTGGGATGGGGAGTTCTGTAGATGTCTGTTAGGTCCACTTGTTCCAGAGCTGAGTTCAAGTCCTGGATATCCTTTTTAAGTTTCTGTCTCATTGATCTATCTAATGTTGTCAATGGGGTGTTAAAGTCTCCCGCTATTATTTTGTGTGAGTCTACGTCTCTTTGTAGGTCTCAAAGACCATGCTTTATGAATCTGTGTGCTCCTGTATTGGGTGCATATATATTTAGGATAGTTATTTTTGCATTGATTCTTGCATTATGATGTAAAGCCCTTCTTTGTCTTTTTTTTTTTTGTATTTGTTGGTTTAATGTCTTTTTTATGAGTGACTAGAATTGCAACCCCTGTGGTTTTTTTTTCTTTCCATTTGCTTGGTCAATATTTCTCCATTCCTTTATTTTGAGCCTATGTGTGTTTTTGTACTAGATGGGTCTCCTGAATACAGCACACCAATGGGTCTTGACTGTTTATTTAATTTGCCAGTCTGTGCTTTTTAATTGGCCATTTAAATTTGAGTAATATAACAATGTGTGAATTTGATTTTGTTATTATGATGCTAGCTGGTTATTTTGCTCATTAGTTGGTGCAGCTTCTTCATATTATCAATGGCTTTACAATTTGGTATGTTTTTGCAATTGCTGGTATCAGTTATTCCTTCCCATGTTTAGTGTTTTCTGCAAAAGCTCTTGTAAGAAAGGCCTGGTGGTGGCAAATCTTCTCAGCATTTGCTTGTATGTAAAGAATTTTATTTCTACTTGTAAAGCTTAGTTTGACTGGGTATGAAATTCTAGGTTGAAAATTCTTTTAAGAATGTTGACTATTGGCCCACACCCTGTTCTGGCTGGTAGGGTTTCTGCAAAGATATCTGCTGTTAGTCTTATAAGCTTCCCTTTGTGAGTGACCCAATGTTTCTCTCTTGCTGCCCTTAGCATTTTTTCCTTCATTTCAACCTTGGTAAGTCTGATAATTATGTGTCTTGGGGTTGCTCTTCTTGAGGAGTATATTTGTGGTGTTCTCTGTGTTTCCTGAATGTGAATATTGGGCTGTCTTGCTAGGTTGGGGAAGTTCTCCTGGATAAGATGTTGAAGCGAGTTTTCAAACTTGGTTCCATTCTTCCCATCACTATCATGTTCACCAATCAAATGTAGATTTGGTCTTTTCACAGAGTTCCCTAGTCCTTCAGATCTTTGTTTGTTTCTTTTCCCTTTTCTCCAATCCTTTCTTGGAGGCTTTGTTTCTTTTCACCTTTCTCTAATCTTGTTTTCCCACTTTATTTCATTGTGTTGATCTTCAATCTCTGATATCCATTCTTATGCTTGATTGCTTTTGCTATTTATAATTGTGTATGCTTCATGAAGTTCTTATGCTGTGTTTTACAGCTCCATCAGGTCATTTTTGTACTTCTCTAAACTAGTTATTCTAGTTAGTAATTCATCCAGCCTTTTTTCAAGGTTCTTAGCATTTTTGTATTGGGTTAAAACATGCCCCTTTATCTTGGAAGAGTTTGTTCTAACCCGCTTCTAAAGCCTACTTCTGTCAGTTTTCAAATTCATTATTTATCCAGTTTTGTTCCCTTTCTGGTGAAAAGTTGTGATATTTTGTGGGATAAGAGGCATTTTAGTTT
Organism: Saguinus oedipus; assembly: GCA_031835075.1. Lineage (NCBI taxonomy): Eukaryota > Metazoa > Chordata > Mammalia > Primates > Cebidae > Saguinus > Saguinus oedipus. The sequence continues at coordinate 25,624,371 of CM063171.1, forward strand.
TTGGAATTTTCAGCCTTTTTGCTCTGGTTTCTCCCCATTATCATGGAAGTCTTTGACGTTGGTGACCTTTGGATGGGCTCTCTGAGTAAACATCATTTTTGTTGATGTTTATATTATTCCTTTCTGTTAGCTTTCTTTCTAACAGTCAGGCCCCTCTCTTCCAGGTCTGCTGGAGGTTCACCTTAGATCCCATTTGCTTTGGTAACATGAGCAGAGGCTCTAGAACAGCAAAAATTGCTTGCTGCCTGTTTCTTCCTCTGGAAGATTTGTTCCAGAGGTGCACCCACCAGATACCAGCCAGAGATTGTTATGAGGTGTCTTTCAGCCCCTACTGGGAGGTGTCTCCAAGTCAGGATACACAAGGTTCAGGGATCCATTTGATGTGGCAGTCTGTCCATTATCAGAGCTTGAACACTGTGCTGAGAGATCTGCTGCTACCTTCAGAGCTTTCAGGCAGAAATGTTTAAATTTGCTGAAGCTACGCCCACAGTTGCCCCTTCCCCCAGGTGCTGTTTCCCTTGGAGATGGTATTATTTATAAGTTCCTGACTAGGGTTGCTGTCTTTTAGAAATGCCCTTCCTGGAGAGGAGGAATCTAGACAGGGAGTCTGGTTGCAGAAGCCTTTCTGAGATGCAGTGAAACACACCCAGTTTGAACTTCCTGGAAGCTTTGGTTACATGATGAGGAAAAAAATGCCTACTCAAGCTTCAGCAATGATGGATTCCCCTACCTTCACCAAACTCAATCATCCCAGATTGACCTCATACTGCTGTGCTGGTAACTAGAATTTCAAGACAGTGGACCTTAGCTTGCTGTGCACTTTGAAGGTGGGACCTGCTAAGTCAGACCACTTGGTTCCCTGTCTTCAGCCCTCCTTCCAGAGCAGTGAAAAATTCTGTCTCACAGGCAATTCAGATGCGCCTGGGGTGTGAAAAAAAAACCTCCTGCCATTAGCTCCATGTCTGCCCAAATGCCTCCTTAGTTTTGTGCTTGAAACCCAGGAACCTGTTAGTGTAGTCACTGGAGGGAATCTCCTAATATGCTGGTTGTAAAGATCATGAAAAAACCACAGTATCTGGACTGGAATGCACTGTTATTTCGGGTAGAGTCTTCCATGGCTTCTCTGGATTGGGGAGAGAAATTCTGGTACTCTTTGTGCTTCCTGTGGGGAGGTGATTTCCTCACTTTGCTTTGGCTTTCTCTTGGTGGGCTGCACCCACTCTCCCAGTCCCAAAGAGATGAACTGTATACCTCAGTTGGAAATGCAGAAATCACCCACCTTCTACATTGATCTTATGGGGAACTGCAAACTGGATCTGTTACTATTCAGCCATTCTGAGATGTGAGAATTTTCCATAGATATTTTTTTTAAATAAAAAGGGAAAAATGTGAATGGAAAATAAATCTTGGGGACCAAAATTATTGAGCTAAAACATCAAGCTGAAAACTGCTTAGGGAAAACCTGCCTTCCATTCTATTCAGAGTCATCCCTGTGCCGAGATAAACTCATATCCGATTGTCTCATTTGGAAAGACCAATCAGAAAAATGAATGCAATCATTTCTCTCTTGTCTACCTATAACCTTGAAGCCTTCTCTCCACTTCAAGTTTTCCCACCTTCACCTCGAATTATCCAATTATTTCAGAATAAACCAATGTAAATCTTACACACATATTTAATTATGTCTTATGTCTTCCTAAAATGTTTAAAACCAAGTTGTGCTCTTGCCACCTTGGCCACAAGTCATTTGGACCTCCTGGGCTGTGTCATAGGTATGCATACTCAACCTTGGCAGAGTAAACTTTCTAAATTAACTGAGACCTGTCTCAGATTTTGGGGTTTACAAACTATACTTCAAGGTGATAGTAACCAAAGCATCATAGTTCTGACACAAAAAATTATTACACAAAACCAACGGAACTGGTTAGAGAAGGTTGTAGGCTGCACTTTTACAACCATCTGATCTTTGACAAAGTCTATCCTTAGAGCAATAGGGAATGGATTCCTATTTAATTAATGGTATTAGGATAACTGATTAGCTATATTCAGAAAATTAAAATTGTATGACTTTTTTTCTAACGCATTAAAAAAAATCAACAAGATGGATTAAAGACCTAAATGTAAAACTTAAAACTAAAAAAACTGTAGACAAAAGCCCAGAATATAGTATTCTGGACATAGGCTGTAGCAAAGGTTTTATGATCAAATGTACCATGTTATCACTTATTTCTGGGTTTTAAAAATCAAAACAATTAAACTCATGAACATAGATGAGGGAAGGATGATAACCAGAGGCTGAGAATGGTAGTGAGAGAGTGAGAAGCATGTGCAAATTATTAGTGGATACAGAAAAAAAAAATAAAACACTGATGACCACAGTCAATAAAAACTTAATAACATATTTGAAAATAACATAAAGCATGTAATTGGAATGTGTGTAACTTAAAGAATGATTGAGGGGATGGATACCCCATTCCCTATGATGTGTTTTTTTTCATATTGCATGCCTCCATATCAAACCATGTCATGTACACCATAAATACTATGTACCCATAAAGTTAAAAATAAAATATAAAAAATTACCATCTTTCTGTGTAGTAAACAGAGTTCCAAATACAAGTCTAGAGATCCCCATGAAACGACATACACTTTTTTCACTTGAAGAGTTTTCTCTTTGTTCTATACATAGGTATTTGTAGAAGTTGAAATTCTGGAACATTGACTTCCAACACAGCAAGATAGTTACACACATAAAATACAAGGACAGAGCAGGACTCGCCAGTGCATTATGTTGAAGAAGTGAGCAAGCCAAATTAAATTTATTTTATAAACTAATTGATTTTAGCTATTGAAAGGTCTGTAGGACATTATCAGAGTTTCTGAAGGACCTATGATTTAGAATGTGAACTTGAATGTGATTGTGATCATTATGCAGTAATTGCTGTAAAAACCCAGGTTGGTGTTGGCCACATAGGACTACAACATTCAGATGGGAGGAATTAAAATGTTTCTTCGACAATTTCCTTTAAAGATGGCAGTAAACTTAGTGCCTTTCAGTGTTCTCCATTTTGCTATAGACTCACAGAGAGTGAGAGACATCTGGCACCTCCACATCACTTCTTTATCACTTCCTTAGCAGCCAAGATCAGCATATCACCCAAAATGAATTCTGGCTGTGGGAGAATATGGCAAACACAGAGTGATATTTGACATTTTGTAATACCTAGGTGAGAGCTTTCTAAGCTCTTCTGAAGTATATGATGCATAAGGTTCATTTCTAAATACTAGAAACATTATGCTGTGAAAGCACAGAATGTCTATAGTTAAGATGATAATGCCATGCAGAAAAATATGGCAATGTCCAGTGTCAGTAGTTTATATTTCCCCATTGTGTCACCAGCCCAATACAAAGTACTGTCAAAATTACACCTAGAGGTGCTAAAAGAAAAATAATCTGAGGAAATGTACACTTTCAGTCTCAAGTTCCAATGATTGGTCATCAAAAAGTGTGTTTTTGTACATCTTGGCTGTCACCTTTACTATGTTGTAGCGGTCTGAGGTGTGAGGGGTGAGCACTGCAGAGTTCTGGTTGTTTTTATGAGGTTTGCTATCATAAACTTTGTCAAAGAAAGTATGCCTGACTACAGAAATAAATATTGTTGCCTGACAATCAATATAGAATCCTGGGTCATACTTCTCTTTACATTTAATAATGGCTTCTGCTAAATTTGTGATATGCTGTGGGATTGTATCAGTTATATCAAACATCTGAAATGTGATGCAAGGCACTTTCATCAAAAATGCTCTAGTCACACCCGAGATGACAAATCCTGGATAGATGTATTCCACGTATCTTACTGTTCTGAAAGCAAGAGCTGTCACGGAATAATCATTTTGGTTTTTAAGGCCAAAAAAAAGAAAAAAAATTCTCATGACACTTTGTTATTAAAATGTGACTCGAATCTCTTTAGATTTTGAATTATCCACAAGAAGAAAACATGATAAAAGTATGTGGTATCAATTTTCATTGTATCACCTGCTTTCATCTCAGAATATTGACTTGATTTTCATATCTGAAACCCAATATGCTTAAAGTCATAAGGCAAACATTTAGCTATTTAAAATATGTTGCCTAGAACGGTTTGTGTGGAGGAAGTTCACCAGGTTTTCAAGCACCTGAATTGGGGACATTTGTTTCCATGTTTTCTAGAAGAAAGTTACCATTATATTTACATGAACACAATCTGTTCTGATCTTCATAGTATGGAACCATATTTGTCTGTAAAGGACTCACACACTTTACACTCCACAGTGGTTTTCTGTAGATGACCTTTATATATGTATCCACTTCCCTCTCCATATTTTTGCCAATCTTTGGAAGAAAACAGCTTTTTCTTCTATCTTTCTGGCTCTGGTGGCCAAGATAAATGCCATTTGCAAGAACAAGTCTAACAGCATTGGATAGATATAATATCCATGCAGTAATCTCTGGATATCTTCACTGAGTGCTTGTTGTTAAGCCATTCCTTAGCTCATCACAGAATGAAAAAAAAAGTCTTCTGCTTGAAAATCAAATATTAAAGTCCAACAGGAAAGAAGCATCCAGAAATTTTATCACTGTTTAAAATCAATTTACACTTACTAGCAACTCTTAAAGACATCTTCTTTCTGTAACTTAAGAATTTACTAGACAGCAACCATATTAAAATTCTTTCAAGGCACCCTGCAGTACTTATGGAATCACATCTTTCTACCTCAACAGAATAATTTTAAATCATGTTTTAAGCCTAACATGACTTGGCAAACTATAAGTCTTCACTTGTATACTCTTTATTGTCATCTTGTAAAATGACATACTACCTGTTTTTGCTAGCAAAAGCCGAGATAATTTACGTTTTTATCATGCTTAATTTACAGAAGTTTTCATTTTCTTTTTTCACCTAGTGGCAAAATTTCATGAGTCTAAAGTATTTAGACTCTCCTCAAATCATTTTTGTAGAGAAATAACACAAAAGCAATAACTTTTTTTTACATCAGCTAGCAGGGAGTAATTCATGTATCAGAACAACCATTTAATTTGTTCTAAGTTATCTGCTGCAATGCTTTCCTAAAAACAGTAGATTTGCTTCTTCATGATGTGCTAGTACATGAACCCAGGTAAAGAAAGAAGTTTGAGACCTCATTTAACATGGGCTTATATTACTTTTCTGGACATTGAAGAAATAATAAAAAACACCATCAAAACTATAAGTTAAAGTGCATTGACTGAATTTTTAAAATAACAATGAGACAAAAATGTCACAATTTAATTATTTTTATTAAAACAAATGTTTTATAATTGTTAATATTTTCAAGAGACAGAGTCACGCTGTTGCCCAGGCTGCAGTGATAGGGTGCAGTGGCTGTTCACTGGCACCATCATTTCACAGTACATCCTTGAACTCCTGGGCTTAAGTAATCTTTCTGCCTCAGCCTCTGGAGTAGCTGGGACTACATTTATGCATTACTGCACCTGGCTTTTGTAATTTTTCCCCAGAGAAAAATAGTCAAACCCTAGTTAAGTTTCTTAATGCGTCAAGCATAAACTATTTTTTTCCTTACCAACTCTGTAATTGATACAACTTGTCATTATTGGATTCACTTTGAGATCCCCAGAAACAGACTCTTACTATGAGTGAAATCACATGAAGATGTTACCCGGGCAATCCTTGGTTGTCTTCGTGGAAGAAATTACACAAAAGACCAATTTGTAAACAAAGAAAAGTTTTATTGGGAAAGTAAAAACACACTCCAAGAGAGGAGGGAGCTGACCCCGCTGGAAATATCCCCATGACATTCTGCATTGTTTTATTGCCTCAGTTGTTCCTGGAAGTTCTCACCAAAGTTTAGGGTATCCTCCCTTAATGTGCTTAATGCACACGCATGGAAAACATTAATCAACACGAATCGTACCTAATCGTGGCACTGCATATTACTACCATCCTGGAAGAGTATAGCAGTCAATTTTGTACTCATTGTGCCTACTCAGCTCATAGGAATTCCCCTTTGCCTCTTTTCCTCATCATGATCTAGTTAACAACATTCTGACAGATTGAAGATGAAGTATTGAGTATCTAAAGAGGTGTTCTGGGGGTTCTTTCCAACGTGGATACCTCCCCCTTGTGCCTGCTCATATCTGACTGTCTACTCCTCTTACATTCTCCCTCAAGTGTTTGGGACCCAGCAATCTTTTGGGAGATGAGGCAGACGTCATTCTCTGTAGCTACTTCCTGCTTAAAAGGGGCAGCTATGGTCTTCAGGGTCCGCCTCCCTTGCTTGCTCTCATGGTGAGGAGGTTTTGACGATTGTTTTCTCTTAGAAGATTTTACTCGTGCTGTTCGGAAGTGACATATAGGGACTTGGTTGTCCTGGAGGGAGAGAAAGAGGTTGATATTCCCATCACAAGACCATTTGAAGTCTGATGGTTTCTAGGTAGGAGGAAATAAACTGAGAAGATTCAGAGACCAAGGCTCAAAAAGGAGAAGAAAAATAGAGACCAGGGGTCCCAGGAAAGGAAAGAGCTATAAGAATGAAGACTAGGTGACACCCCAGCAGAGCCAACACTTAATATCCCTTTACCAAAGATGAGTGTCTTGGTCTATAAGATCTCTAACATACTCCTTGACCTGCTCTGATCTGTTAACAGAAAAATACAAGAATTATGTTAGAAATCTGAAAACTAAAGAAAGAAGATACTGTAACTAACCTTTGACAAGTAGTTCTCCATTCTGATATTTGCAGACAATGAGCTTGACGTAGGAATCCTTAAGTCTTCTCTTGAATTATGCATTCTGTTGAGACCTAAACTGTCATTAAACTTTCCATTGCAAGGTGATTCTAGGACTTTCATTAGTATATGTGGCCAATGAACATCTGGTCATTTCCTTCACTAGAAGTTTGGTAGTAAAATCTGCTAGAATTTTGTTCTGTAAGACTGCAAAAGATAAATGCTGAGTGTTTATTATTTTTCACAAATAATGTCTAAATAATGTGTGTGCTGTTTAAAAAGTCACTAAGAATGAATGAAATATATCACAAATGATGTGTCCCTTTTCCAAGTCCATCTGCCCTGGGCTCCAGCTAGCTTGGAGCTCCAATCACTCTGAGCTCCATTTTCCTCTGAGCATCATCTGCTCAGAGCTCCATCTTACTCTAAGCATCATCTTTTCTGAGCTCCTTCTTATCCAAGCTCCAGCTTGCTCAGAGCTCCAGTCACACTGGGCACTGTCTTGCTGTAAGCATGATCTACTCAAATGGATCAGAGCAATGTTTGGAGTGTCAATCACTCTGAGCTCAATCTTGATGTGAGCATCATCTCTTCTGAGCTCCATCTTACACTGAGCAACATCTGCTGCAAGCTCCATCTTGCTTGGAGGTCATTCTTGCTTTAAACTCTATTTATTCCAAGCTCCATATGCTCCAAGTTCCATCTTGCTCACAGTTCCAATCACTCCAAGTACTATCTTTCTCTGAACACCATCTTCATAGACATTTATCTTATTTGGAGCTTCATCTAGTCAGATCCATTTACTCTAAGCTCCATCTTGCTGGGAGTTCTAATCACTCTATGCTCCATCATGTTGGGAGCTCCAGTCACTCTGGAGCTTAGAGCTCTTTTGCTCTGAGGACTATCTGGTCAAACCTCATCTTACTCTGAGCAACATGTGCTCTGAGGTCCACCTTGCTAGGAGCTGTAGTCACTATGGGTGCCATTTTGCTCTGAGCTCCAAAACCGAGCAACATCTCCAAACTCCATCTTGCTTAGAGCTCAGTTTTTCTCAGAGATCTATCTACTCGAAGCTGAAGCTGCATCTTGCTCAGAGTTCCAATTGTTTAGAGCAATGTTCAGAGTACCAATCACTGTGAGATGCCTCTTACTCTAAGCATTATCTGCTCTGAGGTCCATCTTACAACAGCAACACCTGCTCCAAGCTCCATGTTGTGTGGAGTTCCTTGTTGCTCAGAGGACTATCTGATCTGAGCTCCATATGAATTGAAACTCCAATTACTTCTGAGAGAAGATGGCGCTATAGGAGCAATTCAGGATTGCAGCTCCTGGTGAAAGCGCAGAGGGTGAGTGGAGCCGCATTTCCAGACGGATCTTTATTGCCCACAGACCAGGAGATTCCCAGGTGTAGGAGCCACACAGGCCGCCAGTGCAGCTGTTTCAGCTGGCACGTCCGTTTTGGCCGGCATGGCTGTTTTGGCCAGCACTGCAGCACAGCAGTACTCCGTACAAAATACACTGGTCTGGTTGCCCTGTTTAACCAACAATTTGAGATTTGGAAAGGTTGATGTGCACATTCATCTGATTAAACGGGACTTAAGCAGTAAGACAGGCCAGGAGATTCCTGGGTAGCGACGTTGTTTCAGCCAGAGCAGTGGGTTGCTGCATGGAAAATCACAGAGATCCTGGTGCCCTTTCAGCAGGTGACTGGACACCTGGGAGAGAGTCAACCGTTCAACTTAAAAAACAGGGCTCAGAGGCAGGGATCCAGGTGATCAGGCTCAGTGGGTTCCACCCCCATAAAAACAAACAAAACAGCAATTGGAAACGCTTGGGGTTGAGAGTTTCAAAGCAATCACAGCTGAACCCAGGATGGTGCGCCTCGGTGGAGGAGGGGGCATCTGCCATTACCAAGGCACTCCACCCCTATGGAGGTGCTCTGCCACTGCCAAGGCAACCTGCCATTGCTGAGGCAATGCACCATAACAAAGATAGTCCACCATTACAGAGGCAGGCCACCATTGCCATGGCAGTTCTAACCACACCCATATAAACAGGACTACAGGAAATTACACACAGCAGCAGGGCAGAGCCAATGGCAGCAGGGCAGAGCCCATGGCACCAAGGTGGAGCCCACAGCAACAGAGCAAAGACCACAGCAGCAGGGCAGAGCCCAGAGCAGCTAAGCATAGCCGTGGCAAGCAGGCAGTGACTAGACTGCCTCTGTGCTGGGTAGGATAGTGCAATGGATACTCATAAATAAAGCCCTAACTCCCCAGGTCAGAACACATGAGAAAAAAAGGGGCTTTATGAGTTCTGCTGCAGTAGACTTAAACGTACTTGCCTAGCAGCCCTGAATGAACAAGGGAGCTCACAGCTGAGCACTTGAGCTCCTATAAAGTATAGACTGACTCATCAGGCAGTTTCCTGACCCCTGTATATCCAAAGAGTCACCACACAAAAAACTGATCACACTGACATTTGGCAGGCATCATTCTGAAACAAAGATAGCAGAGGAAGAATCTGGTAGCATCTCTCATTGTTCTGCAGCTGCTACAGGTGTTCCACAGGCAAGCGGAGCCTGGAGTAGACCTCAGCAGTCCTACAGCAGAGGGGCTAGACTGTTAGAAGAAAAACTAAGAAACAGAAATACTTCATAATCAACAATCTGGACGTCCACTCAGAGATCCAATCAGAAAGTCAGCAACTACTCAGACGACAGGTGGAAAAATCCACAAAGATGGAAAGAAACCAGTGGAAAAATGAGGAAAACACCTGAAACCAGACAATCTCACCTCCTACAAGGGACCACAATCCATCACCAGCAAGGGGACAAAGCAGAACAGAGAATGGGTGTGATGAAGTGACAAAATCAGATTTCAGAAGGTGGGTAATAAGAAAATTCCATGAGCTAAAAGAACACGTTCTAACTCAAGGCAAAGAAACTAAAAACCTTGAGAAAAGATTTGAGGAAATGATAACAAGAATGGACAAATTAGAGAGAAATATGAGTGAATTGAAGGAGCTGAAAAACACAACACGAGAACTTCACAAAGCATGCAGAAGTCTCAACAGCCGAATTGACCAAGTAGAAGGAAGCATATCAGAGGTAGAATAGAAACTCAATGAAATAAAACGAGAAGGCAAGACTAGAGAAAGAAGCACAAAAAGGAATGAACAAAGTCTCCAAGAAATGTGGGACTATATGAAGAGACCTAATCTACGTTTGATAGGTGTACCTGAATGTGATGAAGAAAATAAATCCAAGCTGGAAAATACGCCTCAGGATATTATCCAGAAAAATTTCCCCAACCTAGCAAAGCAGACCAACATTCAAGTCCAGGAAATACAGACAACACCAAAAAATATTCCACAAGAAGAGCAAACCCAAGGCACATAATCGTCAGATATCCCAGGGTTGAAATGAAAAAGAAAATGCTAAGGACAGCCAGAGAGAAAGGTCAGGTCACCCACAAAGGGAAGCCCATCAGACTCACAGCAAATCTCTCAGCAGAAAACCTACAAGACACAAGAAAGTGGGGGGCCAATGTTCAACATCCTTAAAGAAAAGAACTCTCAACCCAGAATTTCATATCCAGCCAAACTGAGCTTCATAAATAAAGGAAAAATAAAATCCTTCATGAACAAGCAAGTACTCAGAGATTTTGTCACCACCAGGCCTGCTTTACAAGAGCTCCTGAAAGACGCACTACACATAGAAAGAAACAACCAGTACCAGCCATTGTAAAAGCATACCAAATGCGAAAAACCATCAACAAAATGAAGAATCTGCATCAACTATCTGGAAAAACAGCCAGATGGCATGAAAATGGCAGTATCAAATTCACACATAACAATATAAACCCGGAATGTAAATGGGCTAAATGCACCAATCAAAAAACACAGACTGGCAAATTGGATAAAAAGCCAAAACTTATCGGTGTGCTGTATCCAGGAAACCCATCTCACATGCAAGAATAAGCAAAGGCTCAAAATAAAGGGATGGAGGAAGATTTACCAAGAAAATGAAGAGCAAAAAAAAGCAGAAGTTGCAATTCTCATCTCTGATAAAATAGACTTTAAAGCAACAAAGATCAAAAGAGAAAAAGAAGGACATTACATTATGTTAAAATGATTGATACAACAAGAAGAGCTAATGATTCTAAATATATATGAACCCAATACAGGAACACACGGATACATAAGGTAAGTTTCTAATCACTTACGAAGAGACCAAGACTACCACACAATAATAGTGGGACACTTTAACACTCCACTGTCAATATTAGACAGATCAACCAGACAGAAAATTAACAAAAATATCCAGGGGTTGAACTCAGACCTGGAACAAGCAAACCTGATAGACATTTACAGAACTCTCCACTTCAAATCCAGAAAATATACATTCTTCTCAGCACCACATCACACCTACTCCAAAATTGACCACATAATTGGAAGTAAAGCACTCCTCAGCAAATGCAAAACAACTGAAATAATAACAGTCTCTCAGACCATAATACAATCAAGTTGGAACTCAGAATTCAGAAAGTAACTCAAAATTGCAAAGCTTCATGGAAACTGAACAACTGGCTCTTGAATGTTGATTGGATAAACAATGAAATGAAGGCAGAAATAAAGAAGTTCTTCAAAACCAAAAAGAACGAAGAAACAACAAAACAGAATCTCTGGGACACATTTAAAGCAGTCTCTAGAGGAAGTATACATAGCGATAAGTGCCCACATGAGAAGAGTAGAGAGATCCAAAATTGACACCCTATCGTCAAAATTGAAAGAGGTAGAGGAGCAAGACTAAAAAAAAGTCAAAACCTAGCAGAATACAAGAAATAACTAAGATCAGAGCAGAACTGAAGGAGATAGAAACAAGACAAACCCTTCAAAACATCAATAAATCCAAAAGCTGTTTTTTTAAGAGATCAACACAATAGACAGACCACTAGCCAGACTGACAAAAAAGAAAGGAGAGAATAACCAAATAGATGCAATAAAAACAATAAAGGGGAAATCACCACAGATTCCAAAGAAATTCAAACCATCATCAGAGAATATTAAAAACAACTCTATGCACATAAACTAGTAAACCTGGAAGAAATAGATCAATTCCTGGAAACTTGTGTCCTCCTAAGCCTAAACCAGGAGGAAGCCGAGACTGCGAATAGACCAATAAGAAGGTACGAAGTTGAGGCAGCAATTAAGAGCCTACCACACAAAAAAAGCACAGGTCCAGATGGTTTCACAGCTAAATCCTACCAAAAACACAAAGAGGAACTGTTACCATTCCTTCTGAAACTACTCCAAATAATTCTAAAAGAGAAAATCCTTCCCAAATAATTTTATGAAACCAACATCATCCTGATACCAAAACCTGTCAGAGACTAAACAAGAAAAGAAAACTTCAGGCCAATATCCATGATGAACATAGACTCAAAAATCTTCAACAAAATACTGGCAAGCCAATTGCAACAGCACGTCAAAAAGCTTATCCACCATGATCAAGTAGAATTAATCACAGGGATGCAAGGCTGGTTCAACATATGCAAGTCTATAAACGTAATTCACCACATAAAAAGAACCAAAAACAAAAACCACATGATTATCTCAATGGATGCAGAGAAGGCCTTTGACAAAATTCAATCACTTTTTATGCTTAAAACCCTCAATAAACTCTGTATTGATGGGATGTATCTCAAAATAATAAAAGCTATTTATGACAAACCAACAGCCAATATCATACTGAATGGGCAAAGACTGGAAGCACTTTTTTGAAATCTGGAACTAGACAAGGATGCCCTCTCTCACTACTCCTATTCAATATAGTAATGGAAGTTCAAGCCAGATCAATCAGGCAAGAAAAAGAAATAAAGCATATTCAAATAGGAAAGGAGGAAGTCCAATTGTCTCTATTTGCAGACGACATGTTTGTATATCTAGAAGACCCCACCATCTCAGCCCAAAATCTCCTGAAACTGATAAGCAACTTCAGCAAAGTCTCAGGATTACAAAATCAATGTGCAAAAATCACAAGCATACCAATAACAGAGTGAAAGAGACACAAATCAAAAACAAACTGCCATTGACAACTGCTAAAAAAGAATTAAATACCTAGGAATACAACTAACAAGGAATGTAAAGGACCTCTTTAAAGAGAATCACAAACCACTGCTCAACGAAATAAGAGAGGACACAAACAGATGAAGAAACATTCCATGTTCATGGTTACGAAGAATTAACATCATAAAAATGGCCACACTGCCCAAAGTAATTTACAAACTCAATGCAATCCCCATCAATATACCAATAACCTTCTTCACAGAACTGGAAATAACCACCTTAAACTTTATATTGAACCAAAAGAAAGCGCACATAACCAAGTCAATTCTAAGCAAAAAGAACAGAGCAGAAGGCATCCCACTACCGGACTTCAAACTATACTACAAGGCAAGAGTAATTAAAACAGCATGGTAGTGGTATCAAAACAGAGACATAGACCAATGGAACAGAAAACAGGCATTGGAAGTCACACAACATATCTACTACCACACAAATTTTGATAAACCTGACAAAAACAAGCAATGGAAAAAGGATTCCCTGTTGGATAAATGGTGTTGGGAAAACTGACTAGCCACGTGCAGAAAGCAAAAACTGGACCCCTTTCTGACACCTTACACTAAAATTAACTCCAGATGGATTAAAAACTTGAACATAATACCTGGCATCATAAAAACCCTAGAAGAAAATCTACGCAAAAGCGTTCAGGACATAGGAGTAGGCAAGGACTTCATGAACAAAACACCAAAAGCATTGGCAACAAATCATTGGCAGCAAAAGCCAAAATAGACAAATGGGACCTAATCAAACTTCACAGCTTTTGCATGGCAAAAGAAACAGTCACTAGAGTGAATTGGCAATGAACCGATTGGGAAAATATATTTGCAGTTTACCCATCTGACAAAGGGCTGATATCCAAAATTTACAAAGAACTCAAAGAGATTTACAGGAAAAAAAAAAAAGAAAAAGCCCATTCAAAAATGGGCAAAAAATATGAACAGACATTTTACAAAAGAAGACATACATGAGGCCAACAAACACATGAAAAAATGCTCATCATCACTGGTCATTAGACAGATGCAAATCAAAACCATATTGAGATAACATCTCACGCCAGTTAGAATGGCGATCATTAAAAAATCTGGAGACAACAGATGCTGGAGAGGATGTGGAGAAATGGGAACACTCTTACACTGTTGGTGGGAGTGTAAATTAGTTCAACCATTGTGGAAGACAGTGTGGCGATTCCTCATGGAACTAGAAATAGAAATTCCATTTGACCCAACAATCCCATTACTGGGTATATAGCCAAAGGACTATAAATCATTATACTATAAGAAAACGTGCACACAAATGTTCATTGCAGCACTGTTTACAGTAGAAAGACCTGGAACCAAATCAAATGCCCATTAATGACAGACTGGACTGGGAAGGTGTGGCAAATATACACAATGGAATAATATGCAGCAATCAAAAATGATGAGTTTGTGTCCTTTGTAAAGACATGGATGAATCTGGAGAACATAATTCTCAGCAAACTGACACAAGAACAGAAAAGGAAATACCACATATTCTCACTCATAGGCGGGTGAGAAGAATGAGAACACATGGACACAAGAAGGGGTCTACTACACACTGGGGTCTACTGGGGGGAATAGAGGAGAGAGAGCGGGTGGGGAGCTAGGGAAAGATAGCCTGGGGAGAAATGCCAAATGTGGGTGAAGGGGAGGAAGGCAGGAAAACACACTGTCATGTGTGTACCCATGCAAATATCTTGCACGTTTTGCACATGTACCCCAAAACCTAAAATACAATAAAAATTAAAAAAGAAGGGAGGAGGCAAGATGGCATCATAGAGGCGACTCAGGATTGCAGCGCTCAGTGAAGGCGCAGAGGGTGAGTCCTAACCGCATTCTCGGATGTTCCTTTTATGCCCACAGAGAGTTGAAAGTCCCAGGTGTGGGAGAGACACGGGATGCTAGCGCAGCCGGCCCCCGCCGCCTCTTCGGCTGGCGCCACAGCGGGACCCAGTGCGGAACTCACTGGTCTGGGTGAACTGTTAAACCGGCAATCTGAGATTTGGAAGGGCACATTGGCATGTTCATCTGATTGAACGGGACTTGGACAATGAGCCAGACCAGGAGTTTCCTGGGAAGCGTGATCTGAGCCAGGGTAGTGGGCAGTGGCACGGGAGATTGCACGGATCCCAGTGCCCTATCAGCAGGCTACTGGGGCGCCAGTGAGAGAGTCGACCTTTCAGCTTGGGGAGAGGAAGACAGAGAGAGAGAGAGAGAGAGAGAGAACGGACTCTGAGGCAAGGAGCTGGGTGATTGGGCTTGGTGGGACCCACGCTCACAGAAACAAGCAGGGCGGTGACTGGAGGTGCTTGGAGATGAGAGTTTTGCTGCCGGCATCTAGGACGGTGCAGCCCAGTGAGGGAGGGGTGTTCACAATTGCTGATGCAGTCCACCCCCAATGAAGTACCGCCCAGGACTGACGCAGCCTGCCGTTGCCGAGGCAACCTGACATAACAGAGAATCTGCCAGAAGCCGGGAGCGCTCCACAGCAGAAGGGAGCCCAGCAGCTACAGGGCGGACCAGCGCTAGCAGGTCAGAGCCCTGGCAGGCAAATAGTGAATAGACTGCCGCCTAGTGGGCAGGACAGTGCAACAGATTCTCGTAAAGAAAGCCCCAACTCCCTGAGACAGAGCATCTAAGGGGGGGAAAAAAGGGTGGTGATTTATGAGTTCTATTGCAGCAGACATAAACAACCTCCCAACAACCGTGAATGAACAATGAAGCTCACAGCTCAGCACTGGAGCTCCTATAAAGCACAGATTGTCTCCTCAAGCACCTCTGTATATTCAAGGAGACACCCCAGAAAAGGACTAATCAGACTGACATTTGGCTGGCATTATTCTGGAACAAGGACAGCAGAAGAAGAAACTGGAATCATCCCTCACTGTTCTGTAGCTGCTGCAGGTATACCCCAGACAAGCAGGGCCTGGAGTGGACCTTAGCACTCATACAGCAGAGGTGATAGACCATTAGAGAGAAAACCAAGTAACAGAAATACTTCATCACCAACAATCTCAGTGACCACACAGAGACCCAACTGAAAAATTAGCAACTACCAAGACGACAGGCGAATAAATCCATAAAGATGGTAAGAAACCAGCACAAAAGGAGGAAAGCACCCAAAACTAAAACACCTCACCTCCAAAAAAGGATCAAAACTCCTCACCATCAAGGGAACAAAGCTGGACGGAGAATGAAAGTCACGAAATTATGGAATCAGACTTCAGAAAGTGGATAATGAGAAACTTCAGTGAGCTAAAGGAACATGCACTAAACCAGTACAAAGAAACTAAGAACTTTGAAAAACGATTTGAAAAAAGATTAGAGGAATTGATAACAAGAATGGACAACTTAGAGAGGAATATGAATGAATTGAAGGAGCTGAAAAACACAACACGAGAACTTCATGAATCATGCACAAGTTTCAACAGTCGAATTGACCAAGCAGAAGAAAGAATATCAGATGTTGAAGATCAACTCAATGAAATAAAACGTGAAACCAAGATTAAAGAAAAAAGTACATAAAGGAATGAACAAAATCTCCAAGAAATGAGGGACTATGTGAAGACACCCAACCTACGTTTGATAGGTGTACCAGAATGTGATGAAGAGAATGAATCCAAGCTGGAAAATATTCTTCAGGATATTACCTAGGAAAATTTCCCAACCTAGCAAGACAGGTCAATACTCAACTCCAGGAAATACAGAGAACACCACAAAGATACTCTGCAAGAAGAGCAACCGCAAGGCACATAATTTTCAGATTCACCAGGGTTGAAATGAAGGAGAAAATACTAAAGGCAGCCAGAGAGAAAGGTCAGGTCACCCACAAAGGGAAGCCCATCATACTCACAGCAGATCTCTCGACAGAGACTCTAAAAGCCAGAAGAGAGTGGGGGCCAATATTCAACATCCTTAAAGAAAAGAGATTTCAACCCAGAATTTCATATCCAGCCAAACTGAGCTTCATACGTGAAGGAAAAACAAAATCCTTCATGAACAAGCAAGTACTCAGAGATTTTGTCACCACTAGGCCTGCTTTACAAGAGCTCCTGAAATTGGCACTACACATCGAAAGAAACAACCAGTTCCAGCCATCGTAAAAGCATAGCAATTGCTAAAGACCATCAACAAAATGAAGAATGTACATGAACCAACGGGAAAAACAGCCAGTTAGCATCAAAATGGCAGTATCAAATTCACACATAACAATATTAACCCGGAATGTAAATGGGCTAAATGCACCAATCAAAAGACACAGACTGGCAAATTGGATAAAAAAACAAAACCCATCAGTGTGCTGTATCCAGGAAACGCATCTCACATAAAAAGATACACAAAGGCTCAAAATAAAAGGATGGAGAAATATTTACCAAGCAAATGGAGAGCAAAAGAAGCAGGAGTTGCAATTCTCATCTCTGATAAAATAAACTTTAAAGCAACAAAGATCAAAAGGGACAAAGAATGTCATTACATAATGGTAAAAGGATCGATACAACAAGAAGAGCTAACGATTCTAAATATATATGGACCCAGTGTAGGAGCACCCAGATATATAAGGCAAGTTCTTAATGACATACAAAGAGTATTAGTCTCCCACAGAATAATAGTGGGACAATTAAACATTCCACTGTCAATAGCAGACAGATCAACCAGACAGAAAATTAACAAGGATATCCAGGACTTGAACTCAGACCTGGAACAAGCAAACCTGATGGACATTTACAGAACTCTCCACCCAAATTAACAGAATATACATTCTTCTCAGCACCACATCACACCTACTCCAAAATTGACCACATAATGGGAAGTAAAGCACTCCTCAGCAAATGCAAAACAACGGAAATTACAACAAAGAGTCTCTCAGACCATAGTGCAATCAAGTTGGAACTCAGAATTCAGAAAATAACTCAGAACCGCACAGCTTCATGGAAACTGAACAACTGGCTCTTGAATGTTGATTGGATAAACAATGAAATGAAGGCAGAAATAAAGAAGTTCTTTGAAACCAACGAGAATGAAGACACAACGTACCAGAATCTCTGGGACACATATAAAGCAGTCTGTAGAGGAAAATATATAGCAATAAGTGCCCACATGAAAAGAGTGGAGAGATTGAAAATTGACACCCTATCATCAAAATTGAAAGAGATAGAGAAGCAAGATCAAAAAAGCTTAAAACCTAGCCGAGGACAATAAATAACTAAGATCAGAACAGAACTGAAGGAGATAGAGACAAGAAAACCCTTCAAAAAATCAATAAATCTAAGAGCTGGTTTTTTGAAAAGATCAACAAAATAGACATACCACTAGCCAGACTGATAAAAAAGAAAAGAGAAAACAACCAAATACATGCAATAAAAAACGATAATGGGGAAATTACCACAGATTCCACAGAAATTCAAACCATCATCAGAGAATACTACAAAAAACTCTATGAACACAAACTTGTAAATCAGAAAGAAATGGATTAATTCCTGGACGCCTGTGTCCTCCCAAGCCTAAATCAGGAGGAAGCCGAAACTATGAAGAGACCAATAACGAGGTCAGAAGTTGAGGCAGCAATTAAGAGCCTACCACACAAAAAAAGCCCAGGTCCAGATGGGTTCACAGCTGAATTCTACCAGACACACGAAGAGGATCTGGTACCATTCCTTGTGAAACTATTCCAAATAATCCAAAAAGAGGGAAGCCTTCCTAAATCATTTTATGAGACCAACATCATCCTGATACCAAAACCTGGCAGAGATTCAACAAGAAAAGAAAACTTCAGGCCAATATCCATGATGAACATAGATGGAAAAATCTTCAATAAAATACTGCCAAATCGATTGCAACAGCACATTAAAAAACTTATCCATCGTGATCCAGTAGCATTCATCCCGGGGATGCAAGCTTGGTTCAACATAAGCAAGTCTATAAATGTAACTCACCACATAAACAGAAGCAAAAACAAAAACCACATGATTATCTCAGTTGACACAGAGAAGGCATGTGACAAAATTCAACAGCCCTTTATGCTAAAAACCCTCAATAAACTTGGTATTGATGGAACATATCTGAAAGTAATAAAAGCTATTTATGACAAACCAACAGCCAATATCATACTTAATGGGCAAAAACTGGAAGCATTCCCTTTGAAATCCAGCACTAGACAAGGATGCCCTCTCTCAACACTCCTATTCAACATAGTACTGGAAGTTCTAGCCACAGCAATCAGGCAAGAAAAAGAAATAAAGGGTATTCAAATAGGAAAGGTGGAAGCCAAATTGTCTCTATTTGCAGACGACATGATAGTATACCTAGAAGACCCCATCACCTCAGCCCAAAAGCTCCTGCAACTGATAAGCAACTTCAGCAAAGTCTCAGGATATAAAATCAATGTGCAAAAATCACAAGCATTTCTATACACAAATAACAGACTTAAAAAGATCCAAATTCACAACGAACTGCCATTCACATTTGCTACAAAGAAAATAAAATACCTAGGAATACAACTCACTAGGAATGTAAGGGACCTCTTTAAGCAAAACTACAAACAACTGCTCAACAAAATAAGAGAGGACACAAACAGATGGAGAAACATTCCATGTTCGTGGTTAGCAAGAATCAATATTGTGAAAATGGCTATACTGCCCAAAGTAATTTACACAATTAATGATATCCCCATCAAACTACCATTGAATTTCTTCACAGAACTGGAAAAAACAACCATGAATTTCATATGGAACCAAAAAAGAGCCCGCATAGCCAAGTCAATTCTAAGCAAAAAGAACACAGCAGGAGGCATCACGCTACCAGACTTCAAACTATACTACAAGGCTACGGTAATCAAAACAGCATGGTACTAGAACCAAAACAGAGATATATACCAATGGAACAGATCAGAAGCATCGGAGGCAACACAACCTATCTACAGCCATATTATCTTTGATAAACCAGACAAAAACCGGCAATGGGGAAAGGATTCCCTATTTAATAAATGGTGTAGGGAAAACTGGCTAGCCATGTGCTGAAAGCAGAAGTTGGACCCCTTTCTGACACCTTACACTAAAATTAACTCCAGATGGATTAAAGACTTCAATGTAAGGCCTGACACCATAAAAACCCTAGAAGAAAATCTAGGCAAAACCGTTCAGGACATAGGAGTAGGCAAGAACTTCATGAACAAAACACAAAAAGCATTGGTTACAAAAGCCAAAATAGACAAATGGGACCTAATCAAACACCACAGCTTCTTTACGGCAAAAGAAACAGTCACTAGAGTGAATCGGCAACCATCAGAATGGGAAAAAATCTTTGCAGTTTACACATCTGACAAAGGGCTGATATCCAGAATTTACAAAGAACTCAAACAGATTTACAGGAAAAATCAAACAAGCCCAGTCAAAAATGGGCAAAGGATATGAGCAGAAACTTTACAAAAGAAGACATACATGAGGCCATCAAACACATAAATAAGTGCTCATCATCATTGGTCATTAGAGAGATGCAAATCAAAACCACATTGAGATACCATCTCACACCAGTTAGAAAGGTGATCATTAAAAAATCTGGAGACAGCAGATGCTGGAGACAATGTGGAGAAGTAGGAACACTCTTACACTTTTGGTGGGAGTGTAAATTAGTTCAACCATTTTGGAAGACAGTGTGGCAATTCCTCAGGGACCTAGAAATAGAAATTCCATTTGACCCAGCAATCCCATTACTGGGTATCTATCCAAAAGACTATAAATCGTTCTACTATAAGAACACATGCACACGAATGTTCATTGCAGCACTGTTTACAATAGCAAAGACCTGGAACCAACCCAAATGCCCATCGATGATAGACTGGACTGGGAAAATGTGGCACATATACACCATGGAATATTATGCAGCAATCAAAAATGATGAGTTTGTGTCCTTTGTAAGGACATGGATGAAACTGGAGAACATCATTCTCAGCAAATTGACACAAGAACAGAAAAAGAAATACTGCAAATACTCACTCATAGGTGGGTGAGAAAAATGAGAACACATGGACACAGAGAGGTGGTCTACTATACACTGGGGACTGTTGGGGAAAATGGGGGAGGGACAGCGGGGGGGTCTGCGGGGGATAGCCTGCAGATGTATACCAAGTGTGGGTGAAGGGGAGAAAGGCTGCAAAACACACTGCCATGTGTGTACCTATGCAACTATCTTTCACGTTCTGCACATGTACCCCAAAACCTATAATGCAATAAAAATAAAATAAAATAAAATAAAATAAAATAAAATAAAATAAAATTAAAAAAATACGAAGTTCCTTATTTAATAAATAAATAAATGTTTAGAGAAGTTGTATCTTTGGAAATAAATTATTGGAAAAACCATAGAGGGGACTAAGATGGCGTCATAGAGGTGACTCAGGATCGCAGCTCTCAGTGAAGGCGCAGAGGGTGAGTCCTAGCTGTGTTCTTGGATGTACCTTTTTTTGCCCACAGAACGTTGAAAGTTTCAGGTGTGGGAGAGACATGGGACACTAGTGCAGCCAGCTCACAGGGCCGGTTCGGCCGGCGCCGCAACACAGTTGCACCCGTCACAAAACTCACTGGTCCAGGTGCCCTGTTAAACCCGCAACCTGAGATTTGGAAAAGCAGATTGGCATGTCCATCTCATTGAACGGGAATTGGACAAAGAGTCAGACCAGGACATTCCTTGGAAACGTGATCTGAGCTGGTGCAGTGGGCAGTGGCATGGGAGATTGTTCGGATCCCAGTGCCCTATCAGCAGGCTAATGGGGCGCCAGTGAGAGAGTCAACCATTCAGCTTGGGGAGAGGAAGAGAGAGAGAGAGAGCGAGAACAGACTCTGAGGCAGGGAGCTAGGTGATCAGGCTTGGCGTGTCCTATCCTAACAGGGACAAGCAGGGTGGTGACTGGAGTCGCTCAGAGCTGAGAGTTGTGCTTCCGGCATCTAGGATGTTGGAGCCCAGTGGAGAGGGGCGATCGCCACTACAGACGAAATCCGCCCCTACTGAAGTACCACCCATGGCTGATGCAGCCTGCTGTTGCGGAGGCAACCTACCATAACAGAGAGACTCGGCAGCAGGGCAGAGCATGCCAAAGCAGAATGGAGCCCAGCAGCAACAGGGCAGACCTGCGTGAGAAGGGTGGAGGCCCGGCAGGCAAACAGTGAATAGACTACCTCCTACCTGGGCAGGACAGTACAAAAGATACTCATAAAGAAAGCCCCAACTCCATGAGACAGAGCATCTAAGGGGGAAAAAAAGGGGTGGGGATTTAAGAGTTCTGTTGCAGCAGACATAAACACATCCTGCCAAGAGCCCTGAATGAACAACGGAGCTCACAGCACAGAACTGGAGCACCTATAAAGCACAGACTGTCTCCTCAAGCAGCTCCCTGACCCCTGTATATCCAAAGAGTCACCCCAAAAAAGGACTAATCAGACTGACATTTCGCAGGCATCATTCTGACACAAATATAGCAGAAGAAGAAACTGGTAGAATCCCTCACTGTTCCGCAGCTGCTACAGGTGTACCCCAGACATGTAGAGCCTGGAGTGGACCTCAGCACTCATACAGCAGAGGGGCTAGACCATTAGAAGAAAAACTAAGTAACAGAAATACCTTACCATCAACAATCTGGGCATCCACACAGAGACCCAATTAAAAAATCAGCAACTACTAAGATTACAGGTGGATAAATCCATAAAGATGGGAAGAAACCAGTGCAAAAAGAAGGAAAACACCCAAAACCAAAACATTTCACCTCCTACAAAGGACCAAAACTCCTCACCAGCAAGGGAACAAAGCTGGACAGAGAATGAGTGTGACAAAATGATAAAATCAGACTTCAGAAAGTGAATAATGAGAAACTTCAGAGAGCAAAAAGAACATGTTCTAAATCAGTGCAAAGAAACTAAGAACCTTGAAAAAAGATTTGAAAAAAACTTTGAGTAAATGATAACAAGAATGGACAACTTACAGAGGAATATGAATGAATTGAAGAAGCTGAAAAACACAACACGAGAACATCGCGAAGAATGCACAAGTTTCAACAGCCGAATTGACCAAGCAGAAGAAAGAATATCAGAAGTCGAAGATCAACTCAATGAAATAAAACAAGAAACCAATATTAAAGAAAAAAGCACAAAAAGGAATGAACAAAATCTCCAAGAAATATGGGAATATGTGAAGAGACCTACCCTACGTTTGATAGCTGTACCAAAAAGTGATGAAGAGAATGAATAAAAGCTGGAAAACACTCTTCAGAATATTATCCAAGAAAATTTTCCCAACCTAGCAAGACAGGTCAATACTCAACTCCAGGAAATTCAGAAAACACTGCAGAGATATTCTGAAAGAAGAGCAACCCCAAGGCAAATAATCGTCAGATTCACCAGGGTTTAAATGAAAAAGAAAATACTAAAAGCAGCCAGGGAGAAAGGTCGGGTCACCCACAAAGGGAAGCCCATCAGACTCACAGCACATCTCTCGGCAGAGAATCTACAAGCCAGAAGAGAGTGGGGGCCAATATTCAACATCCTCAAAGAAAAAAACTTTCAACCCAGAATTTCATATCCAGCCAAACTGAGCTTCATACGTGAAGGAAAAACAAAATCCTTCATGAACAAGCAAGTACTCAGAGATTTTGTCACCACTAGACCTGCTTTACAAGAGCTCCTGAAAAAAGGCACTACAAATGGAAAGAAGCAACCAGTACCAGCAATCTGAAAAGCATACCAAATGCTAAAAAGCATGAACAAAATGAAGAATCTACATGAACCAATAAGCAAAACATTCAGCTAGCATCAAAATGGCAGTATCAAATTCACACATAACAATATTAACCCTGAATGTAAATGGGCTAAATGCACCAATCAAAAGACACAGACTGGCAAATTGGATAAAAAAACAAAACCCATCAGTGTGCTGAATCCAGGAAACCCACCTCACACGCAAGGATACACAAAGGCTCACAATATAGGGATGGACGAAGATTTACCAAGCAAATGAAGAGCAGAAAAAAGCAGGAGTTGCAATTCTCATCTCTGATAAAATAGACTTAAAAGCAACAAAGACCAAAAGGGACAAAGAAGGTTATTACATAATGGTAAAAGAATCGATACAACAAGAAGAGCTAATGAACCTAAATATATATGGACCCAATGCAGGAGCACCCAGATATATAAGGCAAGTTCTTAATGACTTACAAAGAGACTTAGACACCCACACAATAATAGTGGGACACTTTAACACTCCACTGTCAATATCAGAAAGATCAACCAGACAGAAAATTAACAAGGATATCCAGGAGTTGAACTCAGACCTGGAACAAGCAAACATGATAGACATTTACAGAACTCTCCACCCCAAAGCCACAGAATAAACATTCTTCTTAGCACCACATCACACCTACTCCAAAATTGACCACATAATTGGAAGTAAAGCACTCCTCAGCAAATGCAAAACAACTGAAATCATAACAAACAGTCTCTCAGATCATATTGCAATCAAGTTGGAACTCAGAATTAAGAAACTAACTCAGAACTGCACAGCTTCATAAAAACTGAACAACTGGCTCTTGAATGTTGATTGGATAACCAATAAAATGAAGGCAAAAATAAAGAAGTTCTTTGAAACCAACAAGAATGAAGACAATGTACCCGAATCTCTGGGACACATTTAAAGCAGTGTGTAGAGGAAAATATATAGCAATAAGTGCCCACATGAGGAGAGTGGAGAGATCCAAAATTGGCTCCCTATCGACAAAATTGAAAGAGCTAAAGGAGCAAGATCAAAGAAGCTCAAAACCTAGCAGAAGACAAGAAATAACTAAGATCATAGCAGAACTGAAGGAGATAGAGACAAGAAAAACCCAACAAAAATCAGTAAATCCAAGAGCTGGTTTCTCGAAAAGATCAACAAAATATACAGACCACTAGCAAGACTGATAAAAAGAAAAAGAGAGAAAAACCAAATAGATGCAATAAAAAACAATAATGAGGAAATCACCACAGATTCCACAGAAATTCAAACCATCATCAAAGAATACTACAAACAACTCTATGCACAAAAACTAGTAAACCAGGAAGAAATGGATAAATTCCTGGACGCCTGTGTCCTCCCAAGCCTAAATCAGGAGAAAGCCAAAACTATAAATAGAGTAATAACTAGGTCTGAAGTTGAGGCAGCAATTAGAAGCCTACGACACAAAAAAAAAAAGCCCAGGTCTAGATGGGTTCACAGCCGAATTCTACCAGACACACAAAGAGGATCTGGTACCATTTCTTCTGAACCTATTCCAAATAATTCAATAAGAGGGAACCCTTCCCAAATCATTTTATAAGACCAACATCATTCTGATACCAAAACCCGGCAGAGACTCAGCAAGAAAAGAAAACTTCAGGCCAATATCCATGATGAACATAGATGAAAAAATCTTCAATAAAATACTGGCAAAACGATTGCAACAGCACATTAAAAAACTTATCCATCATGATCATGTAGGATTCATCCCGGGGATGCAAGGCTGGTTCAACATACGCAAGTCTATAAATGTAATTCACCACATAAACAGAAGCAAAAACAAAAACCACATGATTACCTCAATTGATGCAGAGAAGGCATGTGACAAAACTCAACAGCCCTTTATGCTAAAAACCCTCAATAAACGTGGTATTGATGGAACATATCTGAAAGTAATAAAAGCTATTTATGACAAACCAACAGCCAATATCATACTTAATGGGCAAAACCTGGAAGCATTCCCTTTGAAATCCAGCACTAGACAAGGATGCCCTCTCTCACCACTCCTATTCAACATAGTACTGGAAGATCTAGCCAGAGTAATCAGGCAAGAAAAATAAAGGGTATTCAAATAGGAAAGGTGGAAACCAAACTGTCTCTACTTGCAGACGACATGATAGTATACTTAGAAGACCCCATCACCTCAGCCCAAAAGCTTCTGAAACTGATATGCAACTTCGACAAATTCTCAGGATATAAAATCAATGTGCAGAAATCACAAACATTCCTATACACCAATAACAGACTAAAATAGAAACAAATCAAGAATGAACTGCCATTCACAATTGCTACAAAGAAAATAAAATACCTAGGAATACAACTCACAAGGAACGTAAGGGATCTCTTTAAGGAAAACTAAAAATCACTGCTCAATGAAATAAGAGAGGACACAAACAGATGGGGAAACATTCCATGTTCATGGTTAGAAAGAATCAATATTGTGAAAATGGCTATACTGCCCAAAGTAATTTACACAATCAACACTATCCCCATCAAACTACCATTGAATTTCTTCACAGAACTGGAAAAAGCCACCATGAATTTCTTATGGAACCAAAAGAGAGCCCACATAGCCAAGCCAATTCTAAGCAAAAAGAAGATGGCGGGAGGCATCACACTACCAGACTTCAAACTATACTACAAGGATACAGTAATCAAAATAGCATGGTACTGGTACCAAAACAGAGATATAGACCAATAAAACAGAACAGAGGCATCGGAGGCAACACAACATATCTACAACTATATAATCTTTGATAAACAAGACAAAAACAAGCAATGGGGAAAGGATTCCCTGTTTAATAAATGGTGTTGAGAAAACTGGTTAGCCTTGTGCAGAAAGCAAAAACTGGACCCCTTCCTGACACCTTACACTAAAATTAACTTCAGATGGATTGAAGACTTAAACATAAGACCTGACACCATAAAAACCCTTGAAGAAAATCTAGGCAAAACAATTCAGGACATAGGAGTAGGCAAGGACTTCATGACGAAAACACCAAAAGCATTGGCAACAGAAGCCAAAATAGACAAATGAGACCTAATCAAACTCCACAGCTTCTGCATGGCAAAAGAAACAGTCACTAGAGTGAATCAGCAACCATCAGAATGGAAAAAAATCTTTGCAGTTTACACATCTGACAAAGAACTTATATCCAGAATTTACAAAGAACTCAAACAGATTTACAGGAAAAAAACAAACAAGCCCATTCAAAAATGGGCAAAGGATATGAACAGACACTTTACAAAAGAAGACATACATGAGGCCAACAAACACATGAGAAAGTGCTCATTATCACTGGTCATTAGATAGATGCAAATCAAAACCACATCAAGATACCATCTCACGCCAGTTAGAATGGCGATCATTAAAAAATCTGGAGACAGCAGGTGCTGGAGAGGATGTGGAGAAATAGGAACACTCTTACACTGTTGGTGGGAGTGTAAATTAGTTCAACCATTGTGGAAGACAGTGTGGCAATTTCTCAAGGACCTAGAGAAAGAAATTTCATTTGTCCCAGCAATCCCATTACTTGGTATATATCCAAAGGACTATAAATCGCTCTACTATAAAGACACATGCACATGAATGTTCATTGCAGCACTGTTTACAATAGCAAAGACCTGGAACCAACCCAAATGCGCATCGATGATAGACTGGACTGGGAAAATGTGGCACATATACACCATGGAATATTATGCAGCAATCAAAAATGATGAGTTTGTTTCCTTTGTAAGGACATGGATGAATCTGGAGAACATCATTCTCAGCAAACTGACAGAAGAACAGAAAAACAAATACCGCATATTCTCACTCATAGGCGGTTGAGAAAAATGACAACACATGGACACAGGGAGGGGGTCTACTACACACTGGGGCCTATTGGGGGAATGGGGAGGGACAGCGGGGGGGGCTGGGGAGGGATAACCTGGTGATAAATGCCAAGTGTGGGTGAAGGGGAGGAAGGCAGTGAAGCACACTGCCGTGTGTACCTATGCAACTATCTTGCACGCTCTGCACATGTACTCCAAAACCTATAATGCAATAAAAATTTAAAAAATTAAAGAAAAAGGAAAAACCATAAAAAAAATCTGAAGACCACAGATGCTGGAGAGGATGTGGAGAGATAGAAACACTTTTACACTGGTAGTTGGAGTGTAAGTTAGTTCAACCATTTTGGAAGACACTGTGGCGAGTTCTCAAGGACCTGGAAATATATATTCCATTAGACCCAGCAATCCCATTACTGGGTATGTATCCAAAGGACTATAAATCATTCTTCTATAAGGACACATGCACACGAATGTTCATGGCAGCACTGTTTACAATAGCAAAGACATAGAATCAAACCAAATGGCCATCTATAATAGACTGGACTGGGAAAATGTGGCACATATACACCATGGAATATTATGCTGCAGTGAAAATGATGAGTTCGTGATTTTGTAGGGATATGGATGAATCTGAAGAACATCATTCTCAGCAAACTGACACAAGAATAGAAAATGAAATACTGCATCTTCTCACTCATAGGTGGGTGATGAAGAATTAAAACACATGGACACAGGCAGTGGAACACTACACACTGGGGTCTATTGGGGGAATAGATGAGTGACAGCAGTGGGGGAGCTTGGAAGGGATAGCATGGGGAGAAATGCCAGATGTGGTTGAAGGGGAGGAAAGCAGGAAATCACACTGCTATGTGTGTACCTATGCAACTATCTTGCATTTTCTGCACATGTACCCCAAAACCTAAAATGCAATTAACAGAAAGAAATTCCAATTACTCCAAGCTCCATTTCGCTCTGAGCACCATCTGCTCAGCGTTTCATCATCCTGGAGTTGCAGCTTGCTTCAAGCTACAGTTTTCTCAGAGCTCCAATAATTCCAAACTCCATCTTGCTCTAAGCACCCTATACTCAGAGCTCCATCTTCTCCTAGGTACAGCTTGCTAAAATTTCCAGTCACTTCCAGCTCCATTTTGCTCTAAGCACCATCTGCTCAAAGATCCACCTTACTACTAAGAGCAGCATGTTCTCTGACCTCCATCTTGCTCTGAGCACCATCTGCCCTGAGCTCCGCTTTACACCAAGCAACATCTCCTCCAAGTTCCATATTGCGTGGAGCTCTTTTTCTTCAGAGCTCTGTCTGCTCTGAGCTCCATCTTCCTTGGAGCTCCAATCTGAGCTCCATTTAAAACCAAACAATGTCTCTTCCAACTTACATCTTGCTTAGAGCTCCTTTTTGTTCAGAGATCCATCTTGCTCAGAGTTCGACCTGCTCAGAGCAATGCTCAGAGTTCCAATTACTCGAAGCTCCATGTTGCCCTGAGCTCAATTGTACACCAGGAAACAACTTCTGCAAGCTCTATCTTATTTGGAGGTACTTCTTGCTCAAAGCTCTATTGCCTCCTAGTGCCATCATGCTCAGAGCTCCAATCACTCTGATCTGTATCTTGCTTTTAGCACCATCTGCACAGAGCTTAATTTTTCTCGGAACTCTGATCATTCTGAGGTTCATCTTGCTCTGATCACCATCTGCGTGGAGGTCCAGATTGTTCTGATTACCATCTGCTTGAAAGCAATTTCTGTGAGCTCCATCTGTTCTGAGATCTAATCACTAAGCTCCATCTTGCTGTGAGTACCATATACTCAGAGCTCTATTTTGCTCTGAGCACCATCTAATCCGAGCTTCATCTTTCTCAGAGCTCCATCTACTTTGAGTTCCATCTTGTTCTGGGCACAATTTGCTCAGAGCTCCATCTTGCCCTGAACTCCAGCTGCTCTAAAACCCATCTGCTCAGAGTACCATTTCCTCCACGCTCCATCTTTTTATGGGCACAATTTTCTCGCAGCACTATCTTGCACTGAGCACCATCCACTTAGAGCTTCATCTCACTGTGAACAACATCTTCTCTGAGTTCCATTTTGCTCTGAGCACAATCTGCTTGGAGCTCCATCTTGCTAAGAACTCCAATCACTTCGAGCTCCATATTGCTCTGAGCACCATCTACTCAAGAGTTCCATCTTGCTCTAAGCACCATGTCCTCAGAGCTCCATCTCACTGTGAACATCTTATCTGAGATCCATCTTGTTGAGAGCTCCATTTGCTCTGCACTCCATCTTACACAGAAGAACACCATCTCCAAGTTCAGTCTTTCATAGAGCTGCTTCTTTTCTGAGCTTAATGTGCTCAGAGCTCGATCTGCTCTAAGCTCTATCTGCTCTCAGCTTTATCTTGCTCAGAGCTCCATCTGCTATGAGCTCCATCTTGCTGAGAAATCCATCTGCTCTGAGTTGCATCTTGCTCAGAGCTCCATCTTGCTCAGTGCTCCAATCATTCTGAGCTCCATCTTTCTCTGAGCACTATCTGCTCTGAGCTCCTTTCACTCCAAGCTCCATCTAGCTCTGAGCTCCATCATACACAGAAGAACATGAGCTCCAAGCTCCACCTTGCTTGGAGCTCCTTCTTTTCTGCGCTTAATCTGCTCAGAGCTTAACCTGCTCAGAACGCCATCTGTTCTGAGCTATATCTTGTTCAGAACTCCATCTTCTGAGTTCCATTTGTTCAGAGCTCTATCTTCTCTGAACTCCACCTTGCTCAGATTTCCATCTGCTCTGAGCTCCACCTTGCTCAGAGCTCCATCTGCTCTGAGCTCCACCTTGCTCAGAGCTCCATCTGCTCTGAGCTCCATCTTACTCAGAGATCCATCTGCTTTATCTTGCTCACTTCTCCAATCAGTCCGAGCTCCATCTTGCTGTGAGCACCATCTGCTCTGAGCTCCTTTTACTACAAGCTCCATCTAACTCTTAGCTTCATTTTGCACAGAGTAACATCAGCTCCAAGCTGCTTGGAGCTCCTCCTTGTCTGAGCTCCATCTGCTCAGAGCTCCACCTGCTCAGAGCTCCATCTGCTCTGAGATTTATCTTGCTCAGAGCTCTCTCTGCTCCGAGCTCCATCTTTCTCAGAGCTCCATCTTGCTCAGAGCTCCATCTGCTCTGAGCTCCATCTTGCTCAGAGATCCATCTGCTCTGAGCTTTACCTTGCTCAGAGCTCCATCTTCTCTGAGCTCCATTTGCTCTGATCTCTGTCTTGCTCAGAGCTCCATCTTTTTCAGAGCTAATCCGCTATTAGCTCCATCTTGCTGAGAGCTCCATCTGCTCTGAGTTGCATTTTGCTCAGAGCTCCATGTGCTCCAACCTCCATCTTTCTCAGTGCTCCAATCACTCTGAGCTCCATCTTTCTCTGAGCACCATCTGCTCTGAGCTCCTTTCACTCCAAGCTCCATCTAGCTCTGAGCTCCATGTTACACAGAAGAACATCAGCTCCAAGCTCCATCTTGCTTGGAGCTCCTTCTTTTCTGCGCTTAATCTGTTCAGAGATTAACCTGCTCAGAAATCCATCTCCTCTGAGCTCTATCTTGCTCAGAACTTCATCTGCTGAGTTCGATCTTGTTCAGAGCTCCATCGTGCTGAGAGCTCCATCTGCTCAGAGCTCCATCTGCTCTAAGCTCCACCTTGTTCAGAGCTCCATCTACTCAGAGCTCCACCTTGCTAAGAGTTCCATCTGCTCAGAGCTCCACCTTGCTCAGAGTTCCAACTGCTCTGAGCTCCATCTGCTCTTAGCTTTACATTGCTCAGAGCTCCATCTGCTCTGAGGTCCCTCTTGCTCAGTTCTCCAATAAATCTGAGCTCCATCTTGCTCTGACAACCATCAGCTCTGAGATCCTTTCACTCCAAGCTCCATCTAGCTCTTAGATTCATCTTACACAGAGTAATATCAACTCCAAGCTCCATCTTGCTCAGAGCTCCATCTGCTCAGAGCTCCATCTGCTCTAAGCTCCATCTTGCTCAGAGCTTCATCTTCTCTGAGTTCCACCTTGCTCAGAGCTCCATCTGTTCTGAGCTTTATCTTTCCAAGAGCTCCATCTTACTCACAGCTCCATCTGCTCTTAGCTCCATCTTTCTGAGAGCTCCATCAGCTCTGAGTTGCATCTTGCTCAGAGCTCTATCTACTCCATGCTCCATCTTGTTCAGTGTTCCAATCACTCTGAGCTCCACCTTTCTCTGAGCACCATCTGCTCTGAGCTCCTTTCACTCCAAGCTCCATCTAGCTCTGAGATCCATCCTACACAGTGAAACATTAGCTCCTAGGTCCATCTTGCTCGAATCTCCTTCTTTTCTGAGCTTAATCTGTTCAGAGCTTAACCTGCTCAGAGCTCCATCATCTCTGAGCTCTATCTTCCTCAGAACTCCATCTGCTGAGTTCCATCTTGCTCAGAGCTCCATCTTCTCTGAGCTCCATCTTGCTGA
The DNA here is from genome assembly GCA_031835075.1 of Saguinus oedipus. Classification (NCBI taxonomy): domain Eukaryota; kingdom Metazoa; phylum Chordata; class Mammalia; order Primates; family Cebidae; genus Saguinus; species Saguinus oedipus. The sequence continues at coordinate 25,656,387 of CM063171.1, forward strand.
GTGCTCTGTCTGCTCAGAGCTCCATCTGATCTGAGCTCCACCTTGCTTAGTTCTCCAATCACTCTGAGCTCCATCTTGCTCTGAGAACCATCTGCTCTGAGCTCCTTTCACTCCAAGCTCCATATAGCTCTTAGCTTCATGTTACACACAGCAACATCAGCTCCAAGCTCCATCTTGTTTGGAACTCCTCCTTGTCTGAGCTTAACCTGCACAGAGCTTCATCTGCTCTTAGCTTTAGGTTGCTGAGAGCTCCATCTGATCTGCACTCCATCTTGATCAGAGCTCCATCTGCTCTGAGATTTGTCTTGCTCAGAGATCCATCTGCTCTGAGATTTACCTTGCTCAGAGCTCCATCTGCTCTGAGCTTTATTTTTCTCAGAGCTCCATCTTGCTCAGAGCTCCATCTTCTCTGACCTTTATCTTTCTCAGAGATCCATCTGCTCCAAGCTTTACCTTGCTCTGAGCTCCATCTGCTCAGAGCTTTATTTTTCTCAGAGCTCCATCTTGCTCAGAGCTCCATCTGCTCTGAGCTCCATCTTCTCTTAGCTCCACCTTGCTGAGTGCTCCATCTGAGCTGAGTTGCATCTTGCTCAGAGCTCCATTTGCTCCAAGCTCCATCTTGCTTAGTAAGACAATCACTCTGAGCTCCATCTTGCTCTGAGCACCACCTGCTCAAAGCTCCTTTCACTCCAAGCTCCATGAAGCTCTGGGCTCCAACATACACAGAGGAACATCAGCTCCAAGCTCCATCTTGCTATGAGCTCCATCATACACCAGGAAACAACTTCTGCAAGCTCTATCTTACTTGGAGGTACTTCTTCCTCAAAGCTCTATTTCCTCCTAGCTCCATCTTGCTCAGAGCTCCAATCACTCTAATTTGTATTTTGCTTTAAGCACCATCTGCAGAGAGTTTAATTTTTCTCAAAGTTCTGATTATTCTGAGGTTCATCTTGCTATGAATACCAACTGCGTGGAGCTCCAGATTGCTCTGATTACCATCTGCTTGAAAGCAATTTCTGGGAGTTTCATCTATTCTGAGCTCTAATCACTCTAAGCTCCATCTTGCTGTGAGTACTATATACTCAGAGCTCCATTTTGCTCTGAGCACCATCTACTCTGAGCTTCACCTTGCTCAGAGCTCCATCTACTCTGAGTTCCATCTTGTTCTGGGCACAATTTGCTCAGAGCTCCATCTTGCCCTGAGCGCCATCTGCTCTAAAACTTATCTGCTCAGAGTTCCATTTGCTCCACGCTCCATCATTTTCTGGGCAAAATTTTCTCGGAGCTCCATCTTGCACTGAGTACCATCCACTTGGAGCTCCATCTCACTGTGAACAACATTTTCTCTGAGCACCATCTTCTTGGAGCTCCATCTTGCTAAGAACTCCAATCACTTCGAGCTCCATGTTGTTCTGAGCACCATCTACTCAAGGGTTCCATCTTGCTCTAAGCACCATCTCCTCAGAGCTCCATCTCACTGTGAACAACATCTTATCTGAGATCCATCTTGCACTAACTGCCATTTGCTTAGAACTCCTTTGTACTCTGAACAACAACTGCTCCGAGTTCCATGTCGCTCAAAGATTGCTCACATCCAAGTTCCATTTTGCTTGGAGCCCTAATCACTCTGAGCTCCATCCTGCTGTAAGAACCATCTGCTCTGAACTCCACCTAAAACCAAGCAACATCTGCACCAAGCTCCATCTTGCTTACAGCTCCCTATTGATCAGAGCTCCATCTGCTCTGAGATCCATCTTGTTGAGAGTTCCATCTTGTTCTGCACTCCATCTTACACAGAAGAACACCAGCTCCAAGTTCAATCTTGTATGGAGCTGCTTCTTTCCTGAGCGTAATCTGCTCAGAGCTCCATCTGGCTCAGAACTCCATCTGCTATGAGCTCCATCTTGCTCAGGGCTCCAGTCACTCTGAGCTCCATTTTTCTCTGAGCACCACCTGCTCTGAGCTCCTATCATTCCAAGCTCCATGTAGCTGTGAGCTCCATCTTACACAGAAAAACATCAGTTCCAAGCTCCATCTTGCTTGGATCTCCTACTTGTTTGAGCTTAACCTGATCAGAGCTCCATCTACTCTGAGCTTTATGTTGCTCAGAGCTTCATCTGCTCTGAGCTACACCTTTTTCAGAGCTCCATCTCCTCTGACCTTTATCTTGCTCAGAGCTCCATCTACTCTGAGCTACATCTTGCTCAGAGGTTCATCTGCTCTGAGCTCCATTTTCTCTTAGCTCCATCTTGCTGAGTGCTCCATCTAATCTGAGTTGCATCTTGCTCAGGGCTCCATTTGCTCCAAGCTCCATCTTGCTTAGTAAGACAATCACTCTGAGCTCCATCTTGCTCTGAGCACCACCTGCTCAAAGCTCCTTTCACTCCAAGCTCCATGAAGCTCTGAGCTCCAACATACACAAAGGAACATCAGGTCCAAGCTCCATCTTGCTCTGCACTCCATCTTACACAGAAGAACACCAGCTCCAAGTTCAATCTTGTATGGAGCTGCTTCTTTTCTGAGCTTAATCTGCTCAGAGCTCCATCTGCTCTGAGCTCCATCTAGCTGAGAACTCCAACTGCTACGAGCTCCATCTTGCTCAAGGCTCCAGTCACTCTGAGCTCCATCTTTCTCTGAACACCACCTGTTCTAAGATCCTATCACTCCAAGTTCCATCTAGCTATGAGCTCTGTCTTATACAGAGGAACATCAGCTCCAAGCTCCATCTTGCTTGGAGCCCCTTCTTTTCTGAGCTTAATCTGTTCAGGGCTTAACCTGCTCAGAGCTCCATGTGCTCTGAACTCTATCCTGCTCAGAACTCCATCTGATGAGTTCCATCTTGTTCAGACTTCCATCTGCTCTGAACTCTATCTTGCTGAAAGCCCCATCTGCTCAGAGCTCCATTTGCTCTGAGCTCCGTCTGCTCTGAGCTCCATCTGTTCTGAACTCCATTTGCTCTCAGCTCCATCTTGCTCAGAGCTCCATCTACTCTGAGCTCCACCTTGCTCAGAGCTCCATCTTCTCTCAGCTTCATCTTGCTCAGAGCTCCATCTGCTCCAAGCTCCATCTTGCTCAGTGCTCCAATGATTCTGAGCGCCATCTTTCTCTGAGCATCATCTGCTCTGATCTCCTTTCACTCCAAGCTCCATCTAGTTCTGAGCTCCATGTTACACAGAGGAACATCAGCTCCAAGCTCCATCTTGCTTCGAGCTCCTTCTTTCCTGAGCTTAATCTGTTCAGAGGTTAATCTGCTCAGAGTGCCATCTGCTCTGGGCTCAATCTTGCTCAGAATTCCATCTTCTGAGTTCCATCTTGATCAGAGCTCCATCTACTCTGAGCTCCATCTTGCTGAGAGCTCCATCTGCTCAGAGCTCCATCTGCTCTGATCTCTACCTTGCTCGGAGCTCCATCTGCTCTGAGCTCCAACTTGCTCGGAGCTCCATCTGCTCTGAGTTTTATCTTGCTCAGAGCTTCATCTGCTCTGATCTCCTTCTTACTCAGAGCTCCATCTGCTCTGAGTTTCATCTTACTCACTTCACCAATCAGTCCAAACTCCATCTGGCTGTGAGCACCCTCTGCTCTGAGCTCCTTTTACTCCAAGCTCCATCTAGCACTTAGCTTCATTTTACAAAGAGTAACATCAGCTCCAAGCTGCTTGGAGCTCCTCCTTGTCTGAGCTTAACCTGCTCAGAGCTCCATCTGCTCTGAGCTTTAACTTGCTCTGAGCTCCATCTTGCTCAGAGCTCTATCTGCTCTGAGTTCCATTTTGCTCAGAGCTCCATCTGCTCTGAGTTCCATCTTGCTCACTTCTCCAATCAGTCTGAGCTCCATCTTGCTGTGAGCACCATCTGCTCTGAGCTTCTTTTACTCCAAGCTCCATCTAGCTCTTAGCTTCATTTTACACAAAGTAACATCAGCTCCAAGCTGCTAGGAGCTCCTCCTTGTCTGAGCTTAACTTGCTCAGAGCTCCATCTGCTATGAGCTCCAAGTTGCTCAGAGCTCCATCTGCTCTGAGCTCCATCTTGCTCTGAGCTCCATCTGCTCTGAGCTTTATCTTGCTCAGTTATTCACTCAGTCTGAGCTCCATCTTGCTCTGAGCACCATCTACTCTAAACTTTTACTCCAAACTCCATCTAGCTCTTAGCTTCATTTTACACAGAGTAACATCAGCTCCACGCTCCATCTTTCTTGGTGCTCCTCCTTGTCTGAGCTTAACCTGCTCAGAGCTCCATTTGCTCTGAGATTTATCTTGCTTAGAGCTCCATCTGCTCTGAGCTCCATGTTGCTCAGAGCTCCATCTGTTCTGACCTTTATCTTGCTCAGACCTACATCTTGCTCAGAGCTCCATCTGCTCTGAGCTCCATATTGCTCAGAAATCCATATGCTCTGAGCTTCACCTTGCTCAGAGTTCCATCTGCTCTGAGCTTTATCTTGCTCAGAGCTCCATCTGCTATGATTCCATTTGCTTTGAGCTCTATCTTGCTCAGAGTGAACCTACTCTTAGCTCCATCTTGCTGAGAGCTCCACCTGCTCTGAGTTGCATCTTGCTCAGAGCTCCTTCTGCTCCAAGCTCCATCTTTCTCAGTGCTCCAATTACTCTGAGCTTCATCTTGCTCTCAGCACCATCTTCTCTGCACTCCTTTCACTCCATGCTCCAACTAGCTCTGAGCTCCATTATACACAGAGGAACATCAGCTCCAAGCTCCATGTTGCTTGGAGCTCCTTCTTTTCTGAGCTTAATCTACTCAGAGCTCCATCTGCTCTGAGTTCTATCTTGCTCAGAGCTCTATCTTGCTCAGAGCTCCATCTGTTCCAAGCTCCATCTTGCTCAGTGCTCAAATCACTCTGAGCTCATTCTTGCTCTGAGCACCATCTGCTCTGAGCTCCTTTCACTTCCAGCTCCATCTAGCTCTTAGCTCCATCTTACACAGAGGAACATCAGCTCCAAACTTCATCTTGCTTGGAGCTCCTTCTTCTCTGAGCTTAATCTGCTCAGAGCTTAACCTGCTCTAAGCTTTACTTTGCTCAGAGCTCCATCTACTCTGAGTTCCATCTTGCTCAGAGTTCCATCTGCTCTGAGCTCCATCTTGCTCAGTGCTCCATGTTGCTTTGAGCATCATCTGCTCAGATTGAACCTGTAAGAGTTTATTAGAATTTGGTTCAGCTGCATAAGGAAAACAGAAGATAATAGTGGCTTTTTTTTTTCTCACATAAAAGATGTCTGAAGGGAGAGAGTCCTGGGGTGGTATGGCAGCCCCATGGTTATTGTGTCTAAGGATTTTAGCTTTTCTCTTTGCCATTCTCAATGCTCAATTTCCATGTTATGGTCTAAAGTGGCTGCTGAAATTCTACCCATTACAGCTGCATTCTGGGAAGAAGGGAGGGAGGAGGAAGGGAAGGAAGGAGAAATGAAGGGAGGGAGGGAGAAAGGAAAAAAAAATTCTTTTCTTACTTTTTTAAAAAAAATACTTCCTTAAATTATAGCTTATAGTAATTTATCTCTATCATTGTCCACAACTTACCTTGCCATACAGGAGACTGGAAAATCTACTATTACAGTGTAGGTAGCAATGTGCCTCAAATTAGGTTCAGTTACTAAGATAGAGGGCTCAGATAGGCAGCTAGCAATTTTTCTTATACTAACATTTAATTATTTATTTTTTAAGTGTCAGGGTGTGGCTGATGCCAAAAGCTTACAAGCAAAATTAATAATTGACATTGGAGGTTTTTTTAAAAAAAAGTATTACTGCAATGTTAAATTCAGCAAGAAACAAGAAAGTAAGTGTGTGAAATGATTCCAGCCCCCAACCTTCCTAGTATTTCCATGAACAATATTCACTGATTCCAAGCTAGACATTTAAAACCTACAAAAAAACTGTTCTGAAGCCAAAGAACAGCATGTGTAGTTTGGTTTGCTGCCACAAAGGGATGAGAGAGCTTGTGCATGGTCGTGCATGGTGAATGGCAGGCCCACACAGAAGCTGAGCTAGCTGGAGTTGGGTGTATTTGTGTATTTTCCGTCATCCTTCCCAACATCCCCAAGATAAGTTATATAAAAAAACACTCAATTTAAAATATTTCACTAGAAAATATTACACTGAATCTATGACTTTATACTCTTCAGGCATTGCAATTCTTCAAACAGCCAGTAGAGACAGAAAGGTAAAGCTGGAAGGACCTTAGATATTGTCCACGCTGGGTGGCTCCTTTTCCAGAGAAAGAAACTGCGATGGGGAGAGGTAAAATAGCCTGCTCAAGCTCAAGAGAGATACCATCTCTTGACTCCCAGGCTTGCTCCATTCTAGCCCCTTTGGGGCAGTGGTTGTGTCTCGGGACCCCTTGGCAGTGGAAAACTCCACAGAACAGCCACCTAAGCCTTCAGTGACTGCCAGTGAAATCTAGAACAAAAACATGGAATGAGCATTTTTTCTAGCACTCTTGTGATTAAGGAGAGACACAGGTTCTTCAGAGCTATAGGGCAGCTTTGATGTCCCAGGGTCCATTCCAAGTGGCCCATCAGGGATGCTGGACAGAGTCACCAGGGCAGGTGTGGCCTGGGCTCTGGAGCAGCTCATGGGCAGTGGAAGCACTAGCAGGACACTACAAGGAACATCAAAGGAATCTGGTGGAGGCATTTCCTCTTTCTCCACATCACCAGCCTTTTGGTTCTCCATGAGTTAGTTCTATATTTCTCTGGGGGTCAGAGTATATAAGAATACAGACACCTGGACTTTCCTCCCAGAAATTCTAAACTAGAAGGTTTGTGTAGTACCCAGAAAATTGTATTTTTACCACGTGTCCCTGGAGATGCTGAGGCAGCCATATTGCTACTATCTGAGAAGAAGTGATCAGGAAGCTCTGCACCAGATGACTCACAGAAAGCCCTACCACCATCCCAGTGCTGCTGTTGTCTGGGAAGACTACTTGGTGAAGAGCTTGTGATCCATCCTTTCTTGCTATAATTAACAGACCCTGTGACTAGAAGTTCTTCCTCTGCCTCAGACTCCCCTACCTCCCACGTCAGTGTCTTTTCTTCTCTGGTAATGGGAAGCCAGTCTCCCTGTGCTAACCCTCCACAAACTGGAAGCCTATTACTAGGTCACCTGTCAGCCTTTCTGCCCCAGTCAAATAATTCCCATTCCTCTCACCACTTATCCATGCTCCTATTTTCCAACCCAACAATCATTTCCCCACTTTTTTTTTCTAAATGCTCCCCAAGTTATCTCCAGTACCCCTGCATTCTCTTTATTCCTAATTCGTCCCTTGAACAGTTTGTGTCTTGTGATATTAAAAAGAAATTCCTGCTCCAAAAGGATTTGAAGGCTATTTTGACAAGATTAATTTAAGAGATCTCCTTGCAGCATCACAGCAATCTGGGAAAGAGGGCAGGTTTCATCAGAAAGTCTAAGGAAGGTAGTACAATAAATACTCCATTGTCTCCATGGCAACACACCCCAAAAGTTTTGTGGATGCCCACACAGGCAGGAATTTCTGAAGATCCATCTGCTGGCTCACTGAAAAGCCAGGAAGGATGGCTTGGCTTTTCCTCCATTCACGTGGTAGAGATCAGGGCAGGCTGGAACTACCTGACAGACCAAGGAAGTGGGAGAAAACAAATCAAGTATGAGAACTACAGAGCAAAGGGAAGTAGTGTAGGAGATGGTGGGTCATCACTGACCCCTGCTGACAATGGCATCCATTTAAACCATAAGCAGAAATTCACTTTGGAAATTTTTAAGGATGTCAGAAAGCCTTCTCTAGCGGATGATATGAAAAATCAGCCAGGCAAGGTGGAAGGAGAAAGAAAGGAAGCGAGACCAAGAGTAGAACACAAAGCAAGACAAAGTTTAGTGACTGCTGCAGACCTATTTTCTCCAAAGAACAGAAGGAAAGGGAGAAGATAGCAGAGGGAAGAGAGGATAGTGGAAAAGGTGGAAATTGAGTGAGAATCTGCCTTCCCAGCCTTGGTGGTCTAGAAAATACAGCACATGTACACCATGAAATACTATGCAGCCATAAAAAATAATGAGTTTATGCCTTTTGCAGGTACACAGATGAAGCTGGAAATCATTATTCTCAGCAAACTAACACAGGAACAGAAAACCATACACTGCAGGTTCTCATTTTTAAGTAGGAGTTGCACAATGAGAACACATGGCCACAGGGAGGGGAAAGTCTTATACCAAGGCCTGTCATGGGTAGGGGGAAAGGGAAAGGAGAGCATTAGGATAAATACCTAAAGCATGTGGGGCTTAAAACCTAGATGACAGGTTGACACCTACAGAAAACCACCATGGCATATGTATACCTGTGTAAAAAACCTGCATGTTCTGTACATGTACCCCAGACTTAATGGAAAATTTATAAATTATTTAAAAAAATATCAGCCTGGGCAACATGGCAAAACCATGTTATATACAAAATAATAATGATAATAATATATATATGATACATACAAAATAATAATAACAATAATTAACTGGGAATAGTAGCACACACTTGTACTTCTACCTACGTGAGAGGCTAACTTGGGAGGATTATGTGAACTCAGGTAGGTCAAGGCTGCAGTGAGCCATAATCCTGCCACTGCACCCCAGCCTGGAGAAAAGAGTAAGATTCTGTCTTGAGAAAAAAAGATGGAAGAGGAAGTTATGAGAGTCAGGAGAGAGATTTGAAGATGCTGCACTGTTGCCTTTGAAGATGGAAGAGGGGCTATGAGCTAAGGAATGCAGACAGCCTCTATAGAAGTTGGACAAAACAAGAAAACAGATTCTCCCCCAGCATCTCCAAAGGAATGTAGCCCTGACAACATCCTGATTTTATTCTAGTAAGATGTATTTCAAACTCAGACTTCCAAAACTTAAAGATAATAAACTTGCATTATATTAATTGGCTAAGTGAGTGACAATTGGCTACAGCAACCATAGAAAACGAATATAAAAACTAATAGAGGAACAGTCATTTCCCATTACCCACAATGTCGCTTTCTGCAGTTTCAGTTCCTTGAGCACATCCCAAAAATATCAGATGAAAATTCCAGCAATAAAACATTCAGTTTTCATTTGTATGCCATTCCAAGGTGCATGATGAAATGTTACACCATCCCAACTGCCCCACCTGGGGCCATCAATCTCCCTTTGTGTAGCTTATCCATACCATCTACACTACCAATTCTGTCAGGTACTCAGTAGCTGGCTCAGCTATCTGATTATTGCAGTACATGCATGGGGCAGCAGTGGTGGCAACCCTGGACACTGGCCCCAGTAGCATGGAACCCAGGACCAGATACTGCCACAGTCATCCCACGGGTGCAGGAGGGCAAGAGGCACTCAGTCACAACTCTGCAGCTACACAGTGCCCAGCACCCACAAACCTGTGCTTTGGGTCAGGCAAAGGAAAAGTGAACCCTAGGGTGGGATGGCAGTACACTCTGTGATACTCATGCCCTCAGAGAGCAGCCCTGCCAGAATCTGCCATGGGCTCAGCCACAGCTGCCACCTAGAAATGGTGCAGGTCAGTATCAGTGGCAACCCCTGGTCCTGTCCTCCCTCACCAGCAGCAGGAATCCCAGGGCCAGATGTCACTATGATGCCTAACTTAGGTGGTCAGTGGCACAGCTGCAAGGGGGAGGAAACCAACGCTCAGACTCATCCCAGTGGCTGCAGTTGGCCCAGCGTCCATGACCCCACGTGCTGGGCTTGGGCAAAGAAAACATGGATCTTAGGGGGGTGGAGGTGCCTTGGGTGCCCCCAGGCTGTCTGAGACCAGCCTTGCAGCCTCCCATGCATTCTGCTGCACCTGCCACTTATAGATGGCATGCAGCAGCAGCTGTGGCAACCCCTGATCCTGCCCGCCTTCACCAGCAACACAGACTCAAGGGCTGGACCCTGCTGCGGGGACTAAATAAGGTGCTGCAGCGGGAGGCAGACTGGAACTGGTGCCCGGCCCCATCTCAGTGGCTGCAGGGTACCCAGCGCCCACAACCAGTGCCCTGAACCAGGGTCAAAAAGGAACAGAAGGAGGGCAGGAATTGATGCTCAGCCCCACTCCAAAGGCTGCACAGTGCACAAACCCCATGCTCTGGGCAGGGGCAAGGAAGATGAATCCTAGGCTGTGCACTGGGCAATTCTCAGGCTGTCTAGGGCCAGCCTTTGTCTTGGGCTCAGCTGCAGCTGCCCCCTGCAACTGGCCATGCAGCAGCCACAGTGACAACCACTGATGCTGCCTACCCACTCCACTGCGATGAGGATCCCAGGGCCAGAAGCCTCCACAGATCCTCACAGGCAGATCACACAGGCAGTCAGCCCTGCTGCTGCAGGAAAGCAGGAACTGGCCAGCCTGCCTTGAGGATCCAGCAGCTGCACAGCACCCAGCAACTGTGACCAGTTGCTCTGTGCATTGGCCAAGAAAGAGGGGCCCTAGGCTGGGAGAGCTCTCTGCTGGGTGGCCCTCAGGTCTTCTGGGACTATCCCTGCCAGCTGATGCCAGGGGCTCAGCTTCAGCCACCCCCTGCAGATGGTGCAGGTCAGCAGCAGTGGCAACCCTGGACATGCACATGGTGGCCGGCAGCCACCATGGCCCTAATGAAGGCAGTGAAGCTGCAGCTGCAGGAGGGCAGGAAGCGACACTCAGCCCCATTCCAATGGCTGCACAGTGTAGGGACCCTTGGCCCAGCACTCAGGGAGCCACCAAAGAGGAGTGGGTAAGAGGAGGGTATTCCTCGACCCTCAGGCCTCACTCAGGTCTGGGACCTTCACTGCCACCCTCTGCCATGGCCTAACTGCAGCTGCCAACTGCACATGGCATGGCAGAAGCAGTGGCAACTCCAGCTCTGCCTGCTGTAACTAGCAGCGGGGGACCTGGAGACCGAGGCCACCTCAGAGGCTGCCACCTGGCCACCTCTGCAACACTGTCCCTGCCCTGGTGGCAGCCAGTCACTCTCCTACCTCTCCAGTGTGCTGCAACCTCCATTGTTGCCACTGACCACAGCAAGGCAAGCCATGGTGCCACAGGCTCCAGCCTCCAGCATGCAGCAGATGGCTCTTCCTTCTCCTCACATGGAGCAGCTGGGTAAGCAAAGCCAGAAAAGCCTAGAACGGGACACAGAGAGTGGTAGCATTAGACCCCCACCTTGTCATGCTGGCCACTGGGTGGCACAGGCCAGTTTCAGTGAAGGCCCTCACACCCACCCTCCAAAGTCCATGGCATTTCTTTTTGGCCCAAACTGGCTAGGGAGTAGAGATTGGAGACACCATGGTGTCTGGGCTTCCTGCTCCACAGGAACCACTGGGACAACGCAGACTGTGCTTGGGAAGCAAGAGCAGCAGAAACTCAGCCCTGGCCAACACTCCTCACCAACATGCTGGTTCCCATTCCTGAAACCTCCACCCACAGGGCCCTGTCACCCTATGGTGTCTGCTACTGCATGCCTGGGCATCCCTGGCAGTCTCTGCAACACAAAATGTGAGGGTGAGGGCTTGGGAACCAAGATGGGTCTGGGTACCCTGCTGTGATCAGGATTTTTACAGAAACGTGTGCCTGCCATGCAGTAGAAGGCCCTTTAGAGTTTAGAGTCCAGTGAGAGGACAACCACTCCTTTCTCAGAGACCACCACTGTCACTAGAACCTCCATTCCTTGCCAACAGCAGCGCAGCTTACAACAGAGCTTCTAACCTTCTGCCACCAGCAGTGTAGCCCCAGGATAGTGCCAACACCCCATGCCCCACCACCAGCAGTGAAGCATGTGATGGCAGTCCCTAACCTGCCCCTGCCTTAGACACTGCAGCACTCAATGGCACCTGCAGACCACCTCCCTGCCATGGGCAGCACAGCCTGGGATAGTGCCCCAACTGACTCTCTGTGGTGGGTAGTGTAACCACAGATAGCATCCCCAACCAGACCCCCACTGCAGGCAGTGATGCCCCCATATGGCACACAAACCACCCACCACTTTGGGCACTGCAACCCTGAATAGTGAGTGCCCTAACCCACTCCCCAGCGGGAACAGTGTGGCCCTGGATAGCTCCCCCAACCAACTTCTTGCCTTGGGCAGTGCAGCCACAGACAGCACTCTGAATTCCCTCTCCACCTTGGGAAGTACCCCCATAAATATCTCGGGTAGCCCCTGATAGTGAACCCAACCTGCCCCTGCCACAACCCACGCAGCCTGGAATAGCACATTCACCTGCTCTTTGCCAGGCAGTGCAGATCCCTGAGAGCACCCAACCCACCCGCCACCTCCCACCCACTCAGGCTGTGTATCCACCCTCAACATTGCCCCTACCAACCCTCTAACCCCCTCCACAGGCAGTCTGACCCCATGTAGCTCTCCCAACAAGCTCCTCCACCTCTGTCTCACTGTGGTCCCCATGGTGCCTTTACTGCCACCCCTCCTCGCCACCAACAGTTTAGCACTCTATAGTAACCCTAACCTATCCTCCATCACCAGCACTGAAGTCCCAGATAGTGCCCCCAACCCACTCCCCATGTGGGCAATGCAGCCTTGGATAGTGCCCCCAACCAGCACCCAGACACAGGCAATGATGTCCTGGATATCACAGCCCCACCCACTGGAAGCAATGTAAAACCTGATAGCACCCCCAACATACCCCTCACCGCTGGCAGTGTAACATCCAATAGTGCCACCAACCCACCCCCGACAAGGGCATTGCAGCACCTGATAGCTCCTCCAACTCACCCCCCACCTAGGGCAGTACATCCATGGATAGTGCCCACAGAATTCCCCACTGCTGCTGGCAGTACTGCTTGGGACAGAACCCATCCCACCCCCAGCAATGGGCAGTGCACCCCAGGAAAGGGCCCCCAACCCTCTCCCCTCCATGGGCAGTGGTGCCTCAAATAATCCCCCCCAACTGGCCCTGCCAACACCAGCAGCGACACCCTGGATAGTGCTCACTGCCCATGGCAGGGCACCCCCAAGCCGTCACCCGTGCCTCAGGCTGTGCGGGCCATGATGGTGAACCTCTTCTGCCATTGTTTTACCTTTCTAGCTGTGCTGTCGTCTCCATCACTGCCACCAACCACAAGAGTGAGGCGAGCCGATACTGCAGGCTCCAGCCTCCATCATGGTCGGCGTGTGGCTACTGCTCCTTCTCCTCTAAGCCACCTTGGAGCAGGTAGGCCCACATACCCAGAAGGGTCTGAAACAGCAAGACTAACGTGTACACACAAAAATACTACAAATTGGCAGAAGAATTCAATCTAGAACCTGACCAGACAATTCTGCAGACATAAAGTCAAACAACAGATAAAAGATTAGGTCCTCAAAATGAACTATTCATTAGGAAACTAATTTGCCAGACAAGATGGCTTATGCCTTAATCCCAGCACTTTGGGAGGCCTAGTTGGGCAGAATACCTGAGGTCAGGAGTTTGAAATCAGCCTGACCAATATGGCGAAACCCCATCTCTACTAAAAGTACAAATATTAGCCTGCCATCATCGTAGTGGGTGTCTGTGGTCCAAGCTACTCAGGAGCCTGAGACAGGAGAATTGCCTGAACCCAGGAGGTGAAGACTGCAGTGAGCCAAAATTGCGGCACTGCACTCCAGCCTGGGCAACAGAGCCAGACTTAGTCTCTTAAAAAAAAAAAAAGCAGAAATGCGAGTGTGGTTTTAGAAAAAGGGGAACTCATACACTGTTAGTACAAATGAAAATTAGGACACTCCAGCTCAGAGGGTCGTGGGGCTAAGAGGGACCCAGGTTCTGGGCTTCAACATGGGCTCAGCCTTCCCAGCAGGGTTGTGAACGCTGCCATGGCCAGGACCCTACAACTGCCCCCATGCATACAAGGAAGTCAGGACTGGAAAGCAGGGAGCCACGGAGGAGCCTGGAGGGTTCCCGGTCAGGTACAAGTTCCCGCCACTTACCGCAGAGACCTACCTGCCTCCTCCTCCACCATCACGTGGAAGCCGCCAGGGCTTCTCCAAAGAAACTCGCTCCTACCACGCCACGGCTTCTTCTCTCTCTGACCGCGCCGCCCTTAATCTCTCTCCTACCCCACCACCGCTTATTCTCTCTCCTATCCCGGCACCGCTTCTTCTCCCTCTGACAGCGCCGCAGCTTATTCTCTCTCCTACCGCGCCGCCGCTTCTTCTCCCTCTAACCTCGCCGCCACTTAGTCTCTCTCCTACCGCGAAGCCACTTCTCCCTCTGACCGCGCCGCTGCTTCTTCTCTTTCCTACCGCGCCGCCGCTTATTCTCCCTCTGACCACGCCACAGCTCCTGCTGGATCCTCGCAGCAAGCGCAGTCTCGGCTTCTGTAGGGGCAGGCACGCCGGCAGCCTCTGCAGCATCCCTCGCCTCAAGCTGAAGCACCAACCCCTCTTAAAGGGGTCACGGCTCAGCCTGGCCAGAACCGCTTCAGGTTGCCTCACAGGCTGAGCCTCTGTCCAGCTTCAGGGGTGAATTAAAGGCCTCCTGTCTCTCATACTCCCTGACTCTAGAGCCCTAGACGTGGCAGGAGTGGAGCCTTGTGACCCCAGCCCCGAGATCAGCACCCTCTGCCTGGGGAGTACCTGGAATCTGCCCCTGCTTCCTCTGGACCTCAGCTTCAAGATCTGCCAAGATAGCGGCCTGGAGGGAGCTCCCTCAAGCTGAGCGCCTCAGAATCCAGGGTGAGCTTCCTTGCCCCTCTGCAGAGGGGACCCAGAGAACAATGGAAAGCTGCGGGCTGGAGACATAGTCTGGAGGGAAGCAAGGCCTCCTCCACCTCACTGTCCGCATCTGTCCTGTGGGAGCCCAGGGGCCTCGCTAGGGCACAGACACCCACAGCCTCACCAGGGCTGCCTGGGTCACCCAGCTCCCCAGGAAACAGGCAGGGACCCTGGGGTCCAGTGCTATCCCCACCTCAACTCCATCTTGGGTCAGCGCCCTCAAAGGGTCCTGAGGACTGGACCCAGGCCCACCCTCTTCTGACCTCCACAACCCGTCATTTACATTAGGTATTTCTCCTAGTGCTGTCACTTTCCTAGCCCCTCAACCCCTGACAGGCCCCGGTGTTTGATGTTCCACTCCCTGTGTCCATGTGTTCTCACTTATCAACTCCCACTTATGAGTGAGAACATGTGGTGTTTGATTTTTCTGTCCCTGTGCTAGTTTGCTGAGAATCATCCTTTCCAGCTTCATCCATGTCCCTGCAAAGGACATGAACTCATCCTTTTTTTATGGCTGCAGAATATTTCATGTTATATATGTACCACATTTTCTTTACTCCGACTATCTTTGATGGGCATTTGCGTTAGTTCCAAGTCTTTGTTATTGTGAACAGTGTTGCAATAAACATATGTGTGCATGTGTCTTTATAATAGAATAATTTATAATCCTTTGAGTATTTGCCCAGTGATGGGATTGCTTGGTCAAATGGTATTTCTAGTTCTAGATCCTTGAGGAATCACCACACTGTCTTCCACAATAGTTGAACTAATTTACACTCATACCAATAGTGTAAAAGCATTCCTATTTCTCCACATCCTCTCCAGCATCTGTTGTCTCCCTTTTAATGATCGCCATTCTAACTGGTGTGAGATAGTATCTCACTGTGGTTTTGATTTACATTTATCTGATGATCAGTGATATTGAGCTTTTTTCCATATGTTTGTTGGCCACATAAATATCTTCTTTTGAGAAGTGTCCTTTCATATCCTTCACTCACTTTTTGATGGGTTGATTCGTTACATTACAAAAAGCCATGTAATTTATTGAAGACAACATTGGCAAGCACATTGTTTGTGCATTTGAATTTTATTGCTTTTCTGTAGTTCTGTTTTATTTGACTTGAAAATATTATTTGGTGGTGTAGATCTATATGCCCTTTAACAATAAAGAGTGTGCCTTTTGTTTTCTATTTGTGGTTATATAAGTAACTTTTAATAAAAATAATTTTAACTATATTTATTGAGCTTAGGACTTTATATTTTGTTAAATTGGCCTGTTTATTCCTGAAGTTTGAATAGCACTACACTATACCAAGCATGAAGTAAAATGTCTTAACACTAGGGGAAGCTGAGCTTGGTTCTTTGCAGAAAAACACTAACCAGAAGACACAGGGTTAGATTAGTATGGACATTCACACACACACCTCCACAAATATAGGAAGGTTGAAGAATTTGCAACATCATCATTTTATTAAAGCAAAATATGTCTCACAACATTATTGGGTACATACTCTGATCTGTCTTAATAATATATAGGATTTAGCTTCCTGTACTTGATATGCTTAGAGGCAATATTCCTGCAGTACAAGCCAGGGCATCAGTTCCCCTCTAGTTTTGTTAGCATGAAAAGTAGCACTAGCGGACAAAATGAATTTGAACCAGTGAAGCCTTTATGCAATACCCAGAAGGGACTAGTGTAAGATAGGGGCAAGAAAGAAACAGTGATGATGTGAGATGTGACCCAGTAACTGTCCTTCTTGGATCTACACAATCTCTGAAAATGCCTTGTGCCTGCCAGAAGCATCAGGAGCCCTAGAACATATGTTAATATACAGAATCTAAGAGGACAAAAACAATCATGCCCCTCTATTCAATGACATTTACATATTTGCATATATACACACATAAACACATTCCACATATACAGAAATGTATGCATATACAGACATGTGTGTATTGTAGTTTGAGTTTCATAATAAAACTGTCTTAAAATTGAAGACAGTCTAGGTTCTGTGGTTCATGCCTGTAATTCCAACTCTTAGGCAGGCAGAGGCAGGAGGATACCTTGAGCCCAGAAGTTCAAGACCTGTTTGGGCGATATAGCAAGTCTTCATTCTAAAAAGAAAAAAAAAAAGATAAAAGTGAAGACAGTTCACACACACACAAATAAATGACTTTAAGATATAAAAATTGGAAGGAGGTAAATATAAGGACAATAAAACATTTGATAATAAACTGTAAGACCTATGATTCTGTCTTCTTTATCTAAAATGAATTTAATAAATTAATATAACTTAAATTGCAAGAGGAAGAACAGATTGAGTTTTTTATGTATTTTATATCTGATGGCATAGTTATGAAAGCCTTGATGAGGCCAGGCACTGTGGCTCATGACTCTAATCTCATCAGAGAGATTAGAGGGAGGCTGAGGCAGGTGGATCATGAGGTTAGGAGTACAAGACTACCCTGCTCAAGATGCTGAAACCCCATTTCTACTAAAAATACAAAAAGTAGCCAGGCATGGTGGCAGTTGCCTACAACCCCAGCTACTCAGGAGGCTGAGGCAAAGAATTGCTTTAACCCAGTAGGTGGAGGTTGTGGGAGTCAAGATTGCAACATTTCACTCCAGCCCGGGTGACAGAACGAGCCTCCATCTGAAAAACAGAAAGAAAGAAAGTAGTGATGATGCCAATGCTAGGCATCCAAATTTGCAGAAATAAAATCTGTGCTCAGACTAAAAATTTGTTATGGTTAGAAGGAGGTCTAATCTCTCATGTTTTTTCTCTGCATACAATTTTGAATGTGCTAACTACATTATAAGTTATCAATAACTACTCTTTTTATTTATTGTATTAGCACAAATATCAAAATGAGGAATGTTTGTTGCTTTACCACTTTCTTTCTTTTTTTTCAATTTTTATTGCATTATAGGTTTTGGGGTACATGTGCAGAATGTGCAAGATAGTTGCATAGGTACACACATGGCAGTGTGTTTTGCTGCCTTCCTCCCCTTCATCCACACTTGGCATTCATCCCCAGGCTATCCCTCCCCAACCGCCCCCCGTTGTCCCTCACCCATTGCCCCCAATAGACCCCAGTGTGTAGCAGACCCCCTCTCTATGTCCATGTGTTCTCATTTTTTGCACGCACCTATGAGTGAGTATATGCGGTATTTCTTTTTCTGTTCTTGTGTCAGTTTGCTGAGAATGATGTTCTCCAGATCCATCCATGTCCTTACAAAGGACACAAACTCATCATTTCTGATTGCTGCATAATATTCCATGGAGTATATGTGCCACATATTCCCAGTCCAGTCTATCATTGTTGGGCATTTGGGTTGGTTCCAGTTCTTTGCTATGGTAAACAGTGCTGCAATGAACATTCGTGTGCATGTGTCCTTATAGTAGACCGATTTATAGTCCTTTGGATAGATACACAGTAATGGGATTGCTGGGTCAAATGGAATTTCTATTTCTAGGTCCTTGAGGAATCCCCACACTGTCTTCCACAATGGTTGAACTAATTTACACTCCCACCAACAGTGTAAGAGTGTTCCTATTTCTCCACATCCTCTCCAGCATCTGCTGACTCCAGATTTTTTAATGATCGCCATTCTAACTGGCGTGAGATGGTATCTCAATGTGGTTTTGATTTGCATCTCTCTAATGACCAGTGATGATGAGCATTTTTTCATATGTTTGTTGACCTCATGTATGTCTTCTTTTGTAAATTGTCTGTTCATATCCTTTGCCCATTTTTGAATGGGCTTGTTTGATTATTTTCTGGTAATCAGTTTTCATTCTTTGTAAATTCTGAATATTGGCCCTTTGTAAAATGGGTAAACTGCAAAAATATTTTTCATTCTGTTAATTGCTGATTCACTCTAGTGACTTTTTCTTTTGCTGTGCACAAGCTGTGGAGTTTGATTAGGTCCCATTTGTGTATTTTGGCTTTTGCTGCTAATGCTTTTGGTGCTTCGGTTATGAAGTTCTTGCCTACTCCTATGTCCTGAATGATATTGTCTAGATTTCTTTTCTATGGTTTTTATGGTGCCAAGTCTTATGTTTAAGTCTTTAATCCATCTGGAGTTATTTTTAGTGTAAGGTGTCAGGAAGGTGTCCAGTTTCTGCTTTCTGCACATGGCTAGACAATTGTCCAAACACCATTTATTAAATAGGAAATCCTTTTCCCATTGCTGGTTTTTGTCTGGTTTATCAAAGATAATATGGTTGTAGATACGTTGTGTTGCCTCCGATGCCTCTGTTCTGTTCCACTGGTCTATATCTCTGTTTTGGTACCAGTACCATGCAGTTTGGATGACTGTAGCCTTGTAGTATAGTTTGAAATCTGGTAGTGTGATGCCTTCCGCTGTGTTCTTTTTGCTTAGTATTGACTTGGCTATGCGGGCTCTTTTTTTTGGTTCCATATGAAATTCATGGTGGTTTTATCCAGTTCTGTGAAGAAATTCAATGGTAGTTTGATGGGGATAGCATTGATTATGTAAATTACTTTGGGCAGTATAGCCATTTTCATGATACTGATTCTTTCTAACCACGAACATGGAATGTTTCTCCATCTGTTTGTGTCCTCTCTAATTTTGTTGAGCAGTGGTTTGCAGTTTTCCTTGAAGAGGTCCCTTACATTCCTTGTGAGTTGTATTCCTAGGTATTTTATTTTCTTTGTAGCAATTGTGAATGGAATTTCGTTCTTGATTTGGTTTTCTTTAAGTCTGTTATTGGTTTATAGGAATGCTTGTGATTTTTGCACATTGATTTTATATCCTGAGACGTTGCTGAAGTTGCTTATCAGTTTCAGGAACTTTTGGGCAGAGGAGATGGGGTCTTCTAGGTATACTATCATGTCGTCTGCAAATAGAGACAATTTGGCTTCCACCTTTCCTATTTGAATACCCTTTATTTCTTTTTCTTGCCTGATTGCTCTGGCTAGAACTTCCAGTACTATGTTGAATAGGAGTGGTGAGAGAGGCTATTCTTGTCTAGTGCTGGATTTCAAAGAGAATGCTTCCAGTTTTTGCCCATTAAGTATGATATTGGCTGTTGGTTTGTCATAAATAGCTTTTATTACTTTGAGATATGTTACATCAATACCAAGATAATTGAGGGTTTTTAGCATAAAGGGCTGTTGAATTTTGTCAAATGCCTACTCTGCGTCAATTGAGATAATCATGTGGTTTTTGTTTTTGCTTCGGTTTGTGTGGTGAATTACATTTATCGACTTGCATATGTTGAACCAGCCTTGCATCCCCGGGATTAATCCTACTTGATCATGATGGATAACTTTTATAATGTGCTGTTGCAATTGGTTTGCCGGTATTTTATTGAAGATTTTTGCATCTATGTTCATCATGGATATTGGCCTGAAGTTTTCTTTTCTTGTTAGTCTCTGCCCGGTTTTTGTATCAGGATGATGTTGGTCTCATAAAATAATTTGGGAAGGGTCCCCTCTTTTTGAATTATTTGGAATAGTTTCAGAAGGAATGGTACCAGATCCTCTTTGTGTGTCTGTTAGAATTCAGCTGTGAACCCATCTGGACCTGGGCTTTTTTTGTGTGGTAGGCTCTTATTTGCTGCCTCAACTTCAGACCTTCTTATTGGTCTATTCATAGTTTCAGCTTCCTCCTGGTTTAGGCTTGGGAGGACACAGGCGTCCAGGAATTTATCCATTTCTTCCTAGTTTACTACTTTATGTGCATAGAGTTGTTTGTAGTATTCTCTGATGATGGTTTAAATTTCTGTGGAATCTGTGGTGATTTCCCCATTACCGTTTTTTATTGCATCTATTTGGTTGTTCTCTCTTTTCTTTTTTATCAGTCTGGCTAGTGGTATGTCTATTTTGTTGATCTTTTTGAAAAAACTCCTCTTGGATTTATTGATTTTTTGTAGGGTTTTTCTTGTCTCTATCTCCTTCTGTTCTGCTCTGATCTTAGTTATTTCTTGTCTTCAGCTAGGTTTTGATCTTTTTTGATCTTGCTCCGCTAGCTCCTTCAATTTTGATGATAGGGTGTCAATTTTGGATCTCTCCACTCTTCTCATGTGGGCACTTATTGCTATATATTTCCTTCTACAGACTGCTTTAAATGTGTCCCAGAGATTCTGGTACGTTGTGTCTTCATTCTCCTTGGTTTTGAAGAACTTCTTTATTTCTGCCTTCATTTCATTGTTTATCCAATCAACATTCAAGAGCCAGTTGTTCAATTTCCATGAAGCGGTGCGGTTCTGAGTTATTTTCTGAATTCTGAGTTCCAACTTGATTGCACTATGGTCTGAGAGACTGTTTGTATTGATTTCAGTTGTTTTGCATTTGCTGAGGAGTGCTTTACTTCCAATTATGTGGTCAGTTTTGGAGTAGGTGTGATGTGGTGCTGAGAAGAATGTATATTCTGTGGATTTGGGGTGAAGAGTTCTGTAAATATCTATCAGGTTTGCTTGTTCCAGGTCTGAGTTCAAGTCCTGGATATCCTTGTTAATTTTCTGTCTGGTTGATCTGTCTGATATTGACAGTGGAGTGTTAAATTGTCCCACTATTATTGTGTGGGAGTCTGTCTCTTTGTAAGTCATTAAGAACTTGGCTTATATATCTGGGTGCTCATACATTGGGTCCATATATATTTAGAATCGTTAGTTCTTCTTGTTGTATCGATCCTTTTACCATTCTGTAATGACCTTGTTTGTCCCTTTTGATCTTTGTTGCTTTAAAATCTATTTTTATCCAAGATGAGAATCACAACTCCTGCTTTTTTTGCTCTCCATTTGCTTGTTAAATATTCACCCATCCCTTTATTTTGAACCTTTGTGTATCCTTGCGTGTGAGGTGGATTTCCTGGATACAGCACACCGATGGGTTTTAGTTTTTTATTCAATTTTCCAGTCTGTTTCTTTTTATTGGTGCATTTAGCCCATTTACATTTAGGGTTAGTATTGTTATGTGTTGATGCCAGCTGGCTGTTTTGCCCATTGGTTCATGTATATTCATCATTTTGTTAATGCTCTTTAGCATTTGGTATGCTTTTAGGATGGCTGGTACTGGTTGTTTCTTTCTATGTGTGGTGCCTCTTTCAGGAGCTCTTTTGAAGCAGGCCTAGTGGTGACAAAATCTCTGAGTACTTGCTTGTTCATGAAGGATTTGATTTTTTCTTCACTTATGAAGCTCAGTTTGGCTTGATATGAAATTCTGGGTTGAAAGTTCTTTTCTTTAAGGATGTTGAATATTGGCCCCCACTCTCTTCTGGCTTGTAGAGTCTCTGCTGGGAGATCTGCTGTGAGCCTGATGGGCTTCCCTTTGTGGGTGACCTGACCTTTCTCTCTGGCTGCCCTTAGTATTTTCTCCTGCATTTCAACCCTGGTGAATCTGACAATTATGTGCCTTGGGGTTGGTTTTCTCGCGGAGTATCTTTGTTGTGTTCTCTGTATTTCCTGGAGTTGTGTATTGACCTGTCTTGCTAGGTTGGGAAAGTTTTCCTGGGTAATATCCTGAAGAGTGTTTTCCAGCTTGGATTCATTCTCTTCATCACATTCTGGTACACGTATCAAACGTAGGTTGGGTCTCTTCATATAGTCCGTCATTTCTTGGAGATATTGTTCATTCAGTTTTGTGCTTTTTTTTTTAAATCTTGGTTTCTCATTTTATTTCATTGAGTTGATCTTCAACTTCTGATATTCTTTCTTCTGCTTGGTCAATTCGGCTGTTGAAACTTGTGCATGCTTTGCGAAGTTCTCGTGTTGTGTTTTTCAGCTCCTTCAATTCATTCCTATTCCTCTCTAAGTTGTCCATTCTTGTTATCATTTCCTCGAATCTTTTCTCAATTTTTTGTCAAGTTTCCTAGTTTATTTGCACTGATTTATAACATGTTCTTTTAGCTTACTGAAGTTTCTCATTATCCACTTTCTGAAGTCTGATTCCATCTTTTTGTCACACTCATTCTCCATCCAGCTTTGTTCCCTTCCTGGTGAGGAGTTTTGGTCCTCTGTAGGAGGTGAGTGTTTTGGTTTCGGGTGTTTTCCTTCTTTTTTTGCTGGTTTCTTCCCATCTTTATGGATTTATCCGCCTGTCGTCTTAGTAGTTGCTGATTTTTCAATTGGGTCTCTGTGTGGACGCTGAGATTGTTGGTGTTGAAGTATTTCTGTTACTTAGTTTTCCTTCTAATGGTCTAGCCCCTCTGCTGTATGAGTGCTCCGGTTCACTCCCGGCCCTGCTTGTCTGGGGTATACCTGTAGCAGCTGCAGAACAGTGAGGGATGATACCAGTTTCTTCTTCTGCTGTCTTTTTTCCAGAATGATGCCCACCAAATGTCAGTCTGATTAGTCCTTCTTTGGGGTGACTCTTTGGATATACAGGGGTCAGGGAGCTGCTTGAGGAGACGGTCTGTGCTTTATAGGAGCTCCAGTGCTGGCTGTGAGCTCCGTTGTTCATTTAGGGTTGTTGGGAGGTTGTTTATGTCTGCTGCCACAGAACGCATGAAACACCTTTCTTTTTTTCCCCCCCTTAGATGTTCTGTCTCAGGGAGTTGGGGCTTTCTTTATAAGTATCTGTTGCACTGTCCTGCCCCACTAGGAGGCAGTCTATTCACTATTTTCCTGCCAAGGCTCTGCCCTGCTAGCGCAGGTCTGACCTGTTGCTTCTGGGTTTGGTTCTGCTATGGAGCGCTCCCTCCTACTGGCAGAGTCTCTGTTATGGTAGGTTGCCTTGGCAATGGCAGACTGTTTAAGCCCTGGGCAGTACTTCAGTAGGGGGTGATTGCGTCAGTAGTGGCAGATGCCCCTCCCTCACCAGGCTTCACCATCCTAGATGCTGGCAGCAAAACTCTCAGCCCTGAGCACCTCCTATCACTACCCTGCTTATCCCTGTGAGAGTGGGACCCACCGAGCCTGATCACCCAGCTCCCTGCCTCAGAGTCCATCCTCTCTCTCTCTCTCTCTCTCTCTCTCTTCCTCTCCCCAAGCTGAAAATTTGACTCTCTCACTGGCGCCCCAGTAGCCTGCCAATAGGGCACTGGGATCCATGAGATCTCCCATTCCTCTGCCCACTGCTCCGGCTCAGATCACGCTTCCCAGGAAACTCCTGGTCTGGCTCATTGTCCAAGTCCTGTTCAATCAGGTGGACATGCCAATCTGCCCTTCCAAATCTCAGATTGCCAGTTTAACAGGGCACCCAGACCAGTGAGTTTCGAGCCAGGTCCCACTGTGGCACCTGCCGAAGTGGCCACGTAAACTGGCTGCACTAGCTGGCTGTACTAGCGTCCCATGTCTCTCCCACACCTGGGACTTTCAATGCTCTGTGGACAAAAAAGGTCCCTCTGAGAATGTGGCTAGGACTCACCCTCTGTGCCTTCACTGAGAGCTGCAATCCTGAGTCGCTTCTACGACGCCATCTTAGACACCACTTTCTTTTTAACTCCTAGTAAATATTAATCACTAAACAAATGTTTCTGAATGAATAAAGAATCCAGAAAGAAATATTTTATCCACACCCCAGGAATGCCCATTGGTGATCTACAGTAGAAGTGGTCAAAGTGTATTAGTGTTGTATAGAAAGGATTCAGGCAGGCAATGTAAAGGAGGCTTCCATGGCATTAAGATAGAAAAATATGAGGACAACAAACATAATAATACAGAATGTTAAGCACCTCAGATATACTTAAAAATGTTTAAATGCCATGGATTTGTAGTGATACAAATAACAGATGATGACAAATAAATAAAATATTCACTGGTGCTGGGTGCAGTGGCTCATGCATGTAATTCCAGCATTTTGTGAGGCTGAGGCAGGCAGATTATGAAAGAGGTCAAAACCATAGTGGCCAATATGGTGAAACTCTCTCTCTACTAAAAGTACAAAATTAGGTGGGTATGATGATGCATGCCCATAGTCCCAGCTAATCAGGAAGCTGAGGAAGGAAAATCACTTGAACCCAAAAGGTGGAGGTTTCAGTGAGCTGAGATCACACCACTGCACTCTAGTCTAGCAACACAGTGAGACTCCATCTCAAAAAAAAAATGTATTTACTGATAACTCTTCGAAGATACTAGAGCAAGAATTCATTATTTTGAAAATTGTTCTTTTGGCAGTAAAATTGAAGCATTTATTCTAATTTATTTCATATGAACTGTACTAGAAGGCAAAAAAAATAGAAATGCCAACTTCTCTTTATAAACCAGGCACTGTGGCTCATGCCTGTAATCCCAGCAGTTAGGGAAGCAGAGGTGGGTGAATCCTTTGAGATCAGGAGTTCAAGAACTGCGTGGCCAACATGGTGAAACACCCTCTCAACTAAAAATACAAAAAATTATCCAAGTGTGGTGGTGGGCACGTGTAAATAGTTCTCTTTATAGAACTACTTCTCCTAACAGATGAAGAAGTGATAACATTATATATCATTGTTTTGCCACCCTTAATGGAATAATTAGTCAAGACCATGATAATCAACGGCTGCCAATATCAAACATTATATACCTTTTGGTGAAAGTACACATTGCTTTCTATACAATAATATTGAGTGAAAAAAGAAAAAAAACAAGAATCAAACTGACTATAAGTAGCTCTCTAGACTTAGAGCTTAATTTGTCAGTACCACAGGAGACAGTGAAACACATTAAACAACACTATGTGGATGTAATAAACAAACCTAGACAAAAGGTCCTTTTTCTTCAAAATTGAGAAGAAAGAGGAGGAGGAGGAGGAGGATGTGATGTGTGTAGGAAACAGAGACAACAGAGACAAGAAAGGAGTTCTATATAATAATCTCCAAAATACAAATATTATTTGATGATATTAAGAAAATATATTCTGGGTCTGGGTGCGGTGGCTCATGCCTGTAATCCCTGCACTTTAAGAAGCCAATGTGAATGGATCATTTGAGATTCGGTGATTAAGACCAGGCTGACCATCAGTGTGAAACCCCATCTCTACTAAAAATATTAAAAGTATCTAAGTGTGGTAGTGTGCAGCTGTAATCCAAGTTACTCAGGAGGCTAAGGCAGGAAAATCTCCTGAATCCAGGAGGTGAGGTTGCAGTGAGCTGAGATGAAGCCACTGTTTTCCAGCCTAGGCAGGAGAGAGACTCAGTTTCAAAAAAATAAAAATAAAATTCTGGGTGTGACAGCAGTATTGTGCTTATGTTTAAAAAATGGTTATTTGACAGAAGAAATTTCAGGAGGCCTGGCAAGATGGCGTCGTAGAAGTGACTCAGGATCGCAGCTCTCAGTGACGGCGCAGAGGGTGAGTCCTAGCCGCATTCTCGGATGGACTTTTCTAGCCCACAGAGCGTTGAAAGTCCCACAGGACGCTAGTAAACTAAAACCGGCCAACGCAACCCTCTGGCGCGGCCACTTCGGCTGGCGCCGCTTAGGCTGGCGCCGCAGCAGGACCTGGCACGGAACTCACTGGTCTGGGCGCCCTGTTAAACCGGCAATCTGAGAGTTTGAAGGGCAGATTGGCGCATCCATCTGATTGAACGGGACTTGGAAAATGAGCCAGACTAGGAGTTTCCTGGGAGTTTCCTGGGAAGCGTAATCTGAGCCAGTGAAGTGGGCAGTGGCACGGGAGATCACACGGATCCCAGTGCCCTATCGGCAGGCTCCTGGGGCACCAGTGAGAGAGTCGAACTTTAAGCTTGTGGAGAGGCAGGGAGAGAGAGAGAGGATGGACTCTGAGGCAGGGAGCTGGGTAATCGGGCTCAGCGGGTCCCACCCTCACAGGGACAAGCAGGGCAATGACTGGAGACGCTTGGCGCTGAGAGTTTTGCTGCCGGCATCTAGGACGGTGCAGCCCGGTGAGGGAGGGCCGTCCACCACCGCTGACACAATCCGCCCCTATTGAAGTACCGCCCAGGGCCGAAGCAGCCTGCTGTGGCCGAGGCAACCTGCCATAACAGAGAGACTCCCAGGAGACGGGAGCTCTCCACAGCAGAAGGGAGCCCAGCAGCAACAGGGCAGAACCGCGCTAGTGGGTCAGAGCCCCGGCAGGCAAATAGTGAATAGACTGCCACCTAGTGGGGCAGGACAGTGCAACAGATACTCATAAAGAAAGCCCCAACTCCCTGAAACAGTGCATATAAGGGGGGAAAATAAAAGGGTGGTGTTTTATGAGTTCTATTACAGCAGACATAAACAACCTCCCAACAACCCTGAATGAACAACGGAGCTCACAGCTCAGCACTGGAGCTACTATAAAGCAAAAATCCTCTCCTTAAGCAGCTCCCTGACCCCTGTATATCCAAAGAGTCACCGCAAAAAAAGGACTAATCAGACTGACATTTGGCAGGCATCATTCTGGAACAAAGACAGCAGAAGAAGAAACTGGTATCATCCCTCACTCTTCCACAGCTGCTACAGGTATACTCCAGACAAACGGGGCCTGGAGTGGACCTCAGCACTCATACAGCAGAGGGGCTAGACCACTAGAAGGAAAACTAAGTAACAGAAATACTTCATCATCAACAATCTCAGCATCCACACAGAGACCCAGTTGAAAAATCAGCAACTACAAAGACAACAGGCGGATAAATCCATAAACATGGGAAGAAACCAGCGCAAAAAGGAGGAAAACACCCGAAACCAAAACACCTCACCTCCTACAAAGGACCAAAACTCCTCACCAGCAAGGGAACAAAGCTGGACGGAGAATGAGTGTGACGAAATGACGGAATCAGACTTCAGAAAGTGGATAATGAGAAACTTCATTGAGCTAAAAGAACATGTTCTAAATCAGGGCAAAGAAACTAAGAACCTTGAAAAAAGATTTGAAAAAAAATTCGAGGAATTGATAACAAGAATGGAAAACTTAGAGAGGAATATGAATGAATTGAAGGAGCTGAAAAACACAACACGAGAACTTCGTGAAGCATGCACAAGTTTCAACAGCCGAATTGACCAAGCAGAAGAAAGGATATCAGAAATTGAAGATCAACTCAATGAAATAAAACGTGAAACCAAGATTAAAGAAAAAAGCACAAAAAGGAATGAACAAAATCTCCAAGAAATGTGGGACTATGTGAAGAGACCCAACCTATGTTTGATAGGTATACCAGAATGTGATCAAGAGAATGAATCTAAGCTGGAAAACACTCTTCAGGATATTATCCAGGAAAATTTCCCCAACCTAGCAAGACAGGTCAATACTGAACTCCAGGAAATACAGAGAACACCACAAAGATACTCCGCAAGAAGACCAACTCCAAGGCACATAATCATCAGATTCACCAGGGTTGAAACGAAGGAGAAAATACTAAGGGCAGCCAGAGAGAAAGGACGGGTCACACACAAAGGGAAGCCCATCAGACTCACAGCAGATCTCTCAGCAGAGACTCTACAAGCCAGAAGAGAGTGGGGGCCAATATTCAACATCCTTAAAGAAAAGAGCTTTCAACCCAGAATTTCATATCCAGCCAAACTGAGCTTCATAAGTGAAGCAAAAATAAAATCCTTCACGAAGAAGCAAGTACTCAGAGATTTTGTCACCACTAGGCCTGCTTTACAAGAGCTCCTGAATGAGGCACTACACATAGAAAGAAACAACCAGTTCCAGCCATCCTAAAAGCATACCAAATGCTAAAGACCATCAACAAAATGAAGAATGTACATGAACCAATGGGCAAAACAGCCAGATAGCATTAAAATGGCAGTATCAAATTCACACATAACAATATTAACCATGAATGTAAATGGGCTAAATGCACCAATCAAAAGACACAGACTGGCAAATTGGATAAAAAACCAAAACCCATCAGTGTGCTGTATCCAGGAAACCCACCTCACACACAAAGATACACAAAGGATCAAAATAACAGGATGGAGGAAGATTTACCAAGCAAATGGAGAGCAAAAAAAAGCAGGAGTTGCAATTCTCATCTCTGATAAAATAGACTTTAAAGTAACAAAGATCAAAAGGGACAAAGAAGGTCACTACATAATGGTAAAAGGATCGATACAACAAGAAGAGCTAACGATTCTAAATATATATGGACCCAATGTAGGAGCACCCAGATATATAAGGCAAGTTCTTAATGACTTACAAAGAGACTTAGACTCCCACACAATAATAGTGGGAGACTTTAACACTCCACTGTCAATAGCAGACAGATCAACCAGACAGAAAATTAACAAGGATATCCAGGACTTGAACTCAGACCTGGAACAAGCAAACCTGATAGACATTTACAGAACTCTCCACCACAAATCCACAGAATATACATTCTTCTCAGCACCACATCACACCTACTCCAAAATTGACCACATCATTGGAAGTAAAGCACTCCTCAGCAAATGCAAAACAACGGAAATCATAACAAACAGTCTCTCAGACCATAGTGCAATCAAGTTGGAACTCAGAATTCAGAAAATAACTCAGAACCGCACAGCTTCATGGAAACTGAACAATTGGCTCTTGAATGTTGATTGGATAAACAATGAAATGAAGACAGAAATAGAGAAGTTCTTTGAAACCAATGAGAATGAAGACACAACGTACCAGAATCTCTGGGACACATTTAAAGCTGTCTGTAGAGGAAAATATATAGCAATAAGTGGCCACATGAGAAAAGTGGAGAGATCCAAAATTGACACCCTATCGTCAAAATTGAAAGAGCTAGAGGAGCAAAATCAAAAAAGCTCAAAACCTAGCCGAAGACAAGAAATAACTAAGATCAGAGCAGAACTGAAGGAGATAGAGACAAGAAAAACCCTTCAAAAAATCAATAAATCTAAGAGCTGGTTTTTCGAAAAGATCAACAAAATAGACAGACCACTAGCCAGACTGATAAAAAAGAAGAGAGAGAACAACCAAATAGATGCAATAAAAAACGATAAAGGGGAAATCACCACAGATTCCACAGAAATTCAAACCATCATCAGAGAATACTACAAACAACTCTATGCACACAAACTAGTAAATCAGGAAGAAATGGATAAATTCCTGGATGCCTGTGTCCTCCCAAGCCTAAACCAGGAGGAAGCCGAAACTATGAATAGACCAATAACAAGGTCAGAAGTTGAGGCAGCAATTAAGAGCCTACCACACAAAAAAAGCCCAGGTCCAGATGGGTTCACAGCTGAATTCTACCAGACACACAAAGAGGATCTGGTACCCTTCCTTCTGAAACTATTCCAAATAATCCAAAAAGAGAGAACCCTTCCCAAATCATTTTATGAGACCAACATCATCCTGATACCAAAACCTGGCAGAGACTCAACAAGAAAAGAAAACTTCAGGCCAATATCCATGATGAACATAGATGCAAAAATCTTCAATAAAATAATGGCAAATCGATTGCAACAACACATTAAAAAACTTATCCATTATGATCAAGTAGGATTCATCCCGGGCATGCAAGTCTGGTTCAACATACGCAAGTCTATAAATGTAATTCACCACATAAACAGAAGCAAAAACGAAAACCACATGATTATCTCAATTGATGCAGAGAAGGCATTTGACAAAATTCAACAGCCCTTTATGCTAAAAACCCTCAATAAACTTGGTATTGATGGAACATATCTCAAAGTAATAAAAGCTATTTATGACAAACCAACAGCCAATATCATACTTAATGGGCAAAAACTGGAAGCATTCCCTTTGAAATCTGGCACTAGACAAGGATGCCCTCTCTCACCACTTCTATTCAACATAGTACTGGAAGTTCTAGCCAGAGCAATCAGGCAAGAAAAAGAAATAAAGGGTATTCAAATAGGAAAGGTGGAAGCCAAATTGTCTCTATTTGCAGACGACATGATAGTATACCTAGAAGACCCCATCACCTCAGCCCAAAAGCTCCTGCAACCGATAAGCAACTTCAGCAAAGTCTCAGGATATAAAATCAATGTGCAAAAATCACAAGCATTCCTATACACCAATAACAGACTTAAAGAGAACCAAATTAAGAACAAACTGGCATTCGCAATCGCTACAAAAAAATAAAATACCTAGTAATACAACTCACTAGGAATGTAAGGGACCTCTTTAAGGAAAACTACAAACACCTGCTCAACGAAATAAGAGAGGACACAAACAGATGGAGAAACATTCCATGTTCGTGGTTAGGAAGAATCAATATTGTGAAAATGGCTATACTGCCCAAAGTAATTTACACATTCAATGCTATCCCCATCAAACTACCATTGAATTTCTTCATAGAACTGGAAAAAACCACCATGAATTTCATATGGAACCAAAAAAGAGCCCGCATAGCCAAGTCAATTCTAAGCAAAAAGAACACAGCGGGAGGCATCACGCTACCAGACTTCAAACTATACTACCAGGCTACAGTAATCAAAACAGCATGGTACTGGTACCAAAACAGAGATATAGACCAATGGAACAGAACAGAAACATCGGAGGCAACACAACATATCTACAACCATATCATCTTTGATAAACCAGACAAAAACGGGCAATGGGGAAAGGATTCCCTATTTAATAAGTGGTGTTGGGAAAACTGGCTAGCCATGTGCAGAAAGCAGAAACTGGACCCCTTCATGACACCTTACACTAAAATTAACTCCAGATGGATTAAAGACTTAAATGTAAGACCTGACACCATAAAAACCCTAGAAGAAAATCTAGGGAAAACCGTTCAGGACATAGGAGTAGGCAAGGACTTCATGAACAAAACACCAAAAGCATTGGCAACAAAAGCCAAAATACACAAATGGGACCTAATCAAACTCCACACCTTCTGCACGGCAAAAGAAACAGTCACTAGAGTGAATCGACAGCCATCAGAATGGGAAAAAATTTTTGCAGTTTACGCATCAAAGGGCTGATATCCAGAATTTACAAAGAACTCAAACAGATTTACAGAAAGAAAACAAACAAGCCCATTCAAAAATGGGCAAAGGATATGAACAGACACTTTACAAAGAAGACATACATGAGGCCAACAAACATATGAAAAAGTGCTCATCATCATTGGTCATTAGAGAGATGCAAATCAAAACCACATTGAGATATCATCTCACACCAGTTAGAATGGCGATCATTAAAAAATCTGGAGACAGCAGATGCTGGAGAGGATGTGGAGAAATAGGAACACTCTTACACTGTTGGTGGGAGTGTAAATTAGTTCAACCATTGTGGAATACAGTGTGGCAATTCCTCAGGGACCTAGAAATAGAAATTCCATTTGACCCAGCAATCCCATTACTGGGTATCTATCCAAAAGACTGTGAATCGTTCCACTATAAGGACACATGCACACGAATGTTCATTGCAGCAGTGTTTACAATAGCAAAGACCTGGAACCAACCCAAATGCCCATCGATGATAGACTGGACTGGGAAAATGTGGCACATATACACCATGGAATATTATGCAGCAATCAGAAATGATGAGTTTGTGTCCTTTGTAGGGACATGGATGAATCTGGAGAACATCATTCTCAGCAAACTGACAGAAGAACAGAAAAAGAAATACCGCATATACTCACTCATAGGCGGGTGAGAAAAATGAGAACACATGGACACAGAGAGGCGGTCTACTATACACTGGGGACTGATGGGGGAAATGGGGGAGGGACAGCGGTGGGGGCGGGGGGGGATAGCCTGGGGATGAATACCAAGTGTGGGTGAGGGGGAGGAAGGCAGCAAAACACACTGCCATGTGTGTACCTATGCAAATATCTTGCACGTTCTGCACATGTACCCCCAAACCTATAATGCAATAAAAATTAAAAAAAAAAAATGGTTATTTGGAAATACAAGCTAAAATGTTTAGAGCAGAAGTGATACACTTTCTGGGATTTGTTTCAAAACAGAAAAGGAAGTGGGTAGGTAGAGAGGAAAAGCACATAGTCATTATAATGGTTAGAGGTGAATTAGCAGTACACTGTAATCATTATATTAGTTTTTTTTTTATTTTTGTATATGTTTGAAATATAATGACAAGATATGCCACACTAAGAATAAATATGTCTTAAGTTATCCCCTTTACCTCAACCGGGCTTCAAAGTAACTATACTCTTTAGACATGATACTTTGTCCAGCCCCCCAGTGCTGTTTTTAGATTTTTGCTTGTTAGTTTATGAACTTCAGTCAAGTCATTAGAAAGCCAATATAATAAAAGTCACATACAAGCATAAATAATCCTCATTTATACTTCCACAACAACACTGACTTTGAATTATACTCAAAGCAAATTATCTAAGATTCAGAGTAAGTCAGATTCTCACTGGTCCAACACAAAAATTCAGCTACATCTGTTGCATATAAGAGTTAAATATTAACCTTACATTTCAGTATCTATTTACATTAAATTTGCATAGGGGGTTAAGAATTTGCTGATAAAAACAAAATTAATAACTTAAAACTCTCCATAATTAGACAACATATTAGCTTTCATGCCCATCAAATTTGAGAAGCTGCAAGAAGCACAATGTCAAGGGCTAAGTCTAGTGCTTTCATGTAAAAATCATCCTGCAGATATAGACAAGATAAACTGAATAATAATAGGGCCTAAGATTTGGAGTGGAGAAGGAGTCCCAAGTACACCTTGATGGTTGTTACCTGCACTTACTACCAAATCAGTCATTTTGATGTCAAATATGTGCCCTGGATACAAAAATCTATGGATAAATTTTAATGAATTGTTTTATTAAATGTCAGTCTTTGGGGATCCAGCAACTCTACTGTTCCTCCTTTATAACAGAGAACAGATGAAATGCTGAGGGTGGGAAGTTTCCCCTGGCTGCTTCATGAATATAAGTTGAGTAGCTGTGACTTCATGCACATTGAAAGCACCAAGCAAAGCACCAGACAGCAGTGAGGTGGATAGTTTCTAGGGCCCAGGGTTGAGCTACAGCTCCTGTGGAGGAAAACCTCTGTCTAGGGTATCTATAGTGTAGTTGATAGAGGTGAGAAACATTCTGGGAGAAGCATCCAATTGCAGAGCTACATCAAGCATCAGTCCAAACTTCAGAATGTCTGAATGATAGACATCTTGCAGAAACAACAATGCAACTTGGAGTAGGAAACACTGAAGAGTGGCCAAGGTCTTGCAAATGCACATGGAGATGCTAACAAGCTAGCAAAATCCAGAGACTAAAGCCAATGCTTCCCATTATTACAAAGGTTCATAATGCCACAGGCAGTTTAGATTATAATAAAATTTATGAATTCTTCAGTGCTTGGCTGGGAAGAATGTGTACTGAACAAAGCACCCTGAAAGGCAGTACATACTGACTAACTGGTGCTGTTATTTATCTGTTTCCTGAACTAGCAACATAAGATCCCCTTTGTCCCCTCTCTTACTCCTCCCAGCCAGTCTATCACTCAATGTCTAAAACTGGATTCCCCAAGATCGGACTTAAAAGAGGAATTTGAGTCTGTGAAGCTGATTATGATGGAGATCACAGGAAACATCAACAAGAAAGTAGGGAAGTGAGATAGCGATGATAGGAACATACAGGTTCAATTAATGAGCAAGTTATGACTCTGGATGACTGTGACTCAATGCCACTAAAGACTTCTAGCAAATAATATAGACATGCCTCATGCATCCTGTTCAAGTGTAAAAAGTTTAGAATTTTAGAATCCAGTTCTCATATATTATTAACCCCAAGGATGTCACTTGGGTCTTTAATATTCCAGCACTTCTAGCCTTCTTGACAGTGGCAAACTCATCAGAGAAAGTCTTCAGGTGCACACAAGTAGGTCATGAGTCAAAACGGGAGAGCTGAAAGTGTATGGAAAGTGTCCACTAAATTTAATGCGTATACTACATTTATCTTAGAGTGTATGCTATAGCTGTTCTAGCTTTTTTGTACCAAATGACTTATCTTTTATTTTTTAATTTTTTTTAATTTTTTTAGAATTTTTATTTTTTATTTTATTTATTTATTTATTTATTTATTTATTTATTTATTTATTTATTTTTAATTGCATTTTAGGTTTTGGGGTACATGTGCAGAACGTGCAAGATAGTTGCATAGGTACACACATGGCAGTGTGTTTTGCTGCCTTCCTCCCCTTAACCCATATTTGGCATTTTTTCCCAGGCTATTCCTCCCCAGCACTCCCCCCGCTGTCCCTCCCCTATTCCCCCCAATAGATCCCAGTGTGTAGTACCCCCCTCCCTGTGTCCATGTGTTCTCATTTTTCTCACCCGCCTATGAGTGAAAATATGTGGTATTTCCTTTTCTGTTCTTGTGTCAGTTTGCTGAGAATGATTTTCTCCAGATTTATCCATGTCCTTACAAAGGACATAAACTCATCATTTTTGATTGCTGCATAATATTCCATGGTGTATATGTGCCACATTTTCCCAGTCCAGTCTATCATCGATGGGCATTTGGGTTGGTTCCAGTTCTTTGCTATTGTAAACAGTGCTGCAATGAACATTCGTGTGCATGTGTCCTTATAGTAGAACAATTTATATTCCTTTGGATATATACCCAGTAATGAGATTGCTGGGTCAAATGGAATTTCTATGTCTGGGTCCTTGAGAAGTCACCACACTGTCTTCCACAATGGTTGAAAATATAATCTAGGTTAAACAAGAAGCATGTAGATAGTTCAACTGACTTGAAAATTGCTGGCTGTAGAATATTTATATGCATTCTTCAAGACAGTGTCATGTGAAGCCTGTTCTGACTTGCCCAGTTAGCTTTTATTTCTTTCTCTTTTCGTGTCAGCACTGTACTTTATCCATCTTATTGTTTCATTATTCACACTATTTAGTATTATATGTGTCGATTTACCACTACGTTCTTCCTAACAGACTATCGTTGTCTTGAGAGCAAGACTAGGGGTCTTTGTTTATCTTTGTACTTTAGGCATGGATTATACTACCCAAGTATCAGTAAGTGTTCATCAAATGTTCATCTGTTGAATGAATAAATGACTGTGTGCATTGCTGCTAATGATTTTGTTCACCCTCTTCTTGAGCATCTGCTTCTGATGGTCATATTAAATGGCTTTACTTGATGTATTTCCAATTTTTAAACAGTTTTTTTTTTCTGACAGTGATTTAATACCACTGAAGGCTTTCAGTTACCTTCCAATTGTTTTACAAAATGAAATAGCTGTTTCTGGTGAAAGGAAATAAAGAAAAAGAGATAGGTCTCACTTCAATTTGAGTTTTGAGAGAATAGAATTGCTTCAGCCCAAGAAATCATTACTGATGGTCATCTTTAGCAGCTGAAGAGTATATCAAGATATTACTCCAGAAGATATTTTTATCTTTCATTTGCTGCAAAGATAAATAAATGCATATATACAAAGTGAACAAATGCTTTGAAAATAGTAAAATGTTGACATAGGATAGTGTAGTCACTGTTATTGAATGAATGTTTGCATCCACTGAAATTTCATATGTTGAAATCTTAAGTCTCACAGTGATAAAATTAGTAGATAGCTTTGGGCTTTTGGGGAGGTGGTTGGGTCACAAGAATGGAGCTTTCATTAATGTAATTAGTGGTTTTTTTTTTTTTTTGAGACGGAGTTTTGCTTTTGTTACCCAGGCTGGAGTGCAATGGCGTGATCTCGGCTCACCGCAACCTCCGCCTACTGGGTTCAGGCAATTCTCCTGCCTCATCCTCCTGAGTAGCTTGGATTACTGGCACGTGCCACCATGCCCAGCTAATTTTTTGTATCTTTAGTAGAGACGGGGTTTCACCATTTTGACCAGGATGGTCTCGATCTCTTGACCTCGTGATCCACCCGCCTCAGCCTCCCAAAGTGCTGGGATTACAGGCTTGAGCCACCGCACCCAGCCATTAGTGTTCTCATAAAAGAGAATCTTGAAAGCTCCCTTTCACTTCCACCATGTAAGGACTCATGGACAAGATGAATGTCACTGAAGCAGCAGGCTCACCAGATACGTAAAATGCTGGTGAGTTTTGGACTCATAAGCCTCTAGAACTAGGAGAAACAAATTTCTGCTTTTTATAAGCCACCCAGAAACATATTTATAGCCACCATCCATATATGTACATACACAAGTACACACACACACACACACACACACACACACACAGTTTATAAATTCTTGAAGTGAAATAACATACAAATTAGCAAAAACACTCTCATTTGCTACCAACATCACTGCCCGAGTACATAGATAAAAATTCAGCTACTATCAAATTCTCCTTTCTTCCTATCTATAAAGCTATAAAATGGGTGGTATGAGACTAAACAGAAATGTTTTGTGCTTTTTGGCACAAACACATTGTTTTGTTTATTTATTATGCATGTGTTTATTTATAGTGTTTTTATACAATTTGAAATATATACAAAAAATTAGAACACATATGCACATATGTATGTACATGTATGTATGTGTACATATGTACATATATATGTTCTACTTTTGTGCAATTAATGCTATATAAAGATCACATTTCAACATCTGTTTATATAAATTCATCTCTTCTTTAAATCTGAAGTATAAAGGAATCAGGCATGGACTACCACCAAGCTATGTCCATTTAGATTACCAAGCTAAAAGGAAAACCCATGCGCATCTAAATTCTTACTCATGTAAAAACATAAATGAAGGGCAAACTCCTTGAAGTAGAATTGCTATGTAAATATATAATCATACTTTGAAGTTTGAAAGATAATGCCAAATTAATCTCAAGAGTCTCAGCTTGTGTTACTCCATACACAATGATGCTTTGTTCTTCACACTCTTGCCACCTATATGACTTGGCAAGCATTTCATTTTTGTCAATGTAACAGTAAAGATATGTCTGAATTTTTAATTCTTGAATGATGTCTTCCTTAACAAATTATATTCCACTTAGTTTTAACTGCCTGTGCATCTCTTGCTAATATTCCCATAGAGCAGACATTTTTCTTCTTGATTTGTAAATTTCTAAGTAAGTATTTTTAAAATTATTATTCTATGCCTAATTTTATTTTCTATTATTTTATAAATTTTGTAAAACAAACTAGAACTTTTTCTATTGTTTAAGTTATAAACTTAAGATAAAACTTTTTTTTGCTTTATTGTCATGAGTTATAAAGTACTAATACTGTCAAATTTTTAAAAAGGTTATACATGTCTATAGATAACAATGCAATACACTGAGTAAAACTCTCTGTTGATCATGTGAAGTTTTTTTCTATATAGCTAAAATTTGCCCTTGAAAATTATGAGGCAATTGACTTTCATTCATTTTTTACCCATTTATTCCATTCATGAGTGCAAATTTTCAAGGACATTACTTGAAAACTGCTGTTATTGAAGAGATATCCAAGATGGCTGATAACTAACAGCTCAGAATTGTAGATCCCAGTGAAAGCTCAAAGAATGAGAGGACACCACAATTTCAGATGAATTTTTGTTGCTCACGGACCAGGAGATTTCCAGTGGAGGAGCCGCATGGGTCACCAGCACAACTCTTGTGGCTGGAGCAGTGGTTTTTGCCAGTGCCCTGGCACAGCAGTTCTTGGGTCAGAGTAAACGGAACTGGCTCCCCTTTTGGTCAATGTTTGGAGCTCCAGAGAGGCAGAGTCACCTATTCAGCTGATTGAAAAAGGGACTCAAGTAGGAAGCCAGACAAGAGATTCCCAGGCAGAAAAGCACCATGAATCTTAAAATCACTGTTTTGGCTGGTGCAGTGGGTTGCTCAGATTTTGGCACTGGGAATCAACAAGTTGGATGTCCACTCAGAGAGCTAACTTGAAAGTCAGTAATTACAAAGAAGACAGGTGAATAAATTTACAATCATGGGAAGAAACCAGTGTAAAAAGGCTGAGAATACCCAAAATCAGAATGCCTATTCCTCTACAGGAAATCACAGTTTCTCGTCAACAAGGGAACAAAGCCTGATGGAGAACAAGTGCCTTCCATTAACAGAATTGGGCTTCAGAAGGTGGATAATAAGAAACTTCTGTGATTTAAAAGAACATGTTCTAGCTCAATGCAAAGAAACTAAGAACCTTGAAAAAAGGTTTGACGAAATCCTAACGAGAAGAAACAATTTAGAGAGGAATATAAGTAAATTAATGGAACTGAAGAATACAATAGGAGAACTCTGCAAAGTATTTACAGGTTTTAACAGTCAAATTGATTAAACAGAAGAAAGTATATCAGAGTTCGAAGACCAACTTAATGAAATGAAATGAGCAGAAAAGATTAGAGAAGAAAGAGTAAAAAGGAATGAGCAAAGCCGCCAAGAAATATGGGACTGTGTGAAAAGACCTAATTTACATTTGGTAGGTGTACCTTCATGTCATGAAGAGAATGAATCCAAGCTGGAAAACATTCTTCAGGATATTATTCAGGAAAACTTTTCTAACCTAGTAATGCAGGACAATACTCAACTCCAGGTAATACAGAGAACACCATGAAGATATATCTCAAGTAGAGCAACCCCAAGACACATAATTATTAGATTCAACCAGGGTTGAAATAAAGGATAAAATACTAAGGGCAGCTAGAGAGAAAGGTCAGGTTACCAATAAAGGGAAGCCTATCAGATTCACAGCAGATCTCTCAGCAGAAACCCTACAAACTAGAAGAGAGCGGGGGTCAATATTCGATATCCTCAAAGAAAAGAATTTTCAACTCAGAATCTCATATCCATGCAAATTAAACTTCATAATTGAAGAAAAAATAAAATTTTTCATGAACAAGCAAGAACTCAGAGATTTCATTACCACCAGGCCTGCTTTACAAGAGCTTCTGAAAGAAGCACTATACACAGAAAACAACAACTGGTATCAGTCATCCCAAAAACTTATCAAAAGTTAAAGAGTATCTCCATAATGAAGAATCTATATCAACTAATGGGCAAAATAGCCAGCGAGCATTAAATGACAATATTAAACTCAGAAATATCAATATTAATCCTAAATTTAAATGGATTAAACACCCCAATCAAAGATACAGACAGGCAAATTGAATAGAAAGTAAAAACCCATTGGTATGCTGTATGCAGATCCATCTTATAAGTAAGGACAAGCAAAGATTCAAAACAAAGGGTGGGTGGAAGACATCAATCAAACATAGAGAAAAAAAAAAATACACCAGGAGTTGTAACTTTTGTCTCTGACAAAATAGACTTTAATAGTAACAAAGACTGAAAGAAACAAAGAGGGACATTACATAATCATAAAAGGATGAATGCAACAACAGGAGTCAATGATTATAAATATATATGCACCCAATATAGGAACACTTAGATACATAAGACAAGTTCTTAATGACTCATAGGCGGGTGAAAAAAATGAGAACACAAGGACACAGGGAGGGGGTCTACTACACACTGGGGTCTATTGGTGGGAATGGGGGAGGGACATTGGGGGGGGACTGGGGAGGGATAGCCTGGGGATAAATGCCAAGTGTGGGTGAAGAGGAGGAAAGCAGAAAAACACACTGCCATGTGTGTACCTATGCAACTACCTTGCACATTCTGCATATGTACCCCAAAACCTATAATGCAATAAAAATTTAAAAAAAAAAGAGACTTGGACTCCTGCACAAAAATACCGGGTTACTTTGACACCACATTGTTAATATTTGACGGATCAATGAGATAGAAAATTAACAGGAACATCTATGATTAGAGCTCAGACCTGGAATAAGTAAACTCAGTGAATATTTATAGAATTCTTCACCCCAGGGCCACAGAACATACATTTTTCTCAGTATCACATTACACCTATTACACCTATTTTGAAAGTGACTATGTAATTGAAAGTAAACCACTCTTCAGCATTTGCATAGCATTTCACAGACTTAAGTGAAATATTGGTTGGCTGTTTGTTTGTTATTTTCTTTCCTTATTCCTTCTTGTCTCTGCTGTTAAGCACAATTAGCAGCATAAAGGAGGTTTTTGATACCTATTTTTGGATTGCATTCCAGCCTGGGCAATAGAACAAGACTCCTATTCTCTCTCCCCCTTTCTCTTTCTTTCATATATATATATATATATATATATATATATATATATATATATGTGTGTGTGTGTGTGTGTGTGTGTGTGTGTGTGTGTGTGTATGCTATTATTTATTTTTTATTGCATTTTAGGCTTTGAAGTACATGTGAAGAGCATGTAAGCATGTAAGATTGTTGCATAGGTACACACATGGCAGTGTGGTTTGCTGCCTTCCTCCCCATCACCTATATCTGGCATTTCTCCTCATGTTATCCCTCCCCCGGCTGTCCCTCCCCTATTTTCCGCCCCCACTGACCCCAGTGTGTGATGCTCTCTGCCCTGCGTTCATGTGTTCTCAATGTTCAATACCCACCTACACGTGAGAACATGTGGTGATTAATTTTCTTTTCTTGTGCCAGTTTGCTGAGATGGATGGTTTCCAGGTTCATCCACATCTTTACAAAGAACATGAACTCATCACTTTTATGGCTGCATAGTATTCCATGGTGTATATGTGCCGCATTTTCCCTGTCCAGTCCATCATCAATGAGCATTTGGGTTGGTTCCAAGTCTTTGCTATTGTAAAAAGTGCCACATGTATACTACTTTAAACATTACTTTTATGCAGTTTGGATTATTGTAATATTATAAAATAATTACTTTTATGCAGTTCGGATTATTGTAATATTATGTTGCAGATTTCTAATTTATGGTCTTTCTTTTAATGCTACTGTGATTTGTCATGTACTGTTGTGTGCCTTTGTGCTTGATATTTAGGGGGCTGCTTTTCATTATTCCTAACAGTTGTTCTAAAATATCCTACATGCTATGTCTAGTTTAGCCTTCCTTCCGTTCAGCTGCTGAGTTCAACAGGCTTTCTCCACTCTGTGAATGAAAAGCCAGATGTCTCTGTTTCATCTCAGCTCTAGTTATTTAATGGGTTACTGTTCACCAATGGAAGTTAACTTTTTGATAGCAGGTCTTTTTACTTACTTTATGAGGTTTAATTATATTTACATTTATTTAGATGCATCCAGAGGCAAGCAAACCCTATGCACATATGTGGGGCATTTTCTTTTTCTAGCTACCTCTTCTCTTACTCTGTTGCTTATACACTGACCATTTCAGTTGTAAGATTTGAAATCAGTGCAGTGAGATTAGGCTATTCTTCTTACCACTTGAGGTGTAGTCTTAGAGTTGATTCCAACCTCATTCTCACTATCTCTAGGATCAAAATCATGAGTTGGCTAATTTCTGGTTTCGTAATGAGTTGTATTTTATCATTTTGTTTTTCCTCTTATAGTTTGCAGTGAGAAGAATTCTACTTCCTCATACTTTATTATTATTACCAACTACAGTCACAGTCTGCTTTTCAGAGTCCTTTTTCCCCCTTAAATTGTAAACTTATAAGTCTATCCAAGCCCCAAATTTCACATTTTTAAAAACCTCTTGAGGTAAAATCTAGTTTTTTACTTCATTGCCCTGGTTAATCTAATTTATCACCAACATGATCTGAGCAGTGTCGCT
Source organism: Saguinus oedipus (assembly GCA_031835075.1). Lineage (NCBI taxonomy): Eukaryota > Metazoa > Chordata > Mammalia > Primates > Cebidae > Saguinus > Saguinus oedipus. The sequence continues at coordinate 25,698,419 of CM063171.1, forward strand.
GTGCTGGTGCTATGTTTGATACAGAAACCTCCCAAGTGAATAAGCACCTGCAGAGGTGAGCACAATTTTCAAAAATTCTTCCCTATGAGTTTTCTTATCCCAGTCAATTTTTCTGATTCAAGGAGATTTCTGATGTTGCAAAAAAAACATAATTTTGGAATTTTAAGTATGATTTCCAAATTTTAGTTTGAATTGTGTCACCTATATTATCAACCTAAGAAAATATTGTACTATCCAGAAGTAGATTTTGTGGGATGTCATTGTGGAAGACCTGTTTCAGCCATTGATAAAATATGATCTGTTTTCTGGTCTCTTTTATCTGGAACAAGATATATAGAGATTGCAAAGTCTATACTATTCCTATTAACATACTCAGGCTGAGGAGCAAAGTTGGGACTTTTTAAATTATGAATCACTCCTGTGTCAAATCCACTTGCATTCCTCAGTCCATGAAATATGACTGAGGTGCAGGGAAGTTTTGCCCTACCAGTCAGGACACTAACACTAAGGGGTCACATAGACAAGTGTGGCAAAGCGGTGACTGTCCTTCTGGGGTGCTTCATGCTCCACTTTGAATTTAGTCCTTAGAAAAGTCACTTCTGTGATGGCAAATCAACTCAATGTTTCCATAAATGTGTTCTTGTCAGGAATTGCCTGATAACTGGCTTTTGACCTCAAGGGCCAGGATGCTCTAGCCATAAAAAAGAAGACTAAAAGGGGTGTATTTTTCAACTGTCTTTTAAAATTGGAGCTCAAAATACATTTCATAATGGAGACAAGGATTTAAGAGATCACCTCTGTTGTTTAATTCATGTTCTCAAGTACTTTGAAGGGTTTGAACTTCTGAGATATTCAACATATATCCCTCACCAGCTTGGCAGTGACAATTTCAACAAATAAAGCTTCCACCGACACAAACAGGGTGCCTCCTGCCCCTATAATGTTTCAAGTGGTTCATGCTACTAAAAGCTCATATTCATTTTTTCATTGGGTATCACCCACAACAACAAACACAGTAAAGTTATATGATCTTGACACATATTGGGCTTTGTTGAGGGAAAATCACAAGAATGGCTGATCAAACTCCACAGCTTTTGCACCCTTTCATGAGTCTTACAAGGATAAAAGTGATGGGGGCTGGGTGCAATAGAATGGATGTGGATAAAGGGCCATCCCTGGGAGTTGGTATGAAAAGCAACTGGCTCGGTGCATACTGGGTCCAAGTGTTCCTACTGCATGTCTTGCATGTCTACATGCCTGGCCCTCATTGACAACACTTCACATCAAGGCCTCATTTAACTTCCTTGGTTGAAACACTTCACTTATGTTGTCATGCACTCATGCTGGGTATTGTATTTGTCACATTACTCCACTTGGAGAGAATGCCTGGAAGCATGCACCTTTCTCATGGACTCTGCATTATGTGCCTTTCTTTTTGCTGATGTTTAACATGCATGATCACATTATAATAAATCAACAAACAACAACTCGGAGAACAGCTTTTATGAGTTCTGTGAGTTTTTATGTTTGTCATGGGGCCTGTGAGTGGTCTTCAATACCCAACACACCACAGTACAGGTCCTGTTTGCCCAAACTGGTTGTATTTCTTCTCTATTGCTTCTGTAACTAATAGGGTGCATGAAACAATAGAAATGTATTTTCTACAGGTCTGTAGGTCAAAAGTTTAATACAGAACTCAATGTGTCAGCAGGGATGTTTTTGCCTCTGCAGTTCCTAGGGGAGACTTTTGTCTTTTCCAGCATAAAATCGACTAACACAACACAGTACTCTGAAATATCACACAGGTCATATAAGTAACCATGATGAAAGAAGTGCCTTGATATATTTTTGAAACTTGAAATGTGGCTGGGTGGGGTGGCTCACACTTATAATCCCAGCACTTTGGGAGGCCAAGACATGTGGATCATGAGGTCAGGAGTTGGAGACCATCCTGGCCAACATGATGAAACCCTGTGTTTACTAAAACCACAAAAAATTAACTAGGCATAATGGTACAAGCCTGAATCCCAGCTACTCAGGTGGCTGAGGCAAGAACATTGCTAAAATCAGGGAGATGGAGGTTGCAGTGAGCCGAGATCATGCCACTGTACTCCTGACTGGTGACGGAGCTAGACCCAATCTCAAAAAAAAAAAAAATAAATAAAATGCTAAATTTATATGCCACAACTAAAGCATTATGGGTTTGTTTTTTGTTTTTGTAGAGATGGGGATATCCTTATGTTTTCTAGGCTGATCTGGAAGTCCTGGCCTCAAGGTACCATCCTACCAGGCACCCCCCAAAGCATTAAGATTGAGATTACAGGCATAAGCCACCATGCCCAGCAAAAGCACTGTTTAGAGATACATGTAGAGTTATCAATGTCCATATTAGTATAAAGATCTCAAACAAGTAACCTCAATTTCCACCTTAAAAAATCTACAAACAGAAAGGCAAACAAAATATAATGAATGCAAGCAGAAGGAAGAAAATGAAGATTAGTAGAAATTAATTAAACAGAACTCTAAAAGCAGTACAAAAATTATCAAAACCAAAGGTGTTTTTTAAGGATTAACAAAACTGACAAATTTTAATTAGACTAATACAAAAATAAGAGTTGAAGAAAGCAGTCACTCCAATATTACAATCAGCAAACAGAGAAGACCTTACTGACCACCTTACATAAAGAAATAAAATAGTGAAAAAATGCAGATGCAAACTCATGACAAAAATTAGATAACTTTGATAAAAGGGACAAATGCCTAATAAGACAGAAACCACCAAAATGAACTCAAAAACAAATGGAGAATCAGAATTGACAAGTTAAAAAACTGTATTGGTAGTATTAGTAACTGCCAAAAATAAGCACAGGCCCAGCTAGTGTCTTTATTGAATTCTACCACATTTAAATAAAAACAGTTTTTGAGAGGGATTTCCAAGATGGCATGGTAGAAACAACTCGGGATTGCAGCTCTCAGTAAAGGTGCAGAGGGTGAGTCCTAGCCGCATTTTCAGATGGACCTTTGTTGCCCACAGAACGGGGAAATTCCCAGGTGTAGGAGAGACACAGAACACCAGTGCAGCCCTTTTGGCTTGTGCAGCCGTTTTGGCCAGTGCCACGGCACAGTGGCACCCTGCACCAAACTTACTGGTCTGGGTGCCCTGTTAAACCAGCAATCTGAGATTTAGGAGGGCAGATTAACATATTCATCTGATTAAACGGGACTTGGACAGTGAGCCAGACCAGGAGATTTCTGGGAAGCATGATTTGAGACGGTGCAGTGGGTCACGGCATGGGAAATCATGCAGATCCCAGTGTGCTACCAGCAGGTGACTGAAACACCTGTGAGAGAGTCAACAGTTCAACTTAAAAAAAGAGAGAGAGAGAAAGGATGCTGAGGCAGGGAGCCAGGTGATCAGGCTCAGTGGGTCCCACCTCCACAGGGACAAAAAAGGGCGATTCAAAATGCTCGGGGTTGAGAGTTTTACTGTGAGCTCAGCTGAATCCAGGATGGTTCATCTCGGTGGGGGAGGAGGGTCTGACACTATGGATGCATTCTGCCCCTACTGATGTACACACCCACTGCTGAAGCAGCCTGCCATTGCCGAGGTAACCCGCCATAACAGAGAGACTCAGCCAACAGGGCAGAGCCCACCACAGTAGGGTGGAGCCCCACAGCAGCAGGGCAGACCCTGCAGTAGGAGGGCAGAGCCTCAGCAGGCAAATAGTGACTAGACTGCCTACTAGCTGGGAAGGACAGTGCAACGGATACTCATAAAGAAAGCCCCAACTCTCTGACACAGAGCATCTGAGGGAAAAAAAGGGTTTTATAAGTTCTGCTGCAGCAGACCTAAACACACCCACCCAACAACCCTGAATGAACAATGGAGCTCACAGCTCAGCACTGGAGCTCCTATAAAGTACAGACTGTCTCATCAAGCACCTTGCTGACCCCTGTATATACAAAGAGTCACCTCACAAAAAACTGATCAAACTGACATTTGGTGGGCATCATTCTGGGACAAAGATAGCAGAAGAAGAAACTGGTAGCATCCCTCACTGTTTTGCAGCTGCTACAGGGGTAACCCAGACAAGCAGAGCCTGGAGTGGACCTCAGCAGTCGTACAGCAGAGGTGCTAGATGGTTATAAGGAAAACTAACTAACATAAATACTTCATCATCAGCAGCAATCTGGGCAACCACTCAGAGACCCAATCGAAAAGTCAGCAACTACTAAGAAGACAGGTGGATAAATCAACAAAGATGGAAAGAAACCAGCGCAAAAAGGAGAAAAACACCCGAAACCAAAACACCTCACCACCTACAAAGGTCCAAAACTCCTCACCAGCAAAGGAACAAAGCTGGATGGAGAAAGAGTGTGATGAAATGACAGAATCAGACTTCAGAAGGTGGATAATAAGAAACTTCAGTGAGCTAAAAGAACATGTTCTAAATCAATGCAAATAAACTAAGAACCTTGAAAAAAGATTTGAAAAAAGATTCAAGAAAATGGTAACAAGAATGGACAACTTAGAGAGGAATATGAATGAATTCAAGGAGTTGAAAAACACAACACGAGAACTTCATGAAGCATGCACAAGATTCAACAGCTGAATTGACCAAGAAGAAGAAAGAATATCAGAAGTCGAAGATCAACTCAATGAAATAAAACGAGAAACAAAGATTAGAGAAAAAAGCACAAAAAGGAATGAACAAAATCTCCAAGAAATGTGGGGCTATGGGAAGATACCAAACTTACGTTTGATAGGTGTACCAGAATGTGATAAAGAGAATGAATCCAAGCTCGAAAATACTCTTCATGATATTATCCAGGAAAATTTCCCCAACCTAACAAGGCAGGCCAATACTCAACTCCAGAAAATACAAAGAACACCACAAAAATATTCCGCAAGAAGAGCAACCAAAAGGCATATAGTCATCAGATTTACCAGGGTTGAAATGAAGGAGAAAATCCTAAGGGCAGCCAGAGAGAAAAGCCATGTCACCCACGAAAGGAAGCCCATCAGACTCACAGAAGATCTCTTGACAGGAACTCTACAAGCCAGAAGAGAGTGGGGGCCAATATTCAACATCCTTAAAGAAAAGAACTTTCAACCCAGAATTTCATATCCAGCCAAACTGCGTTTCATAAGTGAAGAAATAATAAAATCTTTTGCCAACCAGCAAGTACTCAGAGATTTTGTCACAACCAGTCCTGCTTTACAAGAGCTCCTGAAAGAGGCACTACACATAGAAAGAAACAACCAGTACCAGCCATTCTAGAAACATAACAAATGCTAAAGAGCATCAACAAAATGAAGAATCTGCATCAACTAACGGGAAAAATGGCCAGCTAGGATAAAAATGGCATTATCAAATTCACACATAACAATATTAACTCAAATGTAAATGGGCCAAATGCACCAATCAAGAGACACAGACTGGAAAATTGGATAAAAAACCAAAACCCATCGGTGTGCTGTATCCGGGAAACCCATCTTACATACAATGATACAAAAAGGCTCAAAATAAAGTGATGGAGCAAGATTTACCAAGCAAATGGAGAGCAAAAAAAAAAAGCAGGAGTTGGAATTCTCATCTCTGATAAAATAGACTTTAAAGCAAAAAGATCAAAAGAGACAAAGAAGGTCATTACACAATGGGAAAATGATAAATACAACAAGAAGAGCTAATGATCCTAAATATATATGGACCCAAGATAGAAGCACCCAGATATATAAGGCAAGTTCTTAATGACGTACAAAGAGACTTAGACTCCCACACAATAATAGTGGGAGACTTTAACATTCCACTGTCAATATTAGACAGATCAACCAGACAAAAAATTAACAAGGGTATACATGGCTTGAACTCAGACATGGAACAAGCAAACCTGATAGACATTTACAAGACTCTCCACACCAAATCCGCATAATATACATTCTTCTCAGCACCACATCACACCTACTCCAAAACTGACCATATAATTGAAAGTAAAGCACTCCTCAGCAAATGCAAAACAACTGAAATCATAACAAACATTCTCTTAGACCATAGTGCAATCAAGTTAGAAATCAGAATTCAAAAACTAACTCAGAACTGCACAGCTTCATGGAAACTGAACAACTGGCTCTTGAATGTTGATTTGGATAAACAATGAAATGAAGGCAGAAATAAAGAAGTTCTTTGAAATCAATGAGAATGAACACACAAAATACCAGAATCTCTGGGACATATTTAAAGCAGTCTGTCGAGGAAAACATATGGAAACAATTGTCCATATAAGAGGAGTAGAGAGATCCAAAATTGACACCCTATCATCAAAATTGAAAGAGCTAGAGAAGCAAAATAAAAAAATCTCAAAACCTAGCAGAATACAAAAAATAACTAAGATCAGAGCAGAACTGAAGAAGATAGAAACAAGAGAAACCCTTCAAAAAATTAATAAATCCAAGAGCTGGTTTTTTGAAAAGATCAACAAAATAGACAGACCACTAGCCAGACTGATAAAAAAGAAAAGAGAGAACAACCAAATAGATTCAATAAAAAAAGATAATGGGGAAATCACCACAGATTCCACAGAACTTCAAACCACCATCAGAGAATACTACAAACAACTCTATACACATAAACTAGTAAACCAGGAAGAAATGGATAATTCCTGGATGCCTGTGTCCTCCCAAGCTTAAACCAGGAGGAAGCCGAAACTATGAATAGATCAATAACAAGGTCAGAAGTTGAGGCAGCAATTAAGAGCCTACCACACAAAAAAAGCCCAGGTCCAGATGGGTTCACAGCTGAATTCTACCAGACACACAAAGAGGATCTGGTACCATTCCTTCTGAAACAATTCCAAATAATACAAAAAGAGGAAACACTTCCCAAATCATTTTATGAGACCAACATCATCCTGATACCAAAATCTGGCAGAGACTCAAAAAGAAAAGAAAACGTCAGGCCAATATCCATGATGAACATAGATGCAAAAATCTTCAATAAAATACTGGCAAACAGATTGCAAAAGCACATTTAAAAACTTGTCCATCATGATCAAGTAGGATTCATCCCGGGGATGCAAGGCTGGTTGAACATACGCAAGCCTATAAATGTAATTCACATAAACCAAAACAAAAACAAAAACCACATGATTATCTCAATTGACGCAGAGAAGGCATTTGACAAAATTCAACAGCCCTTTATGCTAAAAACCCTCAATAAACGTGGTATTGACGGAACATATATCAAAGTAATAAAAGCTATTTACGACAAACCAACAGCCAATATTATACTTAATGGGCAAAAACTGGAAGCATTCCCTTTAAAATCCGGCACTAGACAAGGATGCCCTCTCTCAACACTCCTATTCAACATAGTACTGGAAGATCTAGCCAGAGCAATCAGGCAAGAAAAAGAAATAAAGGGTATTCAAATAGGAAAGGTGGAAGCCAAATTGTCTCTATTTGCAGACGACATGATAGTATACCTAGAAGACCCCATCACCTCAGCCCAAAAATTCCTGAAACTGATAAGAAACTTCAGCAAAGTCTCAGGATATAAAATCAATGTGCAAAAATCACAAGCATTCCTATACACCAATAACGGACTTAAAGAGAAGCGAATCAAGAACGAACTGCCATTCACAACTGCTATAAAGAAAATAAAATACCTAGGAATACAACTCACAAAAAATGTAAGGGACCTCTTTAAGGAAAACTACAAACCACTGCTCAACGAAATAAGGGAGGACACAAACAGATGGAGAAACATTCCATGTTCGTGGTTAGGAAGAATCAATATCGTGAAAATGGCTATACTGCCCAAAGTAATTTACACAATCAATGCTATCCCCATCAAACTACCATTGAATTTCTTCACAGAACTGGAAAAAAACCACCATGAATTTTATATAGAACCAAAAAAGAGCCCGCATAGCCAAGTAAACTCTAAGCAAAAAGAACACAGCGGGAGGCATCACACTACCAGACTTCAAACTATACTACAAGGCTACAGTAATCAAAACAACATGGTATTGTTACCAAAACAGAGATATAGACGAATGGAACAGAACAGAAGCATCAGAGGCAACACAACATATCTGCAACCATATTATCTTTGATAAACCAGACAAAAACAAGCAATGGGGAAAGGATTCCATGTTTAATAAATGGTGTTGGGAAAACTGGCTAGTCATGTGCAGAAAGCAGAAACTGGACCCCTTCCTGACGCCTGACACTAAAATTAACTCCATATGGATTAAAGACTTAAACATAAGACCTGACACCATAAAAACCCTAGAAGAAAATCTAGGCAAAACCATTCAGGACATAGGAGTAGTCAAGGACTTCATGAACAAAACACCAAAAGCATTGGCAACAAAAGCCAAAATAGGCAAATGGGACCTAATCAAACTCCACAGCTTCTGCACGGCAAAAGAAACAGTCACTAGAGTGAATCGGCAACCATCAGAATAGGAAAAAATATTTGCAGTTTTCCCATCTGACAAAGGGCTGATATCCAGAATTTACAAAGAACTCAAACAGATTTACAGAAAAAAAAAAAAAAACAAGCTCATTCAAAAATGGGCAAAGGATATGAACAGACACTTTACAAAAGAAGGCATACATGAGGCCAATAAACATATGAAAAAATGCTCATCATCACTGGTCATTAGAGAGATGCAAATCAAAACCTCATTGAGATACCATCACACGCCAGTTAGAATGGCGATCATTAAAAAATCTGGAGACAGCAGATGCTGGACAGGATGTGGAGCAATAGGAACACTCTTACACTGTTGGTGGGAGTGTAAGTTAGTTCAACCATTGTGGAAGACAGTGTGGCAATTCCTCAAGGACCTAGAAATAGAAATTCCATTTGACCCAGCAATCCCATTACTGGGTATCTATCCAAAGGACTATAAATCATTCTACTATAAGGACACATGCACACGAATGTTCATTGCAGCACTGTTTACAATAGCAAAGAACTGGAACCAACCCAAATGCCCAATGATGATAGACTGGACTGGGAAAATGTGGCACATATACACCATGGAATATTATGCATCAATCAAAAATGATGAGTTTGTGTCTTTTGTAAGGGCATGGATGAATCTGGAGAACATAATTCTCAGCAAACTGACACAAGAACAGAAAAAGAAATACCGCATATACTCACTCATAGGTGGGTGAGAAAAATGAAAACACATGGACACAGAGATGGGGTCTACTACACACTGAGGTCTATTGGGAGGAATGGGGGAGAGACCGTGTGGAAGGCTGGGGAGGGATAGCCTGGGGATAAATGCCAAGTGTGGGTGAAGGGGAGGAAGGCAGCAAAACACACTGCCATGTTTGAACCTATGCAACTATCTTGCACGTTCTGCACATGTACCCCAAAACATAAAATGCAATAAAAATTAAAGAAAAAAAAATAAAAATAAAAAATAGAAATACAGACATTAGCTGGAAATGGTGCTGGGCACCTATAAGTCCAGCCAAGACAGGAGAACTGCTTGAACCTGGGAGGAACAGGTTGCAGTGAGCCCAGATCCTGTCACTGCACTCCAGTCTGTGCAAGAGTGAGACCATGTCAAAAAAAAAAAGCGGTCGGGCAAGATGGCATTGTAGAGGCAACTCAGGATTGCAGCTCTCAGTGAAGGCGCAGAGGGTGAGTCCTAGCCACATTCTCGGATGTTCCTTTTATGCCCACAGAGCGTTGAAAGTACCAGCTGTGGGAGAGACACGGGATGCTAGCCCAGCTGGCTAATGCAGCCGGCTCCCGCTGCCCGGCGCAGAACTCACTGGTCTGGGTGCCCTGTTAAACCGGCAATCTGAGATTTGGAAGGGCAGATTGGCATGTTCATCTGATTGAATGGGACTTGGACAATGAGCCAGACCAGGAGTTTCCTGGGAAGCGTGATCTGAGCCGTGGTAGTGGGCAGCAGCACGGGAGATTGCACAAATCCCAGTGCCCTATCGGCAGGCTACTGGGGCGCCAGTGAGAGAGTAGACCTTTCAGCTTAAGGAGAGGAAGAGAGAGAGAGAGGACAGACTCTGAGGCAGGGAGCTGGGTGATCGGGCTCGGCAGGTCCCACGCTCATGCAGACAAGCAGGGCGGCGACTGGAGGTGCTTGGGGCTGAGAGTTTTGCTGATGACATCTAGGACGGTGCAGCCCAGAGAGGGAGGGGCATCCAACATTGCTGACACAGTCCACCCCCACTGAAGTACCGCCCAGGACTGACACAGCCTGCCGTTGCCAAGGCAACCTGCCATAACAGAGAGACTCCGTGCTCCACAGCAGAAGGGAACCCAGCAGCAAAAGGGTGGACCCGTGCTAGCAGGTCAGAGCCCTGGCAGGCAAATAGTGAATAGACTGCCGCCTAGTGGGGCAGGACAGTGCAACAGATACTCATAAAGAAAGACCCAACTCCCTGAGACAGAGCATCTAAGGGGGAAAAAAGGGGGGTGATTTATGAGTTCTATTGCATCAGACATAAACAACCTCCCAACAACCCTGAATGAACAACGGAGCTCACAGCTCAGCACTGGAGCTCCTATAAAGCACAGACTGTCTCCTCAAGCAGCTCCCTGACCCCTGTATATCCAAGGAGTCACCCCAGAAAAGGATTAATCAGACTGACATTTGGCTGGCATTATTCTGAAACAAGGACAGCAGAAGAAGAAACTGGTATCATCCCTCACTGTTCCGCAGCTGCTGTAGGTATACCCCCGACAAGCAGGGCCTGGAGTGGACCTCAGCACTCATACAGCAGAGGGGCTAGACCATTAGAGGGAAAACTAAGTAACAGAAATACTTCATCATCAAAAATCTCAGCGTCCACACAGAGACCCAATTGAAAAATCAGCAACTACTAAGACAACAGGCGGATAAATCCATAAAGATGGTAAGAAACCAGCGCAAAAAAGAGGAAAGCACCCGAAACCAAAACACCTCACCTCCAAAAAAGGACCAAAACTCCTTACCAGCAAGGGAACAAAGCTGGACGGAGAATGAATGTGAAGAAATGATGGAATCAGACTTCAGAAAGTGGATAATGAGAAACTTCAGTGAGCTAAAGGAACATGTACTAAACCAGTGCAAAGAAAGTAAGAACCTTGAAAAAAGATTTGAAAAAAGATTTGAGGAATTGATAACAAGCATGGACAACTTAGAGAGGAATATGAATGAATTGAAAGAGCTGAAAAACACAACACGAGAACTTCGTGAAGCATGCACAAGTTTCAACAGCTGAATTGACCAAGCAGAAGAAAGAATATCAGAAATTGAAGATCAACTCAATGAAATAAAGCGAGAAACCTAGATTAAAGAAAAAAGTACAAAAAGGAATAAACAAAATCTCCAAGAAATGTGGGACTATGTGAAGAGACCCAACCTACGTTTGATAGGTGTACCAGAATGTGATGAAGAGAATGAATCCAAGCTGGAAAACACTCTTCAGGATATTATCCAGGAAAATTTCCCCAACCTAGCAAGACAGGTCAATACTCAACTCCAGGAAATACAGAGAACACCACAAAGATACTCTGCAAGAAGAGCAACCCCAAGGCACATAATCGTCAGATTCACCAGGGTTGAAATGAAGGAGAAAATACTAAGGGCAGCCAGAGAGAAAGGTCAGGTCACCCACAAAGGGAAGCCCATCAGACTCACAGCAGATCTCTCGGCAGAGACTCTACAAGCCAGAAGAGAGTGGGGGCCAATATTCAACATCCTTAAAGAAAAGAACTTTCAACCCAGAATTTCATATCCAGCCAAACGGAGCTTCATAAGTGAAGGAAAAATAAAATCCTTCACGAACAAGCTAGTACTCAGAGATTTTGTCACCACTAGGCCTGCTTCACAAGAGCTTCTGAAAGAGGCACTACACATCGAAAGAAACAACCAGTTTCAGCCATCCTAAAAGCATACCAAATGCTAAAGATCATCAACAAAATGAAGAATGTACATGAATCAATTGGCAAAACAGCCAGCTAGCATCAAAATGGCAGTATCAAATTCAAACATAACAATATTAACCCTGAATGTAAATGGGCTAAATGCACCAATCAAAAGACACAGACTGGCAAATTGGATAAAAAAACAAAACCCATCGGTGTGCTGTATCCAGGAAACCCACCTCACACGCAAAGATACACGAAGGCTCAAAATAAAAGGATGGAGGAAGATTTACCAAGCAAATGGAGAGCAAAAAAAAGCAGGAGTTGCAATTCTCATCTCTGATAAAATAGACGTTAAAGCAACAAAGATTAAAAGGGACAAAGAAGGTCATTACATAATGGTAAAAGGATCGATATAACAAGAAGAGCTAACGATTCTAAATATATATGGACCCAGTGTAAGAGCACCCAGATATATGAGGCAAGTTCTTAATGACTTACAAAGAGACTTAGACTCCCACACAATAATAGTGGGATACTTTAACACTCTACTGTCAATAGCAGACAGATCAACCAGACAGAAAATTAACAAGGATATCCAGGACTTGAACTCAGACCTGGAACAAGCAAACCTGACAGACATTTACAGAACTCTCCACCCCAAATCAACAGAATATACATTCTTCTCAGAACCACATCACACCTACTCCAAAATTGATCACATAATTGAAAGTAAAGCATTCCTCAGCAAATGCAAAACAACGGAAATCATAACAAGCAGTCTCTCAGACCATAGTGCAATCAAGTTGGAACTCAGAATTCAGAAAATAACTCAGAACCGCACAGCTTCATGGAAACGGAACAACTGGCTCTTGAATGTTGATTGGATAAACAATGAAATGAAGGCAGAAATAAAGAAGTTCTTTGAAACCAACGAGAATGAAGACACAACGTATCAGAATCTCTGGGACACATTTAAAGAAGTCTGTAGAGGAAAATATATAGCAATAAGTGACCACATGAGAAGAGTGGAGAGATCCAAAATTGACACCCTATCATCAAAATTGAGAGACCTAGAGGAGCAAGATGAAAAAAGCTCAAAACCTAGCCGAAGACAAGAAATAACTAAGATCAGAGCAGAACTGAAGGAGATAGAGACAAGAAAAACCCTTCAAAAAATCAATAAAACTAAGAGCTGTTTTTTTGAAAAGATCAACAAAATAGACAGACCACTAGCCAGACTGATAAAAAAGAAAAGAGAGGACAACCAAATAGATGCAATAAAAAATGATAAAGGGGAAATCACCACAGATTCCACAGAAGTTCAAACCATCATCAGAGAATACTACAAACAACTCTATGCACACCAACTAGTAAATCAAGAAGAAATGGATAAATTCCTGGACGCCTGTGTCCTCCCAAGCCTAAACCAGGAGGAAGCTGAAACTATGAATAGACCAATAACAAGGTCAGAAGTTGAGGCAGCAATTAAGAGCCTACCACACAAGAAAAGCCCAGGTCAAGATGGGTTCACAGCTGAATTCTACCAGACACACAATGAGGATCTGGTACTATTCCTTCTGAAACTATTTCAAATAATCCAAAAAGAGGGAACTCTTCCCAAATCATTTTATGAGACCAACATCATCCTGATACCAAAGCCTGGCAGAGACTCAACAAGAAAAGAAAACTTCAGGCCAATATCCATGATAAACATAGATGCAAAAATCTTCAATAAAATACTGGTAAATCGATTGCAACAGCACATTAAAAAACTTATCCATCGTGATCCAGTAGGATTCATCCCGGTGATGCAAGGCTGGTTCAACATATGCAAGTCTATAAATGTAATTCACCACATAAACAGAAGCAAAAACAAAAACCACATGATTATCTCAATTGACGCAGAGAAGGCATTTGACAAAATTCAACAGCCCTTTATGCTAAAAACCCTCAATAAACTTGGTATTGATGGAACATATCTCAAAGTAATAAAAGCTATTTATGACAAACCAACAGCCAATATCATGCTTAATGGGCAATAACTGGAAGCATTCTCTTTGAAATCCAGCACTAGACAAGGATACCCTCTCTCACCACTTCTATTCAACATATTACTGGAAGTTCTAGCGAGAGCAATCAGGCAAGAAAAAGAAATAAAGGGTATTCAAATAGGGAAGGTGGAAGCCAAATTGTCTCTATTTGCAGACGACATGATAGTATACCTAGAAGACCCCATCACCTAAGCCCAAAAACTCCTGAAACTGATAAGAAACTTCAGCAAAGTCTCAGGCTATAAAATCAATGTTCAAAAATCACAAGTATTCCTATACACAAATAACAGACTTAAAAAGAACCAAATTAAGAACAAACTGCCATTCACGTTTGCTACAAAGAAAATAAAATACCTAGGAATAAAACTCACTAGGAATGTAAGGGACCTCTTTAAGGAAAACTACAAACAACTGCTCAACGAAATAAGAGAGGACACAAACAGATGGAGAAACATTCCATGTTCGTGGTTAGGAAGAATCAATATTGTGAAAATGGATATACTGCCCAAAGTAATTTACACAATCAATGCTATCCCCATCAAACTACCATTGAATTTCTTCACAGAACTGGAAAAAACAACCATGAATTTCATATGGAACCAAAAAAGAGCCCACATAGCCAAGTCAATTCTGAGTGAAAAGAACACAGCAGGAGGCATCGCGCTACCAGACTTCAAACTATACTACAAAGCTACAGTAATCAAAACAGCATGGTACTAGTACCAAAACAGAGATATAGACCAATGGAACAGAACAGAAGCATCAGAGGCAACACAACATATCTACAACCATATTATCTTTGATAAACCAGACAAAAACAGGCAATGGGGAAAGCATTCCCTATTTAATAAATGGTGTTGGGAAAACTGGCTAGCCATGTGCAGAAAGCAGAAACTGGACCCCTTTCTGACACCTTACACTAAAATTAACTCCAGATGGATTAAAGACTTAAACTTAAGGCCTGACACCATAAAAACCCTAGAAGAAAATCTAGGCAAAACCTTTCAGGACATAGGAGTAGGCAAGGACTTCATGACCAAAACACCAAAAGCATTGGCAACAAAAGCCAAAATAGACAAATGGGACCTAATCAAACTCCACACCTTCTGCACGGCAAAAGAAACAGTCACTAGAGTGAATCGGCAACCATCAGAATGGGAAAAATTTTTTGCAGTTTACACATCTGACAAAGGGCTGATATCCAGAATTTACAAAGAACTCAAACAGATTTACAGAAAAAAAACAAACAAGCCCATTCAAAAATGGGCAAAGGATATGAACAGAAACTTTACAAAAGAAGACATACATGAGGCCAACAAACATATGAAAAAGTGCTCATCATCATTGGTCATTAGAGAGATGTAAATCAAAACCACATTGAGATATCATCTCACACCAGTTAGAATGGCGATCATTAAAAAATCTGGAGACAGCAGATGCTGGAGAGGATGTGGAGAAATAGGATCACTCTTTCACTGTTGGTGGGAATGTAAATTAGTTCAACCATTGTGGAAGACAGTGTGGCGATTCCTCAGGGACCTAGAAATTGAAATTCCATTTGACCCAGCAATCCCATTACTGGGTATCTATCCAAAAGACTATAAATCGTTCTACTATAAGGACACATGCACACGAATTTTCATTACAGCACTGTTTACAATAGCAAAGACCTGGAACCAACCCAAATGCCCAGCGATGATAGACTGGACTGGGAAAATGTGGCACATATACACCATGGAATATTAGTCAGCAATAAAAAATGATGAGTTTGTGTCCTTTGTAAGGACATGGATGAATCTGTAGAACATCATTCTCAGCAAACTGACACAAGAACAGAAAAAGAAATACTGCATATACTCACTCATAGGTGGGTGAGAAAAATGAGAACACATGGACACGGAGAGGCGGTCTACTATACACTGGGGACTGTTGGGGAAATGGTGGAGGGACAGCGCGGGGGAGGGCCTGGGTGGGGAGAGCCTGGGGATGAATACCAAGTGTGGCTGAAGGGGAGGAAGGCAGCAAAACACACTGCCATGTGTGTACCTATGCAACTATCTTGCACGTTCTGCACATGTACCCCAAAACCTATAATGCAATAAATTTTTTTTTTTTAAAAAAGCAATGCATTAATAGAATTGGCATCAACCTGGATGGAATTGGAGACTATCAATCCAGGTGAAGTAACTCAGGAATGGAAAACCAAACATTGTATGTTCTCGCTTATAAATGGGAGCTAAACTATGGGAATGCAAAGGCATGGGAATGATACAGTGGACTTTGGGGATTCAGGGAAAAGGGTTGGAGTGTGACATGAAGGATAAAAGACTACAAATTGGGTTCAGTGTATGCTGCTTGGGTGATGGGTGCACCAAAATCTCACAAAGCATCACTAAGGAACTGACTCATGTAACCAAATACCACCTGTTCCCCCACAAACCTATGGAAATAAAAAAATTATAAAAAAAGAATAGTTTTTAAATCTTGAAAAGTTCACTGGAGGCTTGGCATGGTGGCTCATGCCTGTAATCCTAGTACTTTGGAAGCCTGAGGTGAGAGAATTGTTTGAGTTCAGGAGTCTGAGACTAGCCTGGGCAACCATGGTGGAGTTAGTCTCTACAAAAATAAAAACAAAAATTATCTTGGGTTGGTGTCACACACCTGTAGTCCTAGTTACTCAGGAGGCTGAGGTGGGAGGATGGCTTGAGCCTGGAAAGGGGATGTGGCAGTGAGCCGAGATCATGTCACTGCACTCCAGCCTCGGTGACAGAGCCACACCCTATTTCAAACAAACAACAAAAATCCAAAAAGGTTCACTGGAATACATACATTTAAAAAGGGAGATCATAAGAATTGTTGATAAGGATATGTAGAAATATACCTGTAATATTGTAGGTGGGAATTTAAAAAATGGTAGCCAATTTCGAAAAAAAATAGTACTTAACATGTTAAACATAGAGTTATGATGTAACAGAGGATTCCTAGGTACATAACTCAGGGAAATATATATTATACAAAATTGTATACATGTATGTCATGACTGCCTATTAGCAACAACGTGGAAACATCTTAAATATCTAATTGGGTTTATGAATGAATAATCAAAATGTAGCATATTTATATAATGGAATATTGCTTGAAAATTTAAAAAGAATTTAGTACTGATATTTTATACAATGTGAAAAAATCTTGAGAACAGTATGCAGACTTTGCAAAGTCAATCACAGAATACCACATATCAGATAATTTTATTTATTGGAAATGTCAGTAACAGGCAGCTCCATTAAGAAAAAATGTAGATTACTGTTTGTCAAGATCTTTGGGTGAAAGGAATGGGAACTGATGCAAATGTGTACTGGTCTTCTTTTAGGATAATGCAAATATTCTAAAATTAGATCATGGTTATGATTACCCAACACTGAAAATATTCTAAGAAAATTGAACTGTACATAGAATCTGAGAATTTTATGTCACAAGAAACAAATATTATTGTTACTTAAATTTACATTTGAAATCAACGTTCTTAAAAGTTCACAAAGTGAACCTATCACTTTAAGGTCAGCAATCCACAATGTATTGTCAAAATTTCAGCTCACAAGCAAAATTTAAAAAGTGTGTTTCCTTACCTATGAGGTTGACATCTTGCAGATATTTAAGTGTTCTCCTGGGTGCAAGCAATGCTCATATTAAAAAGATAAGCTTTTAATCTTATCTTAGAAGTTATTATGGCATTATTTGAAAGAACTGTATAACTCAATGTAATAATATCTTTCAAATGATGAATGCATAATGTTACAAAATCATGTATAAATAAAAGATGCATTCAAATTTCAGGAAAAATCAATTGATTATAATTTTATAGAATCCAAACAGTTGATTGATATCATTTCTGTACACATTGCACCCAAAATTTGAGAACCTCCCGTTTGTAAAAGTTTGGTTCAGTATTAAGAGAAATATTCAAAAGTATCTGCAAAAGTTATTAGGATACACTATCAGAACTATGTTTTTACGTGAGGTCACCTTTTCAGTGACCTCACACTCACATCACAGCTCTTGGAGGGCAGGGAAAAGAGGGGATTGATCTGTTAAGTGTTTGACAATTGACTAATAGAGGCACAGCCTGTTTTGGAAAATAGAGTCTGTTTTATGAAGATATTTCAATGTACTCTTATCATTTCTATGACCTATATGTATTTGGCATTACCTGAGGGGTGTCATTGGCTGTATGTGCCCGGATGCAGGATCTCATTCCTAATTGGTCTGCCGCTCTGGAGCAGGACTGGGCCTATCTCTTGCCCTGAGCAAGAATGTTTGTCTTCATCCTTAAGGTGGAACCAAGAGTTCTTGAGGGAGACTCACATGAAGGCAAAATAAGAACCAAGATTCTAAGATGATGTGGTTGTTTCAATGAGTCCAGAGTTTTAGTGAGATATCCTGGGTACCAAGGAGTCAAACTCACACCATTACATCCCATGCTGTGTCTTCCAGGGCAGTAGACATTCTCTTCAGTTCTGAAAGCTGAGCCTCAGCAGGAGGCCAGACCAGCATGGAGGGACCCAGAGACCTGTAAGCACAGGTGAGGGTCCACTGTGTGGTGGGCACAGGTGGGAAAAAGACTGGCAGGAGCATCAGGAACCAGTTTCTGGGTTGTGTGTTAGGACAGTGAGACAGAGGGTACCCAAGGCAGGATGGGAACACCCATAACCCTGCTTCTTAGAACCCAAAGAGAAGATCGAGCTGCCTCAAATCTTTTTATAATTCTGTTCACAGAAGAAAGAATCCTTCATAAAACTCGGCATTCCCATCTGATTTTTCTGTCTCCTTTCTGGTTTCTGTTCTATAAAACTATCTGTGCTAAGTACAGGCAGATAATGAATTGTGGACCCTAGGTCCTTGACAGTCTTTGACAGGAAGCACAGGTCAAGGAATAAAAGATTTCCCAACATGCAAGACTGTTCCTTCTCCACAACCTCACAAGATTGGCCCAACAACCCCCATCTGTGCAGAAACATATGCCCAGCCTGTATGGGACAGGCCAAGGCAAGGAATGGAGGATATAAAATATTGTGAGAATGGTTATCATATTCACTTCATAAGATATCATATATATGTGTTCTAGTTTTAACCCTTTGGAAATGGAGTTAGTGATGCTGAAATTACACTGCACCATTTCTTAGAAAGGGCCCTCTATGTCCTGAATTTTGAGCAGTAGGTAAGAGGTCTCAGAGTCCATCACTGGGGTGAAGGACAATCAGAACCATGTAACCAAGGTTCACACTGTAGGTGACAGCAGTCTTAGCCCAGCAACAGCTAGCTCCAGGCCTTCTGCCCCTCACTCTGCCCACCAGCCTCAGAGCAGCATGTTCTGCACCTGCTCCATTCTCTTCCCTGAAACTGTCAGCCCTTGACTCCTCCTTATTAAATATCTGAAAAAATGACCTTCTGGATTTTAAAACCAATATGTTACTCACCTGTTTCTCAGAAACAGGGCATATGAAAATTGATTAGAATTAACCAAAGGTGATGTGTCATTGATGCCTTTAAAAAATTTGGTTTCTTTGTTGAAATGTCTACATATCATTCACTGCAAATATATTTTATAGAAAGACCTTGTAGTCAATCTATTTTAAATTTGGAATGAACTGTTATATTAACCATATTGATTGTTTGAAAACAAAAATAGGAATACAAAAGACATTAACTGGGAAAACGTTATTCATTTATTTAATATATATTTAGTTTATCTTGTAATATTTGGTTATTTTCAGGTTATGAGACATTTATGTTTTCTCATTTTATTAAGAATTTTATATTGACATTACTATAAATGCTATTGTCTTTCTGTTATTATATTAAGATGGTTCATTGCAAGTATATAGAATGCAAATCCCTCTGGATGTTGGTGTAGTGTCTTAAAATCTAATTGAAGCTCTCAGAGAAGAACATTTGTGAGTCACTCTGGACTCTCAGTGGGGCATGGATGGGATCAACCTCTTTGAATTTCACCAGTGAATCCCATGCAATGTTGCTGTTGTTGTTTTGGTTAGTTTTTTGTTTGTTTTAATCTCTGGGCAAAAAATTTCTATTTAGACAAGGTGCATGAAGGACATAAGAACACTGCATCAACCTAAAAGTTAAACTTAGAAAAAAGATAAGCATTGTCAAATCTATTCTTCGGAGGAAAATCAGTGGCTCACAATAAGTCACCCATGAGCTACACTTGCCAGAGCCACCCGGAGGGGTAACTGAGCAAAGTCCAGATAGAGGAAGGGAGGTTTTTTATGTTATTTCCTCTTGGGTCTAGAACACTCTGTGAGTCTTAGAGATGTTGTGCCATGTAGTATGGTAATAGACTCACCCTCAGGCTGCAGCACAGATATGTGAATTCCTGCATTGTCTGAGACATCTTTGGATCCTGAACGCCAAAGCTGTGGTGCTTACCTGAGTGAGACCACTGCTCAGGGTGCAGGGGAGTGTGGCTGTTGATCCTAAAGATGCAGAGAAGGTGGAAGGCTGAGTCAGCACTGGCTGGGAGAGGGAACCTGCAGACACAGACATAGCACAGTGAGGTGCAGGCCCAGGGTTGAGTTGCTGAGGGATCTGAGCCATTGGGAACAGATCAGTCTGGGGCCACCCTGGGCTCAGAGCCCTGTCTCCACTCATGCATCAAAGAGAAGCAGGAGGAGGAGAGAAGACAGGGACATGGTGGACACAGCTGCCTCTGAGGCCACAGATCTGGGGCTGCACTGCCCCAGGCCTCACGTATCCCAGCTCTGCTTGGCTAACAGAAAAAGGGCTGCCCATGCAAATGTGTCCCCCCATCACCTCTCCCCCAAGTTTATGCACAGGGTTCAGGCCTTTGAACAGGGAGGCTGGCATGAAGCAAGAGTTTGCCCCATGGGTGGGGTCTAGGACAGAAGCAGCTGCTGGGACCACACAGGCCCTTTTGCGGGGGATTCTGTCAGATTCAGAGGGCAAAGCTGCAGAGTTATGAGAGGCAGGAGTAAACTAGTCCTGGGGACCCTGTCAGTTCAGGGCTCCCCCACTGTGAGCACCTGTCCTGCAGAAACCCCTAGAGAAGGTCTCACCTTGCCTCCTGCTGACCCCTGGGTGAACTTCTCTTTTCCAATGGTCCAGAATCTCCCCTTCCCCTTGTCTCCCTGGTGAGAGGAATCCCTAAGGGAAATAACGGAGCTGTGGTCACAACATATCCATGCCTGAAATAAAGTCACTCTCTCTCATGGATAGTGGCCCAGTAGGGAAGTCCACATGGAATTGTGGCCCAGGAGAAATCTTGATCTGCTATGAACCTGGCACACAATGCATGAACTGAGTGCAGAGGGACCTTCTTCACAGGGACAGCTCAGAAGACGAGGCGCTTGCTCAGGATGCTTAGTGTGACTAGGAGTTCACTGATAGTGAAACAGATCTTCATACAAGGGAAAATAGGCCATGGGGATGCTCAGCCTCTTCCAGGATAAGGCATTGAGAATGTGGGCACAGAAGTGGCAGCTGCAGGTGTACAGGTGTGTGTGTGTCCCAGGCCCCCAGCAGGGAGGATGTGTGGGGCTCTCAGGTGATTCTCTTCCATCTGCTGGTGAGATGTTGTGCCTATAAGTTATCCTATGAGAGACTCAGCTGTGGGAAGTTCCAGGACAAGTTCCAGAACTTGTGACAGGAGATAATGCAAGGGACATTCCTGAGCACCTGGAGGAAGATGACAGCAGAGGAATTAGGGAAGGAGTGGAGTGGTACATGTCTCAGAGGCAGGAAACAGGAACTGGAAAAACTGAACCACAGGCTGCAGCAGGGAAGGGGATGGTCCAGAGTGTGTGGTAGACAGAGAGTGACTTTGAGAGAGGCTGTGAAGCTACAGCTGACAGAGATGAGGCAGGTGGAGAGCGTATCTGAGGGGCTGCAGTCAGTCTGGTTGTGCTTTTGTCACACTGTGGTGATGACACGACAGTATGAAATGGGTTAGCACACCTTAGAGATCACCAGGGCCAAAAGCCTTGCTCTTGTCTTCTAAAAGTGTAATGCAGATGTTAACTACCAGACAGAGAACTTGGAATAAGTCATTCATTCACTCATTCATTCTTTAAACGCTTATTAAAGGAAGCCCTGGCATTTCAAACACTGGAGATGCAACAGAGCTTTGGGGACAAGGCCCAGGTCACTGAAGCAGGAAGGTCTGGGCACAGAATGGGAAAGGAGATGACCCCAGAGCACACTCCAGGATTGAAAACCTTTTATTGTCCCCTAGAAGAATTGACTCCTTAGAGTTAGGGTCATTTACAGATCTTTCCCTCCCATCATGTATCTCAGACTAAAGTGGCATCTCAGTGGCTGCAGGGCCTACAGGTGGCAAAAGCTCCAACATACCTCAGCTCTGACCTCACATGGAGCCCAGGTAGAAGAGGAGGCAGTGGGGAGAAGGGCATAGCCCCTTTACCAATTGAGGATGCAGCAGTAATACTGGTAATGGTGGCCATGGAACTGTCCCAATCAGATGTCTCTCCAGGAGAACCTGCAGGAGGAGCAGAGGTGACTGACTGACTGCCTCCTGCTCCTGGGCTGGATCCAGGCAATGAGGAGCCAAGAGGTGGCCACAGTCAGGTCTTCCCATATGAAGCAGGGATCCTCTAATGGGCATCTCCTGGGCAAAGATCTCAGCCTGATGTCTTGTACTGACCTGCCTATAAAAGCCTCAGCAGGCTGAGTGCACACACACACACACACACACACACACACCCCACACACACATGCCAGGTGCCACCATGCCATTGCTTATTATTTTAATGGAGGTAGGTGGGAGCAGGGACTCCTTTTGCAAAAATGACAAAGAACTGGCATTAGCAACTCTGTCTGTCTGTTCCTCTAGGGAAAACCATATAAAACCACCACAGAGTCACTCTGTTGCCCTTTCTTGGCCCAGTCTGGAAAACCCAGCCAGCAGGTAAGTTTGTAAGCATGCACAGTGCAAGGCAAGGGTTGTCTTTGCTGCGGGGAAGGGTCTATTTTACTGTGTACTCCCTGATGTCCACACAGGGTGGATGGGTTCCCCACACATTTCTGCCTTCCTTTGGGCTGTGTCAGGTACCACAGACTTCATTCACTCATGCTGTGTAGGACTCCTCAGCTACCCACAGGATCCTGGGGTGATGAGAAGGCATTTGTGGTGAAGGCTGAGATCTGCAGGCTTATTAAGAATCAGCATCTGATAATTGTGGCTCAGCACTCTTGTGGGGAGAGAAGAAAGGAAGGGGAGAGAACAGGGATGTGAGCAGCTCTGATTTGCTGGTTCAGGGATTTCTGAGACCAAAAAGCAACCCACCAGCAAAGCAGAATTAGCTGTGTTATTTAAAGTTATTCACATCAGTAGATTAAATGATCTATGCCTATTGTGTTTGTGTGTTTTCTTTTTTTTTTTTTTCAGATGGAGTTTTGCTCTTGTTACCCAGGCTGGAGTGCAATGGTGCAATCTCGGCTCACCGCAAGCTCTGCCTCCTGGGTTCAGTCAGTTCTCCTGCCTCAGCCTCCTGAGTAGCTGGGATTACAGGCACGGGCCACCATGCCCAGCTAGTTTTTTGTATTTTTAGTAGAGACGGGGTTTCACCATGTTGACCAGGATGGTCTTGATCTCTTGACCTCCTGATCTACCCGCCTCCTCCCAAAGTGCTGGGATTACAGGCTTGAGCCACTGAGCCTGGCCGTTTGTGTGTTTTCTATAGGCAAGATGCTTTTTATGTTTTTAAAGTTTGGTTTATATTTTCTTTATATCAGTGGAGAATCATTGGAAGATCAAATTATATTCTGATCAGTTGTGTAATTTATTTTATTTTTGGAACAGAGTCTCACTATGTTGCCCAGGCTGGAGTGTAGTGGTGCAATCTCAGGTCACTGCAACCTCTATCTCCCAGGTTCAAGTGATGCTGATGCCTCAGCCTCTTGAGTTGCCAGGATTACATGTGTGCAACACCATGCACAGCTTATTTGTCTATTTTTAGTAGAGACAAGGTTTTACCGTGTTGGCCAGGCTGGTCTGAAACTCCTGACCTCAAGTGATCCACCCACCTTGACCTCTGAAAATGCTGGGATTGCAAGCATGAGCCACTGTGTCCAGCCTAGAATTTACTTTAAAGTAATTAACAGAATGCTAGATATTCCTCCTTCATGTAGGTTAGAGCTTGTCTGTGATCTCTAAAAGTCCTAAGCTTGATCCCTCTGGGGACATGCCCCTGGGTAGAGGGACTGAGAACCAACTGAAGCCTGGTCAGTGTGTCTGTACCAGGGTTTTCAGCTGTGATGCTATTGACATATTGGGCTGGAGGATTGTTTTGTTGTAGGTGATGGTCTCATGCATTGCTGAGTGTTTAGCAGCATCCTTGGCCAATAAATGTCTCCAAATATTGCCCCATGTTCCCCTGGGGGCAAAATTGCCCCTGGTTCAGAAACATAGGCTACATATGGAAAGCCATATTGTTTCCCTAGAAACTAGGATAATAAAGGGTTCCTCTATTTGGGGCTGAGAGTGAGAATGGGAGTGGAAATGGCCAGCATGGTTCACAGTGAGAGAAATGAACAAGGGGCCTGCACAGGGTGGGTACATGGCTGCCGCCTGTCACAGCTTCCCCCAGAGGCTCCAGAGCTGTCATGCCATCATTAACTACACAGCATTCCTGTTGGTGCTCATGCATCTTCAGATGAAACCAGAAAAGAAGCTGAACTATCTTCCACTGTACCATAAAAGAGAATATAATAAAACTCAATAAAAACACAGCTTTCCTGGCACTGTTTGTGGACTCATGGGTGGGGAGGGGAGGCTGGGAGAGTCCAGCCCATGCTGGGGGCCACCAAGCCCAGGTTCTGGGCCAAATACAAAACCCTCTGGTTTCTTGAGCCCAACCCTGATGCTTAATTCTGTTTATTTTGCTGAATATGAAATCCATATTGTTTTGATTTCTTTCTTGTAATCCATTATCTGTGTGTGGCTTCAGAGCCAGCAACCATGCAAAGTGGCTTTGAAGTTGTTCTGGGGTAAGTAGAAAGTTGTGTTCTTCCAGGGTTTAGAGGGACAATCATGAGGTTTGCATCTGATTTGAGAACTGCTCCAGGAGAGGGAAGCAGATTGGGACAGTCCGTTTTGGTCCTGGCCTAGGAGCTTGGGCTGGGCAGAAGGGAGACCATTTGTGGAGCCTTCTGTGTACTTCCACAGCCAAGACTTCTCTCTGGTCCTCAACTTAGTAAGATGTACTCTTGGTTCCAGGTGTCTCTTTGGAAACAAGAAGTATCTCTGCAGGGAGCTGATGCACACACTTAGCCTCTCCCACCTCCATCATGACAACCAGCAAATGTGCCCAAAGCTTGCCAGATATCCTCATGGTGGGACAATGTTGCCCTGGTTTAGAAACACAAGCTACTCTCGGGATTTCTGGGCCACATGATGAATGTATGTTTCATGTTGCAGGAAACTACCACATTGCCCTGCAGGCCTGTACCATTTTGTTTCCACAGACAAGGTAGGAGAATTCCAGTTGCTCTGCATCCTTGATGTCACTTGGTAGTGTCAGTCTTTTTAATTTAAGTCTTTCTAGATCACACTTGATTTAGAAATACAAAAATAAAACCCAGAAAGGTACAAGATTTGTCCAAGTCCCCTTAGCCTTGTAGGGGTTTCTTGAAGACAAGGATCCAAACATTCTGTCTTGGGGGTGGTGGCCAGGTGTATAAAATGAAAGTAATAGGGTTATTCTATGTGCCATATCTGGGAATCAGTAGCTTCTGTATGGCCATGGGGCTTCAGAAATATCTAAGAGGAATGTAGTAAAAGGAGGTGGTAGGCCAGGCTCTTTGGCTGATGTCTGTCATTCCAGCACGTTGGGAGGCTTAGATGGGCAGATTACTTGGTCAGGAGATCGAGACCATCCTGGCTAATGTGGTGAAACCCCATCTCTACTAAAAATATCAAAAAAAAAATGAGCCAGGTGTGGTGATAGGTGCCTGTAGTCCCAGCTACTTGGGAGGCTGAGGCAGAAGAATCACTTGAACCTGGGAGGCAGAGGTTGCAGTGAGCCAAGATTTTGCCATTGCACTCCAGCCTGGTGACAGAGCAAGAATTCATCTCAAAAAAAGAAAAAGGAGGTAGTGACCACAGGGAAAAGTTGCACATTCTAGAGTCCTGAGGTTGAAGACCCGAGGCTGCCGCTCCCTCCTCCCACTCCTGTCTCATTTTAAGCTGGAAGCTCAGAGAGGTACAGAAGCCTGCCAAGTGTCCCTCAGCTAGCTGGTGGCCTCTTGCCCCTTTACTATGGAAGGCAGTGGCAAAAGGCCAGAAGCACCCTTCCTAAAGCACCAGGGCCCCAGGCTGCTTCTCTTTGGCACTTTAAGGAGTAAAATTTTTGCAAATTGCTCTACCTGGTTGGATCATCACACTCCCTTGGGTGTCTTAGCCTCAGGTCCACTCTAGGCTGGAAGGAGCATGTACAGGGGATGATGGTTGCAGCTGAAAGCAGAGTGGGTAACCTAATGGGGATGTGGGGGTTCATCAAGACCAGATACTTCTCCAGAGGTGTCCCGCCCACCCTCAGAGGGAAGGGGCCCAGCTGCCCTAGAAAGCTGTGGAAATGTTTTCCTGATTGCAGAATACTTCCTGTAAATATGTTTGAGTTCTTTGTAAATTCTGGATATCAGCCCTTTGTCAGATGGGTAAACTGCAAAGATTTTTTCCATTCTGTTGGTTGCCGATTCACTCTAGTGACTGTTTCTTTTGCCGTGCAAAAGCTGTGGAGTTTGATTAGGTCCCATTTGTCTATTTTGGCTTTTGTTGCCAATGCTTTTGGTGTTTTGGTCATGAAGTCCTTGCCTACTCCTATGTCCTGAATGGTTTTGCCTAGATTTTCTTCTAGGGTTTTTACGGCGCCAGGTCTTATGTTCAAGTCTTTAATTCATCTGGAGTTAATTTTAGCGTAAGGTGTCAGGAAGGGGTCCAGTTTCTGCTTTCTGCACATGGCCAGCCAGTTTTCCCAACACCATTTATTAAACAGGAAATCCTTTCTCCATTGCTTGTTTTTGTCAGGTTTATCAAAGATTGTATGGTTGTAGATATGTTGTGTTGCCTCCGATGCCTCTGTTCTGTTCCATTGGTGTATATCTCTGTTTTGGTACCAGTACCATGCTGTTTTGATTACTGTAGCCTTGTAGTATAATTTGAAGTCCGGTAGTGTGATGCCTCCCCATCTGTTCTTTTTGCTTAGAATTGACTAGGCTATGTGGGCTCTCTTTTGGTTCCATATGAAGTTCATGGTGGTTTTCTCCAGTTCTGTGAAGAAAGTCAATGGTAGATTGATGGGGATAGCATTGATTCTGTAAATTACTTTGGGCAGTATGGCTATTTTCACGATATTGATTCTTTCTAACCATGAACATGGAATGTTTCTCCATCTGTTTGTGTCCTCTCTTATTTCATTGAGCAGTGGTTTGTAGTTTTTCTTGAAGAGGTCCCTTACATTCCTTGTAAGTTGTATTCCTAGGTATTTTGTTCTTTTTTAGCAATTGTGAATGGCAGTTTGCCCTTGATTTGGCTCTCTTTTAGTATGTTATTGGTGTATAGGAATGCTTGTGATTTTTGCACATTGATTTTATATTCTGAGACTTTGCTGAAGTTGCTTATCAGTTTCAGGAGTTTTTGGGCTGAGGCGATGGGGTCTTCTAGATATACTATCATGTCATCTGCAAATAGAGATAATTTGGCTTCCACCATCATGCCTGGCTAATTTTTAAACGTTTTGTAGAGATAGGATCTCAGTCTGTTCCCCAGGCTGAAGTACAGTGGGATAGTCATAGTTCATTGCATCCTTGAATTTCTGGGCTCACACGATCCTCCCACATCAGCCTCTTGCATAGCTTGGGCTACAAGTGTGCATCATTATGCCTGGCTAATTTTAAGTTTTTGTAGAGACAGGCTGTCACTATGTTGCTCGAGCTGGTTTTCAACTCCTGGGCTCGAAGAGTCTTCCCACCTCAGCCTCTCAAGTAGCTGGGGCTACAGGCATATACCACCATGCTTGGCTAATTTTGAAATTTTTTGTACAGATGGGGTCTCACTCTGTTGCCCAGACTGATCTCAAACTCCTTGGAGCAAGTGATGCTCCTGCTCTGGCCTCACAAAGTACTGGGATTATAGATATAAGTCACTGAACCCAGACAATGGACCCTATTATAGAAAACAGTTATGTGACTATGATCCAAGTGCCTCTGAATGATGTATGTAGTCTGCAGGGGCTGGGAGATTCAGAATTGGGGATAATTCCCTTCTGTCTGGTGGGTCAAATAAAGTGTAATGAGGGAATCCTTTATAGTGGTTGGTTGATTTAGATGGAGGTAATAGAAAAGATTCTGAAAAAGGAGATTGGGACCAGGTAAAGCAGTATTTTTCAAACCATACATTATGAGCCACACAGTGCATGTAATCAGTGTCAACCCACACAAAAACCAGAATGGGAAAATGTCAGAGTGAGTTATGTTTGGCAAGGGCAAGCATTGCTACATGAAACTTTTGCTTTGTTTGTATGTTGAGTTGCAAAGTAAAATGTATTTTTTATCATGAATCAGACTTTGAGAATAAAGTTTGAGAACCGCTGGCCTCCAGTGGTTGCTGAATGGGCCTGGACTGTCTCCAGAGGTGGCTGCAGATTTCCTGGTGGAGGAAAACCTGACCAACCTGGAAAGGGAAGAGACGGGTTTTCAGTGGGGTGGGGATCAGGATGCAACGTCATTTTGGGAAGCTGATGTGCAGCACAGTGCAGACAGGGATCAACTAGCCAGTTGGGAAGCGGGAAGTCTGGGGACTGGGAGGCATCCAGGGCCTGAGGTCAGCCAGAGGACAGCCCCCATGGGTAGAGTGAAAATGTCTATGGTCAAATCATTGTGCACTCTTCCCAGTGGCCCCAGAGCAGACATTCCAATTCTCCCTACCACCTCAGGAATCTTGTCTTGTCCCTCCAAAGACAAGTCCTTTGAAGAGGGATTTCCCTGGTTCTAACAAATTGAATACCACCACCTTAGACAAAAGTACCAATCAGCACATCTGCCCTACAGAAGACAAGATTTCCAGAGAAGGTTAGGCCTCAACTCAGGGAACCCAGTGCTTGGGTGGTTGGGAGCAGGCCACACATTTGCAGCCCTTGGGATAGGTTGGTTCACAGATCCCCTGGAAGCTGGCATCCAGCTGCACCCACCAGTGTAAGAGGTTTTGGCTAAAAGGATGTGTGGTAGGGGGCAGATGTGCCAATGGGTACTGTAGTCTAGGGTGGTAGTATTAAATTTGTTAGAACCAGGGAACCCCCTCTTCAAATGCCTGCTTATAAAGGTCCCCAACAGTTACTATCAGGAGTTTCACACTGGTGGCTGGTATACAAAATCAAATGCAGAACCATGGGGTTATTTTGTTTGTTTGTTTTTTGGTTGTTTTTTTTTTTTTTTGCCCATAGTTACATTTAAAAATGTTTGAGTTGGTTGCCAACATCTTAAAATCTGCAGGGTTTACATTAAAAATCCAGATTACCAGCTTTTCTTGCAAAAACGTGATGCTGTAGCAACACCAAACCTGCCGTCCTGCTTGGCAACAATATGCTGATGATAAGAAGTGGGTTTCTAATGTGCACAGTCCCCACCCAGCTCTGCTGTTACCAGCACTAAGGCCAATAGTGGAACAGTTGCCATTATTATTTCATTTAGATTCCTTTTCTTACAGTTAGGGAAATCAGAAAATAGTCCCTGCATCCACGTCTATGAAAAGAAAGTAAGAAGGCCATGCTTTTCAAAAAAAAAAAAAAAAAAAAAAAAACATTAAAAGAGTCTATCTCTTTCTGAAAGAGAATTTATGTTTTCTAAAGATTAATCTTCTAGGTCCAGAGGTCGACTTAGAACAGTCTGTCTCTGTTTTTCTTTTGAAATCAGTGGTTCTCAAAGTGGAGTGCTTATGTGTGCAGCAGTTGCCTCAGTTGGGAGCTTGTGGGAAGTGAAAATAGTTGGGTGCTACCCACACATACAGATCTAGAAGCTTGGAGGGTGGGCCCAGCAGACTGCATTCTAATAGCCCTTATGATGCATGCTAAAGCTTGAGAATCACCACTCTGATGCTCAGGGAATGGATAGGATGCCAGCAGCTGTGATTGTCACTTTTCTTTCTTTTGAGACACATGGGGGAGAGAGGTGAGGATCCCTAGACAGAGAGAAGTTAAGGATTTCACTTCCCTGCTTCTTCAGGCAGAGGCAGTACCCATGGAGAGGGCTGTAGGAGTTCTTCCAGCTTCTGAGATCTCAGCAAACCCCAGTATCTTTTTTCCTTGCCACCAACTGACTTTTCTGCATTTGCATCTGTGGACCCCACAAATGCCATATTGATGAAGAGGCCTTGTGTCTTCAACTGTCCTGGAGAGATGGTTCCTGGGCTTCCTTCCTGTGGTGCCAGTGGTGTTTGACTCTACAAACAAGGCCATGGAACTTGGCCTTGGGAATAACATCAAGAGGGGCTAGGGTGGCTGCTTAGGCTTCTCCAGGTGATCAAGCTTTCAGGCACTGAGGGTCCTTGGGTGAAAATATGCTAGTTATTTAAAATTATATAGGCAAGAGCCAGAAACATATGTATATTTCAGGCCAGCATTAGTAACTCAGACTGCTGTTTTAATAAAAGATCACTTGCCCTCCTTCAGCTTTCTCTCTAATGGCCTTAGTTACTTTGGTAGAGAGTTCATGTGAGCCAGGAAAACACGTCTTTTCCAAATGTATTTACTTGGAAGGCACTAAGCCCGTGAAGGCCTTGATGATCTTTTCATGTTGGTCCATTTTATTCATTTGTGGTTTGGGGATCCCCGAGAGCATTTAAGTAGCCCAGACCCCTCCTAGGGTAAAATAGTTAAATGTATGGACAGCACTTTTGTCTCTGCCTTCTGGTTTTCCTCTCTTCCCCTGCCTTCTCCCTTGGTGATTTGGTAACCCAGGAAAGTAAGAAACTAACTTTCCAGGTGTGCTGAAAATCCTACTAAGAGACCAGAAAAAACTCTAGCCTGTGTGTGTGTGTGTGCGTGTGTGTGTGTGTGTGTGTGTGTGTATTTAGAGACAGAGTTTTGCTCTGTCATCCAGGCTAGAGTGAAGAGGCATGTTCTCAGCTCACCACAACCTCAACCTCCCAGGTTCAAGTGATTTTCCTGCCTCAGCCTCCTGAGTAGCTGAGATTACAGGCATGCACCACAATGGCTGTCTAATTTTGTAATTTTTTTTAGTAGAAATAAAGTTTCTCCATGTTGGTCAGGCTGGTCTTGAACTCCCAACCTCAGGTGATACACCCACCTAGGCCTCCCAAAGTGCTTGGATTACAAGTCTGAGCCACCATGTCTGGCCACCTATGTGTGTTTATTGTGTCCATTTTCTATGCCTCTGGATGGATTTGAGTAGGAAACTATTGTTCTCAAGGAGCTCCCATGAGTAAGAGATGAAGGCTACTCATCACAGGCCACCCAAAGGAGAGTCACTCTGCAAGTGATATATGGATTATGCACAGGGGAGGAGAAGGTGGGCATGGGTTGGGGCTAAACGGCCCAGGAGACAGTCCCAAAGGGAGGGACCTGGCCCACTAGACAGAACAAGGTGGTTCCCCTCTGGGCTGGAGAGTTAAACCCAAGCTTTCAGAATTCAGCATACACAGGCGGGTTTTTCTGGTGACTGAACATGAGTGTGTGAGTCATCAGGTGAGTATGGAGCCTCGGGAAGCCTGTGCTGCTTGCTTTGCATAAGTAGGCAGGGGCTGCTTTCTGGGACGCCCAGCTCTGCCAGCTGAAAACCAAAACTGCTCACAGCTATGCAGTGTGTGACACTCAGTTGACATACTTCTATGGTGTCATTTCACTTGGGGGTGCTGGTCAGAGCTCTTTGCTGTGGAGATGCTTCTCTTGGTGCTTTTCTACCTACCCTTTTAGACCTGTTTCCCCTCAGGGACCGTTCCTACCAGTTAATGAGGCTCCCCACTGGCAATCTGCTGTTCCCGTCTACCTGATTATCAATGTGAGAGTTGATGATCAAGCCAGGGTGGGTCATGGCTTTGACTGTAACTTCCACTCTGGAGTATTTGTTTTTGGATATATGTGATTTCTAGACATTGCAGGGGATCCTCAGGTACGATGGGAAAGTGTTTTGGGAACTGCTTTTTTGCAGTTCTTGGTCAGGGACCATGTTTACTTCTGGGGCTTGCTTTCATAAGCCCATCAGATTTCTATGATATCTACAATCATACATGTACATTCCATCTACAGGAAGAATCAGGGGACAATGTGGGGTGGGGTGAGATGGAATTGGCACCAGCCTTGGAGACAGACCGCTGGGTTCCAGATAGCCAAATTATAAAATGAAAATAAATACTTTTTTTTCCCAGGGTTTTTATAGGTCAAATAAACTACTGTATATCAAGTTACTGGTCCACCATAGTCCTCTAGCAACTGAAAACAACAAAAAGATAAGATCTGATGATAAGATAAAGGCAGTGAAATTGATCAATGCTGGGAATATAGGGAAACTTAACTTATTTTTCCTCTCTTTTACCCAACCATTTTTGGGAGGGTGATCAATCGATCTGGGCTATGATACTCTCTTGGTGTGTTCTTGCCCATAACAAGAGTGTTCAAATGAAGGTATATGCAGCCACTTTCAGAAGTTTGCCAGGGTCTTGCACTGGTTTGTTTACAGTTCTCACTCAAGTTCTTGTTTTCATTTACCCCAGTAGCTTTCTATGGTTGTAGCTCTGGTGCCCTTGGGTGTTTTCAGCCTTGTGAGTTTTACTGGCTTATTCTGATGGTTCTCTGAATTCTAGCCTTGTCATTCATATGCTCTTTCTCTTATTTCTTCAATTAGCTCAGTCTATGTCAGAACAGTTAGAAGGTGGCATTCTGGAGCATTTAGCTGGGTTGTTGGGAAAGTTTTTGCAACATGAGAGTCTCAGCATTGGTGACCTCAGTTGATGGCTTTTCTTAAGGGGATGGGAAAGTATGGGGTGAAGCTAATATATACCTACCATTGTTTCTACCCTTTCATTTAATAGCTATAAAAATTTATGAATTAGCTGGTAGCATCTGCATTTTCCTATGTGGAAAAGAAAAAGATGGGGTTTGTAGAGGTAAAGTGCCTTGGCCAAGATCATATGGCCAAGAAGCTGTGGAACCTGCGTGTGAGCTTCCTCTCTGGCCAAAGGTCAGAATCTGGGTTTGGGGGTAAGCAATGGATGTCTGTGAGTAGTTTGGAGGGCATATGTGTTGTGTCCTTAATCCTGTCCTCATCCCAGCACAACAATACACACTTTCTTTTGGAAATCTCTGTAGCAGAATGGAAGTTTTGGTTTCTAGAATCTGCTGGAATATTCCAGGCCCACTTGTTTGAATGGAGCTTTGCATCTCAATGAGTAAGAGAAAAAAATAGGCAGAAGAGGAGTTTCCAAATGAGAAATCAAGAGGGCTTGTGACATCACCTCTCTTGTATACACAGATGTTTCCTCCCTGGGCCCTTTCTTTCATGGGCTCTGCCTGGCTGCTAACAGTTGGGAAGGAGCTTGTGCTTGAGCAGAAGAGAGCTGGGCCTGATGGAGCGGGCTGCCTGTGACAGCAGTGTGGAGGTCAGCTTGGGGAGTTGTCCTGAATGGGGCCTTAGTTCTGCTATGCCTTCTGACCATGGACTAGCCCTCTAGTAATGGAGGCAATATCTGTACCCGGGTTTAGGGCAGTCAAAGGGTGAGCACAGGACTCTGTGTGGGTACTGAAGAGACTTGGTGTCCATTCTCTGTTTCCGGGCCTTGATTTGCCCATTTGTAAAATGGTGAGATGTGATCAGATAATTACTAAAGTGCTTTTCATCTCTAATTTTTGTGTTAGCCTTGCATTGGTTGAAAAAGTCATTATATCTCTGTTTTTGAAAAGATAAAGCATCCCCACTAAGTGTCTTGCCATTTGAAAGATAATACAATAAATCCTACCTGATAAATAGTGGTCATTTAAGGTGATGTCAAGTGTAATGGAATATGTCAAGGGGGGTTTTATTGACCATTGTTTAAATATTTTTTTGTAAGCTAATATTCATGCACTAGCTGATAATAGAAAATAAGCTTAGAATTTATGAAAAGGCATTAAAATTAATATGCTCTTTACAGAAAACATGGAAAATATAGAAAAACAGAAATAAGAAAGTAATTAGGGGCATTCATTTTTATGCTGTGTATATTTTTCTCCATAATTGGGATCATATGGTATATTGAGAATTGTAAATGATGATTTGCTCATTGTAAAAGTAACTTGAAACACATTTTAAGAATTTAAAGAGAACATTTTAAAATATTTTAAAATTTATTTTACTTTGGGTGCATACTATATCTGGCATTTCTCCCCATGTTATTCCTCCCTTTCCTCCCCTCCCTCCACACCCCCCATTGTCTCTCCCCTACCTCCCCAACTGTCACCTGTGTGTGATTCCCCTCTCCCTGAGCCCACGTGCTCCTGTTGTTCAACACTCACCTATGAGTGAGAACATACAGTGCTTGGCTTTCTGTTTTTAAGTAGAATAAAATTTTAAAATTGGTGTAATAAATAGAATTAAAAGAACCAGAAGAATCTCTCAATACAAAGAAAAGCTTTGTTAATGTGTTGGTGTCTTTCTTTAGTATTTCATTTGGGTATGGGAGTGTTATTTTCCAAATTGAGATCATACCGCATACTTTGATTTCTAAAGCAGGGTCACCTCTTAGAGGGAGGATCATATAAAGAAGGTTTTGATGATAGAAAGCATTGGCTAATTTATTGAGAGTTTTTAGCATGAAGCACTGTTGAATTTTATCTCTGCATCTACTGAGATAGTCATTTGTTTTTTGTCTTTGGTTCCGTTTATGTGATAAATTACATTTATGGATTTGCATATGTTGAACCAGCCTTTCATCCTCGGGATGAAGCCAACTTGGTCGTGATGAATAAGCTTCTTGATGTGCTGTTGCAATCTGTTTGCCACAGTATTTTATTGAAGACTTTTGCGTCGATGTTCATCATGGATATTGACCTGAAGTTTTCTTTTTTAGTTGAGTCTCTTCCTGGTTTTGGTATCATGATGCTGTTGGTCTTATAAAATGGGTTAGGGAGAATTTCCTCCTTTTGTATTGTTTGATACAGTTTCAGAAGGAGCGGAACCAGCTCCTCTTTGTAGGTCTGTTAGAATTCAGCTGTGAACCTGTCTGGACCTGGATTTTTTTTGGTTGGTAGGCTATTGATTGCTGCCTCTACTTCCACCCTTGTTATTGGTCTGTTCAGGGTTTCAGCTTCCTCCTTGTTTAGTTTTTGTAGACTACAAGTGTCTAGGAATTTATCAATTTCTTCCTGGTTTACTGGTTTGTGTGAGTAGAGCTGTTTGTAGTAATCTCTGATGGTAGCTTTTATTTCTGTGGGATTAGTGGTGATATCCACTTTATCATTTTTTATTGCATCTATTTGATTCTTCTCCCTTTTCTTTTTTATTAATTTGGCTAGCGATCTGACTATTTTGTTAATCTTTTCACAAAACCAGCTCCTGGATTTATTGACTTTTTGAAGGATTTTTGTGTGTGTGTGTCTCTATCTCCTTTAGTTCTGCTCTGATCTTAGTTATCTCTTGTCTTCTGTTAGCTTTTGAGTTTTCTTGATCTTGCTCCTCTAGTTCTTTCAATTTTGATGATAGGGTGTTGATTTTTTATCTTTTCTCGCCTCTCTGGCAGGCGTTTATTGCTATAAATTTCCCTCTGGATACTGCTTTAAAGGTGTCCCAGAGATTCTGGCAAAAACAAGCAATGGGGAAATGACTCCATGTTTAATAAACACTGTTGAGAAAACTGGCTAGCAATGTGCAGAAAGCAGAAACTGGACCCCTACCTGTCACCTTACACTAAAATTAATTCCAGATGAATCAAAGATTTAAAAATAATACCTAACACCATAACAACACTAGAAGAAAATGTAGGCAAAACCAACCAGGACATAGGCATGAGCAAGGACTTCATGACTAAAACACCAAAAGCAATGTCAATAAAAGCCAGAATAGACAAATGGGATCTACTTAATCTTCAGAGCTTCTGTACAGGAAAAGAAACCATCATTAGAGTGAATCAGCAACCAACAGAATGGGAAAATAATTTGCAATCTACCCATCTGGCAAAGGGCTAATATCCAGAATCTACAAAGAACTAAAACAGATATACAAGAAAAAAACAACCCCATTCAAAAGTGGGCACAGGATATGAACAGACACTTTTCAAAAGAAGACATATATAAGGCCAACAAATATATTAAAAAAATGCTCATGATCACTGGTCATTAGGGAAATGCAAATCAAAACCACACTGAGATATCATCTCACACCAGTTAGAATGGTGATCATTAAAAAATCTGAAGACAACAGATGCTGGAGAGAATGTAGAGAAATACAAACACTCTTACACAGCCTGTGGGAATGTAAATTAGTTCAACCATTGTGGAAGAGAGTGTGGCGATTTCTCAAGGATCTAGGAATAGAAATTCTATTTGACCCAGCAATCCCACTATTGGGTATATACCCAAAGAACTGTAAATCTTTTTACTATAAAGACACATGCACATGTATTTTCATTGCAGCCCTGTGTACACTAGCAAAGACCTGGAACCAACCCAAATGCCCATCAATGATAGACTGGAAAAGGAAAATGTGGTACATATACACCATGGAATACTACATAGCCATAAAAAATGATGACTTTGTTTCCTTTGTAGGGACTTGGATGAATCTGGAAACCATCATTCTCAGCAAACTAACCCAAGAACAGAAAGCCAAGCACCATATGTTCTCACTCATAGGTGGGTATTGAAAAATGAGAAAACGTGGACTCAGGGAGAGTAGCATCAGACACAGGGGACAGTTAGGGGGGTAGGGGAGAGACAATGGGGGTTGGAGAGGGAGGAGAGGGTGGGGAGGGATAACATGGGAAGAAATGCCAGATATAGTATGCACCTTAAATAAAACAAAAATAAAAAAGAAAGCATTGCCACTGCATGGTTTATTAGTCTTTTCCAATTTAAGGAAGAAAACAAGACTTGGTCTATTCAATATGAGTTTTTAAAATGCAGTAAATCAAGACTGAAGTTCCATGGCAAAGAAAATGACCACTGTGGTGTCTTA
The DNA here is from genome assembly GCA_031835075.1 of Saguinus oedipus. NCBI lineage: Eukaryota > Metazoa > Chordata > Mammalia > Primates > Cebidae > Saguinus > Saguinus oedipus. The sequence goes on from CM063171.1 coordinate 25,735,581, forward strand.
CACAGCACAGTGTTGTTTAGGTGGAGACAAAAAACAAAGACTTATTGTTTGTGGATTCTGCCAGCACAGTGTTCCCAAAACTTGAATAGTACCCATTGTTGGCATGTGCCTAGACAGAAAGGGAACATCAGTTATACATGCTCCCCACACGTGGCCCAAGGCTTCATCTGCACTGGCGTTGCAGGAGAAACCCTTATCCTGGTTCTGTGATGGATGGGAGCAGAAAAGGAGGTGAAAGAAATACTAAGGCGCCAATATTCACCCCCCTGAGGTGAAAAATCCACCAGGCAGCACACAGTGCACCGGATTTCTGTGTTGGGAGTTCATCTGTATTGAGCAAGAAATGACTTACACATGCATTGCACTTATATTTTTACTTCCCCATGGCTGTGTTGTCTTCTAAAATTTTAATTTACCTCTCAGTGGCTGGAGGGTAAGAGGGTGGTGTCTTCATTTGGATGCCTCTAAGAGAATCTTCCTATTTCTTTCATATAAAATACGAATACAACTTGATGGATTTATATGTCTTGAATTACAATCGTTTTAGATTGAAATTCTTATTTGCCATTTTGCTTCAACAGACATTTATTGAATGCTCACAGCAATGGATATAACAATGACTGTACCCCATGAAGCTTTAAACTCAGTGGGATTTGTCTTCCAGCACTTTCAAAGGGGTGCTGCCAGACACTGGATGCACTGTGATAGAGCAGTGAGCAAAACAAAATCCCTGGTGTATGGAGTTTTATTCTAGTAGAAAGAGCTCTTTAGCCATCAGTAGGTTAGAGGAGAATTCTGAGGAAAATAGGATTTTCTCTTTTTACCTGTTTATATGCATTGTTTGTTTGTTTGTTTGTTTGTTTATTGAGACAGAGTTTCACTGTTGTTACCCAGACTGGAGTGCAATGGCGCAATTTCAGCTCACTGCAACCTCCACCTCCTGGGTTCAAGCAATTCTCCTGCCTCAGCCTCCCAGCATTATTTATTTTTATTTTTATTTTTTTGAGATGGAGTCTTGCTCTGTCACTCTGGCTGAAGTGCAATGGCATGATCTCAGCTTACTGCAACCTTTGCCTCCTTAGTTCAAGCAATCCAGCTGCCTCAGCCTCCAGGGTAGCTGGGATTGCAGGCATGCACCACCATGCCTGGCTTCTAAAATTTTAATTTACCTCTCAGTGGATGGAGGGTAAGAGGATGGTGTCTTCACTTGGATGCCTCTAAGAGAGGCATAATTTTTGTATTTTTAGTAGAGACAGGGTTTCACCATGTTTACCAGGCTAGCCTTGAACTCCTCACCTCAAGTGATCCACCTATTTTGGCCTCCCAAAGTGCTAGGATTTTAGGCATGAGCCACCACACCTAGCCTATATGCATAATTTTTGATTATTTTTTGCAATTGATCATTAATTTTAACCTATTTTTTCTGGTCTTTAATAATAGAATACTTATTTTTATTATTTTTATTTTTTTTTAATTTTTATTGCATTATAGGTTTTGGGGTACATGTGCAGAACGTGCAAGATAGTTGCATAGGTACACACATGGCAGTGTGTTTTGCTGCCTTCCTCCCCTTCACCCACAAATAGAATACTTATTAAACATATATGTAGACTTCTGATTTCCTTGCTTTTTGTTCTTTGCAATTTGGGGACACTTTTTGTTAGCCCTGCAAATCACTGACTTAATTGTGTATATTTGCAGTTATCCACAACTACAACCAAATATGGTTTTAAATGTGCAATTTTTATATAATCCTCACCTCATCCATTATCTTGTTGGTTATCCTCTTTATTTGAACTGTTTTTTTTTTTCCTGTTACGCTTTGCTGTTTCTCTGTCAAAGAAATTACAGCTTCTTGCATTCTGACAGTTTCCTGGCAGATTTTATTCTGTATAATTTTCTGAGACATGCTCTTCCTTTGAGCTTTCAGGATGATGTTTCCTCACCCTGATTTTGCATATTTTCCCTTTTTCTTTATGCATTCTTGAACATGGCAGGATCTATGTAAACTTGGCATGTACCAACAGAACATATTGGCTGTTACTAGCCTGGGCACACTGTCGGCTTGGGGGAAAGTTCAACTTCCCTCACAGTTACCTGCCTGTAGGTTTGATGATGCACCCATCTCTCAGTCCAGTTCCTGTTTTCCAATTGGCTTTCACCTGGTGAACTGTCAACGTTACTCCCTGGGTCTCTGGTACTCTGAATTGATGGAGAACATGAAATCCTACAGTTCCTGAGGTATCTTCTCAATGTCCTACCACAAGAGCATTGGCTGGACATGGCCTGTGGCATCCATACTTCTGAAAACTGTGAGTACTCCCCCATGCCTCTTGTTCTACCTTTCACTTCCTGCACTCTTGTTTTCTGGGAATTGCTGTGTCTAAATGGATAATGGGAAGTCCTCTCAGACAGCCTCTGTGCTGAGAGGAGAGGGCTGGCTGCTCAGTGTTCAGGTCAGTGCAAATTCTGCATCTCAAAATAGTGACAGGGAGTGGCGGAGCCATGAAGTGCATCTCAGATTATGAGAAGACAATGGTGAAGTTGTGAAGGGTTATTTCCCCTTTTACAACTCGTCTTGGTTTGTGAGACTTTCTGCAGTTCCTTCATTGTCCTCATGGTTCTTGAGGTTATATTTTTCCCTTTTCTTTTAAATTGTACTTTAAACTCTGGGGTACATGTACACATATGCCATAGTGGTTTACAGTCTCCATCCCACCATCAGCTACATAAGTCATTTTTCCCAGTGTTTTACATCTTTAGCCTCCCTGCCCCCTGCTGTCCCTCCTCTGGCCCTCCATTTCCCAACCTACCCCAGTGTATGCTGGTTCCTTCCCTATGCCCACATGTTCTCATTGTTCAACACCCACCTATGAGTGAGAATATGCAATGTTTGGTTTTCAGTTCTTATGTCAGTTTGCCAAGAATGATGGTTTCCAGATTCATCCATGTCCCTACAAAGGACACGAACTCATCATTTTTTATGGCTGCATAGTATTCCATGGTGTATATGTGCCACATTTTCTTTGTCCCATCTATCATTGATGAGCATTTGGGTTGGCTCCAGGTCTTCTTGAGGTTTTCTTTCCCCTCCAATTCTGCTTGTCTGTCATTTTTGGATTTTGTTTTTAAGATTATTGGATGAGTTGTTTCCTTTCCTTATCCTCTTATTGCTTGTTTGATAGGCGGTGCCCTGGGGCAGCTGTCAGATAACCCTCACAGGGGAGTCCTCTGCGTCTCCTTTTCCCATCCCCCTAACCTCCCAGTGATTCAGACAAACGCCAGGTAGCACGTTCTTGCTGTTGTGGGGACGTGACCAGTAGATAATTCTAATCTGATTTTCTGGATTATAAAAAGAATCTCTGAAACCACTTTGTGAATGCTGCATGGTGACTTTATGGGTAGCCAGAGACAGTGCTTCTCAAAGCATGTCAAATTTACAACTCAGGGTCTGTGAGATAATTTTAGATCATGTCAAGATGACAGTTTTAAAGTTATATTATTTTAATGTGTAGTAGAAGGAAACTCAAACAAATCAAGTATGTGATTTGATGGCTATTATTGCTTAGGGCCAAACTACATTTCAATTGGGACATAAGTCAGTTCAAAAAATATTGAGTAAATAATAATGCAGTTAGTACACAGTGATGGAGGGAATGAGGTGTAACAGTGGGGAGTGGATGCTGTAGAAAGAGAAAACAGAGCTATGGAATCCCTCAGAATTAGGGCTGTTTGGAGGCCCCTTAAACTGTGTGCCATTTCTAATATGTCCAGTTGATACTGCACATCTTTTTTTTTTCTGAGACAGAGTCTTGCTGTGTCACCCATGCTGTAGTGCAGTGGTGGGATCTCGGCTCACTGCAACCTCTGCCTACTGGGTTCAAGCAGTTCTCTGCCTCAGACAGGCACCTGCCACCACACCCAGGTAATTTTTGTATTTTTTGTAAAGACAGGCTTTCACCATCTTGGCCAAGATGGTCTTGAACTCCTGATTTCATAATCCACCTGCTTCAGCCTCCCAAAGTGCTGGGATTATAGGCTTGAGCCACCACATCTGACAACATATAAATTTTATAAGGGTCCTTGGGCTTTGCCATGATGTATACAAGAAACTGGCTGCAGCCACTTCACATGAGCCCCCTGCCCAGCACAAGCTTGGCCTGGAGCCAGCCATGGTCTATGGCCTGTTCTCTTTCTAGTTCTCTTCTTTAATGGCATCTTATCTAAAGATCTTGCTTCCCTCTGTGTCCTATGCTTATAGCTCCTTGTGTGCCTGTGATCCATGTCTGCCCCCATCTCACTTCCAGATTCCTCTTTTCAAGGTCAATGAGGCATCTCCTCTCTGTATTCTGTGGGCATTTTTCTTGGCATCTCATCTTAACTACAGTTGACTCTTGGACAGTAGGTTTGAACTGCACAGATTGACTTACATGTGGATTATTTTCAATGAATATATGGGAAAACATTTTTGGGAGATTTGTGACAATTTGAAAAAATGGAAGACAGACTCCTTAGCCTAGAATGTCAAAAAAAAAAAAAAAAAAAAAAACAAGTTAGACATGTCATGAATGCATAAAATATAGTAGATACTAGTTTATCATTTACTACCATAAAATACATACAAATTTATAGAACGTTAAAATTTATAAAAGTTTACCCACATGCACACTCAGATTGTATATAGCCCCATTCACAATTTAAGGGAAATGTAAACAAAGGTGAAGACACAGTGTTAATCTTAACTCTGTAAAACTAGCCATGGTATATACTGTAGTACTGGAATAATTTTGTGGCCACCCCTAGTTGTTTTGCAGTGAGCTCAGGTGTAAAGGCTAAAAATGCTATGTGTTGCTAATCATCACTGCATGAACAGTTCATCACTCCAGTAAATTAGGTATCTGGGTAAAAAGTGATTGTCACTGTTCTGTATATTTTTCAGCATGGTTAGTGCAATGCCATAAGCCTCAAATAACACCTGGGACCCATAAAGTGGGCTACTTGTGACGCTGGAAGTATTGACCAGAAGCAGAGAAAAGTCCTGACATTATAAGAAAAAGTTTAATTGCTTGTTATGTACCATAGATGAAGGTCTGCCACTGCAGTTGCCACCATTTCAAAGAATCCATCTTGTAAACAGATGACGTAAACTTATGGGATCAGTAAATAGGGTACAATACTATAAGTATTTTTCCCTTTCTTATGATTTTATTTATTTACTTAGAGACACGGTCTCATTCTGTTGCTGAGGCTGAAGTGCAGTGGAACGACCTTGGCTCACTGAAGCCTCGACTTCCAGGACTCAAGGTTACTCTTTTCTCAGCCTGCCTAGTAGCTAGCTGGATCTACAGGCATGCACCTTGCCAGGTTAATTTATTTTTATTTTTATTTATTTTTGTAGAGATGGGGTCTCATTCACCAGACTGCCCAAGCTGGTCTTAAACTCCTGGGCTCAAGCGATCTTTCCACCTCAACCTCCCAAAGTGTTGGAATTATAGGTGTGAACTACTGTGCCCAGCCGCTTACAATTTTCTCAACGTTTTTTCTCTAGCTTACTTTAGGAATAAAGTCTGTGATATGGATAATATACAGAATAAATGTTAATCAACAGTTTAGGTTATTGATAAGGCCTCCATTCAATAATAGGCTGTTAGTAGTTAATTTTGGGGCAGTCAGAAGTTATGTACAGGTTTTTGACTGCATGGGCAGGTGGGGGTTAGCACCTCTCAGCCCCCATGTTGTTCGAGGATTGACTGTATTTATTTCTTCTTATATTCCCTCCACTTTTGGTTTCTGTGCCTGATTCTCAGAACTAACATCATTTATTCCCCATGTAGACCCTGAGAGTTGGGCACTGGTCTGGTTAGAGGTGAAAAGAATAAAGACCTGGTTCTTGCCTTTGAGAGTCTTGGAGAGGGGCCCTAGGGGAGTTGCATACAGTAATAAAAGACACAGGTAGAGTGAGATTGAGACTGAGGAGTGCCAGGGGAGTATTAATTCACACTGTGTAGGCAAGAGCATGCCCCAAGGTTCACCTCCTTTGTTTTTTTTCCTACCTCCATCCCTCCTTCCCTCCTTCCTTCCTTCCTTCCTTCCCCTCCCCCTTTCTTCCCCTCCCACATCCCCCCTTTCTATGTGAAGTCATGCTCTTGTAACCCAGGCTGCAGTTCAGTGGCATAATCTTGGCTCACTTGAGTCTCTGCCTCCTGGATTCAAGCAATTCTTCTGCCTCAGCCTCCTGAGTAGCTAAGATTACAGGTGTCCACCACCACACCCAGCTACTTTTTGTATTTTTAGTAGAGATGGGGTTTCACCATCTTGACCAGCCTGGTCTGGAACTCCTGACCTCAGATCCACCCTTCTCAGTCTCCCAAAGTGTTGGAATTATAGGCATGAGCCACCACGCCTGGCCAAGTTCCTTTCTTTCTTTGTGAACTCCTAGTCAGCCTGTAGAAACTTCACCATCTCTGAGCAGATGCCTCCAGCTCCATATGCCTAGGGCCGAACTCACCCCTACTCCCCACTGAACACTTTGAACTTGAAACTATGGCCAGAAAACTCTGCTGCATCCCCCCTAACTCACTTTCACTGTGGCCACATCTCTTTGGGTTACTGGATCAAACTGCTGTCATTTCCTTCGGAATCAACTTCACTCTCTCATTTCCCTATGTCTTGTCCTTTATCAGACCTTATTCTGCTTCATGCATTGTGTTCCTTGGGCTCCCCTCAAGCCTTTTCTTTTTATCCCTGCTGTGGGGCAAGTTCTATATCTTTTTGGGATGCCTCCCTGGACCGTCCAAGCCAAAGGCAACCTTGCCCTTCTCTGGATTCTGAAAGCTCTTATTGTCTGCCAGCTTATCACATAGCATTTGGTAATTTTGCAGACTCCTTTGATACTTACACTTCCTTTTTTGCTCATGTTTGTGACTTACCTTCCAATTTTTAGGAGTCAGGTCCTACATGCAACACCTGCCTGCATCCTGCACAAGATTTGTGAAAGGGTAATTAGTAACTGCTAGTTGGTTGATTGATCATGCTGACAGGGTCCATGTGTGGAAGATGGAGGTGTTCCTGAGACCCTGTACCCTGGAGACTACCTGGGTGATGAATAATTTATTCCCTTATGACTGTGATGCATTTACTAAACACGAGTCATCACCCTACCCAGATATGCTTTCTTATTAATTATCATGTTAAGACAACCCAATTCATTCCCACAGAGGACAAGGCCAGTCTCAAATGCCTGGACTCAAGTGATCCACCTAACTCAGCCTCCAATGGTGCTGAGATTACAGATGTGAGCCACCATGTTTGTCTTGTTTGTTTTTTATTTTTATGTGGTAGCTGGGATCTTGCTGTGTTGTCCTGGCTGGTCTTGAACTGAACTCTTGGCTTCAAATGATCCTCCACCTTGGTGTCCCAAAGTGTTGAGATTACATGCATAAACCACCATACTTGGCTGTAATTTCAGACATCTCTTACCAGGAGCTTGGTGGTATTTGTGTAGAAAAGGTCTCAGTGTCATCATGGGCATTCTACTGAACACTTGCCATGTGCCTGGCCTGGCCTCAGTGCCCTCTGCAGGCTTGTTGTGGTCATGCCTCCCTTGACAGCTGCATGTGGCAGGTACCCTCCAGGCCCTATATCCCAGCCATTCTCCCCTCAAGGCCAGTGTGGGGGAATTTACCTGTACATCAATCTCTAGAGTGGAGGAGGTGTCTGTTTTGTAGGAAGCTAACCCAGTGCCTGGCATCACATACTAGCTGGGTGGCTGACTTTACCACTCCATATACCATGTCCTTTAGGAGGGCACAGGTCATCCCTGAAGCCCTGGTACAGGCCTCAGCCCATGTATTACCCCTTGATGATGCCTGAATGGTCCAGAAAAGGGTAAGTTCAGCAAGGGGTGAATGAGGGCAGGAGGATTCCCAGAGGATGCTGGAAGAAAGGGAGATGAACAGTGACTGATAGGCCCACCTATGCCCATCAGGTTCCACCAGTATTTCCAATGACACCAAAGGCAGGAGGTCACATCAACCATTCCCCTGACAATGAGACAGAGTCTCACAATGCTGCCTAATACAGTCTTGAACTCCTAGCATCAAGCATTCCTGGCTTAGCCTCCTAAGTAACTGAGATTACAGGCACACAGCATCAAGCCATGCTTTTATCTTATCTTTTTTTTTTTTTACTAAGTCACTGTTTTGTGGTTGTTGCTGTTGTTGTTGTTTTGTTTCATTTTGTTTTTTAAAACAACATCTCACTCTGTAACCTAGGCTGGAGTGCAGTGGCATGATGTCATCTCACTGCACCCTCTACCTTCTAGATTCAAGCAATTCTCCTGCCTCAGCCTCCAGGTAGCTGAGATTACAGTCATGCCCCACCACACCCAGCTAACTTTTGTACTTTTAGCAGAGGTGGCATTTCACCATGTTGGTCATGCTGGTCTTGAACTCTTGACCTCACGTGATTCACCCACCTCAGCCTCCCAAAGTGCTGGGATTAGAGGTGTGAACCACCAAGCCCAGCCAGAAAGTTTGCATTTCTAACAAGCTCCTTGGTGATAGTTAAGATGGCCAGAAATGACAGTCTGAGAACAACTGCTCTGGAACATTTTATCTGTGACCCAGAACTTTGAGCCTTTTGGAGATTTGGTGTCACATCCTCACTGCTGGAGTTTTCTTTTCTGAGAGTGAGTCTTACTCTGTTGCCCAGGCTAGAGTGCAGTGGCACAATCTCAGCTCACTGAAACTTTCTCAATCTACAGGATTCAAGTGATTTTTTCACCTCAGCCTCCCAAGTAGCCTGGACTATAGGCACACACTATCACACCAGCTAGTAATCACAGGTAGCCATGATTACAGGCATGTGCCATCACACCTGGCTAATTTTTTTTTTTTTTTGCATTTTCAGTAGAGACAGGGATTCACCATGTTGGCCCGGCTGGTCTCCAACTCCTGGCCCTAGGTGATCTGCTCACCTCAGCCTTCCAAAGTGCTGTGATTACAGGTGGGAGCCACTGCACCCAGCCTTGGTTCTTCAGTTAACAAAATATGTCATTACTCCGAAGATCACTTGGTAAGGGTTATTCATCCTTCTTTGAGTTTAGCTTGTTTATTTAATAAAATGTAAGTTCCAGACATTTCCTTTTTTTTTCTTTTAGGGACAGGGTCTTGCTGTTTGTTACCCAGGCTTGAGTAGAGTGGTGCCATTACAGCTCACTGCAGCCTCCCTCTGCTAGGCTCAAGCAATCCTCCTGCCTCAGCCTTCCAAGTAGCCTGGACTAAAGGAACACACCATCACAACCAGCTAGTTTTTTGTTGTTGTTTTTGTCGTTGTTGCTTTTAGACAGAATTCTACTCTGTGGCTCAGGCTGGAGTGCAGTAGTGTGATCTCAGCTCACTGCATCATCTGCTTCCTGGGTTCAAGCAATTCTACTGCCTTAGCTTTCTGAATAGCTGGGATTACAGGCATGTGCCACCACACCCAGCTGATTGCTGTATTTGTATTAGAGATGGGATTTCATCATGTTGGCCCAGCTGTTCTTGAACTCCTGACCTCAAGAGATTCAACAGCCTCACCCTCCTACAGTGCTGAAATTACAGGTGTGGGTCCCTGTGCCTGACTTGCCTAGTTTTATTTATTATTATTATTTATAATATGGTAGCTCAGGCCTTGCTATGTTGCCCAGGGCTCCCAAAGTGCTAGGATTACAGGTGTGAGCCACTACTGCTGGCCTAGGAGGTCACTGTGATGCTTGTTTGAAGGGGATGGGCCCTGGAAAGGGCAGAGACTGTGACTGGAGCCCTCTATTTTATCCCATCTATGACTCTCACTGGCTTTGCCCAGTTTTTTCCACTTCCATTTTTTAAAAGAGATAAGGTCTCACTCTGTTGTCCAGGCTAGAATACAGTGTTGTTATCATAGCTCACTGCAGCTGTCACTCCTGGAAGCAAGTGATCCTCTCACCTCAGCCTTAAGACTATCTGGGACTATATGCTTGTACCACTGTGCCAGGCTAATTATTTGTTTTATTATTGGGTAGAGATGGGGTCTCCCTGTGTTGCCTGGGCTGATCTCAAACTTTTGGCCTCAAGCTTCTTCGCATCTTGACCTTCCAAAGTTCTGAGGTTACAGGCCACCCTGCCCTGCCTCTCCAGTCCCTGTCTGTCCCCACTGACCAGTCCCAAAAGCCCAGCATCCAGGGAGCCAGGCTGTAGAAGGAAACACTCAGCAGTCTCCTCTCACACTCACTTTATTTGGGGGCAGGCACCAGAAGACCTAGGCCTGCTGTGCCTGCAGTACCACCTGCAGCTGGAAGATCTCTCAGTCAATGCTGGAGCATGCAGTTTTGCCCAGGGCACCATGCTGCTCCATGCTGTGCTCATAGACCCACATTCAGCTCATCTTGCTCAAGAACAGGAGGCTCGGGAGAGAGGAAGATGTGGGACAGGGCACCAGGCCACCCCGGCCTCCAGGCACCCAAGCTCACCTTCTAGGAGGCAGTGTGGAGAAGTGGGCCATACCTGGTGGTCTGCAGCTCTTGCAGAGACAGCTGCGTGAGGGAGACCCCCTTGGTCTCAATCAAGAACATGGCTTTCCTAGAGACCTCATGGGACTGGCAGAATGGCATGTGGGTGCCAGGGAAGAAGGTGGTGCTGAGGCAGTTTCCTCCATGCCCTTATCTGCCTCCATTGCCTGCACCACTTCCTTTTTTTATTGATACAAAGTCTTGCTCTGCCACACAGGCTGGAGTGCAGTGGGGCAATCTCATCTCACTGCAACCTCTACCTTTCAGGTTCAAGAGACTCTCCTGCCTTAGCTTCCTGAGTAGCTGGGATTACAGAAGTGTGCCACCATGTCTGGCTAGTTTTTGTATTTTTAGTAGAAATGAGGTTTCACCATGTTGACCAGGCTGGTCTCAAACTCCTGGCCTCAAGTGACCCACCTGCCTCAGACTCCCAAATTGCTGGGATTACAGGTGTGAGCCACCAGACCTGGCCGCCTATGCCCCTTCCTGAGCTCCATGCCCTCTGGCAGACACCATATCTCCTTACCCTCCCCCTGGCTGCTACACACTCACCCTTTTGTGGACCAGGTAGTAGGTGAGTTCAGTGGCCAGTGTGTTGGGGCTGAGAGCCTGTCCCATGTTCTCTTTGTGAATCTGGGGGTGCAGGTGTGTGAGTAGTGAGCCCTGGGGACCCTGGGATCTGAAGCTTCAGGCCCAGGACCTGACCCTCTGACAGAATGTTTCTGTCTTGGGCAGATCTTGTTACCCACTCGAATCTGTCTCTCAGCTTGAACCATCTTCTCATAATTATTGATAGCATTAAGTGTGCCATTAATGCTTACGGCCTGTATATTTTACTGGCCTTTATATTTTCAGAGTCCTTATCTTTAGCATGCATCAGAAATTCCTGGAGGATTTGCTTTCTTTTTTAGGAGACAGGGTCTTGCTCTGTTACCCAGGCTGGAATGCAGTGGTCATCATAGCTCACTGGTGCCGGGACCTACATAGCTCAAGTCATCTTCTAGCCTCGGCCTTCCAAGTAGCTGAGACTACAGGTGCACATGCCACTGTGCCCAGATAATTTGTTGTGGGTTTTTTTTTTTGGACTTTTTTTGAGACAGAGTCTTGCTATGTCACCAGGCTGGAGTGCAGTGGCACCATCTTGGTGCACTGCAACCTTTGCCTCCCAGGTTCAAACAATTCTCCTGCCTCAGCCTTTCAGGTAGCTGGGACTATAGGCATGTGTCATCATGCCCAGCTAGCTTTTATTGTATTTTTACTGGAGACAGGGTTTCACCATGTTGGCCTGAATGGTCTCGATCTCTTGACCCTATGATCCACCTGGCTTTTCCAATGTGTTAGAAGTACAGGTGTGAGACACAACAACAGGCCTGTTTTTGGCTTTCTTTTTTGAGACAGGGTCTTGCTCTATCATCCAGGTTAGAGTGTAGTGGTGCAATCATGGTTCTCTGCATCTTTGACCTCCTAGTCTCAAGGGATCCTTCCTCATCAGTCTTCTGAATGGCTGAGACCACAGGTACACACCATCATGATTGGCTAATTTAATTTTAGAGACAGGATTTTGCTACATTGCTCAGCTGGTTTTGAACTTCTGGGCTCAAGCAATGCTCCTGCCTCGGTCTCTCAAAGTGCTGGGATTACAGGCATGAGCCACCAGGCCTAGTGACTGGAGAATTTACTAAAAATACAAATTGCTGGGGACCACCCCCAGAGTCTCTAATCCAGCCATCTGGAGTGGGGCCTCACATTGCATTTCTCAGGAGTTCTTAGGTGATGCTGGTGTTGCTACTTGGGGTACTAGCTTTGAGAAACACTGCTTTTTTATTATTTATTTTATTTTATTTTTTTGTTTATTGTATTTATTTTAGGGGTTTTTGGTTGCTAGTTTTTTTCTATTAGCACCCAACTATACTCAGGATATTCTGTACCAAAACATGATCCTTGTAGTCATTTTCACTGCGGGTAAGTCAGCAGTCACATGGGCATTCAGGGCACCTATTTCAGTTGGAACTTCATTTAACAATTAAGAACATAATAACATGACAAATTGTAATGCTACTGGTTGGCAAGAATTATCAGCATAACCTTTGCATTGGCAAGTAGTAACTAAGGACTGTACTGAACTTCAAGGCAAGGACCAATCCTATTCCCCAATCCCACTTTTGAGTGTCTGCCTCCTGGGACTACATTTGGTAGCAATTCTGTATCATTCAGTGTCCAGTCAAAATCACACCAATAATTTGGAGATGGGAAGTTCAGTATAAGAAAAATTAATAGGTAAAATTAGTTAAAAGTGTAATGGAGTACTTTAAGTGGTATAGAAGTAGCAAATTTAGAAAGCAGCTACTTCCTCTAGGATTGTAGAATGCTAAGTAAAGAGACTAAGAACTTAGCAAATTTCTCTTACTCCCAGACTGTGATTCAAACCTTTTTGTAGAGGATGGCTGAAACAGGAAAACATAGCCTGATGGTATCAAAGAGATTTGCCAGAGACCACAGGCCAGAGGTAGTTCATAAGTGTGGTTCTCCTTGTGGCTGGAAACAGTTTCCAGAGGTTTCTGGCTGGAGTTGGTATACAGAATCATCCAAGTGGTGGATGGAGAGGCTTGCTGGAGAGTATAGGCCATAGTTCTGTGAGGGTCATTACGGACAGTACTACTGGGCCATTCATATGTAATCTGCGGGAAACCAAACAGCACCCTGGAGTCTGGAAAATAAGTTTTTTTCTATAATGGCTTTACAGTGTCCCTCCATTAGCCTCCATTGTCAAAGCCTAACGGCAAACTGTCTGGCAAGTATCACAAAGCAAGGAAAAGAAGAGTAGATTTGGAACTGAGATAAATTGGTAAGATAACCAATGTAATTTTGAACGTTGGGATTGAGATGCCTGTAAGACATTAACATAGATATGGTGTTTTAATCAGGAGTATTAGCTTTAATACAGGAGTATACATCTTTAGATAGGGTGTTCTGAAAAATTTTGGGGCTTTTAATGTGGGTGGTATTATTATCCACATAAGCATGTTTGAGATCTTCAAAGAGCATACAGAGGAGAGGCTACAGGGCTAAAACAAGGGCCAAAGGAAGTGAATTTCTTAAGTGTTGGTTAGAGAGGATGTGAAGCCCCAAGAGGAGGGCTAGAAGAAATTAGAGTAGGATAGGCAAGGGTGATGGGTTTCATGGATGCTCCAAGAGTAGAGGTGCAAAGAAACGAGAGAGATCACTAGGGCCAAATTTAGCAGAAGAAACTAACAAGAAAAATCCTGACTAATGGCAATACTCCTGATTAAAAGAAACCTACAATAAGATGAATCTGAGTTTTATTTAGAGAGATATACGATAATTTCAAGAAGTTTAGCTGAAAATAATAGACAGGATGCAGCAATCTGGGGTCATGGTGCAAGTGGCAGCCGAATGGTCAAATGAAATAGATTACTTTTGCACAGGAAAAAAACATGAATATTTTTAGCCTGCAGATGTCCTTTGTTTGGATCACATTATGTTCTTTTGAAAAAATGTAGCCTTCAGTGTCTGAAAGTAGAGACCATGAATTCCCTAATATATTTTATCCATCTTGAAACATTCATTTATGTTAACTGCTTTGCCCTGCAAACATTTTAGAATGCTGACATTTGGGCTGCATATTTCTTAAATTTAAATTAATGGAAAAAAGGAGATCTGGAGACAACAGATGCTGGAGAGGATGCAGAGAAATAGGAACACTTTTACACTGCTGGTGGGAGTGTAAATTAGTTCAACCACTGTGGAAGACAGTGTGGCGATTCCTCAAGGACCTAGAAATAGAAATTCCATTTGACCCAGCAATCCCGTTACTGGGTATATATCCAAAGAACTATAAATCATTCTGCTATAAGGACACATGCACACAAATGTTCATTGAAGCACTGCTTACAATAGCAAAGACCTGGAACCAACCCAAATGCCCATCAATGATAGACTGGACTGGGAAAATGTGGCACATATACACCATGAAATATTATGCAGCAATAAAAAATGACGAGTTCGTGTCCTTTGTAGGGACATGGATGAATCTGGAGAACATCGTTCTCAGCAAACTGACACAAGAACAGAAAAGGAAATACCGCATGTTCTCACTCATAGGCGGTGATGAACAGTGAGAACACATGGACACAGGGAGGGGAGCACTACACACTGGGGTCTATTGGGGAAATAGGGGAGGGACAGCTGGGGGGGAGCTGGGGAGGGATAGCAGGAGGAGAAATGCCAGATGTGGGTGAAGGGGAGGAAGACAGCAAATCACACTACCATGTGTGTACCTATGCAACTATCTTGCATGTCCTGCACATGTACCCCAAAACTTAAAATGCAATAAAAAGAAAAAAAAAAACTATATTGTATTGGGGATTTGAAAATCTATAGTTTTAAGATTAGTAATTTTAGCTATGTGATTGATATGCTAATCTGCTTCACTATAGTAACCATTGTACTATGTGTTTATATGTATCTTTGTATTTATATATATTTAATGACATGTTGTAAACCTCAGATAAACACAAAATAATTTATTTTTTTTAAAAAAGAACATGTTCTTATTAATCACATTAGTTTGGTGGCTGAAAGAACACATAAACCAAGAGATGCTTTAAGGTATGGTTAAAATCAGATATATTATTGAATTTAAATCCAAGGGATAGCAAATTGCCAGCCAGAGCTTTGACTTATTTGATAACAAATAGGAAAAATATCTATGGGTTGAAAAAGAAGAGCAATGAAATAATTTTCTGCTCAATTCCTAAAAGACATAGTTGTATTTTTTCATAAGCTTTCTCTTTTGTCCACATTTTCTTTTGAAACTAGATACTTAAGAGAGTGTCAGGATGGTACTTCAGAATGAGATAATATTCTGAAGAGTACAAGGAAGCAAAGCTTCAGTTTTAAACATAGATCTGCCATTACTGACTGTGTGATCTTGAGAAAGTCATCTACCCTTTCTCATGTTGGGATAGCACTGGTCTTAGGATACAAACATTAAATGAAGGCATGGAGGCCAATTGTTTCAAATTCTTTTGGTTCCAACATTCATTTTATGGTTTATGTTATAAATTGCTTTTCTGGAAAAATGACTAACACTGCATTTTTTCCTCTTTTGAGATGGAGTCTTGCTTTGTCAAACAGGTTGTAGTGCAATGGCACAGTCTCTACTCACTGCAATCTCTGTTGCCCAGGTTCAAGCAATTCTCCTGCCTCAGCCTCCTGAGAAGCTGGGATTACAGTTGTGTGCCACCATGCCCAGATAATTTTTATATTTTTTGGTAGAGATGGGGTTTTGCTATTGGCCAGGCTGGTCTCAAACTTCTGACCTCAAGTGATCTGCCCACCTTAGCCTCCCAAAGTGATGGGATTGCAGGCATAGCTTCCAATCCCAGCCAAGAAACTCTGATTTCAAGTCACATCCTGAAATATATGGTAAGGAAATGATGTGATGAGAATTTGCTTCAAAATAATAATGGGGTGAAGGATTGGGGGATGGCTGTGGGTAAAGACAGCTGGAGCCAGAATGTTCATGAGTTGATTGTTGTTGAAGTGGATGTCAGTATATAGGATTTATTATGCATTCTCTACCTGTTATATACAAAAATTTCCGTAATAACTGAATTTAAAAGAAATCAGCTAGGCAAAAGTGCTCATGCCTGTAAGCACCACATTTTGGGAGATGAAGGTGGAAGGCAGGTTTGGGACCAGGAGTTTGAGACCAGCCTGGTCAACATAGGGAGACCCTGTCTCTACAAAAAGTAAAAGAATTAGCCAGGTGTGGTAGTGCACACCTGTAATCCCAGCTTCTCCAGAGACTGAGGTGTGAGGATTGCTTGAGCCCAGGGGTTTGAGGCTGTAGTGAGCTACAACCACATCACTGCACTCCAGCCTGAGTGAAAGAGAGAGACCCTGTCTCTAAAAAATAATGGTTTTAGATATTTAATTTATTATATATTTGAAGATAGAATGTCACCCTATTCTCCAGGTTGGTATACAATGGCATGATCTTGACTCACTGCAATTTCTATCTCCTAAGTTCAAGCCATTTTCCTAGCTCAGCCTCCTGAGTACTTGGGAGTACAGGTGTGGTCCTCCACGCCATGCTAATTTTTATATTTTTAGTAGAGACGTGGTTACACCACGTTGGCCAGGCTGGTCTCAAACCCCTGACCTCAAGTGATCCATTCGCCTTGGCCTCCCAAAGTGTGGGATTCCCTTTTCTGTTCCCCAGAAGCAGGAGCGAGCACACCTCTTCTTCCCTGCCCCAGGCCCTCTGGCCCCACCTCCTCTCCTTCCAAGGCCAACCCTCCTGGCATGCCCACCCCAGTGCCTGGAACCTAGGGGAGGAGAGGCAGGTGGGTGGTGTCTTGCCTGCAGTGTAGAGACATAAGTGGCCACCTGGAGCACAGCACTCATTGTGTCTCACTTAAACATAGCTTTCTTGTCCTCCTGGGATGCACACTGCAGGAGGTGAGGGCCTCGTAGTAGCCCCCTGGCACCCAGGGTCCCTGCAGCCCTACCCTCCACTGAGGCATCCCCAGTGAATCCCATGAGAAGAACACTCATTACGCCAACAAAGGAAGGACAGAGAGCTCTAAAGGCAGCCATGGATGGGGTCGAGTGCACAGGGTGGGAGGATATATGGCAATCCCAGGGGGCCCCTGCCTGGGTTTACCAGAACCATGAGATCTGACACACGTGGTGTGTAGGCAGACAAGCCTCCCCCTGCCAC
Source organism: Saguinus oedipus (assembly GCA_031835075.1). Classification (NCBI taxonomy): domain Eukaryota; kingdom Metazoa; phylum Chordata; class Mammalia; order Primates; family Cebidae; genus Saguinus; species Saguinus oedipus. The sequence continues at coordinate 25,752,857 of CM063171.1, forward strand.
CATCCCCAGCCTAGTACCTGTAAATATTTATTGGAGGTGCTGGGAAGTTCCTTGAGGGTGATCAGGAGCCTGGCATGCTGCAGGAAAAGGGAGGTACATGGGCTGAACCCGGGATCCTGCCCCCGAGTCACCCTCATTAGCTCCGCCCCTTTCCCTGCCCTGCTCACCTGCTCAAAAACACACCCCACCTTGCTCCAGATCACCTCCAAGCTGTGGAGATTTTTTTTTTTCTGGGGCATTAGGCTGCTTTTGGTGCTAGGGACAGAAGTACAGGCACTGAAGGGACTGGACCCTTAGCTGGTCCAGCAGTGCACTGGCCAGATCTGAAAAAGAGGTAGCGCAGGGAGGAAGGAAGCCATGCCCAAGGTGGGTGGGGAACACAGAGGCCTGGAGGGGCAGGTGGAGGTGGCAGCATGGGGCTTACCTGTAGGCATCTGAGAGCTACACGAAGCTGACTTACTTGATGCTGCAGAGGATGAGGTCCTTGGCCGTCCTGCCGAGGTGGGTCACGCAGAGCGAAACCCAGAATAGGAACTTGGCTGGGAGGGAGAAAATGTTTCCAGTCACCAGGCCTTTTCCATCCCCACCCAGCCTAACCATACAGGGGGTGGGAGGAGGTTAGGTGGTGGGTGGACCTGGTTAAATTTTTTTTGAGACATAGTCTCACTCTATCATCAGGCTGGAGTGCAGTGGTGAGATCTTGGCTCACTGCAGTCTCTGCTTCCCAGGTTCAAATGATTCTCTCAACTCACTCTCTAGATTGGCTGAGACTACAGGTGCCCACCACCATGCCCAGCTAATTTTTGTATTTTTAGTAGAGACAGGGTTTCACCATGTTGGCCAGGGTGGTCTTGATTTCCTGACATCATGATTTGCCCACCTTGGCCTCCCAAATTGCTGGAATTAGAGGCCTTAGCCACCGTGCCTGACCTAAATCTTTTTTTTTTTTTTTTGTAAAGATGGGATCTTGCTATGTCGCCCAGACTGGTCTGAAACTCCTGGGCTCAAGTAATGTTCCTGTCTGGACCTCCCGAAGTTTGGGGATTACAAATGTGAGCCACTGCACTTTGCCTATTTTTTTGTTATTGTTGCTGTTTTAAATAAACGTGCTTTATTAAGATATCATTTACATACAATTTACCAATTTATTCATTTATTTTTATTTTATGAGGTGGAGTTTCACTCTTGTCAAGGCTGTAGTGCACTGGCACAATCTTGGCTCACTTCAGCCTCAGCCTCCTGTGTTCAAGTGATTCTCCTGCCTCAGCCTCCTGAGTATCTGAGATTACAGGTGACTGCCACCACACCCGGTTAAATTTTGTATTCTTATTAGAGATGAAGTTTCATTATGTTGGCATTATAGGTATGAGTGATTCTGCCCCATCCAATTTACCCATTTAAAGTTTACACTTTATTGTCCAACCATCACCACAAGCAGCCTGACCATAGATCGGTGGGAGGAGACTGGAGAGACACTGGGCTGGGGGCAAAAGTGAGACACAGGGCAGGGGACTGGCTCCCCAAGACTCACCATGAAGTTACAATCACTGGTGGCACCCATACTGTTGAGAGTGATGGCCCTAAAGTTGAGTTCTAGGGGTGGCAGGAAGCGGGGCTTGGCTGGAGCACAGGGAGTGGCCTCTTCTCCCTCAACCAGGTTGCCCAGACTCCTCGCCCTGGAAAGAGAATCAGGGGAAGAGGATCAGGGCTGGTGGGGTGGGAGCTGGAGTGAGGGATCTTTTGTGCAGTCCCGGGAGGGAGGCAGGAGCCCTGAGTCTTTTAGTACCAGGCAACCCTGCCATGAGTGACCCCTGGCTTGAATGATCACAGTGCCCATAGGCAATGAATGAAGGTTTCATCAGGAGCTACAGGTCCCTCTCCTCTGGTCTCAGCTGTGTCTGCTTGTCCTTGCAGGTGCTGAGGGTGACTATCCCTGGGGAGGAGGGGCAGAGTATCTCATCTGCTTCAAGCAGCTCTAGGTCTACACCCAGGGGATTGCCAGCAATAGCCCCACTGCAGGTACAGGGATTCGTGGTGACTAGGGCTTCTGGCAAGCAACCCTGACACACACACACACACACACACACACACACAACATACACACCACACACACAAACACAACTCACACACACACACACACACACACACAAAAATCAAGTCCTTGTTGCCAAGGCAACCACTGGAGCTCAGCCTCTTTCCTGGCCAAGTCCCCTTAGGTGTACAATACTTGTCCCCAACTGTCCCCAGAACATTTATCTCCAAGCACCAAGTAGCCTTGGGTTCAGAACACTTGTCTCCTGACACATGTCTGCATATGTCAGGCTGAGGGCAGCAGGTTGGGCTCACCAGGAGTTCTGGCCCTGCTCAGACACATTCACTGGCTTGAACGTCCTGTCTTCGAAAGAGCTTGGGCTCCCTTCAGGGTCCCCTCTGAGCAAATAACCTGACTTTCTGTCCCATTTTTTCTAAGGATATGCAGCAGCTACCCTCAACCAGGCCCTAGGGGCAGTGGAGTCTCACCCACCTCCCCAGGGGCAGGACAGCAATCCCCTTCTGCTCCTCCAGCAGCCACTCAGAGTCTGGGGTCAGATCCATGTTGTGGCTGTGGGAAACCAGGGACAGGAGGGTTAGGGCAGCTGAGGTCCTCCCTTGTAGCAAGGCCCCTGAACCTCACCTGGCTCACCTCAGAATTCAGTGGCTCCAACAGATGCGCTGGGCCCTCTGCAGGTGGCTGTACCCTGGAAAAGGATGTCACATTCCCTGTGAGAAAGGAGGAACAGGGGCTTGGGTGCAGGCTTGGGCAAACCTGCCAATGACTGACACTGGGACCCTGCAGGCCTGGGTCACCCCTGGAAAGAAGTGTTGCCCTGCAGCACTGCACCTGAATGAGGAATCCACTGATCTCCCAGGGATGAATTGCAATTAAGGGAAAAAGACCAGAAGTAGGGTCATAAGAATCAGTGACTCCTCCTGACCTGTGGGGCCTCCTGGGGTGAAGCTTTGCCAGGAACACCTGAAGCCAAAGCCTCTGTCACTCAGAATCTCTGGGCAGGGTCCAGAAAAGGGGAAGAAGCCCATTTTGGGTATGACTTGGCCATAGGAGGTTTCTAACCCCACAAAGAGCTGGGGCTCATACAAGATCTCCTCCAGGGAGGTCAGATGCCCAACCCCTTGTTCATGTAGACAGAGTGGAGGCAGAGGTGCTGAGTGATGGTCCTGTTTTCTTGTTGTTTTGTTTTAGGGATAGGCTCTCATTCTGTTGCCCAGGCTGGAGTGCAGTGGCATGATTATAGCTCACTGCTACCTCAATCTCCTGGGCTCAAGGTATCTTCCTGTCTCAGCCTCCTGAGTAGCTTGGACTACAGGGATATGCCACCATGCCCAGATAATTTTTAATTTTTTGTAGAGATGGGTCTTGCTATGTTGCCCAGATTGGTCTAAAACTCCTAGGTTCAAGCAATCCTCCAGCCTTGGCCTCCCAAAGAGCTTGGATTACAAATGTGAGCCACCACACCTGGCCTGTTTTTTCTTTTGTGGTTGTTTCTGATATGGAGTTTTGCTCTTGTTGCTCAGGATGGAGTGCAATCTCCCTGCAACCTCTGCCTCCCAGGTTCAAGACATTCTTCTGCTTCACTCTCCCAAGCAGATGGGGTTACATGTGCCCACAACCATGCATGACTATTTTTCTTTTGTATTTTTAGTTGAGATGGGTTTCAATATGTTCTTTAAGCTGGTTTCAAACTCCTGACCTCAGGTAATATACCCACATCGGCCTCCCAAAGTGCCGGGATTACAGGCATGAGCCACCATGCCCAGTCTGTTTTAAATAAGCAAGCTTTACTGAGCCATCAATCACATACAATTTTTTTTTTGAGATGAAGTCTTGCTCTTTCACCCAGGCTGTAGTGCAATGGCATCATCTCCCCTCATCACAACCTCTGCCTTTTGGAATTAAGCAATTGTCCTGCTTAGCCTCCTGAGCAGCTGGGATTACAGGCATGTGGAAACACGCTCAGCTAATTTTTTATATTTTCAGTAGAGACAGGTTTTCACCATGTTGGCCAAGATAGTCTCAAACTCCAGACCTCATGGTCTGCCCACTTCAGTCTCCCAAAGTGCTGGGATTACTGGCTTGAGCCACCGTATCCAGCCTCATTCACATACAATTTACCTATGCAAAGTTTACCCTTTAGTGTACTACCATCACCAGAACCAATTTTAGAACGTTTGTTAGCCCATAAAGACATTCTAAACTCAAGGTCAGGTAAAGTAGCTGAAATCTGTAATCCCAGACCTTTTGGAGGCAAAAGGGAAAGATCACTTGAGGCTGGCAGTTCGAGACCAGCCTAAGCCACATCAAGAGACCCTGTTTCTACAAAAATAAAAATAAAAATAAAAAATGCTACAGTGGTCCTAGATACTCAGAAAGCTGAGTGGGAAGGATTATTTTAGTTCAGGAGTTTGAGGCTGCAGGGAACTGTTACTGAGCCACTGCACTCCAGCCTAGTTGCCAGAGCAAGACCTCATCTCTAAAGACAATTTAAAACATTAAAAATTTAAAAATTAGGCCAGGCGCAGTGGCGTATGCTTGTAATTGTAGCAATTTGGCAGGCTGAGGTGGGTGGATCACCTGGCTTAGGAGTTCAAGACCAACCTGGCCAAAATGGGAAAACCCATCTCTACTGAAGAAAATACAAAACTACTTGGGATACTGAGGCACAAAAATTGATTGAACCTAGGAGGTGGAGTTGGCAGTTAGCTGAGATCACACCACTACACCCCAGACTAGGTGACAAAGCGAGACTCTGTCTCAAAAAAAAAAAAAAATTAAAGAAACCCTGAACTCCTATAATCCCAGAACTTTGGGAGGCCAAGGTGAGTGGATCACTTGAGGTCAGGAGTTCAAGACTAGCCTGGCCAACATGGTGAAACACTGTCTCTACTCAAAATTAAAAAAAAATAGCCAGGCATAGTGGTACACCTGCAGTTTCAGCTGCTCAGGATGCTGAGGCAGGAAAATCACTTAAACCCAGGAGGCAGAGGTTGCAGTGAGCTGAGATCATGCCACTGTACTCCAGACTGGGTGACAGAGCAAGACTTTATCGCAAACAAATAAAATAAAATAAAAAGAAAGAAAACTCACCCTTTGCAAATATGAGGGCAGGAAGCTAAAGAACTAACTTGGCTGTGCCTAGAGTAGCCAGAGTCACTCCCACCCTACCTGTGACCCACATCTTTCATCCCATCTACCATGTCCCCACCAGCCCATCTGGCAAAAGACAGAGGCAAAGGCTGCCTCCTTCTGGCCTCATCCCTGGCTTTGGCTTCTGGGACCTGGTGTCTTTGGGACTAGACAAATATTCAAACCAAAATGTCCAATCATAGTTGAACAATGAATATTATTTTCTTTTTGCTTAAATAAAAGAAAAAAAATAGAGTTTTCTTTTGTTAGAATAAAAATAAAGTCATTTGAAAGGAAAATAATTATACTACATCAAAGAAATTAGAATATTATTATACCTCAGACAAGTTGCAAATACATTAAGTAATTTTGTTAAAATAGATGTCTGTGTTCAAACACACGGATTTGTGTGTAAAGGGAATCTATCTCAGCACACTCAAAGAGGCTCTGTTTCTAAATTTTAAAAGACCAGGGTGACTATAATACAAAACAAATTGTACATTTTAGAAGAATAAAGAGTACAATTGAAATGTTTCTAACACAAAGAAATAAAAAATACTAAAGGTAGTGGATACCCCATTTATCCTGACATGATTATTAGACATTATACGCATATAACAAAATATCTCATATGCCCCATAAATATATAGACCTATTATGTACCCATAAAAATTAAAAATTAAGGGCTGAGCATTGTGGCTCGTGCTTGCAGTCCCAGAAATTTAGAAGGCTGAGGCTTCAAGATGGCTTGACCTCAAGAGTTTAAGACCAGCCTGGGCAACATATTGAAACCCTGTCTCTGCTGAAAATAAAAATTAAAATAGCTTGGTATGGTGGTGGATGCTGGCAACCCCAGCTACTCAGGAGGCTGAGGCAGAAGGATCACTTAAGCCCAGGATTTAAGAGTTTATGGTGAGCTATGATTGTGCCACTGCACTACAGCCTGTGTAGCAGAGTAAAACCCTGTCTCAGAAAAAATAAAAACTTAAATAAATATTTCACTATATAAACAGCATAAAGAAAAACATGAGTGTCTCAATAAGTGAAAAATATTATATTTGACAAATTGAATATGCATTTGTGATTTTTAAAGTTCATTAGTAAAATAACAAAGAGAACTTCCTCTATCTGATAAAAACTATATTACAAAAAAATTAAAACTAATAGCACACATGCTAGTGCTGTCCTCACATGATTTGATTGTTTTCCTCACAAGAATTGAGTGCTTTCCTCACAAGATAAAGCAGAGATGTCAGTTCTTGCCATTTTTATACATTGTACTGGAGGTTCTTACCAGTCAATAAGGCAAATGAAAAGCATAAATATTCAAAAGAGTTGTTCTTTTATACTGAAAAAAGGTAGAAAATACACAAGAATTCACAGAGCACCTACCAGAACTACTAAAATAATATATCAAAATTACAGGATATGAAGTTAAAATGCAAAAATTAGTTAAGTTAATTTCTAGGGATTTCTGCACACATCCTCTGATCCACAACAAAATCCGAAGAGGATGAAGAAGTTCCCACGTCATCTCCTGAAGCTCCGACTCCGCCAGCCCTGGAATGAGAAGTGGGCTCAAAGGGTTCCTGAGGACAGCATGGCTAGCGTTCCTCCAGTCCTAGATGTGCTGCAGGACCAAGGCCCCTTGGAGGAGTGTATTTTGGGTATTTGCTTTTGGGTATTTGCTCCCATCTTCTTTCTTGAGAAGTGACCTCCTGGGGGTGGGTAGGTGATTAGGACACCTGCAGGTGGGATCCTCACCCCACTACACTGAGGATTTAGAATCCACTAGAAAAATAAAGAGGGGCCCCTTAGCCCCCAAGATGAACCAAAGGCAGACCAGCACCAGAAGGTAGGCAGACTACAGAAACCATGCTGGAGTGAACTGGTCACACTACTTATGTCAGCATGTGGCTCCCACACACATGCACACACAAGTATACACAGGCAGAAAGGTACATGCATACACACACTCACACACACATAGAAAGACACACTGAGACATCAAACATTCGCAGGGAAACATACACTGCCCAGCAGCTCCTGAGGCTGTGGGGTTCTGCTCTGTGCAGAGAAGCCCTGCGGGGAGAGGGCAGCCCAGCAGTATGCAGGGAGGCCTTACCTGGGAATCCCAACTGGGACCACTTTCAATGGGAGACACCTTCACGCTATATGACGGGAATGAAGCATCATGGGGAAACTTGGGGATCGCCCTGGGCATCCTTGAAGCCCTGTGGAACCTTTTCTCAGCCTGTGGGATTCCCCAAGTCGCAGGAGCAGAGCGACGATCGCCCAGAGAGGGGGTGCCATTGCCTGACTTGGAGGCACTGCCACAGAGGGCCCCTGCTTAGCCAAGCCACTGTGATCGTTCCCCAGGCAATGGTGGCTGTCACTGTGATTCAAGTCCTGGCTCAGCGCTGTCGCTTGTGACAGGCTGCTTGCCCATGTGTGTGCCCAGTTGGGGATCTGCAACATTGGCACTGTCCAGCTGCAGCCACACTGGTGCAGGGTGGAGGCGGTTACAGGGGGAGCCCAGGGAAGGAGGTTGCATGCCACAAGCAGCAAGGACACCGACGGTGCTGACTTCAATATCTCCTTGAGCCCACTTTCCTCTTCGGGTCAGGTGGAGGAGTGTGCTTCAGACCGTGAGGTGGGCACTCCGGACGGCTCTTCCCATTGGATTTGGAATCGAATGGCGTGGGCAGGGTTTGGGTCCCATGCGGCTGGAGATTCAGTTTGCTGAGGTGTAGTGGGGGTCACTGGACCACATAAACATATCTGAGACCTTCGGGGAGTGTGTCAGCAGAACATTCCCCAGTTCCATGAGCTGACTTCCCCACTTTGATCTGGGCCACACACCAAGGGGCTCTTACTTAGTCTCCACACTCAGGGACATGGAGGGAACAACCACAGAGAGGCAAGCCCAGTGTGCAGCAGAGGTGGCAACACCTGGAACTGGCCTCCCTTGGGGGCAGATCAGGTGGAAAGGGTGTCTCAGAAGTTTTCTGGCACCAATCCAAGCCTGAGACGGATGTCAGGGTATGCTGAGAACCCCCAAGAAAGCCAAGCACAGGCAGATTCCACCTGCGACCACAGTAGTGCTTGTGCAGGAGTCTAAGACTTCTTCAGGAATTACTGCCAAGAGGATGCGGCCAAGTGCAAAGCACCCCAACCCCCACCCTGGGATCACTACCTGCCACCTGGTCTACACCAGCCACCCCCTAGTCTCCTTAGCTCCGTACAATCCCTGGCAACAAAGAGGTTCACTGCTGATAAAACCTGTAGGTCCTACAGCAAAAAGGCCTCAATCAATTGCGTATTAAAAAAAAAAATTAGTAAGATACAGCAGATACTCATATAGGTGCAAATAATAAAATGATCACAAAATTAACTGGGCATGGAGATGGACACCCATAATTCCATCTACTTGGGATGCTGAGGCAGGAGAATCACTTGAACTTAGAAGGTGGAGGTTTTGGTGAGCCTGGATTACATCATTGCACTTCAGCGTGGGAAACAAAAGTGAAACTTCTCAAAAAAAATAAAAATAAAAAAGGGAGGAACCTCCAGTACAATGTGTGAAAATGGCAAGAGCTGACACCTCTGCTTTATTTTCAATCTTGTGAGGAAGGCACTCAGATGTTTACTAGTAAGTATAATGTTAGATTTAAATTTTTTGTAATATAGTTTTTATCAGATTGAGGAAGTTCTCTTTAATTCTTATTTTACTAACAGATTTTAAAAATCACAAATATTCAATTCAATTTGTTAAATATATTTTTCATTTGTTTGGTCGGTCATGTGGTGATTTTCATTTATACTATTAATATGGTGAAATATATTTATTGAATTTTTAATTTTTAATTTATTTTGAGACAGACTTTTACTCTGTTACCCAGGCTGCAGTGCTGTGGCACAATCATAGCTCACTGCAAACTCTAATGCCTGGGAGAAAGTGATCCTCCCACTCCAGCCTCCAGAATAGCTGGGACTACAAGCATGCACCACCATATCCAGCTATTTTTTAAATTTTTATTTTCAGCAGAGACACGATTTCACTATGTTGCCTAGACTGGTCTTGACCTCCTGAGTGCAAGTGATCTTTCAGCCTCAGCCTCACAAAATTCTGAAATTACAGGCATGAGCCACCATGATCAGTTTTTAATTTTTAATTTTTATTTGTACATAGTAGGTCTATATACTTATGGGGCACATGAGATATTTTGTTGTGGCATACAATGTGTACTAATCATATCAGGATAAACTGGGTATCCACTACCTTAAGTATTTTTCATTTCTTTGTGTCAGAAATATTTCAATCGTATTCTTCATTCTTCTACAATGTACAATTTATTGTTGACTGTAGTCACCCTGTGGTGATTTCAAATACTGAGACTTAGTCATTCTATCTGACTATATCCTTGTACCCATTAACAATCTGCTTACCACCCCTGCTACCCTACTTAGCCCCTGGTAACCCTCCTTCCACTCGCTGTCTCTGTGAGTTTAACTGTTTTAGTTTTTAGCTCCCACAAGTAAGTGAGTACATGTGAAGTTTGTCTTTCCATGCTTTGCTTATTTCACTTAACATGATGTTCAATTTCATCTATGTTACTGGAAATGACAGGATCTCACTTTTTTGATGGTTGAATAGTACTCTATTGTGTGTATCTACCACATTTTCTTTGTCCATTTGTCTGCGGATGGACACTTAGGTTGCTTCCAACTCTTGGCTGTTGTGAATAGTAATGCAGTAAGCATGGGAGTGTAGATATCTCTTCTATGTACTAATTTATTTCTTTTGGGTATAAGCCTAGCAGTAAAATTACTGGATCATATGATAGTTCTATTTAGGTTTCTTAAGATACATTCATGTTGTTATCCATACTAATTCACATTCCCTTCAACAGTTAAGAGGGTTCTTTATTTTTCTACATTATCGCCAGCATTTGTTATTGCCTGTCTTTCACGTAAAAATCACTTTAACTTGAGTGAGATAATGTATCATTGGTAGGATTGATCAGAATTTCTTTTACGGTCAATGGATATTGAACACCTTTTTATATAACTGCTTTCCATTTGTTTGTCTTCTTTTGGAAAATGTCTATTCTGATCAGATGCCAGTTTTTAAATTGGATTATTAGATTTTTTTTTCTATTGAGCTATTTGAGCTTCTTACATATTCTGGTTATTAATCCCTATCAGGTGGATAGTTTGCAAATATTTTCTCCCATTTAGTGGGTTTCTCCTCACTTTGTTGATTGCTTTCTTTACTGTGCAGAAGTTTCAAAATTTGATATGATCTTATTTGTCCATTTTTGCTTTGGTTTCCTGTGCTTGTGGGTCATTATCCAAGAAATATTTGCCCATGTCAATGTCCTGGAGAGTTTTCCTAATGTTTCCTTTGAGTAAGTTTATAGTTTCATGACTTAGATTTATATATTTAATTCATTTTATTTTATTTTTATATATGATCAGATATAGGAGTCTGTTTTCATTCTTCTACATATGGATATCCAGTTTTCCTAGTACCGTTTATCAAAGACACTCTTCTTTCCTGCACTGTATGCTCTTGGCACCTTTGTCGAAAATGAGTTCATTGTGCATCTCTGAATTTGTTCCTGGCTTTTGTAGTGTGTTCCATTGGTCTGTGTGTCTGTTTTTATGCCAGTATCATGCTGTTTTGGTTCTTGTAGCTCTGTATTATAATTTGAAGTCAAGTAATGTGATTTCTTCAGAGTATTCAGAATACTCAGCATTTCTTAGAATATACTGGGTCTCCTGTGGGTACCTGTAAATTTTAGGATATTGCTTCTGTTTCTGTGGAGAATGTCATTGGTATTTTGATAAAGATTGAGTTGAATATGTAGATTGCTTTTGGTGGTATGAAAATTTTAATAATATTGATTCTTTTAATTCGTGAACATGGAATTATTTTTTTGCTGTCCTCTTCAACTTCTTGCATCAATATTTTATAGTTTATTATTTATTGGTTTTTAGTGCTAAACTAACCTTGGATTTCTAGAGTAAATGCCAATTGTTTTAATCTATTATCTTTTTATATACAAATGAACTGTGTTTGGTAATGTTTGTTAAGATTTAAAAAATACTTTATGCACTATGATTTCTTCCAAATGAAATTCTAGAAAATGCAGAACTGTAGCAACTGAAAACAGATGAGAGGTTGTCAGGGCTGAGAAGTGAGGGTTATGAATGGACTGAATAGGGTTTTGAGGGAAAGCTTTAGGAATGTCAGAAATGTTCTATATGGTGATCATGATGGTGATTACATTACTATGCACATTTGTTAAGGTTCATAAAATTGTGCACATAAAGTTGTCAAATTTTATTACATGTAAATTATTCCTCAATAAAGCTAGCCAATTAACATATATAGATTTTTAGTAGAAAAAAAACAAGTTGAGAATGTGTTTTTTGTTGTTGTTTGTTTGTCCGTTTGCTTCTTTTTGAGATGGAGATTCACTCTTGTCACCCAGGCTGGAGTGCGATGGGACAATCTTGGCTCCATGCAACCTCTGCCTCCCAGGTTCAAGTGATTTTCCTCCCTCAGCCTCTTGAGTGGCTGGGGTTACAGGCACCTGCCACCATGCCCAGTTATTTTATTTGTATTTTCAGTACAGACAGGGTTTCACCATGTTGGCCAGGCTGGTCTACAAATTCTGACCTCAGATAATCTGCCTGCCTCAGCCTCCCAAAGTGTGGGGATTACAGGCATAAACCACTGCACCCAGCCATGTGTGTGTTATTAAATTTAATACGTCTACATTTGTGTATATAAAAGTATTTTTTTAATGTTTGGAATCATAGAAATAGTAAAAAAGGAAGGGGATGGGAAGTAGGTAATAGTCAAATGGAATATTATCTTTTATTTCAGTAGTTCAGTTGTTAAGAAAAGCTTATTTGCATGCTCACTACTTGTACAATTAAAATTAAATTTAATTATGGCAGTACAAAATAATTTTTTGCATCTATGCACATGGCAGCAACTAACGTATAATTTACTCTTTTTGTGTTGCCTTTGCCGAGTTTTTGTTGTTGTTGTTGTTTTTTGTTTTTTGCTTTGAGACCATCTCACTCTGTCACCAGGCTGGAGTGCATGGTGCAATTATGGCTCACTACAACCTCTGCCTCCTTGGTTCAAGGGATTCTCTTGCTTCAGCCCCCCAAGTAGCTGAGGTTACAGGCCCATGCCACCATGCCTGGCTAATTTTTTGTATTTAGTAGAGACAGTATTTCACCATGTTGGTCATGTTTTCTCGAACTTTTGACCTCAGGTGATTCACCTGCCTGGACCTCACAAAGTACTGCGATTACAGGTGTGAGTAACCATGCCTGGCCTGTCAGTTGTTTATATTGACATTATATCTGACTTCATAAAATACATTGGAAAAAATTCCCCCTCTTCTGTTTTGTAGGGAGTTTGTGTACGTTATTCTTTATCTACTTGTTGATAGAATTCAATAGTAAAATCAGCAGGGCCTGAAGATTTCTTCTTGGAAAGGTTTTTGATTACATTTTCGTCAACAGTTATATGACCATTTAGAATGCCTATTTACCATTGTGTCATTTTATAATTTGATTTTTACAATGAAATTTATTTATTTTCAAGCTTGTTGGCAAAAAGCTTATTTCAAATTAATTGACAAAATGTGTGTATTATAATTTTGATATATATATGTTGTCTGCAGTAATATTCTTTCATTTCTGCTACAAGTAATTTGTGTTTTGGTGTTTTTATTAGTCTAGCTAGGTTTTAGTCAATCTTTGCAGGCAGTAAATTTTTGTTTATTTAATTTTCTCTAAGACCTGGGGGTTTCTACTTGTTTTTTTTGAGATGGATTCTCCCTCTGTCACCCAGGCTAGAGGACAGAGGCATAATTTCAGCTTACTGAAGACTGTCTCCCTGGTTCAAGGGATTCTTCTGCCTCAACCTCCTGAGTAGCTCTGATTACAGGCACCCACCACCATACCCAACTAATTTGTGTATACTTAGTAGAGACATAGTTTCACTATGTTGGCCGGGCTGGTCTCGAACTCCTGATCTCAGGTGATCCACCTGCCTTGGTCTCCCAAAATGCTGAGATTACAGACATGAGCAAGTGTGCCTGGCCATGCTTTCTGCTTCTATCGTCATTTTATGGTTTTTTATTTGCCTCCTGAGATTTCTGTCTTTTTTACTCATTGTATATGCATATTTTTCTTTATGTCTCTGCACATTTATGATAGGTGTTTTAAAATTTCTTAGTAGATTGGGCTCAGTGGCTCACACCTGTAATCTCAGCCTTTGGGAGGATAAGGCAGGAGAATCGTGTGAGCTCAGGAGTCCAAGACCAAACCAACCAACATGGTGCAATAATGTCTCTACCAAAAATACAAAAATTAGCCAGGCATGGTGGCTCTCACCTGTAATCCAAGCACTTTAGGAGGCCAAGGCAGGCAGATCATCTGAGGTCAGGTGGTTGAGAATAGCCTGGCCAACATGGTGAAAGCCTTTCTCTACAAAAACTCCAAAAATTAGCCAGGCATGAGTTGTGCATGCCTATAGTTCTACCTACTCAGGAGTCTGAGGCTGGAGAACTGCTTGAGCCTGAGTGATGGAGGTTGCAGTGAGTTGAGATCTCTGCCTCCTGGGTTCAAGTGATTCTCCTGCCTCAGCCTCCAGAGTAACTGGAATTACAGGCACCTGACATGATACCTGGCTAGTTTTTGTATTTTTAATAGAGACAAGGTTTCACCAAGTTGACCAGGCTTGTCTTGAACTCCTGACCTAAAGTGATCCTTTTGCCTTGGTGTACCAAAGTGCTGAGATTACAGGTGTGAACCACTGTGCCTGGCCAGTTAGCATGCTCTTGTTTTATAAAGGTACAAAATAAATGTTGACAACATCTACTTAGCTGATTTTTACTACTTCTACCTTAACAATTTCCCTATTGTTTCATGATTCGTTACTCTCACATATGCTAAAATATGTTTGAAGCGTGTTAATTTGGATAAAATGGCATTTTGTATTCCCCATAGAATAGTGCTAAGAACTGTAAGGAAGGCTGAGCTGTTATTGCAAAGTGATATTTAATGTGCCCATAGGTTTTGAGGGGTAGTATAGTTCCTGTTTTTTAAAATAAAAGTGATTAGAAATAAAAAATGGATTATCTTTTAAACTTTTAAAAATGATTAGTTAGTTGGTAACTTTGCTTTTTTTTAAAAATTTTATTACATTATAGGTTTGGGGGAACATGTGCAGAACGTGCAAGATAGTTGCATAAGTACACACATGGCAATGTGTTTTGCTGCCTTCCTCCCTTTGACCCACACTTGGCATTCATCCCCAGGCTATCACTCCCCAGGCCCCCCCCGCTGTCCCTCCCCCATTTCCCCCAATAGACCCCAGTGTATAGTAGACCGCCTCTCAGTGTCCATGTGTTCTCATTTTTCTCACCCACCTATGAGTGAGTATATGCGGTATTTCTTTTTCGGTTCTTGTGTCAGTTTGCTGAGAATGATGTTCTCCAGATTCATCCATGTCCTTACAAAGGACACAAACTCATCATTTTTGATTGCTGCATAATATTCCATGGTGTATATGTACCACATTTTCCCAGTCCAGTCTATCATCGTTGGGCATTTAGGTTGGTTCCAGTTCTTTGCTATTGTAAACAGTGCTTCAATGAACATTCGTGTGCATGTGTCCTTATAGTAGAACGATTTATACTCCTTTGGATATATACCCAGTAATGGGATTGCTGGGTCAAATGGAATTTCTATTTCTAGGTCGCTGAGGAATCGCCACACTGTCTTCCACAATGGTTAAACTAATTTACACTCCCACCAACAGTGTAAGAGTGTTTCTATTTCTCCACATCCTCTCCAGTATCTGCTGTCTCCAGATTTTTTAATGATCCCCATTGTAACTGGCGTGAGATGGTATCTCAATGTGGTTTTGATTTGCATCTCTCTAATTACCAGTGATGATGAGCACTTTTTCATGTGTTTGTTGGCCTCATGTATGTCTTCTTTTGTAAAGTGTCAGTTCATATCCTTTGCCCATTTTTGAATGGGCTTGTTTGTTTTTTTCCTGTAAATCTGTTTGACTTCTTTGTAAATTCAGGATATCAGCCCTTTGTCAGATGTGTAAACTGCAAAGATTTTTTCCCATTCTGATGGTTGCCAATTCACTCTAGTGACTTCTTCTTTTGCCATGCAGAAGCTGTGGAGTTTGATTAGGTCCCATTTGTCTATTTTGGCTTTTGTTGCCAATGCTTTTGGTGTTTTGGTCATGAAGTCCTTGCCTACTCCTATGTCCTGAATGGTTTTGCCTAGATTTTCTTCTAGGATTTTTATGGTGTCGGGTCTTACGTTTAAGTCTTTAATCCATCTGGAGTTAATTTTAGTGTCAGGTGTCAGGAAGGGGTCCAGTTTCTGCTTTCTGCACATGGCTAGCCAGTTTTCCCAACACCATTTATTAAATAGGGAATCCTTTCCCCATTGCTTGTTTTTGTCTGGTTTATCAAAGATAATATGGTTGTAGATATGTTGTGTTGCCTCCGATGCTTCTGTTCTGTTTCATTGGTGTATATCTCTGTTTTGGTACCAGTACAATGCTGTTTTGATTACTGTAGCCTTGTAGTATAGTTTGAAGTTTGGTAGTGTGATGCCTCCAGCTGTGTTCTTTTTACTTAGAATTGACTTGGCTATGCGGGCTCTTTTTTTGGTTCCATATGAAATTCATGGTGTTTTTTGTCCAGTTCTGTGAAGAAATTCAATGGTAGTTTGATGGGGATAGTGTTGATTGTGTAAATTACTTTGGGCAGTATAGCCATTTTCACAATATTTATTCCTCCTAACCACGAACATGGAATGTTACTCCATCTGTTTGTTTCCTCTCTTATTTCGTTGAGCAGTGGTTTCTAGTTTTCCTTAAAGAGGTCCCTTACATTCCTTACGAGTTGTACTCCTAGGTGTTTTATTTTCTTTGTAGCAATTGTGAATGGCAGTTCGTTCTTGATTTGGTTCTCTTTAAGTCTGTTATTGGTGTATAGGAATGCTAGTGATTTTTGCACATTTATTTTATATCCTGAGACGTTGCTGAAGTTTCTTATCAGATTCAGGAGTTTTTGGGCTGAGGTGATGGGGTCTTCTAGGTATACTATCATGTCGTCTGCAAATAGAGACAATTTGGCTTCCACCTTTCCTATTTGAATACCCTTTATTTTTTTTTCTTGCCTGATTGCTCTGGCTAGAACTTCCAGTACTATGTTGAATAGGAGTGGTGAGAGAGGGCATCCTTGTCTAGTGCCGGATTTCAAAGGGAATGCTTCCAGTTTTTGCCCATTAAGTATGATATTGGCTGTTGGTTTGTCGTAAATAGCTTTTATTACTTTGAGATATGCTCCATCAATACCGAGTTTACTGAGGGTTTTTAGCATAAAGGGCTGTGGCATTTTGTCAAATGCCTTCTCTGCCGCAATGGAGATAATCATGTGGTTTTTGTTTTTGCTTCTGTTTATGTGGTGAATTACATTTATAGACTTGCTTATGTTGAACCAGACTTGCATCCCCGGGATGAATCCTACTTGATCATAATGGATAAGTTTTTTAATGTGCTGTTGCAATCGGTTTGCCAGTATTTTATTGAAGATTTTTGCATCTATGTTCATCATGGATATTGGCCTGAAGTTTTCTTTTCTTGTTGAGTCTCTGCCGGGTTTCGGTATCAGGATGATGTTGGTCTCAAAATGATTTGGGAAGGGTTCCCTCTTTTTGAATTATTTGGAATAGTTTCACAAGCAATGGTACTAGATCCTCTTTGTGTGACTTGTAGAATTCGGCTGTTAGCCCATCTGGTCCTGGGCTTTTTTTGCGTGGTAGGCTCTTAATTGCTGCCTCAACTTCAGACCTTGTTATTGGTCTATTCATAGTTTCGGTTTCCTCCTGGTTTAGGCTTGAGAGGACACAGGCGTCCAGGAATTTATCCATTTCTTCCTGGTTTACTAGTTTATGTGCATAGAGTTGTTTGTAGTATTATCTGATGAGGGTTTGAATTTCTGTGGAATCTGTTGTAATTTCTCATTTATCGTTTTTTATTGCATCAATTTTGTTGTTCTCTCTTTTTTTTATCAGTCTGGCTAGTGGTCTATTTTGTTGATCTTTCGAAAAACCAGCTCTTGGATTTATTGATTTTTTGAAGGGTTTTTCCTGTCTCTTTCTCCTTCAGTTCTGCTCTGATATTAGTTATTTCTTGTCTTCGGCTAGGTTTTGAGGTTTTTTGATCTTGCTCCTCTAGCTCTTTCAATTTTGACGATAGGGTATCCATTATGAATCTCTCCACTCTTCTCATGTGGGCACTTATTGCTCTATATTTTCCTCTACAGAGTGCTTTAAATGTTTCCCAGAGATTCTGGAACATTGTGTCTTCGTTCTCATTGGTTTCAAAGAACTTCTTTATTTCTGGCTTCATTTCATTGTTTATCCAATGAACATTCAAGAGCCCGTTGTTCAGTTTCCATGAAGCTCTGCGGTTCTGAGTTAGTTTCTGAATTCTGAGTTCCAACTTGATTGCACTATGGTCTGAGAGACTGTTTGTTATGATTTTCGTTTTTTTGCATTTGCTGAGGAGTGCTTTACTTCCAATTATGTGGTCAATTTTGGAGTAGGTGTGATGCGGTGCTGAGAAGAATGTATATTCTGTGGATTTGGGGTGGAGAGCTCTGTAAATATCTATCCGGTTTGCTTGTTCCAGGTCTGAGTTCAAGTCTTAGATATCCTTGTTAATTTTCTGTCTGGTTGATCTGTCTGCTATTGACAGTGGAGTGTTAACGTCTCCCACTATTATTGTGTTTGAGTGTAAGTCTTTTTGGAAGTCATTAAGAACTTGCCTTATATATCTGGGTGCTTCTGCATTGGGTCCATATATATTTAGAATCGTTAGCTCTTCTTGTTGTATCGATCCTTTTACCATTATGTAATGATCTTCTTTGTTTCTTTTGAACTTTGTTGCTTTAAAGTCTATTTTATCAGAAACGAGAATTGCAACTCCTGCTTTTTTTTTGCTCTCCATTTGCTTGGTAAATCTTCCTTCATCCCTTTATTTTGAGCCTTTGTGTATCCTTGCATGTGAGGTGGGTTTTCTGGATACAGCACATTGACGGGTTTTTGCTTTTTATCCAATTTGCCAGTCTGTGTCTTTTGATTGGTGCATTTAGCCCATTTACATTTAGGGTTAATATCGTTATGTGTGAATTTGATACTGCCATTTTGATGCTAGCTGGCTGTTTTGCCCATTGGTTCATGTAGATTCTTCATTTTGTTGATTCTCTTTAGCATTTGGTATGCTTTTAGGATGGCTGTTACTGGTTGTTTCTTTCTATGTGGAGTGCCTCTTTCAGGAGCTCTTGTAAAGCAGGCCTAGTGGTGACAAAATCTCTGAGTACTTGCTTGTTCATGAAGAATTTTATTTTTCCCTCACTATGAAGCTCAGTTTGGCTGGATATGAAATTCTGGGTTGAAAGTTCTTTTCTTTAAGGATGTTGAATATTGGCCCCCACTCTCTTTGGGCTTGTGGAGTCTCTGCTGAGAGATCTGCTGTGAGCCTGATGGGCTTCCCTTTGTGGGTGACCCGACCTTTCCCTCTGGCTGCCCTTAGTATTTTCTCTTTCATTTCAACCCTGGTGAATCTGACAGTTATGTGCCTTGGGGTTGCTCCTCTTGCAGAATATCTTTATGGTGTTCTCTGTATTTCCTTGAGTTGAGTATTGACCTGTCTTGCTAGGTTGGGGAAATTTTTCTGGATAATATCCTGAAGAGTGTTTTCCAGCTTGGATTATTCTCTTCATCACATTCTGGTACACCTATCAAACGGAGGTTGGGTCTCTTCACATAGTGTCACATTTCTTGGAGATTTTGTTCATTTTTTTGTGCTTTTTTCTTTAAAATTGGTTTCTCATTTTATTTCATTGAGTTCATCTTCGACTTCTGATATTCTTTCTTCTGCTTGGTCATTTCGGCTGTTGAAACTTGTGCATGCTTCACGAAGTTCTCGTGTTGTGTTTTTCAGTTCCTTCAATTCATTCATATTCCTCTCTAATTTGTCCATTTTTGTTATGATTTCCTCGAATCTTTTTTCAAGGTTCTTAGTTTCTTTGCATTGATTTAGAATATGTTCTTTTAGCTCACTGAAATTTCTCATTATCCACTTTCTGAAGTCTGATGCCGTCATTTCTTCACACTCCTTCTCTGTCCAGCTTTGTTTCCTTGCTGGTGAGGAGTTTTGGTCCTTTGTAGGAGGTGAAGTCTTTTGGTTTCGGGTGTTTTCCTCCTTTTTGCGCTGGTTTCTTCCCATCTTTATGGATTTATTCACCTGTCGTCTTAGTAGTTGCTGATTTTTCAATTGGGTATCTGTGTGGACACCCATATTGTTGATGATGAAGTATTTCTGTTACTTAGTTTTCCTTCTAATGATCTAGCCCCTCTGCTGTATGGGTGCTGAGGTCCACTCCAGACCCTGCTTCTCTGGTGTACACCTATAGCAGCTCTGGAATAGTGAGGGATGCTACCAATGTCTTCTTCTGCTATCTTTGTTTCAGAATGATGCCCGCCAAATATCAGTCTGATTAGTCCTTTTTTGGGGTGATGATTCTTTGGATATACAGGGGTCAGGGAGCTGCTTGAGGAGATGGTCTGTGCTTACTAGGAGCTCCAGTGCTGAGCTGTGAGCTCCGTTGTTCATTCAGCATTGTTGGGAGGATGTGTTTATGTCTGCTGCAACAGAACTCATAAACCCCCTTCCTTTTTTTCCCCATTTGATGCTCTGTCTCAGGGAGTTGGGGCTTTCTTAATGAGTATCTGTTGCACTGTCCTGTCCAGCTAGGAGGCAGTCTATTCACTATTTTCCTGCAGGGGCTCTGCCCTGCTTGCGTGGGTCTGCCCTGTTGCTGTGGGGCTCCATTCTGCTGTGGCTTGCTTCGCCCTGCTGTGGCTTGTTCTGCCCCGCTGGCAGAGTCTCTGTTATGGCAGGTTGCCTCGGCAACAGCAGACTGCATCAGCCCTGGGCGGTACTTCAGTAGTGGGTGATTGTGTCAGTAGTGGCAGATGCCACTCCTGCACTGGGCTGCACCATTCTAGATGCTGGCAGCAATACTCTCAGCCCCGAGTGCCTCCAATCACTGCTCTGCTTGTCCCCATCAGGGTGGGACCTGCCAAGCCCGATCACCCAGCTCCCTGCCTCAGAGTCCATCCTCTCTCTCTCTCTCTTCCTCTCCCCAAGCTGAACGGTTGACTCTCTCACTGGCGCCCCAGTAGCCTGCTGATAGGGCACTGGGATCCATGCGATCTCTTGTGCTGCTGCTCACTGCACCGGCTCAGATCACATTTCCCAGGAATCTCCTCATCTGGCTCATTGTCCAAGTTCCATTCAGTCAGATGGACATGCCAATCTGCCCTTCCAAATCTCAGATTGCCAGTTTAACAGGGCACCCGGACCAGTGAGTTTTGTGCCCAGTGCCACTGTGCTGCATAACCGGCCGAAGCATCCGTGCAAGCCAGCTGTACTAGCGTCCCGTGTCTCTCCCACACCTGGGACTTTCAACGTTCTGTGGGCAAAAAAGATCTGTCTGAGAATGCGGCTAGGACTCATCCTCTGCACCTTCACTGAGAGCTGCAATCCAGAATCGCCTCTACGACGCCATCTTGGAAGTCCCCACTGCCTAATCTTTGTATTTTTTAAAGACAAAGTTTCTCTATGTTGCCCAGTCTGATAGCCAACTGGGCTCAAGCAATTTACCTGCCTCTGTCTATTAAAGTATTGGGGTTACAAGTGGGAGCCACCATGCCTGGCCTACACTGATATTTTTTAATACTGAAAGAAATCAAGATCTGAAATAATTGAAAGGTATTTATTTTTCAAGGATAAAAATGCTTAATCTTTCCAAGATAACAATATCCCACAAGTTCAGGTTCAACATAGTTCCTTGAAATTCCTGGCTATGATTGTGTAGAAATTGACAACACTCTGAAACAAATACAGATATATACAGGAAACCAAATATGTGAAGCAATCTTGAAGAATAACTGACTTCAACGTCACAATATAAATTCTTACTGCAGGCTTTGTGTGGTGGCTCACACCTGTAATCCCAGCATTTTGGGAGGGTGAGGTGGGCAGATCACTTGAGGTCAGGAGTTTCAAAGTAGCCTGGCCAACATGGTGAAACTCTGTCTCTACTAAAAATACAAAAATTAGCTAGTCATTGTCAGGGGTACCTTAGAATCCAGCTACTTGGGGGGCTGCAGCAGAAGAATTGCTTTAACCTGAGACTTGAATGTTGCAGTGAGCTGAGATAGTGCCATTTTTTGAGATGGAGTTGCACTTTGAGATAGTCTGGGATCAAACTCAAAGTTGGACTCCATTTCAAAAAGAAAATCTTGCTGCAAAGAATAATGTATATTATCTCACTTCTTTCTTCCCAATTTTTTTAATCTGTCCAGACTGAAAACTACAGAGTAACTTGACCAGTCTGTAATATGGCCAGCTGCAGGTTTTTCCCTGCAGGCTTAAACCCAAGCCAGGGTCTTAAAAATTCCCAGGCAGTGATAAAAAAAATGTTTAGGATGTTGTCCACAGCAAGTCGTCCTTGCCCTAAGCCAAATTCCTTAAACATTTTTATAAACTCTGTAACCAGACCCACTCATTGCAGACACATTGCAGTAGAACATCTCTGTTTTGTCTCTTACAAAAATATGTTGCAGCCCTCTCTGTGTGTCTGTTCCTCTAATGCAGGCTTTGGACAGAGCACTCTGGGCTTTAGAGCTCCCTTTGAAATTCCAACTGACCCATTTCAGGATATTTTGGAAAAGTCTTGTGAGAACTCCCCTACTGTCAGTTTTGGGGGCAATTTCAGCCACTGGTTTAGCCTGAAGGAAGAACTAGTATAGTTGGAATTATTCAAAAGAATGGGTTGGGTGGACTGGCACAGTGGTTCACACCTGTAATCCCAGCACTTTGGGAGGCTGAAGTTTGGTGTATCATGAGGTCAGGAGTTCGAGACCAGCCTGTCAAACACGGTGAATCACTGTTTCTGCTAAAAACACAAAAACTAGCTGGGCATGGTGGTGGACACCTTTAATCCAAGCTACTCAGTAGGCGGTGGCAGGAGAATCACTTGAACCCAGAAGGTGTAAGTTGCACTGAGCTGAGATCACACCAATGCACTCCAGCCTGGGTGACAGAGGGAGACTCTGTCTCAAAAGAATAGAAAAGAGAGAGAGAGAGAGAGAGAGAGAGAGAGAGAGAGAGAGAGAGAGAGAGAAAATGGGCTGGGGAAAACAAGATCCTGCTGGGGAGATCCTGAGTTGCCTGCAAGTGCCTATATGAGGCTTTGTTACCCACTGTCTGATGCCTGCAGACTTCCCTGTGAGTGCCAAGATGCTGTGAAAGTTCCAGCAGGCTAGAGGAGACTGATGGGGAGTTTGAAATTGCCAAGGAGCTCAGAGATCATTGGACAGAGAAGGGTTAGGCTGATCTCTGCCATGGGCTGTCCACCTATGAGCCAAGAGCAAGGTTCCCAAGTTAGAGAAGGAGAAATGAACCAGATAAAGACCTGCCCACTGCTGCCACTCTGTTAGTTGCCCCTGTGGATATTAAATGGAAGAAAGCCTTGGTAGAGAGGTGCCAGGGGAGCCTGAAGCCTCAGGCCTGCTTCTGATGGTGGCTTTAAATGGCAGTGGCAGCAAGGGATCAGGGCCCATTTTCTGCAGCAGACAGAGAAGAAGAAAGGAAAGATAAACTGTGCCACTTGCCTCACACTCACCTCAAACTTACTGGGACACTAGGTGGTCTGTGGAAGTAGCTGGACCAGGCCAAACCTTGAGGGGCAGAGCTCAGTTCTGATAATGAGCAGATAATGGCAGGCCTGGCTGATACTGGGACCCACACTGGGCCATGATTGGAATTTTGGGGCCTGGGCATGGAGTGTGGGTGCCAGTGTGAGGACCAGGCTGGTTCCACCACCTCCTCCCTCTCCCAGGATGGATGCTAGCACCAAAGCCCCTACCATGACAGGAAGGCCAATATTCCCCTGAATGTTGGGCTATTGCAGAGACTGGGGGCCCCATGTGGATAGAATGAGTCACTGGTCCCTTCAGAGCAAGCAATGAGTTTTGGCTCTGAGAGGTCTACATCTTCCCAATCCCCCAGCACATGTTGGGGACAAACACTTTCTTGGAAACTGCCCTTGAGGAAACCTCAGATAAGTACTATCTCTAGGTGAGGGTAGTAAAAGCCATGCTCTGAGGAGAAGCCACATGGAAGCTGGTGATATTGTCTTGCATAAGAGGACTGGTATGCATCAAACAATAAACAATATCACCTCCCAGGAGGGCAAAGGAGATCACAATTTTTTTTCTTGTTTTTTTTTTTTTTTTTTTTTTTTTTTTTTTTTTTCGAGTCTCACTGCCATGCAGACTGGAGTGTAGTGACACAATCTTGGCTCATTGCACTTTCTCCTCTCAGATTCATGAGAGTCTTTTAACTCAGACTCCCAAGTGGCAGGGATTACAGGCATGTGCCATGATGCTGGCTAATTTTTGTATTTTAAATAGAGATGGGGTTTCACCATATTGACTAGGCTGGTCTTGACCTCCTGACCTCAAGTGATCCATCCACCTCAACCTCCCAAAGTGCTGGGATTACAGGCATGAGTCACTGTGCCTGGTCTGAGATCATAGCTTCTCTTCAGGACTTGGAGAGGATGGGGATTGCATTTCAGCACAGAGCCCATAAAACATCTTTGTGTTATTGGTGCCCAAGCCTGATGGAACCAGGAGTGTGACAGTCGATTATTGGGATATTACAACAGTTGATCATTGATTATTGGGAACTGAATAAGGTGACTCTGGCCATGTGTGCTGCTGTTCCCCAAATGGCTCAAATCCTGGAGAAACTAAATAGTTTCTCAGGTCCATGGCACAGTCCTGAATTTAGCAAATGCTTCCTGAAGCATACACTTAGACCCAAAGTCCCAGGACCTTTGTGCCTTCAGCTGAGAGGACCAACTGTATACCTTTAGGTTGTTTCCAGAGAAACTTACTCAGCCCAACAGCCCAACTATCTGGCATGTTTTAGAGTAAAGTGAGACATTTTGGAGTGATGTGCCACTTATTCTCTTGGAACACTGTATGGATAATATTCTTTTAATCTCTACAGATTTAAGTATTTTGCAGAAACCTAACCAGAAACTCATAGAGCATTTACAATCCAGAGGATGGGCCAGTAGTGCCCAGAAAGTCCAGGGACCAGGGGACACCATAACATTCCTGGGCATGGTTGGGTTAAATAAGACCCAAGTTTTGCCAACAGTGGTATTCAGCAAAATCCAGACATACCCACAGGAGACTATATAGTTTGGATCTGTGTCTGCACCTGAATCTCAAAACTAATTGTAATCTGCTAAATTGGAGGTACAGCTTGGTGGGAGGTCATTGAATCATGGGGGTGGTCCCTCATGAATAGTTCAGTGCTATCCCTCCCATGCTGTTTTTGTGTGAGATCTCTCACAAAATCTGGTTGTTTGAAAGTGTGTCACACCTCTCCCCTCTCGCTCTTGCTTCTGCTCCAGTCATGTAAGATGTACCTGCTTCCTCTTCCCTTTCTAACCAGTTTTTCAGCTCCCTGAGGCCTCTTCCAAAGCTGAGCTGATGTCACTTTGCTTCCTGTACAGCCTGTGGAGCTGTGAGCCAAAGAAACTCAGTTCCAGGTATTTCTTTATAGCAGTGTGAGGATGGACTAATATCCCTTGTTTTATATTAGTAATATAGAAAGTGCTTATCTGCAAAGGGATCCCCAACACAGAAGGAGTCAATAAACCAAAGAATGAGACAGACAAATCCAATTTTTTAGTAAAAGGTAATTTATTTGGGGGAATTTATGAAAAGAAGCATGGTCTTGAATGGCAGCAAGTTAAGTAGTTCTCCGGACTGTTACCCCCGAGATTTAGGGCTTACTTAGTATAGAAAAAGGGTAAATATGCTGTATACAGATTGTTCAGGAAAACTAAAGGCAGCCTCCCAAGAAGAGAAGAATGTGCCCATTGTATCTTGTAATTTGCATAATGCATCCAGGTTGCTTTGACCTAAGGAGAAGATTTGCAGTAAGTATGTGCTCTTACATGAGAAACAGAAAGTCAAGTAGAAATCTTAAAGGTATTCCCAGAACTGGGGTTAATCTGAAGTCAACATGGTGGATTTGCATCCAAGACAAAGTTGCTTTAGCCTCCACAGAGCTCCTTCCCCAGACCCATGGAGCCCTAAGGGTTTAGAGGACCAGCGTAGATGTTCTCATCCAGGCAATTTGACCCTTTTGGTTCTCAAAAGAAAAATTAAGGGGGGGACTCGCAAGATGGCATCATAGAAGCGACTCAGGATTGCAGCTCAGTGAAGGCGCAGAGGGTGAGTCCTAGCTGCATTCTCGGATGGACCTTTTTTGCCCACAGAGCGTTGAAAGTCCCAGGATTTGGGAGAGACATGGGACGCTAGTACAGCTGCCTAGCTCATGTGGCTGCTTTGGCTGGCGCCACAGTGGGACCCGGCACGGAACTCACTGGTCTGGGTGCCCTGTTAAACCGGCAATCTGAGATTTGGAAGGGCAGATTGGCATGTCCATCTGATTGAACAGGAATTTGACAATGAGCCAGACCAGGAGATTCCAGGAAAGCGCGATCTGAGCCAGTGCAGTGGGCAGTGGCAAGGGAGGCCACACGGATCCCAGTGTCCTAACAGCAGGCTACTGGGTCACCAGTGAGAGAGTCAACTTTTCAGCTTGGGGAGAGAAAGAGAGAGAGAGAGAGAGAGGACAGACTCTGAGGCAGGGAGCTGGGTGATCAGGTTCAGCGGGTCCCACCCTCATGGGGACAAGCAGGGCGGCAATTGGAGGCACTCAGAGCTGAAAGTTTTGCTGCTGGCATCTAGGATGGTGCAGCCTGGTGAAGGAGGGGCATCCACCACTATGGATGCAATCAACTCCTACTGAAGTACTGCCCAGGGCTGACACAGCCTGCTGTTGCTGAGGCAACCTGCCATAACAGAGAGACTCCAACAGGAGGGGGGAGTGCTCCACAGCAGAACGAAGCCCAGCAGCAACAGGGTGGACCTGCGCTAGCAGGGCAGAACCCCGGCAGGCAAATAGTAAATAGACTGTCTCCTAGTAAAGCAGGACAGTGCAACAGATACTCATAAAGAAAGCCCCAACTCCCTGAGTCAGAGCATCTAAGGGAAAAAAAAGGTGGTGCTTTATGAGTTCTGTTGCAGCAGATATAAACAACCTCCCAACAACCCTGAATGAACAACGGAGCTCACAGCTCAGCACTGGAGCTCCTACAAAGCACAGACCATCTCCCCAAGAAGCTCCCTGAACCCTGTATATCCAAAGAGTCACCCCAAAAAAGAACTAATCAGACTGACATTTGGCGGGCAACATTCTGGAACAAAGACAGCAGAAGAAGAAACTGGTATTATCCCACACTGTTCCGCAGCTGCTACAGGTATACCCCAGACAAGCAGGGCCTGGAGTAAACCTCAGCACTCATACAGCAGAGGGGCTAGACCATTAGAAGAAAAACTAAGTAACAGAAATACTTCATTATCAAAAATCTCAGCATCCACACAGAGACCAAATTGAAAAACCAGCAACTACTAAGACGACAGGCGGATAAATTCATAAAGATGGGAAGAAACCAGCGCAAAAAGGAGGAAAACACCCAAAACCAAAACACCTCACCACCTACAAAGGTCCAAAACTCCTCACCAGCAAGGGAACAAAGCTGGATGGAGAATGAGTGTAACCAAATGACGGAATCAGACTTCAGAAAGTGGATAATGAGAAACTTCAGTGAGCTAAAAGAACATGTTCTAAATCAGTGAAAAGAAACTAAGAACCATGAAAAAAAGATTTGAAAAAAGATTCGAGGAATTCATAACAAGAATGGACAACTTACAGAGGAATATGAATGAATTGAAGGAGCTGAAAAACACAACAGGAGAACTTCGCAAAGCATGCACAAGTTTCAACAGCCGAATTGACCAAGCAGAAGAAAGAATATCAGAAGTTGAAGATCAATTCAATGAAATAAAAGGAAAAACCAAGATTAAAGAAAAAAGCACAAAAAGGAATGAACAAAATCTCCAAGAAATGTGAGACTATGTGAAGAGACCCAACATACATTTGATAGGAGTACCAGAATGTGATAAACAGAATGAATTCAACCTGGAAAACACTCTTCAGGATATTATCCAGGAAAATTTTCCCAACCTAGCAAGGCAGGTCAATACTCAACTCCAGGAAATACAGAGAAAAACACAAAAATACTCCGCAAGAAGAGCAACCCCAAGGCACATAATCGTCAGATTCACCAGGGTTGAAATGAAAGAGAAAATACTAAGGGCAGCCAGAGAGAAAGGTTGGGTCACCCACAAAGGGAAGCCCATCAGACTCACAGCAGATCTCTCAGCAGAGACTCTACAAGCCTGAAGAGAGTGGGGGCCAATATTCAACATTCTTAAAGAAAAGAACTTTTGGAGGAGGGAGGCAAGATGGCGTCGTAGAGGTGACTCAGGATTGCAGCTCTCGGTGAAGGCGCAGAGGGTGAGTCCTAGCCGCATTCTCGGATGTTCCTTTTATGCCCACAGAGCGTTGAAAGTCCCAGGTGTGGGAGAGACACGGGACGCTAGCAGCCGGCTAACGCAACCGGCTCCCGCCGCCTCTTCGGCCGGTGCCGCAGCGGGACCCGGCGTGGAACTCACTGGTCTGGGTGCCCTGTTAAACCGGCAATCTGAGATTTGGAAGGGCAGATTGGCATGTCCATCTGATTGAACGGGACTTGGACAATGAGCCAGACCAGGAGTTTCCTGGGAAGCGTGATCTGAGCCGGGGTAGTGGGGTAGTGGGCAGCGGCACGGGAGATCGCACGGATCCCAGTGCCCTATCGGCAGGCTCCTGGGGCGCCAGTGAGAGAGTCGACCTTTCAGCTTGGGGAGAGGAAGAGAGAGAGAGAGAGGACGGACTCTGAGGCAGGGAGCAGGGTGATCGGGCTCGGCGGGTCCCACGCTCACGGGGACAAGCAGGGCGGCGACTGGAGGCGCTTGGAGCTGAGAGTTTTGTTGCCGGCATTTAGGACAGTGCAGCCCGGTCAGGGAGGGGCGTCCACCATTCCTGACGAAGTGCACCCCCACTTAAGTACCGCCCAGGACTGACGCAGCCTGCCGTTGCCAAGGCAACCTGCCATAACAGAGAGAGTCCGCGGGGAAGCAACAGGGCAGACCCGCCTTAGGAGGTCAGAGCCCCGGCAGGCAAATAGTGAATAGACTGCCACCTAGTGGGGCAGGACAGTGCAACAGATACTCATAAAGAAAGCCCCAACTCCCTGAGACAGAGCATCTAAGGGTGAAAAAAAAAAAAAAAGAGTGGTGTTTTATGAGTTCTATTGCAGCAGACATAACCTCCCAACAACCCTGAATGAACAACGGAGCTCACAGCTCAGCACTGGAGCTCCTACAAAGCACAGACTGTCTCCTCAAGCAGCTCCCTGACCGCTGTATATCCAAGGAGTCACCCCAGAAAAGGACTAATCAGACTGACATTTGGCTGGCATCATTCTGGAACAAGGGCAGCAGAAAAAGAAACTGATATCATCCCTCACTGTTCTGCAGCTGCTGCAGGTATACCCCAGACAAGCAGGGCCTGGAGTGGACCTCAGCACTCATACAGCAGAGAGGATAGATCATTAGAGGGAAAACTAAGTAACAGAAATACTTCATCATCAACAATCTCAGTGTCCACACAGAGACCCAATTGAAAAATCAGCCACTACTAAGTCGACAGGCGGATAAATCCATAAAGATGGGAAGAAACCAGCGCAAAAAGGAGGAAAGCACCAGAAACCAAAACACCTCACCTCCAAAAGAGGACCAAAACTCCTCACCAGCAAGGGAACAAAGCTGGATGGAGAATGAATGTGACGAAATGACGGAATCAGACTTCAGAAAGTGGATAATGAGAAACTTCAGTGAGCTAAAGGAACATGTTCTAAACCAGTGCAAAGAAACTAAGAACCTTGAAAAAAGATTTGAAAAAAGATTCGAGGAATTGATAACGAGAATGGACAACTTAGAGAGGAATATGAATGAATTGAAGGAGCTGAAAAACTCAACACGAGAACTTCGCGAAGCATGCACAAGTTTCAACAGCCGAATTGACCAAGCAGAAGAAAGAATATCAGAAGTTGAAGATCAACTCAATGAAATAAAACGAGAAACCAAGATTAAAGAAAAAAGCACAAAAAGGAATAAACAAAATCTCCAAGAAATGTGGGACTATGTGAAGAGACCCAACCTACGCTTGATAGGTGTACCAGAATGTGACGAAGAGAATGAATCCAAGCTGGAAAACACTCTTCAGGATATTATCCAGGAAAATTTCCCCAACCTAGCAAGACAGGTCAATACTCAACTCCAGGAAATACAGAGAACACCACAAAGATACTCTGCAAGAAGAGCAACCCCAAGGCACATAATCGTCAGATTCACCAGGGTTGAAACGAAGGAGAAAATACTAAGGGCAGCCAGAGAGAAAGGTCGGGTCACCCACAAAGGGAAGCCCATCAGACTCACAGCAGATCTCTCGGCAGAGACTCTACAAGCCAGAAGAGAGTGGGGGCCAATATTCAACATCCTTAAAGAAAAGAGCTTTCAACCCAGAATTTCATATCCAGCGAAACTGAGCTTCATAAGTGAAGGAAAAATAAAATCCTTCACGAACAAGCAAGTACTCAGAGATTTTGTCACCACTAGGCCTGCTTTACAAGAGCTCCTGAAAGAGGCACTACACATAGAAAGAAACAACCAGTTCCAGCCATCCTAAAAGCATACCAAATGCTAAAGACCATCAACAAAATGAAGAATGTATATGAACCAAAGGGAAAAACAGCCAGCTAGCATCAAAATGGCAGTATCAAATTCACACATAACAATATTAACCCTGAATGTAAATGGGCTAAATGCACCAATCAAAAGACACAGACTGGCAAATTGGATAAAAAAACAAAACCCATCGGTGTGCTGTATCCAGGAAACCCACCTCACATGCAAAGATACACAAAGGCTCAAAATAAAGGGATGGAGGAAGATTTACCAAGCAAATGGAGAGCAAAAAAAAGCAGGAGTTGCAATTCTCATCTCTGATAAAATAGACTTTAAAGTAACAAAGATCAAAAGGGACAAAGAAGGTCATTACATAATGGTAAAAGGATCGATACAACAAGAAGAGATAACGATTCTAAATATATATGGACCCAATGTAGGAGCACCCAGATATATAAGGCAAGTTCTTAATGACTTACAAAGGGACTTAGACACCCACACAATAATAGTGGGAGACTTTAACACTCCACTGTCAATAGCAGACAGATCAACCAGACAGAAAATTAACAAGGATATCCAGGACTTGAACTCAGACCTGGAACAAGCAAACCTGATAGACATTTACAGAACTCTCCACCCCAAATCCACAGAATATACATTCTTCTCAGCACCACATCACACCTACTCCAAAATTGACCACATAATTGGAAGTAAAGCACTCCTCAGCAAATGCAAAACAACTGAAATCATAACAAACAGTCTCTCAGACCATAGTGCAATCAAGTTGGAACTCAGAATTCAGAAAATAACTCAGAACCGCACAGCTTCATGGAAACTGAACAATTGGCTCTTGAATGTTGATTGGATAAACAATGAAATGAAGGCAGAAATAAAGAAGTTCTTTGAAACCAATGAGAATGAAGACACAACGTATCAGAATCTCTGGGACACATATAAAGCAGTCTGTAGAGGAAACTATATAGCAATAAGTGCCCACATGAGAAGAGTGGAGAGATCCAAAATTGACACCCTATCATCAAAATTGAAAGAGCTAGAGGAGCAAGATCAAAAAAGCTCAAAACCTAGCAGAAGACAAGAAATAACTAAGATCAGAGCAGAACTGAAGGAGATAGAGACAAGAAAAACCCTTCAAAAAATCAATAAATCTAAGAGCTGGTTTTTCGAAAAGATCAACAAAATAGACAGACCACTAGCCAGACTGATAAAAAAGAAGAGAGAGAACAACCAAATAGATGCAATAAAAAACGATAAAGGGGAAATCACCACAGATTCCACAGAAATTCAAACCATCATCAGAGAATACTACAAACAACTCTATGCACATAAACCAGTAAATCAGGAAGAAATGGATAAATTCCTGGATGCCTGTGTCCTCCCAAGCCTAAACCAGGAGGAAGCCGAAACTATGAATAGACCAATAACAAGGTCTGAAGTTGAGGCAGCAATTAAGAGCCTACCACACAAAAAAAGCCCAGGTCCAGATGGGTTCACAGCCGAATTCTACCAGACACACAAAGAGGATCTGGTACCATTCCTTCTGAAACTATTCCAAATAATCCAAAAAGAGGGAACCCTTCCCAAATCATTTTATGAGACCATCATCATCCTGATACCAAAACCTGGCAGAGACTCAACAAGAAAAGAAAACTTCAGGCCAATATCCATGATGAACATAGATGCAAAAATCTTCAATAAAATACTGGCAAACCGATTGCAACAGCACATTAAAAAACTTATCCATCATGATCAAGTAGGATTTATCCCGGGGATGCAAGGCTGGTTCAACATACGCAAGTCTATAAATGTAATTCACCACATAAACAGAAGCAAAAACAAAAACCACATGATTATCTCAATTGACGCAGAGAAGGCATTTGACAAAATTCAACAGCCCTTTATGCTAAAAACCCTCAATAAACTTGGTATTGATGGATCATATCTCAAAGTAATAAAAGCTATTTATGACAAACCAACAGCCAATATCATACTTAATGGGCAAAAACTGGAAGCATTCCCTTTGAAATCTGGCACTAGACAAGGATGCCCTCTCTCACCACTTCTATTCAACATAGTACTGGAAGTTCTAGCCAGAGCAATCAGGCAAGAAAAAGAAATAAAGGGTATTCAAATAGAAAAGGTGGAAGCCAAATTGTCTCTATTTGCAGATGACATGATAGTATACCTAGAAGACCCCATCACCTCAGCCCAAAAACTCCTGCAACTGATAAGCAACTTCAGCAAAGTCTCAGGATATAAAATCAATGTGCAAAAATCACAAGCATTCCTATACACCAATAACAGACTTAAAGAGAACCAAATCAAGAACGAACTGCCATTCACAATTGCTACAAAGAAAATAAAATACCTAGGAATACAACTCACTAGGAATGTAAGGGACCTCTTTAAGGAAAACTACAAACAACTGCTCAATGAAATAAGAGAGGACACAAACAGATGGAGAAACATTCCATGTTCGTGGTTAGGAAGAATCAATATCGTGAAAATGGCTATACTGCCCAAAATAATTTACACAATCAATGCTATCCCCATCAAACTACCATTGAATTTCTTCACAGAACTGGAAAAAACCACCATGAATTTCATATGGAACCAAAAAAGAGCCCGCATAGCCAAGTCAATTCTAAGCAAAAAGAACACAGCAGGAGGCATCACGCTACCAGACTTCAAACTATACTACAAGGCTACAGTAATCAAAACAGCATGGTACTGGTACCAAAACAGAGATATAGACCAATGGAACAGAACAGAGGCATCGGAGGCAACACAACACATCTACAACCATATTATCTTTGATAAACCAGACAAAAACAGGCAATGGGGAAAGGATTCCCTATTTAATAAATGGTGTTGGGAAAACTGGCTAGCCATGTGCAGAAAGCAGAAACTGGACCCCTTCCTGACACCTTACACTAAAATTAACTCCAGATGGATTAAAGACTTAAACGTAAGACCCGACACCATAAAAACCCTAGAAGAAAATCTAGGCAAAACCATTCAGGACATCGGAGTAGGCAAGGACTTCATGAACAAAACCCCCAAAGCATTGGCAACAAAAGCCAAAATAGACAAATGGGACCTAATCAAACTCCACAGCTTCTGCACAGCAAAACAAACAGTCACTAGAGTGAATCGGCAACCATCAGAATGGGAAAAAATCTTTGCAGTTTACGCATCTGACAAAGGGCTGATATCCAGAATTTACAAAGAACTCAAACAGATTTACAGGAAAAAAACAAACAAGCCCATTCAAAAATGGGCAAAGGATATGAACAGAAACTTTACGAAAGCAGACATACATGAGGCCAGCAAACATATGAAAAAGTGCTCATCGTCATTGGTCATTAGAGAGATGCAAATCAAAACCACATTGAGATACCATCTCACGCCAGTTAGAATGGCGATCATTAAAAAATCTGGAGACAGCAGATGCTGGAGAGGATGTGGAGAAATAGGAACACTCTTACACTGTTGGTGGGAGTGTAAATTAGTTCAACCATTGTGGAAGACAGTGTGGCGATTCCTCAGGGACCTAGAAATAGAAATTCCATTTGACCCAGCAATCCCATTACTGGGTATCTATCCAAAGGATTATAAATCGTTCTACTATAAGGACACATGCACACGAATGTTCATTGCAGCACTGTTTACAATAGCAAAGACCTGGAACCAACCCAAATGCCCAACGATGATAGACTGGACTGGGGAAATGTGGCACATATACACCATGGAATATTATGCAGCAATCAAAAATGATGAGTTTGTGTCCTTTGTAGGGACATGGATGAATCTGGAGAACATCATTCTCAGCAAACTGACACAAGAACAGAAAAAGAAATACCGCATATACTCACTCATAGGTGGGTGAGAAAAATGAGAACACGTGGACACAGAGAGGCGGTCTACTATACACTGGGGACTGTTGGGGGGAATGGGGGAGGGACAGCGTGGGTGGCTGGGGGGGATAGCCTGGGGATGAATACCAAGTGTGGGTGAAGGGGAGGAAAGCAGCAAAGCACACTGCCATGTGTGTACCTATGCAACTATCTTGCTCGTTCTGCACATGTACCCCCAAACCTATAATGCAATAAAAATTAAAAAAAAAAATAAAAAAAAAAAATAAAAAATACAAAGCAAAAAAAAAAAAAAAAAAAAAAAAAAAAAAAAAGAACTTTTAACCCAGAATTTCATATCCAGCCAAACTGAGCTTCATAAGTGAAGGAAAAATAAAATCCTTCATGAACAAGCAAGTACTCAGAGATTTTGTCACCACTAGGCCTGCTTTACAAGAGCTCCTGAAAGAGGCAATACACATAGAAAGAAACAACCAGTACCAGCCATCATAAAAGCATACCAAATGCTAAAGAGCATCAAGAAAATGATGAATCTACATGAACCAATGGGCAAAACAGCCAGCTAGCATCAAAACAGCAGTTTCAAATTCACACATAACAATATTAACCTTAAATGTAAATGGGCTAAATGCACCAATCAAAAGACACAGACTGGCAAATTGGATAAAAAAACAAAACCCATTGGTGTGCTGTATCCAGGAAACCCACCTCACACGCAAGGATATACAAAGGCTCAAAATAAAGAGATGGAGGAAGATTTACCAAGCAAATGGAGAGCAAAAAGAAGCAGGAGTTGCAATTCTCATCTCTGATAAAATAGACTTTAAAGCAACAAAGTTCAAAAGGGACAAAGAAGATCATTACACAATGGTAAAAGGATCGATACAACAAGAAAAGCTAACGATTCTAAATATATATGGACCAAATGCGGGAGCATCCAGATATATAAGGCAAGTCCTTAATGACTCACAAAGAGACTTAGACTCCCACACAATAATAGTGGAAGACTTTAACACTCCACTGTCAATATCAGACAGATCAACCAGACAGAAAATTAACAAGGATATTCAGTACTTGAACTCAGACCTGGAACAAGAAAACCTGATAGACATTTACAGAACTCTCCACCCAGAATCCACAGAATATACATTCTTCTCAGCAGCACATGACACTTATTCCAAAATTGACCACATAATTGGAAGTAAAGCACTCCTCAGCAAATGAAAAACAACTGAAATCATAACAAACAGTCTCTCAGACCATAGTGCAAACAAGTTGGAACTCAGTATTTAGAAAATAACTCATAACCGCAAAGTTTCATGGAAACTGAACAACTGGATCTTTAATGTTGATTGGATAAAAAAAGAAATGAAGGCAGAAATAAAGAAGTTTTTTGAAACCAACGAGAATGAAGACAAAACGTACCAGAATGTGTGGAACACATTTAAAGCAGTCTGTAGAGGGAAATATATAGCAATAAGTGCCCACATGAGAAGAGTGGAGAGATCCAAAATTGACACCCTATCATCAAAACTGAAAGATCTAGAGGAGCAAGATCAAAAAAGCTCAAAACCTAGCCAAAGACAAGAAATAACTAAGATCAGAGCAGAACTGAAGAGATAGAGACAAGAAAAACCCTTCAAAAAATCAATGAATCCAAGAGCTGGTTTTTCGAAAAGATCAAAAAAATAGACAGACTACTAGCCAGACTGATAAAAAAAAGAGAGAGAACAACCAAATAGATGCAATAAAAAATGATAAAGGGGAAATCTCCACAGATTTCTGTGAAGAAATTTAAACCATCATCAGAGAATACTACAAACAACTCTATGCACATAAACTAGTAAACCAGGAAGAAATAGATAAATTCCTGGATGCCTGTGTCCTCCCAAGCCTAAATAAGGAGGAAGCTGAAACTATGAATAGACCAATAACAAGGTCTGAAGTTGAGGCAGCAATTAAGAGCCTACCACACAAATGAAGGCCAGGTTCAGATGGATTCACAGCTGAATTTTACCAGACACACAAAGAGGATCTGGTACCATTCCTTCTGAAACTATTCCAAATAATTCAAAAAGAGGGAACCCTTCCCAAATAATTTTATGAGACCAACATCATCCTGATACTAAAACCTGGCAGAAACTCAACAAGAAAAGAAAACTTCAGGCCAATATTTTTGATGAACATAGATGCAAAAATCTTCAATAAAATACTGGCAAACCGATTGCAACAGCAAATTAAAAAACTTTTCCATCATGATCAAGTAGGATTCATCCCGGGGATGTAAGGCCGGTTCAACATATGCAAATCTATAAATGTAATTCACCACATAAACAGAAGCAAATGCAAAAACCACATGATTATCTCAATTGACGCAGAGAAGGCATTTGACAAAATTCAACAGCCCTTTATGCTAAAAACCCTAAATAAACTTGGTATTGATGGAACATATCTCAAAGTAATAAAAGCTATTTATGACAAACCAACAGCAAATATCATACTTAATGGGCAAAAACTGGAAGCATTTCCTTTGAAACCCGGCACTAGACAAGGATGCCCTCTCTCACCACTCCTATTCAACATAGTACTGGAAGTTTTAGCCAGAGCAATCAGGCAAAAAAAAAAAAGAAATAAAGTGTATTCAAATAGGAAAGATGGAAGTCAAATTGTCTCTATTTGCAGATGACATGATAGTATACATAGAAGACGCCATCACCTCAGCCCAAAAGCTCCTGAAACTGATAAGCAACTTCAGCAAAGTCTCAGGCTATAAAATCAATGTGCAAAAATCACAAGCATTCCTATACACCAATAACAGACTTAAAGAGAACCAAATCAAGAACGAACTGCCATTCACAATTGCTACAAAGAAAATAAAATACCTAGCAATACAACTCACAAGGAACGTAAGGGACCTCTTTAAGGAAAAACTAGAAACCACTGCTCAACGAAATAAGAGAGGACACAAACAGATGGAGAAATATTCCATGTTCCTGGTTAGAAGGAATCAATCTCGTGAAAATGGCTATACTGCCCAAAGTAATTTACACAATCAATGCTATCCCCATCAAACTACCACTGAATTTCTTCACAGAACTGGAAAAAACACCATGAATTTCATATGGAACCACAAATTAGCTTGCATAGCCAATTCAGTTATAAACAAAAGGAAAAAAGCGGGAGACATCACACTACCAGACTTCAAACTATACTACAAGGCTACAGTAATCAAAACAGCACGGTACTGGTACCAAAACAGGGATATAGAACAATGGAATAGAACAGAAGCATCGGAGGCAACACAACATATCTACAACCCTATTATCTTTGATAGACCAGACAAGAACAAGCAGTGAGGAAAGGATTCACTATTTGATAAATGGTGTTAGAGCAACTGGCTAGCCATGTGCAAAAAGCAGAAACTGGACCCCTTCCTGACACCTTACACTAAAATTAACTCCAGATGGATAAAATAGTTAAACATAAGACCTGACACCATAAAAACCCTAGAAGAAAATCTAGGCAAAACCATTCAGGACATAGGAGTAGGCAAAGACTTCATGAACAAAACACCAAAAGCATTGGCAACAAAAGCCAAAATAGACAAATGGGACCTAATCAAACTCCACAGCTTCTGCATGGCAAAAGAAACAGTCACTCGAGTGAATCAGCAACCATCAGAATAGAAAAAAATCTTTGCAGTTTACACATCTGACTGATATGTAAAAACTGATATGTATATCTGACTGATATACACAAAGGGCTGATATCCAGAATTTACAAAGAACTCAAACAGATTAACAGGAAAAAAACAAACAAGCACATTCAAAAATGGGCAAAGAATATGAACAGACACTTTACAAAAGAAGATATACATGAGGCCAACAAACATGAAACAATGCTCATCATCACTGCTCATTAGAGAGATGCAAATCAAAACCATATTGAGATACCATCTCACGCCAGTTAGAATGGCGATCATTAAAAAATCTGGAGACAGCAGATGATGGAGAGGATATGGAGAAATACGAACACTCTTACACTGTTGGTGGGAGTGTAAATTAGTTCAACAATTGTGGAAGACAGTGTGGCGATTCCTCAAGGACCTAGAAATAGAAATTCCATTTGACCCAGCAATCCCATTACTGGGTATATATCCAAAGGACTATAAATCGTTCTACTATAAAGACAAATGCACACGAATGTTCATTGCAGGACTGTTTACAATAGCAAAGAACTGGAACCAACCCAAATGCCCATCGATGATAGACTTGACTGGGAAAATGTGGCACATATACACCATGGAATATTATGCAGCAATCAAAAATGATGAATTTGTGTCCTTTTAATGACATGGATGAATCTAGAGAACATCATTCTCAGCAAACTGACAGAAGAACAGAAAAAAAAATACCGCATATACTCACTCATAGGTGGGTGAGAAAAATGAGAACACATGGATAAAGAGACGGGGTCTGCTACACACTGGGGTCTATTGGGGTAAATGGGGGAGGGACAGCGGGGGGGCTGGGGAGTGATAGCCTGGGGATGAATGCCAAGTGTGGGTGAAGGGGAGGAAGGCAGCAAAACACACTGCCATGTGTGTACCTATGCAAGTATCTTGCACATTCCACACATGTACCCTAAAACCTATAATGCAATAAAAATTAAAAAAAAAAGAAAAATTGAATGTACACATATGCTTATTATTCTCAAATTATTTCTTTTTTTACGTTATTGTTTCTCAAATCTTTCCTTCTTTTCCCTCTCCATAAGAAAATCTCCAGAAAATGTAAATATGTTTTCAGAAAAACCAGTACCCTGAGTAGGATTTGCACTTCAAGGAAAAGTAGAGATAGGAGATGGGAGTCAGGTGTTTTGGTGGGGGGTGGGTAGTGAAAAAGTTAGGCTGGAAGAAGTACTGGGCCAGGTGTGGGGGTGTTCACACGTGTGTGTGTGTGTAACTTTCTTACTAAACGTTTACTTGAAAACCTCCAGCCCTGTCTAGACTAGATTAACCAAAAGCTGTGTGTTTTCCCATGGGCAGGTGAAAAGTTTGGGAGCAGGCAACCCCAGTAATGGGATGTGCTGATGGCAGCTGGGCTGTTGATCAGGCATGAGGAGTTGAAAAAGGAACAGAGCTCTGGTTCCCATGCTGATTCCTTCTGCTAGCACAGGGCTTCCTGCAGAGTGTGGAGTGGGTTTTGTAGGTGGGGCTTCCTTCTTTCTCCAATCCAGCCCAGCAATTCCCTAGGAAGCTAGGCCTCTGCTACTGCTTCTTTCTGTATTGCACCTCTACAGGAAGTGTCACCCTGTCTGTACCAATGATGTGGAGAGCAGAGGAATATTACAGGCCGGTTGGGTCTCTGCTGGTAAATGTGGTGTGGATATATATGTGTTTGCTGTGGCTCCCCACTCTGTCCTTTCCAGACACTGTTAATCAGTCACAGTGACAAGATTCTCACCCCAGTGCCCAGTGAGCACTACCAAAAACTCCAGATGGTTTATAAGTACCTGGAAACTTTTGAATTCCCTGTGGATTCTCCCTGACCAATTTTCAGAACCTTTCCTATAAATGAGGAAGTGACATGTCACCACCCAGTACCTTAGGAAGACCCCACACTGTCATTCTGAAATGGCATCTTGGGTGACCACTTCCTGAGTGGAGAAAGAGAGGGTTCTGTGAAGGGAAATCCCTTGGTGGATGATGGAGCAAGTGAGGCCTGTGATCTGGCATAAATCCTGGCATGTGAAGCAGAGATTCCAGTGGTGTTGGAACAAGTAGGTGGTGCTCAACCAGGCCTCGCAAGATACCTTTTTCCTCTCCCACCATAGCTGAGTCTGGATGGGAGTGTGGACACCCCTAAACTCCAGATGGAAGGATCCTGGTCAGTGGTGGTGTTGGGGTGTAGGGTGAAGGCAGCTGGGACAGGGCTTCCAGGTTTGGGAGGAGCCATTTTCTCCTGTGAGGCTCTGGGCAACTCACTGCCCTCTTTGGGCCTCTATTTCCTCATCTGCCAAATGTAGAAATGATGAGCCTGTTTTGCAGGCCTCAAAAGATGATGATGGGGTTCAGGGAGAAAGAGAATTTGAGGTTGCTTTTATGTATCTGGCTCTTCCCATGAACAATAATGGTGAGAGCCACGTGAAACTGAGTCTTCAGGAGGCCCTGTGAGGAAGGTGTGGTTCCCATCACACCTCCCAGATGAGGAAACAGTCTCAGGGAGGCCTGATAACCTGCCCAAGGTGACACAGGCAGTGAGCATTGGAGCTGGGAGTGAATCTAGAATCAGGGCTCACCAGAGGGCATGGGAGCATTGCAACAGCTGGCTCTGGCCAGATATCCAGGATTTGAGGTTTAACTGAATGAGGAGGGAAGAGAATAGTCTCCCTGACCTTTTTCCAGATGCTGGCAGGTGGGGACCTCCAAATTGCCCATGCTAGAGAATAATTCCCAGACAGACCAAATGAGGCTGTAGGAGCAGCAGGTGAGTATATATGTGTCAGGGAGGGGCTCCAGGGAATCAGAGGACAGGCTTCTTCCCTCCCAACTGGAGGCCTCCACATAAAGAGAGCAGGGAGTCTTCCTCCCCAAGCTCTGCCCTACTGTGGCCACAGGGCCTGAAATGACTACATTAGAGAGACCAGATAAACCAACTGGGCTAGCTGGGCTCAGCATAGATTTGGGGAATGAAAGGACAGGAAATTCCATGACTTTATAACTTGTTAAAATCCCACCATGGAAGTAACTGGGGGTGTCTAATGGCTTTTGAGACCAGCTAGGGAGACAGGGAGAGGAAGGAGAGTGCTGGGGGAGGCAGCTGAGAGTCCCAGGCTCTTCCAAGTAGGAGACCTGGGTAGAGAGTGTCCAGGCTGGAGTGGTTGGTGAAATTTCAGGAGACAGGTCTTGGGTGGGCACTTGAGAGTGGGGACTCACCACCACTACCACACCAATGGCCTGGGGTGATGGGCCCTTTCTGGGCAGGTTTCTCACTGACCTGGTGAAGCTAGACACTGC
The DNA here is from genome assembly GCA_031835075.1 of Saguinus oedipus. NCBI lineage: Eukaryota > Metazoa > Chordata > Mammalia > Primates > Cebidae > Saguinus > Saguinus oedipus. The sequence continues at coordinate 25,793,874 of CM063171.1, forward strand.
CATGGACTGTATGGATGGGGGTGAGCCTGAGGCAGGCAGGTCGGGGACCAAGATCCTGAGGCATGGGAGGAGAAAGCCCTGGATTCAGCCCTTCCATCTCAGCAAGGCTTCTCTTGTGTGAGAACCATGGTCCTCCCCATGCCCTGTGAGCCAGGGCATTGGCCCATCTTACTTCTGAGTGGTAGAGGCTCCAGAGCAGCTGCCAGTCTCTGCTCCCTGAGTGCTGAAGCTGTAGAGCTGCATGACTGCAAATCTGCATGAGTTGAAGGCTGAGCTGGACTCAGCCTCTCCCTCAGCTGGTTCCCTTGGTAGTGGAGGGAAATTGGGCCCCTCCCAGGTCAGGCAGCTCCTTAGTGGCCAAGCATTTTTGTTATATACAGGGCCTTCATCTGTCTGTCTGTTATCAGAGTGTTGGGGCAGAAGGTACCTGAGCCACAGTTCCCACACCTCCTTTTCAGAGCCTAGAGCCCGATGCAGGTTCCAGTGCTGTTCTGTACAATCCCTCACCCCTGGTGGCCTGCAGTAGTGCAGCATGGGAAGGTGTGGAAATGGGGACAAGTTATGAGCCACTTCTACTCTCTGCTTTTTAAATTGTGTATGGATTACATTACTTTTTTGTGTTTCTTCACAAGTCTCATGAATTTTGATGTTGTGTACTAAAACTAAAGAATTATTATAGAGACTCCCAATTCTGTTGTGTACCTTTGAAGAGTAATTCAGGATGTTTAAAGGCAGCTATTATAAATCTGTTCATGGGAGTAAAGAAAAATATTCTAACAATGAGTTAAGAGATGTGAAATATCAGCAAAAGAAATGGAAATTATGAAACAAAAAGATAAAGAATATTGATCTTATTCAAAGGTTAGAAACAGAAGACAGGGCAATAGAAATTGTCCATTCTGAATAAAAGAGTGAAAAGGTTTAAAGAAAATGAAGAGTCTTAGAGACCTGCAGAGTGATAGAGTCCAAGTTGGAGAGGGGACAGAAAAACTAAATGAGGTGCAAAGTAAATCACCAATTGATAGCTTAAAAATTCCAAAAACTGGTCAAATCTCCCCAGTTTTTATACCCAACATGTCAAAAACCCCTCCAAAAAAATACAAATAAAACCATTTCAAGGCCATACTGTGATTTAAGAGTCTGGCAGGGCAGAGCTTTTTTCTACTGACTTTCTATGATTTTTTATTTTAAGTACTTAGAAAACTAAAAAATAGTTTCTCCTCAGCATTTCTTTTATTTTCTTGGAGAAAGTCTGACTTAGGCACAGATGACTGACAGTTATTAAAGGCAGATGACTTTCCAGTTTTCTCTTAAATTTCCAGTGTCTTAAGTTGAAAATTATTTAAATTTGCTTATTCCAAATCTGCAGTAATATTGATGCTCCAGAAAGACATCCCATGGAGATTCTTCTCTTGTGCATCCATCCTGCATGGAGCTGAGGTTGTGCCTTTTCTAGTTTCATTAGCGCATAGTCTTACAGTACTTTGAGTTAATCTGAAAAACTAAATGTTAAAATGCATTCAGGCCTGGAGCACTGGGTCACTCCTGTAATCCTAGCACTTTGGGAGGCATGGCAGGTGGATCACTTGTCAGGAGTTTGAGACCAGCCTGGTCAATATGGTAAAACCCCATCTCTACTAAAAATTTAAAAATGAGCCAGGCTTGTTTGCATGTGACTATAATTTCATCTACTGGGGAAGCTGAAGCAGGAGAATTGCTTTAACCTGAGAATGGGAAAGCTAGGGTCTCTCAAGCCCTAAATGTGCCACAGGACCAAGGGCTCTTGGATGAAACTGATTGTAGGTGTGTTGTGCCCATCTTGTTTCTCAAGGGTTGACCCACCTCTGGATGAGCAGGTGATTATGACACCTGCAGGTGGGAGACAGAACCCACTACAGTGAGGCTTTGGAAAGTACCAAGAAAACAAAGAATGTGGGGCACCGCAGCCCCCAAAATGAGCCAAACACAGACTGGCATCAGAAGGTAGGCAGACTACAGAGAAACTCCGCTGAAGTGCACTGGCAACACTGGTGTCAGCATGTCCCACCCCACACATGCACACACTCATCAACACACTCAGAAAAATAAATGTATACACACACTCACATACACACACAAAGTCACAGGGAGACATCCAACACTCGCATGGAAACACACATTGCCAGGCAGGTCCTGAGGCTGTGGGGTTCTGCTCTTTGCTGGGAAGCACCTTGGGGATGAGAAGCCCCACAACAGGAAGGCAGGCCTTACCTGGAGATCACAGCCAGCAGGGCTTTCAACAAGAGGCAGCTTCACACTAAATGGGCTGGCCTGAAGCATTGTGGAGTTACTGGGGGATCACCTTGGACATCCCTGAAGCCCTGCCAGATCTATTTTCTGCATAGTTTGGCCTGCAAGATTCCTAAAATTGCAGGACTCAGAAAGGGTCCATTGCCCAACGTTGAGGCACTGCCACAGAGGGCCCCTGCTTTGCTAAGCTGCTGAGATTATTCCCTAGGCAACCATGACTGTCACTGTTATGCGAGCTCACAGGCAGCATAGGACCCTGACAGTCATGACCTCAGTACCTGCTTGAGCCCACTCTTCGGTTCCCATCAGGTGGAGAATGAGGGCGCTTCATACCTGGAAGCTGGCACTCTGGGTGTCAGCAGAACGTTTCCTGGCCCCATGAGCTGATGCCACATTTTGACTTGCACACAAAGCAGCAAGCCCAGTGTGCATCAGAGATGGTGACACCTGGAAATGACTTCCCATTAAGGACGATCAGGTGTAGAAGGCAACCTAAAGTTTCCTGTGGTGAATTCAAGCCCAAGACCGATGTCCAGGCATGCCGCTGAGAACCCCCAAGAAAATCAAGCACAAGAAGGTCACATCTGCGATCTGAAGAGGGCCTGTGCCAGAGTCCAAGCATCCTTCAGCAATTTCTGCCAGACAAGCCAGGTGGAGCTCACAAAAGAGCAAACCACCTTAATCCCCACACTGGGATCACTATTCATCACCTGGCATGCACCCAGCCAACCCCAGTCTCTTTAGCTTCGTGAAATCCCTGGCATTCAACAGGTATGGTGTTGACACGACCTGTAGGTCCTACAACAAAAAGACCTCAATTAAACACATATCAAACACACAAACACAAAGATACACGCACACACACACACACACACACACACACACACACTCAAATTAGTCCTGATAAACACAAATAGTCCTAAAGCAAAAAGACCTCAATCAATCTGGTATTTCAAGGAAAATTGGTAAGACACAGCAGATATTCATGTTGGTTTAAATAATTAATAAAAGGATCACAAGCTCTCTGTTTATAACTACTATTTCCAATTAATCACTCTCAACTGCATCCTCAACCTCTACAAACTTTTCTTGTATTAGATTCTTCTTCATTATCGAAGGTCGTTATTGTTTTCTGTATTTTTATTGCATACTCAGTTCTTCAATCTTCACCCTTGGGCTTCCTTTGCAACACAGACTGCCTTTGTCTTCTCTCTCCTGAAACTGTTTCTGGACACACAGGGATAATAAAATGAAACAATGGTTTTCTTTATTTTTGTTGCATATTCAGTTCTTCAATCTTCAGCCTTGCACTTCTTTTGCAACACAGACTGCCTTTGTCTTCTCTCTCTTGGAACTCTTTCTGGACATGCAAGAGATAATAAAATAAAACATAACCAATCAAAATCAGGTTAAGATGAGAATAATTTTAAGCAAAAACATTTCTCACACTTAACACTGTGTAAAGTGCTTCACATATACCAACCTGATGCTTTTCTTACCCAAGTATTCCTACAATGCTTCAGGCCTGCCAAGACAGTGTTAAGGTGCCTCTCATTGAAAACCCACCCAGCAGGGATTTCCCAGTATGGCCTGCCTGCCTGCAGTGGAGTTGCTCTGTCCCTGGGGAGCTTCCCAGCAGAGAGCAGAATCCCGCAGCCTCAGGAGCTACCACAGCCTCAGAAGCTACCTGGCAGTATGTGTTTCCATGTCAGCGTTGGATATCATCATATGTCTCTCTGTGTGTATGTGAGTTCTGTTTTTCTTTCCTTGTTTTCTCTGGTACTTTTTCCTTTTAATCAGTCTTAATTCCAATCAGGAATCTTAGTTGATGCCTAACCCTAACCCTAACCCTAACCCTAACCCTAACCCTAACCCTAACCCTAACCCTAACCCTAACCCTAACCCTAACCCTAACCCTAACAGGGTTCTGGCTCTTCCCAACAGTCTGGAAGAGATTGATCAAAGCTCTAGGTGGGGTGGACAACTGAATGGGTGAACAAAAGGCCAATTTAAAAGAGGAATCAGATTCTGAAAAAACAGTGTCACAAAGATTTGTGCAATTGTTACAGGAACTTTGTAAAAGAACCCATTCTCATTTCCTTAACAAATTGTCGTCTGATAAAGCCCTGTCAAATTTACTGATGATTTACAAATTAAACATTTCTGAAAAAATAAACTTATTGATAAAACAAAAATATTAGTGTTGTCAGGTTATTAAAAATTTTCTTCAAAATTAATATTTTTGTTAGTGTTGTTAATTTTAAATTTGTATTGCATTTTAGGTTTTGGAGTACATGTGCAGAACGTGCAAGATAGTTGCATAGGTACACACATGGCAGTGTGTTTTGCTGCCTTCCTCCCCTTCACCCAAATTTGGCATTTCTCCCCAGGCTATCCCTCCCCAGCTACCCCCTCACTGTCCCGCCCTTATTTACCCCAATAAACCCCTGTGTGTAGTAGACCCCCTCCATGTGTCCATGTTTCTCATTTTTCTCAACCGCCTTATGAGAGAATATGTGGTATTTCCTTTTCTGTTCTTGTGTCAGTTTGCTGAGAATGATGTTCTCCAGATTCATCCATGTCCCTACAAAGGACAAACCTCATCATTTTTGATTGCTGCATAACATTCCATGGTGTATATGTGCCACATTTTCCCAGTCCAGTCTATCATCGATGAGCATTTGGGTTGGTTCCAGGTCTTTGTTATTGTAAACAGTGCTGCAATAAACATTCTTGTGCATGTGTCCTTATACTAGAAAAATTTACAGTCCTTTGAATATATACCCAGTAAAGGGATTGCTGGGTTAAATGGAATTTCTATTTCTAGGTCCTTGAGGAATCGCCACACTGTTTTCCACAATGGTTGAACTAATTTTCACTCCCACCAACAGTGTAAGAGTGTTTCTTTTTTTTTTTTTTTTTTTTTTGTATTTTTTTTTTTTTATTGCATTATAGGTTTGGGGGTACATGTGCAGAACGAGCAAGATAGTTGCATAGGTACACACATGGCAGTGTGCTTTGCTGCTTTCCTCCCCTTCACCCACACTTGGTATTCATCCCCAGGCTATCCCCCCCAGCCCCCCCCCTGCTGTCCCTCCCCCATTCCCCCCAACAGTCCCCAGTGTATAGTAGACCGCCTCTCTGTGTCCACATGTTCTCATTTTTCTCACCCACCTATGAGCGAGTATATGCGGTATTTCTTTTTCTGTTCTTGTGTCAGTTTGCTGAGAATGAGTGTTTCTATTTCTCCACATCCTCTCCAGAATCTGTTGCCTCCATATTTTTTAATGATCGCCATTATAACTGGCGTGAGATGGTATCTCAATGTGGTTTTGATTTGCATCTCTCCAATGACCAGTGATGATGAGCATTTTTTCATGTGTCTGTTGGCCTCATGCATGTCTTCTTTTGTAAAGTGTCTGTTCATATCCTTTGCCCACTTATGAATGGGCTTGTTTTCTTCTTGTAAATCTGTTTGAGTTCTTTGTAAATTCTGGATATAAGCCCTTTGTCGATGGGTAAACTGCAAAGATTTTTTCCCATTCTGTTGGTTGCTGATTCACTCTAGTGACTATTTCTTTTGCCATGCAGAAGCTGTGGAGTTTGATTAGGTCCCATTTGTCTATTTTGGCTTTTGTTTCCAATGCTTTTTGGTGTTTTGGTCATGAAGTCCTTGCCTACTCCTATGTCCTGAATGGTTTTGCCTAGATTTTCTTCTAGGGTTTTTATGGTGTCAGGTCTTATGTTTAAGTCTTTAATCCATCTGGAGTTAATTTTAGTGTAAGGTGTCAGGAAGAGGTCCAGTTACTGCTTTCTGCACATGGCTAGCCAGTTTTCCCAACACCATTTATTAAACAGGGAATCCCTTCCCCATTCCTTGTTTTTGTCTGGTTTATCAAAGATTATATGGTTGTAGATATGTTGATTTGCCTCCGATGCCTCTGTTCTGTTCCATTGGCCTATATCTCTGTTTTGGTACCAGTACCATGCTGTTTTGATTACTGTAGCCTTGTAGTATAGTTTGAAGTCTGGTAGTGTGATGCCTCCCGTTGTGTTCTTTTTATTTAGAATTGACTTGGCTATGTGGGCTCTCTTTTGGTTCCATATGAAGTTCATCATGGTTTTTTCCAGTTCTGTGAGAAAAAATCAATGGTAGTTTGATGGGGATAGCCTTAATTGTGTAAATTACTTTGGGCAGTATAGCCATTTTAATGATATTGATTCTTCCTAACCACGGACATGGAATGTTTCTCCATCTGTTTGTGTTCTCTCTTATTTCGTTGAGCAGTGGTTTGTAGTTTTTCTTAAAGAGGTCCCTTACGTTCCTTGTGAGTTGCATTCCTAGGTGTTTTATTTTCTTTGTAGCAATTGTGAATGGCAGTTCGTTCTTGATTTGGTTCTCTTTAAGTCTGCTATTGGTGTATAGGAATGCTTGTGATTTTTGAACACTGATTTTATAGCCTGAGACTTTGCTGAAATTGCTTATCAGTTTCAGGAGTTATTGGGCTGAGACAATGAGGTCTTCTAGTTTTACCTATAAAATTCTATATGATTTCAAAATGATAAACATATTTTGATAAAACAAATATATTAGTTGCTGTTAGGTTTTTAAATATTTACTTTAAATTATGCCATCTATTTTCATTATTGAGAAGGTCATTTGTCTTAAATTCTGAAGGAATGAAATAAACTCTTAAATTTGATAAGATTTTTTTTATACTACTGGTGAGAAATTTTGAGTAACGATTATAGCAGAGAAAAAGAATGTCCTTCAACAAATTTATGAAAGCTGAAAGTATTTGGCTAATATATTTGAGGAAGCTTATAAAGGATGTCTTGGAAGCTATTCAGAAGGTTAAGTTTACAAAAAATGTATGGTGAAGTGTTAAGTATTTCCATGCTCAAGAAATACACATGAATAATTCAGATGGCAGTATAAGTTTTGAAGTATGGCAAAAATGACACCCTAATCATGAGTCTAATACAATAGTGTAAATGATACAACAAAAATAAAGAAACCAATAACAATCTTCTATAATTAAGAAGAATTTAATTCAAGAAAATTTTGGGGAGGTTGAGGATGCAGTTGAGGATGATTAATTGGAAAGAGTAATTATAAATATAGAGAGCTTGTGATTCTTTTATTAATTGTTTAAACTACATAAGTATCTGCTGTGTCTTACTAATTGTCCTTGAAATAGCAGACTGATTGAGGTCTTTTTGCTGTAGGATTGGACCTATTAGCATTTATCAAGACAAATTTGTGTATGCGTTTGTGTGTGTGTGTGTGTGTGTGTGTGTGTGTGTGTTTGATATGAGTTTGATTGAGATCTGTTTACTGTAGGACCTACAGATCGCATCAACACTGAACCTGTTGAATGCCAGAAATTTTACGGAGCTAAGGAGACTGCAGTTGGCTGGGTGTATGCCAGGTGGCGGGTAGTGATCCCTCTGTGGGGGTTGGGACGGTTTGCTTTTTTGCAGGCTCCTCCTGACTCCTCTGGCAGAAATTTTTGAAGGAGGCTTGGACTCTGGCACAGGCCTTCTTCAGATCGCAGATGTAATCTTGTGTTTGCTTTCAGTGGAATGCCTGGACATCTGTCTGTTGCTTAGATTCACCAAAAAAAACTTTGGAGACGCCCTTCACACCTGATCAGTTTCCATGGGAATCCAGTTCCTGGTGTTGCCACCTCTGCTACACACTCGGCTTTCCTCTTTGTGATTGTTCCCTCCATGTCAGGACAGTACTGCTGAGAAGTAGAAGTCCCTGGGCTTAGAGATCAAGGCAGGGCCCCTTGGTGGGTGGCCCAGGTCGAAATGTGGCAGTCAGCCCATTGGGCCAGGGAACGTTCTGCTGACACCCGGAGTGACCACTTCCAGGTGAGAAGCACCCTGATTCTCCACCAGACCAGAACTGAAGAGTGGGCTCAAGGAGGTACTGAGGTCAGTACTGTCAGGGTCCTATGCTGCTTGTGTCATGTAATCTCCTTCCAGGCACCGCCCCTGCAACCAAATTTACCTTGAACCTGTGCAGCAGCAGCTGGACAGCACTGATATTGTGGCTCCCCAGCTGGGCATGCGAAAGTGCATATGCAAGATGCCTGTCACAAGTGCCAGCACTGAGCCGGGGCTCGTGTCACAGTGATGGCCATGGTTGCCTGGAGAATGATCTCAGCAGCTTAGAAAAGCAGGGTCTCTCCGTGAAAGTGCCTCAGCGTTTAGCAAAGGTAACTTTCTCTACATAATCATCACCAAGTCCTGCTATTTCAGGAATCTGGCAGGCCAAACCAGGCAGAAAAAAAGATCTGGTGGGGCTTCAGGAATGTCCATGGCGATCCCCAAATATTCCCACAATGTTTCAGGTCTGCCCAGACAGTGTGAAGGTGCCTCTCATTGAAAGCCCTTCCAGCTGGGATTTCCAGGTACCTGCGGCAGGGTTGCTCTGTTCCTGAGGGGCTTCCCAGCAGAGAGCAGAACCCCACAGCCTCAGGAGCTGCCTGGCACTGTGTGTTTATGTGCAAGTGTTGGATGTTTCCGTGTGTCTTTATGTGCGTGTGTGTGTGGGTGGGACATGATGACCCGAGTGTGGCCAGTGCACTCCAGCACAGTTTCTCTGTAGTCCACCTGCCTTCTGATGCTGATCTGCATTTGGCTCAGTTTGGGGACTGTGGCGCCCCACACTCTTTGTTTTCCTAGTGCTTTCCAAAGCCTCAGTGTAGTGGGGTCTGGCTCCCACCTGCAGATGTCATAATCACCTGCTCATCCAGAGATGGGTAACTCCTCGACAAACAAGACGGGTGCAACACACCTACAATAAATTTCCTCCAAGAGCCTTTGGTCCTGTGGCACATCTAGGGCTAGAGGGACCCTAGCCATCCCATCCTCAGGACCCCATGAGGGGCTCCAGTGTTGTCCTTAATTTTATATGTATTGTATCTACTTTGGATTCTTGTTAAAAGACAGATTGCAATTTGTGTGTTGGAGTGAGCCAGAAATTCTGTATTTCTTGTAGGGAGTCAGTGGATGCGAATGACTAGGGGCCCTCATGGACATTTGGAGGAGCAAGTCTCAGTATTGTTCTTTCAAAATATGAATTGTAGGCATTGAGTATGCAATTACAAGTCTTTTCTGGATATCATCTTCATTTTTCTTCCTAATTACTTTTCTAATAAAATTAAAACACACTGATTGACAACATCAAGGAAAACAGATTGATAGTTCATAAATTTACTCTTTTGAATGACTAATTTAGTTGACTCTTAATTACCTAGGGACAGATTACAAGGTATGTCTTAGATATGGTATGAAATAACAGTGGGCTTGGTATCATAAATAAGTGAAATATCAGTCATGTAAGAAAAAATTTATATATTTACAGTAAAATGTAATTCTGTTTAGAATTATGTGGTATCTACTTAAGCTTGTGAATGTTCCAAGACCTCAGGTGTCCCAGTAATTTTGGGGAGCAGGGCCTCCTTTTTTTCCACCTTTTAAAGAATGGTGCTCTGCATATGGGAATTATAAAATTTTAGCAGAGAATGAGTTGTGATTGGTGGAGCTTTCTAACATATTGACTACAAATACTCATGTACTTTGAGTTCTTTGACTCATTTTTATATGATCTTTGAAATGCTAAATGTATTCTGAAATGAGGGATGTGAATTTTAAATGAATTAGTTTTAAATGGTCTTTCATATGGCATTTTAGTTGGTTTTCAATTCTCTCAGTTTTCGGATATGAAGGAACATTTTCTTTTGCTCTTTCAGTTGCTTAAAAATTATTTGTTTACATAAACATGAATACACATGCATGCATGTGGGAAAATGATGTGTGTAGTTGCCCCCAGGTTGATCATTTCAGTTTTAGAAGTCATTTATGATAAGTTATGAAACCTGAAATGCTCTGAGTAAATTGTAATTAGAAACAATTAAGAAAGGTCGAGATCTTTTAAATTTTTTTTTCTGAATTCATTTATTACATCGGTTATATGGTCATTTACAGGTAAAGCACTATAAAGTATAATGAACTGGTTATTTTTCAAATCCTGTTGCACAAATGTTCACAAAATGTCGTGGTCTTATACTGCATCAATTAGAAAGAGCTAAGTTTTCAAAAACCTAACTTAAGCAAGAATGTTGAACAGAGGAAATATGTTTTTTATCATTAAATAACCTTAGGCATATGTATATTTTTTCTTCAGACAACCAGCAGAGGAAAACATGGGTTCTCTCCTGAGGAAGAAAACATGAGGTGGGAATAAGTTAATCACTTTACACTGTGTTAAGTTTGAGAAATTTTTTGCTTAAAATTGTTCCCACCATATTCTGGTTTTAAATGGTTATGTTTTATTTTATTATCAATTGTGTGTCCGGAAAGAGTTTGCAGAGATAGAAGACAAAAGTATTCTTGTTGCCAAAGAATCCCAAGGCTGAAGTTTGAAGAACAGAATATGCAACTTTGCAAGGGACTTGGAGACAAGAAAAATCTTGTCAGGTAAGTTGGATGCTAAAATCTTGACTTTACAGATTAAATGTAAATGTTTATTATTTTCTCATCAAAGAAAAAAAGTGAAAATAATTGCAGCATAGAAACTTTCTTTTTTTTATTTTTAAAGTTTTTATTGCAATACGTTTTGGGGTACATTTCTTAAAATACTTCTGGAGGCGGAAAAAAAAAAAAGATGGCATGGTAGGAACAACTCAGGATTGCAGCTCTCAGTGAAGGCATAGATGATGAGTCCAAGTCTCATTTCCAGATGGATCTTTGTTGCCCACAGAATGGGGAAATTCATAGGTGTAGGAGAGACACGGGATGCCAGCACAGTCCTTTCAGCTGGTGTGGCCATTTTGGTCACCGCCACAGCACAGCGGCACTCCACATAAAACAAAACGCAATGGTTTTGGTGCCCTGTTAAACCAGCAATCTGAGATTTGGGAGGACAGATTAGCATGTCCATCTGATTAAATGGGACTTGGACAGTGAGCCAGACCAGGAGATTCCTGGGAAGCAACATTTGAGCTGGCGCAGTGGGTTGCTGCATGGGAAATTACATAGATCCCGGTGCCCTAACAGCAGGCAACTGAAACACACCTGGAAGATGGTCAAACGTTCAACAAAAAAAAAAAAAGAAAAAGAAAAAGGGCTCTGAGGCAGGAAGCCAGGTGATCAGGCTCGGTGGTTCCCACCCCCACAGAAACAAATAAAATGGCAATTTGAAATGCTGGGGGTTAAGAGTTTCACTGTGGGCACAGATGAATACAGGATGGTGCAGCTCGGTGGGGGAGGGACATCCTCCATTACCGAGGCATTCTGCCCCTGCTGAGGTACACTCCCATTCCTTATGCAGCCTTCCATTGCCAAGGCAACCCACCATAACAGAGAGACTCCACCAACAGGGTGGAGACCATGACAGTAGGATGGAGCCCAGGGCAGCAGGGTAGAGTCCATGGCAGCAGGGCAGAGCCCACAGAAAAAAAGTGAACCCCCCATTAGCAGGGCAGAGCCTCAGCAGGCAAACAGTGACTAGAATGCCTCCTAGCTGGGCAGGACAGTGAAACGGATACTTATGAAGAAAGCCCTAAATCCCTGAGACAAAACGTCTGAGAAAAAAAGGAGTTTTATAAGTTCTGCTGCAGCAGACGAAAATGCACCTGCCTACCAGCCCTGAATGAACAACGGAGCTCACAGATCAGCACTAGAGCTCCTATAAAGTACAGACCACCTCCTCAAGCAGCTCCATGACCCCTGTATATCCAAAGAGTCACCTCAAAAAGGACAGATTAGACTGACATTTGGCAGGCATCATTCTGGGACAAAGATAGCAGCAGAAGAAACTGGTAGCATCCATCACAGTTCTGCAGCTACTACAGGTGTGCCCAGAAAGCAGGGCCTGGAGTGGACCTCAGCAGTTGTACAGCAGAGGGGACAGACTGTTAAAAGAAAAACTAAGTAACAGAAATACTTCATCATCAACAATCTGGGCGTCCACTCAGAGACCCAACTGAAAAGTCAGCAACTACTAAAACGACAGGTGGATACATCCAAAAGATGGAAAGAAACTAGCGCAAAATGAAGAAAAACACCCAAAATCAAAAGACCTCTGCTGCTACAAAGGACAAAAATTTTCACCAGCAAGGGAACAAAGCTGGACAGAGAATGAATGTGATGAAATGACAGAATCAGACTTCAGAAGGTGGATAATGAGAAACTTCCATGAGCTAAAATAACATGTTCAAAATAAATGCAAAGAAAGTAAGAATCCTGAAAAAAGATTTGAAAAAAGATTTGAGAAAATGATAACAAGAATGGACAACTTAAAGAGGAATATGTATGAATTGAAGGAATTGAAAAATGCAACACAAAACTACATGAAGCATGCACAAGTTTCAACAGTCAAATTGACCAAGCAGAATGAAGAATATCAGAAGTTGAAGATCAACTCAATGAAATAAAACAAGAAACCAAGATTAGAGAAAAAAGTGCAAAAAGGAATGAACAGTCATCAAGAAATGTGAGACTATGTGAAGAGACCTAACCTACATTTGATAGGTGTACCAGAATGTGACGAAGAAAATGAATTCAAGATGAAAAATACTCTTCAGAATATTATCCAGGAAAATTTTCCCAACCTAGAAAGGCAGGCCAATATTTAAGTCCAGGAAATACAGAGAACACCACAAAGATATTCTGCAAGAAGAGCAACCCCAAGGCACATAATCATCAGACTCACCAGTGCTGAAATGAAAGAGAAAATACTAAGGGCAGCCAGAGAGAAAGGTGAGGTCACCCACAAAGGGAAGCTCATCAGACTCACAGCAGATCTCTCAGCAAAAACTCTACAAGCCAAAAGAGAGTGGGAGCCAATATTCAACATTCTTAAAGAAAAGAACTTTCAATCTAGAATTTCATATCCAGCCAAACTGAGCTTCATAAGTGAAGAAAAAATAAAATCTTCATGAACAAGCAAGTACTCAGAGATTTTGTCACCACTAGGCCTGCTTTACAAGAGCTTCTGAAAGAGGCACTACACATAGAAATAAACAACCAGTACCAGCCATCCTAAAAGCATACCAAATGCTAAAGAGCATCAAGAAAATGAAGAATCTACATGAACCAATGGGCAAAACAGCCAGCTAGCATCAAAATGGCAGTATCAAATTCACACATAACAATATTAACCCTAAATGTAAATGGGCTAAATGCACCAACCAAAAGACACAGACTGGCAAATTGGATAAAAAGGCAAAACCCATCGGTGTGCTGTATCCAGGAAACCCATCTCACATGCAGGGATACACAAAGGCTCAAAATAAAGGAATGGAGGAAGATTTACCAAGCAAATGGAGAGCAAAAAAAAGCAGGAGTTGCAATTCTCGTCTCTGATAAAATAGACTTTAAAGCAACAAAGATCAAAAGAGACAAAGAAGGTCATTGCATAATGGTAAAAGGATCGATACAACAAAAGCTAACAATACTAAATATATATATGAACCCAATGCAGGAGTACTCAGATATATAAGGCAAGTTCTTAATGACTTACAAAGAAACTTAGACTCTCACACAATAATTGTGGGAGCCTTTAACACTCCGCTATCGATATTAGACAGATCAACCTGACAGAAAATTGACAAGGATATCCAGGGCTTGAACTCAGACCTGGAACAAGCAAACCTGATACACATTTACAGGACTCCCCACCCCAAATCCAAAGAATACACATTATTTTCAGCACCACATCACAAGTACTCGAAAACTGACCACATAATTGAAAGTAAAGCACTCCTAAGAAAATGCAAAACAACTGAAATCATAACAAACAGTCTCTCAGACCATAGGGCAATCAAGTTAGAACTCAGAATTCAGAAACTAACTGAAAACCACACAGCGTCATGGAAAATGAACAACTGGTTTTTGAATGTTGATTGGATAAACAATAAAATAAAGGCAGAAATAAAGAAGATTTTCAAAACCAACGAGAACAAAGACAAAACATACAGAATCTCTGGGACACATTTAAAGCAGTCTCCAGAAGAAAATATATAGCAATAAGTGCCCTCATAAGACGAGTGGAGAGATCCAAAATTGACACCGTATCATCAAAATTGAAAGAGCTAGAGGAGCAAGATGAACAAAACTCCAAACCTAGCTGAAAACAAGAAATAACTAAGATCAGAGCAGAACTGAAGGAGATAGAGACACAAAATACCCTTCAAAAATCAATAAATCCAAGAGTTGTTTTTTTAAAAAAAGATCAACAAAATAGACCACTAACCAGACTGATAAAAAAAAAGAGAGAACAACCAAAGAGATGCAATAAAAATGATAAAGAGGATATCACCACATATCCAACATAAATTCAAACAATCATCAAAGAATATTACAAAACACTCTAAGCACATAAACTAGTAAACCTGAAAGAAATGGATAGATTCCTGGACACCTGTGTCCTTTTGGCTTCGGAGGAAGCCAAAACTATAAATGGACCAATAACAAGGTCTGAATTCAAGGCAGCAATTAAGAGCCTACCACACAAAAAAAGCCCAGGTCCAAATGGGTTCACAGCTGAATTCTACCAGACACACAAGGAGGAGCTGGTACCATTTCTTCTGAAACTATTCCAAATAATCCAAAAAGAGGGAATCCTTCCCAAATCATTTTATGAGACCTACATCATCCTGATACCAAACCCTGGCAGAGACTCAACAAGAAAAGAAAACTTCAGGCCAATATTCATGATGAACGTAGATGCAAAAATATTGAATAAAATACTGGTAAACTAATAGCAACAGCACATCGAAAAACTTACCCACCATAATCAAGTAGGATTCATCCCAGAAAGGCAAGGTTGTCTCAACATAGGCAAGTCTATAAACATCATTCACTACATAAACAGAACCAAGAAACAGAAACCACATGATTATCTCAATAATCATTTTTTTATGCAATAAAAAATATACTCCATAGTGGAAGCAGTACCTCAAAAACAGATTTCATCCAATTATTAAGATCCCACACATGGTTATACTCTGGATGTACATGTAAATAACAGTGATAATCTCACACACGGAATTGCTTTTTTCTGGAGAAAAGATGTTGACAACAAACTCTCTTTAGAGGTCAGAAAAGCAGGTTTTTATTTAAATTTTACATTTTTATTGCATTTTAGGTTTTGGGGTACATGTGCAGAACGTGCATAGATACACACATGGCAGTGTGTTTTGGTGCCTTCCTCCTCTTCACCCACACTTGGCATTTCTCTCCAGGCTATTCCTCCCCAGATAGCCCCCCTGCTGTCCCTCCCCCATTCCCCCCAATAGACCCCTGTGTATAGTAGACCCCCTGCCTGTGTCCATGTTTTCTCATTTTTCTCACCCGCCTATGAGTGAGAATATGCGGTATTTCATTTTCTGTTCTTGTGTCAGTTTGCTGAGAATGATGTTCTCGAGATTCATCCATCTCATTACAAAGAACAAAACATTATTATTTTTTATTGCTTCATAATATTCCATGGTGTATATGTGCCACATTTTCCCAGTCCAGTCTATCATCGATGGACATTTGGGTTGGTTCCAGGTCTTTGCTATTGTAAACAGTGCTGCAATGAATATTCGTGTGCATTTGTCCTTATACTAGAAAAATTTATAGTCCTTTGGATATATAAACAGTAAAGAGATTGCTGGGTCAAATGGAATTTCTATTTCTAGGTCCTTGAGGAATCGCCACACTATCTTCCACAATGGTTGAACTAATTTACACTCCCACCAACAGTTTAAGAATGTTCCTATTTCTCCAGGTCCTCTCCAGCATCTGTTGTCTTCAAATGTTTTTGTTTTTTTTTTAATTTTTATTGCATTTTTGGTTATGGGGTACATGTGCAGAACGTGCAAGATAGTTGCATAGGTACACATATGGAAGTGTGTTTTGCTGCCTTCCTCGCATTCACCCACACTTGGCACTTATCCCCAGGCTATCCCTCCCCAGCTCCCCCCGCTGTCCCTCCCCCATTTCCACGAATAGACCCCAGTGTGTAGTAGATTTCCTCCCTCTGTCCATGTGTTCTCATTTTTCTCACCCGCCTATGAGTGAGAATATGCGGTATTTCTTTTTCTGTTCTTGTGTCAGTTTGCTGAAAATGATGTTCTCCAGATTCATCCATGTCCTTACAAAAAACACAAACTCATCATTTTTGATTGCTGCATAATATTAAATGGTGTATATGTGCCACATTTTCCCAGTCCAGTCTATCATCGATGGGCATTTGGGTTGGTTCCAGGTCTTTGCTATTGTAAACAGTGCTGCAATAAACATTCGTGTGCATGTGTCCTTATATTACAATGATTAATAGTCCTTTGGATATATACCCAGTAATGGGACTGCTGGGTCAAATGAAATTTCTATTTCTAGGTCCTTGAGGAATTGCCACACTGTCTTCCACAAAGGTTGAATTAATTTACATTCCCACCAACATTGTAAGAGTGTTCCTATTTCTCCACATCCTCTCCAGCATCTGCTGTCTCCAGATATTTTAATGATCGCCATTCTAACTGGCATGAGATGGTATCACAATGTGGTTTTGATTTGCATCTCTCTAATGACCAGAGATTATGAGCATTTTTTCATGTGTTTGTTGGCCTCATGTATGTCTTCTTTTGTAAAGTGTCTGTTCATATCCTTTGCCCATTTTTGAATCGGCTTATTTGTTTTTTCCTGTAAATCTGTTTGAGTTCTTTGTAAATTCTGGATATAAGCCCTTTGTCAGATGGGTAAACTGCAAAGATTTTTTCCCATTCTGATGGTTGCCGATTCACTCTACTGACTGTTTCTTTTGCTGTGCAGAAGCTGTGGAGTTTGATTAGGTCCCATTTGTCTATTTTGGCTTTTGTTGCCAGTGCTTTTGGTGTTTTGGTCATGAAGTCCTTGCCTACTCCTATGTCCTGAATGGTTTTGCCTAGATTTTCTTCTGGGGTTTTTACAGTGCCAGGGGTTATGTTTAAGTCTTTAATACATCTGGAGTTAATTTTAGTGTAAGGTGTCAGGAAGGTGTTCAGTTTCTGCTTTCTGCACATGGCTAGCCAGTTTCTCCAACACCATTTATTAAAAAGGGAATCTTTTCCCCATTGCTTGGTCTTGTCTGGGTAATCAAAGATTGTATGGTTGTAGATATGTTGATTTGCCTCCGATGCCTCTGTTCTGTTCCATTGGTCTATATCTCTGTTTTGGTACCAGTACCATGCTGTTTTGATTACTGTAGACTTGTAGTATAGTTTGAAGTCTGGTAGTGTGATGCCTCTCGCTGTGTTATTTTTGCTTACAATTGACTTTGCTATGAGGGCTCTCTTTTGTTTTCATATGAAGTTCATGGTGTGTTTTTCCAGTTCTGTGAAGAAATTCAATGGTAGTTTGATGGTGATAGCATTGATTGTGTAATTTTTCTTGGGCAGTATAGCCATTTTCACGATATTGATTCTTCCTAACCACGAACATGGAATGTTTTTCGATCTGTTTGTGTCCTCTCTTATTTCGTTAAGCAGTGGTTTGTAGTTTTCCTTAAAAAAATCCCTTACGTTCCTTGTGAGTTGTATTCCTAGGTATTTTATTTTCTCTGTATCAATTGTGAATGGCAGTTCGTTTCTGATTTGGTTCTCTTTAAGTCTGTTATTGGTGTATAGGAATGCTTGTGATTTTTCCACATTGATTTTATATCCTGAGACTTTGCTGAAGTTGCTTATCAGTTTCAGGAGTTTTTAAGCTGAGGCGATGGGGTCTTCTAAGTACACTATCATGTCATCTGCAAATAGTGACAATTTGGCTTCCACCTTTTCTATTTGAATATCCTTTATTTATTTTTCTTGCCTGATTGGTCTGGCTAGAACTTTCAGTACTATGTTGAATAGGAGTGGTGAGAGAGGGCATCCTTGTCTAGTGCTGGATTTCAAAGGGAATGCTTCCAGTTTTTGCCCATTAAGTATGATATTGGCTGTTTTTTTGTCATAAATAGCTTTTATTACTTTGAGATATATTCCATCAATACCGAGTTTATTGAGTGATTTTAGCATAAATGGCTGTTTAATTTTGTCAAATGCCTTCTCTGCATCAATTGATATAATCATGTGGTTTTTGTATTTGGTTCTCTTTATGTGGTGAATTACATTTATAGACTTGTGTATGTTGTACCAGTCTTGCATCACCCGGATGAATCCTACTTGATTATAATGGATAAGTTTTATAATATGCTCTTGCAATCGGTTTGCCAGTATTTTATTGAAGATTTTTGCATCTATTTTCATCATGAATATTGGCCTGAAGTTTTCTTTTCTTTTTGAGTCTCTGCCTGGTTTTGGTATCAGGATGATATTGCTCTCATAAAATGATTTGGGAAGGGTTCCTTCTTTTTGAATTATTTGGAATAGTTTAAGAAGAAATGGTACCAGATCCTCTTTGTGTGTGTGGTAGAATTTAGCTGTGAACCCATCTGGACCTGGACTTTTTTTGTGTGGTAGGCTCTTAATTGCTGACTCACTTCAGACCTTGCTATTGGTCTATTCATAGTTTCGGCTTTCTCCTTGTTTAGGATTGGGAGGACACAGGTGTCCAGGAATTTATCCATTTCTTCCAGGTTTACTAGTTTATGTGCATAGAGTTGTTTGTAGTATTCCCTGATGATGGTTTGAATTTCTGTGAAATCTGTGGTGATTTCCCCTTTATCATTTTTTATTGCATCTATTTGGTTGTTTTCTCTTTTGTTTTTTATCAGTATGGCTAGATGTCTGTCTATTTTGTTGATCTTTTTGAAAAACCGCCTCTTGGATTTATTGATATTTTGAAGGGTTTTTTGTGTTTCTATCTTTGTTATTTCAGTTCTGCTCTGATCTTTGTTATTTCTTATCTTCTGCTAAGTTTTTAGCTTTTTTGGTCTTGCTTCTCTATCTCTTTCAATTTTAATGATAGGGTGTCAATTTTGGATCTCTCCACTCTTCTCATGTGGGAATTTATTGTTATATATTTTCCTCTACAGGCTGCTTTAAATGTGTCGCAGAGATTCTCGTATGTTGTGTCTTCGTTCTCATTGGTTTTGAAGAACTTCTTTATTTCTGCCTTCATTTCATTGTTTATCCAATCAACACTAAAGAGCCAGTTTTTCAGTTTTAATGAAGCTGTGCGGTTCTGAGTTAGTTTCTGAATTCTGAGTTCTAATTTGATTGTGCTGTGGTCTGAGAGACTGTTTGTTAGGATTTCAGTTGTTTTGCATTTGCTGAGGTGTGCCTTACTTCCAATTATGTGGTCAATTTTAGAGTAGGTGTGATGTGGTGCTGAGAAGAATGTATATTCTGTGGATTTGGGGTGGAGAGTTCTGTAAATGTCTATCAGGTTTACTTGTTTTAGGTCTGTGTTCAAGTCCTGGATATTCTTGTTAATTTTCTGTCTGGTTGATCTGTCTGATATTGACAGTGGAGTGTTAAAGTCTCCCACTATTATTGTGTGGGAGTCTAAGTCTCTTTGTAAGTCATTAAGAACTTGCCTTATATATCTGGGTACTTCTGCATTGGGTCCGTATATATTTAGGATCATTAGCTCTTCTTGTTGTATCGATTCTTTTACCATTGAGTAATGATCTTCTTTGCCTCTTTTGATCTTTGTTGCTTTAAAGTCTATTTTATCAGAGACAATAATTTCAACTCATGCTTTTCTTTGCTCTCCATTTGCTTTTTAAAATCTTCCTCCATTTCTTTATTTTGAGCCTTTGTGTATCCTTGCATGTGAGATGGGTTTCCTGGATACAGCACACGAATGGGTTTTGTTTTTTTATCCAATTTTCCAGTCTGTGTCTTTTGGTTGGTGCACTTAGCCCATTTACATTTAGGGTTAGTATTGTTATGTGTGAATTTGATACTGCCATTTTGATGCTAGCTGGCTGTTTTGCCCATTGGTTCATGTAGATTCTTCATTTTGTTGATTCTCTTTAGCATTTGGTATGCTTTTGGGATGGTTGGTACTGGTTGTTTCTTTCTATGTGTAGTGCCTCTTTCAAGACCTCTTGTAAAGCAGGCCTAGTGGGGACAAAAATCTCTGAGTACTTGCTTGATCACAAAGGGTTTTATTTTTTCTTCACTTATGAAGCTCAGTTTGGCTGGATATGAAATTCTGGGTTGAAAGTTCTTTTCTTTAAGGATGTTGAATATTGGCCCCCACTCTCTTCTGGCTTGTAGAGTCTCTGCTGAGAGATCTGCTGTGAGTCTGATGGGCTTCCCTTTGTGGGTAACCTGATCTTTGTCTCTGGCTGCCCTTAGTATTTTCTCCTTCATTTCAACCCTGTTGAAGTTGATGATTATGTGCCTTGGGGTTGCTCTTCTTGCGGAGTATCTTTGTAGTGTTCTCTGTATTTCCTGGACTTGAGTATTGGCCTGTCTTACTACGTTGGTGAATTTTTTCTGGATAATATCCTGAAGAGTGTTTTCCATCTTGTATTCATTCTCTTCATCACATTCTGGTACACCTATCAAACGTAGGTTGCGTCTCTTCACATAGTCCCACATTTCTTGGAGATTTTGTTCATTTCTTTTTGCTCTTTTTTCTCTAATGTTGGTTTCTGGTTTTATTTCATTGAGTTGATCTTAGACTTCTGATTTTTTTTTCTGCTTGGTGAATTCATCTGTTGAAACTTGTACATGCTTCTTGAAGTTCTTGTGTTGTGTTTTTCAGCTCCTTCAATTCATTCATATTTCTCTCTAAGTTTTCCATTCTTGTTATCATTTCCTCAAATCTTTTTTCAAAATTTTTTTCAAGGCTCTTAGTTTCTTTGCATTGATTTAGAACATGTTCTTTTAGCTCACTGAAATTTCTCATTTTCCACCTTCTGAAGTCTGATTCCATCAGTTCATCACTCTCATTCTTTTTCCAACTTTGTTTCCTTGATCGTGAGGAGTTTTAGTCTTTTGTAGGAGGTGAGGTGTTTTGGTTTCTGGTGTTTTCCTTCTTTTTGTGCTGGTTTCTTCCCATCTTTGTGGATTTTTCCACCTCTCATCTTAGCAGTTGCTGATTTTTCAGTTGAGTCTCTGAGTGGATGCTCATATTATTTATGATGAAGTATTTCTGTTACTTAGTTTTCCTTCTAATGGTCTACCCCCTCTGCTCTATGAGTGCTGAGGTTCACTCCAGGCTCTGCTTGTCTGGGGTACACCTGTAGCAGCTTTGGAACAGTGAGAGATGCTACCAGTTTCTTCTTCTGCTATCTTTGTTTCTGAATAATGCCCGCCAAATATCAGTCTGATTAGTCCTTTTTTGGGGGTGACTCTGAATATATATGGGTCAGGGAGCTTCTTGAGGAATCGGTCTGAACTTTATAGGAGCTCCAGTGCTGAGCTGTGAGCTTCATTGTTCATTCTGCATTGTTGGGCATCTGTGTTTTGGTCTTCTGCATCAGAACTTATAACCCCCCCCTTTTTTTTCTCAGATGCTCTGTCTCAGGGAGTTGGGACTTTCTTTATGAGTATCTGTTGCACTGTCCTGCCCAGCTAGGAGGTAGTCTATTCACTATTTTCCTGCCAAGCTTCTGCCCTGCTAGCATGGGTCTGCCCTGCTGCCCCGGGGCTCCATTTTACTGTGGTGTGCTCCCACCCTGCTGGCAGAGTCTTTCTGTTATGGTGGGTTGCCTCGGAATTGGGAGGCTGTTAGCAGTGGGTGTGTACATCAGTATGAATGGATTGCATCCGTAGTCGTGGACGCACCTCTCCCACCAAGCTGCACTGCCCTGGATTCAGCTGAGCCCACAGCAAAACTCTAAACCCCAAGTGCCTCCAATCGCCACCCTGCTTGTCTCCGTGAGGGTGGGACCTGCCGAGCCTGATCACCTTGCTTTCTGCCTCAGAGTCCATCCTTTCTCTCTCTCTCTTTTTCTCCCCAATTTGAACGGTTGACTCTCTCACTGGCGCCCCAGTAGCCTGCTGATAGGACACTGGGATCCGTGCAATCTCCCATGCCACTGCCCACTGCAGTGGCTCAAATCACATTTCCCAGGAATTTCCTTATCTGGCTTATTGTCCAAGTCCCATTTAATTAGATGGACATGTCAATCTGCCCTTCCAAATCTCAGATTGCTGGTTTAACAGGGCACCCAGACTAGTGAGTTTTGTGCTGGGTGGCACTGTGCTGTGGCACCAGCCAAACTGGCCATGCTAGCCAAAACACTGGCTGCACTGGCATCCCATGTCTTTCCTACACCTGAGCATTTCTCCATTCTGTGGCTAACAAAGGTCCGTCTGAGAATGTGGCTAGGTCTCACCCTCTGTGCCTTCACTGAGAGCTGCAATCCTGAGTTGTTTCTATGGCACCATCTTGGAAATTCCTCCGAGAAGCAGTCTTATGTAAGCAGTTTGTACTATGTTTTATGTCAAAACAATAAATTTTCTAAGCTCTCTTAGCCTATTGTAAATGTTGAAATTTGGGTTAAATCCTTCTTTCTGGGTAAATAAAGAAAGGTGAAAAGATGTTTCAGGAAGATTTTAGTTTTTGTTCTCGTTTCCTTTCTTTGTTTACTCTGGTATTTCATTCTTTTAATCAGTCCTAATGCTAACCAGGAATCTTAGCTGAGGCAGCACATAGGCTCTTCCAAACAGTCTCGAGTAAAGTGATCAAAATTCTGGGTGCAGTGGGAAAGCGAATGGGTGAACAAAAAGCTAATTTAAAAGAGGCATCAGACCCTGAAAGGACAGTGGCACAAAGTTCTTGTGGTTGTTACTGGAACTTTGTTTGGAAACCCATTCTGATTTCTTTAAAAATTGTCTTTTGATAAATCTCAGTCAAATTTATTAAGGGCACATATTAAATATTTCTGAAATAATAAAGATATTGATAGAAGAAAGATATTAGTGTTGTCACGTTTTTACATATTTAGTTCAAAAATTGAATATTTACCTCTAAAATTCTATATTGATTTCAAAAAGAATAAACATATTTTGATAAACCCAATATATTAGCTGTTGTTAGCTTTTTAAATACTTACTTCCAAATCATGTCACCTGTTTTCATTATTGAGAATGCCACATGTTTAATTTCTCAAAGAATGGCATGAAATCTAAAATTTATGAGATTTTTTATACCTAAAGTGAGAAAGATCGAGTAAAAATCATAGTAAAGAAAAAGAAAGTCCCTCAAAAAATCTAAGATAGAGGAAAGAACTTGGCTAGTATGTTTGAGGTAGTTTAGTAGAATGTCTTGGGGGCTATCCTGAAGGTTAATTTTTCAAAAATATGGAGTAACATACTGAGTAGTTCCATGTTCAAGAGATACACACAAAAAATCTTGATGGCAGTATATCTTTTGCAGTATGAAAAAATAACACCCCAGTCGTGAGTCTAACACACTAGTGTAAATGCGTAACAACCAAAATACCAAAAAAAATAACGATTTCTATAATGAAGCAGATTTTAGTTCAAGAAAATTTTGGGGATGCTGAGAATGAAGTTTAGCATGATTATTTGGAAACAATAATTACAAATACAGAGAGCTGGTGATGCTTTTATTAATTATGAAACATACATGAGTATCTGCTCTATCTTACTAATTATTCATGAAATACCAGATTGTCTGAGGTCTTTTTGCTGTAGGACTAACCCTATTAATATTTATCAAGACTAATTTTTGTGTGTGTGTGTGTGTTGGATATGAGTTTGAGTGAGGTATTTTTGCTGTAGAACCTACAGGTCATATCAACATTAAACCAGTTGAATGCCAGGGATTTCACGGAGCTAAGGAGACTGCGGTTGGCTGGGTGCATGTCAGGTGGCAGGTAGCAATCTCGGTGAGGGGGTTGAAGCTTTTTACCTTTTAGAGGCTCATCCTGACTACCGTGGCAGAAATTTCTGAAGGAGCCTTGGACTCTGGAACAGGGCCTCTTCAGATTGCAAATGTGATCTTCTTGTGCTTGGCTTTCTTGGGGTTTCTGAGATGCATTCCCAGACATCTATCTCGGTTTTGGATTCAGCAAACAGAACTTTGGAGACGTCCTCTACACCTGATCGGCCGCCATGGGAAGCCAGTTCCAGCAGTCCCAACGACTGGGTCACACTGGACTTGCAACTTTGTGGTTGTTCCCTTCATGTCCAGACAGTAGTGCTGCAAAGCAGGTATCCCTAAGCTTGGAGATAAAAGCAGGGCCCCTTGGTGGGTTGCCCAGGTCGAAATGTGGCAGTCAGCTCATGGGGCTGAAAAACGTACTGGTGACCCCCAAAGTACCCACTTCCATGTTGGAAGCGCCCTCATTCTCCACAAGACCGGAACAGAAGAGTGGGCTCAAGTCAGGACAGTCAGGGTCTTACGTTGCTCGTGGCATGCAGCCTCCTTCCAGGGCCGGCCCTGCAACCGAATCCACTTTGAACCAGTGCAGCAGAAGCTAGAAAGCGCCAATATAGCGGCTCCCCAGCTGGGACTCGAAAGCACATGCGCAAGCTGCGTGTCACAAGCCCCAGCGCTGAGCAGGGGCTCGCCTCACAGTGACGTCCACGGTTGCCTGGGGAAGGATCTTAGCGGCTTAGCAATGCAGGGGCCCTCCGCACTCTTGAGCAACGGATCCTTTCTACCAGCGATCAATGGCGAATCCTGCGATTTTAGGAATCCAGCAGGCAGAACCAGGCTGAAAAACGATCTGGTGGGGCTTCAGGGAGAACCAAGGCGATCCGCAACTGTTTCCACGATGCTTTAGACCGGCCCAGACAGCGTGAAGGCACCTCTCATTGAAAGCCCTCTGGGCTGGGATTTTCAGGTACGGCCACACAGCCTGCCTCTGGCAGGGATGCTCTATCCCCGAGGGCCTTCCCAGCAGAAAACAGAACCTCGCAACCTCAGGAGGTGCCTGGCAGGGTCTGTTTCCGTGTGACTCTTGGATGTCTCCGTGTGTCTTTCTGCGTGTATTTGAGTGCGTGTATGCGTATATATTTCTGAGTGTGCGCCTCTGTGTGGGTGGGACATGCTGACACAAGTGTGACCAGGGCACTCCAGCGTGGTTTCTCTGTAGTCTGCCTACCTTCTTCTGCCGGTCAGCGTTTGGCTCAGTTTGGGTGCTGCAGCTCCCCACATTCTGTTTTTCTGGTGCCATCCATTGCCTCAGTGTAGTTGGGTCTTGCTCCCTCCTGCAGGTGTCATAATCACCTGCTCATCCGGAGGTGGGTAACTCCTCAAAAAACAAGACTGGTGCAACACAGACACAATCAATTTTGACCAGGAGCCCTTGGTACTGTGGCACATCTAGGGCTGGAGACACCATAGATATCCCATCCTCAGGACGGTTGAAGGGCTCCAGTTGTGTCCTTAAACTTTTGTGTCTTTCCTCTACTGAGGATTCTTGTTTAAAGTTCAATTGTAATTCGTGTGTTGGAGTTACCCTGAATTTCTGTATTTATTGTAGGCACTTATTGGTTGCCACTGAATAGGGTTCCTGATTGACATTTGGAGGAGCAAGTCTCAGAATTGTTCTTTTGAAGTAAGAATTGTAGGTGTTGAGACTGCAATTAAAAGTATTTTTCTTTTTATCATCTAATTTTTCTTCCTAATTACTTTCCTAACAAAATTAAAATACACTGCCATTATCTAGGGAAACAGTTTTATCCTTCTGAAATGATTAATTAGTTGACTCTTGGTTACCTAAGGACAGATTACAAGATATCAGTTAGCCATGATATGAAATAACAGTGGGCTTGCTTTCATAAAAGAATGAAGTGTCAGTCATGTAAGAAAAAAAATTAATGTTTACAGTATAATGTAATTCTGTTTAGAATTTTTTGGTATCTAGTATAGCTTGAAAATGCTCCCAAATTTTAGCTGTCTGAGTAATTTTTGAAAGCAGGGCCTCCTTTTTCTTTCACTCTCGAAGGAGCAGTGGTCTGCATGTGGGAAATACAAAATCTTTGCAGAGAACGTTCTGTGATTGGTGGAGATTTCTAACATATTGGCTGAAAATACTCATGTACTTTGAGTTCTATGACACATTGCTATCTGATCTTTTAAATGGTAAATGTATTTTAAAAGGAAGTATGTGGATTTTAAATGAATTAGCTTTAAATGATCTTTCATAAGACATTTCAGTTGGCTTTACATTCTGTAGGACTTCGGATAAGTGAGAACTTTTCCTTCAGCTCTTCTCAGTTGCCTAGAAGATATTTGTTTCCATTGCCATGGATACCTATACATGCATGTGGAAAAATGTTGTGTTTAGTTGCTGCCAGGTTGAGCATTTCAGATGTAGAAGTCATTTGTGATAAGTTATGAAACCTGAAACGTTCTGAGTAAATCATAATTAGGGACAATGAAGATATATTGAGATAATCTTTTAAAATAAATTTTTATATTTTATGTCTTCCAACAGTTATACGTTTGGTTACAGAAAAAAGTACTATAAAGTATATAAAATTTGTTACTTTTCAAGACCTTTTGCATGAATATTAACAAAACATCGTGGTCCTCTACTGTATAAATTACAAAGAGCTAAGTTTTCAAGGACCTACCTTAAGCAAGAATGCTGAACAGAGGAAATTTAATTTTATCATTAATTAAACGCTTGGTATATGTCTATTTGTTCTCCAGAAAACAAGCGGAGGAAAACATTGCTTCTCTCCTGAGAAAGGAAACATGTGGCTGAAAAAACTTAAGCACTTTACACAGTGTTAAGTTTGAGAAAACTTTTACCTACAATTGGTTATATCATATGCAGGTTTTGATAGGATTTGTTTCATTCCATTATCCCTTGTGTGTCCGGAAAGACCTCCGAGAGAGAAGACAAGGTCAGTCTGTGTTCCAAAAGCAGACAAAGGCAGAAGATTGAAGAATTGAGTATGCAAATTTGCAAGGAACTTGGAGACAAGGAAAATATTCTCAGGTAAGTGGAATGAAAAACCTTGTCCCAAGAAATTAACTGTCCATGCTTATTAATTTCTCATTACAGAAAAATATGTAAAAATAACAGCAGGATAACACCTTTCTTCAAATATACTTTAGTGGAAACAATATTTCAGAAAAAGATTTCATTTCCTTATTGTACTCCAAATCATGGTTAGACTGTGGATGTAGATGTAAATAAGAGTGATAATCTGACACAGGAAATTGCTTTGTTTTGGAAAAAAGATGTTGACAACAGTCTCCCTTTAGAGGTCCAAAAAACAATTTGATCTAAGCACTTTGTACTAAGGTTATGATGTTTTATGTAAAAATAATAAAATTTGTAAGCTCCCCAAGCCTATTGTAAATGTTGAAATTTGGGTTAAATATTTCTCACTGTTGAAATAAAGGAATGTGAAAAGATGACACAGGAAGATGTTAGTTTTTGTTCTGTTTTCCTTTCTTTTCTTCCACTGACACGTTTTTCTTTTAATCCATCCTAACGCTAACCAGGAATCTTAGCAGAAGCAGCACACAGGCTCTTCCCAACAGACTTGAAAGAAAGTGATCAAAAGTCTGGGTGCCATGGGCAAGTGAATGCATGAATAGAAAGCTAGTTTAAAAGAGGCATCAGACACTGAAAGGAGAGTGGATCAAAGGTTCTTGCATTTGTTACAGAGAATTTGTAAGGGATCTCGCTCTGATATTTTAAAAGATCAACAAAATAAACAGACCACTAGCCAGAAAGATAAAAAAGAAGAGAGAGAACAACCAAATAGATGCAATAAAAAACGATAAAGGGGAAATCACCTCAGATTCCACACAAATTCAAATTATCATCAGAGAATACTACAAAAACTTTATGCACATAAACTAGTAAACCAGGAAGAAATGGATAAATTCCTGGACACCTGTGTCCTCCCAAGCCTAAACCACAAGGAAGCCAAAACTATGAATAGACCAATAACAAGGTCTGAAGTCGAGGGAGAAATTAAGAGCCTACCAGACACAAAAAAAGCCCTGGTCCAGATGGGTTCACAGCCGAATTCTACAAGACACACAAAGAGGAGCTGGTACTATTCCTTCTGAAACTATTCCAAATAATCCAAAAAGAGGGAACCCTTCCCAAATCATTTTATGAGATCAACATAATCATGATACCAAAACCCGGCAGAGACTCAACAAGAAAAGAAAACTTCAGGCCAATATCCATGATGAACATAGATGCAAAAATCTTCAATAAAATACTGGCAAACCGATTGCAACAGAACACTAAAAAACTTATCCATCATAATCAAGTAGGATACATCCTGGGCATGCAAGGCTGGTTCAACATATGCAAGTCTATAAACGTCATTCACCACATTAACAAAACCAAAAACAAAAACCACATGATTATCTCAATTGATGCAGAGAAGGAATTTGACAAAATTCAACAGCTTTTTATGCTAAAAACTCTCAATAAACTCAGTATTGATGGAACATATCTCAAAGTAATAAAAGCTTTTTATGACAAACCAAAAGCCAATATCATAATTAATGGGCAAAAACTGGAAGCATTCCCTTTGAAATCCGGCATGAGAAAAGGATGCCCTCCCTCACAACTCCTATTTAACATAGTACTGGAAGTTCTAGCCAGAGCAATCAGGCAAGAAAAGAAATAAAGGGTGTTTGAATAGAAAAGGAGGAAGCCAAATTGTCTCTATTTGCAGACAACATGATGGTATACCTAGAAGACCCCATCACCTCAGCCCAAAAACTCCTGAAACTGATAAGCAACTTCAGCAAAGTCTTAGGATATAAAATCAATGTGCAAAAATCACAAGCATTTCTATACACCAATAACAGACTAAAAGAGAACCAAATCAAGAATGAACTGCCACTCACAATTGCTACAAAGAGAATAAAATACCTAGGAATACAACTTACAAGGAAAGTAAAAGACCTCTTTAAGGAAAACTACAAACTACTGCTCAACGAAATAAGAGAGGACACAAACAGATGGAGAAACATTCCATGTTTATGGTAAGGAAGAATCAATATGGTGAAAATGGCTATACTACCCAAAGTAATTTACAGAATCAACGTTATCCCCGTAAAGCTACCATTGAATTTCCTCACAGAACTGGAAAAAACAATCATGAACTTCATATGGAACAAAAAGAGAGCCCACATAGCCAAGTCAATTCTAAGCAAAAAGAACACAGTGGGAGGCATCACACTACCAGACTTCGAACTATATTACAAGGCTACAGTAATCAAAACAGCACGGTACTGGTATCCAAACAGAGATATAGACCAATGGAAAAAAACAGAGGCATTGGAGGTGAATCAACATATCTACAACTATATTATCTTTGATAAACCAGACAAAAAGAAGCAATGGGAAAAAAATTTCCTGTTTAACAAATGGTGTTGGGAAAACTGGTTAGCCATATGCAGAAAGCAGAAACTGGACCCCTTCCTGACACCTGACACTAAAATTAACTCCAGATGGATTAAAGACTTAAACATAAGACCCAGCACCATAAAAACCCTAGAAGAAAATCTAAGCAAAACCATTCAGGACATAGGAGTAGGCAAGGACTTCATGGCCAAAACACAAAAGCATTGGCAACAAAAGCCAAAATAGACAAATGGGACCTAATCAAACTCCACAGCTTTTGCACGGCAAAAGAAATAGTCACTAGAATCAATCGGCAACCAACAGATTGGGAAAAATCTTTGCAGTTTACCCAACTGACAAAGGGCAAATATCCAGAATTTACAAAGAACTCAAACAGATTTACAGGAAAAAAAAACAAGCATATTCAAAAATGGGCAAAGGACATGAACAGACACTTTACAAAGGAAGACATACATGAGGCCAACAAACACATGAAAAAGTGCACATCATCACTGGTCATTAGAGAGATGCAAATCAAAACCACATTGAGATACCATCTCACACCAGTTAGAATAGCGATCATTAAAAAATCTGGAGACAACAAATGCTGGAGAGGATGTGGAGAAATAGGAACACTCTTACACTGTTGATGGGAGTGTAAATTAGTTCAACCATTGTGGAAGACAGTGTGGCGATTCCTCAAGGACCTAGAAATAGAAATGCCATTTGACCCAGCAATCCCATTACTGGGTATATATCCAAAGGACTATAAATAATTCTACTATAAGGACACATGCACACGAATGTTCATTGTAGCACTGTTTACAATAGCAAAGACCTGGAACCAACCCAAATGCCCATCGATGATAGACTGTACTGGAAAAATGTGGCACATATACACCATGGAATATTATGCAGCAATCAAAAATGACGAGTTTATGTCCTTTGTAAGGACATGGATGAATCAGGAAAACATCATTCTCATCAAACTGACACAAGAACAGAAAAGGAAATACCACATATTCTCACTCATAGGTGGGTGAGAAAAATGAGAACACATGGACACAGGGAAGGGTGTACTACACACTGAGGTCTGTTGGGGGGGAATAGGGGAGGGACAGCGAGGGGAGCTGGGGATGGATAGCCTGGAGAGAAATGCTGAATGTGGGTTAAGGGAAGGAAGGCAGAAAAACTCACTGCCATGTGTGTACCTATGCAACTATCTTGCACGTTCTGCACATGTACCCCAAAACCTATAATGCAATAAAAATTTAAAAAATTTAAAAAAAATCCCTGTCAAATTTATTGATGACAAACATATCAAATATTTCTGAAATAATAAATATATTGATAAAACAAAAGTCTTAGTGTTTTCAGGTTTCTGAATTTGTACTTCAAAAATTAAATTCTTGCCTCCAAAATTCTATATTGATTTCAAAATGAATAAACATATTTTGGTAAATCAAATATATTACTTCTTGCTATGTTTTTAAATATTTACTTCCAAATCATGTCATCTGTTTTCATTATGAATAATATCATTTGTCTGAATTTCTCAAAGAATTGCATGAAATCTCAAATTTTCTGAGCGTTTTCATACGACAAGTGAGGAGGATCGAATAAACATAATAGTAGACAAAGAGAAAGTCCTTCAACAAATCTAAGAAAAAGGAAGGAACTTGGCTAATATGTTTGAGGTAGTATATGAAGAATGTCTTTTAGACTATTTTCAAGGTTAAGTTTCCAAAAATATAGAGTAACATGCTGAGTAGTTCCATGTTCAAAAGATACACACGAATAATTCAAGTGGCAGTATATACTTTGTAGTCTGGGAAAAATGACACCCGAATCATGAGACTAATATACTAGTGTAAATGATGCAACAAAAATACCAAAAAAAAAATAATAATAATGATTTCTATAATGAAGAAGAATTTAATTCAAGAAAATTTTCGGGAGGTTGAGGATGGTTAATTGGGATCAGTAATTACAAACAAAGAGAGCTGGTGATGCTTTTATTAATTATAAAATATACATGAGTATCTGCTGTATCTTACTAATTTCCCATGAAATACCAGATTGACTGAGTTCTTCTTGCTTTACGACTAAACCTATTAGTATTAATCAAGAGTAATTTGTGTGCATCTGAGATTGTGTGTGTGAGAGTGTGTGTGTGTGTGTGTGTGTGTTTGATATGAGTTTGATTGTAGTATTTTTTCTGTGGGGCGTACAGGTCATATCAACATTGAACCTATTGAATGCCAGGGATTTCACGGAGCTAAGGAGACTGCAGTCAGCTGGGTGCATGACAGGTGGCGGGTAATGATCTCGGTGAGGTTGTTGAGACGGTTTGTCCTTCAGCAGGATCCTCCTGACTCCTCTGGCAGAAATTCCTGGAGGAGGCTTGGACTTAGGCACTTGTCCTCTTCAGATTGCATATGTAATGTTCTCGTGCTTGGCTTTCCTGGGGGTTCTCAGCGGCATTCCCGGACATCTGTCTCGGGAATTCTGTGTGGATTCACCACACAGAACTTTGGAGATGTCCTCTACACCTAATCAGCCACCATGGGAAGCCAGTTCCTGGTGTCGCCACCTCTGGGACACACTTGGCTTGCCTCTTTGTGGTTGTTCCCTTCATGTCCAGACAGTAATGCTGCGAAGCAGGTATCCCTGGGCTTGGAGATCAAGGCTGGGCCCCTTGGTGGGTTGCCCAGGTCGAAATGTGCCAGTCACCTCATGGGGCTGGGAAACGTACTGGTAACCCGCAGAGTGCCCACTTCCAGGTTGAAAGCGCCATCATTCTTCAAAAGAACGGAACAGAAGAGTGGGCTCAAAGACGTACTAAAGTCAGGACTGTCAGGGTTTTACATTGCTCGTGGCACACAGCCTATTTCCGGGGTCGCCCCTGCAACCGAGTCCACCTTGGACTTCTGAGGCAGCAGCTGGAAAGCAGATACTGCAGTTCCCCAGCTGGGCACCCGAAAGCGCATGCGCAAGCCGCCTGTCACAAGCCCTAGCCCTGAGCCGGGGCTCGCATCACAGTGAAAGCCACAGTTGTCTGGAGAGCGATCTCAGCGGCTTAGCCATGCAGCGGCCCTCCGTGGCAGTGCCTAACGGTTGGGTAACCGACCCTTTCTCCCCGCGATCATCACCAAGTCCTCCGATTTTAGGAATCCCGCAGGCCGAACGAGGCCGACAAACAATCTGGTGGGGCTTCAGGTCCAAGGCGATCCGCAACTATTTCCGCGATGATTCACACTGGCCCAGACAGCGTCTAGGCGCCCCTCATTGAAAGCCCTCCCGGCTGGCATTTTCAGATAGGCCAAAGGGCCTTCCTCTGGTGGGGCTGCTCTGTCCCCGAGGCCTCCCGGACAGAGAACAGAACCCCGCAGCCTCAGGAGCTGCCTGGCAGGGTGTGTTTCCGTGCAACTCCTGGATGTCTCCGTGTGTCTTTCTGCATGGATGTGAGTGTGTGAATGCATATATATTTCCAGGTGTGTCGAGTGTGTGCGTGTATGTGTTGGTGGGACAAGCTGACACGAGTGTGGCCAGTGCACTCCAGAATGGTTTCTCAGTATTCCGCCTACCTTCTGCTGCCGGTCAGCGTTTGGCTCAGTTTGGAGGCTGCAGCTCCCCGCATTCTGTTTTCCTGGTGCTTTCCAATGCCTCAGTGAAGTGGTGTCTGGCCTCCACCTGCAGGTGTCATAATCACCTGCTCATCCGGAGGCGGGCAACTCCCCGAAAAACAAGACTAGTGTAACACAGACACAATCAATTGTCTCCAGGTGCCCTTGGTACTGTGGCACATATCGGGCTGGAGGGACCCTAGCTATCCCACCCTCAGGACCCTTGAAGGGCTCCAGTTGTGTCCTGAAACTTGTGTGTCTTTCCTCTACTTAGGATTCTTGTTTAAAGATCGATTGTAATTAGTGTGTTGGAGTGAGCCTGGATTTCTGTGTGTCTTGTAAGCACTTATTGGATGCCACTGAATAGGGTTCCTGACTGACATTTGGAGGAGCAAGTCTCAGAATTGTTCTTTTGAAGAAAGAACTGTAGGTGTTGACTCTGCAATTAAAAGTCTTTTATTTTTATCATCTTAATTTTTCTTCCTAAATACTTTCCTAATAAAATTAAAACACACTGCCAGCATCTAGAAAAATAGATTTACCATTTTTGCACGACAAATTTAGTTGACTCTTGGTTACCTAAGTACAGATTACAAGATATGACTTAGGCATGGTATGAAATAACAGCGTGCTTGGTATCATAAAAGATTGAAGTGTCAGTCACTTCCACTCTCTAAAAAGCAGCGGTCTGCATATGGGAAATATAAATTTTTTGCAGGGAATATGCTGTTCTTCTGATAACTAGCGGAGGAAAACATTGCTTCTCTCCTGAGGAAGGAAACATGTGGTTGGAATAACTTATGCGCTTTACACAGTGTTTAGTTTGAGAAAATTTTTTCCTACAATTGCTTACATCGTATGCAGGTTTTCACTGGTTTGGTTTCATTCTATTATCACATGTGTTTCTAGAGAGACCTCCAAGAGACAGACGACAAAGAGAGTCTGTGTTGCAAAAGAAGCTCAAGGCTGAAGATTGAAGAACTGAATATGCAAATTTGCAAGGAACTTGGAGACAAGGAAAACCTTGTCAGGTAAGTTGGATGTGAAACCTTGTTGCTAGAAAATAACTGTCCATGCTTATTCTGTTCCCATCACAGAAAAAGATATAAAAATCATAGCAGAATAAGACCTTTCTTAAAATATCCTTTAGTGGAAACAGTATTTCAGCAACAGACTTCATCCCTTTATTAAGCTTTCACGAATGGTTAGACTGTGGATGTAGATGTAAATAAGAGTGATAATCTGACACAGGGAATTGCTACGTTCTGGAGAAGAGGTGTTGACAACAGTCTCCCTTTAGAGGTCAAAAAAACAATTTGATCTAAGCACTTTGTACAAAGGTTATGATGTTTTATGTCAAAACAAAAAAAAATTTGTAAGCTCCCCAAGCCCATATTAAATGTTGAGATTTGACTTAAATACTTCTCTCTGGTGAAATAAAAAAGTGTGAAAAGATGGCCCAGGACGATTTTAGTTTATGCTCTGGTTTCCTTTTCTTCCTTCCACTGGCACTTTTTCTTTTAATCAGTCCTAACCCTAACCAGGAATCTTAGCTGAAGCAGCACATAGGCTCCTGCCAACAGTCTTGAAAGAAAGTGATCAAACCTCTGGGTGCGGGTGGCAAGTGAATGCGTGAACAGAAAGCTAATTTAAAAAAGGCACAAGACCCTGAAAGGAGAGTAGCTCAAAGGTTCTTGTATTTGTTACAGAGAATTTGTAAGGGACCTTGCTCTGATATTTTAAAAATTTGTTTCTTGGTAAATCCCTGTCAAATTTATTGAGGACAATCTTATTAAATATTTCAGAAATAATAAATATATTGATAAAACAAAAGGCTCAGTGTTGCCAGGGTTTTGAATCTGTATTTCAAAAATTAAATTTTTACCTCCAAAATTCTATATTGATTTCAAAAAGAATAGACATATTTTAGTAAAACAAATATATTATTTCTTGCTATGTTTTTAAATATTTACATCCAAATCATGTCATCTGTTTTTATTTTTAATAATGTCATTTGTCTTAATTTCTCAAAGATTGGCATGAAATCTAAATTCTCTGAAAGTTTTCATACCACCAGTGAGGAAGATCTGGTAAAAATAATAGTAGAGAAAGAGAAAGTCCATCAACAAATCTAAGAAAGAGGAAAGAAATTGGCTAATATGTTTGCTGTAGTATATGAAGAATGTCTTGGGGGCTATTCTAAGGGTTACGTTTCCAAAATTATGGAGTAACGTACTGAGTATTTCCATGTTCAAGAGATACACAGGAATAATTTGGGTGGCAGCATATATTTTGTAGTATGGGAAAAATGAAACACAAATCTTCAGTTTAATACACAAGTGTAAACGACACAACAAAAATGCGCAAAACAATAATGATTTCCATAATGAAGAAGACTTTAATTCAAGAAAATTTGGGGGAGGGTGAGGATGCAGTTGAGGATGATTAATTGCAAACAGTAATTATAAACACAGAGAGCTGGTGATGCTATTATTAATTATGAAGCATACATGAGTATCTGCTGTGTCTTATTAATTTTCCATGAAATACCAGATTGACTTAGGTCTTTTTGCTTTAGGAAAAAACCTATTAGTATTTACCAAGACTAATTTCTGTGCATTTGTCTCTCTCTCTCTGTGTGTGTGTGTGTGTGTGTGTGTGTGTGTGTGTGTGTGTGTGTGTGTCTGATACGGGTTTGATTGAGTTTTTTCTTTCTGTGGGACGACAGGAGATATCAACATTGAACCTGCTGAATGCCAAAAATTTCACGGAGCTAAGGAGACTGCGGTTGGCTGGGTGCATGCCAGGTGGCGGGTACTGATCTCGGTGAGGTGGTTGGGGCGGTTTGCCCTTTGGCAGGCTCCTGCTGACTCCTCGGGCAGAAATTTCTGAAGGAGCCTTAAACTTTGGCACAGGACCTCTTCAGACTGTAAATGTGATCTTTTTGTGCTTGGCTATTTTAGGGGTTCTCAGTGGCATTCCCGGACATCTGTCTCGGTTGTGGATTCACCACACAGAACTTTTAGGCATCCTCTACACCTGATCCGTCGACATGGGAAGCCAATTCCTGGTGTCGCCTCCTCTGGGACACACTGGGCTTGCCTCTTTGTGGTTGTTCCCTTCATGTGCAGACAGTAGTGCTGCGATGCAGATATCCCTGGGCTTGGAGATCAAGGCAGGGCCCCTTAGTGGGTTGCCCAGGTTGACATGTGGCAGTCAGATCATGGAGCTAGGAAACCTACTGGTGACCCCCAGAGTGCCTGCTTCCAGGTCAGAAGCGCCGTCATTCTCCACAAGTCCGGAACAGAAGAGTGGGCTCAGAGAACGACTGAAGTCAGGACTGTCAGGGTCCTACATTGCTCATGGCACGCAGCCTCCTTCCGGGACCGCCCCTGCAACGGAATCCACCTTGGACCTCTGTGGCAGCGGCTGGAAAGCGATGATATTGTGGCTCCTCAGCGGGGCACGTGAACGCGCATGTGCAAGCCGCCTGTCACAAGCCCTAGCGCTGAGCATGGGCTCGTGTCACAGTGATAGCCATGATTGCCTGGGGAACGATCTCAGTGGCTTCACAATGCAGGAGCCCTCCGGGGTAACCAACCCTTTCTCTCCGCGATCATCACCGAGTCCTCTGATTTTAGGAATTTGGCAGACAGAACCAGGCCGACAAACAATCTGGTGGGGCTTCAGGGAGGTCCAAGGCGATCCGCAACTATTTCCATGATGCTTCAGACCGTCCCAGACAGCGTGAAGGCGCCTCTTGTTGAAAGCCCTCCCGGCTGGCATTTTCAGGTAGGGCCACAGGGCCTGCCTCCAGCAGGGCTGCTTTGTCCCTGAGGGCCTCCGGGACAGAGAACAGAACCCCACAGCCTCAGGAGCTGCGTGGCAGGGTGTGTTTCTGTGCGACTCTTGGATGTCTCCGTGTGTCTTTCTGCATGGATGTGAGTGTGTTTATGCATATATATTTCCGAGTGTGTTGACTAGTGTGTGCGCATGTGTGTGGATGGGACTTGCTGACACGAGTTTGGCCAGTGCCTCCAGCATGGTTTCTCTGTATTCTGCCTACCTTCTGCTGCCGGTCAGTGTTTGGCTCAGTTTGCAGGCTGCAGCTCCCCGCATTCTGTTTTCCTGGTGCTTTCCAATGCCTCAGTGTAGTGGTGTCTGGCCCCCACCTGCAGGTGTCATAATCACCTGCTCATCCGGAGGCGGGCAACTCTCCGAAAAACAAGACGGGTGTAACACAGACACAATCAATTGTCTCCAGGCGCCCTTGGTTCTGTGGCACATCTAAGGCTGGAGGGACCCTAGCTATCCCATCCTCAGGACCCTTGAAGGGCTCCAGTTGTTTCCTGAAACTTGTGTGTCTTTCCTCTACTTAGGATTCTTGTTTAAAGATCGATTGTAATTCATGTGTTGGAGTGAGCCTGAATTTCTGTGTGTCTTGTTAGCACTTATTGGATGCCACTGAATAGGGTTTCTGAATGACATTTGGAGCAGCAAGTCTCAGAATATTT
Organism: Saguinus oedipus; assembly: GCA_031835075.1. NCBI lineage: Eukaryota > Metazoa > Chordata > Mammalia > Primates > Cebidae > Saguinus > Saguinus oedipus. The sequence goes on from CM063171.1 coordinate 25,831,553, forward strand.
CTTTTGAAGGAAGAATTGTAGATTTTGAGTCTGCAATTAAAACTTTTTTCTTGGAGTCAGACTCGCAATATGGCATCATAAAAGCTACTCAGGATTGCAGCTCTCAGTGAAGGCACAGAGGGTGAGTCCTAGCCGCATTCTCGGATGGACCATTTTTGCCCACAGAACATTGAAAGTCCCAGGTGTGAGAGAGACACGGGACGCTAGTACAGCCGGCTAGCACAGCCGGCACGCAAGGCTGCTTCGGCCGCAGAGGGACCCGACACGAAACTCACTGGTCTGGGTGCCCTGTTAAACCAGCAATCTGAAATTTGGAAGGAAAGATTGGCATGTCCATCTGATTGAACAAGACTTGGACAATGAGCCTGACCAGGAGAAGCGTGATCTGAGCCAGTGCAGTGGGCAGCAGCCCGGGAGATCACACGGATCCCAGTGCCCTAACAGCAGGCTACCGGGGAGCCAGTGAGAGATTCGACCTTTCAGCTTGGGAAGAGGAAAAGAGAGAGAGAGAGGACGGACTCTGAGGCAGGGAGCTGGGTGATTGGGCTTGGTGCATCCCACCCTGACTGGGACAAGCAGGGCGGTGATTGGGGGTGCTCCAGGCTGAGAGTTTTGCTGCTGGCATCTAGGACGGTGCAGCCTGGTGAAGGAGGGGTATCCTCCACTACCAATGCAATCCACTCCTACTAAAGTACCGCCCAGGGCTGACACAGCCTGCCGTTGCCATGGCAACCTGCCATAACAGAGAGACTCTGCCAGGAGGGGGGAGTGCTCCACAGCACAATTGAGCCCAGCAGCAACACTGCAGACAAGAGCTAGCAGGGCAGAACCCCAGCAGACAAATAGTGAATAGACTGCCTCCTAGTAAAGCAGTACAGTGCAACAGATACTCATAAAGAAAGCCCCAACTCCCTGAGACAGAGCATCTAAGGGGGAAAAAAAGGGTGGTGTTTTATCACTTCTGTTGCAGCAGACATAAACAACCTCCCAACAACTCTGAATGAACAATGGAGCTCACAGCTGAGCACTGGAGCTCCTATAAAGCACAGACCATCTCCTCAAGCAGCTCCCTGACTCCTGTATATACAAAGAGTCACCCCAAAAAAAGGACTAATCAGACTGACATTTGGCGGGCATCATTCTGGAAAAAAAGGCAGCAGAAGAAGAAACTGGTATCATCCCTTACTGTTCCACAGCAGCTACAGGTATATCCCAGACAAGGAGGGCCTGGAGTGCAACTCAGCACTCATACAGCAGAGGGGCTAGACCATTAGTAGGAAAACTAAGTAACAGAAATACTTCATTATCAACAATCTCAGCATCCACACAGAGACCCAATTGAAAAATCAGCAACTATTAAGACGACAGGCAGATAAATCCATAAAGATGGGAAGAATCCAGCGAAAAAAGGAGAAAAACATCCAAAATCAAAACACGTCACCTCCTACAAAGGACCAAAACTCCTCACAAGCAAGGGAACAAAGCTGGATGGAGAATGAGTGTGACGAAAAGATGGAATCAGACTTCAGAAAGTGGATAACGAGAAACTTCAGTGAGATAAAAGAACATGTTCTAAATCAGTGCAAAGAAACTAAGAACCTTGAAAAAAGACTTGAATAAAGATTTGAGGAATTGATAACAAGAATGAACAACTTAGAGAGGAATATGAATGAATTGAAGGAACTGAAAAACACCACACGAGAACTTCAAGAAGCATGCACAAGTTTCAACAGCCGAAATGACCAAGCAGAAAAAAGAATATCAGAAGTCGAAGATCAACTCAAAGAAATAAAATGAGAAACCAAGATCAAAGAAAAAAGCGCAAAAAGAAATGAACAAAATCTCCAAGAAATGTGGGACTAAGTGAAAAGACCCAACCTACGTTTGATAGGTGTAACAGAATGTGATGAAGAGAATGAATCCAAGCTGGAAAACACTCTTCAGAATATTATCTAGGAAAATTTCCCCAACCTAGCAAGACAGGTCAATACTCAACTCCAGGAAATACAGAGCATGCCACAAAGATACTGTGCAAGAAGAGCAACCCCAAGGCACATAATCATCAGATTCACCAGGATTGAAATGAAGAAGAAAATACTAAGGGCAGCCAGAGAGAATGGTCGGGTCACCAACAAAGGGAAGCCCATCAGACTCACAGCAGATCTCTCAGCATAGACTCTACAAGCCAGAAGAGAGTGGGGGCCAATATTCAACATCCTTAAAGAAAAGAACTTTCAACCCCGAATTTCATATCCAGCCAAACTGAGCTTCAAAAGTGAAGGAAAAATAAAATCCTTCATGAACAAGCAAGTACTCAGAGATTCTGTCACCACTAGGCCCACTTTACAAGAGCTCTTGAAAGAGGCACTACACATAGAAAGAAACAACCAGTACCAGCCATCCCAAAAGCATACCAAATGCTAAAGAGCATCAACAAAATGAAGAATCTACATGAACCAATGGGCAAAACAGCCAGCTAGCATCAAAATGGCAGTATCAAATTCACACATAACAATATTGACCCTAAATGTAAATGGGCTAAATGCACCAGTCGAAAGACACAGACTGGCAAATTGGATAAAAAAACAAAACCCATTGGTGCGTTGTATCCAGAAAACACACCTCACATGCAAGGATACACAAAGGCTCAAAATAAAGGGATGGAGGAAGATTTACCAAGCAAATGGAGAGCAAAAAAAAGCAGGAGTTGCCATTCTCATCTTTGATAAAATAGACTTTAAAGCAACAAAGATCAAAAGGGACAAAGAAGGTCATTACATAATGGTAAAAGGATCGATACAACAAGAAGAGCTAACGATTCTAAATATATATGGACCCAATGAAGGAGCACCCAGATATATAAGGCAAGTTCTTAATGACTTACAAAGAGACTTAGACTCCCACACAATGATAGTGGGACACTTTAACACTCCACTGTCAATATCAGACAGATCAACCAGACAGAAAACAAGGATATCCAGGACTTGAACTCAGACCTGGAAGAAGCAAACCTGATAGACATTTAAAGAACTCTTTACCAAAAATCCACAGTATATATATTCTTCTCAGCAGCACATCACACCTACTCCAAAATTGACCACATAATTGGAAGTAAAGCACTCCTCAGAAAATGCAAAACAACTGAATTATAACAAACAGTCTCTCAGACCATAGTGCAATCAAGTTGGAACTCAGAATTCAGAAACTAACTTAGATCCGCACACCTTCATGGAAACTGAACAACTGGCTCTTGAATGTTGATTGGATAAACATAGAAATGAAGGCAGAAATAAAGAAGTTCTTTGAAACCAACGAGAATGAAGACACAACCTGCCAGAATCTCTGGGAAACATTTAAAGCAGTCTAGAGGAAAATATACAGCAATAAGTGCCCACATGAGAAGAGTGGATAGATCCAAAATTGACACCCTATTATCAAAATTGAACGAGGTAGAGGAGCAAGATCAAAAAAGCTCAAAACCTAGGCGAAGAAAAGAGCAGAAGTGAAGGAGATAGAAACACTGAAAAACCTTCAAAAAATCAGTAAATCCAAGAACTGGTTTTTCTAAAAGATGAACAAAATAGACAGACCACTAGCCAGACTGATAAAAAGAAAAGAGAGAACAACCAAATAGATGCAATAAAAAATGATAATGGGGAAATCACCACAGATTCCAAAGAAATTCAAACCATCATCAGAGAATACTACAAACAACTCTATGCACATAAACTAGTAAACCAGGAAGAAATGGATAAATTCCGGGATGCCTGTGTCCTCCCAAGCTTCAACCAAGATGAAGATGAAACTATGAATAGAACAATAACAAGGTCTGAAGTTGAGACAGCAATTAAGAGCCTGCCACACAAAAAAATCCCAGGTCCAGATGGGTTAACAGCTGAATTCTTCCAGACACACAAAGAGGATCTGGTACTATTCATTATGAAACTATTCCAAATAATCCAAAAAGAGGGAACCCTTCCCAGATCATTTTATGAGACCAACATCATCCTGATACCAAAACCTGACAAAGACTCAACAAGAAAAGAAACTTCAAGCCAATATCCATGATGAACATACATGCAAAAATCTTCAATAAAATACTGGCAAAACGATTGCAACAGCACATTAAAAAACTTATTCATCATGATCAACTAGGATTCATTCCAGGGATGCAAGGCTGTTTTAACATACACAAGTCTATAAATGTAATTCACCACATAAACAGAAGCAAAAACAAAAACCACATGATTATCTCAATTGATGCAGAGAAGGCATTTGACAAAATTCAACAGCCCTTTATGCTAAAAACCCTCAATAAACGTGGTATTGATGGAACATATCTCAAAGTAATAAAAGTTATTTATGACAAACCAACAGCCAATATCATACTGAATGGGCAAAAACGGGAAGCATTCCCTTTGAAATCCGGCACTAGACAAGGATGCCCTCTCTCACCACTTCTATTCAACATATTACTGGAAGTTCAAGCCAGATCAATCAGGCAAGAAAAAGAAATAAAGTGTATTCAAATAGGAAAGGTGAAAGCCAAATTGTCTCTATTTGAAGACGACATGATAGTATACCTAGAAGACCCCATTATCTCAGCCCAAAAGCTCCTGAAACTGATAGGCAACTTCAGCAAAGTCTCAGGATATAAAATCAATGTGCAAAAATCACAAGCATTCCTATACACCAATAACAGACTTAAAGAGAACCAAATCAAGAAAAAACTGCCATTCACAATTGCAACAAAGAAAATAAATTACCTAGGAATACAACTCACAAGGAACGTAAGGGACCACTTTAAGGAAAACTACAATCCAATGCTCAACAAAATAATAGAGGAAACAAAAAGATGGAGAAACATTCCATGTTCGTGGTTAGGAAGAATCAATATCGTGAAAATTGCTATATTGCCAGAAGTAATTTACACAATCAATGCTATCTCTATCAAACTACCATTGAATTTCTTCACAGAACTGGAAAAAACCACCATGAATTTCATATGGAACCAAAAAAGAGCCCCCATAGCCAAGTAAATTCTAAGCAAAAAGAACACAGCAGGAGGCATCACACTACCAGACTTCAAACGATACTAAAAGGCTACAGTAATCAAAACAGCATGGTACTGGTACCAAAACAGAGATATAGGCCAATGGAACAGAACAGAGGCATTGGAGGCAAATCAACATATCTACAACCATATAATCTTTGATAAACCAGACAAAAACAAGCAATGGGGAAAGAATTCCCTATTTAATAAATGGTGTTGGGAAAACTGGCTAGCCATGTGCAGAAAGCAGAAACTGGACCCCTTCCTGACACCTGACACTAAAATTAACTCCAGATGGATTAAAGACTTAAACGTAAAACCCGACACCATAACAACCCTAGAAGAAAATCTAGGCAAAACCATTCAGGACATAGGAGTAGGCAAGGACTTCATGTCCAAAACACTAAAAGCATTGGCAACAAAAGCCAAAATAGACAAATGGTACCTAATCAAACTCCACAGCTTCTTCACGGCAAAAGAAACAGTCACTAGATTGAATCAGCAACCATCAGAATGGAAAAAAATCTTTGCAGTTTACACATCTGCCAAAGGGCTGATATCCAGAATTTACAAAGAACTCAAACAGATTTACAGGTAAAAAACAAACAAGCCCATTCAATAATGGGCAAAGGATATGAACAGACACTACAAAAGAAGACATATATGAGACCAACAAACATATGAAAAAATCCTCATCATCACTGGCCATTAGAGAGATGCAAATCAAAACCACATTGAGATACGATCTCACGCCAGTTAGAATGGCAATCATTAAAAAATCTGGAGACAGCAAATGCTGGAGAGGATGTGGAGAAATTGGAACATTATTACACTGTTGGTGGGAGTGTAAATTAGTTCAACCATTGTGGAATACAGTGTGGTGATTCCTCCAGGACCTACAAATAGGAATTCCATTTGACCAAGCAATCCCATTACTGGGTATATATCCAAAGGACTATAAATCGTTCCACTATAAGGACACATGCACACGAATGTTCATTGCAGCACTGTTTACAATAGCAAAGAACTGGAACCAACCCAAATGCCCAACGATGATAGATTGGATTGGGAAAATGTGGCACATATACACCATGGAATATTATGAAGCAATAAAAAACAATAATGTTTTGTTCTTTGTAATGAGATGGATGAATCTGTAGTACATCATTCTCAGCAAACTGACACAAGAACAGAAAAAGAAATACCGCATATACTCACTCATAGGTGGGTGAGAAAAATGAGAAAACATGGACACAGAGAGGGGGTCTATTACACACTGGGGTCTATTGGGGGGAAAGGGGGAGGGACAGCTGGGGAGGTCTAGGGACGGATAGCCTGGGGATGAATGCCAAGTGTGGGTGAAGGGTAGGAAGGCAGCAAAACACACTGCCATGTATGTCCCTGTGAAATTAATTGCACATTCTGCACATCTACCCCAAAACCTATAATGCAATAAAAATTTAAAAAAATAAAATAAAAAAAGTCTTTTCTTTTTATCATCTTAATTTTTATTCCTATTTACTTTACTAGTAAAATTAAAACACACTGCCTGCATCTAGTAAAACACATTTACCGTTTTTGCATGACTAATTTAGTTGATTCTTGGTTACCTACGTACAGATTACAAGATATGACTTAGCCATGGTATGAAATAACAGCGTGCTTGGTATCATAAAGGACTGAAGTGTCAGTCAGGTAAGAAAAAAATAATGTTTAAAGTGTAATGTAATTCTGTTTAGAATGATTTGGTATCTAGTCTAGCTTGAAAATGCTCCCAAATTTCAGCTGTCAGAGTGATTTTTGAAAGCAGGGCCTCCTTTTTCTTCCACTCTCTAAAGAGCAGCGGTCTGCATATGGGAAATAGAAAATCTTTGCAGAGAATGTGCTGTTCTTCCGATAACTAGCGGAGGAAAACATTGCTTCTCTCCTGAGGAAGGAAACATGTGGTTGGAATAACTTACACGCTTTATACAGTGTTAAGTTTGAGAAAATTTTTTCCTACAATTGCTTACATCATATGCAGGTTTTCATTGGTTTTGTTTCATTCTATTATCCCTTGTGTTTCTGGAGAGACCTCCAAGACACAGACGACAAAGACAGTCTGTGTTGCAAAAGAAGCCCAAGGCTGAAGATTGAATAACTGAATATGCAAATTTGCAAGGAACTTAGAGACTAGGAAAATCTTCTTAGGTAAGTTGGATGCGAAACCATGTCCCTAGGGAATAACTGTCCATGCTTATTATGTTCCAATCACAGAAAAAGATGTAAAAATAATAGCAGGATAAGACGTTTCTTAAAATATCCTTTAAGTGGAAACAGTTATTCAGAAACAGATTTCATCCCTTTATTAAGCTCCCACGAATGGTTAGACTGTGGATGTAGATGTAAATAAGAGTGATAATCTGACACACGGAATTGCTTTGTTCTGGAGAAGAGATGTTGACAACAGGCTCCCTTTAGAGGTCACAAAACAATTTGATCTAAGCACTTTGTACTAAGGTTATGATGTTTTATGTCAAAACAAAAAAATTTGAAAGCTCCCGAAGCCCATATTAAATGTTGAGATTTGGCTTAAATACTTCTCTGTGGTAAGATAAAGGAGTGTGAAAAGATGGCCCAGGAAGATTTTAGCTTTTGTTCTGGTTTCCTTTCTTTCCTTCCACTGGCACTTTTTCTTATAATCAGTCCTAACACTAACCAGGAATCTTATCTGAAGCAGCACATCGGCTCTTCCCAACAGTCTTGAAAGAAAGTGATCAAGCCTCTGGGTGTGGGCGGCAAGTGAATGCGTGAACAGAAAGCTAATTTAAAGGAGGCATAAGACCCTGAAAGGAGAGTGGCTCAAAGGTTCTTGCATTTGTTACAGAGAATTTGTAAGGGACCTCACTCTGATATTTTAAAAATTTGTTTCTTGGTAAATCCCTGTCAAATTTATTGAGGACAAACTTATAAAATATTTCAGAAATAATAAATATATGGGGGATAGCCTGGGGATGAATACCAAGTGTGGGTGAAGGGGAGGAAAGCAGCAAAGCACACTGCCATGTGTGTACCTATGCAACTATCTTGCTCGTTCTGCACATGTACCCCCAAACCTATAATGCAATAAAAAAAAAAAAAAAAAAATATATTGATAAAACAAAAGGCTTAGTGTTGCCAGGGTTTTGAATCTGTATTTCAAAAATTAAATTTTTACCTCCAAAATTCTATATTAATTTCAAAAACAATAGACATACTTTAGTAAAACAAATATATTATTTCTTACTATGTTTTTAAATATTTACATCCAAATCATGTCATCTGTTTTCATTTTTAATAATGTCATTTGTCTTAATTTCTCAAAGAATGGCATGAAATCTAAATTTTCTGAAAATTTTCATACCACCAGTGAGGAAGCTTTAGTAAAAATAATAGTAGAGAAAGAGGGAGTCCATCAACAAATCTAAGAAAGAGGAAAGAACTTGGCTAATATGTTTGCTGTAGTATATGAAGAATGTCTTGGGGGCTATTCTAAAGGTTAAGATTCCAAAATTATGGAGTAACATACTGAGTATTTTCATGTTTAAGAGATACACACAAATAATTCGGGTGTCAGTGTATATTTTGTAGTATGGGAATAATGACACCCAAATCGTGAGTTTAATACACAAGTGTAAACGACAAAACAAAAATACGCAAAACAATAATGATTTCCATAATGAAGAAGACATTAATTCATGAAAATCTGGGGGAGGTTGAAGATGCAGTTGAGAATGCTTAACTGCAAACAGTAATTACAAACAAAGAGAGCTGGTGATGGTTTTATTAATTATGAAACATTCATGAGTATCTTCTGTGTCTTTCTAATTACCCATGAAATTCCAGATTGACTCAGGTCTTTTTGCTTTAGGACAAAACCTATTAGTATTTACCAAGACTAATTTGTGTGCATTTCTCTCTGTGTGTGTATGTGTGCATGTGTGTGTGTGTGTCTGTGTGTGTGTGTTTGTTTGATATCGGTTTGATTGCGTTTTTTTTATGGTATGTACAGGACATATCAACATTGAACCTGCTGAATGCCAAAAATTTCATGGAGCTAAGGAGTCTGCGGTTGGATGGGTACATGCCAGGTAGTGATCTCGGTGAGGTGGTTGGGGCGGTTTGCCCTTTGGCAGGCTCCTGCTGACTCCTCGGGCAGAAATTTCTGAAGGAGCCTTGGACTTTGGCACAGGCCCTCTTCAGATTGCAAATGTGATCTTCTTCTGCTTGGCTTTCTTGGGGGTTCTCAGCGGCATTCACGGACATCTGTCTCTGTTGTGGATTCACCACACAGAATTTTGGAGACGTCCTCTACACCTGATCGGTTGACATGGGAAGCCAGTTCCTGGTGTCGCCTCCTCTGGGACACACTGGGCTTGCCTCTTTGTGGTTGTTTCCTTCACGTGCAGACAGTAGTGCTGCGATGCAGGTATCCCTGGGCTTGAAGATCAAGGCAGGGCCCCTTGGTGGGTTACCCAGGTTGACATGTGGCAGTCAGATCATGGGGCTGGGAAACCTACTGGTGACCCCCTGAGTGCCTGCTTCCAGGTCGGAAGCGCCCTCATTCTCCACAAGTCCGGAACAGAAGAGTGGGCTCAGGGACCTAATGAAGTCAGGACTGTCAGGGTCCTACATTGCTCATGGCACGCAGCCTCCTTCCGGGACCGCCCCTGCAACGGAATCCACCTTGGACCTGTCCGGCAGTGGCTGGAAAGCGCTGATATTGCGGCTCATCAGCGGAGCACGTGAAAGCACATGCCCAAGCCGCCTGTCACAAGCCCTAGCACTGAGCAGTGACTCGCGTCACAGTGATAGCCACGATTGCCTGGGGAACGATCTCAGCGGCTTCGCAATGCAGGGGCTCTCCAGGGCAGTGCCTAACGGTTGGGTAACCGACCCTTTCTCCCCGCGATCATCACCGAGTCCTCCGATTTTAGGAATCTGGCAGGCAGAACCAAGCTGACAAACAATCTGGTGGGGCTTCAGGGAGGTCCAAGGCGATCCGCAACTATTTCCACGATGCTTCAGACCCTCCCAGACAGCGTGAAGGCGCCTCTAGTGGAAAGCCCTCCGGGCTGGCATTTTCAGGTAGGGCCACGGGGCCTGCCTCCGGCGGGGCTGCTCTGTCCCCGAGGGCCTCCCGGACAGAGAACAGAACCCCGCAGCCTTAGGAGCTGCCTGGCAGGGTGTGTTTCTGTGCGACTCTTGGATGTCTCCTTGTGTCTTTCTGCGTGGATGTGAGTGTGTTTATGCATATATATTTCCGAGTGTGTCGACGAGTGTGTGCACGTGTGGGTGGGTGGGACTAGCTGACACGAGTGTGGCCAGTGCACTCCAGTGCAGATTCTCCGTATTCCGCCTACCTTCTGCTGCCGGTCAGCGTTTGGCTCAGTTTGGAGGCTGCAGCTCCCCGCATTCTGTTTTCCTGGTGCTTTCCAATGCCTCAGTGTAGTGGTGTCTGGCCCCCACCTGCAGGTGTCATAATCACCTGCTCATCCGGAGGCGGGCAACTCTCCGAAAAACAAGACGGGTGTAACACAGACACAATCAATTGTCTCCAGGCGCCCTTGGTTCTGTGGCACATCTAGGGCTGGAGGGACCCTAGCTATCCCATCCTCAGGACCCTTGAAGGACTCCAGTTGTTTCCTGAAACTTGTGTGTCTTTCCTCTACATAGGATTCTTGTTTAAAGATCGATTGTAATTCGTGTGTTGGAGTGAGCCTGGATTTCTGTGTGTCCTGTAAGCACTTATTGGATGCCACTGAATAGGGTTCCTGATTGACATTTGGAGGAGCAAGTCTCAGAATCGTTCTTTTGAAGGAAGAATTGTAGGTGTTGAGTCTGCAATTAAAAGTCTTTTCTTTTTATCATCTTAATTTTTCTTTCTAATTACTTTCCTAATAAAATTAAAACACACTGCCAGCATCTAGGAAAACAGATTTACTGATTTTGCATGACTAAATCAGTTGACTCTTGGTTACCTAAGTACAGATTACAAGATATGATTGAGCCATGGTATGAAATAACAGCGTGCTTGGTATCATAACGGACTGACGTGTCAGTCATGTAAGGAAAAATTAATGTTTACAGTGTAAGGTAATTTTGTTTAGAATTATTTTGTATCTAGTCTAGCTTGAAAATGCTCCCAAATTTCAGCTGTCTGAGTAATTTTTGAAAGCCGGGCCTCCTTTTTCTTCCACTCTCTAAACAGCAGCAGTCTGCATATGGGAAATAGAAAATCTTTGCAGAGAATGTGCTGTTCTTCCGATAACTAGCGGAGGAAATCATTGCTTCTCTTCTGAGGAAGGAAATATGTGGTTGGAATAACTTATGAGCTTTATACAGTGTTAAGTTTGAGAAAATTTTTTCCTACAATTGCTTACATCATATGCAGGTTTTCATTGGTTTTCTTTCATTCTATTATCCCTTGTGTTTCCGGAGAGACCTCCAAGAGACAGACGACAAGGACAGTCTGTATTGCAAAAGAAGTCCAAGGCTGAAGTTTGAAGAACTGAATATGCAAATTTGCAAGGAACATGGAGACAAGGAAAATCTTGTCAGGGAAGTTGGATGCAAAACCTTGTCCCTAGGGAATAACTGTCCATGCTTATTATGTTCCCATCACAGAAAAAGATGTAAAAATAATAGCAGGATAAGACCTTTCTTAAAATATCCTTTAGTGGAAACAGTTATTCAGAAACAGATTTCATCCCTTTATTAAGCTCCCATGAATGGTTAGACTGTGAATGTAGATGTAAATAAGTGTGATAATCTGACACAGGGAATTACTTTGTTCTGGAGAAGAGATGTTTACAACAGTCTCCCTTTAGAGGTCAAAAAAACAATTGCTATTGTAAACAGTGCTGCAATGAACATTCGTGTGCATTTGTCCTTATAGTAGAACGATTTATAGTCCTTTGGATAGATACCCAGTAATGGGATTGCTGGGTCAAATGGAATTTCTCTTTCTAGGTCCCTGCAGAATCGCCACACTGTCTTCCACAATGGTTGAACTAATTTACACTCCCACCAACAGTGTAAGAGTGTTCCTATTTCTCCACATCCTCTCCAGCATCTGCTGTCTCCAGATTTTTTAATGATCGCCATTCTAACTGGTGTGGATAGCCTGGGGATGAATACCAAGTGTGGGTGAAGGGGAGGAAGGCAGCAAAACACACTGCCATGTGTGTACCTATGCAACTATCTTGCACATTATGCACATGTACCCCAAAACCTATAATGCAATAAAAATTAAAAAAAAGATTGATCTAAGCACTTTGTACTAAGGTTATGATTTTTTATGTCAAAAAAAAAAAAAATTTGTAAGCTCCCAAGCCCATATTAAATGTTGAGATTTGGCTTAAATACTTCCCTCTGGTAAGATAAAGGAGTGTGAAAAGATGGCCCAGGAAGATTTTAGCTTTTGTTCTGGTTTCCTTTATTTCCTTCCACTGGCATTTGTGGGGATCGCTCCTGCGAAGGGTCCTTGACAGGACTCACAATCTTGAGCTTGAGCCCATACACGTTTCTCCTCTCCCGGAGGCTGTTGAGCTAAGGGGAAAGAGGAAGTCTGGTTGCACTGATTCTTTAATCATTTATTTTTGTCTCTGACATTTGCAACGGAATGGCTGAGCTCAGGCCTTGTGGTCTAATGAGACATTGTATAGTTAGACATTGTGTGCCTCCTAGTTTCTTCTCTGCACAATGACTGTATGACTTTATTTACCTGTGCTAATTCAATCATATTGTTTGCATATGACCCTATGTGAATAGGCAAGGTTGGAATGACATTTGGAAACGTCCAGCTGTACCTTATTAATGATCTTATTGCTTGCTTAACTTATTTTAGATGAGCATATGTTTAGATTTATGTCCCTTTGCTCTACAACCTATGATTATGAGTAATACTTTCTGTACCCCTTTTCTTGTGATTTTTGTTCTTGATTTTATTTCAAGATACAGTGGAATGTACGTCACTCCTCAAGCACTAAAAGGTATGTAACCTGTGGTTAGCACAAATAAACTTGCTGCTTTGGCACTTGCTGTCCTGGTATTGCCTGGCAGTCCTCCAGACCCCACTTTCTATTTGTCTTTTCTTCCACGCACTTCCTCTTCCAGGTTGAGAACATTTGAGTGGGGCTGAGGCTCTCTGCTGGTCGGAAGCCCCCCGGCAGATGTGCCAGAACCCCACATCTGGCACCCAAACAGGGACCCTGGACACGAGGGATCACAGTGACGCTCAAGTTATAAAGGTGAGGTTGCAGCAGTAAGTTTGGCTTTTCTCGTAAGTAAGCTGTCTATTTTTGATTTTGTATGATATTAATCAAATTGTTTTTCTCTTCGTTGTACATACAAGTCAAAGTAAACAGAATTTCTAAGTTTCATCTGGAGTAAAACATGAGGCATATAGAATCTAAGGAGTGTAACTTGTTTATACAATTATTGCAAAAAATGATTAAGTCACATGGACATGATATTAAGCTAAAAACTGTGGAGGAATTTGTGCACATTATTCGTGAAATTTGCCCGTGGGTTCCAGAAGGAGGAATATTGGAGGAAACTGCATGGAATACAATTGGTGAGAAAAATGAACAATATGCCTTTCATAACAATGCTTTACCTCAAACCGAGGTTTTGCTTTCTATTTGGTCTAAACTTAAAGACTCTGTCTGCTCCTCTCCTAGCAGAACCTGCTCGCCCTTGCTCTCGCAATGCTATTTCTTCCCCTGTTGCTGCTTTTTCCCCTCCTGCTTCTGAACTTGATCCTCTTGATTAAATGGAGTGTGGTATTAACCATTCTTCTTCTAGACATCCACCTATGGATAGCTGCCAACTTGTGACAGAAGCTGTTTTTAAAGAGCCCAATGGGTATGTATCCCCACCTAACACCCCTCGCCATGATCTTAACCCAGTAACTCTTACCCTTCCCTTGGACCTTTCTGATCAAGTCAGAGACTTACTTTCTCTTTGCTCTAAAGCACTCACCTTGCAACAACACTGCTTTCCTGTTGCTCAGGCACCGTCTTCTGTACCTTCTAATTCTTTGGTTGTTAGATCCACCCCCACTGCTCCCATTTCCCCCTTAACACAAGCAATGATGTCCATGCATAAGGGTTTTGTCGACGCTGATAGTACATCATTATATCCTCTCATAGAAGTTACTGATAATGTAGGCAATGTTACCCGTCATTATGAAGCTATCCCTCCTAAGTTCCTGAAAGATCTTAAGGAAGCTGTCATGCATTATGGCCCAACAGCACCTTATACTTTGTCTATTTTAGAAAATTTTTCAACAGCTGCCTTGCCACCAGCTGAATGGATAAGACTAACTAGAGCTTGTCTTTCTGGTGGAGATTTTCTGTTGTGGAAAGCCTATTATGATGAGGCCACTTTTAATCAGTCTGAGTGAAATCAACGTGCCAATAGCCAGGTTACTTTAGATATGCTTATGGGCAGAGGTGCTTTTGAAACTTTACAAAATCAAATTGCTCTTCCTGATGATGCTTTGTTACAAATTAATACATTAGCTCTAAAGGCATGGTGACAACTCCCATCTCAAGGAGCTAAGACAGAGGAACTGTCTAAAATATGCCAAGGACCTGATGAACCATATCAAGCATTTGTTTCTCGTCTCTTAGAGGCAATTACTCGTCAAGTTGGTAATCAAAAAGCCAGCTCTATGCTGGCCAAACAATTGGCTTTTGAGAATGCTAATGCTGCATGTCAGGCTGCCATAAGACTGTGGCGATGTGCCACTATTTCTGATTATATCAGGATGTGTGCAGATATTGGCACAGCATATCAAAATGGGTTGGCTATGGCTGCTGCTCAGAATGGTATGACAGTAGCCACTTTTTTAAAGAGACAGTCTTAAAATTCTAATATCAAGTGTTTTTGCTGTGGTTTACCTGGCCATGTAGCAAAGAAATGCCCATCTGGACAACAATTGGCTTTACCTGCCCCTGCACAACCATCTATGCAACTTTTAGCTCTCCCTGCACCACCCATGTCAGAGAAATCTAAAACTCACCCTCCTGGCAAGTGTCCCCGTTGTCATCGCAGAAACCACTGGGCCAATGAGTGCAGATTCAAACGAGATGCACAAGGTAATCCTTTGATACCTCGTTCGGGAAACTCCCAGAGCGGGCAGCCTCGGCCCCCACAACAAATCAGGGCACCTCTAGTATAAACTTCACAAGTCACCACAAATTCATTTCTGACCTCCACCGTGCCACACCCAACAGTGCAGGACTTGACCTCTGTTCCTCCACCCAACAGGTATTAACACGTAATTTGGGTGTTCATTTAATACCAACTGGCATTTATGGCCCTCTCCCTTTTGGGTACACAGGTTTAATTTTTGGACTCAGTTCCTCCTCCCTTCGAGTTTTACAGATAATACCTGGGGTTATTGATAATGACTATACTGGAAAAATTAAAGTAATTGCATGTTCTCCTTGGGGTGTTTGCACTATAGACCCAACTCAGCCTTTTGCTCAGCTCTTGTTAGTTCCTGTTAATGTATCAATTTGACATCCTTTATCAAAGAAAACCAGAGGGTCAAAAAATTTTGGCTCCTCTTCTTATGTATATTGGATTCAATCCATCTCGGCTAGTAGGCCAGAGATGATCCTTAACATTAATGGTAAAATTTTAAAGGACTTTTGGACACTGGTGCTGATGTTTCAGTCATCTCTTCTATACATTGGCCTTCTGCCTGGCCACTTACTGTGGCAATAACCTCTTTACAAGGTATTGGCATGAGTTCTAATCCCCAACAGTCTGCTACTTTATTGTCTTGGACAGACTCTGATGGTCATTCTGGTACTTTTTACCACTATGTCCTCCCAGGCATTCCCATTAATTTGTGGGGCAGAGATATTTTGAAAGCTATGGGGGCTCACCTGATTACACACAGCCCTGCTTTAGACATTATGCTTAAACAAGGATTCCATCCAGCTAAGGGACTTGGTAAAAATCTACAGGGCTCTTCTGAGCCCCTGCCTGTACAGGTAAAAACTGAACGTGCTGGTCTTGGGTGTTTTTAGAGGGGGCCACTGTAACTCCCGATACTCATGCTGATCCTATCACTTGGATATCTGATGCACCCATATGGGTAGAGCAGTGGCCCCTCCCTTCTGAAAAAATTTTAGTAGCTCGCAAATTGGTTTGGGAGCAACTCGAAGTGGGCCATATCAGACCCACTAACAGTCCTTGGAATTCTCCTATTTTTGTTATTAAGAAAAAGTCTGGCAAATGGAGATTGTTACAGGACCTGAGAAAAGTTAATGACACCATGGTGGTTATGGGGGCACTTCAACCTGGAATGCCCTCCCCTGTTGTGGTTCCACAGGAATGGCATATGTTAGTTATTGATTTAAAGGATTGTTTCTTTTCCATCCCATTAGCTCCTCAGGATTGTAAACGTTTTGCCTTTAGCGTACCAGCTACCAATTATGACAGACCTTATGAAAGATTTGAATGGGTTGTTTTACCTCAGGGCATGGCAAATAATCCTACTTTGTGTCAGTCCTATGTTGCTAAGATACTTTCTCCTCTTCGCCATCAGTATCCTGAGGTCTTACTGTTACATTATATGGATGACATACTCTTAGCTGCACCCACAGAAGAGCTTCTTTTTGAAATTTATAACTCCTTGCAGACATGTTTATTAAGTGCTAATCTTGTTGTTGCTACTGACAAGGTTCAACTAGTTACTCCCTATCACTACCTAGGTAGGCTTATTGATTCTCATCAAGTTTCCTTTAAGACTCCTGTATTGGTTACAAGTCATTTAAAAACTCTTCATAATTTTCAAAAATTTCTTGGAGATATTAATTGGATACGTCCTAGTTTAAAATTAATTACAGGTCAATTAAAACCTTTATTTGACATTCTTAAGGGTTCCTCTGATCCTAAGTCTCATAGGCAACTGACAGAACCGGCTAAACAGGCTTTACAGTTGGTTAATGAGTCTCTAAAACAACAAAAACTTACCAGAATTTCTGTAAAAACTTCTTGGTGTTATTGTGAACTTCACACACAGTATACTCCTACTGGAGTCTTTTGGAAACAGGGAGTGTTGGAATGGGTTCATCTGCCAGCTAGCAGGAGTAAAGTCATCACCCCTTATTTTGATCTAGTGGCTACTTTAGTTGCTAAAGGCCACTCCAGGGCCCTAACACTTTTTGGTTGTGAACCATCAGAAATAGTTGTTCCTTATAATAATTCACAACAACAATGACTTTGGACATATTCTGATTCTTGGCAAATTGCCTTTGCTGGATATCCTGGTAAAATTTTATGTCATTATCCTACTGATAAATTTCTCCAATTTTATTCTCAATGCTCTCTTATTTTTCCACAAGGTTGTGTAAAAATCCCTTTGCCTTTCGCTTATTTAGCCTTTACTGATGGATCAGCATCTGGCATCGCTGCTGGAGTAGTTAATGATCAATCTTTTTCTTTTCAGACTGAGGAACACTCTGCGCAAAGAGTAGAATTACTTGCTGTTCAACATGTGCTTTCAAATTGGGATTTCCCTTTAAATTTATATTTTGATAGCCAATATGTTGTTAACTTCGTTCAGAACCTTGAAACTGCTCCATTGTCTTTCTCAGACTCCTCTTCCATCATTTTCTTACTTCTGCCTCTCCAACAAGTTCTTTGACACAGATTTCATTCCTTCTTTATAGAACATATCAGAGCCCACTCTAACCTACCTGGACCCTTGGCAACTGGAAATTCTGCTGCTGACAGTTTAACTCAAAATATTTTTTCCTGCCCTTTCTCCTGTACAGCAGGCTGAGTCTTCCCATGCTATACATCATCAAAATGCAAGAAGTCTCCGACTACAGTTTCACATTACTAGGGAACAAGCAAGACAAATAGTTAAACAATGCCCTGCCTGTGTTTCTTTTCTCCCACAGACCGTTCATCTTGGAGTTAACTCTCGTGGTTTGCAACCTGCTCATGTTTACCAGATGGATGTTACACATTTTATTCCTTTTGGCAAGCTTAAATTTATTCATGTAACCATTGATACTTTTTTCCATTTTCTTGTAGCTTCTGCCCACACCGGAGAATCAGTTAAAGATGTTATTTCTCATTGTCTCTTGGTCTTTTCTATTATTGGTCCTCCTAAGATTTTAAAAACTGACAATGGTCCTGCATATACCAGTAAAAGTTTTCAGTCATTTTGCTCACAATTTCAAATCTCTCATCGTACAGGTATTCCCTACAATCCTCAAGGCCAGGGTATTGTTGAACGCTCTCATGCTGTTCTCAAAAATCTGCTATCTAAACTAAAACATGATTCTAATATGTGTCTTTTTCCAAGTCTCCACATGACTGGCTTCGTCATGCACTCTATGTGCTAAACTTTCTCACTTTAGATGACAACAACTGCTCTGCTGCTGATCACTTTTGGCATCCTGATCATAAGGCTTGCCCTGAAGTTATCTGGAAAGACACCCTTTCTAATCAGTGGCATGGCCCAGATCCAGTCCTCATATGGGGATGAGGACATGTTTGTGTTTTTCCTAGGTCTGCTGATTCACCTATTTGGGTTCCTGAATGCCTGGTAAAGCATGAACAAAAACAACAGACAAAGTCCAAACTCCTTGATTCCAAAATTTCATCAACTGCGAGTGATGACTCCTACTCATCACAGACGCCGGTCCTGGCAGAACAACAGATGTAATTCATCATACCATGATGTGCCTCTACCCTCCTGGAATCACCTTTGCCATCTTAGTACTGAAGCCTCTGATCTTGTTCAGCAACAAGGACATTCTAGAAATCCCGTTACTTTGTTTCTTGCCATGATTGCTATTTTGACTTGTGAGCAAGCTACTGCTTTTCCTGTTCCTCATTCTCCCCCCACCACCCATCAAATTCTATGGGCTTATGTTCCTGATCCACCTGTCTTAAGACCTGTTACTTGGGATGATCCTGCTTTTCCTGTTTACATTAATGATACCTCTATATTTGGCTTTCCTTCTTCCTTTCATATTACTCCTCAACTTGCCAATTACACATATACAGCTCAGGCCATTGCTCCTCCCATGTGTTTTTATGCTTCCTTTATATATGATAAGTTTTCTTACAGTGATTATGTTTCTTTACAACCTTCCCCTCCTCTGCCTATTCCTGGAAACTTCTGCTTTCCTCTAGGAGTTAAACAATTACAAACATACAATGTTCCTCACACTCTCTTTCCTGGTGAGTCTGTTTCTAAAAGATATTGGACGCTATTTTATCCTAGTATTTGAGAATCTCCTAACATTTGTTCTCCTGATTTTCCTTTCATGGAACGTCAACTTTGTCATTCTGGCAACACCCCCTTTGATCCTTCTCCCCCATGGCAACTTTGTTATCCTAATCAAAAACAAGCTCTGCATTATACTCTGCCTTCTGGCTTTACTTTGTATAATTGGTCCATCCCTAACCATTCACATGAAGATCTAACTCATTATGAAATGCCCAGTGGATGGAGCACTCCTATTTTTACCAGTGATAAGGGCACAACTTATACCTCTCTTTGGAAATTGTTTTTGGCTTTGTACCCAGTTATTATTTTGCTGGCTCTCATAGCTGAGCCTATCCAGGTAGAGGTTATATATACATTCAATCTTGTGTTGCATCCCTCTATGCTATTTTACTTGGTAATGTTTCTTTTTCTGAAAACAATGGACATTATTCAATTTCTTGCATTAATTGTACCCTCACCAATTGTATTGACTCCTCTATGTTTCCTACTTCTACAATATTGATTGTTCATCAACCTCCTTATGTTTTGCTTCCTGTTAACATTTCTGGTGATTGGTATGATGAAAGAGCCTTACAATTTTTTTATAAAGTTCATGAACTTCTATTAAGACCCAAACGATTTATTGGTATTTTCATTACTAGTATTATAGCTATTGTTTCTGTTGTGACTACTGCTGCCACTGCAGCTGTTAGTCTTGCTCATAGTGTTCAAACTGCTTCTTATGTTAATCATTTGGCAAAAAATATTTCAGTTACTATGGGAACTCAAATGGACATTGAAAAGAAAATTGAGGTTAAACTCAATGCTTTAGAAGAAACTGTTAACATAATTGAAGATAAGGTGTATAATATTCAAAATCATCTTACTCTTCGTTGTCATGTGGATTTCAAGTATACTTGTGTTACTAATACTCCCTATAATACTCAAAGGAATTGGCCCTTAGTTAAGGCTCACTTACAAGGTATATGGAGTCATAATAATGTGTCATTGGATATTCTTAAATTACAACAACAAATTCATACTATTGATTCTTCTCGCAGAGAGTTTTCTAAGGATACCACAATGGCTCATGACATCATTAACACCCTGTCTTCTTGGACCCAAGGCTTCCATCTACCATCATTTTCTTCAATCATTGCAGTTGGTGGCTGTGTTCTTTTGCTAATTGTGTGCCTGCCTTTCATCTTTCACCTTGTGTTCTCCTCCCTCCAGAATATGCAGCTTAAACTTTTGAGTTGCATTTAAAATCTAAAAATGGAGGAAATGTGGGGATCGCTCCTGCGAAGGGCCCTTGACAGGACCCTCGCAATCTTGAGCTTGAGCCCATACACGTTTCTCCTCTCCTGGAGGCTGTTGAGCTAAGGGGAAAGAGGAAGTCTGGTTGCACTGATTCTTTAATCATTTATTTTTGTCTCTGACATTTGCAACAGAATGGCTGAGCTCAGGCCTTGTGGTCTAATGAGACATTGTGTAGTTAGACATTGTGTGCCTCCTAGTTCCTTCTCTGCACAATGACTGTATGACTTTATTTACCTGTGCTAATTCAATCATATTGTTTGCATATGATCCTATATGAATAGGCAAGGTTGGAATGACATTTGGAAATGTCCAGCTGTACCTTATTAACGATCTTATTGCTTGCTTGACTTATTTTAGATAAGCATATGTTTAGATATATGACCCCCTTTTTCACAAACTTTATTGTCCCTTTGCTCTACAACCTATGATTATGAGTAATACTTTCTGTACCACTTTTCTTGTGATTTTTGTTCTTGATTTTATTTCAAGATACAATGGAATGTACGTCACTCCTCAAGGACTAAAAGGTATATAACCTGTGGTTAGCACAATTAAACTTGCTGCTTTGGCACTTGCTGTCCTGGTATTGCCTGGCAGTCCTCCAGACCCCACTTTCTATTTGTCTTTTCTTCCGCGCACTCCCTCTTTCAGGTTGAGAACATTTGAGTGGGGCTGAGGCTCTCCGCTGGTCGGAAGCCCCCCAGCAGATGTGCTGGACCCCCACAGGCAATTTTTCTTTAATCAGTCCTAATGCTACCCAGGAATCTTAGCTTAAGCAGCACATGGGCTCTTCCCAGCAGTCTTGAAAGAAAGTGATCAAACCTCTGGGTGCGGTGGGCAAGTGAATGCGTGAACAGAAAGCTAATTTAAAGGAGGCATAAGACCCTAAAAGGAGAGTGGCTCAAAGGTTCTTGCATTTGTTACAGAGAATTTGTAAGGGACCTCGCTCTGATATTTTAAAAATTTGTTTCTTGGTAAATCCCTGTCAAATTTATTGAGGACAAACTTATTAAATATTTCCAAAATAATAAATATATTGATAAAACAAAAGGCTTAGTGTTGCCAGGGTTTTGAATCTGTATTTCAAAAATTAAAATTTTACCTCCAAAATTCTATATTAATTGCAAAAAGAATAGACATACTTTAGTAAAACAATTATATTATTTCTTGCTATGTTTTTAAATATTTACATCCAAAACATGTCATCTGTATTCATTTTTAATAATGTCATTTGTCTTAATTTCTTAAAGAATGGCATGAAATCTAAATTTTCTGAAAATTTTCATACCACCAGTGAGGAAGATCTAGTAAAAATAATAGTAGAGAAAGAGAGAGTCCATCAACAAATCTGAGAAAGAGGAAAGAACTTGGCTAATATGTTTCCTGAAGTTTATGAAGAAAGTCTTGGGGGCTATTTTAAAGGTTAAGATTCTAAAATTATGGAGGAATGTACTGAGTATTTTCATGTTCAAGAGATACACACGAATACTTTGGGTGTCAGTATATATTTTGTAGTATGGGAAAAATGACACCCAAATTGTGAGTTTAATACACAAGTGTGAACGACACAACAAAAATGCACAAAACAATAATGATTTCCATAATGAAGACTTTAATTCAAGAAAATTTGGGGGAGGTTGAGGATGCAGTTGAGGATGATTAATTGCAAACAGTAATTACAAACAAAGAGAGCTGGTGATGCTTTTATTAATTATGAAACATACATGAGTATCTCCTGTGTCTTACTAATTACCCATAAAATACCAGATTGACTGAGGTCTTTTTGCTTTAGGACAAAACCTATTAGTATTTACCAAGACTAATTTGTGTGCATTTGTCTGTGTGTGTGTGTGTGTGTGTGTGTGTGTGTGTGTGTGTGTGTGTATTTTACATGGGTTTGATTGAGTTTTTCTTTTATGGGACGTACAGGACATATCAACATTGAACCTGCTGAATGCCAAAAATTTCATGGAGCTAAGGAGTCTGTGGTTGGCTGGGTGCATGCCAGGTGACGGGTAGTGATCTCGGTGAGGTGGTTGGGGCGGTTTCCCCTTTGGCAGGCTCCTGCTGACTCCTCGGGCAGAAATTTCTGAAGCAGCCTTGGACTTTGGCACAGGCCCTCTTCAGATTGCAAATGTGATCTTCTTCTGCTTGGCTTTCTTGGGGGTTCTCAGCGGCATTCACGGACATCTGTCTCTGTTGTGGATTCACCACACAGAACTTTGGAGACGTCCTCTACACCTGATCGGTCGACATGGGAAGCCAGTTCCTGGTGTCGCCTCCTCTGGGACACACTGGACTTGCCTCTTTGTGGTTGTTTCCTTCATGTGCAGACAGTAGTGCTGCGATGCAGGTATCCCTGGGCTTGGAGATCAAGGCAGGTCCCCTTGGTGGGTTGCCCAGGTCGACATGTGGCAGTCAGCTCATGGGGCTGGGAAACGTACTGGTGACCCCCAGAGTGCCTGCTTCCAGGTCGGAAGCGCCCTCATTCTCCACAAGTCTGGAACAGAAGAGTGGGCTCAGGGACCTACTGAAGTCAGGACTGTCAGGGTCCTACATTGCTTGTGGCAGGCAGCCTCCTTCCGGACCGCCCCTGCAACGGAATCCACCTTGGACCTGTGTGGCAGTGACTGGAAAGCGCTGATATTGCGGCTCCTCAGCGGGGCACGTGAAAGCGAATGCGCAAGCCGCCTGTCACAAGCCCTAGCGCTGAGCAGTGACTCGCGTCACAGTGATAGCCACGATTGCCTGGGGAACGATCTCAGCGGCTTCGCAACGCAGGGGCCCTCCAGGGAAGTGCCTAACGGTTGCGTAACCGACCCTTTCTTCCCGCGATCATCACCGAGTCCTCCGATTTTAGGAATCTGGCAGGCAGAACCAAGCTGACAAACAATCTGGTGGGGCTTCAGGGAGGTCCAAGGCGATCCGCAACTATTTCCACGATGCTTCAGACCGTCCCAGACAGCGTGAAGGCGCCTCTCGTTGAAAGCCCTCCCGGCTGGCATTTTCAGATAGGCCTCAGGGCCTTCCTACAGCGGGGCTGCTCTGTCTCCTAGGGCCTCCGGGACAGAGAACAGAACCCCGCAGCCTCAGGAGCTGCCTGGCAGGGTGTGTTTCTGTGCGACTCTTGGATGTCTCCGTGTGTCTTTCTGCGTGGATGTGAGTGTGTTTATGCATATATATTTCCGAGTGTGTCGACGAGTGTGTGCACGTGTGTGTAGGTGTGACTAGTTGACATGAGTGTGGCCAGTGCACTCCAGCGAGGTTTCTCTGTATTCCGCCTACCTTCTGCTGCCGGTCAGCGTTTGGCTCAGTTTGGAGGCTGCAGCTCCCCGCATTCTGTTTTCCTGGTGCTTTCCAATGCCTCAGTGTAGTGGTGTCTGGCCCCCACCTGCAGGTGTCATAATCACCTGCTCATCCGGAGGCGGGCAACTCTCCGAAAAACAAGACGGTTGTAACACAGACACAATCAATTGTCTCCAGGCGCCCTTGGTTCTGTGGCACATCTAAGGCTGGAGGGACCCTAGCTATCCCATCCTCAGGACCCTTGAAGGGCTCCAGTTGTTTCCTGAAACTTGTGTGTCTTTCCTCTACTTAGGATTCTTGTTTAAAGATCGATTGTAATTCGTGTGTTGGAGTGAGCCTGGATTTCTGTGTGTCTTGTAAGCACTTATTAGATGCCACTGAATAGAGTTCCTGATTGACATTTGGAGGAGCAACTCTCAGAATCGTTCTTTTGAAGGAAGAATTGTAGGTGTTGAGTCTGCAATTAAAAGTCTTTTCTTTTTATCATCTTAATTTTTCTAATTACTTTCCTAATAAAATTAAAACACACTGCCAGCATCTAGGAAAACAGATTTACCGATTTTGCATGACTAAATTAGTTGACTCTTGGTTACCTAAATACAGATTACAAGATATGATTTAGCCATGGTATGAAATAACAGCATGCTTGGTATCATAAAGGACTGAAGTGTCAGTCATGTAAGGAAAAATTAATGTTTACAGTGTAAAGTAATTCTGTTTAGAATTATTTTGTATCTAGTCTACCTTGAAAATGCTCCCAAATTTCAGCTGTCAGAGTGATTTTTGAAAGCAGGGCCTCCTTTTTCTTCCACTCTCTAAAGAGCAGCGGTCTGCATATGGGAAATAGAAAATCTTTGCAGAGAATGTGCTGTTCTTCCGATAACTAGCGGAGGAAAACATTGCTTCTCTCCTGAAGAAGGAAAAGTGTTTGGAATAACTTACGCGCTTTATACAGTGTTAAGTTTGAGAAAATATTTTCCTAAAATTGCTTACATTGTATGCAGGTTTTCATTGGTTTTGTTTCATTCTATCATCCCTTGCGTTTCCGGAGAGACCTCCAAGAGACAGATGACAAAGACAGTCTGTGTTGCAAAAGAAGCCCAAGGCTGAAGATTGAAGAACTGAATATGCAAATTTGCAAGGAACTTGGAGACTAGGAAAATCTTGTCAGGTAATTTGGATGTGAAACCTTGTCCCTAGGGAATAACTGTCCATGCTTATTATGTTCCCATCACAGAAAAAGATGTAAAAATAATAGCAGGATAAGACCTTTCTGAAAATATACTTTAGTGGAAACAGTATTTCAGAAACAGATTTCATCCCTTTTTTAAGCTCCCACGAATGGTTAGACTGTGGATGTAGATGTAAATAAGAGTGATAATCTGACACAGGGAATTGCTTTGTTCTGGAGAAGAGATGTTGACAACAGTCTCCCTTTAGAGGTCAAAAAACCATTTGATCTAAGCACTTTGTACTACGTTTATGATGTTTTATGTCAAAACAAAAAAAATATTTGTAAGCTCCCGAAGCCCATATTAAATGTTGAGATTTGGCTTAAATACTTCTCTCTGGTAAGACAAAGGAGTGTGAAAAGATGGCCCAGGAAGATTTTAGCTTTTGTTCTGGTTTCCTTTCTTTCCTTCCACTGGCACATTTTCTTTTAGTCAGTCCTAACGCTAACCAGGAAGCTTAGCTGAAGCAGCACATCGGCTCTTCCCAACAGTCTTGAAAGAAAGTGATCAAACCTCTGGGTGCGGGCGGCAAGTGAATGTGTGAACAGAAAGCTAATTTAAAGGAGGCATAAGACCCTGAAAGGAGAGTGGCTCAAAGGTTCTTGCATTTGTTACAGAGAATTTGTAAGGGACCTCCCTCTGATATTTTAAAAATTTGTTTCTTGGTAAATCCCTGTCAAATTTATTGAGGACAATCTTATTAAACATTTCTGAAATAATAATTATATTGATAAAACAAAAGGCTTAGTGTTGCCAGGGTTTTGAATCTGTATTTCAAAAATTAAATTTTTACCTCTAATATTCTATATTAATTTCAAAAAGAATAGACATACTTTAGTAAAACAAATATATTATTTCTTGCTATGTTTTTAAATATTTACATCCAAATCATGTCCTCTGTTTTCATTTTTAATAATGTCTTTTGTCTTAATTTCTCAAAGAATGGCATGAAATCTAAATTTTCTGAAAATTTTCATACCACCAGTGAGGAAGATCTAGTAAAAATAATAGTAGAGGAAGAGAGAGTCCATCAACAAATCTAAGAATGAGGAAATAACTTGGCTAATATGTTTACTGTAGTATATGAAGAATGTCTTGGGGGCTATTCTAAAGGTTAAGATTCTAAAATTATGGAGTAACGAACTGAGTATTTCTATGTTCAAGAGATACACACGAATAATTCGGGTGTGAGTATATATTTTGTAGTGTGGGAAAAATTACACCCAAATCGTGAGTTTAATACACAAGTGTAGATGACACAACAAAAATGTGCAAAACAATAAGGATTTCCATGCTGAAGAAGACTTTAATTCAAGAAACTTTGGGGGAGGTTGAAGATGCTGTTGAGGATGCTTAACTGCAAACAGTAATTACAAACAATGAGAGCTGGTGATGCTTTTATTAATTATGAAACATATATGATTATCTGTTGTGTCTTACTAATTGCCCATGAAATACCAGATTGATTGAGGACTTTTTGCTTTAGGACAAAACCTATTAGTATTTACCAAGTCTAATTGGTGTGTGTTTTTCTGTGTGTGTGTGTGTGTGTGTGTGAGTGTGTGTGTTTGATATGGGTTTGACTGAGTTTTTTTTTTTCTATGAGATGTACAGGACATATCAACATTGAACCTGCTGAATGCCAAAAATTTCACGGAGCTAAGGAGACTGTGGTTGGCTGGGTGCATGCCAGGTGGCGGATAGTGATCTCGGTGAGGTGGTTGGGGTGGTTTGCCCTTTGGCAGGCTCCTGCTGACTCCTCGGGCAGAAATTACTGAAGGAGCCTTGGACTTCGGCACAGGCCCTCTTCAGATTGCAAATGTGATCTTCTTGTGCTTGGCTTTCTTGGGGGTTCTCAGCGGCATTCACGGACATCTGTCTCGGTTGTGGATTCACCACACAGAACTTTGGAGACGTCCTCTACACCTGATCGGTCGACAGGGGAAGCCAGTTCCTGGTGTAGCCACCTCTGGGACACACTGGGCTTGCCTCTTTGTGGTTGTTCCCTTCATGTGCAGACAGTAGTGCTGCGATGCAGGTATCCCTGGGCTTGGAAATCAAGGCAGGGCCCCTTGGTGGGTTGCTTAGGTCGACATGTGGCAGTCAGTTCATAGGGCTGGGAAACGTACTGGTGATTCCCAGAGTGCCTGCTTCCAGGTCGGAAGCGCCCTTATTCTCCACAAGTCCGGAACAGAAGACTGGGCTCAGGGACCTACTGAAGTCAGGACTGTCAGGGTGCTACATTGCTCATGGCACGCAGCCTCCTTCCGGGACCGCCCCTGCAACGGAATCCACCTTGGACCTGTGCGGCAGCGGCTGGAAAGTGCTGATATTGCGGCTCCTCAGCTGGGCACGCAAAAGCGCACGCGCAAGCCGCCTGTCACAAGCCCTAGCACTGAGCAGGGGCTCCCGTCACAGTGATAGCCACGGTTGCCTGGGGAACTATCTCAGCGGCTTCGCCACGCAGGGGCCCTCCAGGGCAGTGCCTAACGGTTGGGTAACCGACCCTTTCTCCCCGCGATCATCACCGAGTCCTCCCATTTTAGGAATTTGGCAGGCAGAACCAGGCCGACAAACAATCTGGTGGGGCTTCAGGGAGGTCCAAGGCGATCCGCAACTATTTCCACGATGCTTCCGACCGGCCCAGACAGCGTGAAGGCGCCTCTCATTGAAAGCCCTCCGGGCTGGCATTTTCAGATAGGCCTCAGGGCCTTCCTACGGCGGGGCTGCTCTGTCCCCGAGGGCCTCCCGGACAGAGAACAGAACCCCGCAACCTCAGGAGCTGCCTGGCAGGGTGTGTTTCCGTGCGACTCTTGGATGTCTCCGTGTGTCTTTCTGCGTGGATGCGAGTGTGTGTATGCATATATATTTCCGAGTGTGTCGACGAGTGTGTGGGTGGGACAAGCTGACACGAGTGTGGCCAGTGCACTCCAGCGCAGTTTCTCTGTATTCTGCCTACCTTCTGCTGCCGGTTAGCGTTTGGCTCAGTTTGGAGGCTGCAGCTCCCCGCATTCTGTTTTCCTGGTGCTTTCCAATGCTTCAGTGTACTGTTGTCTGGCCCCACCTGCAGGCGTCATAATCACCTGCTCATCCGGAGGTGGGAACTCCCCGAAAAACAAGACTGGTGTAACACAGACACAATCAATTGTCTCCAGGCGCCCTTGGTACTGTGGCACAAATAGGGCTGGAGGGACCCTAGCTATCCCATCCTCAGGACCCTTGAAGGGCTCCAGTTGTGTCCTGAAACTTGTATGTCTTTCCTCTACTTAGGATTCTTGTTTAAAGATCGATAGTAATTTGTGTGTTGGAGTGAGCCTGGATTTCTGTGTGTCTTGTAAGCACTTATTGGATGCCACAGAATAGGGTTCCTGATTGACATTTAGAGGAGCAAGTCTCAGAATTGTTCTTTTGAAGGAAGAATTGTAGGTGTTGAGTCTGCATTAAAAGTCTTTTCTTTTTATCATCTTAATTTTTCTTCCTAATTACTTTCCTAATAAAATTAAAACACGCTGCCAGCATCTAGGAAAACAGATTTACGGATTTTGCATGACTAAATTAGTTGACTCTTGGTTACCTAAGTACACATTACAAGATATGATTTAGCCATGGTATAAAATAACAGCATGCTTGGTATCATAAAGGACTGAAGTGTCAGTCATGTAAGGAAAAGTTAATGTTTACAGTGTAATGTAATTCTGTTTAGAATTATTTTGTATCTAGTCTAGCTTGAAAATGCTCCCAAATTTCAGCTGTGAGTAATTTTTGAAAGCAGGTCCTCCTTTTTCTTCCACTCTCTAAAGAGCAGCGGTCTGCATATGGGAAATAGAAAATCTTTGGGGAGAATGTGCTGTTCTTCCAATAACTAGTGGAGGAAAACATTCCTTTTCTCCTGAGGAAGGAAACATGTGGTTGGAATAACTTAACGCGCTTTACACAGTGTTAAGTTTGAGAAAATTTTTTCCTACAATTGCTTACATCATATGCAGGTTTTCATTGGTTTTGTTTCATTCTATTATCCCTTGTGTTTCCAGAGATACCTCCAAGAGACAGATGACAACGATAGTCTGTGTTGCAAAAGAAGCCCAAGTCTGAAGATTGAAGAACTGAATATGCAAATTTGCAAGGAACTTGGAGACAAGGAAAATCTTGTCAGGGAAGTTGGATGCGAAACCTTGTCCTTAGGGAATAACTGTCCATGCTTATTATTTTCTCATCACAGAAATAGATGTAAAAATAATAGCAGGATAAGACCTTTCTTAAAATATTCTTTAGTGGAAACAGTATTTCAAAAACAGATTTCATCCCTTTATTAAACTCCAATGAATGGTTTGACTGTGGATGTAGATGTAAATAAGAGTGATAATCTGACACAGGGAATTGCTTTGTTCTGGAGAAGAGATGTTGACAACAGTCTCCCTTAAGAGGTCAAAAAAATTAACAATTTGATCTAAGCACTTTGTACTAAGTTTATGATGTTTTATGTCAAAATAAAAAAAATGTGTAAGCTCCCCAAGCCTATATTAAATTTTGAGATTTGGGTTAAATACTTCCCTCTGGTGAAATAAAGGAGTGTGAAAAGATGGCCCAGGAAGATTTTAGCTTTTGTTCTGGTTTCCTTCCTTTCCTTCCACTGGCACTTTTTCTTTTAATCAGTCCTAACGCTAACCAGGAATCTTAGCTGAAGCAGCACATAGGCTCTTCCCAACAGTCTTGAAAGAAAGTGATCAACCCTCTGGGTGTGGTTGGCAAGTGAATGCGTGAACAGAAAGCTAATTTAAAAGAGGCATAAGACCCTGAAAGGAGAGTGGCTCAAAGTTTCTTGCATTTGTTACAGAGAATTTGTAAGAGACCTCGCTCTGATATTTTAAAAATTTGTTTCTTGGTAAATCCCTGTCAAATTTATTGAGGACAAACTTATTAAATATTTCCAAAATAATAAATATATTGATAAAACAAAAGGCTTAGTGTTGCCAGGATTTTAAATCTGTATTTCAAAAATTAAATTTTTACCTCCAAAATTCTATATTGATTTCAAAAAGAATAGGCATACTTTAGTAAAACAAATATATTATTTCTTGCTATGTTTTTAAATATTTACATCCAAATCATGTCATCTGTTTTCATTTTTAATAATGTCATTTGTCTTAATTTCTCAAAAAATGGCATGAAATCTAAATTTTCTGAAAGTTTTCATACCACCAGTGAGGAAGATCTAGTAAAAATAATAGTAGAGAAAGAGAAAGTTCATCAACAAATCTAAGAAATAGTAAAGAACTTGGATAATATGTTTGGAGTAGTATGTGAAGAATGTCTTGGGGGCTATTCTAAAGGTTAAGTTTCCAAAATTATAGAGTAAGGTACTGAGTATTTCCATGTTCAAGAGATACACATGAATAATGCGGCTTGCAGTATATATTTTGTAGTATGGGAAAAATGACACCCCAATCTTGAGTTTAATACACGAGTGTAAATAACACAACAAAAATGGGCAAATTCATAATGATTTCCATAATGAGGAAGACTTTAATTCAAGAAAATTTGGTGGAGGTTGAGGATGCAGTTGAGGATGATTAACTGCAAACAGTAATTACATACAAAGAGAGCTGGTGATGCTTTTATTAATTATGAAACATACATGAGTTTCTGCTGTGTCTTACTAATCTTCCATGAAATACCAGATTGACTGAGGTCTTTTTGCTTTAGGACTCAACCTATTAGTATTTATCAAAACTAGTTTGTGTGAGAGTGTTTGCGTGTGTGTGTTTGTGTGTTTGATATGAGTGTGATTGAGGTCTTTTTGTTTGTAGGACCTAAGTGTAGTATCAACACTGAACCCGTTGAATGCCATGGATTTCACGAAGCTGACAGACGGATTGGCGCGGTGTATGCCAGTTAGCTGGTAGTGATATCGGTCTGGGGGTTGTTGTGGGTTGCCCTTTTGTGGTCTCCTCCTTGCTTCCCTTGCAAGAATCCCTGAAAGAGGCTTGGACTCTGTCACCGGCCCTCTTCATATTGCAAATATGATCTTCTTGCACTTGTTTTTCTTGGGTGTTCTCAGCGGCATGCCTGGACATCTGTCATGGTTTTGGATTCACCACACAGAACTTTGGAGATGTCCTCTACACCTGATCGGCCCCCAGGGGAAGCCAATTCCAGGTGTCGCCACCTTTGCTGCACACTGGGATTGCCTCTTTGTAGTTGTTCCTTCCATGTCCAGACAGTTGTGCTGAAAAGAAGTACCTGGGCTTGGAGATGAAGGCAGGGCCCCTTGGTAGATGGCCCTGGTTGAAATGTGGCAGTCAGCTCATGGGGCTGGGGAACTTTCTGGTGACACCTGGAGTGCCCATGCCAGATCTGGAGCGCCTTCATTCTCCAACGGAAGTTTGGGCTCAAGGAAGTACTGAGGTCAGGACTGTCAGGGTCCTACGCTGCTTGTGGCACGCAGCCACCTTCCAGGCGCTGCTTCTGCGACTGACTCCACCTTGTACCTGTGCGGCAGCAGCTGGTCATGGCCAGCCTTGCTTTCCCCAGTTGGGCACTGGAAAGCGCATGTGCAAGTCGCCTGTCACAGGCGGCTGCGCTGAGCCATGGATCGCGCTTCACAGTGAAAGCCAAGGTTGCCTGAGGAACGATCTCAGCGGCTTAGAAAAGTAGGGGCCCTCCGTGGCAGTGCCCCAGCATTGGGCAACGCGATCATCTCCCGAGTCCTGCAATTTTAGGAATCCGTCAGGCCGAACCAGGCCGTAAAAAGATCTGGCGGGGTTTCAGGGATGTCCACGGCGATCCCCAAGTATCCCCACGATGCTTCAGACCTTCCTATACGGTGTGAAGGTACCCCTGGTTCAAAGCCCTCCTGGCCAGGATTTTCTGGTAGGGCCTGCTTGCCTGTGGCGGGGCTGGTCTCTCCCCAAGGGGCTTCCGGCAGAGAGCAGAACCCGGCAGTTTTAGGAGCTGTCTGGCAGTGTGTGTTTCTGTGCGAATGTTGGATGTCTCCGTGTGTCTTTCTGTGTGTTTGTGAGTGAGTGCTAGTCTGTATCTTTCTGAGTGTGTTGATGAGTTTGTGCCTGTGTGTTTGTGGGTCTGTCATGCTGATACGAGTGTGGCTAGTGCACTCCAGCGCGGTTTCTCCATAGCCTGCCTTTCTGGTGCGGGTCTGCGTTTGGCTCAGTTTGGGGGCTGCAACGCCCCACGTTGTTTCTGGGTGGTTTCTAAAGCCACGGTGCAGTGGGATCTGGCTTCCACCTGCAGGTGTCATAATCACCTGCGCATCCTGAGGTGGGTCACTCCTCGACAAACAAGATGGGTGCAACACATCTGCAATCAATTTCCTACATTAGCCCTTGGTCCTGCGGCACATCTAGGACTGTAGGGACCCTAGCCATCCCATCCTCAGGAAGCCTTGAGGAGCTCCAGTGGTGTCCTTAAACTTATGTGCATCGCCTCTACTTAGAATTCTTGTTTAAAGACAGATTGTAATTCGTGTGTTGGAGTGAGCCTGAAATTCTGTATTTCTTGCAGGCACTCAATGGATACCACTGATTAGGGATCCTGATTGACATTTGGAGGAGGAAGTCTCAATTTTGTTCTTATGAAGTGAGAATTGTAGGTGTTTAGTCTGCAATTAAAAGACTTTTCTAGATATCATTTTCATTTTTCTTCCTAATTACTTTCCTAATGCAATTAAAACAAACGGATTGCCAACATCAAGGGAATTAGATTGATAGTTCATGAATTTCCTCTTTTTGAATGACTAATTTAGTTGACTCTTGGTTACCTAAGGACAGATTACAAGGTATGAGTTAGCCATGGTATGAAATAACAGTGGGCTTCGTATCATGAAGACGTGAAATATCAGTAATGTAAAAAATCATTCATATATTTATAGTATAATATAGTTCTGTTTAGAAATATTTGGTATCTACTCTAGCTTCGGAATGTTCCTTGATCTCAGTTGCCTAAGTAATATTTGAGAACAGGGCCTGCTTTCTCTTCCACTCCCTAAGGAACAGTGTTCTGCATATGGGAATTACAAAATCTATGCAGAGAATGTGCTGTGAATCGTGGAGGTTTCTAACATATTCACTGCAAATAGTCATGTTCTTAGAGTTCTTTGAAACGTTTATACGTAATCTTTGAAATGATAAATATACTTGAAAATAAAGGATGAGAATTTTAAGTGGATTAGTTTTAAATAATTTTTTTTTTTTAATTTTTATTGCATTATAGGTTTGGGGGTACATGTGCAGAACGAGCAAGATAGTTGCATAGGTACACACATGGCAGTGTGCTTTGCTGCTTTCCTCCCCTTCACCCACACTTGGTATTCATCCCCAGGCTATCCCCCCCAGCCCCCCCCGCTGTCCCTCTCCCATTCCCCCCAACAGTCCCCAGTGTATAGTAGACCGCCTCTCTGTGTCCACGTGTTCTCATTTTTCTCACCCACCTATGAGTGAGTATATGCAGTATTTCTTTTTCTGTTCTTGTGTCAGTTTGCTGAGAATGATGTTCTCCAGATTCATCCATTTTCCTACAAAGGACACAAACTCATCATTTTTGATTGCTGCATAATATTCCATGGTGTATATGTGCCACATTTTCCCAGTCCAGTCTATCATCGTTGGGCATTTGGGTTGGTTCCAGGTCTTTGCTATTGTAAACAGTGCTGCAATGAACATTCGTGTGCATGTGTCCTTATAGTAGAACGATTTATAGTCCTTTGGATAGATACCCAGTAATGGGATTGCTGGGTCAAATGGAATTTCTATTTCTAGGTCCCTGAGGAATCGCCACACTGTCTTCCACAATGGTTGAACTAATTTACACTCCCACCAACAGTGTAAGAGTGTTCCTATTTCTCCACATCCTCTCCAGCATCTGCTGTCTCCAGATTTTTTAATGATCGCCATTCTGACTGATGTGAGATGGTATCTCAATGTGGTTTTGATTTGCATCTCTCTAATGACCAATGACGATGAGCACTTTTTCGTATGTTTGCTGGCCTCATGTATGTCTGCTTTCGTAAAGTTTCTGTTCATATCCTTTGCCCATTTTTGAATGGGCTTGTTTGTTTTTTTCCTGTAAATCTGTTTGAGTTCTTTGTAAATTCTGGATATCAGCCCTTTGTCAGATGCGTAAACTGCAAAGATTTTTTCCCATTCTGATGGTTGCCGATTCACTCTAGTGACTGTTTGTTTTGCCGTGCAGAAGCTGTGGAGTTTGATTAGGTCCCATTTGTCTATTTTGGCTTTTGTTGCCAATGCTTTTGGTGTTTTGTTCATGAAGTCCTTGCCTACTCCTATGTCCTGAATGGTTTTGCCTAGATTTTCTTCTAGGGTTTTTATGGTGTCAGGTCTTACGTTTAAGTCTTTAATCCATCTGGAGTTAATTTTAACTTCAGCAAAGTCTCAGGATATAAAATCAATGTTCAAAAATCACAAGCATTCCTATACACCAATAACAGACTTAAAGAGAACCAAATCAAGAACGAACTGCCATTCACAATTGCTACAAAGAAAATAAAATACCTAGGAATACAACTCACTAGGAATGTAAGGGACCTCTTTAAGGAAAACTACAAACAACTGCTCAACAAAATAAGAGAGGACACAAACAGATGGAGAAACATTCCATGTTCATGGTTAGGAAGAATCAATATCGTGAAAATGGCTATACTGCCCAAAGTAATTTACACAATCAATGCTATCCCCATTAAACTACCATTGAATTTCTTCACAGAACTGGAAAATACCACCATGAGTTTCATATGGAACCAAAAAAGAGCCCGCATAGCCAAGTCAATTCTAAGCAAAAAGAACACAGCAGGAGGCATCACGCTACCAGACTTCAAACTATACTACAAGGCTACAGTAATCAAAACAGCATGGTACTGGTACCAAAACAGAGATATAGACCAATGGAACAGAACAGAGGCATCGGAGGCAACACAACACGTCTAGAACCATATTATCTTTGATAAACCAGACAAAAACAGGCAATGGGGAAAGGATTCCCTATTTAATAAATGGTGTTGGGAAAACTGGCTAGCCATGTGCAGAAAGCAGGAACTGGACCCCTTCCTGACACCTTACACTAAAATTAACTCCAGATGGATTAAAGACTTAAATAATTTTTATACGACATTTTAGTTGATTTTACATTCTCTAAGTTTTCGGATATGTGAGAACTTTTCCTTCTGCTGTTCTTGACTTTTTAAAAATTATATCTTTAAATAAACATGAATGCACATGCATACATGTGGGTAAACGATGTATGTAGTTGATCTCAAGCTGAGCATTTCAGCTGTAGAAGTCATTTGTTATAAGTCATAAAACCTTAAACACTCTGAGTAAATCATAATTAGGGACAGTTAAAAATATTGAGATTTAAAATAATTTTGTATAATTCATTTTTTTATCAGTTATATGGTGATTTACAGGTAAAGTATTATAAAGTGTATTGACTTGGTTACCTTTTAATTCCTGTTGCATAAATGTTAACAAAATACAGTGGTCCTATATAGTATTAATTAGATATTGCTATGGTTTCAAGGACCTAACTTAAGCAAGAATGTTGAAAAGAAGAATTTTATTTTTATCATTAATAAACACTAGATGTATGTATATTTTTTCTTCAGAGAACCAGTAGAGGAAAACATGGCTTCTTTCCTGAGAAAGAAAAACATGAGTTTGGAATAAGTTAAGCAGTTCACACAGTGCTAAGTTTGAGAAATGTTTTTGCTTAAAATTTTTCCTGCATATCTTGATTTTGAATTGTTATGTTTCATTTCATTATCCCTTGTGTGTCTGGAGAGAGTTCCTACAGAGACAAAAGGCAGTCTGTGTTGCAAAAGAAGCCCAGGGCTGAAGATTGAAGAACTGATGTGCAACTTCGCAGTGGACCTGGAGACAAGGAAAACCTTGTAAGGTAAGTTGGATGCTAAGACCTTGTCTTTAAGGATTAACTGTCCATGTTTATTATTTTCTCATCACAGAAAAAAAAATGTAAAAATAATTTCAGGATAGGGCCTTTCTAAAAATATTCTTTAGTGGAAACAGTACTTCAGAAACAGATTTTATCCACTTCTTAATCTCCTACACTGGATATGCTCTGGATTTAGATATAAACTAGAGTGATAATTTTATACAGGGAATTATGTTTCTCTTGACAACAGATGTTGACACAAAGGTCTCTCTTTAGAGACCATAAAAGCAATTTGACCTAAACACTTTGTACTAAGATTGTGATGTTTTATTTCAAAACAATGAAGTTTCTAAGCTGTCTTAGTATATTCTAAATGTTAAAATTTATAAGCCATGGTGAGAAGACAAAGGTTTTATTGACAAGAACTTAATTAGCACTTTCTGACTGCTTATCAAAATAAATGTGTTAGATGTTTCTCTCTGATAAAATAAAGTGAAAATATGGCCTAGGTAAATTTTACTTTTTGTTTTGTTTTTCTTTCTTTGTTCAGTCTGGTACTTTTTTTCTTTTATGCGGTCATAATATTAATGAGAAATATTTGCTGATGCTGCACATTAACTGTATCCAATAGCAGTTTGGTAACCTTAAAATATGTCTGTGTGTACTGTCATTTAGTGCCCTAAACCTTTGGCTCACTGCTACAACTCTTTTTGACTTAATGGTGATAAAAAAAAAATGGTGTGGGCTGAGCGTGGTGGCTCATGCCTGTAATCCCAGCACATTGGGAGGCAGAGGTGTGGGGATCACAAGGTCAAGAGATCGAGACCATTCTGGTCAACATGGTGAAACCCTGTCTCTACTAAAAATACAAAAAATCAGATGAGCGTGGTGGCGCATGCCTGTAATCCCAGCTACCCAGGAGGCTGAGGCAGGAGAATTGACTGAATCCAGGAGGCGGAGGTTGCGGTGAGCTGAGATCATGCCATTGCACTCCAGACTGGGTAACAAGAGTGAAATTCTGTCTCATAAAAAAAAAAAGAAAGAATGGCGTATTCTGAGATATGAACATACACCCATAAAATAACTCATTCCCATTCTAGAGTGACTTCACCAATTTTAAGCCTCTCTCCTTTCACCTACTTTTTGGATTTAGCCTTACCTGTAATGAGAATAGTTATGAACAAAATTAGAAAAATGTAATCAGAGATGTTAAAATTCAGCTTTCAAAAACCACTTATTTTGTACCATAATGTTTTTCTTTCTCAGAGAGGTAAAAACCTCTTGCAGGTCATTCAATTTGTTTCTCTTTTATTTGAACAAAGTTACTTGATATAACAATTAAACCTTGTAGATTTGTTAGTCAATATCCCATAAACTTAGATTATATTTTAAATAAAGCACAATTTTGCCACCCCCCAACAATTGAGCAATAATAAAAGTGTGTATATTATATTTATAAAAAATTTGAAATATCAGCTGTCCTGACATTCAGACATTAAAACTTGTTTCTCTAGGCTACAGTCCATGAGGTTCACTAGTCTACATCTAGCAGAAGCAAACTTCTAAAGCTTTTTGGATGGGTAAAAGTTACCCACATACATTTCACAAAATGTTATAACTTCCATTCTGATCTGAGGAGCTAACAGAATTCTGAGTTTTGGCAAATTCATCTGAGCAACATGTAATAAAGGAGGAATGGAAAGGGGTATGGGATTAATCTTTATCTCACTGCACAATTCTGTGTAAAGGAAAACAAAGTTGGTGCTACAAGTATGTGACACATTCCCTACCTTTGTCTTTTCTAAAACAATGGTATCTAAAAACATGTTGTGTAATCACAAAATTTTCCATGTGAGTTTATGCAGAAAAGAGAAGGGAAATATTCCAACCATATTTTTTTGGTTTAGTACTTAGTGCAGCAATGAATTTTAGAAGGTAACATGTTACATAATGAGGTTGTAGTTATGATTGCACCTGGCCCTGGAAGGTCGCCATGCCAAGAGAAGAGAATATCAGCTCACCTGCATTATATATGAAGTGATTATTGAGTATTCATTTATGGCTGAATTTTAAATGATTGGGATCCAATCTTAATTAATTTCAATGTAAATCAATAGAGTCTCCAATCAAAGTGAAGTTCAATGCTGAATGACTAGTTAGGCCTCTAGCATTTTAACTTATGCTTAAATCAATAGGCAGTATTATATTTCTTGTTTGACTGGAACTATATTGCCTCCATAACTGAGGCTATAGAGTCGTTTCTTGACAGAGTGATATGTGTTATTTTGTAAATGTGTACATTCCAGGCCAAATAGAGGAACTTGAAATGTAAGAATAATAAACAGGAATGCTCAGAAATATTTTTAAATCTAAGGGACTTTTTTTAGGGAAGCAGTGAACAAAAGCGGTAGCTATTTAACATTAGGTGTTCAAATGGCTGCTATACGATGGGCAATAGAAGTTAAAAAAATACATAATGTTCTGATTATAAAGCATTACTGGAGGGAGGGTGAGGCTTCAGAATAAGATAATCAGATAAACCAGTTCCTCAGAAGGTGGCTGATGGGCTGTTTTGCTAAAGATAAATCTTTCCTCTTCCAAATATTCTTGAAAAACTAGTAGACTAATAGCAAGAAATGTGATTTGCACATTATCCAAGCCATTGAGTTTTTCCTGCCTGTCCTCATTCTGGTTCTTGATTTGCAGGCCAGCTATGCTCTGCAGCTGGAGCAAATTATATCAGCAGAAGTGCTGATGTGACTACAAGTTGGCAAAAGGACATGATTTCTAGTAACAAAAAGTAACTAGATTTTATGAAATTGTGTTTAATAATGTTGTTTAACTCATGGATTCTGCATCTAACACCTGCTTTTTATCCAGTCCTTTCAGCAACCCTTTGTTAGCAGTCACTCAGAACAGGAAATAAAATGTAGCTATTGAGATAAAAAGTGCTCTACACTTTTTAATAGCTCAGCTGCAGGCTCCATTATTTTATTTAATGGACTGTATAACTGAATTATCTCCTAATGATTTCCATTTGGCTTCTGATTCCCTGTCAGAAGCTTGGAGTTTCCAGAAGAGGGAGAGTCTAGTGTTTTGCTTGTTCAAAATACAAGTGGATAGTAAAAGCAATAACATTCTTTAAAATGTAATTTCTGCAGACCCGGCAAGATGGCGTCGTAGAAGCGACTCAGGATTGCAGCTCTCAGTGATGGCGCAGAGGGTGAGTCCTAGCCGCATTCTCGGATGGACTTTTCTAGCCCACAGAGCGTTGAAAGTCCCACAGGACGCTAGTAAAGTAAAACCGGCTAACGCAGCCCTTTGGCGCGGCCGCTTCGGCCGGCGCCGCAGCAGGACCCGGCACGGAACTCACTGGTCTGCGCGCCCTGTTAAACCAGCAATCTGAGAGTTTGAAGGGCAGATTGGCATGTCCATCTGATTGAACGGGACTTGGACAGTGAGCCAGACCAGGAGTTTCCTGGGAGTTTCCTGGGAAGCGTGATATGAGCCGGTGAAGTGGGCAGCGGCACGGGAGATCACACGGATCCCAGTGCCCTATCGTCAGGCTCCTGGGGCGCCAGTGAGAGAGTCGAACTTTAAGCTCGCGGAGAGGGAGGGAGAGAGAGAGAGGACGGACTCTGAGGCAGGGAGCTGGGTAATCGGGCTCAGCGAATCC
This sequence comes from Saguinus oedipus, assembly GCA_031835075.1. Taxonomy (NCBI): domain Eukaryota; kingdom Metazoa; phylum Chordata; class Mammalia; order Primates; family Cebidae; genus Saguinus; species Saguinus oedipus. The sequence continues at coordinate 25,871,329 of CM063171.1, forward strand.
CACCCTCACAGGGACAAGCAGGGCAATGACTGGAGATGCTTGGCGCTGAGAGTTTTGCTGCCGGCATCTAGGATGGTGCAGCCCGGTGAGGGAGGGGCGTCCACCACCGCTGACACAATCCGCCCCTATTGAAGCACCGCCCAGGGCCAAAGCAGCCTGCCGTTGCTGAGGCAACCTGCCATAACAGAGAGACTCCCAGGAGATGGGAGCTCTCCACAGCAGAAGGGAGTCCAGCAGCAACAGGGCAGACCCGTGCTAGTGGGTCAGAGCCCCGGCAGGCAAATAGTGAATAGACTGCCACCTAGTGGGGCAGGACAGTGCAACAGATACTCATAAAGAAAGCCCCAACTCCCTGAAACAGTGCATATAAGGGGGGGAAATAAAAGGGTGGTGTTTTATGAGTTCTATTACAGCAGACATAAACAACCTCCCAACAACACTGAATGAAAAACGGAGCTCACAGCTCAGCACTGGAGCTACTATAAAGCACAAACCGTCTCCTTAAGCAGCTCCCTGACCCCTGTATATCCAAAGAGTCACCGCAAAAAAAGGACTAATCAGACTGACATTTGGCGGGCATCATTCTGGAACAAAGACAGCAGAAGAAGAAACTGGTATCATCCCTCACTCTTCCACAGCTGCTACAGGTATACTCCAGACAAACAGGGCCTGGAGTGGACCTCAGAACTCATACAGCAGAGGGGCTAGACCACTAGAAGGAAAACTAAGTAACAAAAATACTTCATCATCAACAATCTCAGCATCCACACAGAGACCCAATTGAAAAATCAGCAACTACAAAGACGACAGGCGGATAAATCCATAAAGATGGGAAGAAACCAGCGCAAAAAGGAGGAAAAAACCTGAAACCAAAACACCTCACCTCCTACAGAGGACCAAAACTCCTCACCAGCAAGGGAACAAAGCTGGATGGAGAATGAGTGTGACGAAATGACGGAATCAGACTTCAGAAAGTGGATAATGAGAAACTTCATTGAGCTAAAAGAACATGTTCTAAATCAGTGCAAAGAAACTAAGAACCTTGAAAAAAGATTTGAAAAAAAATTCGAGGAATTGATAACAAGAATGGAAAACTTAGAGAGGAATATGAATGAATTGAAGGAGCTGAAAAACACAACACGAGAACTTCGTGAAGCATGCACAAGTTTCAACAGCCGAATTGACCAAGCAGAAGAAAGAATATCAGAAATTGAAGATCAACTCAATGAAATAAAACGTGAAACCAAGATTAAAGAAAAAAACACAAAAAGGAATGAACAAAATCTCCAAGAAATGTGGGACTATGTGAAGAGACCCAACCTACGTTTGATAGGTGTACCAGAATATGATCAAGAGAATGAATCTAAGCTGGAAAACACTCTTCAGGATATTATCCAGGAAAATTTCCCCAACCTAGCAAGACAGGTCAATACTGAACTCCAGGAAATACAGAGAACACCACAAAGATACTCCGCAAGAAGAGCAACCCCAAGGCACATAATCGTCAGATTCACCAGGGTTGAAACAAAGGAGAAAATACTTAGGGCAGCCAGAGAGAAAGGTCAGGTCACCGACAAAGGGAAGCCCATCAGACTCACAGCAGATCTCTCGGCAGAGACTCTACAAGCCAGAAGAGAGTGGGGGCCAATATTCAACATCCTTAAAGAAAAGAGCTTTCAACCCAGAATTTCATATCCAGCCAAACTGAGCTTCATAAGTGAAGGAAAAATAAAATCCGTCACGAACAAGCAAGTACTCAGAGATTTTGTCACCACTAGGCCTGCTTTACAAGAGCTCCTGAAAGAGGCACTACACATAGAAAGAAACAACCAGTTCCAGCCATCCTAAAAGCATACCAAATGCTAAAGACCATCAACAAAATGAATAATGTACATGAACCAATGGGCAAAACAGCCAGATAGCATCAAAATGGCAGTATCAAATTCACACATAACAATATTAACCCTGAATGTAAATGGGCTAAATGCACCAATCAAAAGACACAGACTGGAAAATTGGATAAAAAACCAAAACCCATCAGTGTGCTGTATTCAGGAAACCCACCTCACACACAAAGATACACGAAGGCTCAAAACAAAAGGATGGAGGAAGATTTACCAAGCAAATGGAGAGCAAAAAAAAAGCAGGAGTTGCAATTCTCATCTCTGATAAAATAGACTTTAAAGCAACAAAGATCAAAAGGGACAAAGAAGGTCACTACATAATGGTAAAAGGATCAATACAACAAGAAGAGCTAACGATTCTAAATATATATGGACCCAATGTAGGAGCACCCAGATATATAAGGCAAGTTCTTAATGACTTACAAAGAGACTTAGACTCCCACACAATAATAGTGGGAGACTTTAACACTCCACTGTCAATAGCAGACAGATCAACCAGACAGAAAATTAACAAGGATATCCAGGACTTGAACTCAGACCTGGAACAAGCAAACCTGATAGACATTTACAGAACTCTCCACCCCAAATCCACAGAATATACATTCTTCTCAGCACCACATCACACCTACTCCAAAATTGACCACATAATTGGAAGTAAAGCACTCCTCAGCAAATGCAAAACAACGGAAATCATAACAAACAGTCTCTCAGACCATAGTGCAATCAAGTTGGAACTCAGAATTCAGAAAATAACTCAGAACCGCACAGCTTCATGGAAACTGAACAACTGGCTCTTGAATGTTGATTGGATAAACAATGAAATGAAGGCAGAAATAAAGAAGTTCTTTGAAACCAATGAGAACGAAGACACAACGTACCAGAATCTCTGGGACACATTTAAAGCAGTCTGTAGAGGAAAATATATAGCAATAAGTGCCCACATGAGAAAAGTGGAGAGATCCAAAATTGACACCCTATCGTCAAAATTGAAAGAGCTAGAGGAGCAAGATCAAAAAAGCTCAAAACCTAGCCAAAGACAAGAAATAACTAAGATCAGAGCAGAACTGAAGGAGATAGAGACAAGAAAAACCCTTCAAAAAATCAACAAATCTAAGAGCTGGTTTTTTGAAAAGATCAACAAAATAGACAGACCACTAGCCAGACTGATAAAAAAGAAAAGAGAGAACAACCAAATAGATGCAATAAAAAACGATAAAGGGGAAATCACCACAGATTCCACAGAAATTCAAACCATCATCAGAGAATACTACAAACAACTCTATGCACACAAACTAGTAAATCAGGAAGAAATGGATAAATTCCTGGAGGCCTGTGTCCTCCCAAGCCTAAACCAGGAGGAAGCTGAAACTATGAATAGACCAATAACAAGGTCAGAAGTTGAGGCAGCAATTAAGAGCCTACCACACAAAAAAAGCCCAGGTCCAGATGGGTTCACAGCTGAATTCTACCAGACACACAAAGAGGATCTGGTACCATTCCTTCTGAAACTATTCCAAATAATCCAAAAAGAGGGAACCCTTCCCAAATCATTTTATGAGACCAACATCATCCTGATACCAAAACCTGGCAGAGACTCAACAAGAAAAGAAAACTTCAGGCCAATATCCATGATGAACATAGATGCAAAAATCTTCAATAAAATACTGGCAAATCGATTGCAACAGCACATTAAAAAACTTATCCATCATGATCAAGTAGGATTCATCCCGGGCATGCAAGGCTGGTTCAACATACGCAAGTCTATAAATGTAATTCACCACATAAACAGAAGCAAAAACAAAAACCACATGATTATCTCAATTGACGCAGAGAAGGCATTTGACAAAATTCAACAGCCCTTTATGCTAAAATCCCTCAATTAACTTGGTATTGATGGAACATATCTCAAAGTAATAAAAGCTATTTACGACAAACCAACAGCCAATATCATACTTAATGGGCAAAAACTGGAAGCATTCCCTTTGAAATCTGGCACTAGACAAGGATGCCCTCTCTCACCACTTCTATTCAACATAGTACTGGAAGTTCTAGCCAGAGCAATAAGGCAAGAAAAAGAAATAAAGGGTATTCAAATAGGAAAGGTGGAAGCCAAATTGTCTCTATTTGCAGACGACATAATAGTATACCTAGAAGACCCCATCACCTCAGCCCAAAAGCTCCTGCAACTGATAAGCAACTTCAGCAAGTCTCAGGATATAAAATCAATGTGCAAAAATCACAAGCATTCCTATACACCAATAACAGACTTAAAGAGAACCAAATTAAGAACGAACTGCCATTCACAATCGCTACAAAGAAAATAAAATACCTAGGAATACAACTCACTAGGAATGTAAGGGACCTCTTTAAGGAAAACTACAAACACCTGCTCAACGAAATAAGAGAGGACACAAACAGATGGAGAAACGTTCCATGTTCGTGGTTAGGAAGAATCAATATTGTGAAAATGGCTATACTGCCCAAAGTAATTTACACATTCAATGCTATCCCCATCAAACTACCATTGAATTTCTTCATAGAACTGGAAAAAACCACCATGAATTTCATATGGAACCAAAAAAGAGCCCGCATAGCCAAGTCAATTCTAAGCAAAAAGAACACAGCGGGAGGCATCACGCTACCAGACTTCAAACTATACTACAAGGCTACAGTAATCCAAACAGCATGGTACTGGTACCAAAACAGAGATATAGACCAACGGAACAGAACAGAGACATCGGAGGCAACACAACATATCTACAACCATATCATCTTTGATAAACCAGACAAAAACAGGCAATGGGGAAAGGATTCCCTATTTAATAAATGGTGTTGGGAAAACTGGCTAGCCATGTGCAGAAAGCAGAAACTGGACCCCTTCCTGACACCTTACACTAAAATTAACTCCAGATGGATTAAAGACTTAGATGTAGGACCTGACACCATAAAAACCCTAGAAGAAAATCTAGGCAAAACCATTCAGGACATAGGAGTAGGCAAGGACTTCATGAACAAAACACCAAAAGCATTGGCAACAAAAGCCAAAATAGACAAATGGGACCTAATCAAACTCCACAGCTTCTGCATGGCAAAAGAAACAGTCACTAGAGTGAATCGACAACCATCAGAATGGGAAAAAATCTTTGCAGTTTACACATCTGACAAAGGGCTGATATCCAGAATTTACAAAGAACTCAAACAGATTTACAGAAAAAAAACAAACAAGCCCATTCAAAAATGGGCAAAGGATATGAACAGACACTTTACAAAAGAAGACATACATGAGGCCAACAAACATATGAAAAAGTGCTCATCATCATTGGTCATTAGAGAGATGCAAATCAAAACCACATTGAGATATCATCTCACACCAGTTAGAATGGCGATCATTTAAAAATCTGGAGATAGCAGATGCTGGAGAGGATGTGGAGAAATAGGAACACTCTTACACTGTTGGTGGGAGTGTAAATTAGTTCAACCATTGTGGAAGACAGTGTGGCGATTCCTCAGGGACCTAGAAATAGAAATTCCATTTGACCCAGCAATCCCATTACTGGGTATATATCCAAAAGACTGTGAATCGTTCTACTATAAGGACACATGCACACGAATGTTTATTGCAGCACTGTTTACAATAGCAAAGACCTGGAACCAACCCAAATGCCCATCGATGATAGACTGGACTGGGAAAATGTGGCACATATACACCATGGAATATTATGCAGCAATCAGAAATGATGAGTTTGTGTCCTTTGTAGGGACATGGATGAATCTGGAGAACATCATTCTCAGCAAACTGACACAAGAACAGAAAAAGAAATACCGCATATACTCACTCATAGGCGGGTGAGAAAAATGAGAACACATGGACACAAAGAGGCGGTCTACTATACACTGGGGACTGTTGGGCGAAATGGGGGAGGGACAGCAGGGGGGGCTGGGGGGGATAGCCTGGAGATGAATACCAAGTGTGGGTGAGGGGGAGGAAGGCAGCAAAACACACTGCCATGTGTGTACCTATGCAACTATCTTGCACGTTCTGCACATGTACCCCAAAACCTATAATGCAATAAAAATTAAAAAAAAAAAAGTAATTTCTGCTGTTGAATCTATAGTATTATAAAAAAAGACGCAATGCTTTTTCATCTAAAAAAGTGTGTTTAGATAGTCCCTATGTTCAACAATTCTACTTCAGAATACAGTCAAAACTTTATTTGCCTAAATGTATGGAGGCAAGTAGGCTTGGTGGCAGTAGTAAGAGAAAAAATAAAAATAGAGGTACCAGAATACATAATTGTCTTCTGTCTTGTCCAAATTAATGTGTCATCTTCAAAATGGTAGTTGGAGTCTTTGGTAGGGAATCCAGACAATGGGACTCTCTCTCTCTCCTCCTGCTTGATTATCCATTATGGATATAAAAAGCATACCTTTAAATCGTTTGAGTTTGACTTACTGTCATTGTAAATAGTATCACATGGTTTATGTATTTTTAATTATATATTTTTCTTGTTACAGAGCAGTTAGGATTTATCTGGTTTCTGTTGTAAGAATTATAGTCATATATATACATTGCTCCCGCTTTTCTAAGAAGAATTTCATTATGTGTATATTCAAAGAATCAAGATTAAAAAATAAAGTGCCTCCTACACAAGGAAGGTGGTGTAAAATACCAAGAGAAAGGATCAACCCTTTGCTCCATACTTATTGACATTCCAATATGAATGAATTGCCTACTATTCATCGGAATAAAATAAGCTGTTCACGATGGATTCTTAGAAGATTCTGCAGAAAGCTTTTGCAGTTCATTTTGTCCGACTTTCATGTGTTACATCAGATCAGGTTCATTGGTTAGGAAGAGGAGGAGAAAGATTTGTTAAATCATGAAGTGGTAATACACCTTTCAGCTGAGAAAGATATGCAATGTACAAAGCAATTAAAAGAGATTATACAGTATAACCTGTTAAGGATGTAAGTGAGATACATGTAATCTTAACCTTGGAAAAGACTGGATATCTGTTAATGAATCAAATCAATACCCTCTCCACTGATTCATAATAATTTGAAAGAAGTGAAAACTTTAACAGTTACTGTATGTGAGATTATCATGAGCTGCAATTAGCTAGCCTCCAGGAGATTATGTTTCCTAGTTACCAGAAGGTAAATAAAATTTCTTTAGACCTGCTGAAGAGAGTTTCATAAAGACAGGTGCCAGATGTGGAAAAGGGTCAGGAAGGAATATTTGCTACAGCCTAAACCTAGATTATCTTTCAATAATTTTATTTTATCTATCCTCCTTATGACATTTCATACTCCTAGTTCAAGTGAATGTATTGCTTTGAAAAGACATTGCAATCTAATTTTGCCAGTTAAAGAAGTGATTATCCCTTTTATATCTTTCTACACATTTAGCTCTCACATGAGATGGCAAAGAAGTCAAGGCAAAAATTCTACATCTGAGAAAAGAATAACACATGGGTTTTCTCCTACAGGCAAGACACTTGTATATAAAAGTATTTCATGTTCATACAAACCCTCCACCACCACCATCAACCTCCACTTCAATAGTTCCAGCATGACCATTATTGCCAATAGAATTATATAGAAGAATAGCGAAAATGAATGAATGCTTTTGTATCTATTGCATTCTCACAGTTTTACACCCCCACTTTGCAAATAGCATGTAGTACCCTACAAAATAGTATGTAGAAAGAAAAATGGTCCCAGGACCCACTGCATATATATATATATATATATATATATATATATATATATATGGCTTTGCTGTAAAACTTAGAAGAAACAACCATGGTATATGAAGTTTCATAGGAAAATCTCAATTTGAAGAAGATATAAAAAGAGATATTGCAATTCTCTAAAGAATCAGTAAATAAATTAGAGAAAATGCATGTTAAATATAAGCATACAGAAATGTGAAGAGCATTTTTTTTTTATAATGCCAAAGAGAGCATAAGATAAAAACTGTTGCCATTTGTTTCCAGGAGAAGCTGTCAGTGACACCAGGCACAATAGGATAGTTAGGTAGCTACCACATGTAAAGCTATGAGCAGATGGTCCCGTTGACAGAGCATGGGAAGGTGCGTGTTCATGCGGGTGTATTTCTGTGCATGTGCACGTGGAAACCAGCAAGAAGTTTGACACTCCATCAAGTTCAGTTATAAAGAACAAGTAGATAGAAGAACATTCTGTGCATCTGGCAGCCTAACTAACTCTGTCAATTTGTGGATGCTGCTGATATTGTACTATAAGCTTCCATTCCATCTGTGATGTTTATTTTGAGCTAGATTTACTGCACACTATGTGAATTGATGATGACTAGAAGGTCCAAAAGATACTGAGTCTGTTTAAAGTTCCAAGGTGTCAAATTATGCAGGACTGTGTCACGAACATTATAAAAGGGTAAGTGGGGAGACAAGCTGATCTCCGTATTTGTTAGACATCCAAGAAAAATTGCCTAAAATATAGATGAAGAAGGTTTATAAGAAGATATAGAGTACATATGAATATGTGCAATCAAATGTTTTATTTTCAAGTTGCATTGTGTCATTTTAAAAAATTCAAAGTATGTATAAACAAATAGACAAGTCAAATAAGTTCTCAATCTGAGGTTGTTACATGCATGCTATTCAAAACTTTCTGATCAGTACCATATTAAATTGCCAGAATTAAGGAATGGACTTGATGAGGAGGGTTGTGCCTGGATTCTTTCTGAATGGCTAGATCTAAGAAACAGGTAGATTTCTATGCACTGACTATTAAGTTATTTTCTGATGATCCTTTTGCCTCAATTTCATTCTGTGTAATAGAATGTTTATACATCTTTCTATCATACAGTTTAGGAAATAGATTTAGCTATCATCACCAAGAAATTACTAAGTAAATTGAAAATATACTTTTTAATGAAAATCGTATACATTTATGTGTGAAAGTGACACTAATATGGATAGGTCATCGATTTCAAGGCTTTTGTTCATTTTAATTTTCAACACAATGTGCAGCTGAATGCTATGCCTGCATGATGCTGGGACATTCTTATGAACAGAGAGAAGAGATATTTAATGATTCAAAAATAATATCTGCATCCAAATATAGAATATCGTTTAGATTATGTGGCTGCTCTTGTCTGCCTATGTAGTAAGTAGCTCAGATTAGAATTTTTCTGTACCAGTCAAACTCTATTCAGTTTAACTGCAGTCATTGAATAAGAAAAGCATTTTGTTTATGGTATGAAAATTTCAGTTAGTGTTTTCAGCCTGCATTCAATTAGTGGTTGGTTGTGGTTGAATTTTGTCACGGAAAACACATATATTTATATGAAACTCTGCCCTTCAATGAATAAAATGTTAATCATCCTTCTTTATTGGTTTCAGAGCTATGACATCAAACAGAATCTATGAATATAGTTCATTTGATTGGCAATATTTAATATTCATCTGTTGAGTAGATACTTATCCATATTCATAATATATGATAGGTAATGTGAGATATATAAACCAATACAACATACAATCATTACCCTTCAGACATTTTAACATCTAGTTGAGTAGGTAAGCCATTCTTAAAAAAAATCTAATAGCAATGCATACATTCCATATCAATTAAAAAATACAAGGATGGCACAAATTGGACTAAAATTAAGTTGACAAGTATTCATTACAGTCTTCTATCTGCAAGACACTATATTGGGTACTTCCTCTCATTACTTGTCTCACTTAACTTCTCAATAACACTGTGAGATGTTTTCCCTCATGTTTGACATGAAGACAGATTGAAGAGTAGCAATATTTTGTCTGGGCCACATAGCCATTAAATCACTAAACAAGATTTTACTTTAGTTTACCTCCAGAATGACATATTGATCATCTGATTTATACCAGGCATAGAGTTTGACACTAAGATAAATAAAATTTTAAAAAATCTGTTTTAAGAAGGGTAGAGGCTTGTAAAAAATTAAATATGAAAAGTTTAACCTGAACATAATGGAGTAAGTGCTAAAATAGGTGTATACATAGGGAGTGATAAGAACAAAAATGATAAGCTCAGAAACGTAATTGAGTTAGATAGAGGAGAAAAATGTGAGAGGTTTCCAAGACAGGCACAAGCATAAACAAGGGTACAGCGGCACAAACAAAAAAATAGTGGGAAATGCAGCTTTTGCAGCACACCATGGTAACTCATGTGACCAGTGGGAGAGAAACACATTTAACAGCATGCACTTTGGTAGGAAGTAAACCCAGTGGACTGACATATTGAGGCAAGGCTTGAATGAAGTAGATTTTTTGTTGCCTCATGAACTGTGAACATATTTATTTTGATTATTCAGATAAAGAATTATCAGATGTTATAAATGAATATAAATGAGATTAACAAATGCATAGAGACAAAGACGGTAGATTGAGAAATATACAGGCCAATATGGCAGATCTGCTAACTTTCTATTCTTAGGATCAGTTGCCATGTATAAACTTGAAGCTTCTTATCACCTAGAGATGATCTTCCTCTAAAATCTTAAATTCCACTCACTGGCAACAACTTCTTAACTGTCCAGGTATTATTGTCATTATAATTCTCCAAACTGACGAAGACTTTTAATCCCTCAATCCTCCAATTTGTTTGTCTCTATCAGCCATAATCTATTCAATTTTTGACTGACCTGGATTCTTTGCACCACCACTTCAGCCCCTCCTCTTGCCATAAATTCTATGTTTAATTTTATTTTTACATCACACATTCCTGCAGAAATTTCAAGATTGGATTAATTCATTCTTATTTCTCTAACTCTCTTTTCCATTATTCAAATAAATAATTTTCATGAGCATTTCTCTCTATGCCAGTCACCTTCTGACTCTGATCATTATTTCTTCATGAAGAGAATGGAAATGATCATCCAAGCACTACAAACAAATAGAGATAAGGTCCACTGCATTTAAATTTCTTACCCGTCACTCTTCCACTTTTTTTAGTTTCTTACATATTTACTAGCTCTTTTTCAAGAATATTGTCTAAATATGCTATGTCTTTCCAATCACAAAAGCAAAACAACACCCTTTACCTCAAGTCACTTTTTAACTACCATCTTATCTACTTCTAGCACAGGCAAACATCTTGAAAAAGTGACTTAGCATCATTCTCTGAAACAGTTCTTGTTAAGGTCATCAATGAATGCCTTGTTTCCAAATACTCATGGGTATTCTTACTTTATTTTGCTTGTAGAACTTGATATTGCTAACTAACCACTGCCTTCTGAACACAGTTTTCTTGGTGTAATGACACCACTCTCTCTCATTTTCTTGATAGACTTCTTGTCCACTGCCATTTCTCTAAATATCAGTGTCTTCACGGATATTACTTAGGAATTTGACTCTTATCTTTCAATACATCCTTCATGAATAATACCAGTTATACCTTTATCATAATTTATGTACCTATACCATCATTTATCATTCACATGTGAAAGAATCTGATCCAAGGAATAAATCCTCAACTAATCCCTTTTTGATGAGTTATAGTCAGTCCTATATGTTTAAATAATCACTCAATTTGGAGAAGACCATGAGTTCAGTTTTGAAAAAAATGCCATTAACACAGCCATTGAAAGGTCCTGGGTCCAAAACTGGATGTATCCCCTCCTTCTCTCCTTCTTTCAGCCAACTCTTCTAAATATTCTAAAATCCATGAACTTTTTTCCCAATAACATTATTCTAGTAAATGAGTAGAATTTGACTAGAGCAATGCTGCATTTACTAATGTAAATGAAGAAACCTTATCATTTAAGACATCTATAACTGAGTAATAAATATAAAATCTAGACAGGGGAGTCCAAGATGGTGTCATAGAGGCGACTCAGGATTGCAGTTCTCAGTGAAGGCGCAGAGGGTGAGTCCTAGCCACATTCTCAAATGGACCATTTTTGCCCACAGAGCGTTGAAAGTCCCAGGTGTGGGAGAGACACGGGACCCTAGCACAGCCAGCTTGTGAAGCCAGTTCGGCTGGCGCCATAGTGCAGCAGGACCCGGCACAAAACTCACTGGTCCAGGTGCCCTGTTAAACCGGCAATCTGAGATTTGGAAGGGCAGATTGGCATGTCCATCTGATTGAATGGGACTTGGACAATGAGCCAGAATAGGAGATTCCTGGGAAATGTGATCTGAGCTGGTGCAGTGGGCAGCAGCATGGGAGAATGCATGGATCCCAGTGCCCTATTGGCAGGCTACTGGGGGGCCAGTGAGAGAGTCGACTGTCCGACTTGGGGAGAGGAAGAGAGAGAGAGAGAGAGAGAGAGAGAGAGAGGATAGACTCTGAGGCAGGGAGCTGGGTGATTGGGCTAGGCGGGTCCCACTCTCACAGGGACAAGCAGGATGGTGATTGGAGGGGCTCAGGGCTGAGAGTTTTGCTGCCGGCATCTAGGACGGTGCAGCCAGGTGGGGGAGGTGCATCTGCCACTATGGATGCAATCCGCCCCTACTGAAGTACCACCCAGAGCTGACGCAGCCTGCCATTGCCAAGGCAACCTGCCATAACAGAGACACTCCACCAGCAGGGCAGAGCGCTGCACAGCAGAACGGAGCCTTGCCACAGCAGGGCAGACACATGTTAGCAGGGTGGAGCCCCGGCAGGCAAATAGTGAATAGACTGCCTCCTAGTGGGGCAGGACAGTGCAACAGATACTCATAAAGAAAGCTGCAACTCCCTGAGACAGAGGATCTAAGGGGGAAAATAAAGTGGGGGTGTTTATGAGTTATGTTGCAGCAGACATAAACGCATCCTCCCAACAACCCTGAATGAACAACATAGCAAACAGCTCAGCACTTGAGCTCCTATGAAGCACAGAACATCTCCTCAAGCAGCTGCCTGACCCCTGTATATCCAAAGAGTAACCTCAAAAAAGGACTAATAAGACTGAAATTTGGTAGGCATTATTCTGGAACAAAGAGAGCAGAAGAAAATGGCAGCATCCCTCACTGTTTCACAGCTGCTACAGGTGTACCCCAGAAAAGCAGGGCCTGGAGTGGACCTCAGCACTCGTACAGCAGAGGGGCTAGACCATTATAAGAAAAACTAAGTAACAGAAATACTTCATCATCAAAAATCTGGGCATCCACACAGAGACCCAATTGAAAACTCAGCAACTACTAAGACGACAGGTGGATAAATCCATAAAGATGGAAAAAAAAACAGGGCAAAAAGGAGGAAAACACCTGAAACCAAAACACCTCACCTCCTAAAAGGACCAAAACTCCTCACCAGCAAGGGAACAAAGCTGGACGGAGAATGAGTGTGACAAAATGACGGAATCAAACTTCAGAAAGTGGATAATGATCAACTTCAGTGAGCTATAAGAACATGTTCTAAATCAGTGCAAAGAAACTAAGAACCTTGAAAAAGCCTTGAAAAAAAAAATTCGAGGAATTGATAACAAGAATGGACAACTTATAAAGGAAAATGAATGAATTGAAGGAGCTGAAAAACACAACATGAGAACGTTTGATAGGTGTACAAGAATGTGATGAAGAGAATGAATCCAAGCTTGAAAATACTCTTCAGGATATTATCCAGGAAAATTTCCTCAACCTAGCAAGACAGGTCAATACTCAACTCCAGGAACTACAGAGAACGCCACAAAGATACTCCGCAAGAAGGGCAACCCCAAGGCACATAAACATCAGATTCACCAGGGTTGAAATGAAGGAGAAAATACTAAGGGCAGCCAGAGAAAAAGGTCGGGTCACCAACAAAGGGAAGCCCATCAGACTCACAGCAGATCTCTCAGCAGAGACTCTACAAGCCAGAAGAGAGTGGGGGCCAATATTCAACATTCTTAAAGAAAAGAACTTTCAACCCAGAATTTCATATCCAGCCAAACTGAGCTTCATAAGTGAAGGAAAAATAAAATCCTTCATGAACAAGCAATTACTCAGAGATTTTGTCACCACTAGGCCTGCTTTAAAAGAGCTCCTGAAAGAGGCACTACACCTAGAAAGAAACAACCAGTACCAGCCATCCTAAAAGCATACCAAATGCTAAAGAGCATCAACAAAATGAAGAATCTACATGAACCATTGGGCACAACAGCCAGCTAGCATCAAAATGGCAGTAACAAATTCACACATAACAATATTAACCCTAAATGTAAATGGCTAAATGCCCCAATCAAAAAACACAGACTAGAAATTGGATAAAAAAAACAAAACCCATCGGTGTGCTATATTCAGGAAACCCATCTCACATGCAAGAATACACAAAGGCTCAAAACAAAGGGATGGAGGAAGATTTACCAAGCAAATGGAGAGCAAAAAGAAGCAGGAGTTGCAATTCTCATTTATGATAAAATAGACTTTAGAGCAACAAAGATCAAAAGGGACAAAGAAGGTCATTACATAATGACAAAAGGATCGATACAACAAGAAGAGCTAAGGATGCTAAATATATATGGACCCAATGCAGGAGCACCCAGATATATAAGGCAAGTTCTTAATGACTTACAAAGAGACTTAGACTCCCACACAATAATAGTGGGAGACTTTAACACTCCACTGTCAATAGTAGACAGATCAACCAGACAGAAACTTAACAAGGATATCCAGGACTTGAACTCAGACCTGGAACAAGCAAACCTGATAGATATTTACAGACCTCTCCATCTCAAATCCACACAATATACATTCTTCTCAGCACCACATCAAACCTACTCCAAAATTGACCACATAATTGGAAGTAAAGCACTCCTCAGCAAATGCAAAACACCTGAAATCATAATAAACAGTCTCTCAGACCATAGTGCAATCAAGTTGGAACTCAGAATTCAGAAAATAACTCAGAACCGCACAGCTTCATGGAAACTGAACAACTGGCTCTTGAATGTTGATTGGATAAACAATGAAATGAAGGCAGAAATAAAGAAGTTTTTTGAAACCAACTAGAATGAAGACACAACTTACCAGAATCTCTGGGACACATTTAAAGCAGTCTGTAGAAGAAAATATATAGCAATAAGTGCCCAAATGTGAAGAGTGGAGAGATCCAAAATTGACACCCTATCATCAAAATTGAAAGAGCCAGAGAAGCAAGATCAAAAAAGTTCAAAACCAGCCAAAGACAAGAAATAACTAAGATAACAGCAGAACTGAAGGAGATAGAGACAAGAAAAACCCTTCAAAAACTCAATAAATCCAAGAGCTGGTTTTCTAAAAGATCAACAAAATAGACAGACCACTAGCCAGACTGATAAAAAAGAAAAGAGAAAACAACCAAATAGATGCAATAAAAAACTATAATGAGGAAATCACCACAGATTCCACAGAAATTCAAATCATCATCAGAGAATACTACAAACAACTCTATGCACACAAACTAGTAAATCAGGAAGAAATGGATAAATTCCTGGATGCCTGTGTCCTCCCAAGCCTAAACCATGAGGAAGCTGAAAATATAAATAGACCAATAACAAGGTCTGAAGATGAGGCAGTAATTAAGAGCCTACCACACAAAAAAAGCCCAGGTCCAGATGGATTCACAGCTGAATTCTACCAGGCACACAAAGAGGAGCTGCTACCATTCCTTCTGAAACTATTCCAAATAATTCAAAAATAGGGAACCCTTTCCAAATCATTTTGAGACCAACATCATCCGGATACCAAATCCCGGCAGAGATTCAACAGGAAAAGAAAACTTCAGGCCAATATCCATGATGAACATAGATGCAAAAATCTTCAATAAAATACTGGCAAACCAATTGCAACAGCACATTAAAAAAACTTATCCATCATGATAAAGTAGGATTCATCCCGGGGATGCAAGGCTGGTTCAACATACGCAAGCCTATAAATGTAATTCACCACATAAACAGAAGCAAAAACAACAACCACATTATTCTCTCAATTGACGCAGAGAAGGCATTTGACAAAATTCAACAGCGCTTTATGCTAAAAACCCTCAATAAACTTGGTATTGATGGAACATTTTTCAAAGTAATAAAAGCTACTTACGACAAACCAACAGCCGATATCATACTGAATGGGCAAAAACTGGAAGCATTCCCTTTGAAATCCAGCACTAGACAAGGATGTCCTCTCTCACCACTCCTATTCAACATAGTACTGGAATTTCTAGCCAGAGCAATCATGCAAGAAAAAGAAATAAAGTGTATTGAAATAGGAAAGGTGGAAGCCAAATTGTCTCTATTTGCAGACGACATGATACTATACCTAGAAGACCCCATCACCTTAGCCCAAAAGCTCCTGAAACTGATAAGCAAGTTCAGCAAAGTCTCAGGATATAAAATCAATGTGCAAAAATCACAAGCATTTTTATACACCAATAACACACTTAAAGAGAACCAAATCAAGAAGGAACTGACATTCACAATTGCTACAAATAAAATAAAATACCTAGGAATACAACTCACAAGGAACATAAGGGACCTCTTTAAGGAAAACTACAAACCACTGCTCAACGAAATAAGAGAGGACACAAACAGATGGAGAAACATTCCACGTTCGTGGTTAGGAATAATCAATATCGTGAAAATGTCTATACTGCCCAAAGTAATTTACACAATCAATGCTATCCCCATCAAACTACCATTGAATTTCTTCACAGAACTAGAAAAAAACACCATGAATTTCATATGGAACCAAAAGAGAGCCCGCATAGCCAAGTCAATTCTAAGGAAAAAGAACACAGCGGGAGGCATCACACTACCAGACTTCAAACTATACTACAAGGCTACAGTAATCAAAACAGCACGGTACTGGTACCAAAACAGAGATATAGACCAATGGAACAGGACAGAGGCACCAGAGGTGAATCAACATATCTACATCCGTATAATCTTTGATAAACCTGACAAAAACAAGCAATGGGGAAAAGATTCCCTGTTTAACAAATGGTGTTGAGAAAACTAGTTAGCCATGTGCAGAAAGCAGAAACTGGACCCCTTCCTGACACCTTACACTAAAATTAACTCCAGATGGATTAAACACTTAAACATAAGACCCGGCACCATAAAAACCCTAGAAGAAAATCTAGGCAAAATCATTCAGGACATAGGAGTTGGCAAGGACTTCACGGCCAAAACACAAAAAGCATTGGCAACAAAAGCCAAAATAGACAAATGGACCTAATCAGACTCCACAGCTTCTGCACGGCAAAAGAAACAGTCACTAGAGTGAATTGGCAACCATCAGAATGGGAAAAAATCTTTGCAGTTTACACATCTGACAAAGGGCTGATATTCAGAATTTACAAAGAACTCAAACAGATTTACAGGAAAAAAAAACAAACAAGCCCATTGAAAAATGGGCAAAGAATATGAACAGACACTTTACAAAAGAAGACATACATGAGGCCAACAAACACACAAAAAAATGCTCATCATCACTGGTCATTAGAGAGATGCAACTCAAAACCACATTGAGATACCATCTCACGCCAGTTAGAATGGCTATGGTTAAAAAATCTGGAGACAGCAGATGCTGATGAGGATGCAGAGAAATAAGAACACTCTTACAGTGTTGGTGGGAGTGTAAATTAGTTCAACCATTGTGGAAGACAGTGTGGTGATTCCTCAAGGACCTAGAAATAGAAATTTCATTTGACCCAGCAATCCCATTACTGGGTATATATCCAAAGGACTATACATCGTTCTACTATAAGAACACATGCACACGAATGTTCATTGCAGCACTGTTTACAATAGCAAAGAACTAGAACCAATCCAAATGTCCAACGATGATAGACTGGACTGGGAAAATATGGCACATATACACCATGGAATATTATGCAGCAATCAAAAATGATGAGTTTGTGTCCTTTGTAAGGACATGGAAGAATCTGGAGAACATCATTCTCAGCAAACAGACACAAGAACAGAAAAAGAAATACTGCATATACTCACTCATAGGCGGGTGAGAAAAATGAGAACACATGGACACAGAGAGGGGGTCTACTACACACTGGGGTCTATTGGGGGGAATGGGGGAGGGACAGTGGGGGGAGCTGGGGAATGATAGCCTGGGGATGAATGCCAAGTGTGGGTGAAGGGAAGGAAGGCAGCAAAACTCACTGCCATGTTTGTACCTATGCAACTATCTTGCATGTTCTGCACATGTACCCCAAAACCTATAATGCAATGAAATTAATATATATATATATAATATAATATAATATATATATATATATATATATATATATATATATATATATATATATATAATCTAGGTAAATGTAGCAAAAAATTACATTTAGTTCATTTAAAGTATATTTGAGTACATATATATGTATATATACATATATGTGTGTATATACATATATATACATATATGTGTGTATATATATGTATATATATAAATATATACCTCTTTAAATGAAGTTGAGACAGTTGAGTGAACTACACCTAAACTGCTTAATTTCGGAAGCCTAACTCATAAGAAAGAAATATTTTAATCAAGGTAATGACAGAAAGCACATTATTTTAGTATTTATAATACTCGTTCCCAGAATAATAAACTATAACAGAGTTGCTGATCAATTGACATTTATTAATAAATTAGTCTGTTTGTTATTCAATACTACCTAAAAGTGAAAATCATTACAAGATTTTCAACCATGTCATTCATACATGAATATAATATAGTTATAATTTATTCTATATACTAAATTGCTAACAAAATAAGAATATCACAATTGTCTTGATTTATTTCTGAGAGAATTATATATTAATTAGAATAAAGTAATATTAAAAAGGAGTATAAGGTATTAAAATGACTAGTCATGTTAGCTTTATATTAAACAAAGATCTATTTTACAGCTTTAGTTTCAGTGCGAAAGTGACCACTATTTATGGGAAAAAATTTTTTTGATTAGCTTGATGCCACCTATTACCATAAATGGAATACTAGTACTTTATGCATCCTGCTAAGGAATAACGTTGACTTTTCCTCAGCCAAAACACACTTTATATATTTTCTCCTCAATAAGTCCTTTTCCTCCTTGAGTAGTGAGTATGAACTAATACGCTGATAAGAAGTTAGTAAGTCTAGGTTGTATTACAGTAACACTCTACACTTAAAGCAAATAAGAATAAATTTTACTGTTGATACAGTTTGGATTTGTATCCTGGCTGAAATCTCATGTCAAATGGTAATCTGAAATGTTGAAAGAGGGGTCTGGTGGAAGGTGATTGGATCATGTGGGTGAATTTTCCCCCTGCTATCCTGGTGATGTGAGTAAGTTCTTACGTGATCTGGTGGATTAAAAGTGAATAGCACCTTCCTCTTCTTTCTCTTCCTCCTGCTCCTGCCCTGTAAAATGAGCCTGCTTCCTCTTTGCCTTCCACCATGATTGTAAGTTTCCTGAGGCTTTTGCATCCATGTTTCCTGTACAGGCTGCAAACCTCTTTCCTTTACAAATTACCCAGTCTCAGGTACTTCCTTATAGCCGTGTGAGAATGGACTAATACAACTGTGGTCCCACCCCCTTTTATTGTAAAAGAAATACAAATAGTGATGTAAAAAACATAAATGCACAAAGTAAATTTACAGTAAATAGAATGGTGGTAAAGCAAACATCCGTGTAATTCACCACCAATTTACAAAATAGAACTTTGCCAACCACTGTATGCTATTATACCTTTTCTTCCACTCTAAGAAACTGCTGTCAGAATATTTACAGTAATATTTTCCTTGCTTTTCATTACAGTATTACTATGTGAAAATGTATTATTAAAGGACATAATTTAGTTTTACCTGCTTTGAAATTTATACAAATGTAATAAAGTGGTATAAATTTATGTTGTGTGACTTCTTCTATTCAATGTTTGGATCAAGTAGGTATTGAGGTCAGGACTGTCAGCATCCTGAGCTGCTTGTGGCATGCAGCCTCCATCCCTGGGGTGGCCCCTGGCAGCGCCTCCACCATGTACCTGCTCAGCCTCAGCATGAGAGCACCAACATTGCGGCTCTCCAGCCAGGCTCACAAGTGCCCATGTGCAAGCAGCAAGACACAAGTGCCAGTGCTGAGTCAGGGCTTGGTTCACAGTGACTGAAAGTGTTTCCTGGGGAATGGACTGAGTAGCTTGGAAAATCAGGGACCATCTGTGGCAGTGCCTCAGTGTTGGGCAACAGCACCATCCCCAGGGGATGGTCGCCATGGTCCTGTGATTTTAGGAGACTGGCAGGTCAAACGAGGCTGAGAAAAGGTCCAGAAAAGCTTCAAGGATATCCAGGGTGATCCCCAAGGACCCCCATGATGCTTCAAGCCTGCCCAGACAGTGTCAGGGTGCGTGTCCTTAAAAGCGGTACCAGCTGGGATTTCCAGGTATGCCTGTCTCAGTGCTGAGGAATGTCTCCCTCCCTGAGGAGCTTCCCAGCAGACAGCAGAACCCTGCAGCCTCAGGGGCTGCCTGGCAGTCTATGTTTCCATGCAAGTGTTGAATGCCTTCATGTGTCTTTCTGTGTGTGTGTGAGTGTGTGCATGCATGTATCTTTCTGAGTGTGTTGAGAGTGTGCATGTGTGTGGGTGCCATATGCCAACATGAGTGTGGCCAGTGCAATCCAGCATGGTTTCTCTGTAGTCCACCTGCCTTCTGGTGGGGTTCTGCCTTTGGCTCAGCTTGGGAACTGCAGGCCCTGCATTCTTTATTTTCCTGGTGGTTTCTAAAGCCTCAGTGTAGTGGGGTCTGGCTCCCACTTGCAGGTGTTCTAATCAACTGCCCATCCTCAGGCGGATCATTCTTTGAGAAAGAAGACGGGTGCTACACACTCAAAATCAAACTCCTCCAATAGCCCATGGTTCTGTGGCACATCTATGACTGGACAGACCATAGCCAACCCATCCTCAGTACCCCTTTGAGTCCACTTCTAATTCTGGGACTGGTGGAGCCAGAGCTTCAGGAGGTGAGGCGGATGCTCCTTCCTCCTTTTGGGATTTCGTTTCACATCAGAGGATGTGTGCAGAAATCAGAACGTCATATAAGGGTAAGGATAAAATCTGCTGAGCTGTGGAGTGGATCAAATGCCTTGACCTGAAGGGCAGGTGCTGAAAGATGTCAAAGAAACTGCTTATTTCTCAAAACTCATATTTCTGAGTGACTGGATAGTTGTGATGCTTCTGGAACCATGGATGCCTGTAGCTTGGTACCCTGCATCAGATGACTGCACGGTTTTCACAGGATGAGAGGGTGCCAGCTGAGGCTGGCTTTGAACTCGATCTTCTCATCAAGGCTGTGTTTCCTTTCATCTGCTTTGGTTTTCTCAGAGTTGGGAGCTTTCTCATTGCTCTGTTCCTGACTGGGACAGCCGCTCATCACTGAACCTGTTGGCTTCCAGGGATTTCATGGAACTTAGGACTCGGATGTTGTTGGGTTCAGGCCAGGTGGCTGGAAGTGATCATAGTGTGGATGTTGTGGCAGTTTGCACTTTGTGGGGTTCTCCTGGCTCCTCTGCCGGGAATCCCTGAAGGAGGCTTGGACTCTGAAATAGGCCCTCCTGTGGTCCTAGGTGTGATCTGCTTGTGCTTGGCTTTCTTGGGGGTTCTCAGCAGCCTGCTGAACTCGGGCTTTGATTTGCCACAGAAAGCTTCTGAGACACTCTCTCTACCTGATCTGCCCATATGGGAGGCCAGTTCCTGGTGTTTCCACCTCTGCTGCACACTGGGCTTCCATCTTTGTTTTTGTTCTCACCTTTTCCAGACAGCAGTGCTGAGAAGCAGGAGTCCTTGAGTTTGGAGACCAAGGTGGATAGCCCAGGTTGAAGGGGGGCAGTCAGCTCATCAAGCCAGGGCAAGTTTTGCTAATACTCTCCCCGAGGATCTCAGGTATGTTTCTGTGGTCCAGTGATCCCTGCCATACCTCACAAACTGAATACTCTGCTGCAAGAGATTCGATCCCTGCCCACACCATCTGATCCAGAATCCAATGAGAAGAGAAGTCTCCAGTGCCCACATCCTGGTCTAAAGCGCACTGCTTCTCTACCCAGCCCAAATAAGAAAGTCAGCTCAAGGAGGTACTGAGATCAGGGCTGTTGGGGTCCTGTGCTGCTTGTGGCATGCAGCCTCTCATCCATGGCTGCCCCTGGCATGGCCTCCCCCATGCACCTGTGCAGCAGCAGCTGAACAGTGCCAACATTGTGCTAGAAAGCTGGGCAGTCAAATGTGCATGTGCATGTGGCATGTCACAAGCATGGGCGCTGAGCCAGGGCTCACATCACAGTTACCGCCACCATTGTGAAACAATGTCAGTGGCTTAGCAAAGCAGGGGCCTTCTGGGGCAGAGCGTCAGGCGGTCTCATGATTTTACAACTCTGGCAGGCTGAGCCTTGCTGAGTAAAGTTCCGGCAGGGCTTCAGCGATGCCCAGGGCCACCCCCAAGGATCCCCCATGATGCTTCAGGCCTTCCCAGTGGGATGGTGCATCTCGTTGAAAGCTGTAAGCATCAAATGGTCTCTTAGGAGAAACTTGAAATTCCTTGAACAGGAGGTCAAAATGAGGAGGGGGAGAAATGGGCGCATTTTATTATGTTCCTATTCGCACGGTACTGAGGTGTAAAGGAATGAAAGTCCTTTACTAAAATAATACTGCAAAGGAAATACTGCCTTTGGGAAAAAGCCAAATTTGAATTGGAGTAAGCATTCGGAGGGGCATTGTTCTGTAAACAGGATTAAGGATGTAGTGTTGATGTCCTGAGGTTAGTTCAAAAAGAAGAGGATCAAGGAGACAAGGGAACAGAGTAGATGTTTAATAAACAGCCTGAGATGGCTTCTGTGCATCTCATACTGTTTCCTTATTTAGAGCTGGTGGGGACCCACCAGCCCAAAATCTGCATGCATGAAATTCAAATTCTTACACATCTAAGTACTTTAAATATAGCCCAAAGAAAACTATGTTTATCCATTTAGAACTTGCCTGCTTTACATGTTCCATAAATTTTTACTTGGGTGATGGTAGATAATCACAGCGTTGGGTGGCATGAATGTAACTGACAGACCTTAAACATGCAAACTTTACTTCCCACTTACCGTCGTGGTTTAAAGTGAATAGCACCTTTCCCTTCTTTCTCTTTTCTTCTGCTCCTGACATGTAAAATGAGCCTGCTTTCTCTTTGCCTTCCACTATATTGTAAGTTTCCTGAGACCTCTGCAGCCACGTTTCCTGTATAATCTGCAAACTTATGAGCCAATGAAACCTCTTTCCTTTATAAATTACCCAGTCTTAGGTACTTTTTTGTAGCAGTGTGAGAAGGGGCTAATACAACTGTGGTTCCATCCTCCTTTTATTTTAAAATGTACAAATACAAATAATGATATAAAAACATAAATTCACAGCATAATGAATTATAATAAAGCAAACATTCATGTAATTCACCACCAAGTTACAACATTGTAACACCTTGTCTCCCACTCTAAAATACCACTGTCTGAATATTTACAGTAATATTTTCCTTGCTTTTCATAATAGTATTATTGTGTAAAAATGTATTATCAAATTACATAATTTAGTCTTACCTGTTTAGAACTCTATGTGAATGTAATAGTGTAGTATGTATTTCTGTTGTGCGACTTCTGACATTCACTGATAGGTTTTTAAGATTTATCCATGTTGCTATCTATAACTGTAGTTCCTTCATTTTAATTGCTGGTGAATAATCCCCTGTATAAATACACCATAATTTACTTTTCCATTCTATTGCTGATAAATATTGGATTGCTTATAGCTCTTGTCTATTATGAATAAGAATGCTATTGCATTCGGGGAAATGTATGCTAGTATACCTAAGCATGCCCTTTTGTAAAATATACAATCAAAAGTGAATTTCTGGTCTGTGTGTGTGTGTGTGTGTGTGTGTATGCATATATAAATTATGTATATAGTATATATATATATATATATATATATATATATATATATATATATGTGTGTGTGTGTGTGTGTGTGTGTGTGTTTACTAAAATAGAAAATAATAAAAATAAAAGAGAATTTTTAAAATTGGTTGTATTAGTTTAATTCGTTTTGTTTAAGAAAGAGTATTTTAAATTGTAGAGGTAAATTCCATCTAGTATTACATATTTTGCAAGAAAAAAGTGAATAGTCTGATTAAAAATTCAAAATAAAAAACAAATAATGTATGCATGCCTAAAAGAGATTAGCAAATAGTGGTACTTTTTTTCTAATTAAAATGCATATTTTCTCATAGAAGTGGCAGGAATGCATCAATCACATTCATCTAAGAAAGGACGACCTAGAAAAAAATTCTGTGTGGCACATATACACCTCTGACTATTATGCAGCCATAAAAATGACAAGTTTGTGTCCTTTGTAGAGACATAGATGAATCTAGAAACCATCATTCTCAGCAAACTGTCAGAAGAACAGAAAACCAAACACCACATATTTTTACTCATAGGTGGGTGATGAACAATGAGAACACTTAAGCACAGGGAAGAGAACAACACTGACCAGACTAAATGGGTTGAAGGGGAGGGGAGGGGAGGAACAGCTGGGTAAGGGGTGGGGAGGATGGAAAGGGATAACACCAGGAGAAATACCTGATGTAGGTATTGGGGTTGGGGTATAGGGACAGCAAACCACCATGGCATGTACATACCTATGCAACAATCCTGCAGAATGCAAGAGATGCACATGTACCCCAGAGCCCAAAGTACAATGAAAGAAAACAATTCTGTGCAGTAATAACATCAGACAGGTAGTTTTAAAGGCAAAAATCCTATCATTAGTAATGAAAAAGGTAACAATATACTGATAAATCTTTTATTTTATCAGGAAAAGGCAGTAATTCTTTTTTTTTTTTTTTTTTTTAATTTTTATTGCATTATAGGTTTTGGGGTACATGTGCAGAACGTGCAAGATAGTTGCATAGGTACACACATGGCAGTGTGTTTTGCTGCCTTCCTCCACCTCACCCACACTTGGTATTCATCCCCAGGCTATCCCCCCCAGCCGCCCCCCCGTCCCTCCCCCATTTCCCCCAACAGTCCCCAGTGTATAGTAGACCGCCTCTCTGTGTCCATGTGTTCTCATTTTTCTCACCCGCCTATGAGTGAGTATATGCGGTATTTCTTTTTCTGTTCTTGTGTCAGTTTGCTGAGAATGATGTTCTCCAGATTCATCCATGTCCCTACAAAGGACACAAACTCATCATTTCTGATTGCTGCATAATATTCCATGGTGTATATGTGCCACATTTTCCCAGTCCAGTCTATCATCGATGGGCATTTGGGTTGGTTCCAGGTCTTTGCTATTGTAAACAGTGCTGCAATGAACATTCGTGTGCATGTGTCCTTATAGTAGAACGATTCACAGTCTTTTGGATAGATACCCAGTAATGGGATTGCTGGGTCAAATGGAATTTCTATTTCTAGGTCCCTGAGGAATCGCCACACTGTCTTCCACAATGGTTGAACTAATTTACACTCCCACCAACAGTGTAAGAGTGTTCCTATTTCTCCACATCCTCTCCAGCATCTGCTATCTCCAGATTTTTTAATGATCGCCATTCTAACTGGTGTGAGATGATATCTCAATGTGGTTTTGATTTGCATCTCTCTAATGACCAATGATGATGAGCACTTTTTCATATGTTTGTTGGCCTCATGTATGTCTTCTTTTGTAAAGTGTCTGTTCATATCCTTTGCCCATTTTTGAATGGGCTTGTTTGTTTTTTTTCTGTAAATCTGTTTGAGTTCTTTGTAAATTCTGGATATCAGCCCTTTGTCAGATGCGTAAACTGCAAAGATTTTTTCCCATTCTGATGGTTGTCGATTCACTCTAGTGACTGTTTCTTTTGCCGTGCAGAAGCGGAGTTTGATTAGGTCCCATTTGTCTATTTTGGCTTTTGTTGCCAATGCTTTTGGTGTTTTGTTCATGAAGTCCTTGCCTACTCCTATGTCCTGAACGGTTTTGCCTAGATTTTCTTCTAGGGTTTTTATGGTGTCAGGTCTTACATTTAAGTCTTTAATCCATCTGGAGTTAATTTTAGTGTAAGGTGTCAGGAAGGGGTCCAGTTTCTGCTTTCTGCACATGGCTAGCCAGTTTTCCCAACACCATTTATTAAATAGGGAATCCTTTCCCCATTGCCTGTTTTTGTCTGGTTTATCAAAGATGATATGGTTGTAGATATGTTGTGTTGCCTCCGATGTTTCTGTTCTGTTCCATTGGTCTATATCTCTGTTTTGGTACCAGTACCATGCTGTTTTGATTACTGTAGCCTTGTAGTATAGTTTGAAGTCTGGTAGTGTGATGCCTCCCACTGTGTTCTTTTTGCTTAGAATTGACTTGGCTATGCGGGCTCTTCTTTGGTTCCATATGAAATTCATGGTGGTTTTTTCCAGTTCTATGAAGAAATTCAATGGTAGTTTGATGGGGATAGCATTGAATGTGTAAATTACTTTGGGCAGTATAGCCATTTTCACAATATTGATTCTTCCTAACCACGAACATGGAACGTTTCTCCATCTGTTTGTGTCCTCTCTTATTTCGTTGAGCTGGTGTTTGTAGTTTTCCTTAAAGAGGTCCCTTACATTCCTAGTGAGTTGTATTACTAGGTATTTTATTTTCTTTGTAGCGATTGTGAATGGCAGTTCGTTCTTAATTTGGTTCTCTTTAAGTCTGTTATTGGTGTATAGGAATGCTTGTGATTTTTGCACATTGATTTTATATCCTGAGACTTTGCTGAAGTTGCTTATCAGTTGCAGGAGCTTTTGGGCTGAGGTGATGGGGTCTTCTAGGTATACTATCATGTCGTCTGCAAATAGAGACAATTTGGCTTCCACCTTTCCTATTTGAATACCCTTTATTTCTTTTTCTTGCCTTATTGCTCTGGCTAGAACTTCCAGTACTATGTTGAATAGAAGTGGTGAGAGAGGGCATCCTTGTCTAGTGCCGGATTTCAAAGGGAATGCTTCCAGTTTTTGCCCATTAAGTATGATATTGGCTGTTCGTTTGTCGTAAATAGCTTTTATTACTTTGAGATATGTTCCATCAATACCAAGTTTATTGAGGGTTTTTAGCATAAAGGGCTGTTGAATTTTGTCAAATGCCTTCTCTGCGTCAATTGAGATAATCATGTGGTTTTTGTTTTTGCTTCTGTTTATGTGGTGAATTACATTTATAGACTTGCGTATGTTGAACCAGCCTTGCATGCCCGGGATGAATCCTACTTGATCATGATGGATAAGTTTTTTAATGTGCTGTTGCAATCGATTTGCCAGTATTTTATTGAAGATTTTTGCATCTATGTTCATCATGGATATTGGCCTGAAGTTTTCTTTTCTTGTTGAGTCTCTGCCAGGTTTTGGTATCAGGATGATGTTGGTCTCATAAAATGATTTGGGAAGGGTTCCCTCTTTTTGGATTATTTGGAATAGTTTCAGAAGGAATGGTACCAGATCCTCTTTGTGTGTCTGGTAGAATTCAGCTGTGAACCCATCTGGACCTGGGCTTTTTTTGTGTGGTAGGCTCTTAATTGCTGCCTCAACTTCTGACCTTGTTATTGGTCTATTCATAGTTTCAGCTTCCTCCTGGTTTAGGCTTGGGAGGACACAGGCATCCAGGAATTTATCCATTTCTTCCTGATTTACTAGTTTGTGTGCATAGAGTTGTTTGTAGTATTCTCTGATGATGGTTTGAATTTCTGTGGAATCTGTGGTGATTTCCCCTTTATCGTTTTTTATTGCATCTATTTGGTTGTTCTCTCTTTTCTTTTTTATCAGTCTGGCTAGTGGTCTGTCTATTTTGTTGATCTTTTCAAAAAACCAGCTCTTAGATTTGTTGATTTTTTGAAGGGTTTTTCTTGTCTCTATCTCCTTCAGTTCTGCTCTGATCTTAGTTATTTCTTGTCTTCGGCTAGGTTTTGAGCTTTTTTGATCTTGCTCCTCTAGCTCTTTCAATTTTGACGATAGGGTGTCAATTTTGGATCTCTCCACTTTTCTCATGTGGGCACTTATTGCTATATATTTTCCTCTACAGACTGCTTTAAATGTGTCCCAGAGATTCTGGTACGTTGTGTCTTCGTTCTCGTTGGTTTCAAAGAACTTCTTTATTTCTGCCTTCATTTCATTGTTTATCCAATCAACATTCAAGAGCCAGTTGTTCAGTTTCCATGAAGCTGTGCGGTTCTGAGTTATTTTCTGAATTCTGAGTTCCAACTTGATTGCACTATGGTCTGAGAGACTGTTTGTTATGATTTCCGTTGTTTTGCATTTGCTGAGGAGTGCTTTACTTCCAATTATGTGGTCAATTTTGGAGTAGGTGTGATGTGGTGCTGAGAAGAATGTATATTCTGTGGATTTGGGGTGGAGAGTTCTGTAAACGTCTATCAGGTTTGCTTGTTCCAGGTCTGAGTTCAAGTCCTGGATATCCTTGTTAATTTTCTGTCTGGTTGATCTGTCTGCTATCGACAGTGGAGTGTTAAAGTCTCCCACTATTATTGTGTGGGAGTCTAAGTCTCTTTGTAAGTCATTAAGAACTTGCCTTATATATCTGGGTGCTCCTACATTGGGTCCATATATATTTAAAATCCTTAGCTCTTCTTGTTGTATTGATCCTTTTACCATTATGTAGTGACCTTCTTTGTCCCTTTTGATCTTTGTTGCTTTAAAGTCTATTTTATCAGAGATGAGAATTGCAACTCCTGCTTTTTTTTGCTCTCCATTTGCTTGGTAAATCTTCCTCCATCCTTTTATTTTGAGCCTTTGTGTATCTTTGTGTGTGAGGTGGGTTTCCTGAATACAGCACACTGATGGGTTTTGGTTTTTTATCCAATTTGCCAGTCTGTGTCTTTTGATTGGTGCATTTAGCCCATTTACATTCAGGGTTAATATTGTTATGTGTGAATTTGATACTGCCATTTTGATGCTATCTGGCTGTTTTGCCCATTGGTTCATGTACATTCTTCATTTTGTTGATGGTCTTTAGCATTTGGTATGCTTTTAGGATGGCTGGAACTGGTTGTTTCTTTCTATGTGTAGTGCCTCTTTCAGGAGCTCTTGTAAAGCAGGCCTAGTGGTGACAAAATCTCTGAGTACTTGCTTGTTCGTGAAGGATTTTATTTTTTCTTCACTTATGAAGCTCAGTTTGGCTGGATATGAAATTCTGGGTTGAAAGCTCTTTTCTTTAAGGATGTTGAATATTGGCCCCCACTCTCTTCTGGCTTGTAGAGTCTCTGCCGAGAGATCTGCTGTGAGTCTGATGGGCTTCCCTTTGTGGGTGACCTGACCTTTCTCTCTGGCTGGAAAAGGCAGTAATTCTAAATGTGCAAGCACCCAATAACATAGATTCAAAATATACACAGTGGTAGTTGACATCAAAATGAGATATTTCAACATTGAGCTCTCACTATTAGGCCAAGAAGATGAAATAATAGGCAAAAATATGAAAGATTTAAGGAACACAAATAATTGATTAGCTATTGTTTAATAAATAAAATATGTGTGTAAGCACATATGAAAAACTGTATACTCAAAATTTGTGGTATATGTTTTCTTTTGAAGATCAAATTGAACATATAGTTTCATAAAGAATGTCTCAAAGAATTCCAAGGAATCAATAGCTCACATACCAAAATTGCTTAGTATTAAAGTGCTTAAAGCCTAAATTGAAATCAACCAAACCAAAAATAAGCTAAAATTGCTTATATTGTACATCTAAATCACCCATGGGTCTAAGCACATTTCAAAATGGAACTTAGAAATTATTCAGACCTGACTAATAGTAAACAATATTTCAAACTGCATAAAATGCAACAATAACAAAATATACTCAAAAGGAAACCTATAGTTTTTAATATCCATCTCAGAATGAAAGGTTAAAAATTAATTATTTATCCAACTTAAGAAGTCAGCAAAAAGCATAAAAAGTCTGAAAGTGCATAAAGGAAGTAAAACTAAGAAAATAATACAGTTAAGATTAGAAATTAATGAAATAGAAAATAAAATTACTGTATTAACAGAGCCAAAAATTCAGTTATTGAGAGGTACTAAGAAATGACTTGCAGCACTGTTTACAATAGCAAAGACCTGGAACCAACCCAAATGCCCATCGAAGATAGACTGGACTGAAAAAAAATGTAGCACATATACACCATGGAATATTATGCAGCAATCAAAAATGACAAGTTTCTCTCCTTTGTAAGGACATGGATGAATCTGGAGAACATCACTCTCAGCAAACTGACACAAGAACAGAAAAGGAAATACCACATATTCTCACTCATACGCGGGTGAGAAAAATGATAACACATGGACACAGGGAGGGGGGTACTACACACTGGGGTCTATTGAAGGGAATAGGGGAGGGACAGTGTGGGGGAGCTGGGGAGGGATAGCCTGGGGATAAATGCCAAATGTGTGTTAATGGGAGGAAGGCAGCAAAACACACTGTCATGTGTGTACCTAAGCAACTATCTTGCACGTTCTGCACATGTACCCCAAAACCTAAAATGCAATAAAAATTTTTTTAAAAATGACAGAATCTCATGAGCTTTCACCACTTCTATTTATCTTATTCTAATGTCCTGGACCTCACTTAAAAACAAAGTAAATCAGTGTTTTAAACATTGGAAAGAAAAATATCAAACCATCACCATTAGCAGATGACAAAATTATCTACATGATAAACTGAAAAGACCAATATTAAAATTAATAAGAAAGTTTAGCAATTTGCATATAGAAATAAAGTACATCATGATCAAAGATAGGTAGATTCAATTCTGTAAAGTTGTCAAGTTTCTGCAAATCAATTTATACCTTCAATGCAGATTTAATCACAACCTCAGCAGGATTTCTTGTAGATTATGATAAGTATCTTTAAAGTTTATCTGGGAAAAAAAATGAAAAATACAGTCAGGGAATTCTTAAAACAAAGAAAAGTACAAGGAATTGCTCTGTTTGATGCCCAAACTTATGATAAAGTTACAGTAGTTAAGTGTCTGATATTGGGAATAGAATATGTCAACAATAGGGAGCTAAGTGGTAGACTCACCCAGATCTAATGAAGCATGGTATAAAATGGGGAAAGTGACACATTGTACAGTCAATGGTTACAGAATAGTTTGCAATTTTTGAAAAAGAATTTGATCCTTACATCATCTCATACACAAAAATCAATTCCAGATGGGTTAAGAAACTAAATGGTAAAGATAATTTTTTAAATTTTTATGGAAAATTGTTGGATATTCTTATGACTTCTGGGGAGTAAAAAATTTTCATAAGAGAAAACATCAAGTGAAATGGTCTACTTAATTAACATTAAAACTCAAAACCTAAAATGCAATAAAAAAAATTAAAAGTTCTGTTTATCAATTGAAAGAAAAAACTTTTTATTTTATTTTTTTTATTTTTTAAATTTTTATTGCATTATAGGTTTTGGGGTACATGTGCAGAACCTGCAAGATAGTTGCATAGGTACACAAATGACAGTGTGTTTTGCTGCCTTCCTCCCCTTCACCCACACTTGGCATTTATCCCCAGGCTATCCCTCCCCTGTCCCCCCTGCTGTCCCCCCCATTCCCCCAATAGACCCCAGTGTGTAGTTGACCCCCTCCCTGTGTCCATGTGTTCTCATTTTACTCACCCGCCTATGAGTGAGAATATGCGGTATTTCTTTTTCTGTTCTTGTGTCAGTTTGCTGAGAATGATGTTCTCCAGATTCATCCATGTCCTTACAAAGGACACAAACTCATCATTTTGGATTGCTGAATAATATTCCATGGCATATATGTGCCACATTTTCCCAGTCCAGTCTATCATCGATGGGCATTTGGGTTGGTTCCAGGTCTTTGCTATTGTAAACAGTGCTGCAATGAACATTCATGTGCATGTGTCCTTATAGTAGAACGATTTATAGTCCTTTGGATAGATACCCAGTAATGGGATTGCTGGGTCAAATGGAATTTCTATTTCTAGGTCCTTGAGGAATTGCCACACTGTCTTCCACAATGGTTGAACTAATTTACACTCCCACCAACAGTGTAAGAGTGTTCCTATTTCTCCACATCCTCTACAGCATCTGCTGTCTCCAGACTTTTTAATGATTGCCATTCTAACTGGCGTGAGATGGTATCTCAATGTGGTTTTGATTTGCATCTCTCTAATGACCAGTGATGATGAGCATTTTTTCATATGTTTGTTGGCCTCATGTATGTCTTCTTTTGTAAAGTGTCTGTTCATATCCTTTGCCCATTTTTGAATGGGCTTGTTTGTTTTTTTTTTCTGAAATCTGTTTGAGTTCTTTGTAAATTCTGGATATCAGCCCTTTGTCAGATGGGTAAACTGCAAAGATTTTTCCCCATTCTGATGGTTGCTGATTCACCCTAGTGACTGTTTCTTTTGCCATGCAGAAGCTGTGGAGTTTGATTAGGTCCCATTTGTCTATTTTGGCTTTTGTTGCCAATGCTTTTGGTGTTTTGGTCATGAAGTTCTTGCCTACTCCTATGTCCTGAATGGTTTTGCCTAGATTTTCTTCTAGGGTTTTTATGGTGTCAGGTCTTGTGGTTAGGAAGAATCAATATTGTGAAAATGGCTATACTGCTCAAAGTAATTTACACAATCAATGCTATCCCCATCAAACTACCATTGAATTTCTTCACAGAACTGGAAAAAGCCACCATGAACTTCATATGGAACCAAAAGAGAGCCTGAATAACCAAGTCAATTCTAAGCAAAAAGAACACAATGGGAGGCATCACACTACCAGACTTCAAACTATACTACAAGGCTACAGTAATCAAAACAGCATGGTACTGGTACTAAAACAGAGATATAGACCAATGGAACAGAACAAAGGCATCGGAGGCAACACAACATATCTACAACCATATAATCTTTGATTAACCAGACAAAAACAAGCAATGGGGAAAGGATTCCCTGTTTAATAAATGTTGTTGGGAAAACTGGCTAGCCATGTGCAGAAAGCAGAAACTGGACCCCTTCCTGACACCTTACACTAAAATTAACTCCAGATGGATTGAAGACTTAAACGTAAGAAAAAACTTTTATTATTGTTACAAGTAAACACAAAATAGCCATCAATTGGTTGTGCAAAATTTGCATATGAATAACTGAAAAATGATATCAATCTGCATATATAAAGAACTTTTAAAATTCACTAAGAAAAGGTAAACTACCTAATAAAAATCATCAAAAATACAAACCCATATATTTCACAGAAAACAGATGGCTAGCACTAAATAAAAGTGTATCTACCTACATTAAATTTCAGATAAATTAAAACTAAACCACAACAAGATACTATTTATACCCACAATATTGACAAAATAGATGTCTTGAAAAATCAAGTGTTGGCTGGCATACAGAGTAATGAGAACACTTAAGCACTGCAAGAAAAGTTTAAATTTTTCTGCAAATACTTGGAAATAACTTGGCATTCACTCATAATGTTGAATATATGCATATATAAAAATTCTGAAATTTTACTTTTAGGTATTTTTTTCATATAACAAAATCCCTGGTCATATGGATTTAGAACATATGCAATAATCTCATAGAAACATTGTTATAGCAAAAGAAAAAATACATATTTTTAAGCCAATGATGATTGTTAGAAAAATTTACAATTGCTATATATTCATAAAATATTTTTCTATATGAATTTCAAGTGAACTCCACCTCTAAGCAACAGTATAAATATTAAAGCATAGAGTCAAGTGGAAAAAAAAGGTAAGTTTCTGAAAGCATAGTTATTTTAGAATAGCACTTTTATAGATTTTAAAATCAGGTAAAGATAAACATTATATTGTTTGGTAACACATGAAAAGAAAAATAGTAAAATAATTAACACAAATTTTAAAATAGAAATTGACTCTGGAGGAATGAGGAGGCACTGGAAGGCTCTTAGATAACCTCAAAATGAAATTAACAGCATGTAATAGTGAGCTTTATTTCTTAATTAGAATACTGGGTCATAAATATTAATTTTATAATTTTACTATAAATATACACTGTTCATAACTCAAATTTAAATGTTGTGAAGTTGAAAGCCAGTATTTGATTATTTGTAAATGGTAGGAAGGAGGAAAGAATAAAAACTTGGCTCCACATTGGTGGGTTTCTTTTGTTGTTGTTGTTTGAGACAGAATCTCACTCTGCTGTCCAAGCTGGAGTGCAGTGGCATGATTTCAGCTCACTACAACCTCCACATTCTGCGTTCAAGCGATTATCCTGCTTTAGCCTCTTGAGTAGCTGGGGTTACAGGTGAATGCCACCACATCCAGCTAACTTGTGTATTTTTAGTAGAGATGAGGTTTCACCATGTTGGTCTGGCTTGTCTGAAACATCTGATTCTGTGATCTGCCCGCTTTGGCCTCCCAAAGTGCTGGATTACAGACATGAACACTGCACCTGGCCAGTGTTTCTATTTAATGAGAGAAAGAAGACAATCTGTTAAGAATGGGTGTGGGTAGATGAGAGGGCAGATGGTGGTGAGTACAGTTTTCAACTAGTTGGATTCCAATAACTGAGGTACATCTTAGTAAAATGTTGAAGAATCCATTGTAATGTAGGACTGAATATGGAAAGAGAGCTCTTGGGCTTCAAGTTCTGAGAGTCATTGACATATAAATTATCTGAGTCCTTAGGAATGAATGAAATTTGCCTGGTGGTGGGGACAGAGATTGAATAGTAAGGAGAAGAGAAAGAGTTGGTATACTCATTTATTAATGTTATAAGTTGGGTGTTTCAATGAGCTTTAATCTCAGCAGGTTACAGATCAATAAATGCAGGCCCTGAAACTGAAATTTATATTCTATAATTATGCAGATTCTTCTTTGAATTCCAGAATACAAGCGATGAAGAGAGATTTTACTACAAGGACAGGAATCAGTAATTTCTAGTTTCAGACTGGCTGCAAGAAAACCTTTAATGGCAAATGATTATCTTTCAATAAGTTTTTTAAAGCCAGAGCCCAGAGATTTCTGAAATATTCCACTTTCACTCCCTTGATGGCCTTAATGAAACAGTCATATTGTAAAACACCTATGAAGAAGCCCATGTGGCAAAGCACTGCAGGTAGCCTGTAGGAATCATTCACCTCAACCATTTAGGACAGGGAAATAAATTATGCCAAAATGTGAATGAGTTTGGAAGTGAATTCATCTCATCTTCCAGATGAGACACCAGAACTGTTGACATCTTGATTGGAAATTTATGAGATCTCAGGAAGAGCAATCTAAGCCTGTCCCCAACTCCTCTTCCATAGAAACTCAGAGATGATAAATGTGTATTGTTTTAAGGTTCTAAACTTGTGTTTTAAAGTTCTGAATGTGCAGCAATAGACAGCACATATAATATTGTGTATGAGTTGTACTTATGTTGGGTATATTCATCAGGATGTATCTGGGCAATGAAGAGAACAAAGGAAAATATGGCAGCATGTATTTGTAGTGGGATTTTTTTCCTGAAAGTTTTGTCATCAGGAGAAACTGTCTCTCTCCTAAAGAGCAAATAATGTATAGACACTGGAAGAACTTATCTGGGTAAACAATTGAGTCAGAAACATCAGTTTCTTGATGAACAAAGAAAGAGTGCAGAGCTTTTCTTGCAGAATGACTATTCTCTGAATTTCCAATTTTAACATTTTAGGTTTCTGCCCCTAACTTACATTTATCTCTCTTCTAAAATATGCATTCACAGGTTGTATTAGCCTTTGCTAAAGGCAGCACACTTCTGGTTGAAGTGTTACTTACAACGAGTTACATTTTCCACCCCTTAAATGCTAGAAAATCCAAAGATGGACAGTTAAGTAAGCACAATTAGCTCAACTTTTCTGTGCATGTGGCGTTATTGTTTGGTTGCTTTTCCAAAGTGGTTCAAATTTGCAATTTAATAAAACTCTGGAAGGCTTGGGGAAGTATGCAGGGGAGCAAAATTATTTGCTAGTAGTATAAATTCTTTAACATTGAATTGTATTTAATAATAATTATTATATACTATTTCTATCAGGTGAAAAAGAATATAAACCTACACCTCATAAATTCTTGGTAAAAGAAATTATTTGAATGAAATATTTGGTCTCTTAAATTCCTCTCTTCTTCATGTGTTTCATTGATACTATAAAGATCTCAATGAAGATTATTCATTCTTATTGAGGTCTCTATTGTAGCAGTGATCCTAGCCACATCTTTGATTTAGAACATCAAAATGTCATAATTGATATCAAACTCATGAACACCAAATCAGAGCATTGGAATCATATTTGATTACACATAAATACACTTACTTGTTTTTTCTTTGTGTGTTCTTATGGTCCTTGGCTCTATTTGTCTCATTAACCACTTTTCTTATAAGGAATCAAACTTGGAAATCTTAACATATTAACAATGGAGAATATCTCTACAGGCTGAAATACACTAGACAGAGAGAAGGAGCTGATGTTACAAAAAGGGAAACCTCTAGTGCTAATCTTTACAAGGTGATAGAAGCTCATTGGTTTATCTATTAGGAGAGAATAATATAAAAATTAGGAAAGCATAATGCGATGCTGAAAAGAAAGCTTAACTGGAGAGGTTAAGTTAGAGGAGTAATAGAAAGAAAAGAGAATGAGAACACTTACTGACAAAACAATGAAAGAAAAACTGAGAGAAGTAAATGTAGAAAGGCTATAACAGCAAATGAAGTTGTGAACTGCCCATAGCATATAACAGGTGGGGAAAGCATCAGACCTTGAAGGGAGCAGAATCCCTTTGAACTACTTATAGTTGGTCACCTCAAAGTCTGTGAAAGTCAGGAGACAGTCTCAGCCTTGACACAGCTGCTTTCTGGCATTATTAATGGCATGACGGTGGATCTGAAAATTTGGAAAATAGTAACAGCTAAAACAACAGTTTAAAAAATTTCCAAGTCAATAAGCCTATATATGAAATACATACAAAAGTATGTTTGTTCTAAAAATAAAGAGTAGGCAAAACTCTTTAGCTCACATCGATATCAAAAGTTTAGTCTTCATTTCCCCTTTTAAAAATTTAAAATAATATTTCCAACTTTGTTGAGTTATAATTGACAAATAAAAATTGTGTGTATTTCTGGTGTATTTTGTGATTTTTTTCAGCCATATATACACTGTGAAATTATTACCAAAATCAAACTAATTTTTATATCCATCACCTCACATAATTATTTTGTTTCATTTTATTTGTGTGTGGCAAGAACATTTAAAATATACTCTCTTGGCAAATTTCAAGTACATGATATAGTACTACTAACTACAGTCATCATACTGTATGATAGAGCTCCAAAAAATTTACTTTAAACCCAGAGTACTCAGAATATTTAGCTTATTATTTAGAACCATGTTGGGACTCAGCTCAATTTCCCCTAAGTCTTGCTTTCCACATGCATCTTTCCACTCTGGAAAGATGACAAAAGTTGTACTATGAGATGTTCAGTTTTCTAAGTACTAAAAAATCCTTCTCTTATCCCAGTTGTCTGTTACTTACTGTTATATCATACGAATATTGTGCCTTCAGGAATAAATAATTGAGAAGAATATGCTGCCTATTGAATATTAGAGCTCAATCTACCATAAAAGTCCCTGGTAAATAGTGAAACACTTCCTTCATACATTTATCTTTTTTCTCATATTTTATCACATATGTTTAGAATAAACCACTTAGTACTTTTGACATACTCTTTAGCCAGCCAGATTAATGAATTTTCTTGGGCACCCTTTCTATTTTCCACATTACCACAGATAAAGCTGATATTTCTGCCAAGACTTAACTCAAACCTTCTTTCCTGCAGCTTTTTATTGCAGAAGCAACTGAGTTCTTGCTATAATTACTATATCATTGGGATTCAATCAGAAATGCAGAAACACTGTGCATTGTAGGAACAAAAAAGTATTATAAATATTAGAACTTACACAATTGTAAGAGAAGGTAGGGATGCAAAAATCCATAAATGAGAGTAGCGATACTAGAGAAAAGTAACTAGCCAGTCCTGACACAGATGGATGAGTCAGTTCTTACATGGAAATCTGGACACTATGTACATACAGCTGCAGAACAGGGGCAACAGAAAGAGACAGGTATAGAAATATAAGAAAGAGTATTGGCTTTTCAGGTCTAGTGTCTCTGTTACTTTGCAGCAAAGTAAACTACAGCCTACCTGTTTAAAATCACCTGCATAGCTGTATCTGTCTCCCATAGCCTGACTGATAATGACCGTTAGAGGGTAATGGTTGTGCTTTGCTTCCATCTTCCAGAACATGTGCAATATAGCTTTTGGTCAGCTAGAACCTATAGCCACACATGGAAGTTGCTTTTATAAAATAGTTCCCAGTCTAATCAACTTGATGACAAAACAATTCTTTATCATATTCCTTAAAGAAACTGTGGAAATTACAAACAATTGTATAATGAAGCAGAATAAAAATTACCCATGGGCTTATTACCAAGATGTCAATGGCATTAACATCTTAGCAGATTCTTATCTTTTATTCTCTGAAAACTTTTCTGTTATAGAAGATTTAGCATCAGTGATATGCTTATGAAGTACTACAACATAGTGATTAAAAACCCACATTTTGGGTTGCTTAGCTAGATTTAAATACCAGATTTGTCACTAAGTATATATATGATGTTTGGACCAAATAACAAATACCTATTCTCTCTGTTTATTTTATGTAAAATGAGGATAAAACTAGTATCTACCTGCAGTAGCTAGAATATGGTCTTCCAAAGATACCCATATCTTAATCCCCAGAATATGTTGGGATTCATGGTTAAGGGGAATTCAAATTGAAGGTATAATTAAAGTTGCTGGTCAATTTACCTTGATAAAGGGTTTATTCTGGATTATTCAGTTGGTCTCAATGTGATTACAAGGGTTATTATAAGTGGAAGAGGCAGGTGAGAGAGAACAAGAGATATGTCAGTGTAAGAACAACTCAACATAATCTTGATCACTTTGAAAATAAAGAAACGGGACCATAAGCTGAGGAATGCCAGTTAGAAAGAAGCTAAAAAAGGGGAAGAAAATGGATTTTTTCCTAGAATCTCCAGAAGGAACACAGCCCTACCAACACTTTGAGTTTAGCCTAGTGAGACCCATTTTGGATTTTTGAACTCCAACACTGGTAAGAGAAGAAACTTTTGTTGTATTAAACCACTAAGGGTGTAGTAATTTGTTACAACGTAAATAGAAAGTTAATACACCACCTCATGTGT
Organism: Saguinus oedipus; assembly: GCA_031835075.1. Taxonomy (NCBI): domain Eukaryota; kingdom Metazoa; phylum Chordata; class Mammalia; order Primates; family Cebidae; genus Saguinus; species Saguinus oedipus. Next base: position 25,910,440 of record CM063171.1, read on the forward strand.
TTATTGTGAGAATTAAATAAGATGATACATGTAACCATGATTAAAATAGGTCCTGGCACATAGTAGTTGCTCAATAAATGTGACAGTTTGCTATTTCACTATGTATACATATAACAAAATACCATATTGTACATCCTAATTTACACAATAAAATTATAATTATTGAATTATATGAGGTATGCTGTATATGTATATAGAAATATACATATTTCCTGTTGTTGGATAATCTGTGTTCAATTTCTATTAACAAAACATAAATGCTTCAATGGGCAAAGTCTGGGGAATTTATCTGTCTCCATGCCTACTGTAGACTTAGTGAATAATAAAATATAAGACACACAGTAAAGGCTCTATAAATAAATATTCATTGAGGAGATGAATAACTGGTCAGAATATTTTTGCCTATTTTTTTTTTTTATATTTGCCTTTGGCTGTAAGCTAGATTCACAGAAATCGAGTTACTAGATCAAAATGAGCTGAACATTTTCATGCTCTTTATATCTTGCAAAAAGGATTTTCATAAGGGTTACACCAATTTACACTACCACAATATTGTATGGATGTGACATCATCATCCTATGCATAGTAACATTGAGTATCCAGCATTTTTAAGATCTCTAATAGCATTTTATTAATTTTTATTATTTTATTCATTTATTTTTTGAGATGGGGTTTCACTCTTGTTACCCAGGCTGGAGTGCAATGGTGCAATCTTGGCTCACCGCAACCTCCGCTTCCTGGGTTCAGGCAATTCTCCTGCCTCAGCCTCCCAAGTAGCTGGGATTACAGGCATGAGCCACTGTGCCCAGCTAATTTTCTTTTTTTTTTTTTTTGTATTTTTAGTAGAGACGGGGTTTCACCATGTTTACCAGGATGGTCTCGAACTTTTGACCTCGTGATCCACCTGCCTCTGCCTCCCAAAGTACTGGAATTACAGGCTTGAGTCAGTTTTGATTAGTGTGATGAACCTCTTAATGGTTATTTTATTATTGTTTTGTTTTTATTTCTATCATAAATTCTTTGAGGATTACTTTTAAATTACAAATTATTTTAAACATGGGAAATATAAGAAAAGCACACAAAATAAATTATGAACCTATCAAAAAAAATGGACAAATACTAGCAATTTTACAATATTAACTTCATGTATTGATTGGTTTGCTTTTGGAATAGAATGTTATAGTTATCTTTAAAATGCCTTGTATTCTTCTTTCTCTTTCTCCCCAGATAGTACTTCTGCTCTGCATATTCTTCTTGTTTATGTTTTTATGTTCACACATAACCCACGTGTACACAAAATTAGTATGTGTGATTCTCTTTTTCAAGTTACCTCTTTGTTTGCTTTGCCAAGGTGTTAGTATTTTTTATACTAATCTATGAGTTCTTCATGTTTTAAGTATTTTAACACTTTGCTTATTGTATTTGGTGTGTTTTCTCAGTTAGTCGTTGTGATTATATTTGTTAACCTGATTTTAAACTGACTGCATTTACTTGAAAATCAGCTAGTTCCACTGATTTCTTTTTATTGTATAGACTTAACACTGAAGTTAAAAGATTTTTATTCATGTATTTGATTACATAGTAAAGCACACAAGTAGTAATCATTAACACTTTCTGATTTATAATGTCTAATCCTTTCTTACAATTAACTGCAATCAAAATAGACTGATGGCAGCTATTAAAAATCTGTTATCTGATTATCCTAAGGTGAAATTTGTAAAATCTAGGACTTCTAAAGTTCTTTTACCTTAATTAATTCTCTCTTTCACAATATTAGCTTACAATGGAGGCTGAAACTATAGTGGTTTCATTAATTAAAACTTACCAAAAAAATTTATAGATAATCTAATACTCATCAAATTTAAAGGAATACTGGGAGAATACATATTTCTGAGCTGTTAAAAACAAAATAATCTAATATGTGCTTTTCACTGGTAGGTTTTCCTGATCTTCATAAACAAAATGTTAGAATTCACTGAACATGGTTTAAAGATGTAATATTTTCATGAAAAATAAAAAATGATTTAATTGAATAGATGTAATTTATAATAAATGGCATCTTTGTATATGCAGAAAAGAGATTATGAAAAGAAAATATATTCAGAATGTCTAACTTAAACATCAAAGACTGGAAGACCAATCCAAGATGGCTCTTTAGGATCAGCTCAGGATTGCAGCTCCCAGTGAAAGTGCAGAGGGTGAGTGGATGCTACATTTTCAGATGAATCTTTATTGCCCACAGACCGGAAGATTCCCAGGTGGAGAAGTCCCATGGGTCGCCAGCATGGCTGTTTTGGCTAGCGCAGCTTTTTCAGTTAGTGTGACTATTTTGCCAGTGCCGTGGCATGGTGGCTCTCCATACAAAATACACTGGTCTGGTTGCCCATTTAAGCTGGCAATTGGAGCTCCTGGAAGGCAGATTAGCCCATGCATCTGATTAAATGGAACTGAAACAGAGAGACAGGACAGAAGATTCCTGGGCAGTGCCATTGTTTCAGCTGGCACAGTGGGTCACCACACAGGAAATCACACAGATCCTGGTGCCCTTTCAGCAGGTGACTGGAACACCTGGGAGAGAGTCAACTGTTCAACTTAAAAAAAAAAAGGCTCTGAGGCAGGGAGCCAGGTGATCAGGTTTGGTGGATCCAACCCCCACACAAAAAAAACCCAGCAATAGGAAATGCTTGAAGTTGAGAGTTTCACGAGAAGCACAGCTGAACCCAGGATGGCCCAGCTCTGTGGGGGAGGGGCGTCCACCACTACTGAGGCACTCCACCCCTATGGAGGTAGTCTGCCATTGCTGACACAGCCTGTCATTGCCAAGGCAACCCACCATAACAGAGAGAGTCTGCCATTACAGAGGGGGGCCACCATTGCCAAGGCAGTTCTAAACACACCCATATAAACAGGACTGCAGGAAAGTACACATGACAGCAGGGCAGAGCCCATGGCAGTAGGCAGGACCCCATAGCAACTCAGCAAAGCCTCTGCAGGCAGACAGTGATTAGGCTTCCTCCTTGCTGGACAGGGAAGCCTAAAAAAAAAAAAAGAAATGGCAGCAGTGCAACAGATACTCATAAATAAAGCCCTAACTCCCTGGGACAGAGCATATGAAAACAAACAGGCAGTTTATAAGTTCTGCTGCAGCAGACTTAAACATACCTGCCTAGTAGCTCTGAATGAAAAATGGAGCTCACAGTTCAGCACTTGAGCTCCTATACAGAACACACTGTCTCCTCAAGCAGCTTCCTGACCCCTGGTATATCCAAAGAGTCACCTCTCAAAGGACTAATCAGACTGACATTTGGAGGACATCATTCTGGGAAAAGATAGCAGAAGAAGAAACTGGTAGCAACACTTACTGTTCTGCAGCTGCTGCAGGTGATTCCCAGGCAAGCAGGCCTGGAGTGGACTTCAGCAGTCCTATAGCAGAGGGGCCAGACTGTCAGAAAAAAAAAATAAGAAACAGAAATAACTTCATAATCAACAATCTGGACATCCACTCAGAGACCCAATTTGAAAATCAGCAACTACACAGATGACAGGTGGATAAATCCACAAAGGTGAAAAGAAACCAGTGCAAAAAAGGAGGAAAACACTCGAAACCAGAACACCTAGCTTCCTACAAGGGATCACAACTCCTCACCAGCAAGGGAACAAAGCTGGATGGAGAATGAGTGTGATGAAATGAGAGAATCAGACTTCAGAAGGTGGGTAATGAGAAACTTCCATGAGCCTAAAGAACATGTTCTAACTCAAAGCAAAGAAACTAAGAACCATTAAAAAATATTTGATTAAATGATAACAAGAATGGACAACTTAGAGAGGAATATGAGTGAATTGATGGAGCTGAAAAACACAACACAAGAACTTTGTGAAGCATGCACAAGTTTCAACAGCTGAATTGACCAAGCAGAAGAAAGGATATCAGAGGTTGAAGATCAACTCAATGAAGTAAAACAAGAAGGCAAGATTTGAGAAAAAAGCACAAAAAAAAAATGAATAAAATCTCCAAGAATTGTGGGACTATGTGAAGAGACCTAAACTATGTTTGATAGGTGTACCTGAATGTGATGAAGAGAATGAATCCAAGCTTGAAAATACTCTTCAGGATATTATCCAGGAAAACTTTCCCAACCTAGCAAGACAGGCCAATATTCAACTCCAGGAAATACAGAGAACACCACAAAGATATTCCTCTAGAAGAGCAACCCCAAGGCACATAATTGTCAGATTCACCAGAATTAAATGAAGGAGAAAATGCTAAGGGCAGCCAGAGAGAAAGGTCGGGTTATGCCCAAACAGAAGCCCATTGGACTCACAGCAGATCTCTCTGCAGAAACCCTACAAGCCAGAAGATAGTGGAGGCCAATATTCAACATCCTTAAAGAAAAGAACTTTCAACACAGAATTTCATATCCAGCCAAACTAAGCTTCATAAGTAAAGGAAAAATAAAGTCCTTTGTGAACAAGCAACTACTCAGAGATTTTGTCACCACCAGGCCTGCTTTATAAGAGCTCCTGAAAGAGGAACTACACATAGAAAGGAACAACCAGTACCAGACACTCCAAAAACATACCAAATGGTAAAGAGCATCAACAAAATGAAGAATATGCATCAACTAATGGGAAAAACCACCAACCGCCAGAATCAAAATGGCAGGATTAAATTCACACATAACAATATTAACTCTAAATGTAAATGGGCTAAATGTAAATGAACCAATCAAAAGACACAGAGTGGCAAAATTGGATAAAAACCCAAAACCCATCGGTGTGCTGTACACAGAAAATCCATCTCACATGCAAGGATAGACAAAGGCTCAAAATAAAGAGATGGAGGAAGATTTACCAAGCAAATGGAGAACAACAACAACAAAAAAAAAAAACAGGAGTTGCAATTCTCATCTATGATAAAATAGACTTTAAAGCAACAAAGATCAAAAGAGACAAAGAAGGACATTACATAATGGCAAAGGAATCGATGCAACAAGAAGTGCTAATGATCCTAAATATATATGGAACAAATACAGGAGCACACAGATATAAGGCAAGTACTTAATGACCTACAAAGAGATTTAGACTCCCACACAATAATAGTGGGAGACTTTAACACTCCACTGTCAATATTAGACAGATCAACCAGAGAGAAAATTAACGAAGATATACAGGACTTGAACTCAGACCTGGAACAAGCAAACCTGATAGACATTTACAGAAATCTCCACCACAAATCCACAGAATATACATTCTTCTCAGCACCACATCACACCTACTCCAAAATTGACCACAAAATTGGAAGTAAAGCACTCCTCAGCAAATGCAAAGGAACGGAAATCGTAACAAACAGTCTCTCAGACCACAGTGCAATTAAGTTAGAACTCATCATTCAGAAACTAACTCAAAACCACACAGTTTCATGGAAACTGAACAACTGGCTCTTGAATGTTGACTGGATAAACAATGAAATGAAGGCAGAAATAAAGAAGTTCTTTGAAACCAATGAGAATGAAGACAAAACATACCAGAATCTCTGGGACAAATTTAAAATAGTCTCTAGAGGAAAATATATAGCAATAAGTGCCCACATAAGAAGAGTGGAGAGATCCAAAATTGACACCCTATCATCAAAATTGAAAGAGCTAGAGGAGCAAGATCAAAAAAGCTCAAAACCTAGCCGAAGACAAGAAATAACTAAGATAAGAGCAGAATTGAAGGAGATAGAGACATGAAAAACTCTTCAAAAAATTAATAAATCCAAGAGCTGGTTTTTTGAAAAGATCAACAAAATAGACAGACCAGTAGCCAGATTAATAAAAAAAAAGAGAGAATAACCAAATAGATGCAATAAAAAAATGATAAAGGGAAAATCACCACAAATCCCACAGAAATTCAAACCATCATCAGAGAATATTACAAAGAAGTCTATGCACATAAACTAGTAAACCTGGAAAAAATGGATAAATTCCTGGAAACTAGCATCCTCCCAAGCCTAAACCAGGAAGAAGTCAAAATTATAAACAGACCAATAACAAGATCTGAAGTTGAGGCAGAAATTAAGAGCCTACCACAGAAGAAAAGCCCAGGCCCAGATGGTTTCACAGCTGAATTCTACCAGACACACAAAGAGTAAATATTACTATTACTTCTGAAACTATTCCAAATAATCCATAAAGAGGAAATCCTTCCCAAATCATTTTATGAGACCAACATCATCCTGATACCAAAACCTGGCAGAGACTCAACCAGAAAAGAAAACTTCAGGCCAATATCCGTGATGAACATAGATGCAAAAATCTTCAATAAAATACTCGCAAGCCAATTGCAACAGCACATCAAAAAGCTTATCCACCATGATCGATTAGGATTCATCCCAGGGATGCAAGGCTGGTTCAACATATGAAAGTCTATAAACATAATTCACCACATAAACAGAACCAAAAACAAAAACCACATGATTATCTCAATTGATGCAGAGAAGTCCTTTGACAAAATTCAACAGTGCTAAAAACCCTCAATAAACTCGGTATTGATGGAACGTATCTCAAAATAATAAAAGCTATTTATGACAAACCAACAGCCAATATCATACTGAATGGGCAAAAATTGAAAGCATTCGCTTTGAAATCTGACACTAGACAAGGATGCCCTCTCTCACCACTCCTACTCAGTATAGTAGTGGAATCCTTAGCCAGAGCAATCAGGCACAAAAAAGAAATAAAGGGTATTCAAATACAAAAGGAAGAAGCCAATTTGTCTCTATTTGCAGAAGAAAAGATAGTATATCTAGAAGACCCCATTGTCTCAGCTGAAAAACTCCTGAAACTGATAAGCAATTTCAGCAAACTCTCAGGATACAAAATCAATGTGCAAAAATCACAAGCATTCCTATACACCAATAACAGACTTAAAGAGAGCCAAATCAAGAACGAATTGTCATTCACAATTTCTACTAAGAGAATAAAATACCTAGGAATACAACTAACAAGGAACATAAAGGACCTCTTCAAGAATAACTACAAGTCACTGCTCAACAAAATAAGAGAGGACACAAACAGATGGAGAAACACTCCATGTTCATGGTTAGGAAGAATCAATATTGTGAAAATGGCTATACTGCTCAAAGTAATTTACATATTCAACGCTATCCCCATCAAGTTACTAAAGACCTTCTTCACAGAACTGGAAAATCCCACCTTAAACTTCATATGGAACCAAAAGAGAGCCCATATTGCCAAGTCAATTCTAAGTAAAAAGAACACAGTGGGAGGCATCACACTACCGGACTTCAAACAATACTACAAGGCTACAATAATCAAAACAGCATGGTACTTGTACCAAAACAGAGATATAGAACAATGGAACAGAACAGAGGCATCGGAGGCAACACAACATATCTACAAAAATAAAATCTTTGATAAACATGGCTAAAACAAGCAATGGGGAAGGGATTACCTGTTTAATAAATGGTGTTGAGAAAACTGGCTAGGTATGTGCAGAAAGCAGAAACTGGACCCCTTCCTGACACCTTACACTAAAATTAACTCCAGATGGATTAAAGACTTAAACATAAGACCTGACACCATAAAAACCCTAGAAGAAAATCTAGGCAAAACCATTCAGGACATAGGAGTAGGCAAGGACTTCATGACCAAAACAACAAAAGCATTGGCAACAAAAGCCAAAATAGACAAATGGGACCTAATCAAACTCCACAGCTTCTGCACGACAAAAGAAACAGTCACTAGAGTGAATCGGCAACCAACAGAATGGAAAAAAAATCTTTGAGGTTTACCCAACTGACAAAGGGCTGATATCCAGAATTTACAAAGAACTCCAACAGATTTACAAGAAAAAAACAAGCCCATTCATAAGTGGGCAAAGGATATTAACAGACACTTTACAAAAGAAGACATACATGAGGCCAACAAACACATGAAAAAATGCTCATCATCACTGGTCATTGGAGAGATGCAAATCAAAACTACATTGAGATACCATCTCACGCCAGTTAGAATGGTGATCATTAAAAAATCTGGAGACAACAGATGCTGGAGAGAATGTGGAGAAAGAGGGACACTTTTACATTGCTGGTGGTAGTGTAAATTAATTCAACCATTGTGGAAGACAGTGTGGCTATTCCTCATGAATCCAGAAATAGAAATTCCATTTGACCCAGCAATCCCATTACTGGGTATATATCCAAAGTACTATAAATTGTTCTACTTTAAGGACACATGCACACGAATGTTTATTACAGCACTGTTTACAATAGCCAAGACCTGGAACCAACCCAAATGCCCATCAATGATAGACTGCACTGGGAAAATGTGGCACATATACACCATGAAATATTATGCAGCAATCAAAAACGATTAGTTTGTGTCCTTCGTAGGGACATGAATGAAACTGTAGAACATCATTCTCAGCAATCTGACACAAGAACAGAAAATAAAATACCACATGTTCTCACTCATAGGTGGGATTTGAACAATGAGAACACATGGACACAGGGTGTGGAGCTCTACACACTGGGGTTTGTTTGGAGAAATAGGGGAGGGACAGTTTGGGGGTGGGGAGTTGGGGAGATATATCATGGGGAGAAATGCCAGATATAGGAGAAGGGGAGGAAGGCAGCAAACCACACTGCCACGGGTGTACCTATGCAACTATCTTGCATGTTCTTCTCATGTACCCCAAAACCTAAAATGCCGTAAAAAAAAAAAAAAAGAAAAATAAATAAATACTTGTTGAAGCCAAAAAAAATCAAAGACTACAAATCAGATGAAATTGTTAAATAATATGTAAATACTATCACAAAATTCTTAACATCCAATCAATGGATAGAAATTTAGGAACTGCTTTCTTTTGAGTTTTCCTTACGTTCAAACTACCAAAAAAGAGAACCAGAAATGAGCATTTGTTGTGGATGTTTGTGGACAAAGAAATAATTTTTCCGCTCACAATATCTTAAAATTATGACCATTTGTTGGCCTAAGAGAATAAGTTATAATTTCAAAAATCTGTCATAAAAATCTGGCCAATGTTCAGTAGCTAGGTTTATGTATGTTTAGAAATCAACAGATAGAGCTACAGTGAGTGTGTTTCCATAATGGAAAATGGCAGTTACTTAATATAAAATTAGTTAACATTTTTTGAACACATGCACACAAACAAAAGAAGAAAACCGATGAAGCTATTATTATCTCTTTGACTATAGATATAATAAAAGCACAACAAGAATTAAATAATTTATAGCTGAAGAGTAGATTTAGTGGATATTACCAAGTGGAAGTACTTTTATTTTAAAGTATATAAACTTATAATACATTTCAGCAAAGAAAACAGCCAGCACAATTAAGTCTACATGTTTTAAGTATGCAAAAAATAAAAAAAAATAAAATGTGTTTTTGGTAAACTTTCCATTAAGAAAGTACAATTGCTTATTCTATCTATTCTAATTTTAAATAGTTCCTCTCAGTTTTCTCTCAGTTATATCTGCTGGAATTGGGCAAAAAGTACAAATGAAAACTAGAATTAAATTCTATTTCTCTTCTTCAAAAAAGACTCATCAATTCAAAGTACTTGGGCAAATAAAACTGACAAGTGGCTTTCTTCATTGAAGATGCCTAAGAGGCGTGAAATGATCACTTGGCTTTTACTCCTCTAGTCATATAAATAAGAAAGGCCAGAGTCTTTTTTTAAAATTTTTATTGCATTATAGGTTTTGGGGTACATGTGCAGAACGTGCAAGATAGTTGCCTAGGTACACACATGGCAGTGAGTTTTGCTGCCGTCCTCCCCTTCACCTACACTTGGCATTCATCCCCAGGCTATCCCTCCCCAGCCCCCACCGCTGTCACTCCCCCATTCCCCTCAATGGACCCCAGTGTATAGTAGACTGCCTCTCTGTGTCCAGGTGTTCTCATTTTTTTCACCCACCTATGAGTGAGTATATGCGGTATATCTTTTTCTTTTCCTGTGTCAGTTTGCTGAGAATGATGTTCTCCAGATTCATCCATGTCCTTACAAAGGACACAAACTCATCCTTTTTGATTGCTGCATAATATTCCATGGTGTATATGTGCCACATTTTCCCAGTCCAGTCTATCATTATTGGGCATTTGGGTTGGTTCCAGGTCTTTGCTATTGTAAACAGTGCTGCAATGAACATTCGTGTGCATGTGTCCTTATAGAAGAACGATTTATAGTCCTTTGGATAGATACCCAGTAATGGGATTGCTGGGTCAAATGGAATTTCTATTTCTAGGTCCTTGAGGAATTGCCACACTGTCTTCCACAATGGTTGAACTAATTTACACTCCCACCAACAGTGTAAGAGTGTTCCTATTTCTCCACATCCTCTCCAGCACCTGCTGTCTCCAGATTTTTTGATGATCGCCATTCTAACTGGCGTGAGATGGTATCTCAATGTGGTTTTGATTTGCATCTCTCTAATGACCAGTGATGATGTGCACTTTTTCATGTGTTTGTTGGCCTCATGTATGTCTTCTTTTGTAAAGTGTCTGTTCATATCCTTTGCCCATTTTTGAATGGGCTTGTTTGTTTTTATCCTTTAAATCTGTTTGAGTTCTTTGTAAATTCTGGGTATCAGCTTTTTGTCAGATGTGTAAACTGCAGAGATTTTTTTCCCATTCTGATGGTTGCCAATTTACTCTAGTGACTGTTTCTTTTGCCGTGCAGAAGGTGTGGAGTTTGATTAGGTCCCATTTGTCTATTTTGGCTTTTGTTGCCAATGCTTTTGTTGTTTTGGTCATGAAGTCCTTGCCTACTCCTATGTCCTGAATGGTTTTGCCTAGATTTTCTTCTAGGGTTTTTATGGTGTCAGGTCTTATATTTAAGTCTTTAATCCATCTGGAGTTAATTTTAGTGTAAGGTGTCAGGAAGGGGTCCAGTTTTTGCTTTCTGCACATGGCTAACCAGTTTTCCCAAAACCATTTATTAAATATGGAATCCTTTCCCCATTGCCTGTTTTTGTCTGGTTTATCAAAGATAATATGGTTGTAGATATGTTGTGTTGCCTCTGATGCTTCTGTTCTGTTCCATTGTTCTATATCTCTGTTTTGGTACCAGTACCATGCTGTTTTGATTACTGTAGCCTTGTAGTATAGTTTGAAGTTTGGTAGTGTGATGCCTCCCGCTGTGTTCTTTTTGATTAGAATTGAGTTGGCTATGCGGGCTCTTTTTTGGTTCCATATGAAATTCATGTTTTTTTCCAGTTCTGTGAAGAAATTCAATGGTAGTTTGATGGGGATAGCATTGATTGTGTAAATTACTTTGGGCAGTATAGCCATTTTCACGATATTGATTCTTCCTAACCACGAACATGGGATGTTTCTCCATCTGTTTGTGTCCTCTCTTATTTCGTTGAGCAGTGGTTTGTAGTTTTCCTTAAAGAGGTCCCTTACATTCCTCGTGAGTTGTATTCCTAGGTAGTTTATTTTCTTTGTAGCAATTGTGAATGGCAGTTCGTTCTTGATTTGGTTCTCTTTAAGTCTGTTATTGGTGTATAGGAATGCTTGTGATTTTTGCACGTTTATTTTATATCCTGAGACTTTGCTGAAGTTGCTTATCAGTTTCAGGAGCTTTTGGGCTGAGGTGATGGGATCTTCTAGGTATACTATCATGTCGTCCTCAAATAGAGACAATCTGGCTTCCACATTTCCTATTTGAATACCCTTTATTTCTTTTTCTTGCCTGATTGCTCTGGCTAGAACTTCAAGTACTATGTTAAATACAAGTGGTGAGAGAGGGCATCCTTGCCTAGTGCTGGATTTCAAAGGGAATGCTTCCAGTTTTTTCCCATTAAGTATGATATTGGCTGTTGGTTTGTCATAAATAACTTTTATTACTTTGAGATATGTTCCATCAATACCAAGTTTATTGAGGGTTTTTAGCATAAAGGGCTGTTGAATTTTGTCAAATGCCTTCTCTGCGTCAATTGAGATAATCATGTGGTTTTTGTTTTTGCTTCTGTGTATGTGGTGAATTACATTTATTGACTTGCATATGTTGAACCAGACTTGCATCCCCGGGATGAATCCTACTTGATCATGATGGATAAGTTTTTTAATGTGCTGTTGCAATTGGTTTGCCAGTATTTTATTCAAGATTTTTGCATCTATGTTCATCATGGATATTGGCCTGAAGTTTTCTTTTCTTGTTGGTTCTCTGCCAGGTTTTGGTATCAGGATGATGTTGGTCTCATAAAATGATTTGGGAAGGGTTCCCTCTTTTTGGATTCTTTGGAATAGTTTCAGAAGAAATGGTACCAGATCCTCTTTGTGTGTCTGGTAGAATTCAGCTGTGAACCCATCTGGACCTGGGCTTTTTTTGTGAGGTAGGCTCTTAATTGCTGCCTCAACTTCAGACCTTGTTATTGGCCTATTCATAGTTTCAGCTTCCTCCTGGTTTAGGCTTGGGAGGACACAAGCATCCAGCAATTTATCCATTTCTTCCTGATTTACTAGTTTATGTGCATAGAGTTGTTTGTAGTATTCTGTGATGATGGTTTGAATTTCTCCACTGAAATTTGTGGAGATTTCCCTTTTATCATTTTTTATTGCATCTATTTGGTTGTTCTCTCTTTTCTTTTTTATCATTCTGGCTAGTGGTCTGTCTATCTTGTTGATCTTTTTGAAAAAACAGCTCTTAGATTTATTGATTTTTTGAAGGGTTTTCCTTGTTTCTATCTTTTTCAGTTCTGCTCTGATCTTAGTTATTTTTTGTCTTCGGCTAGGTTTTGAGCTTTTTTGATCTGGCTCCTCTAGCTCTTTCAATTTTGATGATAAGGTGTCAATTTTGGATCTCTCCACTCTTCTCATGTGGGCACTTATTGCTATATATTTTCCTCTACAGACTGCTTTAAATGTGTCCCAGAGATTTTGGTACGTTGTGTCTTCATTCTCGTTGGTTTCAAAGAACTTCTTTATTTCTGCCTTCATTTCATTGTTTATCCAATCAACATTCAAGAGCCAGTTGTTCAGATTCCATGAAGCTGTGTGGTTCTGAGTTAGTTTCTCAATTCTGAGTTCCAACTTGATTGCACTATGGTCTGAGAGACTGTTTGTTAGGATTTCAGTTGTTTTGCATTTGCTGAGGAGTGCTTTACTTCCAATTATGTGGTCAATTTTGGAGTAGGTGTGATGTGGTGCTGAGAAGAATGTATATTCTGTGGATTTGGGGTGGAGAGTTCTGTAAATGTCTATCAGGTTTGCTTGTTCCAGGTCTGAGTTCAAGTCCTGGATATCCTTGTTAATATTATGTCTGGTTGATCTGTCTGATATTGACAGTGGAGTGTTAAAGTCTCCCACTATTATTGTGTGGGAGTCTAAGTCTCTTTGCAAGTCATTAAGAACTTGCCTTATATATCTGGGTGCGCCTACATTGGGTCCATATATATTTAGAATTGTTAGCTCTTCTTGTTGTATCGATCCTTTTACCATTATGTAATGACCTTCTTTGTCCCTTTTGGTCTTTGTTGCTTTAAAGTCTACTTTATCAGAGACGAGAATTGCAACTCCTGCTTTTTTTTGCTCTTCATTTGCTTGGTAAATCTTCCTCCATCCTTTTATTTTGAGCCTTTATGTATCCTTGCGTGTGAGGTGGGTTTCCTGGATACAGCACAGCAATGGGTTTTGTTTTTTTATCCAAGTTGCCAGTCTGTGTCTTTTGTTTGTTGTATTTAGCCCATTTACATTTAGGGTTAATATTGTTATGTGTGAATTTGATACTGCCATTTTGATGCTAGCTGGCTGTTTTGCCCATTGGTTCATGTACATTATTTTGTTGATGGTGTTTAGCATTTGGTATGCTTTTAGGATGGCTGGTACTGGTTGTTTCTTTCTATGTGTAGTGCCTCTTTTAGGAGCTCTTGTAAAGCAGGCCTAGTGGTGACAAAATCTCTGAGTACTTGTTTGTTGGCAAAAGATTTTATTCTTCCTTCAGTTGTAAAGCTCAGTTTGGCTGGATATGAAATTCTGGGTTGAAATTTCTTTTCTTTAACGATGTTGAATATTGTCCCCCAGTCTCTTCTCGCTTGTAGAGTCTCTGCCGAGAGATCTGCTGTGAGTCTGATGGGCTTCCCTTTGTGGGTGACCCAACCTTTCTCTCTGGCTGCCCTTAGTATTTTCTCCTTCATTTCAACCCTGGTGAATCTGACGATTATGTGCCTTGGGGTTGCTCTTCCTGCGGAGTATCTTTGTGGTGTTCTCTGTATTTCCTGGAGTTGAGTATTGACCTGTCTTGCTAGGTTGGGGAAATTTTTCTGGATAATATCCTGAAGAGTATTTTCCAGCTTGGATTCATTCTCTTCATCACATTCTGGTACACCTATCAAACGTAGGTTGGGCCTCTTCACATAGTCCCACATTTCTTGGAGATTTTGTTCATTCATTTTTGTGCTTTTTTCTTTAATCTTGGTTTCTCATTTTATTTCATTGAGTTGATCTTCAACTTCTGATATTCTTTCTTCTGCTTGGTCAATTCGGCTTTTGAAACCTGTGCATGCTTCGTGAAGTTCTCGTGTTGTGTTTTTCAGCTCCTTCAATTCATTCATATTCCTCTCTAAGTTGTCGATTCTTGCTATCAATTCCTTGAATCTTTTTTCAAATGTTTTTTCAAGGTTCTCGGTTTCTTTGCACTGGTTTAGAACATGTTCTTTTAGCTCACTGAAGTTTGTCATTATCCACTTTCTGAAGTTTGATTATGTCATTTCGTCACACTCATTCTCCGTCCAGCTTTGTTCCCTTGCTGGTCAGGTGTTTTTTTTTTTTTTTTTTTTTGGAGTTGAGGTGTTTTGGTTTTGGGTGTTTTCCTCCTTTTTGCGCTGATTTCTTCCCATCTTTATGGATTTATCCCCCTGTCGTCTTAGTAGTTGCTGATTTTTCAATTGGGTCTCTGTGTGGATGCTGAGATTGTTGAGGATGAAGTATTTCTGTTACTTAGTTTTCCTTCTAATGGCCTAGCCAATCTGCTGTATGAGTGCTGAGGTTCACTCCAGGACCTCCTTGTCTGTAGCAGCTGCAGAACAGTGAGGGATGATACCAGTTTCTTCTTCTTCTGTCTTTGTTCCAAAATGATGCTTGCCAAATGTCAGTCTGATTAGTCCTTTTTTGGGGTGACTCTTTGAATATACAAGGGTCAGGTAGCTGCTTAAGGAGATGGTCTGTGCTTTATAGGAGCTCCAGTGCTGAGCTGTGAGCTCCGTTGTTCATTCAGGGTTGTTGGGAGGTTGTTTATGTCTGCTGCAATGGAACTCATAAAACAGCACCCTTTTTCCCCACCTTAGATGCTCTGTCTCAGGGAGTTGGGGCTTTTTTTATGAGTATCTGTTGCACTCTCCTGCCCCACTAGGAGGCAGTCTATTCACTGTTTGCCTGCCGGGGCTTTGACCTGCTATCGTGGGTCCACCCTGTTGTTGCTGGGCTCCCTTCTGCTGTGGAGCACTCCTCCCTCCTGGCAGAGTCTCTCTGTTATGGCAGGTTGCCTCAGCAATGGCAGGCTATGTCAGCCCTGGGTGGTACTTCAGTAGGGGCAGATTGCATCAGTAATGGCAGACGCCCCTTCCTCACTGGGCTGCACCATCCTAGATGCTGGCAGCAAAACTCTCAGCCCCAAGTGCCTCCAGTCGCTGCCCTGCTTGTCCCCGTGAGGGTGAAACCCGCCGAGCCCGATCACCCAGCTCCCTGCCTCAGAGTCCGTCCTCTCTCTCTCTCTCTCTTCCTCTCAGCAAACTGAAAGGTCGACTCTCTCACTGGCACCCCAGTAGCCTGCTGATAGGGCACTGGATCCGTGCAATCTCCCGTGCTGCTGCCTACTGCACTGGCTCAGATCACACTTCCCAGGAAACTCCTGGTCTGGCTCATTGTCCAAGTCCCGTTCAATCAGATAGACATGCCAATCTGCCCTTCATAATCTCAGATTGCTTGTTAAACAGGGCACCGCAACCAGTGAGTTCCATGCTGGGTCCCGCTGCGGCGCCGGCCGAAGCGGCTGCACAAGCCGGCTGCACTAGCCGGCTGTGCTAGCCGGCTGTAGTAGCATCCCATGTCTCTCCCACACCCAGGACTTTCAACGCTGTGTGGGCAAAAAAGGTCCATCCAAGAATGCGGCTAGGACTCACCCTCTGCGCCTTCACTGAGAGCTGCAATTCTGAGTCACTTCCACGATGCCATCTTGCGAGTTCCCCCCCGACAGCCAAGGCCAGAGTCTTAAAAGTGATAGAGCACTATTTTGGGAAATAGTTTCAGGAAGGAAAACATTAGAAGATAGATTTTTAAGTCATAGCTTTCCATACTCCAACGTACATATGTATTGCTGTTGGGATAGCCAGATGTGAATTTGAAAACCTTATACTGTTATTCTGAAAGTATTCGGCTATTTCATTACAATGTTTTTGGTCTCTTTTCCCCTGTAAAGATTAAAGTATATGGTAAACTATCTTTACTAAGCTGACCTAATGGTCTCTTTTATCTACTTCTTCCCAAAAGCCCATCCTAAGGAAAGAAACTTTCCTAAGTGCCCTGGGAAGAATCTCCTTGGGGAATTCTTGAGAAGGCTATTTAGAGCACACATGGTGACTGAAATAGTTTCTGATGAGATACATTGGTTTTATGAGGGAGGGACTCTCTGAATCTCCCTTGCCAGATTCTTCTGTGGATAGATCTTTGCTCTCTCTGGTTTTTAGCCTGTTGGAACTTATCTTATTTGTTTAAAGAATTTTCATATTAAATGCTTATTTATGATAAGACATTCAGAAGAAGATGTAAAGGAAAAAAACTGAAAAGAAGGGCCTGGGTCTCTGATTGGAATTCAAAAACTATAGAAAACATAGAAAGTAGATTTCAGGTGCTGCCAAACAGGCAAAAGAAAGACACCAGATGAGATTTCTAAGGCACCTCCAGTTAGCATCTCTTGAATTCTAGAAAAGTGAAAAAACATTTTAATTTTAACAAACAAATATTTGGGGGTGTATGCAGCCTGTCTGGCAGAATTGCACAAGGAATTCTGTCTGACTGAGATTTGAACAAGGAAATATGAATTTTTAATTCCCTTAGGCTTACATTATTTTATTTCTAAATATATGCATTTTTGTTTTCTAGCTCATTAGCAAATAAATGCCACTTAAAAACATCACAGTTTTAAAGATATGGGCTTATGTTCCAAAACTGAGATATTTTCATTTCATTTTATTTTTTTGCCTGGCCACAGGTAGCTTCCCTAACTATGGCTAGTCATTTGTGCTGCTACGGCCATCATATTTTAAAAATACACTAAATACATTTTAAAAAAGAAACTTCAAAATTGAATCTCTCCTAAAGTTTTCCACAGGCATCCAGTTGTCTAGATCTTGCAGCTACTCATGAAAATAATACTTCTTTTATTTGTGAAGTAAGCCATACACACACACACACACACACACACACACACACACACACACACACAAATGCAATAAAGGCTAAGCCACTATTTTGTAAGTCTTCGTTACTTATCACCAATCACAACCCTTACTAAACTACCACTTCTTGAACTCATTTAAACTACTACTTCTTTTAAACCACTAAACTACCACTTCTTTGATACATTTAACAAATATTTATTGAACAGGAAACCTGTGAAAAATCACTGTTCTCAGCATTTGGGACAAAGCAGTGAACACAACATGGAAACTATTCCAGACTTGACAGTCACTTTTCAGTAAGGGAGATGGACAATAAATAAAATAGAAAAATAAGCTAAGAGTTACATAATAATAATAATATAATGATTGGAATAAAATAGAAAGAGGGACACAGAGGGTGTTTGGGAGAGTAGTTTCCATTTTAAAGGTACTGAAAAAGAAGACCTCATGAGAAGACAGTGTTTCTGTAAGACTCTCAAGGTAGTAATCGAATGAAGCTTGTGAATATTGGGAAAGAAGTGTTCTAGATAGAGATCCTACTCATGAAACAGAGTTGAGGTAGGGACAGACCTGTGTATCTGAAGAGCAGCAGAAAGCCCAGGTGGCTGGGATAAAGTTAGCCAGGTGGAGCAGGAGAACCTGAGATCAGTGGCCTTCAAAGAATGACTGGAAAACTAAATGAGATGATGCACATGCGATTCTTCGAACAGTGACATATTGCATACATCCAGTAAACGTTTTATTTTCCTTCAAACTGTCCCCTCCCAATTTTAAAATTTTAAAAGTTGAAAGAACAGTGGATACCCACATGCCTACCACTTAGATACTACATTTATATTAATATGTAACATTAATATGCTATGCTGGGCGTGGTGGCATGCACCTGTAAACACCGGAACTTCAGGAGGCTGAGGTGGGCAGATCACTTGAGATCAGGTGTTCAAGATCAGCCTGGCCAACATGGTGAAACTTCGTCTCTACTAAAAATACAAAAATTAGC
This sequence comes from Saguinus oedipus, assembly GCA_031835075.1. Taxonomy (NCBI): domain Eukaryota; kingdom Metazoa; phylum Chordata; class Mammalia; order Primates; family Cebidae; genus Saguinus; species Saguinus oedipus. The sequence continues at coordinate 25,928,862 of CM063171.1, forward strand.
TGGGTGTGGTGTTGGGCACCTACAATCCATCCTACTCAGGGGGCTGAGGCAGAATTGGTTAAATCCAGGAGGCATAAGTGAGCCAAGATCGCACCACTGCACTCCAACCTGGGTTAACAGTGACACTCCATGTCAAAAATAATAATGATATGCTAGTATTATCATAGGTTTACCCATGTAACAATCTAGCTGTCTATCTTATTATTTTGGATACATTATCTTTTTTTAGTTTCAGAGATGGGTGTCACTACAATGTTCAGGCTACTCTTGAATTCCTGGACTCAAGCAACCCTCTCACTTCAGTCTCTGCAGTGGCTGGGCCCAGCTTGGATACATTTTAAAGTAAGTTGCAGACATCAGTAGATTTGACCTCTAAATAATTCAGCATGCATATCATTAACCAGAGTTTAATATGTTTAGGCAAGCATTCTTCTTTCCCAGGTAAAATTTATATATGGTAAAATGCACAAATCTTAAGATGAGTTTTGACAGATGTATATGCCCATGTAACTTTTTTTTTTTGAGATGGAGTCTTGCTCTCCTCTGTTGCCCAGGCTGGAGTGTAGTGGCGATCTTGGCTCACTGCAACCTCTGCCTCCTGTATACCCATGTAACTTAAACCCCAACAAAGTTAAAAAAAAAAAAAAAGACCATCATCCCTAAAATTCTGGCAGGACCCTCTGCAGTCAATCTCCACTCCCACCCTATTGAACACCTATTCTGATTTTTTTCATTACACTTAATTTTGCTTGTTTTAAAATTCCTTAAACTTTTAATAAACGGTTGGTGGAGAGAAAACAAATATTCTCAACTACTGTGGGAGGGATTATAAATTGGTATATTTTTCAGAAGGCTATCTGGCTGTATGTAATTAGTTAAAAAAATTTATGCATTCCTCTTGACTTAGTATTTTATGGAAGAAATTTTCTGAGAGGACTACCAGCTCACGTATGCAAAGAAGCCAGTCCCAAGGCTATTCACTGAAGCATTGTTTAGGACAGAGAAGGACTGGAAATAACCTAAATGCCCATCAGTAGGGGAAAAGTAAATGAATGAACAGTCACACTTTGCAGCAACTGTAATAAACGATTTATTGATATGGTAAGATTGCCAGGACAATCATTAAGTGTATAAAAGCAAGTTACAAGATGTTACATAAAACCATTACACAGAACACCAAACCAAACCAAACAAAACACAAAACACATGCCCAAGGTGTATTTCTGTTAGTCCAAGTTTACACCAGTGGTTACCTTTGAGTAGAGGACTGGGATTATGGGAAAGGAGAGTAGGTGTTCAAGGGTTTTTTCCTTTATTGTATTATTTGACTCTTTTACAATAAAATTACATCGTGTCTTAAAGGATTAAATTATTTTTTAAAAAGACTACAGAGAGATGGGCATGGTGGCTCACACCTGTAATCCCAGCACTATGGGAGGCTAAGGTGGGTGGATCACTTGAGGTCAGGAATTTAAGATCAGCCTGGCCAACATGGTAAAACCCCATCTCAACTAAAAGTACAAAAATTAGCTGGGTATTGTGACTTACACCTGTAATCCCAGCTACTCGAGAGGTTGAGGCAGAATTGCTTGATCACAGCAAGTGGAGTTTAAAGTGAGCTGAGATAGTGCTACTGCACTTCAGCCTGGACAACAGTGCAAGACTCCACCTAGAAAAAAAAAAAAAGACTGACATAAATAGGGATAGGAGATAGGAAACAGGTGAATTTGTGGGGAGGGAGGAGAGAAATTAAAAATTTTTTCTATGCTGTATACTGACAGTGTCTCCTAGCAAAGGAGCTTTTCCTAGCCTGTCTACTAATACACAATCTCATATTTGAGGAGAGACCTTATGTCTGTTCAGGCTGCTATAATAGAACATCATAAACTGGGTGGCTTACAAACAAGAGAAATTTACTTCTCATAGTTCTGGAGGCTGTGAAGTCTAAGACAAAGTCACCAGCAGATTCAGTGTCCAGTGAGATCCCACTTCCTGGTTCATAGATGGCACCTTTTTGCTGTGTTCTCACAATGATGGAAGGGGCAAGTAGCAGTCTAGGACCTCTTCTAAGGCCACTAATTCTATTAAAGGGGTCTGTGCCATCATTACCTAATCACCATCCATAGGCCCCTACTTCAACTACCATCACATTGGGGATTACCTTTCAACTTTGGGAGGGTATAAATCTTTATTAGTCTACAGCATTGTATGAAAACTTTTTCCCTCTGTGTGGTGAGGAGGAATGTCAATGTCTAGGAAAAAAAACCTGGGTGTTAAATGCAGAGGCTGAAGTTCAGTAGGACCTAAAAAAATGGGGGCTCATTTAGGTTGTGATAAACTGATATTGAAGTTTGATAAATTTTAAAACATCTTCAGATACTGGTTCACTTACAGAACATTTATTAAACACTATGTATCGGGGCTATGCCAATTCACACACATGAATCCTAAATATCCCATGACCTCAAGGAACTCCCAGCGTAATCTGGTAGTACCAGCAAAAATCAAAAATAACTACAGAGCTACAGTAATTGTAGGAAAAAAACATAAAACCTCCAAACTCAAAAGTATAGCATCTGCATCTACTGGGGCCATCCAAGACTCCACTCCTCAATCCTCAATCTTCATTTTAACAAGGATCCCAGGTGATTTGGATCTTTATTAAGATTTGAGAAATAATGAACTCTGGGATTATAGAACTACTGGAGTGAAGGAGTTGGAAGGGGTGAGGGGCAGGAAGTTAAAAAAAAAAAAAGGAGGAACTACTATTGATTCCTGGGAAGCCATAAGAGAAGTCTTCAGATGGGAGGAATGGTAGAACAGTCCAGGCTAAAAAAATAAACAGGCCATGATCAAGGTAGTAAGAGGCGTGCTGGAATGAGAAGTATCGTCTGGGAGGGGCAGTGGGCACTTAGGAAGATATGAGAGATATGGCAGAAAGAGTAGGCTGAGGCCAGAAGCAGAAGGGCCAGACTGACCTGCTGAGGAAGGTTCCCGCTGCAGTACTACACAGTGGGGTTCCTTCTCAGCCCAGGAGTGTGGTCTCCTACTGGCATCATCAGCATCACCTAGTGGTTAGGAATGCACATTCTCGAGCAATATCTTTTTTTTTTTTTTTTTGATATTAGTTTATAGTTTTTTATTCTTTTATTTATTTATTTAATTTTTTTTTTTTTAATTTTTATTGCATTATAGGTTTTGGGGTACATGTGCAGAACGTGCAAGATAGTTGCAGAGGTACACACATGGCAGTGTGTTTTGCTGCCTTCCTCCCCTTCACCCACACTTGGCATTTATCCCCAGGCTACATCTTAGAAGCAGTGAGGGAACCCTGGGGATGGGGCACACAAATTTAGCTCTGAACTTTTCCAGGTGATTCTGATGCATACTAAAGTTAAGAACCACTGCTCTAGCCCGCCCAAAATCAAGTAGCATGTGATAAAGGCTTAAAACTGCACAACTTGCTGTCTTTTTTTAAAAAGAACGAGGGTAATGAGAAATGGGTTTCTATGTTGAGTGGGGCAGAACAAAAGCCACATAAAACCTATATTTTATATAGTGCTCCCAAAAAAGTAGTGACCATCTTGTCCAAAAGCCTCTTATTTGGAAAATAAAAATAAAAATTTTGGTCGAGGTCATGATGTTCTCTGTAACCTAAATTAATCAATTTTTTTCTATTTCCTTTATTTCCCACAAAAACACCCGCAGCAAAAACGCTGAGATTCCTCTGGGCCTCTGAAAACCGTGTTTCCGACGCAACGGCCCGTTAGAAAAACACATCCCAAATTAAAATTCCGGAGAACTGAGGGCGGGGCCGGCGCCATGGTCTCGGGACAGAGCCGCCTTTCCCAGCCACACCCCTGCGCGCCGCCGGCCTCCTTCCCCGGCAGTTCCCAGAGATAAATAAATCCTCCTTGTTTTTCCAGACCCGAAATTAGCGGTGACGCACGGCCACGGTCGCCTCAGGAAGAAAAATGTGCATTTTCCCCCTCACGTGAAAGCCGGACGAACCAGACCGGGCCAATCAGGGGAGGGCGGCTGGAATCGCACCAAAGTAGGTAAAAAATGCGAGAGGCGTCCCCGCCGCCGCGGACCGCGGAGTCCTGCCTCTGCGCGGCCCCTTCTAGGGCCCTGCCCTCCTCATCCCCAACATCCCTTTCCTCTCGCTACTCTGCGTCCCTCTCCCTCACCTCCCCCTCCCCATCTCCCTCCTCCCCACCCCCATCCCCTAGCCACGCCTCCTTTCTGCCCCACATCCCCGGTCCTCCCCCCACTGTCTCCTCCCTAACCTCTCCCCTTCCCACCCCCTCCCCCCACCATGTGCCCCTCAACCCTATCCTCTCCTCCCCCACATCTCCCTCCTTTGCCCACTGTCCCCTCTCTTTCTCTTCTCCCCCTCCTCCCCCCGCTACGTGCCCCTCGCTCCTCCCCTTCCCACACATCACCCTCCTTCCCCAGTTCTGTCCCCCTCTCCCCCACCTCTCCCCTCCTCTTCCTTTCCCTTCCCCAGCCCCACACTATCCCCAGCGACTGTCACACAGGGCCAGGTTGCTGCCTCCCCAGGCAGTCTGCGGCCGCACGTGGGCGGGGCGTCAGGTGGCCCCACCCAAGGAGGCGAAGAAAGGCAACCCCTCCCCCGTCATTCTGTGCTCGTTCCTCTCCGGCAGGCACCAACCCAGTCCGCCTTCTAGACCCCTGCAGACGGGGGAGAACGCACCCCTAAACACTTTCTGGTGAGAGGAGGGCCCCCAAACAGCCTGGAGCAGGTGAGGGAAGTTCCCCTCCCGCCGGGAGTCTGGACAGCCGCCGGGCTGGGCGTTGCCGGACTGGCTGGTTGCGTAGCAACGGCGGGCGGTGCGTGACGTGCGGAGCCGCGTTCATATCCAAAGCGCGTTGTCCCGCTATCGCCGCCTCATTACCTATGCGCTGGGTCTCACGGTGCGGCATCCGTGAGGAGGACGCTTCTCAGACTAGCTGCCCGCCGGCTCCCTCACCCGCGTCTCTGCGACCGACGCGGCGAAGATGGTGAGTGGGAGGAGGGCCGAGGCGTGGGCCGAGGCGTGGGCCGAGGCGTGGGCCCAGGCGGCCGGGAGCGGCGGGTCTCTAGGGTGCGGCGGAGTCGCGGCTAAGGGAATGAGTCGCGCCCCAGTCCAGGGAGGGACCCAACTCGGCTGCGGATTTCGGGTCACGGGGGTTCTCCGGGCCTCCGTCGCCCGCCGTCTTGGCTGGGCCCCCGCACCCCGGGACGGATTCCCCGCCTCTGCGCAGCTGCCAGCTGGGGCGAGGCCGCCGTCCCGGAGCGTGGCCTCTGCTGTGCCTCCTGCCTTGGCCTTGCTACAACTGGCTGGGGTCGAGCGCCCCCACTCGCTCTGTGAAATCCATCGGCATCTGCAGACCGAGGCCCGGGGACCCCCGTGTTGGCGTGGGTTTCCCCAGAGCTGGCGCTGAGGCGCTGGGTGTCTTGTGCGCGTTCTGGCCCGTGAGGTCTATCTCAGTAAGGAAGATAAAGCTTTTATGAAACAGTCCTAGAGCACGGGATGATCGCTAACAAGCATGATCCTGGCATGATTTAGAACGGAGTGGCCTTGCAGCAGCTTTTTTTTTTTTTTTTTTCTTTTTATCTGGCAGTCAGCTTCCAGCAGCACTCTCCTTGTGCTTGTCAAGCTTGGCAGTGTCTCTTTCAATCCTTCCCTGCCCGATTGGTCTGTATATGGTTAGAGTATTTTTTTCTGAACTGTAGACAGTTAAACTGTGCCAGAACTTGGTGCGCAACGTGTGGGCATGATGCTGGGATGCTGATGAAAGCAAATTACAGAGCTTTAAAAAAGACCATTAAAATACTGGAATCACCAAAAAGTAGATGGGTGCTCATTAGTATAGTCTATATGATGTACATTTTGCTTAATTTACATATTTCTCCCTTTATCACTTTAATTAGCTGTTTGAAAACAAACGTAGTCTCACTTGAACTATCAGGTGGAAGGAACATTTTGTCATTTTTTGTAGTCTACACACACTGTTACCATTTCTGGTCAGTGATTTGCAGGCATAGCCTTACCAGACTTTGCTAGAAATATTATGCTGTAATTGCTTCTGTCTGTCTGTAAGCAGTTGGTACCCGCTTATCTGCATACAAACTGTTTTCACTGCGTAACAGTTTTTGTTTTCTTAAGTTATTGCAACTTTCGTGTACATGCAGGTGGCCCCTGAGTAAAACAAACAAAAGTAATTGGCGGTTTCTTGACGACTAAATAATAGGGATTTGATACTGTTCGGTTTTTGGTTCTTTAAGCTACAAAGTAGCATCTTAAGTCTTTTTAATATTTAATTATTAAAAATTTAATAATATTTTAAATGTATATACTACTTTATACTAAAAGACTTAATCTAAAGTCTTTGAGTTATGGAACGTTTAAGACCATTCAGTCCATGAAAGTGCTTTGAAGCTGACTGGGGTCTGCTTTTGATTTGACAGTATCCTTTTTTATTGGGGTCTGCTTTTGATTTGGTCTGCTAGAGACTTTTGATTTGACATTATCCTTTTTTATTGAATGACTAGTACAGACTTTATTTTTCTGTTTGAAAATAAGAGACCAAATATTTTACCTTTAGTTAAATACTTAAGTTAAATGCTTAGTTTTAGTTAAAGCTTAACTAAATTCTAGAAAGGAAGAGTCTCTTATATTTCCTGGTTCTTATGGAGGAGTGGGAGAAATAAAAATTAGAGATGAGCGGTTTCCAAATACGTTTCACAATTGTTGGCTTTATGGAAGTCAAGAAGACTTCCATAGAGAGTAACTTACAAGTTACTCTCATGTGGATGCTTGCGAAGAATGAGAGTTCAGAATATAGACCACCCCCCCATTTTTAAAGATTATTTTTGTTTTTAGCCTTATGAGTGCAGGAACATCTTTGTTCAGTCCAGCGATTAGAGAATATTGTGGGTATTATCCCAGAGTCTAGCACTTTCCTTTAGTTCTTTTGGTTAGATGCCTGGTTCCAAGTTTCTTAACTACTGGTGGGTTTGTTCTAAATTAGCAGAATCCCTTCCTTGTGTTCACCAAGTCTTCTAGAAGCACCTGAAATAAAGCAGTTTGAAACCTCCTGGGCACTTCAGGATGAGATTATGTGTTTTCAGATATCTCACTGTATAGTGCCTCCCCCCTCAAAACAAACAAACAAACAAAAAAAACAAAACGAAAAAACCTTGTCCACCTGCACATGAACCACAGTTACAGACCCCAAACAAAATGTACCTGTGTGTGTGTGTGTACTGGGTGTGCCAGTCTCCTAGCAGCCCACCATCAAGTTCGTAGGGATATTTCCTCAATAGTTCTACTGGATGTGGATTGAGACATCACACATAAACTTGCTTAGTTCCTCTTGTAACCAAGGAGTACCGTTACAGTGTAGATATCTATATAGCTTCTTGGAAATTAAGAGTGTAGTCTTGCCCTTGAAGTAGAGTTAAAACATCCGCATGATAATCTAACCCTTACTGTAATCTCATAAAGTGAGCTAATTGACTCAGGATTCAGGTATTCTCATACATGGTGAATTAGTAAAAATAAAACCACCCAGTGAAATAGGTTTCACGTGTTCATGTGCCTATTTAACATATGAGAAAACAGATTGTAAAGGATTGACTCGAGAGAAATTACCTTTTCCAATTCCAAGCTTTAAAATAATTTTGAAACATTTTAAGCAGAAAAATACACAGAATAACAGATCCTTTTGTATAGAAAAGGCTATCTTATTGCCATATTTCAGATTACCCTTACAGATAAATATGCATCATCTTCTTCATCCCATTCCCTTCCTTCCCCAGAGATAACCATTTCTGTGTCAAAGACATAATATACTGGCTGGTTAAGGAGGTGAATTTTTTCAGGCTATTGCAATTAGGAGAGTATTCCTAATTGCCTTAATCTGAAAATATGCAACAGACCAGTTCTTTGCAGTATCTGTTTCCCAGATCACAAAACTATGGGGTTGATTAACCATCACTGCTTTCAAAGAACACAGGACTCGGGTAAAGTTCACAATAGTCACGTGGAATTGATATATTTCATTCTCATTGATAGTTCCATACTTTTAGCTACTTAATCATATATATTACCTTGGTGTGCTTTTAAAACTTACGTAAATACTATCGCATGTGCAGCTCTTTGAGAAAGAATTAAACTTAGTGGGTTTTTTGGTTGTTTTGTTTTGTTTTGTTTTGTTTTTGCATGGGAGGATGACTTTTGGATTTATTTGTAGTTTTGGTTCTTTAACTGCTGAATTGCATTCTTTTGTGTGACTGCAAGTTTATCCATTCCTCTGTTGGTGGACATTAGGCATTTCCTAATTTTTTTCTTTTTTTTTTTTTTTTTGTCTATTTAAACTTTTTATAATAGGCAATTTCCATGTCATATATTACTATATATTGCTTCTCTAGCCCTAGCATGTATCTCTCGCTGGTGTATATCTAGAAGTGGAAGCCCTGGGTTGGAGGACATGCATACCTATTTTCTACTTTGCTACTGGTTTGTGCTGGTTGTGTCTTATCATCAACATCTTGTTTCTCCATTGCCTTTCACCACTTAATAAAAGACTTAAAACCTTTGCCACTGTGATGGTTGCAAAATGGTTTCTCATTTTATTTTGCATTTCTCTGATTAGTAGTGAGCCGACTCTTTTCATATGTTTATTGCATTTTAGGTTTTTACATTCATGCTGTATCCTGCAAACCTGACCATTCTGTAAATATTTATCATCTTCACCTTAGCTTATTTGTGGAGCCATAAAGTAAATACAGCAGTTTTAAATAAAAATCAGCCAGACACAGAGGCCCATACCTGTCAATCCAGCACTTTGGGAGGCCAAGGCAAGAGGCTGCTTGAAGCCAGGAATTGGAGACCAGCCTGGGCAATATAGTGAGACCTCATCTGTACAAAAAAAATTAAATAAAAATTAGCTGGGCATGCTGGTATATGCCTGTAGTCCTGTCTATTCGGGAGGCTGAGGTAGGAGGATTGCTTATGCCTGGGCATTAGAGGCTTCTTTGAACTATGATTGAACTACTGAACTCCAGCCTGGCCACAGAGGGAGACCCTATCTCAAAAAACAACAAGAACATGATTATCAATACCAGAACCTCATAGTGAGGACTAATCTTTCTGTCTTCTGGTACATAAGTTTCTTTCCAGCCCCTTAAGCAGCTAATTAACAGAAGTTCAATACTCTCTCAATTCTAGCCACTTGCCATTTTTAGGCCCCTGATAGTGGTAGAATGTAGAGTGACTTAGGACAGAGTTCTTTCCTTGTTTGCCAAGGGCTGTGGAGATTAACATCCACTTTATACTTACTCCTTTCTTTCCTGGCAGTTCCTCTAGCCAAAACGTAAACACACACACTGTGTACCTAAAACTTCTCTAAAAATTTAAGTCTTAAAAATAAACATGCAAAACGAGTAACCATGACTTTTTTCTTTCTCCTTTCCTTTTTTTACTTTTCCTTTCTTTTTTTTTTTTTTTTGTTTGGGTTAGGCTTTCTTTCAGCCACTCAGGCTGGAGCTCACTGCTTCCTTGATCTCCTGGGCTCAAATGATCTTCCCACCTTAGCCGGCAGAGTAGCTGGGACTACAGATGTGCACCACCAAACCCAGCTAACTTTTAAAAATTTTTGTAGAAATGAGGTTTCACTACATTTCCCAGACTGGTCTCAAACTCCTGAGCTCAGTCTCCCCTCTTCAGCCTCCCATAGTGTTGGGATTACAGGCCTGAGCCATCATGCCCAGTGACTATTTTTCATAAACAGAATTTGTTTAAATCAAAATTGTGTTTAATTTAGTATATAGGAAGACGTCAAACTTCTGGGTTTTCATGTTAATGTAACTTTATATTTTCTTTCAGTAATTAAATACCTTGAGATGAAGCACACTGTATTTGAAATTTGAAAAAAATCTTGCAGCTCTTTAAAAACTGAATTTAACATATAAATGCCTTGCTTTTGTCCACAGAACAACACTAGTCTCTGAGTAACAAGAGCTAGTCTCTTCATTGTTCTGTCATTTGTATATGTAAACCATAGAGCATAATAAATAAGTAGAATATTGTGAAATAATTTTTCTTTTTTGGGGGCAGGGTCTCATTCTGTGACCCAGGCTGGAGTGCAGGGGCGTGAATGAACACAACTCACTGCATCTTCCACCCTCAGCCTGAGTCAGTCCTTTACCTCAGTTCAGCCTCCTGAGTAGTTGGGACTGCAGGTATGTGCCACCACACCCAGCTAATTTTTGTATTTTTTAAAAAGATGGGGTTTCACCATGTTTCCCAGGCTGGTCTTGAACTTCTGGGCTCAAGCAATCTACCCACTTTGGCCTCCCAGAGTGCTGAGATTACAGGCATGAGCCACTGCACCCAGCCGGGAAAGTGTCTTGTGCTTAATTCCCTTGTGGCATAACTTCTCTCTTTAGATTGTTCATGAAAGCCATACCCAAAGATTTACACCTAACACTTCAGCAATATTGTAACCACAACTACTTCTGCCCCTGCCTCCTCTCATCAATGTTAGAAGTGAGAAGTTTTCACTTGGAATTGTGCTTCTGAATTATCTCCTGCTTATTTTTCTTGAAATTTTACAATTGGGAGAGGCATAGACTTAGACAAATAAACATCAGATTTTTTCATCTTAGTAATACTTTTGACAAAATTGTTATATTCATCATTGCTGTACCAAGACCCCCATTGATTTGAATGATTTTTAATCTAGGGTGATTCTTAGCTCCAAGATTAATCTTCGAGTAGCTCATACTGTAATGCTTACATGTTACCAACTCTGTTTTACTGTTATGTTAAAATTGAAGAGTCAATTTTACATAGATGTTTTGTTTGGAGTTTCTAGCAGGGGAGCACAGCTCTAGTATACCCTTGACCTCTTCTGTTGGGGATGGTCATCCTCTTCAACCGAGCATGCAGCTTCAGAAGGGACGCACATGGAGCAGTGAGGGAGGAAGGGGACACCCGCCTAGCCAGGCAGATCAGCTGAATCAACCCTAAGTGATCAATGGGGTGACAGATTTTGCAGCCAGATCACCCTCACATCCTATGCAGATTTTAAAAGTAATTGATTTCAGTAAAAAAAATTGAATTAAAGTTTAAAAATTAACAATTTAATTTCTAGTTAAAGGTGTGAAAAGACTGAGAACGTCTGTTGCAGCAAGGCATAGATGAGCTCTTGAAAGATAGAAACAAGTTCATTCTACACCTGGAAGGTCATTTATCATTGTTTTTGTGCTTTTGGATAACATCAAAGGAAGATTGTTTACTCCTTTGAACATTTTTATATTGCTTCATAGGTTATTTCTGTGGCCCCAGCTACTTAGGAGGCTGTGGTTAGAGGACTGTTTGAGCCCAGGAGCTTCAGGCTGCAGTGAACCAAGACTGCATCACTGAACTTCAGCCTGGGCAACAGAGCAAAACCCTGATTTAAAAAAAAAAAAAAGTCCATGTGTGATGGCTCACGCTTGTAATCCCAGCACTTTGGGAGGCCAAGGCGGGCAGATCACGAGGTCAGGAGTTCAGGATCAGCCTGGCCAACACAGTGAAACCCCGTCTCTACTAAAAATACAAAAATTAGTCGGGCTTGGTTGTGGGTACCTGTATTCCCAGCTACTTGGGAGGCCGAGGCAGGAGAATCGCTTGAACCCAGGAGGTAGAGGTTGCAGTGAATTGAGATTGTGCCACTGCACTCTAGCCTGGGTGACAGAGCAAGACTCCATCTCAAAAAAAAAAAAAAAAAGGCAGTGGCACATAGTAAAATGCCTATCAATTTATCATTAGCTAAAATAATAAATAGTGGCAACCTTAGTTTATAATTAGATTAATAGTCTGTCATTACTTGCTATCCAAGTGGAAGAAGCCATAATCATTTATTTAACTCATTAAAAAAGGATTCCTGCTCGACTGATCAAAAGGCTTATCCTTCAAGGACCAGCTCTAGGAAGGTCTGCCTGACATGGCACGTCCCTCTGGTCATCACGTTGCATACAGAATCACTCATTTCCTGGGCTGTCAAAGCATGGAGATCTTGCTCTTGGTTCATCACTAATCATATATAGGATTCTTACTTATATCTGTTATCTCTACCCAACTGGATCTATCTTTAGAATAGTTAAAAGTTCTTACTCATCTTTGTATCCTGTATTCATCTTTGTATTCTAATGACACCAGTGTGTGCTACTGTAATTGCAGAGCAAATGAAAACAGTTGGAGGAGTGCATTAGAATGTGTTTCAGTAGTTTTATTATTTCTCTAATATTATTTTACTTGGAATGATTATATATAATCAACTTTTTAATTTGATTTTTAGATGACTTGATTCTTGATGTAAAAATAGATTTTCTTATATTTTTTCTTAAGTAATTAATAAGGAATTAAACAGTTTTGCATTGCTCTCAATGTTTAGAATAACAATCATTTATTCAGCAAATATTTGAGAGATAGTTGTATGCCAAGAACTGGTCCAAGCACTAGAGAAACAAGTTACTTCTAATATGGAGGAAGAGACAAAAAAGATGATTTCAGCTGGTGATAAGTGGTATGAAGAAAATAAGGTAATCAATAGGGAGTACTAAGGCTGGGCGAGGTGGCTCTGGCTCATACCTTTAATTGCAGCACTTTTTGAGGCCAAGGCAAGTGGATTGCCTGAGGTCAGTAGTTTGAGACCAGTCTGGCTAACATGGTGAAAGCTCATCTCTACTAAAAATACAAAAATTGGCTGGGCATGGTGGTGGACCCCTGCATTCCTGGCTACTCTGGGAGGCTGAGGCAGGAGAATCACTTGAACCCAGGAGGCGGAGGTTGCAGTGAGCCAAGATTGCACTATTGCACTCCAGCCTGGGTGACAAGAGTGAAACTCCATCTCAAAAAAAAAAAAAAAAAAAAAAATAGGGAGTACTAGAAGAGTTGGGCTGCATTAGCTAGAATTTAGGGAAGGCCTGTTTTGAGGTAGGACTTACATAGCAAGAAAGAGCTAGCTGTGTGGATAGCATTTAGGGTAGAAGAACTCTAAATAGTAAGGCCTATAAAAGAGAAGGAGCTTGACATTTGCCAGGGCCGAAAAAAAAAAAAGGTTGTTTTTTGGTTAGAATTCAGTCAACAAGGGGGAAATAAGTAGGAAATAGATTATAGGCAAGAAAGAACTAGACCAGAAAGGGCCATTAGGTTAAAGGTGTGTTTCTGATGGTGCCAGGAAGCTATTGGATATGTAATGGTGGGGAGGTGTTAAGTAGTGTAGTGGAGTGAGATATGATTTATCCCTGTGGTTGATGTGTGAAGATGTACAAATGGGGACAAAGACCATTTAAGAAACTATTGCTGGCTGGGTATGGTGACCCACACTTATAATCCCAGTGCTTTGGAAGGCTGAGGTGAGAGGATCACTTGAGGTCAGTAGTTCAAGATTCCCCTGGACAACACAGAGAGACCCTGTCTCTACCAAAGAATAAAAAATAACCAGGCATGGTGGCATGTACCTGTAGTCCTTGCTACTTAGGAAGCTGAGGCAGGAAGATTACTTGACCCCAGGATTTTGAGGCTATGGTAAACCAAGATCACGCCATTGCACTCCAGCCTGGGTGACAGAGCAAGACCCTGTTCGTAAACAAAGAACAACACAACTAACTACTGCTGTTATTCAGACAGTAGATGGTGGTAGCTTGAATTAAAATTCAAGTGCAGTTAATGAGAGTTGGTAAGATTGGATATATATTTTGGGGATAGAGCTGGCAGCACTTAATGATAATTTGGGTATGTGGCATAAGGGAAAGAACGGCTATCACAGATGGCTCCTAAGGCTTAGACCTGAACTACCACATATTTGATGTTGTCATTATGCTTGGGAACCTATAAAAGAAGCTAAAACAAATCGTTTGGGAAAAATTGAGGTTCTTAGAATTTTGAGGAATAAAAAATTGATCCAGAAGTATTATAAATCTTTAAAATACCATAATTTCATAATTGATTATAAGAGGAGTATATGTTCATTGTAGAACATTAAGAAAAATTAGCTGTAATGATGGTTCCAACCAAAGTATTAACATTTGGGGCATTTTCTTTCAAGCCATTTAGTATATATTCTCATTTTTTCAAAAAGTAATTATTAGGTACCTTCTAGGAATCTGGCACTGCTGTGTTGTTGTAGGCTCTAGAGAGTCAATAATATACAAGAAAAAGTCTCTGTCCCTATGAAGTATACATTCTAATGGGAGAAACAGTTAAGAAGTAAACAAGGTATTTACAGAGTTTATGCACATTATAATGGAAATAAGGGAATGAGAGAGTGACTGTCTCATTCCGCCAATACAGATTTTTCTCACACACTTGAGTTAATTTATAAAGGATAAAACTCTGTTTCCCAGCTGGACACGGTGGCCCACACCTGTCATCCCAGCACTTCGGGAGGCTGAGGCGGGTGGATCACAAGGTCAGGAGATTGAGACCAGCCTGAACAACACAGCAAAATCCTGTCTCTACTAAAATACAAAAATTAGCCTGGCGTGGTTGCATGCACCTGTAATCCCAGCTACTCAGGAGGCTGAGGCAGGAGAATCACTTGAACCTGGGAGGTGGAGGTTGCAGTGAGCTGAGATCACACAACTGCACTCTAGCCTGGGCAACAGAGGGAGGCTACATCTCAAACAAACAAACAAACAAACAAAAACCCCTGTATTTCCCATTTCCCAGTGTCACATGAGTGCCAGGATAATTCAGTTGGGGGAAAATGGTGTTTTCAACAAATGGTGCTGGGACAATTGGATATTCGCATGCAAAAGAATGAATTTGGATCCGTGCTTTATACTGTATGTTGTATTTAACTTACAATGGATAATAAATCTAATGTAAGCACTAAAGCTGTGAACTCCTAGAAGAACACATAGGTCTAAATCTCTGTGAACTTATGTTAGACAATTTTTGTTGGTAGTCTTCCTGGCATTTTAGGCAATGACACCAAAAGCACAAGTGACAAAAATAGATAAATTGGACTTCATTGGATTCAAAAATGTGCATCAAAGAACACCATCAAGGAAATGAAAACACCACCCACAGAATAGGAAAAAAAATGTTTGCAAATCATATACCTGACAACGAACTTGTATGTAGAATATATTAAAAGACTCTTACAACTCAGCAATAAAAAACCCACTCGTTTGGGCAAAGGATTTGAATAGATGTTTCTCTAAAGATGTACAAATGACTAATAAGCCAATGGAAAAAAAATGCAAAACATTGCTAGCTATTAAGGAAATGCAAATCAAAACTGCAATGATATACTGCTTTATACCTGCCGAGCCAGCTAAAATGAAAAGATTATTGTAGCAAATGTTGGCTAAACTATGAATTTGGAGCACCCATACATTGCTAGTGGGAATGTAAAAAGGTGCAGTAATTTTGGAAAACAGTTTGACAGTGCTGAAAAAGTTAAACTTGAGAGCTACCATATGACTCAGCATTTTCAGTCCTCCTTACATATCCAAGCAAAATGAAAATGTATTTGCACACAAAAACTTGTACACAAATCTGCATAGCAGCATTATTCATAGTTGCCAGAAGTGAAAACCCAGTGTTCAACAGTTGATGGATAGATGGATAAAGGTAGTATATCCATACAAGGGAGTATTATTTGGCAATAGAAAGGAATGAAATACTGATACATGCTACAATGTGGATGAACATTGAAAACATGCTAAGTGAAAGAAGCCACTCCCAAAAGATGACAAATTGTATGATTCCATTTGTACAAAATGTCCAGAATACACAGATCCATAGAAAAGTAAACTAGTGGTTGGCAAGGGCTGGGGTGGGTGGGAGTAGGAATGAGGAATGATTGCTAATTGATTTGGAGATTTTTTTTTTCTTTTTTGGGCCAAGGATTTGAGCAGATGTTTCAGAGGTTGTATATATACAAGAGTTTTGGTGTATGTATATGTTCCAAAAATGTATTTCTTTATATTGTGTGTGTGTGTCTATAATTATATATATATATATGTATATATAATTATACACACAATTTGTAGTTATACACACATATATATAATTTCTTTGTGTGACTACAGCCACACAGTGAGGGTCTCATTCTGTCTCTCAGGTTGGAGTGCAGTGGTGCAAACATGCTCACTGTAACCTCTACCTCCCTGACTCAAGAGATCCTCCCACTTCAGCCTCCTGAGTAGCTGGAACTACAGTCCCACACCACCATCCCTGGCAATTTTAAAAAGTTTTTTTTGTCCTGATGAAGTCTCACTATTTTGCTGAGGCTGGTCTTGAACTCCTGGACTCAAGTGATCCTCCTGCGTCAGCCTCCCAAAGTGCTGAGATTACAGACATTAGCCATTACACCCAGCCCATGGTTTTTTTTCTGTGGTGTTCGCAATGGTCTAAGATTAGGAAGTAGTGATGGATGCACAACTTTGTGACTATACTGAAAACCCTTTGATTTTACTACACTTTAAATGGGTAAATTTCATGGTATATAAATATGTCTGTAAAAATTACTTAAATTGTTTAATGATATTATGCATGTACATCACCCTCATGTTAAATTTATTTTTATAAGAAATACTCTCATCTAGTGCATAAATCTTGCATTTCTTCAAAAGAGAGTCCTAGGTATGAAATCACTGAATTAAAAGAATGTGTGTATTTCTAATATAAAAAATATGCTTATCAGAGAAAACTTAGAAAATAAAACTAGAGAGAAGATAAAAATTATAGTCCCAGTTTTAGAGATAAAATTGTGGAACTTCTTTTTTCCTCTGTACTGTTTTTCGTAATTGAGATTATACTGTACATACAACTTTATATCTAACTTCTTTATTCACTGAAGGTAAATCATAAGTATTTCCCACATGCTATTAAAAACTTTGCATAAATATGATTTTAACAGCTGAATCATGAAGTATCTTGGGAATATACTATCATTTACTTTGCAATTTTTCTACTTTTATTTATTTGGGCTGTCTGGCTTTTTAGTGTTAATATATTGTTTTCTAAATAATATATTGTTTACTGAGACAGAAATTTATTTTCGTATAATAAATTCTTAGAAGTGAGGTTACTGGGTTAAAGGATCAATGGGTATGGATTATTTTAAGGCTTTCTAATATAAATGGCCAAATTGCTTTCTAAAAGGTGTTGGTGAGTAATAGGGTTGCCTGTGGTGGAAGACAAATCTGAAAATATAGGTTGGCTTAGACAAAGGGCTTTTTATGCTGTATTAATAACTATGGACTTTTTGTAGGTGCTTGGGAATTGTTAAATACTTAATCTTGGGAGTGATAGGAGATTTCAAGAATAAATCAAAGGGAATAGATTTAAAATGCATATTTCAGGAGGAATTGGTAGGGCTTAGAAAACTAGGTGTGACTGGGAAACAGGTAGATCAGTTAACCAGCAATATCAAATCTGTTTCATAGTCATTGACACGCTAGCCATCCACCCAGAGAGAACTAAGACAACTTGTTAAACTGAGGAGAACTTTTTCCCTTTTAGCTTCCTGTTTGGTTAATATCCTCTTTCTCAAAGAGTAGAATACTAAAAATATTCTTCACCTTGAAATAAAAATTAGATGTATAATTTTTCCATTTAGTATAATATATATAAAGTGAAATTCACCCTTTTTAGTGTAAGTTCTGGAAGTTTTGGCGTATACATATATACATAGTTGTGTAACTACAACCACAGTCAAAATATATAATAATTCCTTCACACCAAAAAATTCCTCATTAATCCCGCCTCCTGTTCCCAGTAACCACTGATCTGCTTTTTGTCCCTATGGGTTTTACCTTTGCCATATAAGTGGAAGTGTCTGACTTTTTTACACTTAGCATAAGGCATTTGCACATCAGCAATTCTATTTTATTGTTGAATTTTATTCCATTCCCCAGTGAAGAGGTGTATTTAATTTAATTTAATTATTTATATTTGTGGGCTAAGGAGTAGAAAGTAAAAGAGAGAGAGAAAGCTTCCTCATGCCAAGAAAACAGGTTGCCCAAGAGAGGGTCTCCCTGGGAAGGTATATTTTAATTTTTCTTGTCTTAGTGAAGGATCAGTCAGAATATTATAAAGGTTTTTTTCCTTTTTCTAATGCTGATAAATTCTTGAAATAGTCATTCTATCTTAGATAAAACTGCTAATAGTTATAGCTTACTATTGCACACTTGATAGACTACAGTATAGTATACACATAACTTTTATATGCACTGGGAAACCAAAAAAATTGTGTGACTTGCTTTATTACTATGGTCTAGAATCGAATGTGCAGTGTCTCCAAGGTGTGTCTGTATATATCAAGAAAAGGGGCAATTTTAGGACAAAACCTATGACTTACCTCATAGGCCCTAGTTTCATCATTGCAGATTTTGATTTATAGCTGCAGGTGATGGTTGTGCCTAGTGCAAATGGTAGGAGGTAGTGTAATTGAATTTTACAGTGTTAAGAGGACTGTTATCCTTCTCTTTGCTGTTGGCATGTCTTTGTTATTTAACCACTTAATAGTCATGTGGAGAAAGAAGAGATGTGTGTTAAATGTTAGGTTTGTGTTTAATTCATAGTTTTGATTATCAGAGAACAAATTGAAATTACTGTTTCAAATCAGTTTTAAGTTGTCTGGTTTCTTTATAACATTCTGTTACCCAAAGATTTCAATAAAAATTGGCCACATTGGTAACTAAAAAGAGTCGAAGAAGCTCTAACCAGATTTTCTGGTTAATAATGCAAGAGTCTTCACTTAGTGCATGGAAGGTCTTATATGTGTTATTTCATCAATCCTCTTGAGTTAGCAGTATCATAATTCACCTTTTACAGATGATGAAGCTGAGGATTAAAAAAGTTAGTTGACTTGTCTAAGTTACAAGATTTTAGTAAATCTGATTCAACCCTGTGATACACTTTATCTTCTGCTTTTAGAGAGATGCAAATCAAAACCACATTGAGATACCATCTCACGCCAGTTAGAATGGCGATCATTAAAAAATATGGAGACAGCAGATGCTGCAGAGGATGTGGAGAAATAGGAACACTCTTACACTGTTAGTGGGAGTGTAAATTAGTTCAACCATTGTGGAAGACAGTGTGGCAATTCCTCAAGGACCTAGAAATAGAAATTCCATTTGACCCAGCAATCCCATTACTGGGTATCTATCCAAAGGACTATAAATCGTTCTACTCTAAGGACACATGCACACAAATGTTCATTGCAGCACTGTTTACAATAGCAAAGAACTGGAACCAACCCAAATGCCCAACGATGATAGACTGGACTGGGAAAATGTGGCACATATACACCATGGAATATTAGTCAGCAATCAAAAATGATGAGTTTGTGTCCTTTGTAAGGACATGGATGAATTTGTAGAACATCATTCTCAGCAAACTGACACAAGGACAGAAAAAGAAATACCGCATATACTCACTCATAGGTGGGTGAGAAAAATGAGAACACATGGACACAGAGAGGGGGTCTACTACACACTGGGGTCTATTGGGGGGAATGGAGGAGGGACAGTGGGGGGGGGCTGGGGAGGGATAGCCTGGGGATAAATGCCAAGTGTGGGTGAAGGGGAGGAAGGCAGCAAAACACACTGCCATGTGTGTACCTATGCAACTATCTTGCACGTTCTGCACATGTACCCCAAAACCTATAATGCAATAAAAATTAAAAAAAAATATGTTATTTGCAAAAAAAAAAAAGGTTTTCTAAGGTTAAATGTTCCAAATTCTGTTTTTGAGAAGAACACAACCAGTTTAAAAATACACATATATTCAGTATTTGACTTGCTCAATTATTCCAGTTAATTGTAAAACCAGAAATAGCCTGTGTGTAGTATTGTTACATACAATGAAATTATCTTTATTGCTGTTATGGAAACTTAGTGTTTTAAATTCATTATTTTACTTCTTCTCCAATAACGTAGGCTTTTGTTTCTCAAGGAATAAAAAACCCTCTTGTTTACACCATCTGTAAGAATTAAGATGATGGGGAGCTTGCTTAAAGTCAAGCCCCTGCCTCTTTTTTTTTTTTTTTTTTTTTTTGAGACAGGGTCTTGCTCTGTTGCCCAGGCTGGAGTGCAGTGGTGTGATCTTACCTCACTGCATTCTCCACCTCCTGGGCCCAAGTGATCCTCCCCCATCATCCTGAGTATCTGGGACTACAGGCATGCACCACCACACCTGGCTGAGTCAAACCCTCTTGTATCAAACTTTATGACGATCCTTCATTTTAGTTATTTTTACTCTTTCCAAAATGACACTCAGAATATGTACTTTAAAAGAAAAGTTCAGGCCAGGCGCAGTGGCTCAAGCCTGTAATCCCAGCACTTTGGGAGGCAGAGGCGGGTGGATCACGAGGTCAAGAGATCGAGACCATCCTGGTCAACATGGTGAAACCCCGTCTCTACTAAAAATACAAAAAATTAGCTGGGCATGGTGGTGCATGCCTGTAATCCCAGCTACTCAGGATGCTGAGGCAGGAGAATTGCCTGAACCCAGGAGGTGGAGACTGCAGTGAGCTGAGATCGCGCCATTGCACTCCAGCCTGGGTAACAAGATCGAAACTCCGTCTCAAAAAAAAAAAAAAGTTCATCTAAATTTCTCCCAAGATTTTTTTTTTTGCCTTCAGAAATAGTTAACCATAGTTACTGTAGTAAGTTGGAATTGAAGTGTTTACCCTTGGAGGCATCCTTTTGTTTTTTTCCTTTTTTCTCTTTGAGCGACTTTGATATTAGAGGCATTAGTCTGTCATTGTGTAAATAACTCAGTTTTCTGATGACAGTGGTCATCAATAAAGCTAAATAATATGTTGCTTTCTGAGACAGAAAACTATGAAATATGGTCAATAAATTTGTTTACTCCAGACATACTACTTTTGTATTAAGAGAGTTAATTTTATGTGTTACTTTATATCAAACTATTTAAAATAAAATTTAACATTTTTTCAGCTTTATTAGCCACACATCAAGTATTCAGTAGCCACACTTCGTAGTGGTTACCATATTAGAAATGCAGAAAAGAAACATTTTCACCTTATGTATGTGCTGATTTACTGAGCACGAGATCAGTACATGATGTACTTGTTCCCTACCTGTTCCTTTTCTATTGCACAGTGTGGATTACCATACCCTCCTTCTTTCTCCTCCACCCACATTTCCCCTTTAAATATTGAAGACCTCAAAATTATCATTGGAGAAAGGCATAGGCCACAGACTGTTTCTGTGCTTCTGTGTTCTGTTCTTTCAGGCATATCCTTAACCTTGGCAAAATAAATTTCTAAATTGATCGAGACCTGTCTCAGATACTTTTGGTTCACAGAATTCACCTTTGTCCTGGAACCCCCAATTTGAAGTTATCCCACCTTTTCAGACTTAACCAATGTATACTTTACATGTATTCATTGATGTCTGCTTGTAACTTTTGCCCCTTCTAAAATGTGTAAAATCAGCCTGTCACACAACCACCTTGGGCACATGTTCTCAGAACCTCCTGAGAGTATGTCATCAGCGTGTCCTTAACCTTGGCAAAATAAACTTCTAAATTGAAGGGAATAAAAAGGAACATTTGTATCATCACAGAAAGTTCCTTTGCACAGCACAACTCTGCAAGAGTGGGACTAAGGATTTAGTAAGTCATGACTTCAAAGTGGTGGTGGGGGCAGGGAGAGTGTCTTAGCACTGATTTACATATGGACACCTATATCCTCTTTTCCAGTACGATGACTAGTCCAGAAGGAACTACTGTTTACCCTCTCCAGAGAATAAATGCCAGAATTCCAGGGGTAATGGACTGGCAGCAGGATGGTGTTCAGGAGGGAGTCTAGAGATCTCAGTGCTTTTTGGACAAATTTCACTCATTTTATCTTATTTGAACTTCCATATTTCATCTCTTCTTGTCCTGTTGGATATATGTTCTTTTTCTCTTTAATCACATTTTTATACTTTCAGTGGAGTTTTGGCAGGGAGATATATATAAATATATTTAACCTCCACCTCCTTTTTTGTTTTTTTGTTAAAGTCAGTCTCTGTCACTCAGTCAGGAGTGCAGTGGCATGATCTTGGCTCACTGTAACCTTTTTGCCCCCCAGGTTCATGTGATCATCCTGCTGCACCCACATGAGTAGCTGGGATTATAGGCACACACCACCATGCCTGGCTGATTTTGTATTTTTTGTAGAGACAGTGTTTCACCATGTTAGCCAGACTGCTCTCAAACTACTGACCTCAAGCAATCTGCCTGCCTCAACCTCCCCAAAGTTCTGGGATTATAGACCTGAGCCACAGCACCCAGCCAAGTTCCCCATCTTTTTTTTTTCCCCCCGAGATGGAGGCTCGCTCTGTTGTCCACACTGGAGTGCAGTGGCACGATCTCAGCTCACCACAACCTCTGCCTCCCAGGTTCAAGTGATTCTCCTGCCTCAGCCTCCCAAGTAGCTGGGACTACAGGCATGCACCACCATGCCTGGCTAATTTTTTGTATTTATAGTAGAGACGGGATTTCACTGTGTTGGCCAGGCTCGTCTTAAACTCCTGACCTTATGATCCACCCACCTCGGCCTTCCAAAGTGCTGGGATTACAGGCGTGAGCCACGGTGCCTGGATTAGCTCCCCCATCTTAATACAGGACCTGTGAGGCCCTGAACACTGCTGTGAAGTAGAAATGTGCTGAGGAACTTGTCACTCTCAATTTATTTGTTGTCTCATCATTATTGCTCAGAGGCATCAATTAAAATAGCCAGAAGCCCAAATACTTTGTCATCAATCATTCTGTTCCTGTTGGCCCTTATGCAAGGCATGGTATAAATAAAATAGAATCGTGAACCCAGTTTTTAACTCCTCAACTCCTTTGAGAAGTTTGTAGAAGTAGGTAGATTGAGAAAGAAGCTAATGACTTTTTTGCCAGTTTGAAAATTTGTATTTGTCTCCAGTATCCTACATTCAAATATTTCAGACTTTAGCTTAGAAAAATAATTTTTAAAATAATTTTCTGAGGTAGTTAAAATAGCTTTCATTCTGTTTTCTCTATTAATAATAAGGATTATGTTAAGTTTACTTGGTGTTAATTACGTAGCCAAGGTCAGATGTCTTACTTCAGTTTAGTAGTATAGAGAAAGACCACTATTTCTAATGTTTTGGTTTAGGAGGGACTGCTGTAAATCATCAGGGCATTTAGTTTTTGGACTGGTTCAGTTGTTTACAAAAATCAAATTAGAAAAATTTAATGCTCAAGTTTCAAAGGTTACTATCCTTATGCTAGAATTGAGAGAATTGTTATTTTAAGTTGTGTTCTGTCCTTTGCAATTGAAAATACCCAGTGTCCCATATTCTTTGTAACATTTACTTCCCTCTGTGTGTGAGTAGTATCATTTTTAAAGAAGCTTACACTCAGTGATTCTTGAGCAGTCAGGCAGGGCCTCAGATGTATTGATTTAATCTCTGAATCATTATTTTACAAAAGCTCTGCCAGAGTAGATTCAGACAGGTTTGAGAACAAGTTAAAAACTGGTAGTCAAAAGAGAGAAAATGCAGTGAAGTATATTTTTAACAGTTACTTTTGACATGGGGGTGGAGCTCTAAGAGCAACTGTTCTCCAGTGGTCATGGGTATATGGAGAAACTGAAGTTGTGGATAACATATCTTTTTAAGGTAATCACAAAGCTCTTGTTACGATAGCAATCTATTTTTGCTCTCAAGATTTTCCTTCCCATTTGTGCAGCAAACTTGGTGCTTATGTTCAGAGGATCCTTTAGTGGTCTTTATTGTTAAAACCGTGTACTTGAATATCAATAACTCCTAGAAAATTTTGTAAGTATAAACTAAATTTGATTTTGCTTTTAAAAATAAAGTTTAGATTTCTTGACAAATAAGCAGTTAAATCTAATAACCTAACATTTTAGAGAAATACTAGGGTTGGGCATGGTAGCTCATACTTTGTAATCCCAGCACTTTGGAAAGCTGAGGCAGGAGGATCACTTGAGGCCAGGAGTTCCAGACCAGCCTGGGCAACATATCAAGACCCTATTTCTACAAGAAAAAAAATCTTAAAAATTAGCTAGATGTGGTGATGTGTGCCCATAGTCCCAGCTACTCCAGAGGCTAAGAGGATTGCTTGAGCCCAGGAAGTTGAGACTGCAATGAGCTATGATCGTGCCACTGCACTCCAGATTGGGCAGCAGAGCAAGACCTTGTCTTCCCCCGCAAACAACAAAACAAAACCAGAAATACTAAAAGAATGGGTCTGATGGGAAAGGATCTTTTAAGTAAAAAAAAAAATAATAATAAATAATGTAAAGTAGATGATTCTTTGTATTGGTGTTACAGCCACTTTTGTTTTAAAATTCAACCTGTTGTTGCTTTGTGATAACAAATCATCCAAAGTTAGTACAGGAACTCTTAACTATTATCATAGATAAACTATGATTCAGTATAATTGCCTTTTTAAAAAATTCATAATCCTGTATATTTTATTTTATTTGAAACACTATTTCCAGAAAGGGTCCATAGGTTTTGCCAGGAGTCCATGGCACACCCAAAAAAATGCTTTGACTTTGGGCCTACTAGTATCAGTAAAATAAAATATTCTTTTTTTTTTTTTTTTTTTTTTTTAATTTTTATTGCATTACAGGTTTGGGGGTACATGTGCAGAACGAGCAAGATAGTTGCATAGGTACACACATGGCAGTGTGCTTTGCTGCTTTCCTCCCCTTCACCCGCACTTGGTATTCATCCCCAGGCTATCCCCCCCAGCCCCCCTGCTGTCCCTCCCCCATTCCCCCCACAGTCCCCAGTGTATAGTAGACCGCCTCTCTGTGTCCACGTGTTCTCATTTTTCTCACCCACCTATGAGTGAGTATATGCGGTATTTCTTTTTCTGTTCTTGTGTCAGTTTGCTGAGAATGATGTTCTCCAGATTCATCCATGTCCCTACAAAGGACACAAACTCATCATTTTTGATAGCAATCAATAAAATATTCTTATCACTACTACTTCATTATAAAAGTTATGCCTGTAGACAAAGAAGCCTATATAGCAATGAGCTATGATTTTATTATATTTCATGAAATTTTGGAGCAATCTTAGTAATCATCACCTGGAACTTACTGTAAATACAGACTCTCAGACTCTATCCCAGATATTCTGAATCAGAATCTTTAAAATCTGCAGGTGATTGCTGTGGACATTAAAGTTAGATAATAACTGATCTAGCTCACTCCCCTAAGTACAGTTAAAGGAACTAATTTAATTCAGAGATATGGAATGACTTGCCCAAGGTGACAGAGCTAGTTAGTAGAGGAATGTGGATGGGTTGTTGCTCTCATGATTTTAGTGCTTTAATACATCTTCCTTTGGTCTCTGAGATGTTAATAAATTGCTGGTACTTTACGTTTCATCCTACTAATCTTTACTCCAGATTTCCTGTTCACCAGCTAGAAGCAAAGATGTAGCAGAGCTACCAGCTTATTGAGAGTAGATACACAGGCACTAGGAGAATGGTGTTTAGAAGGTCAGAGCCCTGGAAAGTGTTGGGCCGGGCTTTAGGGTTAGTATTCCATGCTCTCCCAGTCGGCCTCTTGGTTTTAATTTTACTGTATAAAAATCATTATCAAGAATCTAGGGACCCCAGCCAGGCGTGGCAACTCATGACTGTAATTCTAGCACTTTGGGAGGCTAAGGCAGGCAGATCACTTGAGCCCAAGTGTTTGTGACCAGTCTGGGCAACATGGCAAAACCCTGTCTTTATAAAAGATACATAAATTAGCTGGGTGTTGTGGCATGCACCTCTAGTCCCAGCTACTCAGGAGGCTGAGGTGGGAAGATGGCTTGAACCCAGAAGGTCAGGGCTGCAGTAAGCCGTGATCACACCACTGCACTCCAGCCTGAGTGACACAGAGAGACCTTGTCTCAAAAAAAAAAAAAAAAAGAATCTAGGGACCACTTGTTTAATCTTCATTTCTTTTCTCTCAGTGCTATTTTAAGGATGTGGTAAGTAAACCATGGTATAACAATTTAAGTATATCCTCTAAATCTAACATATACTGTATCTTGTCGGTTTTTTATTATTTTTACAGGCAAAATTTAGTATTATAATGTTACTAGCCATGAAGAGCCATACTACTCTAATATCAAAGTTTCTAAAGCCACCACAGTGGAGGAATTAAGGAAAGTGAGCATTTGGCATTATTAATTAGCATCCTGATCACCATACCATCTCCTTCCTTTCCACTTCTCTTTTCCAGTCCAGTGATTGTCAAGTACAATTGACTATACTTATGCAATATCAACACCCATCACTTCCTTCTTAGCACTGCTGCCACTACCCTAGTGAAGCCCATTAACACCTCTTGCCTTGCTTGCTGAATTCTTTTAGCTGGAGTGCCTACTATAGTTCTCTTCCTCCTCTTCTTCTCTTATGCATAGCTTCATAAATTTTCCCAAAGCACAACTCTGTTCCTCTTATTCTTTTTAAAGATATCCAGTCTCCAAACTCCTGAACCTTCTGTTGGAGACCTTTTTCATCTCAACTCGGTGCAAGTCTCCAGTTTCCTTCTGCCATATCCTCCTCTCATGTTGTATTTGCTGAGTTCTCTTTGTCAGGAACAGTGTTTTCATCCTTTCAGTCCCCTTGTTTTAGAGTGCTTTTAAGTCGGCATGAAACTCTACCTAATGACCTGTCTTTCTGTTTAAGCAACTTTCTTTAAATTTCCTTCCATGGGAGTTTTATCAAGAAATCATGTATGTTCTACCAAATATTGAAGCTTTATATATGCTGTCTTGATCTTCTCCATTAGTCAAACTAATGATTCATCTGACTCATCTTTGATTAATATCAGGGTAATACAATAATGAATAAGACAGCTTATCTTAAGGAACTTACAGCCTTTAAGAACCTTCTTAAGGAGATGAAGTTAATTGCATAATTTTAAAGACAGAGCATTGAAATGGTGGGAGGTGCTGTGTGGTAGAGATACATGGTCTTATGGTTTTGACCCAGAAGACTGAAGACTTTTCTGCATAGTGAGAATTGATCTGACATACGAAGATTATTAGTCAAAGAACTATAGGGAAGTGCTTTCCAGGCAGTGTATAGTATGAGCAAACATGAGCAAAGGCCCTTGAAGTGGGTGGGAACATGGCAAATACAAATGACTGAAGGAAGGCCAGGGTAATGAAATTGCAGTGTGTGTGGACTATAAGATAAGGCTAAAGAGGTAGGCACAGCCAGATGGAGCATGTTAATTATTGAGCTGGGTGTGGTGGCTCATACCTGTAATCTCAACATTTTAGGAGGCCAAGGCAGGATAGTTTGAGGCCAGAAGTTTGAGACCAGCCTGGACAACATAATGGGACCTTGTCTCTACAAAAAAAGTTTAAAAATTAACTGGGCATGTGGCATGTGCTTATAGTCCCATTACTACTCTGGAAGCAAGGTGGGAGGATCACTTGAGCCCCAGAGTGCAAGGCTGCAGTTGACTATGATCATGCCACTGCAGTCCAGCCTGCGTGACAACGTGAAACCCTATCTTCAAAAAAAAATTGCTATTTTTTTAATCTTCAGGTCAATGGAAAGTCACTGGACTGTTTTAAGTATGTTGATCAGGTTCATGTTTATGTAGAGGATGAATTGGAGGGTAGAGGTGATGGGTACTTGGTATGGGCAGTCTTGTTGTATTAGAACTGCAATAACAAATTCAAAATCTCAGTGACTTAACACAGTAAAGATTTGTCTCTGTCACGCAGAGTCCAGAAGGGTTGGGCAGCCTTCTTCCATCATGAAGTATGCCTACCAAGGTCATCTTGGTGGGAGAAAACAGAGCTTTAAGATTAGTTTTAAGTTTAATTTAATTTTTGATGTTTTAAAAACCATTTTATTGAGGGAGGATTCACATGTAGAAAGCTGTATGTATGTAGTATATTTAAAGATCACTTTTAAAAAGGCAGGACTACGAGTGGCTTATGTAACTGTTCCCACTTTGGCTGTGCAGAACTCAGTCATCTAGCCCTGACTCGGCTTTCTGGGAACTCCGGGGATGCAGTCTTTCCTGTTCAGCCACAAAGAGAAAACAATATGATACACATATCCTAATATCCCTCCTCTGCAACCAGTTGAGAATTTACAACAGTCTCGGTAAGAGGCAATGGGAGCTTGGACTGCGGGTGAAATGAGATGAATGTCTTAGAGAAAGATGAAAATCCAAAGAGTAAGGTAATGGAGAAGGAGTTGTTAACATCTGTTAGGCTTGGAGCCTTATGTGACTACAAGAGTGGTGATAGCTACTGAGAAAGGAAGACTGATTAGAAATGGACTAGTTTGTTTTTTATTTTAGACATGTTATGTATCAGATGTCTTTGAGAAATACAACTGGAGATGTGAGATAGGAAATTGAATGTAAAGACTGGAAGCTCAGAAGAGCAGAAGTTAGAAGAACATGCAAGTCATTTGGCTTAGCTGGTTGACATTGAGCTTGAGTAAACTCTGAGGAAGAATGCAGAGTTTGTTCTTTCCTTCACGCTGCCATCAGCCTCTGCTTTCTGCCACTTTGCCCTGCCACCCCCACCCGTTGACCTCAGCTGACCTCTTAGAGGTCCCCAGAGCCCTTTTTCTTGTCCCTTTGGAACTCCCTGTAATAGCTATTCTGAATTGTTACTTAGTAGTAGTAGATTGGAGGAGTGCCCTCAAACCTGTCCTACTCCTCCTGCCCACAGAGAAAATAGAATCTTTCAGACAATTTTTGGCAGTGTATCTTCCTTCCACCTCAAAACTGCCATTTTTCCTTCCTCTCTATTTTAGAGAAAAAAATGTGTATCTTTTTCTTAGACTAACTCTCCCATCTGCTCTGGATCTCTGTTTCTTTAGATCTCTGACATTGTTAATTGCATGAGTGATATGTACTCTTGAATTGCTTGAATCTGGGAGGCAGAGGTTACAGTGAGCCAAGATGGTGCTGTTGCAGTCCATCCTGGGTGACAGGCCCAAAACTCCATTCCCTCCCCCAGCCCCCACCCCTGCAAAAAAAAAAAAAAAAAAGGTATCTCCTCTGGAGCCAAATTGCCAGAGTTCAAATCCCAGCTCTGCCATATTTCCTCTGTGACCCTGGGCAAGTTATGCCTCAGTAGAAAAATTTGTATCTTTAAGATGCAAATAGTGATAGTAGCTGTCTCATAGAATTTTTGTGATTTAGAAGTGTCTGGCAGCAGTAAGTACTTGGTATTTTTTTTTTAAATGTTTCGGCTCTTCCTCTCTTCTTCCTTCAAGTTCTTAAACATCTAGTACAGTTACATCTCCCCAGGCATAAGACAACTTTCAGGAAGTAGCATTCAGTCTTCCCTTTTTTCTTCGTTGTTAACCGTCTTAAGTTTTCTCTTTACCTCTTTAATTCCCTGTGAATCCTCAGTCCATTATGGTTGACTGCTGTCCCATTCCTCCAATCTGCTGAAATATTCAGAGGCCCAGTTGCGAAGCCCAGCAGTCTGTTTCATTCTCTCAAATACTGCACAATTGGATGTTAATGACCTTCCTCCTCAAAATAGTCTCCCTTGCTTCTAAGATACTGCTTTGTTCCTTTTTACTTTTTCTTCTTCGTTTTCTGATTACTTCTTTTTAGTGTCCTTGATTGGTTTCTTTTTTTTTCTTTTTAGTTTTTTCATACTCAATGTTGAGAAACTAGATTGGTTTCTCTTTTGTTGCTTGATGTTGGTGCCTCCATGGTGTGGGCTAGTCCAATATATATATTTTAGGTAAAGCCTTCCCGTGACATCCATGCTCATATTTCGGCCACTGTCTGGTCATCTCCACTTAGATGTCTTGTACAGTCTTCAGAATTAAAGTATCATACTGTGCCATATTTCCTTTTCTGTTAATATATCGCAGTCTAGTTACTAATCCTGGGGCTTCTCTGATACAACTCTTTCATGTCTCGTTCAGCTATGTTGGTTTGACTTTGACATGTCTTTGAATGTTTTTGTTTTCAGCCTCACTACTGTAGTTTAAAGCTTGCTTCTCTGAATATTTGTAATTGTCTCAAAAATAGTTTTCTGCTTCCAGTTTTTGTGCCAGTTTCTCCTTTATAGTATCCAGTGTTAATTTCCTCAAGCACAAGTGTCTAATGCTATAAGAAACCTCCACAGACATCATTTCTAATAGAAAAAAAAGACAAAAGTCTTCCTTACTGAGGCTATTAAGGAGCTTGTAAGTTACAGCCAGATTTGGCTGAGATTTGTTTTATAATTGCAGAATACACATTTACTTTGTTTTCAGTTACTGGTACATGATTGATTTAATTTACAAATAAATTTACAAAGTTTGAGATGCTTTGATATTGATAGATATATTCAAATATTGGTTGAATCAATATAAGGCTTTAAATGTTGCCTTCATGCTTTTAGAAATTGGTTGTTGGGTCAAATGTGACTTATTAATCAATATTATGGACTAGGGCATTAGAGGTGGTGGAGTCTGTTTCTAGTTATTCAATTTTAGTTGCTTTGAATATTTTATTCATTTGTTGCAAAATGATTCTTAACTTGCTTAACATAAGATACATTATAAAAATCAGAAATATACTACTACTAAAGCTGTTAAAGATTTAAGAAAAGTGCTCTTTTAAAGTAGGAATGTGATATCATTGTGTAGTTTGAGTTAGTTTCCTAGTCTTAATTCTGTTTCTGCCACTTTATTAGAGTGAACGTTCATTTATAAACAGAATATGTGGATTAGATGGCATTGGAGTATATTACTTAGAGATCTTTAATGAATGAGATGATGAAATGGCCCAGTTACCTTAACATTAAGTAAACGCTAGGATCTTCGTATCTTATTCCCAGAATTCTTGCATGCATTTAAAAGTAAGAACTTTATTTTTGTTTGTATAAATTTATGGGGGTACAGGTGTCATTTTGCTACATACATGGATGGTGTAGATGGTGTGGTGGTGAAGCCAGATCTTTTGGAGTATCCATCACCTAAATAACATACATTCTACCCATTAGTTAATTTCTTATCTTCCCCTGGCCCTTCACTATCTGTCATTTCACATGCTGTGTCCATGTGTACACATTATTTAGTTCCCACTTACAAGTGGAATGTGTTGTATTTGTTGTTAACAACTTTATTGAGGTGTAATTCACATACCGCAAAATACAGTTCAATTCAGTGGTTTTTCAGTATATTCACAGTTGTATATGCATCACCCCAGTCAACTTCCAGAACATTTTTATCATTCCAAAAAGAAACCTCATACTCATTAGCAGTCGTTTTCCGTTCCCCTTTTTTCTCAACCCCTGGAAACCACTAATCTGTCTATGGATTTTACTCAGTTTGAACATTTCATATAAATAGAATCCTGCAGTAGGTGGCCTTTTCTTTCTGGCTTCTTTCACTTAGCACAATGTTTTTCAAGGTTCATCCTTGTCATATCATGTATATCAGCACCTCGTTTTTTTA
Organism: Saguinus oedipus; assembly: GCA_031835075.1. Lineage (NCBI taxonomy): Eukaryota > Metazoa > Chordata > Mammalia > Primates > Cebidae > Saguinus > Saguinus oedipus. The sequence continues at coordinate 25,960,334 of CM063171.1, forward strand.
ATGGCCAAGAAATATTCCATTTTATAGACATACTACATCTTAAAAATCAATTTATTGCTAAATGGACTTTGGGATTGTTTCCACTTTTGGTCTATTTTGAATAATGCTGCTGTGAACATTTGTGTACAGGTGTTGGATTGGACACATTTTCATTTCTCTTGAGTATATATACCTAAGAGTGGAATTTTTAGGTCAGGTGTTTAAACTTCATGTTTGACTTTCTGAGGAACTGCCAAACTGTTTGCTGAAGCAGCTATACCATTTTACAGTTACACAGTAGCATGTGACGGTTCCAGGTTCTCCATGGCCCCACAACATTTGTTATTGTCTATCTTTTTTTATTTTAGCCCTCCTTGTGGGTGGCTTATTATGATTTTGAAGTGGAGAGGTATCTCATTATGGTTTTGGTGTGCTTCTCCCTAATCACTATTGACGTGGAGCATTTTTTTCATGTCATTATTGGCCATTTATACATCATCTTTGTAGAACTGTCTTTTTAAATTTTTTAACTGTTTTTCAGTTGAAGTATTTGCCATTTTGTAAATTGTTAAGTTGTAAGGGTTCTTTATTCTGACAAGTTCCATGTAGGATTTTTGGATGTTTTCTCTCATTGTGCTGGTTGTCTTCGTCTTATGTATATTTTTATTTCTTAAATGTTTGACATTAATTTTGGGTATCATTAATATTTTTTCATTGTTTAGTATTTAAATTCTATTGTTTGTGATTTATTTTTCTTGTTTTTAATTAAAATTTTGGAGGTCTCCCTATGTTACCCACGCTGGTCTCAAAGGTCTGAACTCAAGTGATTGTCTTGCCCTCTCCCTGCAAAGTGCTGAGACTACAGGCATAGCTGCTCCACCCAGCCTAAAGTTGCCATTCTTGACTCAGAGCATGGTTTTACATAAATTGACCATATGACCCAACAATTCTACTCCTAGTTTTCTACCCAAGAGAATTAAAAACATGTCCACACAAACCCTTGTACATGAGTTTTCATAGCAGTGTTAATGGCCAAAAAGTAAAAACAACTTACATGTCTATCAACTGATGAATAGATAAGGAAAATTTGGGATATCCAAACAATGGAATATTATTCAGCAGTAAAAAGAAATGAAGTAACCAGGTGCTCTGTCACACACCTGCAGCCCTTGCTACCTGGGAGGCCAAGGCAGGAGGACTGCCCAATTCCAGGAGTTCAAGGTTATAATGTGCTATGAATGTGCCTGTCAATAGCCACTAGGCTCTAGCCTAGTCAACATAATGAGACCCCATCAATCATTTACCCCACCCTGCATCAGGACTAAACATTCCAGATACTTAACAGCTCCCACCTGCTTAGCCAGGGAAGGGCTTTGCTGAGGTGTCATTGGCACTCTGCTCCTTCAGCTTCTTCACTGTCTCAAGGTCACTCCCTAGGTCCCTTTCAGTGCCTACCAGCAGAACAGATAAATTGAGTCAATGATGGAGACCTCTGGGTACCACTTATGCCTCTCATTGGCATAAGAGGATGGGTTGCCAGTGGAAAACAAATGACAAAAGATACTGGTATAGGAATAGGAGAACATTTGCAGTTGGTCATACTCCTCCCATTGGCCATTGGTGTCCCACAGGTTCAGGCTGATAATTTGGCCATCCACAGATGTTTGGGCACTGTAGTTACCAAAGACATTGGGGATATACTCCTTAGGAAAGGCATTTGTTGTATAACTGATGGGAAGGCAGTTTTTGCCTACATTCAGATCTTCTACAACCACACATTTGATTGTCTGCATTCCTCCCTTAGTCTGATCATCCTCCAGTGACATTCAGCTATGACTGCCAGAGCCTCCTGGGCATCTCTTGTTGGGCTTTATAATTATTGCTTTAGAAAAGCTAACAGGCAAAACAAAGTAGTTAATGAGGCATAAAAAATTATGGGTATAGTAAAGTTAATGTAAATAGCACATTTCTCAAGATGAAAAAACTAAAACTGGTTTAAGATCTTGTGCTGTCAAGATCTTGTTTAATTGTCCTTTATCTCAGAATAGCAAGTATAACATAGTGGAAGGTTATTTTTCTGGTCAATATAATCCCAAATAAAGCTACTCTTTATAGCAGTAGACATTTTTAAATTTATTTTAGTCTTTATTAAAATTTGGAGTTTTTAAGTAAAATTTTAATGGCAAGTGACAAATAATGAATATTGATCACATAATTTTGAAATATGAGTAGAGCAAAGATCTCTTAATCTTTTTTTAATTAGAGAAAGAGATGCTGTAGGTATGAAAATTTTCCAATCTAGCAGCTATGACCATCAGTAATACTGTGTATTATGAAAGGAATTTTTATTATTATCAGTATACAGACTGGGAAGATGATGTGCCTCAGGTCAAGGCTCTAAGCAACCTGTGTAAGAAGAAAATAATCCAGCACCTTAGGAGACACTTCTAAGGTTCTAAGGTAGGAGAAGCTGGTATTTCTATAGTTGAATCTTTCCTTCACCCCGTGCAATACTGGTGAATGGCATATATTTGTGATCTTTAAAAAAATTTGATATCTAAAATTAGTAGTGATTACAACTCAAATTTCTAGTTTTTTAATTAGATTATATACCTTTAAAATTTGTAATATATGCCAATCTATAAGCAGAAGTTAATATTTTACAATTAGCAGAATAAAAAATTGTAAGTCATTTTCTCATGTATTTTCTAACCATTGGCCTCAGGAGTGCAAGTTGCTGATGAAGTATGTCATATTTATTTTTTATGACATGAAAGTTCATAAATGCTCCACACCAGAAGAAATCAAGAAGAGAAAGAAGGCTGTCATTTTTTTGTCTCAGTGCAGTCAAAAAGTGCATTATTGTAGATCTCCAACCAAAGAGATCTTGGTTGGAGATGTTGGTGTAACCATAACTGATTCTTTCAAGCATTTTGTGGGAATGCTTCCTGAAAAAGATTGTCTCTATGTTTTATGTGATGCAAGCTTTGAAACAAAATAATTCTTTCAAGCTTTGAAAGAAAAGAAGAGTTTTTTTTTTTTTTTTTTTTTTTTTTTGTGGTAAGCATGTCAGAAATATTGAGACTCTCTGAAACTCATTTTGTTAGCACTTGGAAAACCAGTTCCAGCACCAAAGTAATTTTTATTCAAGCTATTTGCAGTTGTTGTTATTTAATTTTTGTTTACAGGTTTCATAATGTTACCTGGGTTGATGTTTATGGTGCCAAAAACTAAATTTTAACTACTTTCTGTCTACCTCTTATGTGACTCTCAGTAATTGATTTTTGTTGTTGTTGTTTTGGTGGGGAAGGGACAGGAGGCATCTTCTGAATGTACTCCTTTTATAAGCTAAAATTTCCTAATTGTTTTAAATTTCTTACCTATAAACCAAAACTCTACTTTTCTAACGAGCCATGCCAGTAGCCAGCCTTCTACTCTTTTAAATATACACCCTTTACTTGTGTCTCTCTAGTCTTTTACTTTTGAAGAAGTTAATACCGTTCCCTCCCTGCTATAATTTGCTCTACATTTGCACTGTCTAGTAGTGTAGTCCCGAGCCATATGTGGCTATTTAAATTATTTAAAATTAAAAATTCAGTTTGTTTGCAGAATGAATTACCACATTTCAAATGCTCAGTAGACACATCTGACTAGCAGACACCTTATTGAGTAGCACAGATACAGAGCATTTCCATCACTGCAGAAAATTCCATTGGGAAGTGCTACTCTAGATAGTGAAAAAAGTGCTATAAAGTTTTTTATAGACTTTTTCTTGAAATGTTGTTTAGGTATTCTGGTCCTTTCAGGTAAGTCAATATTTGAGATGTAGTTTGGAGAAAAGTTACACCTAGATTCCTCATTTATTGAATATTACACTACATTCCTTGAATAGCCAAGAATAGAATACTCTGTAGTTTCCAAGGGGAGGGAGAAATGGTAACATCATCTGATTTTTTTTCTTTTTTGAGAGGGGTGAGGATTCTCTTGATAGGTTAGCCTGAGTCAGGACAAGGCAAGAGGGACATACTTTTAGCTGAGTACCATCAATAGCTTGGAGTATAAGGGATATGGGAGTAGAAGATGCAGAAGATTGAGGTTGAAAAGGAAGATAACTCGAGCCGGGTGCAGTGGCCCACACCTGTAATCCCAGCACTTTGGGAGGCCAAGGCAGGCAGATTACCTGAGGTCAGGAGTTCGACACCAGCCTGACCAACATGGTGAAATCCTGTCTATTAAAAATACAAAAAGTAGCTGGGCTTGGTGGTGGGTGCCTATAATCCCAGCTACTCAGGATGCTGAGGCAGGACAATTACTCAAACCCGGGAAGCGGAGGTTGCTTCGAGCCAAGATCATGCCACTGCACTTGAGCCAGGGCACAATAGAGCAAGACTCCGTCTCAAGAAAAAAAAAAGAAAAGGTGATAACTCGAGTTCAAACTTCACTTCCGTTTTAGTAAGCCTTTACTTCATGCTCTTGATTAAACCCAAGTTCCTGTGAGGAATGAAAATATGAGATCAGGGTGCACCTATTCAGGCAGGCAGCTTAGAGTCCATTGAGGCTGGTACATAAGACTGAAAATTAACAATGATTTGAATGCAGGTGCATTTATTAAACTTTATTTCTGCTACATGCCAGCTGTTGTGTTAGGGCCTCTGAAAACAGCTGTTAATAAAATAGGTAAAGTTCCTGCTTTTCTGGCATTCACAGCTCAGTGGCAGATAGTCCAGATAATGGCTTTTAAATTGGCCAGTATTTTCTTAATTTGCAGGGTTTTTTTTTTCCAGCTTTTTATGTATTTTGTAATTATGAAAATTACACATTCTTATTAAAAACATTTGGAAAATAATAGGAAAGGAAATTTAGTGTTAGTGCAATGGTTTATTTTGCACTATGACTTGTTTTAAGAAAAGGTAGAACCTTATTTTTGTTTTATTTTATTTATTTATTTATTTTTCCTTTCTTTTCTTTTTTTTTTAAATTTTTATTGCATTATAGGTTTGGGGGTACATGTGCAGAGTGTGCAAAATAGTTGCATAGGTACACACATGTCAGTGTGCTTTGCTGCCTTCCTCCCCTTCACCCACATTGGCATTTATCCCGAGGCTATCCCTCCCCTGCCCCCCCCACTGTCCCTCCCCCCTTCCCCCCAATAGACCCCAGTGTGTAGTAGACCCCCTCCCTGTGTCCATGTGTTCTCATTTTTCTCACCCACCTATGAGTGAGAATATGCGGTATTTGTCTTTCTGTTCTTGTGTCAGTTTGCTGAGAATGATGTTCTCCAGATTCATCCATGTCCTTATAAAGGACACAAACTCATCATTTTTGATTGCTGCATAATATTCCATGGTGTATATGTGCCACATTTCCCCAGTCCAGTCTATCATCGATGGGCATTTGGGTTGGTTCCAGTTCTTTGCTATTGTAAACAGTGCTGCAATGAACATTCGTGTGCATGTGTTCTTATAGTAGAACGATTTATAGTCCTTTGGATATATACCCAGTAATGGGATTGCTGGGTCAAACTGAATTTCTATTTCTAGGTCCTTGAGGAATCGCCACACTGTCTTCCACAATGGTTGAACTAATTTACACTCCCACCAACAGTGTAAGAGTGTTCCTATTTCTCCACATCCTCTCCAGCATCTGCTGTCTCCATATTTTTTAATGATCGCCATTCCAACTGGCGTGAGATGGTATCTCAATGTGGTTTTGATTTTCATCTCTCTAATGACCAATGATGATGAGCATTTTATCATGTGTTTGTTGGCCTCATGTATGTCTTCTTTTGTAAAGTGTCTGTTCATATCTTTTGCCCATTTTTGAATGGGCTTGTTTGTTTTTTTCCTGTAAATCTGTTTGAGTTTTTTGTAAATTCTGGATATCAGCCCTTTGTCAGATGTGTAAACTGCAAAGATTTTTTCCCATTCTGATGGTTGCCGATTCACTCTACTGACTGTTTCTTTTGCCCTCCAGAAGGTGTGGAGTTTGGTAAGGTCCCATTTGTCTGTTTTGGCTTTTGTTGCCAATGCTTTTGGTGTTTTGGTCATGAAGTCCTTGCCTACTCCTATGTCCTGAATGGTTTTGCCTAGATTTTCTTCTAGGGTTTTTATGGTGTCAGGTCTTATGTTTAAGTCTTTAATCCATCTGGAGTTAGTTTTAGTGTAAGGTGTCAGGAAGGGGTCTAGTTTCTGCTTTCTGCACATGGCTAGCCAGTTTTCCCAACACCATTTATTAAACAAGGAATCCTTTCCCCATTGCTTGTTTTTGTCTGGTTTTTCAAAGATTATATGGTTGTAGATATGTTGTGTTTGTGTTGCCTCCGATGCCTCTGTTCTGTTCCATTGGTCTATATCTCTGTTTTGGTAACAGTACCATGCTGTTTTGATTACTGTAGCTTTGTAGTATAGTTTGAAGTCTGGTAGTGTGATGCCTCCCACTGTGTTCTTGTTGCTTAGAATTGACTTGGCTATGCGGGCTCTCTTTTGGTTCCATATGAAGTTCATGGTGGTTTTTTCCAGTTCTGTGAAGAAATTCAATGGTAGTTTGATGGGGATAGCATTGATTGCGTAAATGACTTTGGGCAGTATAGCCATTTTCACGATATTGATTCTTCCTAACCACGAACATGGAATGTTTCTCCATCTGTTTGTGTCCTCTCTTATTTTGTTGAGCAGCGGTTTGTAGTTTTCCTTGAAGAGGTCCCTTACGTTCTTTGTGAGTTGTATTCCTAGGTATTTGATTTTCTTTGTAGCAATTGTGAATGGTAGTTCATTCTTGATTTGGTTCTCTTAGTCTGTTATTGGTGTATAGGAATGCTTGTGATTTTTGCACATTGTTTTTATATCCTGAGACATTGCTGAAGTTGCTTATCAGTTTCAGGAGCTTTTGGGCTGAGGTGATGGGGTCTTCTAGGTATACTATCATGTCATCTGCAAATAGAGACAATCTGGCTTCAACCTTTCCTATTTGAATACCCTTCATTTCTTTTTCTTGACTGATTTCTCTGGCTAGAACTTCCAGTAATATGTTGAATAGGGTTGGTGAGAGAGGGCATCCTTGTCTAGTGCCGGATTTCAAAGGGAATGCTTCCAGTTTTTGCCCATTCTGTATGATATTGGCTGTTGGTTTGTCGTAAATAGCTTTTATTACTTTGAGATATGTTCCATCAATACCAAGTTTATTGAGGGTTTTTAGCATAAAGGGCTGTTGAATTTTGTCAAATGCCTTCTCTGCGTCAATTGAGAGAATCATGTGGTTGTTGTTTTTGCTTCTGTTTATGTGGTGAATTACATTTATAGACTTGCGTATGTTGAACCAGCCTTGGATCCCTGGGATGAATCCTACTTGATCATGATTGATAAGTTTTTTAATGTGCTGTTGCAATCTGTTTGCCAGTATTTTATTGAATATTTTTGCATCTATGTTCATCATGGATATTGGCCTGAAGTTTTCTTTTCTTGTTGAGTCTCTGCCGGGTTTTGTTATCGGGATGATGTTGGTCTCGTAAAATGATTTGGGAAGGGTTCCCTCTTTTGAATTATTTGGAATAGTTTCAGAAGGAATGGTACTAGATCCTCTTTGTGTGTCTGATAGAATTCAGCTGTGAACCCATCTGAACCTGGGCTTTTCTTGTGTGGTAGGATCTTAATTGCTGCCTCAACTTCAGACCTTGTTATTGGTCTATTCATAGTTTTGGCTTCCTCCTGGTTTAGGCTTGGGAGGACACAGGCCTCCAGGAATTTATCCATTTCTTCCTGGTTTACTAGTTTATGTGCATAGAGTTGTTTGTAGTATTCTCTGATGATGATTTGAATTTCGGTGGAATCTGTGGTGATTTCCCCTTGATCGTTTTTCATTGCGTCTATTTGGTTGTTCTCTCTTTTCTTTTTTATCAGTCTGGCTATTGGTCTGTCTATTTCGTTGACCTTTTCGAAAAACCAGCTCTTGGATTTATTGATTTTTTGAAGGGTTTTTCGTGTCTCTATCTCCTTCAGTTCTGCTCTGATCTTAGTTATTTCTTGTCTTCGGCTAGGTTTTGAACTTTTTTGATCTTGCTCCTCTAGCTCTTTCAATTTTGACGATAGAGTGCCCATTTTGAATCTTTCCACTCTTCTCATGTGGGCACTTATTGCTATATATTTTCCTCTACAGACTGCTTTAAATGTGTCCCAGAGATTCTGGTACGTTGTGTATTCGTTCTCATTGGTTTCGAAGAACTTCTTTATTTCTGCCTTCATTTCATTGTTTATCCAATGAGCATTGAAGAGCCAGTTGTTCAGTTTCCATGAAGCTGTTCGGTTCTGAGTTATTTTCTGAATTCTGAGTTCCAACTTGATTTCACTATGGTCTGAGAGACTTTTGTTATGATTTCAGTTGTTTTGCATTTGCTGAGGAGTGCTTTACTTCCAATTATGTGGTCAATTTTGGAGTAGGTATGATGTGGTGCTGAGAAGAATGTATATTCTGTGGATTTGGGGTGGAGAGTTCTGTAAATATCTATCAGGTTTGCTTGTTCCAGATCTGAATTCAAGTCCTGAATATCCTTATTAATTTTTTGTCTGGTTGATCTGTCTGCTATTGACAGTGGAGTGTTAAAGTCTTCCACTATTATTGTGTGGGAGTCTAAGTCTCTTTGCAAGTCATTAAGAACTTGCCGTATATATCTGGGTGCTCCTGCATTGGGTCCATATATATTTAGAATCATTAGCTCTTCTTGTTGTATCGATCCTTTTACCATTATGTAATGACCTTCTTTGTCCCTTTAGATCTTTGTTGCTCTAAAGTCTATTTTATCAGAGACGAGAATTGCAACTCCTGCTTTTTTTTTGCTCTCCATTTGCTTGGTAAATCTTCCTCCATCCCTTTATTTTGAGCCTTTGTGTATCCTTGCATGTGAGGTGGGTTTCCTGGATACAGCACACCGATGGGTTTTGGCTTTTTATCCAATTTGCCATTCTGTGTCTTTTTATTGGTGCATTTAGCCCATTTACATTTTGGGTTAATATTGTTATGTGTGAATTTGATACTGCCGTTTTGATGCTAGCTGGCTGTTTTGCCTATTGGTTTATGTAGATTCTTCATTTTGTTGATGATCTTTAGCGTTTGGTATGCTTTTAGGATGGCTGGTACTGGTTGTTTCTTTCTATGTGTAGTGCCTCTTTCAGGAGCTCTTGTAAAGCAGGCCTAGTGGTGACAAAATCTCTGAGTACTTGCTTGTTCACGAAGGATTTTATTTTTCCTTCACTTATGAAGCTCAGTTTGGCTGGATATGAAATTCTGGGTTGAAAGTTCTTTTATTTAAGGATGTTGAATATTGGCCCCCACTCTCTTCTGGCTTGTATAGTCTCTGCCGAGAGATCTGCTGTGAGTCTGATGGGCTTCCCTTTGTTGGAGATCCGACCTTTCTCTCTGGCTGCCCTTAGTATTTTCTCCTTCATTTCAACCCTGGTGAATCTGATGATTATGTGCCTTGGGGTTGCTCTTCTTGCACAATATCTTTGTGGTGTCCTCTGTATTTCCTGGAGTTGAGTATTGACCTGTCTTGTTAGGTTGGGGAAATTTTTCTGGATAATATCTTGAAGAGTGTTTTCTAGCTCGGATTCATTCTCTTCATCACATTCTGGTACACCTGTCAAACATAGGTTGGGTCTCTTCACATAGTCCCACATTTCTTGGAGATTTTGTTCATTCCTTTTTGCGCTTTTTTCTTTGATCTTGGTTTCTCATTTTATTTCATTGAGTTGATCTTTGACTTCTGATATTCTTTCTTCTGCTTGGTCAGTTCAGCTCTTGAAACTTTTGCATGCTTCACGAGGTTCTCATGTTGTGTTTTTCAGCTCCTTCAATTCATTCATATTCCTCTCTAAGTTGTTCATTCTTGTTATCATTTCCTCGAATCTTTTTCAAATTTTTTTCAAGTTTCTTAGTTTCTTTGCACTGATTTAGAACATGTTCTTTTAGCTCCCTGAAATTTATCATGATCCACTTTCTGAAGTCTGATTCCGTCATTTCGTCACACTCATTCTCCATCCAGCTTTGTTCCCTTGCTGGTGAGGAGTTTTGGTCCTTTGTAGGAGGTGAAGTGTTTTGGTTTCGGGTGTTTTCCTCCTTTTTGCGCTGGTTTCTTCCCATCTTTATGGATTTATCCACCTGTCATCTTAGCAGTTGCTGATTTTTCAATTGGAAGGTTGTGTTTATGTCTGCTGCAACAGAACTCATAAAACACCCCCCTTGTTTTCCCTTAGACGCTCTGTCTCAGGCAGTTGGGGCTTTCTTTATGAGTATCTGTTTCACTGTCCTGCCCAGCTAGGTGGCAGTCTATTCACTATTTTCCTGCCAGGGCTCCGCCCTGCTAGCGGGGGTCCACCCTGTTGCTGCGGGGCTCCTGCTGTGGCTTGCTCTGCCCTGCTTTGGCTTGCTCTGCCCTGCTGGCGCAGACTCTCTGTTAATGCAGGTTGCCTCGGCAACAGTGTCAGCCCTGGGCGGTACTTCAGTAGGGGGGGATTGAGTCAGTAGTGGCGGACGCCTTTCCCGCACCGGGCTGCATGGTCCTAGATGCCGGCAGCAAAACTCTCAGCCCCGAGCGCCTCCAATCGCTGCCCTGCTTGTCCCCGTCAGGGTGGGACGCACCGAGCCCGATCACCCACCTCCCTGCCTCAGAGTCCGTCCTCTCTCTCTCTCTCTCTCTCTTCCTCTCCCCAAGCTGAACGGTTGACTCTCTCACTGGTGCCCCAGTAGCCTGCTGATAGGGCACTGGGATCCATGCGATATCCCATGCCGCTGCCCACTGCACCAGCTCAGATCACGATTCCCAGGAATCTCCTGGTCTGGCTTATTGTCCAAGTCCCATTCAATCGGATGGACATGCCAATCTGCCCTTCCAAATCTCAGATTGCCGGTTTAACAGGGCACCTGGACCTGTGAGTTTTGTTCCCGGTGCTGCTGCACTGTGGAACCGGCCGTAGCAGCCGCGCAAGCCGGCTGTGCTAGCGTCCCGTGTCTTTCTCACACCTGGGACTTTCAATGTTCTGTGGGCAAAAAAGATCTGTCCGAGAATGCGGCTAGGACTCACCCTCTGCGCCTTCACTGAGAGCTGCAATCCGGAGTTGCCTCTACAACGCCATCTTGGAAGTCTCAGAACCTTATTTAAAGGCATTTTCTGTAACAAGTTCTGCCCAAGGCTAGGGAGCAGCTCTTACAGTAGTTTAACTGTTTGGTTAGAATAAAATCAGAACAGCTGATGCTTTTCTGTTTCTGACCTATTTTCATAAGACAAGTACCTACTCTGTAACTGAAACATCTGCTGGTCCTGAAGTTGTGATGGCTTTGCTTCCTTCACTGGACCTTAGGATTGTGAGGAATAAGCCTCTGAGAGACAGAGACTGCCCATTTCCTGTTTCCTAAGAATAGAATCTTTGTTCACTAGGGTAAGGAGTACACTAGGTGAGGGCCACATGCCAGGGCTCATGGTTGTTGAATGTCCTGGAAATATGGCAGCTAAATGGAATTATTAAATGCTCAGAAGTATTTAACTATACAGTAATGTCTCACTTAATGACCATCAGTAGACTCTTGGAAACTGCAACTGTAAGTTAAACAACATACATCACGTCCTCAAATAATGTCATTTTCTTCCATGTATTTTTGTTACATTACTGAGAAAGGTTTTGGTATATGTCATTTTGTTTTAAGTCACAGGCTCCAAGAACCAATTGATAACGTTAAGTGAGCACCTACTGTACTGTATCTTCTCTGTGATAGTTTAGCAGTGTGGTGTGTAGGCTGGCCTGTGGGTTGGTGTACAGAGGAAAGAAGGATGCATGCAAGCAGTCTGTGGGACAAGGGTTTCTGTCCATTACTAATATTCTGAAGTATCGCTGTTGAAGAAGGTGTTGTGACACATATGCTGTGCTTCCAACACGCTTCCATTTTCTTGGGGTGAAGGCGCTCAAATTTTATAAATACAAAGTGGTAGTAATATTGACAGTTAAGACATGATTATTGGTGAGTTGTCATTTAGAAATCTTTGTGAAAGCTTTATTTAGAATCATGACATTATACAAATGGATTTAATATTTTTTCAAGAGAATTATTGAAACTTGGACTCCCAGATCTACAATGAACATGTACTGTTGTGTTAGACGAAGATGAAGAACAGGCACCTGTGAGATCAAAACCTGCTATTGGAATAGCTGACGGACTGGGGAGGTCTCAGAAGAAGAGGACTTTTATTTGTAGTTTATTATTATTTTTTGTTGTTGTTTTTTGTTTTGATTTATTTTTTAGAAAACAATCTGAAACAAAGATGCAAAAATATTAGCTTTTAATTTTGGGTCTCACATACAGATTATTCGCTGTTCTTTTCTGTATTTTAAAACCTTTTTTCAACTAGAAACTGTTAAAGACCTTGTGTAAATATTATCTGCCTGAACCTAAGCCTTTATTAATAAAAAATGAAAAATTATTTTAAAGAAAAAGAATTGATTTATACAGTGAAGTACTCAGTGTTGGTTCTTTCATTATGGCCACTTTAATCTGATTTTTAATTGGGTGTTGTGTTTTTCCACCACTAGTTCTCTTTTTTCCCACCCTGGTTTATCGGAATGATTCTGTGTTCACCTGTCTGTAGCATTTCCCCTCTAAGCTGCTGGGGAGGTAGAAAAAATGTGTAGTTACAAACAAAATCTCTGAGGAGATGCTGAGGATTCTCACCTTGACACTGAAGTAAATGTTTAACAAGATGTACATTGTACTTTCTCTAAACCACTTTTTTTCATTTTTGGCATATTTCTATCTAGCACACGAGAACTAGCACCTCTGAAAAGTGGAATGATCTATGATCTATGCAAGCTCCAAGGATGCAATCAAAAAGAAATGTCAAGGTGTGGTCTAAATTACTTCTGAATATGTAGAGGTGTGGTGACCATCCAGAATGGGGCAGCAGCTTTTCTGAGAAGTAACTCATTTTCTTTCAGAGCTTCAGGCACAGGAGAGAAGTGCTGCTTGTTTTGAGGAAAGCCAAGGTTGAACCTGGCTTTCCATGTATCTTCTGCTTTGTGCTGGTTGCTCTGGGACTGCCCAGCCTATGTTTAATAACTCTACTCCCTTCACATTGTCTATATGTATTGTTTAGTCAGGCTGATCTTAAACTAGTTTGAGGTGCAGCCAATTTTCTCAGAAAGGAGGTGGAGACTAATTGTTTTACATTGGATATAATAGTAAATTTTCTCTTGCCTTTGAATGTAGTTGTTATAATAAAGTTGCAAAAAGGAAGTGTTCCTAAATGAGAAAGAATGCTCTTTTCTTCAGCTTTACTGTTGAATGGCATGATTTTAGGTAATTGATTCATCTGTGTCCCAAGGAAAGTGCACCCACTCCTGAGCTGGTCAGTTCTATTTGACTTGCTACTGGGTGATTTGGATCCTGATGATATGGCCTGGCCAGACTCCAGCCAGGAGAAAATGTTGGTACGATTGAAAGAGCATGCATAGGGCAAGTGCCCAAAGGCCTGCACTGAGGGTGAAGCCTGTCTAACTGCTGTGTGGCCTTGGCCAGAACTGCTTAACCTCCATGGGCCTTGATTCTCTCAGCTGTAGAAGGAGAGACTTGGTCTCATGTGTGCACTTTAGTTTAAGAGTTGCCCTGCTACCTTCCTGCCATGGCTATTTCCAAACAGCTGAGTGAGCCAAGGTCACAAGGGCTTGGCCTGATGTTGGTTTTGTTTTGTATGTATTTATTATCACTGGTTTTTATATTCTCATGGTAGAACAGGTTTGTAGCCTATTTTACTTAGGAAAATGAAATTCCTGCCTCCTTTCCCAAGCCTTGCTGCTGCATAGTTTATTGCTGGGTCAGGTTTTTGTGCATTTGGGTTAATGCCTGTCATCCCCCAGAGTGTGTCACTAGACTGCTAACTGGTATTTTTAAATGATTCCTTAGCTTCAGCACTTTTTCAGCCCATCCAAAAGTTTCAGAGTGGATTTCTTATTATTCTTATTCTACATTGCCTTTCACTAAAGGGAATTGCTTTGCACACTTGATTTGTTGATACTAAAAGACAGTGACTGGCCCGGCACAGTGGCTTATGCCTGTAATCCCAGCACATTGGGAGGCTGAGGCACGTGGATCAACTGAGGTCAGGTGTTCAAAACCAGCTTGACCAACGTGGTGAAACCCTGTCTCTACTAAAAAAAAAAAAAAAATAAATTAGCCCAGTGTGGTGGCACATGTCTGTAATCCCAGCTACTTGGGAGGCTGAGACAGGAGAATGTTTGAACCCAAGCGGCAGAGGTTGCAGTGAGCTGAGATCACACCATTTCACTCCAGCCTGGGCAACAAGAGCAAAAGTCCATCTCCGAAAAAAAAAAAAAAAGATGGTGATCACGCCACCTTTTTTCTAATGTAACCATCTACTGGCTTTCTCAGCTCAGTCCTGTGTAGCTGAGTAGTTCAAAAGCTGACCCACTGTGCTTTCAATAGCTTGAGAAATAAATGGTCTATAAATGATGGGAGTAACCATACAGGAGTTTAAAAGACAGTGGCTGTTTACAAAGAAACTACTGTATGTAATCCATAATTGAGCTCATTTTTGTAGTGTGGTGATGTAATTTTTCTAAGAAAGGAATCAGTAACATATTTCACATAGTTTTCATTGTGATCAATTTTATAAATGTGTAGTGTAATATTGAAGAGCCAGCTGTTTACTTTTCAGTACAGTTGATGAAATCATCTGTGCAATAAAATTATTTGTATTTTTACTTATATTTTAAAAACCAAGAAAAATTTTTCACTAGATCTGCTTTTTAGCAAAGTACAACATATCTATTGAAAAGTATATGTCACAGATTATTGTGGAATGTGATGAATTTTTCAGAATGAATATAATGGTTATTTCATAATCTAATGACCAGCACCCCAGAAGCCTCCCTGGGATGGCTTCAATTCATAGCACTTCTGCCTGCCCCTTCCTCCTCAAGGTAGCCAGCACCCTGGCTTCTAGCAGCATAAGTTAGTGTGGGCTGGTTTTTGTATGCTATACCTATACATATAATAGAGTATGCATTTTTAATCTGGATTCTTTCAGTAAATGTGTTTGTGAGGGCCATCTATCTTGATGCATGTAGTTTTGTAGTTATATATTCTCATTACCGTGTAGTATTCCATGTTTGTGTATACCACAGTTTATCCAGATTATAACTGTTTTTTTTTTTTTTTTTTTTTTTTTTTTTCCAGCTGGTTTAATTTATTTTTTTATTTTTTTATTTTTTTGCGTTATTTCTTTTTTTTTTTTTTTTTTTTTTTTTTTTTTTAATTTTTATTGCATTATAGGTTTGGGGGTACATGTGCAGAACAAGCAAGATAGTTGCATAGGTACACACATGGCAGTGTGCTTTGCTGCTTTCCTCCCCTTCACCAACTGTTTTTTTTAAAGTTTGCTATCTTAAAGAAAGAGGTAAACTGTGGGCGTAATTCTAAATAGAGTTGTTTTTCCTCTCTAGGCATAAAACATGAATGGCAAGGAAATGGACCAGAAGATCTCCATCGGGCTTGTATTGCAGAAAAGTTAGGTGGATCCTTAATTGTAGCCTTTGAAGGATCCCCGGTGTAGATCATTCAGTGCCACAAATTGAAAGCTTCCATGTTTAATGTTATCCTCTTGCTATATAAATAAAGCAAATATTTAGGCCACGGTCTCACTGAGAGGGGGCTGTCTTGTCATCTTTTAGAGTAAACTAAACATTCTATGAACATATGCAAATAGCTCTAAATAAATCTAAAGTCTAAAGTTTTATTGGTGTGAAATTAAATCCTTATTGGCCAAATGCCTGTTTTGATGAGTTGATTTGTAAGGATTTTTTATTAAGCTCAGGATTTTTAATTATGCAGTTCACAAAACTGTACAAGGCCATGTGAAGAGAATTACTGTATCTTTATTAACCTCAGCACTTACTTTCTTTTGCTTAGAAAATTGCTCATAATCTGGTTATAATTTTGGCCCAAATTCTTTATTCTTCCGTGAGCTAAGCAGAATAATGGGATATAGTATGTCTTCGTAATATAACACTAATACACTACTAGTAAGACTAAGTCAGGCAATTTTACTTCTACCAAATGTATAATGGAGATTGTCTCAAAATTGTGTCCACATAATCCACGCTGATCTTGCAAAGCACTATTTCAAGCATATCACTGGAATACAAGTAGCCCTGCACCTGCTGGTGAGCTCAACATTCACTGGTTGGACGAGTGACCTGGCATCTTGGAAATCATGGCGTTTTTTTTTTTTTTTTTCAGGAGAATGTGCAGTGTCTTGTAACAACTAATTATAATGCAAATTAGTGCTATACTGTAATCTGCTTTGTTAATGAAAATGATAAAACAATATTGACAAGCTAGGACACCTGTGGTATCTTTAATGGTATCTCCTTCAGAAGTTTGCTGCTTATGGTATAATAAAGTGTGGAAGAATATTGAGTATATGTTTACTCTGGGCCTGGGAGGACTTAATTTTCTAGAGCAGTTTGTTGGCTGTGTGCAATGGGGAGAAGCTACCATGATAACACTCACAGGGCGCCACTGTTCACTGCCACTTGGAAGTGGTCATTGTTAACATCACAGGCATAACACTTTGAACAATATAGAGATGCACAAACAGTTGAACTTAGAATTAGCAATATTGACTTTATGTAATAAAGGAAGCATTTTTTACTTATCTCTTGTGTAATTATTCATGTGTGAATTGGGAATACAGGATTTTCCCTTCCATATTGGGTAAGTCATTGAGGTTTGGGTATTTCCAGTAATTAAGAATTAAGGTTGGCTGAGTGTGGTGACTCACTCCTGTAATCACAGCACTTTGAGAGGCCAAGGCAGGAGGATAGTTTGAAACCATAAGTTTGAGAATTGGCCTGGACAACATAGTGGTATCTCATCTACTAAAAGTAAGCAAAATTAGCCAGGTGTGGTGGTGCACATCAGTAGTCCCAGCTATTTTGGAGGCTGAGGTGGGAGGATCACTTGAGTCCAGGAGGTCGGGGCTACAGTCAGCCGAGATCATGCCACTATACTCCAACCTGGATGACAGAGCAAGACCTTGTCTTGGACATAGGGTTACAACTCCCTCTGGTGAATAGGAAAGTTGGTGTAAAAGTTGGGAACCTTTTAAATGTTTATTACACTTAATCTTGTAACTGTAATAAATATTACACAATTTTAAAAGGTAATTCACATTTAAAATTTAGAAAATAAAAGGGATTAATTATGCATTGTCTTACCACACACCACATGGTTAGCATTTTGATACACAGCTGTGCATTTATTACATGTCAAAGACTGCGTTTACCATGGTGGTCCCATACAATTATAATACTGTATTTTCTGTTGTACTTTCTGTAATTCAATACATAAACACCATTGTATTATGGTTGCCTACAGTATTCAGCATTATCTCATGCTGTCCAGGTTTGTCGCTTAGGAGCAGTAGGCTCTGCCATACAGCCTAGGTGTGTGGTAGGCTATGCTATCTAGGTTTGCATAAGTGCAGTCTAGGATGGGGAACATTTTAATGTTGATCCACATGCCAGGCTTTTGTGAGACAAGGTTATGTTTTAATCAAAATGCTTATTTCAGAGTTGTCTAGAAAATAGTGCTGGCTGCTTGTCATTCATCCTGAATTTCTTGTTTCTCTACTATGTAGCAGTGCTTTTAGTGTGGTTTTGTCTTGAGATGGGGTCTCACTCTTTCCCAGGCTAGAGTGCAGTGATGCAATTATAGCTCCCTGTGTCCTTGAACTCTTGGGCTTAAGCATGCCTCCTCCCTTGGCCTCCTAAAGTGCGGTGATTGCAGGTGTGAGCCACTGTGTCCTACTAGTGATTGTGATTAACAGGCCTCCAGGTAAGTGCCATAAGCCAAAGGTTGCTTTACTCAAAAGTCAGCCATGTGGGTAAAGCCAGATATTTGGTCAAGGAGTTTTCGAAGAAGGAAGTCTTTTCTGCAGTGTTGGCTTAAGTGTGGCACTATTGTGTTTGTAAGGTGCATTCTGTGGGAAGGATTTCGAACAGTATAAAGGGATGTGATTGGAAACATCTAGAACTCATTCCAGAAACAGTAAGATGCCAGAGTTAGTCTCTATCTACGGCAACTTTTGAGAAAGTTTCAGTGGATTCCCGAGGCCCAAGAATTGTGCTAATAAGCACTCAGGGTGATTCTGGTACAAAATTAGGGTTCAAATCTCAGCTGATTGGTCTGCTATTGGTCAGGAACAAAACTAGGTATACTCTGCTTCCAGAAAATACATTTACCTCTGCACAAATGCTAACACATTGCAAAAATGTATTTGTGGAAAGCTTAGTTTCATCTAGTGGTTACTATTGCCCTGACAAAGCAGCAAATAAAGCCTCTACTAATAATACAGTCAGAGCTTGACTGTGAAGTCATCTCAGAGAATATTACTCCGCAAACACAGTGGACACAGTGACTTGTCTAATAGGCTTAGTTTGGTGTTTTCCTTTCTGCAGAACTGCTGCCTGAGTACTGGCTGCTCCAGGCATGGCAAGTGCAGCTTGTTTTTTGACTGGTTCATTGCCCTCCAGACCACCAGAGACTGAAAATGCCTAACACACATCACTTTGTGATTTGGGGCATTTGTGAAATTTAGAATAGGCTCTATACTGGATTTGCAGCTGGAAGGGGCAATAAGTGCATTATGTCTGGTGAGGGGAGTTTTTCAGGAGTCGGTTTCAGTGGAAGGAAGGTTTGAGTACTGTGTTTTGTTACTGAGGGCTCTCTGGATTCTGCACAGTCCCAAAAGGGCACTGGGGAAGGGACTTACGGAGCTTTTGGCCACTACCCTCAGTAGCCAGGCCAGAGGTGAGGTAATTTGGCTAAGATTAATTGACTCACAAGTGGCAGAACTAGGACAAAAGCTCAGACCTCTTGATTTCTGTTCCTGACCTATTCCTACCACCTTAGGAGAACTTCATTTCTCTTATTATAATTGAATCATTTTCCCACAACATTTCTAACATATGAAATTCAAAGGTTGGATGTCTCACCTAGGGATGAGATTTCAAAGGGCCAAGAAGGAAAGCATTTCTTTTGGGCTCTGAGCTCCTGTTAGACCCAGCCCTGAAGAAAGTGCAGTGACGACATCTGTGGAAGGCGTGGAGTGGCTTATATAACAAAATCTCACTTTTCCCACTGTCCCTCAGGCCTTGCTGGCTCCCTGCCTTCACTGCACCGCTTCCTTATCCAGGTGCTGTAGGTGCAGCCTGCAGGCACAGCATCCTGGGGCCCACGTGTTCCAGAGTATCATGAAGAGACGACCTGAGGAACCTCGTCAGGTACAGCTGTCTGCAAGGGGCTTTGAATCTTATGCTGTCTGTGGGCCCTGTTAACCTGGAACTTCACATCTACTCTGTGGGCTCTGGTCATCTTCACTTAAGGGCCCAAACACAGGGTCTGGCTTTGTGGAGCCAGGCTCGGGAAGAGCAGTGGTTCCTCTGTCAGATGGCAGCTTGGTGAGTCCTGCCTCCATAGTGAACTTCATTCCAATAACAGCACAGGCCAGTCCCCCAGTGCTGCCTGAGCTCGGCTACAGCTGCAGGATAGGAGGCTGTGAATGGCCAGGCCAGTGACCTGTGCCATGCTGGGGAAGTCCATGGGGCTGGGGAGGGCTGCTGGCTCCTTCTGCAGGAAGTCTGCAAGTGCTGTGCCTCAGCAGGCTTCCTCAGAGCCTGACCTGGAATCTGACTTGGGACAGCTGAGGAGGCCTGGCCCACCTGAGGCAGGGCCCAGCCGATGGCCTGTCAGACTCGGGCTTTTTCTGCCTTCCTGGGAGGTGCCACTGCTGGGACTAAGGGCTGCTCTGGCCCTGCTAGGGCAGGCAGAGACAACATATGGTCAGTCCTTAGAACTGGAGCTGCAGGAGAAAAGCTCCCGTGGCATTTTTCTGAACTCTCAGGAGGTCAGCTACACAGGAGTCCTACACACTTCGCTGCCTGCCTTTGGCTTCCTTTCTTCTGCACGCAGAGACCCAGGGCTCCCAGCATGTGGCCTGAGGAAACAGACTCCATCCAGAGTAGGCCACTGCCCCTCAAAACCCAGAGGCAGCAGCATGGCACCCCAGCATCCCTTGTCTCTTTCCCCAAGGTCTCCCTTTTCCTCTGCTCACAATAGGTATTTCTGCCCCATTCCCGTGTCCTCAGATGGCATCATCCCAGCATGGGGCACTCAGTCCCGCAGTGTGGTAGGACGAGGGGAAAATCTGGTGGCAGCACTGGTGCAGGGCACAGGTCAGCTCGTTCCCCACACTCACTGGGGCCCACTCCACTGACCTTACCTACGGCCACCCATGTGCAGAGTTCTGCCTCCTGCAGGCAGCCTCCCTCACCCAGAATTTGTGCTTCCCCTCAGCCCCCTGCCCCGGATGCATGGGGTGTGGATGCAGGGGGCCCAGTGGCTGCTGTGGGACACTTGGCCCTGGGTACTCTTCTCTGGGCTCCCCACATTCTAGAGACCAGCCCTTTCCGGAAAGCACTGACTTCCTAAGCTGCAGGGCCTGGCCACATGTCAGAGGTGGGTTTGAATCCATCCTGGCTTTAGCCCAAGGAGCTTCTTCACTTCCGTGGGGCAGGGCTCACCTCACCGGGAGGACCAAGAGTTCACTGAGTGCCAGGCACAGGGCTGGGAATGGGCAGCTATCAGGTGTTCTTGTAGGCACTTCCTGCTAATCAGTCTCCCAGCCTGAAGCTAGGGTGTCAGTGTCCTACGATCATGGGCTCCCTTTCCACATCAGCCTCTAGAGATTGTTCTACAACAGGCAGGCTTGACTCTCCCTGCTCAGAAACCTTAGTAGCTGTACCGCCTTCCCCGGCCAGCCCCACTGGCCTTTGTGACCTGGCTTCACAATGGGCTGCACCTCACCCTGACCTCCATGCCTATGTGCTGATGCTGCCTGGGTTCCAGCCTCCCTTGCCTGACACACATCTGCTCTTCCTGGGGGCTCAGCTTAAGCCCACTTCTCTAGGGACTTCCCAGGATTCCCTGCACCTATAACAGCCAAGAAACACAGCACTGCATGCCATGGTTGGGTGGCCCATAGACACTTCCTGAGAGCTGGGAACAGCTGGGCTGAGCAGTTCAATACTGCAGGCAGAGGTCATGTGGGGGGGTGATGGAGGGAGTCAGGGCTTCCTGAGGTCTAGAGGTTCTGTGAAAACCACCCCTGAGCCATAGCCACCGCCTGAAAGGGCCATGCACAACAAGAGATCCCAGGGCAGGCCACCTGCTGTGCCTGCTGCCACTCTTCTGACAGCACCCGCCTCACAATGCCACCCTGCAGGACCTGCCAAGTGCCCAGCTGTCTGTCCCCCAGCCAAGTTCAGCCAGCAGACCCTCTCCCTGAATTCCGAGGCTTGGCAGGGAGATGAAAGTGTAACAGTCCTTGGTCAAGACAGAGCTGCCTTCCATTCCAGGCTTGGTTAGGGCTCTCCAATGACTCTGAACCTCTGAATGTCTTTTTGTGGCCTAAGCTGCAGGTTCCTATTATTTACACTCAGAGACACATTTCTTGGGACCAAGGACCACACTGTCAGGGGTCATTGAGGACACTGGGTCTGAGGGTCATGGCAAGTCTAAACTGGCTTTGGTGGGTGAAACTGCCTCCCAAGGGCAGGCAGTGGGCTGCTGCAGCCCTGGTTCACCCTGCTGGGGTGTGGGTGTTTGTTCCAGCTCCAGCCAGGGCAGAGACAATTTGTTCATTCCTGGAGCTCTGCCACACAGCAGCACAGGCCACCAGCCGCATTCACAAACCTCAGGCCCTCCAGGGTGGGGGGGCAGCAGTCAACGTGCCTGGCTCTCAGGTATCGAAAGCCCTGCTCCCTTATCCTGCCTGGTGGGCACTGAGGTCCTGGAGGTAATGGGGAAAAGTGCTGGCACCTCTGTAAGCAGCAATCTCAGCCCCATGCCACACAGAGCTGTAGAGGCCCTACCTTCAAAGCAGCTGAGGCCCACACCTGCTTTCTCCCTGAGGGCAGCCCCCTGGGTTCTTCATTTTGAGCCCAACAGCAGGTGGGGGAGCCCCAGCAGAAGACCAGATGAGACTGCAGCACAAGGCACCAACGTTGGTTTTAATGGCATCAACATCCAGGAGGTTGCAAGTCAGTTCTGGTTGGCAATGTCTGTGGCCTCCGGTCTGCCCCACAGCCTTCGAGAACTCACTGCCCAGTCTCCCAACCTCTAACCCCACTGTAAAAAGACAAAACAATTGCACTGACAGACCCCAGAGCGCCAGCCTCCCACACAGCCCCGGGCTGTCAGAGTCAGCGAGGGCTTCAGTGTTGCTCGGCGGTGGCCCCGGGCCATGCCCGGGATAGTGTTTATCAAATGTGACACAGGTTCCTTTACAAACTGGGGCTCTGGAAGATCTACTACGGTTCTAAGAGACTCTTGTCTCTAATTGCTTCTCGAGGAGCTACCGGAAGTTGGGCCTGGATAATGCTGTAGGTTGGTTGGTCAATGTGTAAGAAATGTGTAAGGCATTTTGGTAAGCTGAACAGTAACTTCTTTTTCCAGAGGAGACTCAGAGAGAGATGCCCTCCTTTGAGCTGCTGCCATCCTCCTGTGAACCAAGGCAGGCCGTGTGAGTGGGAGGCTGGGCCAGGAGCCACGGCAGGACCACCTGCCCTCCCTCTCTGGGCCTTCAGTCCCTCCCTGTACTGACCCTCTCAAGCTACTCCAGTCCCTCTGAGAACAGGAACTTCAGACCCCTGGGGCTGGGGACAGGGAGGAGTTGGTGGGGACTGAGGTGCCGGCTAAGGGGCCCGAGCCAGTGCAAAGTGAGGACCTGGGCTGGCAGTGGTCTCAGACACTTGCTTCCCACGGAGGGAATCCCAGAAGGGTGGGTGCTGGGCCTGGTGGTCTGAGGCCCTCATTAGCAAGTCTCTGTCCACCCACTTCCACCCAGCTCTGCCTCTCCTGGTCCTGCCTCCCCAGGGCTCCCTGCCCCGCATTTCCAGGAGCTCCGCCTCCTCCTGTTCTGCTTTGCAGTTGGGCATGCACTGTCTTTTCCAGCTGTTCCTGCAGCGTCTTCACAGTGTCCTTCTCTCTTGCCAGCTGCTACTGGGTCATCTTCAGAAGCTCCTTCAGTTTGGCGGTGGCACACCCCAGATATGGTAACTCATTAACTTTTTCTCTTTTTCTAGTCTCTCCTGATGGTCAGAAGGTTTTCGGGGGTCAGCCTTTGAGTGGCACCAACAGGAGGGCCACCCCAGCTATGCCCATGGGACCTGGACACCAGGGGGCTGGAACCCTCTAGGGGCATAGGGAAGGCAACTCCTGGTCATCCAGAGACAGGTGCTGATGACAGGGAGGAAACCACCCATGCTGACCATTAGGGCTGGGTCCTGTTGCTCTCGGCACTGCCAGGAGAACTTCCTGGGGCAGGAGCAGTCTACTCTGTACCATCCAAGGCAGCACAGGAGATGCACCTGACCACTGAGTGCAGAACAGGCGGCTGAGGAATGCACTTCAGTTCTACATGATTTGCATTTCAACAGTCACCCAGACTAATGGCTGCCATGTGACCAACCACATGACACTGCAGGGCTAAAAGCCCTCATCCCAGCCCTGGGTAGTGACAAGGGGAAGCCAGTGCCCTCGGTCAGCTCTCCCCTTCCTGCCCCTTTCCAAGGTCAAGAGTGGCCCCAACCCCAGGGAAGACCCCACAGGTTTTACCCCCACATTAGCCCCTGCCTGCCTTCAGCAGTGAGGCCTCCTCTGTTTCTGAAGACTCCAGGGGGCCGGCTGTGCAGAGCTTCTCCAGCTCTTCTTGTAACCGACATGCCAAGGTCTGAGCCTTGCCAGATAAGAAAGTGGTGTCTGGGTGAGATGCCTTATAAACTGCCGAGCTGTCAAGACCCCACCAAGCATGACTGCAGACCAGGAGGCACCCCCCAGCCTGATGGGGCAACAGCTCTATCCTGTAGCTGGAGTGAGTGGGCTGGACTCCCAAGTTCAAGGAAGCCAGGGACTGACCCCAGCCCTAGGCCAAGACTCCTTAGGGTTGCAGACCACCCACAGGGGTCCCAAAGCACCTCCAGTCTGTGTCCCACCTGACCAGGTCTCACCCACTGCTGCCCAGAAGGCCCAGGTCCAGCCCACATGCTTCTGGGACACAGCCAAGGGGGCCAGGGCCAACCCACTTATTCCCTGGAGACTCAGGGCCCAAGGGCTGATGGGGGCTGAGAGCCACCGGCAGGGCGTGACCTTTTCAAACTCATCTGTGAGCTTCTGTCGCTGCATCTTCTTGTCCTCCAGGATGGCTTCTGTCCGCTTCAGCTGCATCTTCAGCTGTGCAAACACCACAGACATAACCTGGCTGCCCGACGGGGAACCCTCCGGGGGCCCAGGGTTTCAGTGCAGGCCCCGCTCTCTAGTTGCTTCTAGCTTCCCCTTTCCCTGTCCCAGCATTCCCCTTGCTGGGGAGAAGGCACCTCAGCCCCTGTGACAAACTCCGGTGTGGCCGAGGAGCAGCTGATGAGGCCTCAACAACCTCAGGGGCCTTTAATGAGACTCAGAGGACAAGAAAGATGCCTCCGAGCCCTGGCCCCACAATGACAGCCATGTACCCCAGAACTTAAAGTATAATAAAAAAGAAAAAGAAAAAAAATCTTCACCAAAGTCCCACCTGGGTCTGTGACAGTTTCTTGGCTCCTAGGTTTCTGGAGCAAGCACTGCAGCAGTGCCATTTAGTGGGCAAAAGGCCAAGTGTCACAACGGAGAGGATCCTCCAAGAGGAAAGCAAAGTCATGGAATTCAGGGGCCAGAAAACAGTTAACCCAGACACAGCTGGATTGGACTTTAGACTCTCATTCCGACCTCCCTTCTCTTCTACCACTAACTGTAAAAAAACACTGCCAGGTATGGTGTTGCATGCCTGTAATCCCAGCTATTCAGGAGACTGAGGCAGGAGGATGGCTTGATCCCAGGAGTTCGAGGCTGCAGTGAGCTATGACCTCAACACTGCACTCCAGCCTGTGTGACAGAGCAAGACCCTGTTTCTGAAAAAAAAAAAAAAAATAGCAAAATGAAACGGCAAGAAAAACTTAACACTGCAAATTATTTCTGCCTCCTTTGAAATGTATATAAACCTTCCTCCGGCCTCTTTACCACTTTTACAACACAAAGATGCTTTCTGGAGGACCTGGGAGCCATCTCTTTGAAATGTAATCATCAAGAAAGATAGTACCCATATCTCCTAGTTACAGTGGAAATGTAGCAGCCTAGCTTAGATGGATAGCCAACAGCAACCACAGATGACCCAATCCACAAAAAAAAAAACATTTGCAAACTCAGGAACAACTCAACGTACTGGACACATCCCAACCCACACCCTTCCCCCCAACATTCTCCAGGACTCTCACACTAGAGCACCCTGATGCTGATGCTTACAAACCCTCCAGGCCCAACGGGGTGGCTGACACCTGTAATCCCAGCACTTTGGGAGGCCGAGGCAGGTGGATTATGAGGTCAGCTGTTCAAGATCAATCTGGCCAATATGGTGAAACCCCGTCTCTACTAAAAATACAAACAAACAAAAGAAAAAATAGATGGGCATAGTGGGTTGAGGCAGAAGAATTGCTTGAATCCGGGAGGAGGAGGAGGAAGTGAACCAAGATCATGCCATTACACTCCAGTCTGGGTGACACAGTGAGACACCATCTCAAAAAAAAAAAAAAAAAAAAAAAAAAGAAAAAGAAAAAGAAACTCTCCAGCTCATGATGCCAGCAGAGTCAAGGTTAACCTTCCCTATCATCTTGAATAATGTCTTCCTTACTCTGTCTGACACAAATTTTCTTTGACATAGCTCTTCTGAGGATCCACCCTAGAGCTTAAAGTCCATTCTCACACTCCAGGTTGCTTCAGAAGCATCAGAGCTCCCCTCCTCCTATCCATAAGGTAGACCTACTGCATACACACTCATACATCCCCATCACCCCCACTGCCCCACTGTACCCCTTAGCCCAACTGAGGCCCATGTTACAGAATTTGAAAGTTTACAAAGTCAGAAACATAGCTTCTCGGGTGCTCTAGGCAAAGATTTCATTGCCTAGGTTCTCATTTATTATTTTTTATTGCATTTTAGGTTTTGGGGTACATGTGCAGAACATGCAAGATAGTGGCATGGGTACACACATAGCAGTGTCGTTTGCTGCCTTCCTCCCCTTCACCCACCTTTAGCATTTCTCACCAGGCTATCCCTCCCCAGCTCACCCCCAACTGTCCCTATTCCCCATCAATAGACCCCAGTGTGTAGTACCCCCTTCCCTGTGTCCATGTGTTCTCAGTTTTTCTCACCTGCCTATGAGTGAGAATATGTGGTATTTCATTTTCTGTTCTTATGTCAGTTTGCTGAGAATGATGTTCTCCAGATTCAACCATGTCCTTACAAAGGACATAAACTCATCATTTTTGATTGCTGCATAATATTCCGTGGTGTATGTGTGCCACATTTTTCCAGTCCAGTCTATCATCGTTGGGCATTTGGGTTGGTTCCAGTTCTTTGCTATTGTAAACAGTGCTGCAATGAACATTCATGTGCATGTGTCCTTATAGTAGAATGATTTATAGTCCTTTGGATATATACCCAGTAATGGGATTGCTGGGTCAAATGGAATTTGTACTTCTAAGGCCTTGAGGAATCGCCACACTGTCTTCCACAATGGTTGAACTAATTTACACTCCCACCAACATTGTGAGAGTGTTCCTATTTCTCCGCATCCTCTCCGGCATCTGTTGTCTCCAGATATTTTAATGATCGCCATTCTAACTGGAGTGAGATGGTATCTCAATGTGGTTTTGATTTGCATCTCTCTAATGACCAGTGATGATGAGCATTTTTTCATATGTTTGTTGGCCTCATGTATGTCTTCTTTTGTAAAGTGTCTGTTCATATATTTTGCCCATTTTTGAATGGGCTTGTTTGTTTTTTTTCTGTAAATCTGTTTGAGTTCTTTGTAAATTCTGGATATCAGCCCTTTGGCAGATGTGTAAACTGCGAAGATTTTTTCCCATTCTGTTGGTTGCCGATTCACACTAGTGACTTTCTTTTGCTGTGCAGAAGCTGTGGAGTTTGATTAGGTCCCATTTGTCTATTTTGGCTTTTGTTGCCAATGCTTTTGGTGTTTTGGTCATGAAGTCCTTGCCTATTCCTATGTCCTGAATGGTTTTGCCTAGATTTTCTTCTAGGGTGTTTATGGTGCCAGGTCTTATGTTTAAGTCTTTAATCCATCTGGAGTTAATTTTAGTGTAAGGTGTCAGGAAGGGGTCCAGTTTCTGCTTTCTGCACGTGGCTAGCCAGTTTTCCTAACAGCATTTATTAAACAGGGAATCCTTTCCCCATTGCTTGTTTTTGTCAGGTTTATCAAAGATTGTGTGGTTGTAGATATGTTGTGTTGCCTCCGATGCCTCTGTTTTGTTCCTTTGGTCTATATCTGTTTTGGTACCAGTACCATGCTGTTTTGATTACTGTAGCCTTGTAGTATAGTTTGTAGTTTGGTAGTGTGATGCCTCCAGCTGTGTTCTTTTTGCTTAGAATTGACTTGGCTATGTGGGCTCTCTTTTGGTTCCATATGAAGTTCATGGTGGTTTTTTCCAGTTCTGTGAAGAAATTCAATGGTAGCTTGATGGGGGCGTGGTGGCTCACACCTGTAATCCTTGCACTTTGGGAGGCCAAGGTGGGTGAATCATCTGAGGTCAGGAGTTCAAGACCAGCCTGGTCATCATGGTGAAACCGCATCTTTAAAAATAAAATAGAGAAAAAAAATTTTCTTTATAAAGCTATCTTCTGCTTGGGTGTGGTGGTCATGCCTCTAATCTTAGCACTTTAGGAGACCCAAGTAGGTGGATCACCTGAGGTCAGGAGTTTGAGACCAGCCAGACCAACATAGTGAAACCCCATCTCTACTAAAAATACAAAAATTAGCCAGGTATGATGGTGGGTGCCTGTAATCCCAGCTACGTAGGGGGCTGAAGCAGCAGAATCACTTAAACCCAGGAGGCGAAGGTTGCAGTGAACCTACGTCATGCCATTGAACTCCAGTCTAGATCATAAGAGCGAAACTTCATCTAAAAAACAAAACCAGCAAACAAAAAACTATCTTCTCTGTTCTCCATGGGATTCCCAGTAGGAGGGTAGTAAAGTGCTCAGGCCACCTGCCTTGATGGCATTCTGGATCAGTGACTGTAAGTGTTTCTCAAAACACACACAGGTTGCTATTCAGAAATGCAGGTGATAGGGCCAAAGACGTCCTCTTCCCTAGGATGTCATCCACCAGCTCACTTAAAGAACATCTAAGCAACATCGGGTTTCATGATCTCTAGTCTCACATTGTCAATCCTAAAATTTCTAAAGTTTAGGTAGTTCAAAGTTGTATTAAGAGCTGTCTCTAGAGGCCAGTTGTAAGGGTAGCTGAGAGAAAGGAGAATAGACCCAAAGTCAGGCAAGAACGTTTCATTAACCTTCCAGGCTGCTCTCTAACAGTCCGAGGAGGCAGCCCCGAGCTTAAAAAATTAAGCATTTATGTGGGGGGGGGGGTGCAGAAAAGGGTTTTAGAACTGAAGTAATCTGTCTGCTGGTAACAGGCACAGAGATAGTTTGTTAACTTGTAACAGACCTACAATGCATCATCCTGTGACTTGTGGTGGCAGTTTTTTTTTTAAGACAGAAACCAGGAATTTTTTTACAGATATGTGTCAAACAGAAATTCACAAGTATGGATAACCAACATATGTTTTCTCTGTCCTCCCTCCACCTGCCTGGATAGTTGTAATCAGTCTTTGCTTAATTGCCACATGTCTGACAGCCTTGGTGTGGCTCCTAGGTAGGGGTTCAGGAATGCAGCTGCAGAGCAATCAGATGGGGGGAAGGTGTCAGCCTACACAGCTTGTCCCTAACACCAAGTACAGTGGCTCATGACTGTAATTGCAATGATTTGGAAGGCCAAGTCAGGAGGATTGCTTGAACCCAGGAGTTCGAGGCTGCAGTGAGCTATGATTGCACCACTGCCCTCCAGCCTGGTCAACAGAGGAAAATCCTGTCTGTAAAATAAATAAATAAATAAATTCTTAAACATAAAATAAATTTTCTAAAAAGCAAATTTTGTCAGTTAATTCAAAGTTTAAACTTCTCTCTCAACTTTACAAACATAACCATATATAGCCTCCTGAAAGCAGGAGGTGGTGTCTCTGGCATGCATGCTGTCCTGGGGGTCACTACTGGCCTCTCTTAAGATGTCCATCACCCTGTGCCCAGTGGATGGTCTCAGAGCAATGTAAGCCTGCTGACATCAGTCTCTCTTAACCAGGCGCATCCATAGTGGATGACCAGTTGTTCTGTCCCCAAGCCTTTCCAGGTCTTTACATTGGTACCTTTAGAAATTCCCAGGTTTCTGTAGACCCTGAACAGGATAAGGAACTGAAAACCTCACTCAAACCTATAATCCCAGCACTTTGGGAGGCAGAGATGGGTGGATCACAAGGTCAGGAGTTCAAGATCAGCCTGGCTAACATGGGGAAACCCTGCCTCTACTAAAAATAACAAAAGCATAGCTGGGGGTGGAGGTGCTTGCCTGTATTCCCAGCTACTTGGGAGGCTGAGGTAGGAGAATCACTTGAACTGGGGAGATGGAGGTTGCAGTGAGCCACAATTACACTATTGCACTCCAGCCTGAGCAACAAGAGTGAGACTCTGTCTCAAAAAAGAAAAAGAAATAAAGAAAACTTCTGCTACCTCCAAGGGCAGAGCGCTTGTTTCCACAGTCCTCTGACCACCACATGTTGGCACAGAACACTCTGCAAGGAAACTATTTTCCTATAAAATTCCAAAGCCCTTTCTGTTTCAGCTTCTACATCTATCTTTCCACCTTCGTTCCCACCTTCTCCAAATCTCTCCTGCACAATTCTCTAGTTGAAAGGTGAAATGGAGTGGTTATCCCTCTGGGGGGAACAGGACCCCCGATATCAGAGCTCCACACAGAAGCAGTCACAGTGAAAGCCTGTATGCTGACCACCCAGCATCACTCTCACTGCTGTGAAGAGAGGCAACTGGAATTCAGAAACTGTTTGCTCTGCCAGCAAAAGCCTACAACAGCAAGTCTCCTATTGGCTCAGAAAAGTATTGTTTGAAACACAGAACTAAATGAGAACACTTTGTCCTGGGCTACATCCATCTGCTCTTGGAAGCTGGGAAGCCATGAGTCCTTCTTGTTGAATAGGTGAGGGAGAGAGAGAGACCTGGCCGACCTGAGAATTAGGGATAACTGATGGTGAAGTGAACTAAATATGGCCTGAGGAGAACTCTGTGCTTCTATATTTGTGTCCTTGTGAATGAACCATAACCTAACGTAATAGGTAGACAAGACTGAAAATAGGAATATGCACCTGTAACAATAGCTGAGTCTTGGTCAACTCCAGTGGCCATACTTCAACCAGTCACACACTGCTGAGTGTCCAAACTGTGTCCAAATAAGGAAAATGCTGGGCTGTATGAAACCAGTGCAGCTGTTTCTGAACCTCACTTCCGATTTCTGTACTTCACTTTTCTTTTTTAGTCTGTAAATTTATTCTGACAATGAGGCACCCTGGAACATCTCTGACTCTGCTGTAATGCTGGGCGCTGCCTGATTCACAAATCACTTTCTTTTCTTGTTCTTCACTCAATTAAACTTTGTTAAATTTAATTTGTCTGGAGTTTTCTTTTAAACTGGGAATGAAAACACTTTGATTTACTATCTAAGAACGTGTGATCCTTTGTTAAAAATTTGCATGTATGTCCATTTGGGGGAAAGAGAAAGTTCACAGCTTTCATCAAATTGGCAGAATGTCATGTTATCGAAATGTTAAGACCTGCTCTTTTAAGGACTCTGTCTAGTCTTGGATGGTATAATTTGCCTATGCTTTTGGGAAGCACGTTACTGCTTCAATACATAAAAATTAATTGTGATTACTTTGTTGTATATTGGAGACTCCCAGCATCTTTCTGTGGCAGACAGGACTGTGTTTGTGCCTGGCTCTTACAGATGAGAAAGTTAAAACATGAGTTTTCTCATTTGGATCAGCAGCTAGTGCTATTGGCCAACTTTAAAGAAGTCTTCAACACCTAGACTGTCAGATGGCAAAAAGGCCTCGGGGAATATCTTGGCCAAGCTCTTCATTTTCAGGGGAGGAAATTTAAGCTAAAAGTTCACATGCACACACTCGCACACACACAGAGACATACAGACACAGACACACATGGACACACACACAGAGGCACACACACATACAGACACACACAGACAT
Organism: Saguinus oedipus; assembly: GCA_031835075.1. Classification (NCBI taxonomy): domain Eukaryota; kingdom Metazoa; phylum Chordata; class Mammalia; order Primates; family Cebidae; genus Saguinus; species Saguinus oedipus. The sequence goes on from CM063171.1 coordinate 25,991,651, forward strand.
ATACAAACACACACAGAAACACACACATACAGACACACAGAGACACAGACATACAGACACAGACACACACATACAGACACACACAGGCACACACAGACTCACACACACAACCTGAGAAGGGTCTCGTCTCCTCCATACCCCCTCAGTATTGGTACAGAAACAAAACTAAATGGGCGGGTAGTCGAGGAAATGGAACAGCATCAATTCTGAAGACAGGGAAAAAGAAATCAAATATATCCCATCTTAGAAATGGAAAAGCCTTGGCCAGGTGCAGTGGCTCATGCCTGTAATCCTGGCACTTTGAAAGGCTGAGGCAAGTGGATCAAGAGGTCAGGAGATAGAGACCATCCTGGTCAACATGTGAAACCCTATCTCTACTAAAAATACAAAGAAAAAATAGGTGGGCATGGTAGTGTGCATCTGTAGTCTCAGCTATTCGGGAGGCTGAGGCAGGAGAATCACTTGAATCTGGGACGCTGAGGTTGCAGTGAGCTGAGATCGCCCACTGCACTCCAGCCTGGAGACAGGGAGAGACAGCAAAACCATAGCTGTCAAGATTGGGGCTTGATGGGAACTCTAAGATTTGGGGGTGAAGGTGGTGAAAAGCAACATTAAATGTATTTTTTTAAACACAGCTAATAAAAATTCTATAAGGCAACTCTTCTCAAAACAAATCAAATTCCTTGGCATTAAAAACTTCCCAGTGTAAATAATGCTTTTCCTGAATCACTATCTTAAATTGTTCAGAAAATGCCAAGAGGCATCATGATTCTCCATGTTTGGTTAAGGGAGAATAAAACACGGTGTTTTCTTTCTTTCTTTCTCTTTCTTTCTTTCTTTCTTTCTTTCTTTCTTTCTTTCTTTCTTTCTTTCTTTCTTTCTTTCTTTCTTTCTTTCTTTCTTTCTTTCTTCCTTTCTTCCTTTCTTCCTTTCTTCCTTTCTTCCTTTCTTCCTTTCTTCCTTTCTTCCTTTCTTCCTTTCTTTCTTTTGAGATGGAGTTTCGCTCTTGTTACCCAGGCTGGAGTGCAATGTGGTGATCTCAGCTCACAGCAACCTCTGCCTCCTGGGTTCAGGCAATTCTCCTGCCTCAGTCTCCTGATAAGCTGGGATTACACGCATGCGCCACCATGCCCACCTAATTTTTTGTATTTTTAGTAGAGACGGGGTTTCACCATGTTGTCCAGGAGGGTTTTGATCTCTTGACCTTGTGATCCACCCATCTGGGCCTCCCAGAGTGCTGAGATTACAGGCATGAGCCACCACCCCCGGCAACACGGTGTTTTCTTGTTATTTCTTTGTCTTTAAATATTTGTAACAAACCCTGCCAGCTTGAAACTTAGTATCTTTTCAGTTACATTCTCCTTTTACTCTCTCTCTTCTTCCTCCCATCCAATCCCCTCCTCTCCCCTCCCCTCCTCTCCCCTCCCCTCCTCTTCCCTCCCCTCCTCTTCCCTGAGGTTGAGCATCTTTTCATGTGTTTTTCAGCCACTTGAGTGTCTTCTTTTGGGAAGTATCTGTTCACATATTTTCCACTTTTTAACCAGCTATAGGTTTTTTGCTTCTTCAAATTGTTTAAGTTCTTTATAGATTCAGAATATTAGACCTTGGCTAGATGCATAGTTGTGAATATTTTCTCCCATTCTGTAGGTTCTCTGTTTATGCTATTGGTAGTTTCTTTTGCTGTACAGAGAACAGATGCTCTTTAATTAGGTCACACTTGTCCATTTTTTTTGTTTGTTTCTGTTGCCATTTCTTGTGAGGACTTAGTCATGAATTCTTTACCAAGATTGATGTGAAATGGTGCATTCTAGGTTTTCTTTCAAGATTCTTATAGTTTTAGGTCTTACATTTACACCTTTGATCCATCTTGAGTTAATTTTTATATATGGTAAAATATAGGGATCCAATCTCATTCTTCTGTATATGGCTAGCCAGCTAGCCAGCACAATTTATTGAATAGAGAGTTTTTTTCTTATTGCTTATTTCTGTTGACTTTGTGAAAAATCATATGGCTGTAGGTAAGTGGCTTTATTTCTGAGTTCTCTATTCTGTTCTGTTGATTTATGTGTCTGTTTCTGTTGGGTTACTGTAGCCTCATGGTAAAGTTTGAAATCAGGTAATGTAATACCTCTGGCTTTTTTCTTTTTGCTTAGGATTCCCTTGGCTATTAGGGGTCTTTTTGGTTCCATGTGAATTATTTTAGAATTGTCTTTTCTAGTTATGTAAGAAATGCTATTGGTGCTTTTATAGTAAATAGTGTTGAACCTATAACTTGCTTTGAACAGTATTACTATTTTAATAATTTTGATTCTTCCAATCCATGAGCATGGAATATTTTTCTGTGTCATCTATAATCTATTTCAGCAGTGTTTGTAGTTCTTCTTGTAGATACCTTTCAACTCCTTGGTTAGATGTACTCCTAGGTATTTGTGTGAGTGCATGTGGCTGTTGTAAATGAGATTCTGTTCTTCATTTGGCTCTCAGCTAGAATGCTATTAGTATGTAAAAATACTACTGATTTTGTACATTGATTTTACATCCTGAAACTTTACTGAAGTCATTTATTAGTTCTAAGAGCCTTTGGGCTTTCAAAGAGTCTTTAGAATTTTCTAGGCATAGAATGATAGTATCAGCAAAGAGAGATAACTTGACTTCTTTGCCTATGTGGATGACTTTTGTTTCTTTCTCTTGCCTGATCACTCTGGCTAGGACTTGAAATTTTTTTTAATTAATAAAATTAATGTAAGCATAAAACCATAAAACCGAGCTTTTTCAAAACTCCAGGTGGAAGTTTATACACATACTATGTACCCACAAATATTAAGGATTAAAAAAAAGAAGAAGAAAAAGAAGAAAATTTAATAGTGGTGTGGTGTGAGGGCTTGGGGGAAGTCCAGGTGGGGAAGGCTTGCCAGTGCCTTTTACTTGGCTTGTAACCTAGGGAGTTACTCCCATGTTTTAAGTAAATAGTCATTCTTTTCTTTATAATGTAATATGATTTTGCTGTGTCCCCATCCAAATCTCATCTTGAATTGTAGCTCCCATAATTCCCACTTGTCATTAGGCAGCTAGTGGGAGATAATTGAATCACAGGGGCAGTTTCACCCATGCTATTCTCCTGGTAGTGAATAAGTGTCATGAGATATGATGGTTTTATAAATGGTTTCCCCTGTTTCTTGGCTCTCATTCTTTCTCTTGCCTGCTGCCATGTAGCCTTTTACCACGGTTTTGAGTCCTCCCCAGCCACATGGAACTGTGAGTCCATTAACTGTGTGCTTGGTTAGGGTTTTAAAAACTCCAAGAACTAGCTTTGAAATAAAACCAAGGCTGTGGAAGTTCCACCCCCAGAAAAATGCAGAGCAGTTAATCTTCAGTCTTGCTGCAGTCTGACTGATACCAGCTGGGCCACCAGATGGCTCATTACTCAAGATAACCACTGGAATAAGACATGCTGACTCACATGTAGGCAACTTCTATGCAAAGTTTGCTTAGACCCTTCCTTTAAAACCTCTTCAGCCAGCCCAAGAAAGGGGAGACGGCCTTTACAATGCAAGTCTCCCATATCCTTAGTTATCAGCTCCTGAATAAACTTGCTTCTTCTCCCACCAACATTTGCCTCTAAAGTTTTGGTTTTGAAGCTATTAGCAGCTGAATCTGAGTTCAGTTATAGGCTCGTGGACTCACCGGAATATTTTCTTGTTGAACCTGGGGAGCTCCTAAAAATTTAGATTCCTGGAGTCTCATTCCAGCCCTTTTATTAAACCAGAACATTCCAAGCCTGAGGACCTTTGCTTTCTTTGAATTCTGCAGGCAACTCCTATGCAACTAACCTAGCATAAGCTAGTAAGAACCAGGCCCAATGTGGTGGCTCATGCCTTTAACCCCAGCACTTTGGGAGGCTGAGGCAGGTGTACCTGAGATCAGGAGCTTGGGATTAGCCTAACCAACATAGAGAAACCTTATCTCTACTAAAAATACAAAATTAGCTGGGCATGGTGACACACATGTGTTATTCCAGCTACTCAGGAGGCTGAGGTGGGAGAATAGCTGGAACCCAGGAGGCAGAGATTGCAGTGAGCTGAGATGGTGCTACTGCACTCCAGCCTGGATGACAGGAAGAAAAAAGAATGAGTGAGAGTCAATACCATTTTGGGTGGAGGTGGTTCTAGTAGTGTGTGAATTGTGTGATTGCTGTGCAAGGTAGAGGTGGGTCAAGAGGAAGTGCATTTTTCTTTGTCCTCCAATTTTACTACTGAGGAAATCTGCCTCCTTGCAAAGATTTTGGTGTGGTTTTGGTGGCATACATAACATGGCAGGTCCTTGACTCTCCAAGTCTTAACCTCCAGTCAGTTTGAAACACAGCATCCTGACAGCAGATGTATTAGTCTAGCTTTTCCAGTGAAACAGAACAAATGAAATGGATGGATGAATGGCTGGATGTGTCTGTGAAAGAGGTGTATACACAAAGCAGCCCTCAAATGCAAAAAGAGCAAGGAAACCAAAAAATGAGGCAGACAGATTCAGTTTGTGGGTATGCGGTGATTTATTAAGCAAGCTTATAAACAGAAGCACAGCTTTGGGTGGCTGCAAGACAGGTAGGAAATGTGCTTGAGGAAGATCCATTCTCTCAGGTATCTTCAGAATCCAGCTTTGAGTGGTTTACATAGTTCTCATTTGATTCCCTATGATATCAGACAAGGAAATGTGGCTGGTGCAAGGCTGCTTAGAAGATTCAAGAAAATTTTTTCTAATTTTTCTCATCATATAGGTACTGTTGATACTCAAAATTCCACAGATAACTTGGAGGTTTTCCAAGTGTGGTCCCAGGAGCTGCAACATTAGAACTGCTACAGGACCACAAGTGTGGCAAGCCCACTGTGCAGTAACAGACCAATTACACTGAGACAACAGAGTTTGAAGCAGAGAAAGAGTTTAATTTAGAGTGCAGGGCAGCCAAGTGAAGAGACAGAAAGAACCCTCTAATCCATCTCCCTAAGGAGTTCTGTGCTTGGGATATTAAGGGAATTGTGGAAGGCAACAGGTTGGAGAATTGAGGTTGTTGACCAGTTAAGGAAATAGAGAACAACATTAGAAAGTGGAAACTTGAGGAGGCAAGATGGCGTCATAGAGGTGACTCAGGATTGCAGCTCTCGGTGAAGGCGCAGAGGCTGCTGCAGGTATACCCCAGACAAGCAGGGCCTGGAGGGGACCTCAGCACTCATACAGCAGAGAGGATAGATCATTAGAGGGAAAACTAAGTAACAGAAATACTTCATCATCAACAATCTCAGTGTCCACACAGAGACCCAATTGAAAAATCAGCCACTACTAAGACGACAGGTGGATAAATCCATAAAGATGGGAAGAAACCAGCGCAAAAAGGAGGAAAGCACCCGAAACCAAAACACCTCACCTCCAAAAAAGGAACAAAACTCCTCACCAGCAAGGGAACAAAGCTGGACGGAGAATGAATGTGACGAAATGACGGAATCAGATTTCAGAAAGTGGATAATGAGAAACTTCAGTGAGCTAAAGGAACATGTTCTAAACCAGTGCAAAAAAACTAAGAACCTTGAAAAAAGATTTGAAAAAAGAGTCGAGGAATTGATAACAAGAATGGACAACTTAGAGAGGAATATGAATGAATTGAAGGAGCTGAAAAACAGAACACGAGAACTTCGCGAAGCATGCACAAGTTTCAACAGCCGAATTGACCAAGCAGAAGAAAGAATATCAGAAGTTGAAGATCAACTCAATGAAATAAAACGAGAAACCAAGATTAAAGAAAAAAGCACAAAAAAAAATGAACAAAATCTCCAAGAAATGTGGGACTATGTGAAGAGACCCAACCTACGTTTGATAGATGTACCAGAATGTGACGAAGAGAATGAATCCAAGCTGGAAAACACTTTTCAGGATATTATCCAGGAAAATTTCCCCAACCTAGCAAGACAGGTCAATACTGAACTCCAGGAAATACAGAGAACACCACAAAGATACTCTGCAAGAAGAGCAACCCCAAGGCATATAATCATCAGATTCACCAGGGTTGAAACGAAGGAGAAAATACTAAGGGCAGCCAGAGAGAAAGGTCAGGTCACCCACAAAGGGAAGCCCATCAGACTCACAGCAGATCTCTCGGCAGAGACTCTACAAGCCAGAAGAGAGTGGGGGCCAATATTCAACATCTTTAAAGAAAAGAGCTTTCAACCCAGAATTTCATATCCAGCGAAACTGAGCTTCATAAGTGAAGGAAAAATAAAATCCTTCATGAACAAGCAAGTACTCAGAGATTTTGTCACCACTAGGCCTGCTTTACAAGAGCTCCTGAAAGAGGCACTACACATAGAAAGAAACAACCAGTTCCAGCCATCCTAAAAGCATACCAAATGCTAAAGACCATCAACAAAATGAAGAATGTACATGAACCAACGGGAAAAACAGCCAGCTAGCATCAAAATGGCAGTAACAAATTCACACATAACAATATAAACCCTGAATGTAAATGGGCTAAATGCACCAATCAAAAGACACAGACTGGCAAATTGGATAAAAAACCAAAACCCATCAGTGTGCTGTATCCAGGAAACCCACCTCACATGCAAAGATACACAAAGGCTCAAAATAAAGGGATGGAGGAAGATTTACCAAGCAAATGGAGAGCAAAAAAAAGCAGGAGTTGCAATTCTCATCTCTGATAAAATAGACTTTAAAGTAACAAAGATCAAAAGGGACAAAGAAGGTCATTACATAATGGTAAAAGGATCGATACAACAAGAAGAGATAACGATTCTAAATATATATGGACCCAATGTAGGAGCACCCAGATATATAAGGCAAGTTCTTAATGACTTACAAAGGGACTTAGACTCCCACACAATAATAGTGGGAGACTTTAACACTGCACTGTCAATAGCAGACAGATCAACCAGACAGAAAATTGACAAGGATATCCAGGACTTGAACTCAGACCTGGAACAAGCAAACCTGATAGACATTTACAGAACTCTCCACCCCAAATCCACAGAATATACATTCTTCTCAGCACCACATCACACCTACTCCAAAATTGACCACATAATTGGAAGTAAAGCACTCCTCAGCAAATGCAAAACAACGGAAATCATAACAAACAGTCTCTCAGACCATAGTGCAATCAAGTTGGAACTCAGAATTCAGAAAATAACTCAGAACCACACAGCTTCATGGAAACTGAACAATTGGCTCTTGAATGTTGATTGGATAAACAATGAAATGAAGGCAGAAATAAAGAAGTTCTTTGAAACCAACGAGAATGAAGACACAACGTACCAGAATCTCTGGGACACATTTAAAGCAGTCTGTAGAGGAAAATATATAGCAATAAGTGCCCACATGAGAAGAGTGGAGAGATCCAAAATTGACACCCTATCATCAAAATTGAAAGAGCTAGAGGAGCAAGATCAAAAAAGCTCAAAACCTAGCCGAAGACAAGAAATAACTAAGATCAGAGCAGAACTGAAGAGATAGAGACAAGAAAAACCCTTCAAAAAATCAATGAATCCAAGAGCTGGTTTTTTGAAAAGATCAACAAAATAGACAGACCACTAGCCAGACTGATAAAAAAGAAGAGAGAGAACAACCAAATAGATGCAATAAAAAATGATAAAGGGGAAATCACCACAGATTCCACAGAAATTCAAACCATCATCAGAGAATACTACAAACAACTCTATGCACATAAACCGGTAAATCAGGAAGAAATGGATAAATTCCTGGATGCCTGTGTCCTCCCAAGCCTAAACCAGGAGGAAACTGAAACTATGAATAGACCAATAACAAGGTCTGAAGTTGAGGCAGCAATTAAGAGCCTACCACACAAAAAAAGCCCAGGTCCAGATGGGTTCACAGCCGAATTCTACCAGACACACAAAGAGGATCTGGTACCATTCCTTCTGAAACTATTCCAAATAATCCAAAAAGAGGGAACCCTTCCCAAATCATTTTATGAGACCAACATCATCCTGATACCAAAACCCGACAGAGACTCAACAAGAAAAGAAAACTTCAGGCCAATATCCATGATGAACATAGATGCAAAAATCTTCAATAAAATACTGGCAAACCGATTGCAACAGCACATTAAAAAACTTATCCATCATGATCAAGTAGGATTCATCCCGGGAATGCAAGGCTGGTTCAACATACGCAAGTCTATAAATGTAATTCACCACATAAACAGAAGCAAAAAAAAAAAAACCACATGATTATCTCAATTGATGCAGAGAAGGCATTTGACAAAATTCAACAGCCCTTTATGTTAAAAACCCTCAATAAACTTGGTATTGATGGAACATATCTCAAAGTAATAAAAGCTATTTATGACAAACCAACAGCCAATATCATACTTAATGGGCAAAAACTGGAAGCATTCCCTTTGACATCTGGCACTAGACAAGGATGCCCTCTCTCACCACTTCTATTCAACATAGTACTGGAAGTTCTAGCCAGAGCAATCAGGCAAGAAAAAGAAATAAAGGGTATTCAAATAGGAAAGGTGGAAGCCAAATTGTCTCTATTTGCAGACGACATGATAGTATACCTAGAAGACCCCATCACCTCAGCCCAAAAGCTCCTGCAACTGATAAGCAACTTCAGCAAAGTCTCAGGATATAAAATCAATGTTCAAAAATCACAAGCATTGCTACACACCAATAACAGACTTAAAGAGAACCAAATCAAGAACGAACTGCCATTCACAATTGCTACAAAGAAAATAAAATACCTAGGAATACAACTCACTAGGAATGTAAGGGACCTCTTTAAGGAAAACTACAAACAACTGCTCAACGAAATAAGAGAGGACACAAACAGATCGAGAAACATTCCATGTTCGTTGTTAGGAAGAATCAATATCGTGAAAATGGCTATACTGCCCAAAGTAATTTACACAATCAATGCTATCCCCATCAAACTACCATTGAATTTCTTCACAGAACTGGAAAAAACCACCATGAATTTCATATGGAACCAAAAAAGAGCCCGCATAGCCAAGTCAATTCTAAGCAAAAAGAACACAGCAGGAGGCATCACGCTACCAGACTTCAAACTATACTGCAAGGCTACAGTAATCAAAACAGCATGGTACTGGTACCAAAACAGAGATATAGACCAATGGAACAGAACAGAGGCATCGGAGGCAACACAACACATCTACAACCATATTATCTTTGATAAACCAGACAAAAACAGGCAATGGGGAAAGGATTCCCTATTTAATAAATGGTGTTGGGAAAACTGGCTAGCCATGTGCAGAAAGCAGAAACTGGACCCCTTCCTGACACCTTACACTAAAATTAACTCCAGATGGATTAAAGACTTAAATGTAAGACCTGACACCATAAAAACCCTAGAAGAAAATCTAGGCAAAACCATTCAGGACATAGGAGTAGGCAAGGACTTCATGAACAAAACACCAAAAGCATTGGCAACAAAAGCCAAAATAGACAAATGGGACCTAATCAAACTCCACAGCTTCTGCACGGCAAAACAAACAGTCACTAGAGTGAATCGGCAACCATCAGAATGGGAAAAAATCTTTGCAGTTTACACATCTGACAAAGGGCTGATATCCAGAATTTACAAAGAACTCAAACAGATTTACAGGAAAAAAACAAACAAGCCCATTCAAAAATGGGCAAAGGATATGAACAGAAACTTTACGAAAGCAGAAATACATGAGGCCAGCAAACATATGAAAAAGTGCTCATTGTCATTGGTGATTAGAGAGATGCAAATCAAAACCACATTGAGATACCATCTCACACCAGTTAGAATGGCGATCATTAAAAAATCTGGAGACAGCAGATGCTGGAGAGGATGTGGAGAAATAGGAACACTCTTACACTGTTGGTGGGAGTGTAAATTAGTTCAACCATTGTGGAAGACAGTGTGGCGATTCCTCAGGGACCTAGAGATAGAAATTCCATTTGACCCTGCAATCCCATTACTGGGTATATATCCAAAGGACTATAAATCGTTCTACTATAAGGACACATGCACACGAATGTTCATTGCAGCACTGTTTACAATAGCAAAGACCTGGAACCAACCCAAATGCCCAACGATGATAGACTGGACTGGGAAAATGTGGCACATATACACCATGGAATATTATGCAGCAATCAAAAATGATGAGTTTGTGTCCTTTGTAGGGACATGGATGAATCTGGAGAACATCATTCTCAGCAAACTGACACAAGGACAGAAAAAGAAATACCGCATATACTCACTCATAGGTGGGTGAGAAAAATGAGAACACGTGGACACAGAGAGGTGGTCTACTATACACTGGGGACTGTTGGGTGGAATGGGGGAGGGACAGCAGGGGAGGGCTAGGGGGGATAGCCTGGGGATGAATACCAAGTGTGGGTGAAGGGGAGGAAAGCAGCAAAGCACACTGCCATGTGTGTACCTATGCAACTATCTTGCTCGTTCTGCACATGTACCCCCAAACATATAATGCAATAAAAATTAAAAAAAAAAAAAGAAAGTGGAAACTTTCTTCTTTGGTGAGTGGGCTCCTTGTGGAGTCCTTCAGACCAGCTGATGTCAGTAGTTTCACTGGTATGCAGGACCTGAAAGAGTATCTCAAAGGGAAAACTTAACATTCAACAAAGTTAGGTTGTTATCTACAGAGCATTTAAGGGGAATTATAATCTTATGGTAGGAAACAACTATGAAGAAGCAGGTCAGAGAGCAAGCTGCTTTAATGGTGAGTGCTGAATATGCTGCAAGCTTGGTTTATCTTCATTTCTGCCCTAATTTTATAAAGTTTACAGGAGGGTTTCAGAGTAACCTGGAAACTTGTTAGAAATGCAAGTTCTCAGGCTCCACCTCAGACTCGCTGAATCTGTGACTCTGGAGTGGGCTCAGCAATCTGTGTTTTTGCTTGTTTTTTTTTTTTTTGTTTTGTTTTTGTTTTTTAGAGACAAGGTCTCATTCTGTCATCCAGGCTAAAGTGCAATGCTACAATCACAGTTCACTGCAGCCTCCAAATCCTGGGCTCAAGTGATCCTCCTGCCTCAGTTGCCTGAGTAGCTGGGACTACAGGTACACATCACCACACCTGGCTAATTTTTTTCATTTTTGTAGAGTGAGCTCTCGATATGTTACTAGGCTGGTCTCAAACTCCTGGCCTCAAGCAGCCTTTCTGACTCAGCCTCCCAAAATGTTGGGATTACAGGTGTTAGCCACCATGCCCAGTCTCAACCTGTTTTAACAAGCCCTGCAGGTGATTAGGATGCACACTCAAGGTTGAGAACCACTGAGGTTGCAGTTTAGCCTACTCCAGGAAGCATCATCCTAGGGCTTCCTCTGAGTGTCCAAATCCTTAGATAAAGGCAGAGATCAAATCAGTGGGGGAGTGAGGGTTCATTAAGAGACAGAGCGATACAGGGAGCCCACAAGCAGGCAACAACCACAGTCCCTTACATACCCTAACATGTAACAAAATAGCAAGCTCACTCACATGCTTTCACTGAATCTTCATAATGTAGCACTCTAATGATGTCAGCAAGCCAGGAGTTCTGAGCTTCCTGTGCCAGGTAAGGGCACTAAGAACAGAGAGAAAGAGGCCAAGGCTGGGGTTTGGGACAGGTGGAACCTGGGTTTGCCAAGATCAAGGAGGTTTGCTTGGAGCAGAAATAAGCAGGATTCAGTCAGAATGGTGATTATTAAAAAGTCAAGAAACGACAGATGCTGGCGAGGCTGTGGAGAAATACAAACACTTTTACACTGTTGGTGGGAGTGTAAATTAGTTCAACCATTGTGGAAGACAGTGTGGTGATTCCTCAAGGATCTAGAGCCAGAAATACCATTTGACCCTCCAATCCCATCACTGGCTATACGCCCAAAGGAATGGAAATCATTCTATTATAAAGATAAATGCACATGTATGTTCATTGCAGCACCATTCACAATAGCAAAGTAATGGAACCAACCCAAATCCCCATCAATGATAGACTAGATAAAGAAAATGTGGTACATATGCACCATGGAATACTGTGCAGCCATACAAAAGGGAACAAGATCATGTCATTTGCAGGGACATGGATGGAGCTGGAAGCCATCATTCTCAGCAAACTAACACAGAAAACCAAACATCACATGTTCTTACTCATAAGTGGGAGCTGAACAGTGTGAACACATGGACACAGGGAGGAAAACAATGTAGACCGGGGCTTGCTGGCAAGGGAAAGGGGATTATCAGAACAAATACCTAATGCATATGGGGCTTAATACCTAGGTGAGTGGGTTGATAGGGGTAGCAAACCACCGTGGTGCACATTTACCTATGTAACAAACCTGCACATTCTGCACATGTATCCTGGAATTTAAAGTAAAATAGCATTTATAAAAAAAGAAAATAAATACACAGAATGATATTTCTAGGGCAGTTACAGTGGGCAGTGCGAGATGCTGGAGGGCATGGCCCTGTCCTTGGTACACACAGGTGTGAGGGCACAAAGGCACATTCTGCGATGCTGGCTATGGCAGAGGCTAGCCAAGGTCACCTTTCTCTTTTTAAATTTTATTTTAGACTCAAGGGCTATACGTGCAGGTTTGTTACATGAATGTGATGTGTTGTATCGTGGTGAGGGGCAAAGGTCACCTTTTCTTGCTTTTGGCTGTAAAGTTATTAAAGCAGTTCCCTGTGGCCATACCTGCTGCCTCAGCCGAACTCACTCTACCTGGAATTCTGGTTTTATTCTTTTTCTAAAAGGAAGTGTTAGATGTGATTTTATTAAATAGAGAAGATAAGGCTTTTCACAGCACAGGGTCAAAGGAAGTGCAAGACAACAGCGAAATGCAATGGCCGCAGCAGCACAGTGATGGGCTGAGGCTCCTCCCGGGTGGCGGAGAAGCTGGCATCCCCTTTGTGGCTCTAAGCGCTGAGTTTGCGGGCAGGTGGGGGGAACTGGCGGCCCGGCTCAGGACAGTTAGGTGCGTGGAGCCGGCGAGTCGGAGAGCGCTTGGCCGCTAGAGGGCGCTTGGTGCCCGACGGTAGAGCGCGCGCTCCTGCACCTGCTCCCAGCTCTACACCTGCTCCCAGCTCTGCACCTGCTCTGGGCTCTGCACCTTCTCCCGGGCTCTGCACCTGCTCCAGGCTCTGCATCTACTCCCAGGGTCTGCCTTCTCCCGGCCCTTTGCTACCTCCTGGCCTGCCTGCTCCCCAACTCTGGCCACTGTGGTCAAAGCAATAGGAGCAGCTGTGCCCAGGCCGCTCCAAACCTAGGTCACCTGCTGGAGAAGGGAGAGGTCACCTGCTGCTCTACAGGAGGGCTTCTGTCTGCAGGGTGAGCTGAGTTGGCTCCGGCACTTCCTCCTCCTGGCAGCCCTCCCTGCTACATCCTGGACATTTCTTAAAGGCTCCCTGCCAATGCATAAGACCCCTGGAAGGACGAGGAGTTCACCCCTGGGGGCCTGATGTGTCCAGGCTGTTCGTGTGGAAAGTAGTCTGTGTCGACAGACACTCTGGGTCCCTGCCAGCCCTGAAGCTGCCCTCACCCTCCCAAGGACCGGGAAAGCAAGTGTCCAGCAATGGAGAGCCTCTCATTAGCCTGGCGGTTTTCTTAACTGCCAGTCAGGAAGCCCGAGAGCTAGTGCCGGCAGAGGAAGCATTCATGGGGTGGGGTGCATCTCCAGCTCTACCAGTCCTGAGAAGGGGCAGCTGTGTTAGCCAGGGCAAGTCATCATCTTTCTGCACTTCAGACCTCACCTAACGTCTTAATTTTAGAATAGGATTTTCTAGATCGCTAGGGGAAAATATCTATACAAACAAAAGTCAATCTAAGGAGGAAAGGGAAGGAAGTCATTAAAAAATAAAGCAAGAGAGGAGTGGGAGGGAAGCAGGAGGGAGAAATGGAAGACGCCTATGTCAAAAATCCAGCCTTTGTCAATATCATCTTCCCCGGACCCTTGCACACAATAGTGAATCTGGCGGCTTCTCTTTAGTGCCAACCTCTGGCATTTTAAATGCTACTTATTTGTTTATGTTAGAAATGGGGTGTTGCTGTGTTGCCCAGGCTGGATTTGAATTCCTGGACTCAAGCAATCTCTGTGCCTCAGCCTCTCGAGTATCTGGGACTGCAGGTGCACACCACCATGCCCAATTTCTTTCTTTCTCTTTTTCTATTCTTTCTTCCTTCCTTCTTTCCATCCTTCCTTCCTGTTTTTTCCTCTTTTCTTTCCTTCTCTTTTTCTTCTCTTTTCTTTCTTTTCTTCTATTTCTCTTTCTTTCCTTCCTTTTGCTTTACTTTCTCTCCTTTTCACGTTTTCTCTCTCCTTCCTTCCTTTTATTTTCTTTACTTTTTATTTTTCTTTCTTGATGGGGTCTTGCCATGTTGCCCATTGCCCAGACAGGATTCAAACTCCTGGACTCAAGAAATTATCCTTCCTTAAGCAGCAGAATAGCTGAGATTGAGACACACATCACTACACCAGGCAACCACTGGCCTTTGAATGCCCGGTCTCACCTCCACATGCCTCATGCCTGCCGCCTCCTCCACCTAATTCCTCTCTGCTCCCTTTCCTCCACACTGTTCTCGGAGCTTCCGGGGAAGCCTTGATGGAAGAAGCAGCAGTCTTCCAGCTTGGCCTCTGTCATGGATTCCCCAAGGTGCATCTCTCTCTGGGCCTCAGTTTTCTCATCTGCCAAAAAGCGTTCTGCGACTTCTTAAGTCCTTTACTGCTCTGACATTTCAAATAGTCAAACCGTCCAGGCTCGCACACTTTCCTGGCTCAAACATTAAAACTGTGTGGGGAGCCTTAAAATATTATGGCCTGGGTACTGTCCTCGCCCTCCTCATTGAGAATTAATCGCTCTATGGTGGAGCATTGCAGCAGTATTTTTTTTTAAAGTTCCTCAGATAATTCAAATGTGCAGCCAGGGTTAGGAACCTCTGGCATCAAATTTCTGCTCTGAACGATTTGCATGTTTCTAAGAGAGCACTGGAAACCATGAATTTCCCCACTCAGCTTATCTCTGATGATGGAATAACAGGCTGGGACAAAGGTTTGGGGTAGTATTTGGGGACAGCCACCTCAAAGGCTTATGGGTCCCTTTAAACCCTCTGCAGCCCAAGGTAGACAATGGGCATTAGAAGGAGAGGAGGGGGCTTGACTCTTTCTCTCCCTCTCTCTCTCTCCCCTGCCCTGCCTCTATGCCCCTTACTTTGACCACTTCCTGCCTGCTTCTCACCTCCCTTCCTCCTGCTCTTCCCAATCTAGCAGCTTCTAGCATCTGGAATGGCTTTCCTGACTCAGCCTTTCTGCCTAGGTTCTGTGTTCTCTTTCGTTCTCTCTCTTTGAGACAGGTTCTCACTCTGTCACCCAGGCTGAAGTGCAGTGGTGCAATCTTGGCTCACTGCAACCTCTGCTTCCTAGGCTCAAACAATCCTCCCACCTCAGCCTCCCATGTAGCTGAGACTACAGGCATACACCACCATGCCCAGATAATATTTTGTATTTTTAGTAGAGACCAGGGTTCTCCATGTTGCCCAGGCTGGTCCTGAACTCCTGAGCTCAAGTAATCTGCCTGTCTCAACCTCCCAAAGTGCTAGGATTACAGGCATGAGCTACCATGCTCCGTATCTTCTGTGTTCTCTCAAGACCCTTCCTTCTTTAGGAGAAGTTCCTTCTTCTCTCTCTCTCTCTCTCAGTCCACAGCCTGAAGTGGCAACTGGAACCTGGCAGCTAAGCCCTGTGGGGTGATGAGTCCCAGAGAGGGGTGAATATGTCTTGAGGGTATTCCAGGACCCATGCATGGGCAAACACATCAGTATCTTCATCACCTGGGTTGAAGATGGATTCAGACTCATTCTGGGAACTGTGAGATGCTGTGGTTGTCTGGAGACCAAGAGGGGAAGTTGTGTGCTGTGGGAAAGAGGCAGGTGCTAAGCCAGGGGTTGGAGACCCAGTTCCTGACCCAGTTCTGCCATGAACTACTTGGTGCATAACCTTGAGCTCAGTACTTCTCCCTGGGTGATGCGGTTTGGCTGTGTCCCCTCCCAAATCTCATCTTTAATTGTAGCTCCCATCATCCCTATATAATGTGAGAGATACCCAGTAGGAGGTAATTACATCATGCTGTTCTTGTGATAGTCAATAAGTCTCACAGAATCTGATGGTTTTTCATAAAGGGAACTTCTGCACACACTTTTTACTTGCCACCATGTAAGATATGCCTTTGCTCCTCATCTTCCACCACGATTGTGAGGTCTTCCCAGCCACATGGAACTGTGAGTCCTTTAAGCCCCTTTCCTTTGTAAATTACCCAGTCCCAGGTATTTATTTATTGGCAGCATAAAAACAGACTGATACACTGCACCTCGGGTTTTTTTATTTTCACCCTGCCAAATGAGGGGCTATCAACTATTCTTTTTAACGCAGACATGGTATGACTTTCTGCCACTCTCTGTGGCTCATCTTGAGGCCAGAAGGGGCAACATGGCCTTCAGACTCAAAAGACAGGCGCTAAAATGGTTAGATTTATTTCATAATTTTTGAGCACCTTTTACATTCAAGGCATGGTTGTGGCTGACAGGAATATGGGAGCACACTCAATCAAGTTCTTTGCCTCATAAGTGGACAGTGTGGAGGATGCTCAGGCATTGGGTTTGGGGATCTCCAGTGGCATCCTCTGAGTCTTTGCAGGAGATATGACCCAGCAGTAGGGCTCTGAAGACCTCACAGAATAGGCACAAGAGGTACCCAGTCATGGGCTGAAGTCAAGGGAGGCTGAGATGCTGGCAGGTGCTCTGAGCTACAGAGACAGAATCTGAAAAAGTCACACTGAACCAAAGGTGTGAGAAAGAGTGTGGGGTCTGGGGGAGTCATATCTATAGGTCTACATTGGATATACTGGAGTTGCATCAGGGAAAGGGCAGGAGAGGAGAGGAGAAATCAAATGAGATAAGACAAGGGGAAGCAGAGCACAGGCATGTATTATTCACTCAGCAGAGCTGATGCACAAGCTCATTTTTGTTTGTTTTATTAAGAACATATTTATTTATAATAACAAGCTTTTGCTTACTTTTGAGATGCAAGCACTTTTATTTTGAGACAGGGTCTTGTTCTGTTGCCTAGGCTGGTCTTGAGCTCCTGTGCTCCAGTGAGCCTCCTGCCTCAGCCTCCCAAGTAGCTGGGATTAAGTGCTTTTCTAAAAACGGCTTTTTAAATAAGCTGCACATAATTCAAGTGTACAGTTTGAAAAATTTCGATATCCATATGCACCTGTGGAACCATCATCTATTCAAGTCAGTGTACACATCCCTCACATTCAAACCTTTCCTCATGTCCTTTTTTGTCCTTCCTTCCCGCCCACCTCGCATCCATTCCTTCTCCATCTGCAGGGAATCACTGATATGCATTTTTTCATAATAGTTTGCATTTCCTAGAAATATTTACAAATGGAGTCATTTCACGTACTCTTATTTGTATTGTTTTATTTTTAATTGCAATTAATATGAGATTTATCCAAGCTGCTGCCTGTACTGATACCTCACTCTCTTTTCATTGCTGAATAGTATTCCCTTCTAGGAAAACACTATAGTTCATGTATCCATTTATCTGTTGATGGACATTTGAGTAGTTCACAGTTTTTGGCTATTACAAATAAAGCTGCTATGAACATTTTTGTAGAAGTCATTGTGTAGACATATTCTTTCATTGCTCTTGGAGTGAAGTGTCTGGGTTATACGTTGAGTGTATGTTTATTTTTTTTTGTGAAACTGCTAAACTGCTTTTCAAAGTGGTTTTATCATTTTATATTCCGACCAGCTATATGAGAGATCCAATTCTTCTACATCCTCACCTATATATGAGATGATATGACTAATCATTTTATTTTGGTCATTCTGATAGATAGGTAGAAATATTAACTTAAGGACTAATTTGGCATTCCAAGTAGTGTAGGTCTGCTGGTGATAAATTCTTTCAGCATTTGTTTGTATAAAAATCTTTTTTTTTTTTTGGCCTCTTTTGTAAAAAGATATTTTTTAACTGTGTAAAAGTCTACATTGATACTTTTTTCTCAGCCCTTTAAGGAAATTGCTCCACTATTTTCTAGATCATTTCCTGATGTCTTTAGTCATTCTTGTCTTTGTATCATTGGTTCTTTGCATATAATGTCATTTTTTTTTCTTTTGAGACAGAGTCTTGCTCTGTCACCCAGGCTGGAGTGCAGTGGTGTGATCTCAGCTCACTGCAACCTCCACCTCCTAGGGTCAAGCAATTCTCCTGTCTCAGCCTCCAGAGTAGCTGGGACTACAGGTGCACACCAGCACATTGGACTAATTTTTATATTTTTAGTAAAAATGGGGGTTTGCCCCATTGGCCAGACTGGTCTTGAACACCTAACCTCAGGTGATCTTCCCACTTCAGCCTCCCAAAGTACTGGGATTACAGGCATGAGCCACCATGCCCAGCCTACTGGCCTACCTCTGGATGTTGAAATTTTTTTTTTCTTCTTTTGCTTTATTTAAGCAATTCTTTATGTTATTGTGTTTGGGATTCACTGAGCTTCTTGGATCTATGGTTTATAGTTTTCATCAAATTTGGAAACATTTTAGCAACTGTTTTTCCCCAGATTTATTTAAGTATAATTGATGAATACAAATTGTACACATTGAGGTATATATTGTGATGTTTTGATATATGTATATATTGTAAAACGATCACAACAATCAACCTAATAGACATGTTCATCACCTCTTGTAGTTTTTTTTTGTGTGTGTGAGAGAACACTTAAGATCTACTCACTCTCTTAGCAAACTTCCAGTGTGCAATCCATTATTACTAACTAGGGTCAACATGCTAACCACTAGGTCTCCAGAGCTTGTTCATCCTGCATAGCTGAGGCTGTGTACCCTTTAACCTAGATCTCCCTCTGTCCTCTGACACCCAGCCCTTGGCGACCACCATTCTACTCTCTGCTTTTATCAGTCTGACTATTTTAGATTCCTCATATAAGTGAAATTATTCAGTATTTATCTTTCTGTGTCTGGCTTATTTCACTTAATATAATGTCTTCTGTGTTTATCCATGTTATCACTTATGACAGGTTTTTGTTCTTTCGTAAGGCTGAACAATATTTCATCGTGTATGTACACCACGTTTTATCCATTCATACATCAATGGACACTGATTTGTTTCCATATTTGCAACTAGCATAGGAGTGAAGCTATCTCTGTGAGACACTGATTTCATTTCCAGAGTGCTGGATTATATGGTAATTGTATTTTTAATTTTTTGAGGAGTCTCCATAGTGTTTTCCATAATGACTGTACTAATTTACATTCTCACAAACATTGTACAAGAATTCTTTTTTCCTCACATTCTTGCCAACACTTACTTTTTGTGCTTTTGAGAATAACCAGTCTAACAAGTATGAGGTCATATCTTGATATGGTTTGGCCATGTCTCCACCCAAATCTCATCTTGAATTTTACTTCCCATAATTCCCACATGTTGTGGGAGGGACCCAGTGGGAGGTAATCAAATCATGGGGGTGGCTTCCCCTATACTATTCTGGAGGCATTGAATAAATCTCATGAGAGCTCATGAATTTGTAAAGAGATTCCCCTATCACTTGTCTCATTCTCTCTGCTGCCTGCCACCACGTAAGACATGCCTTTGACCTTCCACCATGATTCTGACGTCTCCCAAAGCCATGTAGAATTGTAAGTTCATTAAACCTCTTCTTCTTTATAAATCAACCAGTCTTGGTATGTCTTTATCAGCAGCAGAAAACAGACTAATACATGTCTCATTTGTGTTAGCATTTCTCTGATGATTAGTGATATTGAGCACATTTTTATATACCTGTTGGCCATTTGTATGTCTTCTCTGGAGAAATGTTTTTTTAGGTATTTGCCCCCTTAATAACCAATGTTATTTTAAATTATTATTTTGTTTGGGGAGGTTTTATTTCTTTGGCTATTGAATTGTTTGAGTTTCTTATATATTTGGAATATGAACCCATAATCAGAATCATGGTTTGCAAACATTTTCTCCCAATCCATAGTTTGTCTCTTATCTCTGTTGATTGTTTCCTTTGCTATGCAGAAGCTTTTTAGTTTGATGCAGCCCCATTTGTCTATTTTTGCTTTTGTTGCCTGAGCTTTGAGGGTCATATCCAAAAAATTATTGCCCAGACCAATGTCATGGAGCTTTTTGTCTACGTTTTTCTTCAAGTAGTTTTAAAGTTTTAGGTCTGATATTCAAGTCTTTACTTGATTTTGAGTTGATTTTCATGTGTATTGTGATATGAGGGTCCATTTTTATTCTGCATGTGGAAGTTCCATTTTCTCAACACCATGTATTGGAAACTGTCCTTTACTCACTGTATGTTTTGGGCACTTTTGTTGAAAATTAATTGATTATAAATGTGTAGGTCTATTTCTGGGTTATTTGTTCTATTTCATTGGTTATTGCATCTATTTTTTGTCAGGGCCATGCTGTTTTGATTACTATAGCTTTGTCATATATTTTGAAATTAGGTAGTATGATGCCTTCAGCTTTCTCAAGATAGTTTTAGTGTATTTGGGTATTTTGTGGTTCTACACAAATTGTATAATTAATTTTTTATTTCTGAAAAATATATCAGTGGAATTTTAATGGGGATTATGTGAACTCTGTAGATCACTTTGGGTAGTATGGACATATTCACAATATTAATTCTCCCAGTGAATGTACACGGGAAGGCTTTCCATTGCATACCTACTATGAGTAAAGTGAAATTGTTCTTCTTACCCTTTTCAGTGCATCTATTTTCAGATTTTTTTTTGCTCCACTGAGGTGTTGGGACCACTCTGCTGGGCTCCCAGGCTCTCACAAACGTACTCTCATCTGTAGGTTGTTGTCAAAATCAGTGCTTCTGTCAGTGAATGAGCGCTGAAAACTTCTAGTCTGCCATCATGCTGGTGTCACTCCCCTCCACTTTTTTAAAAAAGACATTACTTTAGAGAATTTTTAAGTTCACAGCAAAATTGAGTGAAAAGTACAAACATTTTCTATTTATCTCCTGCCCTCACACATGCACAGACTTTTCCATTATCAACATCCCCACCGGAGTGACATATTTCTTACACTTACACTGACATATAATTATCACTCAAAGTCCATATATGAGGCTTCATTCTTTGTGTTATATAATCTATCATTTTGGAGGTTTGTCCTTAAAATCCTCTATCCCTGGCCTATTCATTGCTATCTTCCCTTTAACTCTTGGCAACTACTGATCTTTTTATGGTTTCCACAGTTTTGCCTTTTTAAAATGTCATATAATTGGAATAATATAGTATATAGTCTTTTTAGTTTTGCTTCTTTCATTTACTATAGCAAGATGCTCTTGAGGTTTCTTCATATTTTTTTATAACTTGCTAACTCATTCTTTTTAATACTGAACAATATCCTATTGCCTGGATGTACCACGGTTTATTTATTCACTAACCTATTGAAAAATATTTTGACTGTGTCCAAGTCTTTCCAACAATGAATGAAGTCGCTATAAAACACTATGTGCTGGTTTTTTGAGTGGACATAGATTTACACCTCCTTTGGTCAAATTCAAAGGAACAAGATTCTTGAAACATGTGGCAAGAATAGGTTTAGTTTTGTAAGAAACTGCCTGTCTTCCAAAGTGGTTGTACCGTTTTGCATTTCTACCAGCAATGAATGAAAAGTCCTTTGATTCACATTTTTGATGTTGTCAGTATTCTGGATTTGAGCTATTCTTATAGGTTAGTGGTATCTCATAATTTTAATTTGCATTTATCTAACAATATATGATGTGAACATCTTTTCATATGCTTATATTCCATCTGTATGTTTGGTTTTGGGAGATATCTTTTAAAGTATTTGTCTCTTTTTGAGTTGGGTTGTTTTCTCATTGTTGCATTTAAGAATTCTTTGTATGCTTTGGATAATAATCTTTTACTAAACATGTCTTTTGCAAATATTTTCTTCTAGTCTGTGACTTCTTTCATTCTTTTGACAGTGCCTTTCACAGAGTACAGAATTTTAATTTTAATAAAGGAAATCAGAAGGAGAGATCCAAGATGGCTGATCGCTAACAGCTCGGGATTGTAGCTCCCAGTTAAAGCTCAGAAAACGTGAGGATACCACATTTTCAGAGGAATTTTTGTCACCCACGGACAAGAAGATTTCCAGTGGAGGAGGCCCGCGGGTCACCAGCGTGACTTCTGTGGCTGGTGCAGCAGTTTTGTCGTCGCCTCGGCGTGGCAGCTCTTCATGCACAGTGAGCGACTGGTTCCCCTACTGACTCGTGTTTGGAGCTCTGGGAAGGCAGAGCTGCTTGTTGCGGATTCAAGAAGGAAGCCAGACCAGAGATTTCCAGGCAGAAGAGCACCATCAGTGTTATTGCTGTTGTTTTGGCCGGCGCAGTGGGTTGCTCGGATTCCAGCACTGGGAATCAATAAACTGGACATCCTCTCAGGAACTTAATCAGAAAGGCGCTAATTGTAAAGACAATAGATGGATAAATTCACAATAAAGGGAAAAAAAAAACAGCCTAAAAAGGCCAAGAAAACCGAAAGTCAGAACCTCTCTCCTTCTACAGGGGATAGTAATTCCTCATCAGCAATGGAACAAGCCCTAATGGAAGAGGACTGTGTTCCAGTATCTGAAGGAGGCTTTAGAAGGTGGATGGCAAAAAACTTCTGGGAGTTGAAACAACTTGTTCTAATCCAATGTAAAAAAACTAAGAACTTTGAAAAAAGATTAGACAAACTGTTGCAAAGAATTGACAATATAGAGAGGAATATAAATGAACTAATGGAATTGAAAAATACAACACGAGAACTTAGTGAAATATGCACAAGTTTGAATAGCTGAATTGATCAAGCAGAAGAAAGGATATCAGAGGTCGAAGACCGACTTAATGAAATGGAATGAGAAGACAAGAATAGAGAAAAAAGGATAAAAAGAAATGAGCAAAGTCTCCAAGAATTATGGGACTATGTGAAAAGACCTAATTTGCGTTTGATAGGTGTACCTGAATGTGATGGAGAGAATGAATCCCAGCTGGAAAATACTCTTCAGGATATTATCCAGGAGAATTTTCCCAACCTAGAAAAGCAGGATACTATTCAACCTCAGGTAATACAGAGAACACCACAAAGATATTCTTTAAGAAGAGCAACCCCAAGACACATAATCATTAGATTCACCAGGGTTGAAACAAAGGAGAAAATACTAAGGGCAGCCAGAGAGAAAGGTCAGGTTACCCACAAAGGGAAGCCTATTAGACTTACAGCTGAGCTCTCAGTAGAAACCCTGCAAGCCAGAAGAGAGTGGGGGCCGATATTTAACATCCTTAAAGAACAGAACTTTCAGCCCAGAATTTCATATCCTGCCAAACTAAGCTTCACAATTGAAGGAAAAATAAAATCTTTTATGAACAAGCAATTACTCAGAGATTTCATTACCACCAGGCCTGCTTCACAAAAACTTCTGAAAGAAGCATTACGCACAGAAGGGAACAACCAGTATTGGCCTTTCTAAAAATATACCAAAAAGTGAAGAGCATCAATATAAAGAAGAATTTACATCAACAAATGGATAAAATAGCCAGTTAACATCAAATGGCAGTAATCTTAAATTGAAATTGACTAAATTTTCTAATTAAAAGATACAGCCAAAACCTAACGGTATACTATATCCAGACCCATTTTATATCCAGAGATACACAAAGACTAAAAACAAAGGGTTGGAGAAAGATTTACCAACCAAATAGAGAACAAAAACAAATAAATAAACAAAAAGGAGTTGCAATCCATGCATTTGATAAAACAGAATTCAAACCAACAAAGGTAGAGTGGTATAAGGATCAATACATCCTAACACCCAGATACATAAGACCCATAAAGAGATTCAGACTTAACGAAACAGAAAATTAATAAGGATATTCAGAATCTGAACTCAGATCAGTAACAAGTAACATTAATAAGCACTTGTAGAACTCTACACTTTAGATAAATAAAATATACATTCTCCACTTTAAATACACAAAATAATGATCAGCCATTATTAATACCCATTAAAAGCAATATTCCTGTTCTCTATCCCTTTTCTTTCTTCCTCTCTTTTCCTAAAAAAAAAATCTCCTTTTTCCTCTTCTAAATTTATTTTTTTTAAATTAACACCTCCTAACTGTCCTCTCTAAAAATAAATAAATAAATAAAATAAAGTTTAGCTTATCACTTTTTTCTTTTATGAATTATGCCTTTAATATTGTATGTAAAAAGTCACTGCTAAGCCCAAGGTCATCTAGATTTTCTCATGTGTTATCTCCTAGGAACTTTCTGGTTTTGTCTTTTACATTTAGGGCCATGATCCATTTGGAGTTAGTTTTTGTGAATGGTGTAAAGTCTGTGGGTAGACTCTTTTTCATTGTTGTTTTTGCATATAGGTGTCCTTTTGTTCTTATAACATTTGCTGAAAAACTATTTTTTCTTCCATGTTATTGTTTTAGCTCCTTTTTAAAAGAAAAGTTGACTATATTTAAGTGAGTTTATTTCTAAGCTCTCTATTCTGTTCCAGTAATCTATTTGTCTACTTTTTACTGATACCATATAGTCTTGAATACTGTAGTCAGTTATGGCCAGTCCTCCAGCTTTGTTCTCATTCCACAATGTGGTGGCCATTCTGAGACTTTCTTATTTATAATAAATTGTAAAACAAGTCTGTCAACATGACAACATAATTTTCTGTGATTTTGATTGGAATTGCATTGATGCTATAGATCAAGTAGGATCAAGTTGGGAAGAACTGACATCTTGACAGTATTTAATCTTTCTATCTATGGACATGGAATGTCTTTCCATTTATTTAGCAATTATTTGATTTATTTCATTTGAGTTTTGTAGTTTTCCTTACATTGATTCTGTACATATTTTGCTATATGTATTCCTAAGTATATTATTTTGGGGGGTAATGATGAAAGCAGCATTGTGTTTTTAATTCCAGCTTCCACTTGTTCATTTCTGGAATATAGAAAACTGATTGATTTTTCTATATTAATCTTGTATTCTACAACCTTGCTATAATCATTTATTAGTTCCAAGAGTAGTTTATGTCAGTTATATCAGATTTTCTTCTTAGAAGATCATGTCATCTGTGAATAAAGACAGTTTCATTTATTCCTTACTGACCAGTATATATTTTTTTAATTTTCTTTTTATGCTTTATTAAATTAGGTAGGACTTGTAGTATGATGTTGAAAGCAGTGGTGGGAAGGAATATTCTTGCCTTGGTCCTGATCTTAGTGGATCAGGAAAACCTCATGTGTCTAACCAGTAAGTATGATGTTAGTTGTAGGTGCTTTGTAGGTAGTATTTATCACATTGAGAAAATTTATTTCTATTTCTAGTTTACTGAGAGTTATCATGAATAAGTGTTGGATTTTATCAAATGCTTACTCTGCATTTATTGATATAAACTTGTAATGTTTCTTTTTTTAACCTTTAGAAGGTAGTTTATTTAAGCACTATAAATAGTCTATAGAAAATATATTTTATTTAGTAATTATAAATTAATTATTATCAAATGGATTTTATTGCCAGCTATGAAACTAGAACTAATAGTTATCATAATGCTCCCTCCTCCATCCCAATATCCCACATGGTTTTCCCTTAGACATAAGTCATGTTGTGATGCTGAGGATCTGGTGGATGATGATAAATTAGAAATTTCTTGACCACACTAGGTCTCCTAATAGCTGGCCATGTACAGTAATCTGTCTTCATCCATAGATGAAAGGTAATTCAGTCTGCTGATTTAATTTATTTTGGTTCACGTTTATTGTCTTATAATTTAAACTTTTATTTTAGGTTCAGGGGGTACATGTGCAGGCTTATTACATGGGTATATTTCATGAAACTGATGTTTGGGGTATCAACATTTCCATCACCCAAGTAGTGAGCATAGTACCGGATAGGTAGATTTTTAGTCCTCGTCCCCCTCCAGTAGTTCCTAGTGTCTGCTGTTTTCATATTTATGTCCACATATACCCAATGTTTAGTTCCCACTAACAAGTGAGAACATGTGGTATTTGGTTTTGTTTCTGCATTAATTCACTCAGGATGATGGCCTCCAGGTGCATTCTTGTGGCTACAAATGATATTACTTTATTCTTTTATGGCAGAATAGTATTCCATGGTTTATAGACACCACATTTTCTTTATTGAATCTACTACTAATGGGCACCAAGATTGATTCCATGTCTTTGCTATTGTAAATAGTGCTGTGATGAAAATATGAGTGCAGATGTCTTTTTGGTAGAATGATTTATTTTTCTTTAGGTATAAACCCAATAATGGGACTGCTGGGTTGAATGGTAGTTCATTTTAAATTATTTGACTAATCTCCAAAGTGCTTTTCATACTGGCTGAACTAATTTACATCCTTACCAATAGTGTGTAAGAATTAGCTTTTCTCTGCAACCTTGCCAACATCTGTTACAGTTTAACTTTTTCTTCTTTAGAAAGTGATGTGATGTTTACATTAATTGCTTTTTCAAGTACTGATCAGGTCATGCATAACTTGGATGAATTCCACTTGATTGTAATATATAATTCTTTAGACAGGTTGGTGGATTAGAGTGGCTAATTCTTTTGAGAATTTCTGCATCTATCTTTATAAAAGTTATGAGTTGTAATTTTTTTTGTAATATCCTTGCTCTGTTTTGATATTAGGGTGATGCTGGCCTCCTAGAATGAGTTCAGAAATGTTTCCTCTGCTTCTGTCTTCTGAAAGAAATTGCAGAGAATTGTTATAATTTTTGCCCTAAATATTGGTAGAACTAACCAGTAAACAAACCCATCTCAGCCTTGTCCATTTCCTCTATGCTGTTATTTTCACAAATTACACCTTTATATTTTATTTGCCCATTTAACATAGATGTATAATTCCTGCTTTATGAGTTGTCTTTTTTGGTCAGGAAAAAAAAAAAAAAAACCTTAAAAACAAAACATCCAGGGATTTCCAAGATGGTGCAGTAGGAACAACTCGGTACTTCAGCTCTCAGTGAAGGCACAGAGGGTGAGTCCTAGCCGCATTTTCAGACAAACCTTTGTTGCCCACAGAATGGGGAAATTACAAAGTGTAGAAAAGATGCAGGACACCAGTGTAGCTCTTTCAGCTTGCATGTCCATTTCAGCTGGCACCCTGGTGCAGTGGCAGCCTGCACAAAGCTCACTCATATAGGTGCACTGTTAAACCAGCAGTCTGATATTTGGGAGAGCATATTAACATATCCATCTGATTGAGTGGGACTTGGAAAATGAGCCAGACTGGGAGATTCCTGGGAAGCGTGATTTGAGCCAGTGCAGTGGGCTGCAGCATGGGAAATCATGCAGATCTTGGTGCCCTGTCAGCAGGCAACTGAGGCACCTGTGAGATAGGCAACCATTCAACTTAAAAAGGAAAAGAGAGAGAGAGAGAGAGAAAGAGAGAGAAAATGGACTCTGAGGCAGAAAGCCGGGTGATCAGGCTTGGCGGGTTTCACCCCCACAGGAACAAAGTGGCGATTTGAAACGCTTGAGGTTGAGAGTTTTACTGTGGGCTCAGCAGAATCCTGGACAGGGAAGCTCAGAGAAGGAGGGACGTCTGCCACTATGGACACTTACTGCACCTACTGAGGTACACACCCATTGCAGAAGCAGCCTGCCATGGCCAAGTCAACCAGCCATAACAGAGAGACTCCACCAACAGGGCGGAGCCCTGCAGCAGAAAGGCAGAGACACGTGGCAGTAGGGCAAAGCCCTGCAGCAGTAGGGTGGAGCCCTATGGCAGCAGAGCGAAGCCTCAGCAGGCAAATAGTGACTAGACTGCCTCCTAGCTGCACAGGAAAGTGCAATGGATACTCATAAAGAAAGCCACGACTCCCTGAGACAGAGCATCTTTGGGAAAAAAAGGGTTTAAATTCTGCTGCAGTGACCTAAACGCACCCACCAAACAACCCTAAATGAACAACGGAGCTCAGAGCTCAGCACCGTAGCTCCTATAAAGTACAGACCGTCTCCTCAAGCAGCTCCCTGACCCCTGTATATCCAGAGTCATGTCAAATAAGGACTAATCAGACTGACATTTGGTGGGCATCATTCTGGGACAAAGATAGCAGAAGAAGAAACTGGTAGCATCCCTCACTGTTCTACAGCTGCTACAGGTGTACCCCAGACAAGAAGGGCCTGCAGTGGACCTCAGCAGTTGTACAGCAGAGGGGCTAGACTGTTAGAAAAAATACTAACAGAAATATTTTATCATCAAAAATTTGGGCATTCACTCAGAGACCCAATCAAAAAGTGAGCAACTACTAAGATGACAGGTGGATAAATCTAAAAAGATGGGAAGAAACCAGCAAAAAAATGAGAAAAACACCCAAAATCAAAACACCTCACCTCGTACAAAAGACCAAAACTCCTCACCAGCAAGGGAACAAAGTTGGAGGGAGAATGAGTGTGACGAAATGACAGAATCAGACTTCAGAAGGATAATTAGAAACTTCAGTGAGCTAAAAGAACATGTTCTATATCAATGCAAAGAAACTAAGAACCTTGAAAAAAGATTTGAAAAAATATTTGAGGAAATGATAACAAGAATGGAAAACTTAGAGAGGAATATGAATGAATTGAAGGAGCCGAAAAACACAACACAAGAACTTCGTGAAGCATGCACAAGTTTCAACAGCCGAATTGACAAAGCAAAACAAACAATATCAGAAGTAGAAGATCAACTCAATGAAATAAAATGAGAAACCAAGATTAGAGAAAAAAGTGCAAAAAGGAATGAACAAAATCTCCAGAAATGTGGGACTATGTGAAGAGACATAACCTACGTTAGATAGGTGTGCCAGAATGTGACAAAGAGAATGAATCCAAGCTGAAAAACACTCTTCAAGATATTATCCAGGAAAACTTTCCCAACCTAGCACAGCAGGTCAATACTCAACTCCAGGAAATACAGAGAACACCACAAAGATACTCCACAGGAAGAGCAATCCCAAGGCACATAATCATCAGATTCACCCAGATTGATATGAAGGAGAAAATACTAAGGGCAGCCAGAGAGAAAGGATGGGTCACGCACAAAGGGAAGCCCATCAGACTCACAGCAGATCTCTCGGCAGAAACTCAATAAGCCAGAAGAGAGTGGGGGCCAATATTCAACATCCTTAAAGAAAAGAACTTTCAACCCAGAATTTTGTATCCAGCCAAACTGAGCTTCATAAGTGAAAAAAGAATACAATATTTGGCCAAAAAGCAAATACTCAGAGATTTTGTCACCACCAGGCCTGCTTTTCAAGAGCTCCTGAAAGAGGCACTACACATAGAAAAAAACAACCAGTACTGGCCATTTAAAACACATACCAAATGCTAAAGAACATCAACAAAATGAAGAATCTACATCAACAAAATGAAGAATCTGCATCAACCAATGGGGAATACAGCCAGCTGGCATCAAAATGGCAGTATTAGGCTGGGCACAGTGGCTCAAGCCTGTAATCCCAGCACTTTAGGAGGCCGAGACGGGTGGATCACGAGGTCAAGAGATCGAGACCATCCTGGTGAACATGGTGAAACCCCATCTTTACTAAAAAAAATACAAAAAATTAGCTGGGCATGGTGGTGCATGCTTGTAATCCCAGCTACGCAGGATGCTGAGGCAAAAAAATTGCCTAAACCCAGAGGACAGAGGTTGCAGTGAGCCGAGATCACGCCATTGCACTCCAGCCTGGGTAACAAGAGCAAAACTCTGTCTCAAAAAAAAAAAAAAAATACTGGCAGTATCAAATTCACACATAACAATATTAACCCTAAATGTAAATGGGCTAAATGCACCAATCAAAAGACACAGACTGGCAAATTGGATAAAAAAACAAAACCCATCAATGTGCTATATCCAGGAAACCCATCTCACATGCAAGGATACAGAGAGACTCAAAATAATGGGATGGAGGAAGATTTACCAAGCAAGTGGAGAGCAAAAAAAAAAGCAGGACTTGCAATTCTCATCTCTGATAAAGTAGACTTTAAAGCAACAAAGATCAAAAGAGACAAAGAAGGTCATTACATAATGGTAAAAGGATCGATACAACAAGAAGAGCTAATGATCCTAAACATATATGGTCCCAATACAGAAGCACCCAGATATATAAGACAAGTTCTTAACAACTTACAAAGAGACTTAGACTCCCACACAATAATAGTGGGAGACTGTAACACTCCACTGTCAATATCAGACAGATCAACCAGACAGAAAATTTACAAAGATATCCAGGGCTTGAACTCAGACCTGAAACAAGCAAACTTGGTACACATTTAAAAAAGTCTCCACCCTAAATGCACAGAATATACATTCTACTCAGCACCACATCACACCTACTGCAAAATTGACCACATAATTGGAAGTAAAGCACTCCTCAGCAAATGCAAAACAACTGAAATCATAACACACAGTTTCTCAGACCATAGTGCAATCAAGTTAGAACTCAGAATACAGAAACTAACTCAGAACCGCACAGCTTCATGGAAACTGAACAACTGGCTCTTGAATGTTGATTGGATAAACAATAAAATGAAGGCAGAAATTAAGAAGTTCTTTGAAACCAATGAGAACAAAGACACAACATATCAGAATCTCTGGGACATATTTAAAGTAGTCTCCAAAGGAAAATATATAGCAATAAGTGCCCATATGAAAAGAGTGGATAGATCCAAAACTGACACCCTATCATCAAAATTAAAAGAGCTAGAGGAAGAAGATCAAAAAAACTCAAAACCTAGCAGAAGACAAGAAATAACTAAAATCAGAGCAGAACTGAAGGAGAGAGAGACAAAAAAAATCCCTTCAAAAATCAATAAATTCAAGAGCTGGTTTTTTAAAAAGATAAAAAAAAAAATAGACAGACCACTAGCCAAACTGATAAAAAGGAAAAGAGAGAACAACCAAACAGATGCAATAAAAAACGACAATGGGGAAATCACCACATATTCCACAGAAATTCAAACCATCATCAGAGAATACTACAAACAACTCTATGCACATAAACTAGTAAACCTGGAAGAAATGGATAAATTCCTTGACACCTCTGTCCTCCCAAGCCTAAACCAGGAGGAAGCCAAAACTGTGAATAGACCAATAACAAGGTCTGAAGTTGAGGCAGCAATTAAGAGCCTACCACACAAAAAAAGCCCAGGTCCAGATGGGTTCACAGCCGAATTCTTTCAGACACACAAAAAGGATCTAGTACCATTCCTTCTGAAACTATTCCAAATAATTCGAAAAGAGGGAACCCTTCCCAAATCATTTTACGAGACCAACATCATCCCGATACCAAAACCCGCAGAGACTCAACAAGAAAAGAAAACTTCAGGCCAATATCCATGATGAACATAGATGCAAAAATTTTCAAAAAAATACTGGCAAACAGATTGCAACAGCACATTAAAAAACTTATCAATCATGATCAACTAGGATTCATCCCAGAAATCCAAGGCTGGTTCAACATACGCAAGTCTATAAATGTAATTCACCACATAAACAGAACCAAAAACAAAAACCACATGATTATCTCAATTGATGCAGAGAAGGCATTTGACAAAATTCAACAGCACTTTATGCTAAAAACCCTCAATAAACTTGGTATTGATGGAACATATCTCAAAGTAATAAAAGGTATTTATGACAAACCAACAGCCAATATCATACTGAATGGGCAAAACTGGAAGCATTCCCTTTGAAATCCGGCACTAGACAAGGATGCCCCCTCTCACCACTCCTATTCAACAAACTACTGGAAGTTCTAGCCAGAGCCATCAGGCAAGAAAAAGAAATGAAGTGTATTCAAATAGGAAAGGTGGAAGCCAAATTAACTCTATTTGCAGACGACATGATAGTATACCTAGAAGACCCCATCACCTCAGCCCAAAAGCTCCTGAAACTGATAAGGAACTTCAGGAAAGTCTCAGGATATAAAATCAATGTGCAAAAATTACAAGCATTCCTATACACCAATAACAGACTAAAAGAGAACCAAATCAAGAACGAACTGCCATTCACAATTGCTACAAAGAAAATAAAATACCTAGGAATACAACTCACAAGAAACATAAGGGACCTCTTTAAGGAAAACTACAAACCACTGCTCAATGAAATAAGAGAGGACAAAAGCAGATGGAGAAAAATTCCATATTCATGGTTAGGAAAAATCAAAATTGTGAAAATGGCTATACTGCCCAAAGTAATTTACACAATCAAGGCTATCCCCATCAAACTACCATTGAATTTCTTCACAGAATTGGAAGAAACCACCATGAACTTCATATGGAACCAAAAGAGAGCCCGCATAGCCAAGTCAATTCTAAGCAAAAATAACACAGCGGGAGGCATCACACTACCAGACTTCAAACTATACTACAAGGCTACAGTAATCAAAACGGCATGGTACTAGTACCAAAACAGAGATATAGACCAATGGAACAGAACGGAGGCATCAGAGGCAACACAACATATCTACAACGATATAATCTTTGATAAACAAGACAAAAACAAGCAATGGGGAAAGGATTCCCTGTTTAATAAATGGTGTTTGGAAAACTGGCTAGCCATGTGCGGAAAGCAGAAACTGGACCCCTTCCTGACACCTTACACTAAAATTAACTCCAGATGGATTAAAGACTTAAACATAAGACCTGACACCATAAACACCCTAGAAGAAAATCTAGGCAAAACCATTCAGGACATAGGAGTAGGCAAGGACTTCATGACCAAAACACCAAAAGCATTGGCAACAAAAGCCAAAATAGAAAAATGGGACCTAATCAAACTTCACAGCTTCTACATGGCAAAAGGAACAGTTACTAGAGTGAATCAGCAAACATCAGAATGGGAAAAAATCTTTGCAGTTTACGCATCTGACAAAGGGCTGATATCCAGAATTTAAAAAGAACACAAACAGATTTACAGGAAGAAAACAAACAAGCCCATTCAAAAATGGGCAAAGGATATGAGCAGACACTTTACAAAAGAAGACATACATGAGGCCAACAAACACATGAAAAAATGCTCATCATCACTGGTCATTAGAGAGATGCAAATCAAAACCACATTGAGATACCATCTCACGCCAGTTAGAATGGCGATCATCAAAACATCTGGAGACAGCAGATGCTGGAGAGGATGTGGAGAAATATGAACTCTCTTACACTGTTGGTGGGAGTGTAAATTAGTTCAACCATTGTGGAAGACAGTGTGGCGATTCCTCAAGGACCTAGAAATAGAAATTCCATTTGTCCCAGCAATCCCATTACTGGCTATATATCCAAAGGACTATAAATCGTTCTACTATAAGGACAAATGCACACGAATGTTCATTGCAGCACTGTTTACAATAGCAAAGACCTGGAACCAACTCACATGCCCATCGATGATAAGAGTGGACTGGGAAATTGTGGAACATATACATCATGGAATATTATGCAGCAATCAAAAATGATGAGTTTGTGTCCTTTGTAAGGACATGGATGAATCTGTAGAACATCATTCTCAGCAAAC
Source organism: Saguinus oedipus (assembly GCA_031835075.1). Classification (NCBI taxonomy): domain Eukaryota; kingdom Metazoa; phylum Chordata; class Mammalia; order Primates; family Cebidae; genus Saguinus; species Saguinus oedipus. The sequence goes on from CM063171.1 coordinate 26,025,266, forward strand.
TGTCACAGGAACAGAAAAAGTAATACCGCATATTCTCACTCATAAGCGGGTGAGAAAAATGAGAACATATGGACACAGGGAGGGGGTCTACTTCACATTGGGGTCTATTGGGGGGAATGAAGGAGGGGCAGTAGTTGGGGGCTGGGGAGTGATAGCCTGGGGATAAATGCCAAGTGTGGGTAAAGGGGAGGAAGGCAGCAAAACACACTGCCATGTGTGTACCAATGCAACTATCTTGCACATTCTGCACATGTACCCCAAAACCTATAATGCAATAAAAAATTTAAAAAATAATAGATGGACAACAATGCAGCTTTTGTTACGAAACATGCTGCCCTACCTACCATTAATTCTGCTTCTGTAGAATTATCAGATCACTCAGAAAAACATTTTAAAGTCGAAGAGCCAGAGGAAAGGTGAATTGACTTGTAATACAAGTTCTGAAGAGAGGAAAGGGAGGGTTTTGTCTTCAAGTGAAAATGTTTGGTTGTACAATTACATGAAAGAAAATAACAACAAACTTGAGGGTGTATATAAATTTTCAAAGGCTTGAGAAAAGTGAATTTTACTTGCCTTGTTTTACTGAAGCATTTCAGAAGTGGGAATTTCTATCAATCCTAAATCTTTTCACCAGACCCTATATTTAAATGTCACTTTGGAACTATTACGAGAACATGCCTTTTTTCTTTGTGATGTAAGTCCTATCTTACATGGAATTTCCAGACAAAGTTGAAGGGTTATTCTTAAGGCACCCTACAATTTTCCCTCATATGTACACTTACTGTCTATGCATTGGAAAACTTTCATTATGTATAATTCAAGAAGTAACTACAGAATTATCATCTATGTTCCACAGATGTGGTTAGAATATTTGCAATAAAGGCCATAAGAATCCATTGATTCTTTCAGGGTTATTATAAAACTTCAGTTACATAGGTGTGTGAAAAGATAAAGCTCTTCTCTAGGGGCTATAACTCAACATGAAGCATGTCAATTAGCCATTGCATGTTCTCCTAGTTTCAAAGATATTGTAGTCTCAGCGAATTTTGTTAAAACCTTGTCAGATCATCTTTCATAGTCCGTGAACTGCCTTTTAATTATCTTACTGTCTTTCAAAAAGTTTTAATTTTAATAAATTCCAGCTTACAAAAATAAAAATAAAAATAAATATAAATATATGTGGACCCAATACAGGAGCACCAAGATATATAAGGCAAGTTCTTAACGACTTACAAAGAGACTTAGACTCCCACACAATAGCAGTTGGAGACTTTAACTCTCCACTGTCAACATCAGACAGATCAACCAGACAGAAAATTAACAAAGATATCCAGGGCTTGAACTCAGACCTGGAACAAGCAACGCTGAGAGACATTTACAGAACTCTTTATCCCAAATCCACAGAATATACATTCTTCTCAGCACCACATCACACCATCTCCAAAATTGACCACATAATCAGAAGTAAAGCATTCCTCAAAAAATGCAAAAAATAAAAAATAAAATTATAACAAACAGTCTCTCAGATCATAGTGCAATCAAGTTGGAACTCAGAATTCAGAAAATAACTCAGAACCACACAGCTTCATGGAAACTGAACAACTGGCTCTTGAATGGTGACTGGATAAACAATAAAATGAATGCAGAAATAAAGAAGTTCTTCAAAACCAATGACAATGAAAACACAACATAGCAGAATCTCTGGGACACATTTAAAGCAGTCTGTAGAGGAAAATATATAGCAATAAGTGCCCACATGAGAAGAGTGGAGAAATCCAAAATTGACACCCTATCATCAAAATTGAAAGAGCTAGAGAAGCAAGATCAAAAAAACTCAAAACCTAGCTGAAGACAAGAAATAACTAATATCAGAGCAGAACTGAAGGAGACAGAGACATGAAAAACCCTTCACAAAATCAATAAATTCAAGAGGTGGTTTTTCAAAAAGATCAACAAAAAAGACAGACCACTAGCCAGACTGATAAAAAAAGAAGAGAGAGAACAAATAGATGCAATAAAAAACGATGAAGGAGAAATCACCACAGATTCCACAGAAATTCAAACAATCATCAGAGAATACTACCAAAAAATCTATGCACATAAACTAGTAAACCTGGAAGAAATGGATAAATTCCTGCACACCTGTGTCCTCCCAAGCCTAAACCAGGAGGAAGCCAAAAGTATGAATAGGCCAATAACAAGGTCTGAAGTTGAGGCAGCAATTAAGAGCCTACCACACAAGAAAAGCCCAGGTCCAGATGGGTTCACAGCCGAATTCTACCAGACACACAAAAAGTAGCTGGTATCATTTTTTCTGAAATTATTCATAATAATTCAAACTGAGGGAACTCTTCCCAAATTATTTTATGAGACCAACATTATCCTGATACCAAAACCTGGCAGAGACTCAACAAGAAAAGAAAAATTCAGGCCAATATCCATGATGAACATAGATGCAAAAATCTTCAAAAAAATACTGGCAAACTGATTGCAACAGCACATTAAAAAACTTATCCATCATGATCAAGTAGGATTCATCCTGGGGATGCAAGGCTGGTTCAACATACGCAAGTCGGCAAACGTCATTCACCACATTAACAGAACCAAAAACAAAAACCATATGATTATCCCAATTGATGCAGAGATGGCATTTGACAAAATTCAACAGCCCTTTATGCTAAAAACTTTCAATAAATTCGGTGTTAATGGAACATATCTCAAAGTAATAAAAGCTATTTATGACAAAACAACAGCCAATATCATACTTAATGAGCAAAAACTGGAAGCATTCCCTTTGAAATCCGGCATCAAACAAGGATGCCCTCTCTCACCACTCCTATTCAACACAGTACTGAAATTTCTAGCCTGAGCAGTCAGGCAAGAAAAAGAAATAAATTTTATTCAAATAGGAAAAGAGGAAGCCAAATTGTCTCTATTTGCAGATGACATGATATACCTAGAAGACCCCATCGCCTCAGCCCAAAAACTTCTGAAACTGTTAAGCAACTTCAGCAAAGTCTCAGGCTATAAAATCAATGTGCAAAAATCACAAGCATTCCTATACACCAATAACAGACTTAAAGAGAACCAAATCAAGAACGAACTGCCATTCACAATTGCTACAAAGAGAATAAAATACCTAGGAATACAACTTACAAAGAACGTAAGGGACCTCTTAAAGGAAAACTACAAACCACTGCTCAACGAAATAAGAGAGGACACAAACAGATGGAGAAACATTCAATGTTCATGGTTAGGAAGAGTCAATATCGTGAAAATGGCTATACTGCCCAAAGTAATTTGCAGAATCAACACTATCCACATCAAGCTACCATTGAATTTCCTCACAGAACTGGAAAAAACCACCATGAACTTCATATGGAACCAAAAGAGAACCCGCATAGTCAAGTCAATTTTAAGCAAAAAGAAAACAGTGGGAGGCCTCACACTAGCAGACTTCAAACTATACTACAAGGCTACAGTAATCAAAACAGCATTGTACTGGTACTAAAACAGAGATATAGACCAATGAAACAGAACAGAGGCATTGGAGGCAAATCAACATATCTACAACCATATAAACTTTGATAAACCAGACAAAAACAAGCAATGGGAAAAGGATTCCTTGTTTAACAAATGGTGTTGGGAAAACTAGTTAGCCATGTGCAGAAAGCAGAAACTGGACCCCTTCCTGACACCTTACACTAACATTAACTTCATATGGATTAAAGACTTAAACATAAGACCTGACACCATAGAATCCCTAGAAGAAAATCTAGGCAAAACCATTCAGGACATAGGAGTAGGCAAGGACTTCATGACCAAAACACCAAAATCATTGGCAACAAAAGCCAAAATAGAAAAATGGGACCTAATCAAACTCCACAGCTTTTGCACGGCAAAAGACACAGTCACTAGAGTGAATCGGCAACCAACAGAATGGAAAAAGAAAAATATTTGCACTTTACCCAACTGACAAAGGGCTGATATCCAGAATTTACAAAGAACTCAAACAGATTTACAGGAAAAAAAACAAACGAGCCCATTCAAAAATGGGCAAGAGACATGAACAGACACTTTACAAAAGAAGACATATATGAGGCCACCAGACACATAAAAAAGTGCTCATCATCACTGGTCATTAGATAGATGCAAATCAAAACCACATTGAGATACCATCTCATGCCAGTTAAAATGGGGATCATAAAAAAAGCTTTAGACAACAGATGCTGGGGTGGATGTGGAGAAATAGGAACACTCTTACAGTGTTGGTGGGAGTGTAAATTACTTCAACCATTGTGGAAAACAGTGTGGCGATTCCTCAAGGACCTAGAAATAGAAATTCCATTTGACCCAGCAATCCCATTACTGGGTATATATCAAAGGACTATAGATCGTTCTACTATAAGGACACATGCACACGAATGTTCATTGCAGCACTGTTTGCAATATCAAAGACCTGGGACCATCCCAAATGCCCATCGATGATAGACTAGACTGGGAAAATGTGGCTCATATACACCATGGAATATTATGCAGCAATCAAAAATGATGAGTTTACGTCCTTTGTAAGGACATGGATGAATCTGGAGAACATCATACTCAGTAAACTGACACAAGAACACAAAAGGAAATACCACATATTCTCACTCATAGGCGGGTGAGAAAAATGAGAACACATGGACACAGGGAGGGGGTACTACACACTGGGGTCTATTGGGGGAATAGGCGAGGGACAGCGATGGGGGAGCTGGGGAGGGATAGCCTGGGGAGAAATACCTAATGGGGTTAAAGGGAGGAAGGGAGCAAAACACACTGCCATGTGTATACCTATGCAACTATATTGCACGTTCTGCACGTGTACCCCCAAACCTAAAATGCAATAAAAATAAAAAAATAAAATTTAATTTAAAAAGAAGTAAGAACAAGGTAATTACATTACAAAATAAAGACCTGAGCTTGGAAAAGTGCAAACGGAACTATTATATCTAGAGATTGTTGGCTAATGTGATGACACACGCTTGAATTAGTAGTAGTGACTGACATCTAGGAAAGTCAGAAAATTACATACTTGAAATGGTGTTGAAAACAGATTCTTGGATTCAGTTCTCTTCCCTGATGAAAGTATTCTGCAGGCAGAAGTTAATTACCTGTCCTGTTGGCTAAACTCATAAACATCTTTTCCCCTCACCTCCTGAAAATGAGTCAGTTTCAGAATCTGAGAACCAGAAAAGCTTACAACAAATACAGTAGTTTGATCTCTCCATCTTTCCCTTTTGGATTGCATTTCTCTATTTAGCTGGAAAAGACTAACTAACAAAGAAAAATCCAAGGTGAGGAAAGGGTAAGTTGCACAAGGACTTTAACTTACAAAGATCATCCTGCATAAAGACCTGATGGGTCTCCATTACTCCAGATGGCTAAGTGTTGGTGTCAAAACCTCACCACCAGTCTCAGTCCTCTTGTCCCCTAACCTGCCTCACTCTTTCTCCAAAGAAGCAGGGATGAGTGTGGGAGGGAGAACGAGCTTAGTGGTGTAAGCAATTAGGAATAATGCTGCCACACATGAAGAAGCCAAATATATATGTCTGTCTATGTTATAGAGATGCCCACAATTATGCTTTTTTTATTTAATGGCAGCACAGGTGGCAAATATGAAAGAAAGGCTTTCTCTGCAGGTTCCAAAATGCTGGTTTGGGATGGGCTGTAGGAACAGAAGGCCGAGAGTTGCAGCTGAAGATCACCAGGGGCTGCTCCCTACTTAATGGCTTTCCTCTCATGCATTGGGGGCTCTTCACTGGGTGGAGAAAGAAAGCCAGGATGAAATGGAAAGCCCCCTCTTCTGTGGCAAACCAGAAGTCAGCTTCTTGGAAGTGAGGATGGACCTCAGCAGAGAGTCTCCTGTTGACTCTTGGGTTGAAAGAATGAGGAGTGGAGGTGACTGTGTGTTTATTCCTCCCTCTTGCTCTCTCACCATTGTACCTGGATGGCTGCTGGAATTCCGAGATGAAAATGAAGTGTTTCTCTAGAGTTATGACTAACAGTTGAAGCAATAATTTAGAAATCCTGGGTATTTATTGCATTAGAAAACAAAACAATTAAAGCACTGAAGACAGCCCTTTAGTGTTCCTGCCAAGAAGATGAAGCTGAAGTGCAACTCCATTTGCACTCAACCTTGGGTTCTTTACTGAATGGTACCACCATTTACATCCATTGATAGTCCATGAGTTCATGCCAGCTGTATGAAGGAAGAGTCTGCTGACTCTCACTACTCCTATTTAACATAGTACTGGAATTCTTAGAGCAATCAGAAAAGAGAAAGAAATAGAAGGCATCAAAAAATGAGAAAGTCTCCTCTCCCTTTAGAAATAACCTAACAATATAATTCTATACTTAGAAAACCATTTAGTGGCTGCCTAAACTTCTAGATTTGATAATTGATAAACAACTTTAGCTATTTCTCACGTTTCATGATATAAAAGAAATGTACAAAACTCAGTTGTATTATATGTCTATCAACATCCAAACCTAGAGCCAAATCAAGAATGCAATCTCATTCACAATAGCCACAAGAAAAATAAAATGACTAGGAATAACGTTAACTAAAAGTGTGAAATATCTCTACAATGAAAATTATATAACACTGTTTAAAGTAATCAGAGATGACACAAAGCAATGGAAAAACATTCTATGATCATGAATAGAAAAAAATAAATATGGTTAAAATGGCCATACTGCCAAAAGCAATTTACAGAGTCAATGCTATTCTGGTCAAACTACTATAGCTATTTTTTACAGAATCAGTAAAAAACTATCCTAAAATTTATATAAAACCCAAAAATAGCCTGAATAGGAAAATAAATTTTAAGTACAAAGAACACATGTGGAGGCCTGAAACTACCTGACTTCAAACTGTAATAGGAAAATAAATATTGGAACCCCAAAATCACTAAGTTAAAAGAAAAATTCAAGCTGAAAACTGCAGACTGCAAACGTGCCTCTCATTGTATTCAAAGCCATTCTTCTGCTCACTGAAATAAATGCACATCCAATTCCTTATTTGGAGAGGCTAATCAGAATCTCAAAAATATAAAAAAAAATTGTCTTTTTTTTACCTGTAATATGGAAGCTCCCTCTCCTCTTCAAGTTGTTCCACTTTTACTTCAAATTATCTCACCTTTGTGTACTAAAACAATGTACATCTTGCACACATTGATTGATGTTTTATATCTTCCTAAATTATATAAAAATAACCTGTGCTTGTACCACCTTAAGCACATGTTATTAGAACTATCTGAAGTTGTGTCATGAGCACACATCCTAAACCTTGGCAAAATAATCTTTCTAAATTAACTGGGATTCACCCTGGATTTGTGGGGTTAACATTTTGGTAACCATGAAGGGATTCTGAGTGAAGATGCTCATGACATTTGGCAAATTCCCTAGTGATGGTTGGTAGCAGCATGAGCTAACTTTATGACACAATTCAGTAGAAAAATTTGCTGAGAATTTCTGATCTCTCAAAATTTGGCTAAGATCTATAGTTTATTTTGCTATACAACTTTATTTGGAGTTTTACTTGTGTGCAACAAGGAAGGCAACATTTGTGTTTCCATAATAATGGAAGGCAGATAACTTTTTAATAGACTTTGATCTCACTAAAAGCAGAAAATATGAGTTTGAGGGATTTTTCTACGTTTAGGATGGCAGAAAGCAGTCTTAAGCCTGAGACCCATCCCTAGGTAAGTAGATAAATTAAGATTTTGTTTAAGCTAAAGTTTAACAACCAGCTTATCTTAATTTCTGTCTACCATTATAAAACTTAGTGATTCATAATGTTGGTTGCTTTTTGTTGTTGTTTCTTTAGAACTTTCTTCCATCATATTTGACCAACTCTACCTTACTTGGTCAAATCTGAGTGGAAATTTCAAATTATGGATGACAAATTTTCTCTAGTTTTGTTAAAATTTTGTCAAATGCAAAAGTAGAAAACAAAAACAAATAAACAAACGAAACAAAAATGCACTTGGTTTCTGTGTTTTCTTTCCATCTTAAAAAAAGGTTCTCTCATTTACCTTACTTCCATTCTATATTTCCCTCCTCATTGCCATCTCCAGAAACAAAAAATGTAGGTTTATAATGACTTGAAGTTTTCTAAAGAATTCAGAGCAAAGACACCACTCACACATTTGGGGGTGCCCTCTTTACTTTGTTTTTTAAGAGTCATGGGCAGATTCTTCTTAGATTTAAAGCTCTGTTTTTTATATTGCATGACGTTACCTCTTTGGCTTTGGAGGTACTGCAGGTTACCTTATACTATGGGAGAACTTTGTTCTGGCATGTGTAATGGTGGACAAAAGCTACAAAGTAGGAGTGGCTGAGCACAGTTTATAGAAAATGGTGTTTGCTGTTGTTTTTCTCTCATAGGAATTTATTGTTTAAGAATCCCGATTCTGGTGTGAACATGTATCCTAAGGGGTCTTCTCTATTGCTTTTTTCTCCCAAAATTATTTGCAATTCAGCTTGTATGTGTGCATTTGTGTGAGGAACTGAACTGTTGTTTTCACAGGTAAAGGAGAGACTTAAATTTCTCATCTATTAAGAGAAAAGGCATTTGTTTCATCCAGGAGAAAGGCACTCCTGGGTGACTGGAGGCCTTACAGGAGTGTCTGTGGGGTTGACACCCCCATGACATGAAGTGACTCCAAAAGGAAATCCCCAACCAAAACAAATTATTTTAAAAAGGCTTATTTAGAAAACACATATAAGGGCTGATCTTTTGGCATTAAGCCCTCTCAGATCACAAAGATCTCTGGAGGAAGAAACTGATATGTAAGAGGGTGGAAACAATCAGTAGTGACACACTGTGGAATCCTAACCACAAACAACACATCAAATAAAATTATAGCCTACAGATTAGTTCCTCCTTTAAAAATACGTGGGAAACAAATAATCTAACAATGAAAAGAAAAGGAGAATTACTGTCTTTCAAGCACTCCATAGGTTCGATGACATGTCTACTTGCCAAAGTTTAGGTAAAATAGAAGTAATATGTCCATTGTGCATATTTACCTTAAGGAAAAAGAGCTCTAAGGTTGACCTGCAAATTACAGAGTTTCTAAGTTTACTTTTTCTTTTCTACCAGCTTGAAATATGCTGTCAATTTTCTATTAAGATAAAAATTGCTATTTGGATCTAATAGAAATTTTTGCACACTAGTGAATTTGCATGTATCTCATAGTGTGACCACCAAATGAGTTCAATGAGCTCACCACCTAAATAGAGTCAATTTTTTAGAAAAGAAAAATTAGAATAGGGAAAGAGTAATCCATACAGAACCAGCAGTGCAGGAGATTATAATTTTATTACTCTTCAAATCAGTATCCCTGAGCATTTAAGAATAACAGTTTTTAAGGGTAGTTTGGGGGAATGATCCAAGATGGCTAACTGCTAACATCTCAAGATTGCAGCTCCCAGTGAAAGCACAGAGAATGAGAGGATGCCACACTTTCAGACAAATTTTGGTTGCTCACGGAGCAGAAGATTCCCAGTGCAGGAGCTGACCGGGTCACCAGTGTGACACTTGTGCCCGGTGCAGCGGTTTTGCTGGCACCTTAGCGCAGCAGCTCTTGGTGCAGAGTAAACGGGACTGGTTCCCCATCTTACCAAGGTTTGGAGGAGCAGCACAGGTCGCCAGCGTGACCCTTGTGGCCAGAGCAGTGGTTTTGCCAGCACCTCAGTGCAGCAGCTCTGGGTGCAGAGTAAACGAGACTGGTTCTCCTTCTGACCGAGACTTGGAGCTCTGGGAAGTCAGAGTCGCCTATTACAGACTCAAGAAGGAAGTAAGACTAGAGATTTCTGGGCAGAAAAGCACCATCAGTCTTAACACTGCTGTTTTGGCCAGCACAGTGGGTTGCTCTTATTTTGGCCCTGGGAATTAATAACTTGGACGTCTACTCAGAGACCTAATTTGAAAGGTGGTAATTACAAAGATGACAGGTGAATAAATTTACAATGATGGGAAGAAACCAGCATAAAAAAGCTGAGAATACTCAAAATCAGAATGCCTCTCCCTCTAAAGAGGATCACAGTTTCTCATCAACAAGGGAACAAGGGTTGATGGAGAATGAGTGCATCCCAATAACAGAATCAGTATTCAGAACATGGATAATAAGAAACTTCTGTGAGTTAAAAGAACATGTTGTAGCCCAATGTAAAGAAACTAAGAACTTTGAAAAATGATTTGACAAAATCCTAATGAGAACAGACAATTTAGAGAGGAATATAAGTGAATTAATGGAACTGAAGAATACAATACGGAAACTCTGAGAAGTATGCACAGGTTTAAATACTCAAATTGTTCAAGCTGAAGAAAGAATATCAGAGGTCAAAGTCCAACTTAATGAAATAAAACAAGAAGACAAGAATAGAGAAAAAACGATAAAAAGGAATGATCAAAGTATCCAGAAATGTGGGACTGTGAAAAGGTCAAATTTACATTTGATAGGTATACCTGAATGCAATGAAGAGAATGAATCCAAGCTGGAAAATACTCTTCAGCATATTATTCAGCAAAAATTTTCTAAACTGACAAAGCAGGACAATATTCAACACCAGGTAATATAGAGAACACCACAAAGATATTCCTCAAGAAGAGCAACCCCAAGGCACATAATCGTTATATTCACCAAGGTTGAAATGAAGAAGAAAATACTAAGGGCAGCCAGAGATAAAGGTCAGGTTACCCACAAAGGGAAGCCTATTAGACTTACAGCAGATCTGTCAGCAGAAACTCTACAAGCCAGAAGAGAGTGGGGGCCAATATTCAACATCCTTAAAGAACAGAACTTTCAGCCCAGAATTTCATATCCAGCCAAACTAAGCTTCACAACTGATGAAAAAATATTTTTTTTTATGAACAAGCAAGTACTCAGAAATTTTATTACCACCAGGCCTGCTTTACAAGAGCTTCTAAAAGAAGCATTACACATAGAAAGAAACAACCAGTATTAGCCTTTCTAAAAATATACCAAAAAGTAAAGGGCATCAACATAAAGAAGAATGTACATCAATGAATGGATAAAACCTCCAGTTAACATCAAATGGCAGTAATCCTAAATTTAAATCGACTAAATCCCCCAATCAAAAGATACAGCCAAAACCCAAAGGTATGCTACATCCAGATCCATTTCACATGCAAGGATACACAAAGACTCAAAACAAAGGGATGGAGAAAGATTTACCAACCAAAGGAAAAGCAAAAATAAATAAATAAATAAATAAGAGGAGTTCCAATTCTCGTATCTGATAAAATAGATTTTAAAGCAACAAAGATATAGTGGTAAAAGGATCAATGCAACAATAAGAGGTAACGATTCTAACATCCAGATACATAGAGACTTAGACTCAATGATACAGAAAATTGATAAGGATATCAAGGACTAGAACTCAGATCCGGAACAAGTGAACTTAATAAATATTTATAGTGCTCTCCCCTTTAAATACACAAAATATGCATTCTTGTCAATACCACATCACACCTACTCATAGGTTTAAATAAAATATTGATTGGCCATTATTAATACCCATTTCTTTTAAAATAAAGCAACATTTCCATTCTCTCTCCCTCTTTTTCTTCCTCTTTCTTCCTATCCTTCACTCCTTTTTTGCTCTTTCCTTCTCTCAAAAAAAAAAAAAAAGAAAAAAGAAAAAAGAAATCAACTTGTAGACCTCTAGATTCAGGATGGCAATGTCTCTCTCAATGCCTGATTTCCTTCCTTTTCTTCCCTCCCTCCCTCCCTCCCTCCCTCACTCCCTCCCTCCCCCCTCTCTCCCTTTCTTCCTCCCTCCCTTCCTTCCTCCTTTTCTTCCTTCCTGCCTTCCTCCCCAAAAAAAGTGTAGTTTGGGTGGCGAAAGGCCAATGAGTCCAGTGTGATTATTGGTTGAGCTAAAATTGAAATCATAGGAAGTTGAAGCTGTTCTCTTTTGCTAAGTCATTTTCTGGGTTTGGCCTCAATATAGGATGAGCCAGCTAATCAATCTGGATTTTGTCAGCTGATCCATCAAGTGCAGGGTCTGCAAAGTATCTTGAACATTGCTCTTAGAAGCAGCTTAGGGAGGGTCAAGATCTTCTAGCCTCCAGCTGCATGACTTCTAGTCCATAATTTATAATCCTTTGGCTAATTTGTTTGTCCTAAAAATGCAGTTTAGTACTCAGACAAGAAGAAGGTTTGTTTTGGGAAAAGGTTTTTGTCATATTTGTTGTAAACTATAAACTAATTTTTTCCAAAGATAGTTCATCCTACACTTAGGAAAGAGTAAGAATAGCTTAAGGAATAGAAGCAAGATGGAGTCAGTTAGTTTAGGTCTCTTTCACTGTCTCAGTCATAATTTTGCAAAGGTTGTTTCAATAGCTAAACTTCTCAAGTAAATAATACAGGATTGTTTTGTGTATGTGTATATACATTTTAAAGGTCTTTATACCTTTTACAAATTTATGTTTAATTGGCAATTAAATCAATTTTAATGTTCCTCTATCAACATTTTTTCTCCTTGCCTTATAATGTAAATTTTGCTATTTGATTTTCTCCTGCATTGTTTTCTTTAATATGCAAATTTAAGGATATCTAGCTGAAAACTGCCTAGGGTTACCAATAATTAATGCAGATTACTTATTGAAACAGGTTATCAAGAATTCAAAAGTCTAAGATGGGAGTAAAAGATTTTTAATGAATCTATAAGATGTACCTCTATTGGTATGCCTAATACATCTGTGTATTTCTGTGGTGTGTACACAATATTTCACTACTGAAAACATATAAGAGTGTTATATGTTTCACTACTGAAAACATATAATATAACATATTAATTGGCTTAAGACAATAAAAGTGTTTGAATCAAATACTATATCAGCAAAGTAGAAAAGACTGGTAAAGTGTTTTTTCAGGTTTATATAACAAGTAAAATTTTTAGCAAATAAGCTAACTTTAAAATCATTGGTAAAGTAATATTAAAAATGTATTACAAATTGCCAGCATACAATTTTGTTTTCATTTATTAATGAAGCAATTTTATACTTATCTCTGCCAAATACTATAAGGTGTCAACATTTGGAATATGGGTTGCAAACTGTAAACCCAGCCAAAAACAGAATATTTGTTTGTATAATCTTTAATAAATAAGACATTAATACAGGTTTAATACAAATAAGTATATCTTTAGTAAGATTACTATAATTTCTAATTTTCTGTCATTATGTGATCTAGTCCACAGGCAGTAAGGTTTGTTTTGGGAAGGTGCGAATATCATCTTTTTTTTTTTTTTTCAAAGATAAACTGTCAACTAGGTTTCTCCCAAAGTTAGTTTGGATTTCAACCAAAAATGAAGAAGGACAGCTTGAAGGTTAGAATCAAGATGCAGTCAGATAGGTCAAATGTTTTTCACTCTTTCAGTTATAACTTTCCAATTGTGATATCATAACTTTAAATAATAACTATTGCTGTTTTCATAAATTATCTATATACCTGGCTAAAATAAAATAATTAGGTAAATGTAATAAAATAAACACATAAGTGAATCATAATTTAGTCTAAATATATATTAAATTAAATAATACATGTTTTATTATTTGGATATCTTCCAATAAAATGTATTTGTAAGAAATAATCTATCTTAAACACAATTCTTTTAAAAAATGTGAACAATTTTTGTTTAATTCAAAGCTTAAAGGTTATATAAAACAAGGTAAATGGACCCAGAAAATAAGAGATATGTAAACAAAGTTAGAAATATAATTTTTTTGTAAGAAAGTTTAAAAAAGTTTTATATGAAAAAGAATCTGTTTGGTAAGTTTAGTCTTAAAATAAAATGACTGGTTGTTTAAGAAAGTCAATGTTCATGTAAAATCAGAAAGTTTAAGAAAGTTATAAATGGTTTGTGTGAGTCACAATAAGTAAATTTATTTTTAAAAACTGAAAACTTTTATATGTTAAGCTGTCTATAATTAAAGGAAAATTGTAATTATCTTTCTAGAAATTTGACTTAATGTAAAAAACCCATATACACTAAATAATTGGTTAAAACAATGAAATTTTCTTAAGATTATTTTACTTCTAATACCATTATAAAAGATTTTAATTCTTTTAACCAAAAGTTCAACTTTTATTGCATTTTACCAGTTTTGCATTTTTCTTTTTTTAAAGCATATAAAATGAAGACACTCCTCTTAAACTTATTTTCAGCTCATGTAAGTATTCTTTTCCACTTTAGCTCTGTTTGTTATGGTCTGATGCTAACAATATTTTCTTAAAGGTTTAAAGAAAATGATTTCTTCCAATGTCATATTTTGTACAGTACAAGTCTTTTTTTTTGCCTTTTGGTCACTGGCCTAGCAAATTTTATGGTCTATAAAAACAATTCCTATGCCATTATTATAGAGGTTTGCTTTGCTTTGAAAAAAATTAATTAAGGTTATTATATCCATATATCTTTCTGTATAGGCTTTTAAAGTATTTGTGACATTTAGTTACAGGGCTTTGACTCCTGGGTCTAAAAAGACACCAAGTCCAGCTAACCCTTAAACACTGACAACAATCAAGGAGAATACGCCAATCAAAATAAACTGAATTGTTGAGACATGGGGCAAGAAATTAAAGCTACTCAACTCCTCAAGGCCGAGGAACTGTCTTGGAAGAGGTAAGTATGTGAGATTTTTAGGGACAATTAATGTCAAAGGCACACAATGAAAGACAAGCATATGAGTCCTTGTGTCAGATTAACAAGTTTTTAAGCATTAACCAGGACCCTAATAAACAATATAAAAGTTATAAAGTCTTATGAAAGTTAAAGCTGGTGGCCAAGATTAAAATTTTATAAATTGTTTATAAAATTTTGAAAACAAATTTAATTGACTTCATAATGATTTTAGTAGGATTATTGTTTTGGAATTTAAGTTTCCTCTCTCAAAGAACTAAGGCTTTCACCCTTTTAAAAAAATCCTTGAGTTATCACTTTTGTCAAATGAATTACTTATTTTACAGTGATCTGTGATATCAAGTGTTCTGAACCCCTGATATTTAGAAAACTTTACTAAATCAAATTATACATTTTGACCATTTCTGACCTAACTAATTTTTTGAGATATTAGGTTTTCTAAAGTCCAAGAAGTAACATAATTTGGCTTATATGGTATAAAAATTATACAGGAAGCATCATCAAATATAAAGTGATATTTGTTTTTTTTAGTCTGTATTTGTATAAATATGTTATTGGCATGTGTTCCATAATTATGTGAAACTTCTATAATTCTGATATAACAGTGTACATTATCAGTAATAATTATAAATCTTAGGTCAAATTATTGTGTGTCACAGAGGCAATAAATTTTCTTGTCAATTTGTGTTTTTGACTATGGGATTCCTAAAACGTTTTGTTATCCATGAATAATTGTTGTCTTGTTTTGGTCCTCTTCAGAAAGTGGCTTTATAATCTTCTATAAAACTCTAACAGGAGCTCTTGTATACAAGTTTCTGATAACTTTGAAAACTGTGACATCAGAATAGAAAAAAAAAAACTTTCAGGACTCATGGAGGAATAAAACGTTCATAAATATCAAGCAGAATAGGCATTAACTACATGGACAGAACTAATAAAAGGCTGAAGTAATCTTTTTACTTCATTGCTTAATATGTGCTGATTTTTTGTTGTATTTTTCAGAGTCAAGAAAACCTCTTTGAGCTATTTAAAACTTTAAAAAATTTTGTATAGTCATATGAAGAAAATTTAGAGGATGTTTGTTTCTTTCTGTTTTCTCCAAAAATTGGAAACTATTTTTGAGTATTCTGAACTTACAACAAAACAGCATTTGCATAAATAAAATAAGAATCTGTTTTCATTTATAACATGACACAATTTGAGAAACTGGTTATTTCACCAAGACTTTGCCTGAATGGTGTTCTTTTCTTTTACAAATCAAGCTTGACTTATGAAAACAATATAAACCCTTGGAAAAACTGACCTCATACCTTCCCTACACAGTCCTCGTTCAGGGTTCCTGACCTGTGACAGGTTAAGAATGTCACCTTAAACAAAGTTTTGTGAAAGCCAATTAAAAAGCCTATAAAACAAAAAAATATATATTTTTGCTGAACCGAATACAACTAATCAGACCAAGTATAATAAAGCAAATCAGTCCTACAGTAATTTATTTTCAGAAAAAAATAACTGGAGAGAGAAAATTTATGTTTCAAAAACTATACTTCACCTGTTGTTAGATTCTAGTCTTACCTGATGTTATTCAATTGTAATTATTTTCTAGAGTTTAAACCAAATTCTAATTTTTTTTGGCTACAAGTCTTCAAAACATTGTCTTGAAATTGTTGTCTTCAACATATTGTCAGCCACTTTCAAACCTGCCTACTGAGATATAGACTTCAGAATAATATGTTCTATATTGACTTTCCAGGATTGTTCTTTTGTTTGTTTTTTCCTTCTTACTTACCCTATTTTCTCTTTACAGGACATGAAACTTGAAGACCTGCTAAAAATGAACATTCTTAATGACTTGTGACCTACTCATCTATAAATAAACCATCCTAGCTATGAGAGATGAGACAGCATCTACAATCAGGGAGTCATTTAATCTGAAAATAATTTTTCCAATAGATTTTTTATTATAATACTTAAGTTCTGGGTACATGTACAGAATATACTGATTTGTTACATAAGATTATATGTGTCATGGTGATTTGCTACACCCATCAACCTTTCATTTACATTAGGTATTTTTTCTAATGCTATCCCTCCCTTAGACCTGCAGCTCCCAACAGGACACAGAGTGTGATGTTTTCCTACCTGTGTGCATGTGTTCTCATTGTTCAACTCCCACTTATGAGTAAAAACATGTGATATTTGTTTATTTTATTCTTTTGTTGGTTGCTGAGTATGATGATTTCCAGTTTGATTCATATCCCTAAAAAAAAATGAACTCATCCTTTTTATGGCTGCATAGTATTCCATGGTGACTATGTGCCATATTTTATTTATTTATTTATTTATTTATTTATTATTTTTCTTGCATTTTAGGTTTTGGGGTACATGTGCAGAACATGCAAGATAGTTGCATAGGTACACACATGGCAGTGTGTTTTCCTGCCTTCCTTCCCTTCACCCACACTTGGCATTTCTCCCCAGGCTATTCCTCCCCAGTTTTCCCACCCACTGTCCATCCCCTATTCCCCAATAGACCCCAGTATGTAGTTTTCCCTTTCCTGTGTACATGTGTTCTCATTTTTCCTCACCCGCCTATAAGTGAGAATATGCAGTATTATATTTTCTGTTCTTGTGTCAGTTTGCTGAGAATGATGTTCTCCAGATTCATCCATGTCCTTACAAAGGACACAAACTCATCATTTTTGATTGCTGACTAATATTCCATGGTGTATATGGGCCACATTTTCCCGGTCCAGTCTATTATCAATGGGCATTTTTGTTGGTCCCAGGTCTTTGCTATTGTAAACAGTGCTGCAATGAACATTCGTGTGCATGTGTCCTTATAGTAGAACGATTTATAGTCCTTTGGATATATACCCAGTAATGGGATTGCTGGGTCAAATGAAATTTCTATTTCTAAGGCCTTGAAGAATCACCACACTTTCTTCCACAATGGTTGAACTAATTTACACCCCACCAACAGTGTAAGAGTGTTCCTATTTCTCCACATCCTCTCCAGCATCTGTTGTCTCCAGATTTTTTAATGATCACCATTCTTACTGGCGTGACATGGTATCTCAATGTTGTTTTGATTTGCATCTCTCTAATGACCAGTGATGATGAGCATTTTTTCATATGTTTGTTGGCCTCATGTATGTCTTCTTTTGTAAAGTGTCTGTTCATATCCTTTGCCCATTTTTAAATGGGCTTGTTTGTTTTTTTCTTGTAAATCTCTTTGACTTCTTTGTAAATTCTGGATATCAGCCCTTTGTCAGATGCGTAAACTGCAAAAATTTTTTCTCATTCTATTTGATGTCAATTCACTCTAGTGACTGTTTCTTTTGCCGTGCAGAAGCTGTGGAGTTTGATTAGGTCCCATTTGTCTATTTTGACTTTTGTTGCCAATGCTTTTGGTGTTTTGGTCATGAAGTCCTGGCCTACTCCTATGTCCTGAATGGTTTTGCCTAGATTTTCTTCTAGGATTTTTATGGTGTCAGGTCTTATGTTTAAGTCTTTAATCCATCTGGAGTTAATTTTAGTGTAAGGTGTCAGGAAGGGGTCCAGTTTCTGCTTTATGCACATGGATAGTCAGTTTTTTTAACACCATTTATAAAACAGGAAATCCTTTCCCCATTGCTTGTTTTTTTTTTAAGTTTATCAAAGATTGTATGGTTGTAGATATGTTGTGTTGCCTCCGATGCCTCTGTTCTGTTCCATTGGTCTATATTTCTGTTTTGGTACCAGTACCATGCTGTTTTGATTACTTTAGCCTTGTAGTATAATTTGAAATCTGGTAGTATGATGCCTCCCACTGTGTTCTTTTTGCTTAGAATTGACTTGGCTATGTGGGCTCTCTTTTGGTTCCATATGAAGTTCATGGTGTTTCTTTTCAGTTCTGTGAAGAAAGTCAATGGTAGCTTAATGGGGATAGCCTTGATTCTGTAAATTACTTTGGGCTGTATAGCCATTTTCATGATACTGATTCTTTCTAACCATGAACATAAAATGTTTCTCCATCTGTTTGTGTTTTCTCTTATTCATTGAGCAGTGGTTTGTAGTTTTCCTTGACGAGGTCTGCTATATTCCTTGGAAGTTGTATTTCTAGGTATTTTATTCTTTTTGTAGCAATTGTGAATGGCAGTTTGTGTTTGATTTGGCTTTCTTTAAGTCTGTTATACGAGTATAGAAATGCTTATGATTTTTGCACGTTGATTTTATATCCTGAGACTTTGCTGAAGTTGCTTATTAGTTTTAGGAGTTTTTGGGCTGAGGTCATGGGGTCTTTTAGGTATACTATCATGTTGTCTACAAATAGAGACAATTTGGCTTCCACATTTCCTATTTGAATACCCTTTATTTCTTTTTCTTGCCTGATTGCTCTTGCTAGAACTTCCAGTAGTATACTCAGTAGAAGTGGTGAGAGAGGGCATCCTTGTCTAGTGCCGGTTTACAAAAGCAATGCTTCCAGTTTTTGCCCATTCAGTATGATATTGGCTGTTGGTTTGTCGTAAATAGCTTTTATTACTTTGAGATTCATTTCATCACTACGAAGTTTATTGAGGGTTTTTAGAATAAAGTGCTGTTGAATTTTATCAAATGCCTTCTCTGCATCAATTGAGATAGTCATGTGGTTTTCGTTTTTGGTTATGTTTATTTGGTGAATTACGTTTGTACACTTGCTTATGTTGAACCATCCTTGCATGACTGGGATGAATTTTACTTGATCATGATGGATACGTTTTTTTAATTTGCTGTTGCAATCGGTTTGCCAGTATTTTATTGAAGATTTTTGCATCTATGTTCATCATAGATATTAGTCTGTAGTTTTCTTTTCTTGTTGAGTCTCTGCCGGGTATTGCTATTAGAATGATGTTGGTCTCATAAAATGATTTGGGAAGGATTTTCTCCTTTTGGATTCTTTGGTATAGTTTAAGAAGGAATGGTACCAGCTCCTCTTTGTGTGTCTGGTAGAATTTGGCTGTGACCCCATCTGGACCTTGGCTTTTATTGTGTGGTAGGCTCTTAATTGCTGCCTCGACTTCAGACCTTGTTATTTGTCTATTCATAGTTTTGGCCTTCTCCTGGTTTAGGCTTGGGAGGACACAGGTGTCCAGTAGTTTATCCATTTCTTCAAGGTTTACTAGTTTATGTGCTTAGAGTTGTTTGTAATATTCCCTGGTGATGGCTTGAATTTCTGTGTAATCTGTGGTGATTTCCCCTTTATCGTTTTTTATTGCATCTATTTGGTTTTTTTCTCCTTTCCTTTTTATCAGTCTGGCTAGTGGTCTGTCTATTTGGTTGATCTTTTCGAAAAACCAGCTCTTGGATTTATTGATATTTTGAAGGGTTTTTCTTGTTTCTATCTCCTTCAGTTATGCTCTAATCTTAGTTATTTTTTGTCTTCTTCTAAGTTTTGAGTTTTTTGATCTTGCTCCTCTAGCTCTTTCAATTTTGAAGATAGGGTATCAGTTTTAGAAATCTCCCCTCTTCTCATGTGGGCAATATTTGCTATATATTTTCCTTTGGAGACTGCTTTAAATGTGTCCCAGAGGTTCTGGTATGTTGTGTTTTTATTCTCATTGGTTTCAAAGAACTTCTTTATTTCTGTCTTCATTTCATTGTTTATCCAATTAACATTCAAGAGCCAGTTGTTCAGTTTCCATGAAGCTGTGCAGTTCTGAGTTAGTTTCTGAATTCTGAGTTCTAACTTGATTGTACTATAATCTGATAGACTGTTTGTTATAATTTCAGTTGTTTTGCATTTTCTGAGGAGTGCTTTTCTTCCAATTATGTGGTCAATTATGGAGTAGGTGTGATGTGGTGCTGAGGAGAATGTATATTCTGTGGATTTGGGGTGGAGAGTTCTGTAAATGTCCATTAGATTTGCTTGTTCCAGGTCTGAGTTCAAGCACTGGATATCCTTGTTAATTTTCTGTCTGGTTGATCGGTCTAATATTGACAGTGAAGTGTTAAAGTCTCCCACTATTACTGTGTGAGAGTCTAAGTCTCTGTAAGTCTTTAACAACTTGCCTTATATATCTGAGTGCTCCTGTATTGGGTCCATATATATTTAGAATCTTTAGCTCTTCTTGTTTTATCGATCCTTTTACCATTATATAATGACATTCTTTGTCTCTTTTGATCTTTGTTACTTTAAATTCTGTTTTATCAGAGACGAGAATTGCAACTCCTCCTTCTTTTTGCTCTTCATTTGCTTGGTAAATTTTCCTCCATCCTTTTATTTTGAGCGTTTGTGTATACTTGCATATGAGATGGATTTTCTGGATACAGCACACCAATGGGTTTGTGTTTTTATCCAATTTGCCAGTCTGTGTCTTTTGATTGGTGTGTTTAGCCCATTTACATTTAGGGTTAATATTGTTATGTGTAAATTTGATACTGCCCTTCTGATGCTAGCTGGCTGTCTTGCCCATTAGTTGATGCACATTCTTCATTTTGTTGATGCTCTTTATCATTTGGTATGTTTGTATAATGGCTGGTACTGGTTGTTTTTTTTTCTATGTGTAGTGCCTCTTTCAGGAACTCTTGTAAAGCAGGCCTGGTGGTTACAAAATCTCTGAGTACTTGCTTGTTGGCAAAAGATTTTATTCTTCCTTCACTTATCAAGCTCAGTTTGGCTGGATATAAAATTCTGGGTTGAAAGTTCTTTTCTTTAAAAATATTAAATATTGGCCCCCACTCTCTTCTGGCTTGTAGAGTTTCTGTTGAGAGATCTGCTATGAGTCTGGTAGGCTTTCCTTTGTGGGTGACCCGACCTTTCTCTCTGGCTGCCCTTAGTATTTTCTTCTTCATTTCAACCCTGGTGAATCTGATGATTATGTGCCTTGGGGTTGCTTTTTTTTTGGAATAGCTTTGTGGTGTTCTCTGTATTTCCTTGTCTTGAATATTGGCCTTCCTTGCTAGGTTGGGAAAATTTTTCTGGATAATATCCTGAAGAGTATTTTCCAGCTTGGATTTATTCTCTTCATCACATTCTGGTACACCTATTAAACATAGGTTAGGTCTCTTCACATAGTCCCACATTTCTTAAAGACTTTGTTCATTCCTTTTTGCACTTTTTTTTCTGTAATCTTGGTTTCTCATTTTATTTTATTGAGTTGATCTTCGACTTCTGATATTCTTTCTTCTGTTTGGTCAATTTGGCTGTTGAAACTTGTGCATGCTCCACAAAGTTCTCGTGTTGTGTTTTTCTCTCTTTCAATTCATTTATATTCCTCTCTAAGTTGTCCATTCTTGTTATCATTTCCTGAAATCTTTTTTTAAATCTTTTTTCAAGGTTATTAGTTTTTTTTTTTTTTTTTTTTTGCATTGATTTAAAACATGTTCTTTTAGCTCATGGAAGTTTCTCATTATCCACCTTCTGAAGTCTGATTTTGTAATTTCATCACACTCATTCTTCGTCCAGCTTTGTTCCCTTGCTGGTGAGGAGTTTTGGTCCTTTGTAGAAGGCGTGGTGTTATGGTTTTAATTGTTTTTCTCCTTTTTGTGCTTGTTTCTTTCCATCTTTGTGGATTTATCCACCTGTCGTCTGAGTAATTGCTGACTTTTCAATTAGGTCTCTGAGTGGATGCCCAGATTCTTGATGATGAAGTATTTCTGTTACTTAGATTTTCTTCTTTCAGTCTAGCCACTCTGCTGTAAGACTGCTGAGGTCCACTCCAGGCCTGCTACTCTGGGGTACACCTGTAGGAGCTGTGGAAAAGTAAGAAATACTACCAGTTTCTTTTGCTGCTATCTTTGTCCCAGAATGATGCCCACCAAATGTCAGTCTGTTCTGTTTTTTCTGAGGTGACTCTTTAGATGTTCAGGGGTCAGGGAGCTCCTTGAGTAGACAGTCTGTACTTTATAGAAGGTCAAGTGCTGAGCTGTAATCTCCGTTTTTTTATTCAGGGTTGTTAGGGAGGTGCGTTTAAGTCTGCTTAAATGCAGTTCTGCTTATAAGCAGAACTTATAAATCCCCCTTTTTTTTAGATGCTCTGTCTCAGGGAGTGAGTGCTTTCTTTATGAGTATTAATTGCACTGTCCTGCCCAGTTAGGTGGCAGTCTAGTCACTATTTGCCTGCTGAGGTTCCACCCTTCTACCATGGGGTCTTCCCTGTTGCCATGGGCTCTGCCATGCTGCTGTGGGCTCTGCCCTGCTGCCATGGGCTCTACCCTGCTTTTGTGGGCTCTGCCCTGTTGCCTTGGGCTCTGCCCTACTGTCAACAGCTCCTCCCTGTTGCTGTGGGCTTCTCCCTGTTGCCATGGGCTCTGCCCTGCTGTCATGCACCCTGCCCTTCTGGCGGAGTCTCTCTGTTATGGTGGGTTGCCTCAGCAATGGCAGGCTGCATCAGCAATGGGAGTGTACCTCAGTAGGGTTGGAATGCCTTGGTAATTGTGGACGCTTCTCCCCCACCGAGCTGCACCATCCTGGATTCAGCTTTGCCTGCAGTGAAACTCTCAAACCTGAGCATTTGAAATCGCCATTTTTTTGTCCCTGTGGGGGTGGGACCCGCTGAGCTTGATCACCTGGCTCCCTGTCTCAGAGCCTTATTTTAAAAAAAGTTGAATGGTTGACTCTCTCCCAGATTTTTCAGGCGCCTGCTGATAGGTTACCAGGATCTGTGTAATTTCCCATGCAGCAACCCACTGCACCGGCTCAAGTCTTACTTCCCGGGAATCTCCTGGTCTTGCTCACTGTCCAAGTCCCGTTTAATCAGATGAATATGCAAATAGGCCCTCCTAAATCTCAGACTGCTGGTTTAACAAGGCACTGAGACCATTGCATTTTTTTGTGTGTGTGGAGTGCCACTGCACTGCAGCACTGGCTGAAACGGCCACACCAGCCAAAAGGACTGCACAGGTGTCCCATGTCTCTTTTACACCTGGGAATTTCCCCGTTCTGTGGGCAACAAAGATCCGTCTGGAAATGTGGCTTTTACTCACCCTCTGTGCCTTCACTGAGAGCTGCACTCCTGAGTTGTTTCTATCACGCCTTTCTCTTTTTTCCCCAAGAATCGCCATTTTTTAAATCTAGTCTATTATTGATGAACATTTGAGTTGGTTCCAAGTCATTTTTTTATTGTGAACAGTGCCACATATGTGACCAGGAGTCTTTGTAGTAAAATGATTTATAACCTTTTGAATATGTACCCAGTAACAGGATTGCTGGGTCAAATGGTATGTTTAGTTCTAGATCCTTGAGGAATTGCAACACTTTCTACCACAATGGGTAAACTAATTGACATTCTCACCAAACCTGCAAAAGTGTTCTCATTTTTCCACATTCTTTCCAGCATCTCCTGTTTTCTGACTTGTTAAAGATTGCCATTCTAAGTGGCTTGAGATGATATCTCAGTGTGGTTTTGATTTGCATTTCTCTAATGACTACAGATGAGCTTTTTAAAATATGCTTGTTTGCTGCATAAATGATTTTCTTTGAGAAGTTTCTGATTATATCCTTCACCCACTTTGATTTTTTTTTGTTGTTGTTGTTAATTTGTGCACATTCTCTGTAGATTCTGGATATTAACCCTTTGTCAAATGGATAGATTGCAAAATATTTCTCCCATTCTGTAGCTTGCCTGTTTATTCTGATGATAGTTTCTTTTGTTGTGCAGAACACAGATCTTTAGTTTAATAAGATCCCATTTGTGAATTTTGACTGTGTTGTCTTTGATTTTGATGTTTTCATCATGATATCTTTACCCATTTCTATGCCCTTAATGGTATTGCCTAGGTTTTCCTCCAGGGTTCTTTTTTGTTGTTGTTAATCACTTTAGGTCTTACTTTTATGTCTTTCATGCATTTTGAGTTACTTTTAATGTAAGGTGTAAAGAAGGAATCCAGTTTTAGCTTTCTGTATATGGCTAGCCAGTTTTCCCAACACCATTTATTAAATAGGAAATGCTTTCCCCATTGCTTAATTTTTTTCAGGTTTGTCAAAGATTAGATGGTTTTAGATGTGTAGTCTTATTTCTGAGGCCTCTGTTCTGTTCTGTTGGTCTATATATCTCTTTTGGTACAGTGCCATGCTGTTTTTCTTACTGTAGCCTTGTAATACAGTTTGAAGTTTGGTAGCATAATGCCTTCAACTTTGTTCTTTTTTATTAGAATTGTCTTCGCTATGTGGGCTTTCTTTTGTTTTTATATAAAATATAATTTTGTTCAATTCTATAAAGAAAGTTAATGATAGCTTGATGGGCATTTCATTGAATCTATAAATTACTTTGCACAATATGGCCATGTTCACAATATTGATCTTTCCTATCCATTAGCAATAAATGTTTTTCCATTTGTTTGTGTCCTCTAATTTCCTTGAGCAGTGGTCTGTAGTTCTTCTTAAAAAGGTCTTTCACATCCTTTGTAAGTTGTATTCCTTAGTATTTTATTCTCTTTGTATAAAGCACTTGTGAATGGAAGTTTGCTCATGAATTGGCTGTTTGTTAGTGGTGTTTAGTTATGTTTATAACTTTGCACATTGATTTTGTATCCTGAGACATTGCTGAAGTTGCTTATCAACTTAAGGAGATTTTGGACGGAGATGATGGAGATTTCTAAACCTACATTTATGCCATCTGGAAACAGACAATTTGACCTCCTCTTATTTTAATGGAATACACTTTATTTATTTCTTTTGCCCAATTGCCCTGGCCAGAACTTCCAATATTATGTTAAATAGGAGTGGTGAGAGAAGGCATCCTTGTCTTCGGCTAATAGCCCTTATTTGAGAGAAGGCATCCTTGTCTTCGGCTAATAGCCCTTATTATTTTTAGGTACATTCCACCAATACCTCGTTTCTTGACAGTTTTTAGCATAAAAGGCTGTTGAATTTTGTCAAAGGTCTTTTCTGCATCTGTTGAGATAATCAGGTGATTTTTGCCATTGGTTCCGTTTATCTGATGATTTACATTGACTAATTTGTGTATGTTGATTCAGCCTTTTATTCCAGAGATAAAGCTGACTTGATCATGGTGGATAAGCTTTTTGATGTGCTGCTGGATTCAGTTTGCCAGTATTTTATTGAGAATTTTTGCTCCAATGTTCATCAAGAATATTAGCCTGAAATTTTCTCTCTCTTTTTTTTTTGTTGTGTCTCTGTCAGGTTTTGTTATCAGGATGATACTGGCTTCATAAAATGAGTTAGGGAAGGATGTCTCTTTATTGCCTGAAATAGTTTCAAAAGGAATAATACCAGTTCCTCTTTATACCTCTGGTAGAATTTGGCTATGAATCCATCTGGTCCTGGAATTTTTTTGGTTGGTATGTTGTTAATTGCTGCCTCAATTTCAAAACATGTTATTAGTCTATTCAGAGATTCAATTTCTTCTTTGTTCAGTTTTGAAAGGGTGTATGTGTCCAGGATTTTATTTATTTCTTCTAGATTTTCTACTTTGTTAGCATATAGGTGTTTACTGTACTCTCTGATGGTAGTTTGTATTTTCTGTGGAATTGATGGTGATATCCCATTTATCATTTTTTATTGTGTCTATTTAATTCTTCTCTTTTTTTCTACTTTGTTGATCTTTTCCCGAAACCAGCTCCTGGATTCATTGATTTTTGAATTTTTTTCTCTCTATCCCCTTTAGTTTTACTCTGATTTTAGTCATTTCTTGTTTTCTGCTACCTTTTGATTTTGTTTGTTCTTGCTTCTCTAGTTTTTTCAATTATGATGTTAGTGTGTCAATTTAGATTTTTCCTGATTTCTCTTGTAGGTATTTAGTGTTATAAAATTTCCTCTACACAGTGCTTTAAAAGTGTCCCAGATATTCTGGTATATTGTGTCTTTGTTCTCATTGGTTTCAGAGAACATCTTTATTTCTGCCTTAATTCTTTCAATTTCCATGTAGTTGTGCAGTTTTTAGTGAGTTTCTTAATCCTAAGTTCTAATTTAACTTCACGGACTGTGGTCTGAGAAACTGTTTTAATTTCTATTCTTTTGCATTTGCTGATGAGTGTTTTACTTTCAATTACATTATCATTTTTAGAATAAGTGCAATGTGGTGCTGAGAAGAATTTATATTCTGTTGATTTGGGATGGAGATTTCTGTAGATGTCTGTTAGGTCCACTTGGTTCAGAGCTGAGTTCAAGTCCTGAATATCCTTTTTAAGTTTCTGTCTCATTGATCTATCTAATGTTGTCAGTGGGGTGTTAAAATCTCCCACTATTATTTTGTGGGAGTCTAAGTCTCTTTATAAGTCTCAAAGAACAAGCTTTATGAATCTGTGTGCTCCTGTATTGGGTGAATATATATTTAGGATAGTTATTTCTTTTTGCTTTAATCCTTGTATTATTATGTAAAGTCCTTCTTTGTCTTTTTGGGTATTTGTTGGTTTAAAGTCTATTTTATGAGTGACTAGGGTTTCAACCCCTGTGTTTTTTTCTTTCCATTTGCTTCATAAATATTCCTCTATCCCTTTATGTTGAGCCTATGTGTGTTTTTGTACTGGATGGGTCCCCTGAATACAGCACACTAATGGGTCTTGACTCTATTTAATTTGCCAGTCTGTACTTTTTAATTGACCAGTTACATTTAAGAGTAATATGAGAATGTGTGGATTTGATCCTTTTATTATGATGCTAGCTGGTTATTTTTCTCATTAGTTGGTGCAGCTTCTTCATATCATCAATGGCCTTTACAATTTGATATGTTTTTGCAATGGCTGGTATCAGTTGTTCCTTCTCATGTTTAGTACTTTTTGCAGGAGCTCTTGTAAGACAGTCCTGGTGGTGGCAAAGCCTCTTAGCATTTGCTTGTATGGAAAGGATTTTATTTCTTTGTGTAAAGCTTAGTTTGACTGGGTATAAAACTCTGTGTTGAAAATTATTTTAAGAATGTTGAATATTTTCCCACACCCTGTTCTGGCTGGTAGGGTTTCTGCAAAGATATCTGCTGTTAGTCTTATAAGCTGCCCTTTGTGGGTGACCCAATGTTTCTCTCTTGCTGCCCTTAGCATTTGTTTCTTTATTTTAAACTTGGTGAGCCTGACAATTATGTGTCTTGGGGTTGTTTTTCTCGAAGAGTATCTTTGTGGTGTTCTCTGTGTTTTCTGAATGTAAATATTGGGCTGTCTTGCTAGGTTGGGGAAGTTCTCCTGGATAAGATCCTGAAGAGAGTTTTCAAACTTGGTTCTGTTCTCACCGTCACTATCATGTACACCAATGAAATGTAGATTTGGTCTTTTCACATAGTCCCATACTCCTTGGAGGCTTTGTTTGTTTGTTTTTTTCTTTTCTCCAATCCTTTCTTAAAGGCTTTGCTTCTTTCACTTTTTTCTAATCTTGTTTTCTCACTTTATTTCATTAAGTTGATCTTCAATTTCCAATATCTATTCTTATGCTTGATCAATTTGGCTATTGATACTTGTGTATGCTTCATGAAGTTCTCATGCTGTGTTTTACAGCTCCATCAGGTCATTTATGTACTTCTCTAAACTGGTTATTCTACTTAGCAATTCATCCATCTTTTTTTCAAGGTTCTTAGCATTTTTGTATTGGATTAGAACATCCTCCTTTATGTCGGAAGAGTTTGCTACTACCCACTTCTAAAGCCTACCTCTGTCAGTTTTAAAATTTATTATCCATCTAGTTTTGTTCCTTTTCTAGTAACACGTTGTGATATTTTCGGGGAGAAAAGGCATTTTTGTTTTTGAAATTTTCAGCCTTTTTGCTCTGTTTTCTCCCCATCATTGTGGGCGTCTTTGACGTTGGTGAACTTTGGATGGGCTTTCTGAGTGAACATCCTTTTTTTCATGTTTATATTATTCATTTCTCTTAGTTTTCTTTCTAACAGTCAGGTCCCTCTCTTCCAGGTCTGCTGGAGGTCCACCCTAGATCCCATTTTCTTTGGTATCATGAGCAGAGGCTGTAGAACAGCAAAAATTGCTTGCTGCCTGTTTCTTCCTCTGGAAGATTTGTTCCAGAGGCACACCCACCAGATGCCAGCCAGAGATCGTTATGAGGTGTCTGTCAGCCCCTACTGGGAGGTGTCTCTAAGTCAGGATACACAAAGTTCAGGGGTCCATTTGATGAGGAAGTCTGTCCCTTATCAGAACTTGAACACTGTGCTGAGAGATCTGCTGCTACCTTCAGAGCTTTCAGACAGAAATGTTTAAATCTACTGAAGCTACGTCCACAGTTACCCTAGCCCCAGGTGCTCTTTCCCTGGGAGATAGTATTATTTATAATTTCCTGACTAGGGTTGCTGTCTTTCAGAGATGCCCTGCCCAGAGATGAGGAATCTAGACAGGGATTCTGGCAGTAGAAGCCTTTCTGAGATGCAGTGGGACCCACACAGTTTGAACTTCCTGGAAGCTTTGGTTACACTATGAGTAAAAAAATGCCTACTCAAGCCTCAGCAATGATGAATGCCTCTACCTTCACCAAACTTAATTATACCAGATTGACATCATACTGCTGTGCTGGTAACTAGAATTTCAAGACAGTGGACCTTAGATTGCTGTGCTCTTTGTAGGTGGGATCTGCTGAGTCAGACCACTGGCTCCCTGTCTTCAGCCCTCCTTTCAGGGAAGTGAAGGATTCTGTCTCACAGGCATCCCAGATGTGCCTGGGATGTGGAAAAAAAAACCCTCCTGTCATTAGCTTCATCTCTGCCCAAATGGCTCCTTAGTTTTATGCTTGAAACCCAGGGACCTGGTAGCATAGCCACTGGAGGAAATCTCCTAATATGCTGGTTGTGAAGATTGTGGAAAAATTATAATATCTGAACTGGAATTCACTTTTTTTTCCTGATACAGTTCCTCATGGCTTCTCTGGTTGTACTCCTTGTGCTTCCTGGGGGAGATGATTTTCCCACTTTGTTTTGGCTTGCCCTTTGTGGACTGCACACACTCTTTAACCAGTCCCAAAGAGGTTAACTGGGTCCCTCAGTTGGAAATGCAGAAATCACCCACCTTCTCCATTGATCTTACTGGGAACTGCAAACCAAATCTTTTTCTATTCAGCCATCCTGAAACGTGAGAATTTCCCATAGATTTTTTTAAAACAAAAAAGGGAAAAATGTGAAAGGAAGATAAATCTTGGGGACCAAAATTAATGAGCTAAAAAGTCAAGCTGGAAACTGGCTAGGGCAAACCTACCTTTCATTCTATTCAGAGTCATCCCTGTGCTGAGATAAATTTGTATTTGATTGCCTCATTTGGAAAGACCAATCAGAAAAAATGAATGCAATCATTTCTTTCTTGTCTACTATTACCTGAAAGCCTCCTCTCCACTTCAAGTTTTCCCACCTTCACCTCGAATTATCCCATCATTTAATACTAAACCAATGTAAATCTTACACACATATTTAATTATGTCTTATGTCTCCCCTAAAATATATAAAACTAAGCTGTACCCTTTTCACCTTGGCCACAAGTCATTTGAACGTTCTGGGGCTGTGTCACAGGTATGCATATTCAACCTTGGCAAAGTAAACTTTCTAAATTAACTGAGACATGTCTCATATTTTGGGGGTTTACAAACCCCCAAGTATAACTTCATGGTTACAGTAACCAAAACATCATAGTTCTGACACACACAAAAAATCATTACACAAAACCAATGGAACTGGTTAGAGAAGTTTGTAGGCCACACTCTTACAATCAACTGATATTTGACAAAGTCTTTAATTAGAAGCAATGGGAAATGGATTCCTATTCAATGAATGGTACTATGATAACTGGTTAGCTATATTCAAATAATTGAAATTGCACAACTTTCTCTTAACACATTAAAAAAATCAACTTAAGATGGATTAAAGACCTAAATGTAAAACTTAAAAGTAAAAAACCTGTAGACAAAATCCAAGAATATAGTATTCTGGACATAGGTCATAGCAAAGGTTTTATAATCAAATGTCCCATGTTCTCATTTGTTTATGGGATCTAAAAATCAAAACAATTAAACTTATGCACATAGATGGTGGAAGGATGATAGCCAGAGGCTGGTAAGGGTAGTGAGAGAGTGAGTGGAATGTGGTAATTATTAGTGAATTCAGAAAAATAGAAATAATAAAACCCTGGTGACCATAGTCAATAATATCTTAATAATATATTTCAAAATAACATAAAAAATGTAGTTGGAATGTGTGTAACTTAAAGAATAATTGAGAGGATGGATGCCCCATTCTCTATTATGCACTTTTTTATATTGCATGCCTCCATATCAAAGCATGTCATGTACACCATAAATACTATGTACCCAAAAAATTAAAAATAAAATATAAAAAATAACCATCTTTCTGTGTAGTAAACAGAGTCCCAAATCCAAGGCTAGAGATCCTCACAAAAAAACATAACACTCTTTTGACTTGAAGAGTTTTCTCTTTGCTGTATACATAGGTATTTGTAGAAGTTGACATTCTGAAACATTGACTTCCAACACAGCAAGAGGGATAGCCACACATATAAAATATAAGGACAGAGCAGGACTCACCAGTGCATTCTGTTGAATAAGTGAGCAAGCTGAATTAAAATTATTTTTAAACTAATTGATTTTAGTTACTGAAAGGCCTATAGGACATTATCAGAGTTTCTGTAGAACCTATGATCTAGAATGTGAACTTGAATGTGATTGTAATCATTATGCAGAAATTGCTGTAAAAACACAGGTTGGTGTTGGCCACATAGGACTACAACATTCAGATGGGGAGAATTAGAGTGTTCCTTTGAAAAGTTCCTTTAAAGGTGGCAGTAAACTTAATGCCTTTCAGTGTTCTCCTTTTTGCCGTAGACTCACAGAGAGTGAGAGACACCTGGCACCTCCACATACCTTCCTTATCACTTCCTTATCAGCCAAAGATCAGCATACCACCCAGAATAAATTCTGGCTGTGGGAGAATATGGCATACCCAGATAGATGTTTGGCATTTGGTAATACCTAGGTGAGAGCTTTCTAAGCTCTTATGAAGTATATAATGTGTAAGGTCCATTTCTAAATACTAAAAACATCATGCTGTGAAAGCACGAAATGTCTATAGTTAAGATGATAATGCCATGCAGAAAAAAGTGGCAATGTCCAGTGTCAGTAGTTTATGTTTTCCCATTGTGTCACCAGCCCAATACAAAGTACTGTCAAAATTACACCTGGAGGTGCTAAAAGAAAAATAATCTTAGGAAGTGTACATTTTTAGACTCAAGTTCCAAAGACTGGTAATCAAAAAGTGTGTTTTTGTTTATCTTGGTTGTTACATTTACTACACTGTAGCGGTCTGTGGTATGAGGAGTGAACACTGCAGAATTCTGGTTGCCCTTGTGAGGTTTGCTATCATAAACTTTGTCAAAGAAAGTATGCCTGATTACAGAAATAAATATTGTTGCCTGACAATCAATATAGAATCCTGTGTTACGCTTCTCTTTATGTTTAATAATGGCTTCTGCTAAATTTGTGATGTTCTGTGGGATTGTATCACTTATATCTAATATCTGAAATGTGATGCAAGGCACTTTCATCAAAAAGACTCTAGTTACACCCGAGATGACAAATTCTGTATAAATGTATTCCACATATCTTACTGTTATGTAAGCGAGAGCTATGACAGAATAATCATTTTGGTCTTCAAGGACAAAAGAAGCAGAAAAATTTCTCATGGCACTTTGTTATTAAACTGTTCCTGGGATCTCTTTAGTTCTTGAATTCTCCACAAGAAGAAAACACAATGAAAGTACTTGGTTTCAATTTTCACCGTATCACCTACTCTCATCTCAGAATATTGACTTGTTTTTCATTTCTGAAAATGAAAAACATGGCTCTGGTGGCCATGACAAATGCCATTTGCAAGAAGCAGTCTAACAGCATTGGATAGATATAATATCCATGCACTACTCTTGGATATCTTCATTGAGTGCTTGTTATGCCATCCTTTAGCTCATCACAGAATAAAAAAAAATGGCTTCTGCTTTAACCCCAAAACCTAAAATGCAATAAAAATTTAAAATAAAAAAAGGAAATCAACTATTAAAGTCCAACATGAAAGAAGCATATAGGAAGTTCATCACTGTTTAAAATCAATTAACACTTGCTAACAACTCTAAAAAGCATCTTCTTTCTGTAACTTAAGAATTTAGTAGAGGGCAACCATATTAAAGTTCTTTCAAAGCACCCTGCAGTGCTTATGGAATCACACCTTTCTATCTCAACAGAATAATTTTGAACCATGTATTAAGCCTAACATGACTTGGCAAACTATAAATCTTCATTTGTATTCTCTTCATTGTCATCTTGTAAAATTACATACTACCTGATTTTGCTGGCAAAACTGAGAACATTTACATTTTCATCATGCTTAATTTACAGAAGTTTTTATTTTCTTTTTTCACCCAGTGGCAAAAATTTATGACTCTAAAGCACTTAGATTCTCATCACATTATTTTTGTAGAGAAATATCACAAAGCAATAAGACATTTTATATCAGCTAGCAGGGAGTAATTTATGTATCAGAACAACCATTTATTTTGTTCTAAGTTATCTGCTGCAATGCTTTCCTAAAAACATTATATTTGCTTTTTATGATGTGCTAGTACATGAACCCAGGTAAAGAAAGAATTTTGAGACCTCATTTAACATGGGCTTTTACTACTTTTCTGGGCATTGAGGAGATCATAAAAACACCATCAAAACTATAAGTTAAAGGCATTTACTGAATTTTTAAAATAATGAGACAAAAAAGTTAAAATTTAATTATTTTTGTTAAAACAAATGTTTTATAATTGTTAACATTTTCAAGAGACAGGGCCATGCTGTTGCTTAGGCTGCAGTGATAAGGTGCAGTGGCTGTTGACTGGCACCATCATTTCACAGTACACCCTTGAACTCCTTGGCTTAAGTAATCTTTCTGCCTCAGCCTCTGGAGTAGCTGGGAGTACAGTTGTGCATTACTGCACTTGGCTTTTGTGATTTTCCCCCAGTGAAAAATAGTCAAACCCTAGATAAGTTTCTTAATAAGTCAAGAATAGTTGAACTATTTTTTTCCCTTACCAACTCTGTAGTTGATACTCTTTGTCATTATTGGATTCACTTTGAGATGCCCAGAAATAGACTCTTACTATGAGTGAAATCACATGAAGATGTTACCTGGGCAACCCTTTGTTGTCTTCCTGGAAGAAAGAATTTACACAAAAGACCAATTTGTAAATAAAGAAAAGTTTTATTGGGAAAGTACAAACATGCCCCAAGAGAGGAGGGGGCTGACCCTGCTGGAAACATCCCCATGACATTTGCATTGTTATCTTCTATTACCTCAGGTATTTCTTTGCCCAGTTCTCACCAAAGTTTGGGGGATCCTCCCTTACTGTGCTTAATGCATATGCGTGGGAAACATTAATCAACATGAATCCTACCTAATGGTGGCACTGCATATTACAACCACCATGGGAAGGTATAGCAGTCAATTTTGTTCTCATTGTGTCTGCTTAGCTCTCAGGAATTCCCCTTTGCCTTCTTTCCTTATCATGATCTAGTTAACAACATTTTGACAGTTTGAAGATGGAGTGCTGAGCATCCAAAGAGGTGTTCTGGGGGGTTCTCTCCAACATGGATACCTCCCCCTTGTGCCTGCTCATATCTGACTGTCTATTACTCTTATATTTTCCCTCAAGTGGCTGGGACCCAAAATCTTTTGGGAGGTAGGGCAGACATCATTCTCTATAGCTACTTCCTGCTGAGAAGGGGCATTGATGGTCTTCAGGTTCCTTCCTCCTTGCTTGCTGTCATGGTGAGTAGATTTTGATGATTGTTGTCTCTTAGAAGATTTTACCCGTGCTGTCTAGAGGAGACATATAGGGACTTGGTTGTCCTGGAGGGAGATAAAGAGGTTGATATTTCCATCACAAGACCATTTGAAGTCTGATGGTTTCTAGGTGAGAGAAAATAAACTGAGAAGATTCAGAGAACAAGGCTCTAAAAGGAAAAGAAAGATAGAGGTCAGGGGTACCAGCAGAGAAAAGAGCTATGAGAATGAAGACCAGGTGACACCCCAGCAGAGCCAACTCTTAATATCCCTTTACCCAAGATGAGAGGCTTGTTCTATAAGATCTCTAATGTACTCCTGGACCTGCTCTGATCTGTTAACAGAAAAATACAAGAATTATGTTAGAAATCTGAAAACTAAAGAAAAGACATACTGTAACTAACCTTTGACAAGTAGTTCTCCATTCTGATATTTGAAGGCAATGAGCTTGTCGTAGGAATCCTTAAGTCTTCTCATGGATTATGTATTCTGTTGAGACCTAAACTGTCATTAAACTTTCTATTGAAAGGTGATTCTTGGACTGGCATCATAGTATATGTGGCCAATAAACATCTGGTCTGCTCCTTTACTAGAAATTTGGTAGTAAAATCTGCTAGAATTTCCTTCTGCAAGACTGCAAAAGACAAATGCTTAG
Source organism: Saguinus oedipus (assembly GCA_031835075.1). Taxonomy (NCBI): domain Eukaryota; kingdom Metazoa; phylum Chordata; class Mammalia; order Primates; family Cebidae; genus Saguinus; species Saguinus oedipus. Next base: position 26,060,357 of record CM063171.1, read on the forward strand.
TGTTTATTTTTTTCCCAAATGATGTCTAAGGAATGTGTGTGCTGTTTAAAAAGTTCACCATGAATGAATGAAGTATACCATAAATGATGTGTCCCTTTTCCAAGTCCATCTGCTCTGAGCTCCAGCTGGCTTGGAGCTCCAAACACTGAGCTCCATTTTGCTGTGAGCATAATCTGCTCAGAGATCCATCTTACTCTAAGCATCAAATTTTCTGAGCTCCATCTTCTCCAAGCTCCAGATTGCTCAGAGCTCCAATCACTCTGAGCACCATCTTGCTCTAAGCATGATCTACTCCAAATTCCAATGGCTCAGAGCAATGCTTGGAGTGCCAATAACTCTGAGCTCAATCTTGCTGTGAGCATCATCTTTTCTGAGCTCCATCTTACACCGAGCAACATCTGCTGCAAGCTCCATCTTGCTTGGAGGTCATTCTTGCCTCAAGCTCTATTTACTCCAAGCTCCACGTGCTCCAAGCTCCATTTTGCTCTGAGCTCCAATCACTCCAAGCGCTATCTTTTTCTGAACACCATCTGCATATACATTTATTTTACTCGGAGCTTCATCTAGTCAGAGATCCATTTACTGTAAGCTTCATCTTGCTGGGAATTCTAATCATTCTATGCTCCATTATGCTGGGAGCTCCAGTCACTCCCAGCTCTTTTGTTCTGAGGACAATCTGGTTGGAGCTCATATTACTCTGAGTAACATGTGCTCTGAGGTCCACCTTGCTTGGAGCTGTAATCACTATGGGAGCCATTTTGCTCTGAGAAAAATGCTCCAAAACGTAGCAACATCTCCTCCAAACTCCATCTTGCTTAGAGCTCATTTTTGCTCAGAGCTCTATCTACTCCAAGCTGCATCTTGCTCAGAGCTTCAATTGTTCAGAGTAATGTTCAGAGTGCCAGTCACTCTGAGCTGCCTCTTACTTTAAACACTATCTGCTCTGAGGTCTATCTTACACCAGCAACATCTGCTCCAAGCTCCATCTCGCTTAGAGCTTTTTATTGCTCAGAGGTCTATCTAATTTGAGCTCCATCTAGTTTGAAATACTTCAAGATCCATCTTGCTCTGAGCACCATCTGCTTGAAGGTCTATCTGTTCTGAGCTCATCTTGCTTAGAGCTCCCATCACTCTGAGCTCCATTTTCTCTGAACTTCATCTGCTCAGTTTCAGCTACTTGGAGTTGCATTTGCTTCAAGCTACATTTTTCTCAGAGTTTTAATCACTCCAAACTCCATCTTGCTCTGAGCACTCTCTGCTCAGAGCTCCATCTTCTCATAGGTCCACGTTGTTGATATTTCCAGTCGCTTCCAAATTCATTTTGCTCTAAGAACCATCTGCTCAAAGCTCCATCTTACTAATGTGAGCAGCATGTTCTCTGAGCTACATCTTGCTCTGAGCACCATCTACCCCGAGCTCCACCTTACACCAAGCAACATCTGCTCCAAGTCCATTTTGCTTGGAGCTCCTTTTTGTTCAGAGCTCTGTCTGCTCTGAGCTCCATCTTCCTTGGAGCTATAATCTGAGCTCCATCTAAAACCAAGCAATGTCTATTCCAAGCTCCATTTTGCTTAAATCTCCTTTTTGCTCAGAGATCCATCTTACTCAGAGCTCCATCTGCTCTGAGCTCCATATTGCTCAGAGTTCCATCTGTTCTGAGTTCCGTCTTTCTGAGACTTCCATCTGCTCAGAGCTCCAACTGCTCTGAGCTTTATCTTGCTCAGAGCTCAATCTGCTAAGAGCTCCATCTGATCTGAGCTCCATCTGCTCTGAGATAAATCTGCTCTGAGCCCTATTTTCTCTGAGCTCTATCTTGCTGAGAGCTCCATGTGCTCTGAGCTCCATTTCCTCTGAGCACTATATTTCTCAGAGCTCCATTTTGTTCAGAGTTCCATCAGCTCTGAGCTCCATATTGCACAGAGTTCCATCTGCTCTGAGCTCTATCTTCTCTGAGCTTTATCTTGCTCAGAGCTCAATCTGCTAAGAGCTTCACCTACTCTGAGTTCCATCTGCTCTGAGATCCATCTGCTTTGAGCTCTATTTCCTCTGAGCTCTATCTTGCTCAAAGCTCCATCTGCTTTGAGCTCCATTTGCTCTGATTTGTATCTTGCACAGAGCTCTATCTTGCTCAGAGTTCAATCTGATCTGAGCTCCATCTTGCTCAGACTTCCATCTTGTCTGAGCTCCACCTTGCTTAGAGCTCCATCAGCTCAGAGTTCCATCTTTGCTGAGTTTTATGCTGCTCAGAGATCAATCTACTAAGAGCTCAATTTTCACTGAGCTCCATCAGATCTGAGCTGTATGTATTCTGAGCTCTATTTTGCTCAGTGCTCCATGTGCACTTAGCTCCATTTGCTCTGAGCTCTACATTGCTTAAAGCTCCATCTTGCTCAGAGTTCTATCTGCTCTGAGCTCCATTTACTCTGATCTATATATTGCTCAGAGCTCCTCCTTGCTCAGAGTTTCATTTGCTCTGAGCTCCATCTTACTCAATTCTACATCTGTTCTGAGCGCCATCTTGCTGAGAGGTCCATCTGCTCTGAGCTCTATCTTGCTCAGAGCTCCATCTGCTCTGAGCTCCATCTTACTCAGAGCTCCATTTCCTCTGAGCTCCATCTTGCTTAGACCTCCATCTGCCTTGAGCTCCATCTGCTCTGAGCTTCATCTTGCTCAGAGTTCCATTGGCCTTGAGCTCAACCTTGCTCTGAGCTTATCTGCTCTGAGCTTCATCTTACACAGAGCTCCATCTGCTTTGAGCTCCATCTGCTCTGAGCTCTATCTTAATCATAGCTTCATCTGCTTTGAGCTCCATTTTCTCTGAGCTCTATATTGCCCAGAGTTCCATCATTCTCAGAGCTCCAACTACTCTAAGCTCCATCTTGCTAAGAGCTCCATCTGCTCTGAACTCCATCTTCCTCAGAGCTTTATCTGCTCAGAGCTTCATCTTGGTCTGAGCTCCATCTCTTCAGAGCTCTGTCTTGCTCAGGGGTCCATCTGCTCTGAGTTAGGTCTTGCTCAGAACTCCATCTGCTCAGAGCTTCATCTGCTAGAGCTCCATTTGCTCTGAGCTCTATTTTCTCTGAGCTCTATCTTGCTCAGAGCTCCAGGTGCTATGAGCTCCATTTGCTCTGAGCTCTATCTTGCTCAGAGCTCCATTTGCCTTGAGCTCCATTTGCTCTGATTTGTATCTTGCTTAGAGCTCTATCTTGCTAAGAGCTTAATATCCTCTGAGCTCCATCTTGATCAGACCTCCGTCTGCTCTGAGCTCCACCTTGCTCAGAGCACCATCTTCACTGAGCTTTATCTTGCTCAGAGATCAATCTGCTAAGAGCTCCATCTGCTCTGTGCTCTATTTGTTCTAAGCTCTATCTTGCTCAGTGCTCCATGTGCTCTGAGTTCCATGTGCTCTGAGTTCCATCTTGCTCAGAGCTCTATTTGCCCTGAACTCTATTTTATCTTATCTTCTCTGAGCTCCATCTTGCTCAGAACTCCACCCTGCTCTGAGCTTCACCTGCTCTGAGTTCCGCCTTGATCAGAGTTCCATCTTACTCAGAGCTCCATCTTCTCTGAACTCCATTTTGCTCAGAGCTTCATCTACTCTGAGCTCCATCTTGCTCAGAGCTCCATCTGCCTTGAGCTCCATCTGTTCTGAGCTCCAACTTGCTCAGAAATCCATCTGCGCAGAGGTCCATCTGCTCTGAGCTTTATCTTGCTCAGTGCTCAATCTTGCTCTGAGCTCCATCTGCTCTGAGCTTCATCTTCCTCAGAGCTCCATGTCCTCTGAACTCTGTCTTGCTCAGAGGTCCATCTGCTCTGAGCTCCATTTCTTCTGACCTTAATATTGCTCAGAACTCCACCTTGCTTGGAGTTCCATTTGCTCTGAACTCCATCTTACTCAGAGCTCCATCTCCTTCGAGTGCCATCTTGCTCAGAGCTCCATCTGCTCTGAGCTCCATCTTGCTCAGAGCTCCATCTTCTCTAAGCTTCATCTTGCTTAGAGCTCCATCTGCCTTGAGTTTCATCTGCTCTGAGCTCCATCTTGCTCAGAGCTCCAACTTCTCTGAGCTCCACCTTGCTCTGAGCTCCATCTGCTCTGAACCTCATCTTACCCAGAGCTCCATCTGCTTTGAGCTTCATTTTCTCTGAGCTCTATATTGCTCAAGCTCCATCTTTCTCAGAGCTTTATCTGCTCTGAGCTCCATCTTGCTCAGAGCTCCATATGCTCTAAGCTCCATCTTGCTCAGAGTTCTATTTTCCTTGAGCTCCACCTTGCTCCGAGCTCAATCTGCTCTGAGCTTCATCTTGCCCAGAGCTCTATCTGCTTTGAGCTCCATCTGCTCTGAGCTCCATCATAAACAGAGCTCCATCTGCTTGGAGATTCATTTTTTCTGAGCTCTATATTGCTCAAGCTCCATCTTTCTCAGAGCTTTATCTGCTCTGAGCTCCATCTTGCTCAGAGCTCCATTTGCTCTGAGCTCCATCTTGCTCAGTGCTTCATCTGCTCAGAGCTCCATCTTGCTCAGGGGTCCCTCTGCTTTGAGCTCCATCTTGCTCAGAACTCCATCTGCTCAGAGCTCCATCTGATAGAGCTCCATTTGCTCTGAGCTGTATTTTCTCTGAGCTCTACCTTGCTCAGAACTCTAGGCGGTCTGAGCTCCATTTGTTCTGAGCTCTATCTTGCTCAGAGCTCTATCTGTCTTGAGCTCCATTTGCTCTGAATTGTATCTTGCTTAGAGCTCTACCTTGCCCATAGCTCAATCTCCTCTGAGCTCCATCTTGCTCAGACCATCGTCTGCTCTGAGCTTCACCTTTCTAAGAGCTCCATCTGCTCAGAGCTTCTTCTTCGGTGAACTTTATCTTGCTCAGAGATCAATCTGCTAAGAGCTCTATCTGCCCTGAACTCCACCTTCTCTGAGCTATGTTTGTTCTAAGCTCTATGTTGCTCAGTGCTTCATGTGCTTTAAGCTCCATTTGCTCTGAGGTCTATTGTGCTCAGAGCTCCATCCGTTTTGAGCTCTATTTGCTCTGATCATCTCGGAGCTCCATCTTGCTGAGAGATCCATTCTGCTCTGCACTCCACCTGCTCTGAGTTCTGCCTTGCTCAGAGCTGCATCTTACTCAGAGCTCCATCTGCTCTGAACTCCATCTTGCTCAGAGCTTCATCTATTCTGAGCTTCATCTTGCTCAGAGCTCCATCTGCCCTGAGCTCCGACTGCTCTGAGCTCCCACTTGTTCATAGCTCCATCTGCTCAGAGCTTCTTCTGCTCTGAGATCCATCTTTCTCAGAGTTTCATCTGCCTTGAACTACATCTCTGAGCTCTATCTTGCTCAGAGCTCCATCTTCCCTAAGCTCCATTTGCTCTGAGCTCCATCTTGCTCAAAGTTCCATCTGCTCAGAACTCCACCCTGCTCTGAGCTTCACCTGTTCTGAGTTCCACCTTGATCAGCGCTCCACTTTACTCAGAGCTTCATCTGCTCTGAACTCCGTCTTGCTCAGAGCTTCATCTGCTCTGAGCTCCATCTTACTCAGAGCTCCATGTGCTCTGAGCACCATCTTGCTCAGAGCTCCATCTGCTCTGTGCTTCATCTGCCTTGAGCTCCATGTGCTCTAAGCTCTCTATTGCTCAGAGCTCCATCTGCTTAAAGCTTCACCTGCTCTGAGCTTTATCTTGCTCAGAGCTCCATCTCCTCTGACCTTTATCTTGCTCAGAGCTCCATCTGTTCTGAACTCCATTTCCTCTGAGCTTCGTATTTCTCAGAGTTCAATATGCTCTGAGCTCTATCTTGATCAGAGTTCCATCTGCTCTCAGCTCCATCTTTCTGAGACTTCCATATTCTCAGAGCTCCATCTGCTCAGAGCTCCATATGTTTTGAGCCCCATCTGCTCTCAGATCTATCTGCTCTGAGCTCTATTTCCTCTGAGCTCTATCTTGCCCAGACCTCCAGGTGCTCTGAACTCCATTTGCTCTGAGCTCTATCTTGCTCAGAGATCCATATTCTCTGAGCTCCATTTCCTCTGAGCTCCATTTCCTCTGAGCTCTATATTTCTGAGAGCTTTATCGTGCTCAGAGTTCCATCTGCTCTGAGATCCATCTTGCTCAGACCAATATCTGGTCTGAGCTCCACCATGCTTAGAGCGCCACTGCTCACAGTTCCATCTTTGCTGAGGTTTATCTAGCTCAGAGATCTATCTACTAAGAGCTCTTTCTGCTCTGAGGTCTATCAGATCTGAGATCTATTTGTTCTGAGCTCTATCTTGCTCAGTGCCCCACGTGCTCTGAGCTCCATTTTCTCTGAGCTCTATCTTGCTTAGAGCTCCATCTGCTCTAAGCTCTGTTTGCTCTCATCTTCTCTGAGCTCCATCTTGCTCTGAGTTCCACTTTTCTCAGAGCTCGACCTTACTCAGAACTCCATCTGCTCTGAACTCCATCTTGCTCAGAGCTCCATCTGCTCTGAGCTCCAACTTGCTCAGAGCTCCATCTGTTTTGAGCTCCATCTTGCAGAGAGCTCCATTTGCTCTGATCTCCATCTTGCTCAGAGCTCCTTCTGCTCTGAGCTCCATCTTGCTCAGAGCTCCATCTACTTTGAGCCCCATTTTCTCTGAGCTCTATATTGCTCGGAGCTCCAGCTGCCCTAAGCTCCATTTGCTCTAAGCTCTATCCTGCTCAAAGCTCCATCTGCTCAGAGCTCCACCCTGCTTTGAACTCCACCGCTCTGAGTTCCATCTTGCTCATAGCTCCACCTTACTCAGAGCTCCATTTGCTCTGAGTTTCACCTTGCTCAGAGCTCCATCTGCTCTGAGCTCCATCTTGCTCAGAGCTTCATCTACTCTGAGCTCCATCTTGTTCAGAGCTCCATCTACTCTGGGATCCATCTGGCTCAGAGCTCCACTGCTCTGAGCTTCATCTTGCTCAGAGCTCCATCTGCCTTGAGCTCCATCTGCTCTGATATCTCTGTTGCTCAGACATCTATGTGCTCAAAGTTCCATCTGCTCTGAGTTTTATCTTGCTCAGAGCTCCATTTCCTCTGACCTCTATCTTGCTCAGAGCTCCATATGCTCTGAGCTTCGTTTCCTCTGAGCTCTATATTGCTCAGAGATCCATGTTGTTCAGGGTTCCATCTGCTCTGAGCTCCATTTTTTTTAACCTCTATATTGCTCAGAGGTCCATCTTGCTCAGAGTTCAATCTGCTCCGAGCTCCATCTTACTAAGAGCTCCTTCTGCTCTGAGCTCCATCTTGCTTAGAGCTCCATCTGCTTTGAGCCCCATTTTCTCTGAGCTCCATATTGCTAGGAGCTCCAGCTGCCCTGAGCTCCATTTGCTCTGAGCTCTATCTTGCTCAAAGCTCCATCTGCTCAGAGCTCCACCCTGCTTTGAACTCCACCTGCTCTGAATTCCACCTTGCTCATAGCTCCTCCTTACTCAGAGCTCCATCTGCTCTAAAATCCATCTTGCTCAGAGCTCCATCTGCTCTGAGCTCCATCTTACTCAAAGCTTCATCTGATCTGAGCTCCATCTTACTCAAAGCTCCATCTTACTCAAAGCTTTATCTGCTCTGAGCTCCAGCTTGCTCAGAGCTCCATCTGCTCTGAGCTTTATTTAGCTCAGTGCTCCATCTACTCAGAGCCCATCTTCTCTGAGCTCTATCTTTCTCAGAGCTTCATCTGCTTTGATCTTTATCTTGCACAGAGATCCATCTCCTCTGAGCTCTATCTTGCTCAGAGCTCCATTTGCTCCGAGCTCCATTTCCTCTCAGCTCTATATTTCTGAGAGCTCCATCTTGCTCAGAGTTTCATCTGCTCTGAGCTCCACCTTGATCAGAGTTTTATCTGCTCTGAGCTCTGTCTTTCTGAGACCTCCATATTCTCTGAGCTCCATCTTTCTCAGAGTTCCATCTTTTTTATTTTTAATTTTTTTGTTTTTTAATTTTTTATTTTTGAAAGGAGAGAAGGAAAGAAAAAAAGTAGTGAAAGAGAGGAATAAAGAGAAAGAAAAAGAGGGAGAGAGAACTGGAATGTTGCTTTATTCTAAAAATGGGTATTAATTGCTGGTCAATATTTTGTTTAAACCTCTGAGTCGGTGTGATGTGGTATTGACAAGAATGTATGTTTTGTGTATTTAAAGTGGAGAGCTCTATAAATATTTATTAAGTTTACTTGTCCCGAGTCTAAGTTCAAGTCCTGAATATCCTTATTAATTTTCTGTCTCATTGAGTTTAAGTCTCTTTTAGGTCTTATGTATCGGGTTGTTAGAATCATTAGCTCTTATTGTTGCATTGATTTTTTTTGCCATTCTATCTTTGTTGCTTTAAAATCTATTTTGTCAGATGCGAGAATGGCAACTCCTGCTATTTATTTATTTATTATTTATTTTTGCTCTCCATTTAGTTGGTTAATCCTCCTCCATCCATTTGTTTTGAGTCTTTGTGTATCTTTGCATGTAAAATTTTGTCTGGATGTAGCATACTCTTGGGTTTTGGCTGTATCTTTGGTTTGGGGGATTTAGTCAATTTAAATTTAGGATTACTGCCATTTGATGTTAACTGGCTGTTTTATCCATTCGTTGATGTGAATTCTTTTTTATGTTGATGCTCTTTACTTTTTGGTATATTTTTAGATAGGCTAATACTGGTTGTTTCTTTCTATGTGTAATGCTTCTTTCAGAAGCTCTTGTAAAGCAGGTCTGGTGGTAATAAAATCTCTGAGTACTTGCTTGTTCACAAAGGATTTTATTTTTTCTTCATTTATGAAGCTTAGTTTGGATGGATATAAAATTCTGGGCTGCAAGATCTGTTCTTTAAGGATGTTGAATATTGGCCCCCACTCTCTTCTGGCTTGTAGAGTTTCTGCTGAGAGATATGCTGTAAGTCTGATAGGCTTTCCTTTGTGGATAACCTGACCTTTCTCTCTGGCTGCCCTTAGTATTTTCTCCTTCATTTCAACCCTGGTGAATCTAATGATTATGTGTCTTGGGGTTGCTCTTCTTGAGGAATATCTTTGTGGTGTTCTCTGTATTAACTGGGAATGAATATTGTCCTGCTTTGCTAGGTTGAGAAAATTTTCCTGAATAATATCCTGAAGAGTATTTTCCAGCTTGGATTCATTCTCTCCATCGCATTCAGTACACCTATCAAACGCAAATTAGGTCTTTTCACATAGTCTCATATTTCTTGGAGACTTTGTTCATTTCTTTTTATCCTTTTTTCTCTATTCTTGTCTTCTTGTTTTATTTCCTTAAGCTGATCTTCGACCTCTGATATCCTTTCTTCTGGTTGTTTAATTCGAGTGTTAAAACCTGTGCATACTTCTTGAAGTTCCCGTATTGTATTCTTCAGTTCCATTAATTCACTTATATTCCTCTCTGTATTGTCTATTCTCATTAGGATTTCGTCAAACCTTTTTCCAAAGTTCTTAGTGTCTTTACATTGGGCTACAACATTTTCTTTTAACTCACAGAAGTTTCTTATTATCCACCTTCTAAAGCCTGATTCTATTCGTGGAATGCTCTCGTTCTTCATCAAGACTTTTTCCCTTGTTGATGAGGAACTGTGATCCTCTGTAGAGGGCGAGGCATTCTGATTTTGAGTATTCTCAGCCTTTTTATGCTGGTTTCTTCCCATTGTTGTAAGTTTATCCACCTGTCGTCTTTGTAATTACCAACTTTCAAATTGGGTCTCTGCGTGGATGTCCAACTTGTTAATTCCCAGGGCCGAAATCTGAGCGACCCACTGCACTGGCCAAAACAGCGGCGTTAAGCCTGATGGTGCTTTTCTGCCCGAGAATCTCCTGTCTGGCTTCTTTCTTGAGTCTGTAATAGGCGACTCTGCCTTCCTAGAGCTCCAAACATCGCACTGAAGGGGAACCAGTCCCGTTTACTCTGCACCAAGAGCTGCCACGCTGAGGCTCTGGCAAAACTGCTGTGCTGGACACAAGAGTTGTGCTGGTGACCCACAGGGCTCCTCCACTGTGAATTTTCTGGTCCATGAGGAACAAAAATTTGTATGAAAGTGTGGCATCCTCTCATTCTCTGCGCTTTCACTGGGAGCTACAATCCCGAGATGCTAGCTATCAGCCATCTTGGATCATTCCCCCAGAGCTCCATCTTGTTCAGAGCTTCATCTGCTCAGAGTTTCATCTGCTCTGAGCTCCATCTGCTCTGAGATCCATCTTCTCTGAGCTCTATTTCCTCTGAGTTCTATCTTGCTCAAACCTCCAGGTGCTCTGAGCTCCATTTGCTCTGAGCTCTATCTTGCTCAGAGCTCCATCTGCTCTGAGCTCCATTTCCTCTGAGCTCTATATTTCTCAGAGCTCTATCTTGCTCAGAGTTCCATCAGTTCTGAGCTTCATCTTGCTCAGAGTTTCATCTCTTCTGAGGACCATCTTTCTGCGAGTTCCATGTGCTCTGATCTCGATCTGCTCTGAACTTTATCTTGTTCAGAGCTCAATTTGCTAAGAGCTCCATCTGCTCTGAGCTCTATTTGCTCTGTGCTCTATTTTTCTCAGTGCTCCATGTGCTCTGAGCTCCATTTGCTCTGAGCTCTATATTGCTCAGGGCTCCATCTGCGCTGAGCTCCATTTGCTCTGAGCTGTATCTTGCTCAGGGCTCCACCTTGCTCAGACCTCCATCTGTTCTTAGCTGTATCTTGCACAGTGCTCCATCTGCTCAGAGCCCCATCTGCTCTGAGCTTTATCTTGCTCAGAGCTCCATCTTTCTCAGAGTTTCTTCTGCTTTGACCTCCATCTTAATCAGAGTTCCGTATGCTCTGAGCTCCATGTTTCTGAGACCTCCATATTCTCTGAGCTCCATCTTGCTTAGAGCTCCATCTTGCTCAGAGCTCCATCTGCTCAGAGCTCCATCTGCTCTGAGCTTCATCATGCTCAGAGCTCAATCTGCTAACAGCATCACTTGCTCTGAGCTCCATCTGTTCTGAGATCCATCTGCTCTGAGCTCTATTTCCTCTGAGCTTTATCTTACTCAGACCTTTAGGTGCTCTGAGATCCATTTGCTCTGAGCTCTGTCTTGTTCAAAGCTCCATCTGCTCTGAGCTCCATTTCTTCTGAGATCGATATTTTTTAGAGCTTCATCTTGCTCAGAGTTTCATTTGCTCTGAGCTTCTTTCTGAGAGCTGCAACTGCTCTGAGCTCCATTGGCTCTGAGCTTTACTTTGTTCAGAGCTCAATCTGCTAAAAGCTCAATCTGCTAAGAGCTTCATCTGCTCTGAGATCCATCAGCTCTGAGCCCTATTTCCTCTGAGCTCTATCTTGCTCAGAGCTCCAGGTGCTCTTAGCTCCATTTGCTCTTATCTCTATCTTGCTCAGAGCTCCATCTTTCTTGAGCTCCATTTGCTCTGATTTGTATCTTGCTCAGAAGTCTATCTTGCAAAACAGCTCAATCAGATCTTAGCTCCATCTTTATCACACCTCCATGTGGTCTGAGCTCCACCTTGCTCAGATCTCCAACTGCCCAGAGCTCCATCTTTGCTGAGCTTTATTTTGCTCAGTGATCAATATCCTGAGAGCTCCATCTGATCTGAGCTTTATTTGCTCTGTGCTCTATCTTGTTCAGTGCTCCATGTGCTCTGAACTTCATTTTTGCTGAGCTCTCTCTTGCTTAGAGCTCCATCTGCTCTGAGCTCTCTTTGCTCTTATCTTCTCTGAGTTCCATCTTGCTCAGAGCTCCACCCTGCTCCAAGTTCCACCTGCTCTGAGTTTCATTTTGCTCAGAGCTCCACCTTACTAGAGCTCCATCTTCTCTGAACTCCATCTTGCTCAGAGCTCCATCTGCTCTGATCTCCATTTTGCTTAGAGCTCCATCTGCTCTGAGCTCCACCTGGCTCAGAGCTCTATCTGTTCTGAGCTTCATCTTGCTCAGAGCTCCATCTTCTCTGAGCTGCATCTTGCTCAGATCTCCATCTGCTTTGAGCTCCATGTTGCTCACAGCTCCATCTGTCTTGAGCTTCCTCTGCTCTGAGCTCTATCTTGCTCATAGCTACATCTGATTTGAGCTCTGTTTTCTCTGAGCTCTATATTTCCCAGAGCTCCATCTTCACTGAGCCCCATTTGCTCTGAGCTCCATTTTCCTCAAAGGTCCATTTGCTCTGAGCTCCACCTTGCTCTGAGCTTTACCTGCTCTGAGTTCCAACTTGCTCAGAGCTCCACCTTACTCAGAGCTTTATCTGCTCTGAACTCCATTTTGGTCAGACCTCCATCTGCTCTGAGCTCCATCTTGCTTAGAGCTTCATCTGCTCTGAGCTTCATGTTGCTCAGAGCTCCATCTGTTCTGGTCTCCATTTTCTCAGAGCTCCATCTGCCTTGAGCTGCATCTGCTCTGAGCTTTCTATTCCTCAGAGCTCCATCTGCTCAAACTCCATCTGCTCTGAGCTTTATTTTGCTCAGAGCTCTATCTCCTCTGAACTCTGCTTTCTCAGAGCTTTATCTTCTCTGAACTCTGCTTGCTCAGAGCTCCATCTGCTGTGAGCTCCATTTCCTTTGAACTCTATATTGCTCAGAGCTTCATTTGTTCAGAGTTCCATCTGCTCTGAGCTTTATTTTCTCTGACCTCTATATTGCTCAGAGCTCCAACTTGCTCAGAGTTCAATCTACTCTGAGCTCTGCCTTACTCAGAGCTCCATCTGCCCTGAGATTTTTCTTGCTCAGAGCTCCATCTACTCTAAGCTCTATCTTCCTCAGAGCTCCACCTGCTCTGAGATCCATTTCCTCTGAGCTCTATATTGCTCAGTTCTTTATCTTGCTTAGTGTTTCATTGGCTGTGAGCTCCATAATTCTCAGAGCTCCATCTGCTCTGAGCTCCATCTTGCTCAGAGCTTCATCTGCTCTGGGCTCCATCTTGGTCAGAGCTTTATCTGCTCTGAGCTTTATCTTTCTCAGAGCTCAATCGGCAAAGAGCTCCATCTGCTTGGAGCTCCATCTGCTCTGAGCTTTATTTGCACTGTGCTCTATTTTCCTCAGAGCTCCATGTGCTCTGAGCTCCATTTGCTCTGAGCTCTATCTTGCTTAGAGCTCCACCTGCCCTGAGCTCCAATTGCTCTGAGCTGTATCTTCCTCAGAGCTCCACCTTGCTCAGAGCTCCATCTGCCTTGAGCTCCATCTGTTCTGAGCTCTATTATGCTCAGAGCTCCATCTGCTTTGAGCTCCATTTTCTCTGACCTCTATATTGCTCAGAGCTCCAACTTGCTCAGAGTTCAGCCTACTCTGAGCTCCATCTTACTCAGAGCTCCATCTGCTCTGAGCTTTTCCTTGCTCAGAGCTCCATCTACTCTAAACCCTATCTTCCTCAGAGCTCCATCTGCTCTGAGATCCATTTCCCCTGAGCTCTATATTGCTCAGTTCTTTATCTTGCTTAGTGTTTCATCGGCTTTGAGCTTCGTAATTCTCAGAGCTCCATCTGCTCTGAGCTCCATCTTGCTCAGAGCTTCATCTGCTCTGGGCTCCATCTTGGTCAGAGCTTTATCTGCTCTGAGCTCCATCTGCTCTGAGCTTTATCTTGCTCAGAGCTCAATCGGCAAATAACTCCATCTGCTCGGAGCTCCATCTGCTCTGAGCTTTATTTGCTCTGTGCTCTATTTTCCTCAGAGCTCCATGCACTCTGAGTTCCATTTGCTCTGAGCTCTATATTGCTCAGAGCTCCATCTTCCCTGAGTTCCAATTGCTCTGAGCTGTATCTTCCTCAGAGCTTCACCTTGCTCAGAGCTCCATCTGCCTTGAGCTCCATTTTCTCTGAGCTCTATATGCTCAGAGCTTCATGTGTCCTGAGCTCCATCTGCTCTGACCTCCATTTTGCTCAAAGCTCCATCTGCTCAGAGCTCCATCTGCTAGAGCTCTGTCTGCTCTGAGCTCCATTTCCTCTGAGCTCTATTTTGCTCAGAGCTCCAAGTGTTCTGAGCTCCATTTGCTCTGAGCTTTATCTTGCTCAGAGCGCCATCTGCCTTGAGCTTTATTTGCTCTGATTTGTATCTTGCTCAGAGCTCTATCTTACTCAGAGCTTTATCTTGCTCAGAGCTTAAACTCCTCTGTACTCCATCTTTCTTAGACCTCCATCTTGTCTGAGCTCCACCTTGCTCAGAGCTCCATCTGCTCAGAGCTCTATCTTTGCTGAGCTTTATCTTTCACGGAAATCAATCTGCTAGGAGCTGCATCTGGTATGAGCTCCATCTGCTCTGAGCTCTATTTGTTCTAAGCTCTATCTTGCTCAGTGCTCCATATGCTCTGAGCTCCATTTGCTCTGAGCTCTATCTAGGTCAGAGCTCCATCTGCCCTGAGCTCTATTTGCTCTGATCATCTCTGAAATCCAACTTGCTCAGAGCTTCACCCTGATCTTAGCTTCACCTTGCTCACAGATGTACCTGACTCAGAGCTCCATCAGCTCTGAACTGCATCTTGCTCAGAGTTCTATCTGCTCTTAGCTCCATCTTGCTCAGAGTTCCACCTGCTCTGAGCTTCATTTTGCTCAGAGCTCAATCTTGCTCTGAGCTCCATCTGCTTTAAGCATTATCTTCCTCAGAGCTCCACCTTCTAAGAGCTCCATTTGCTCTGAGCTTTATCTTGCTCAGCGCTCCATCTGCCTTGAGATCCATTTGCTCAGATTTGTATCTTGCTCAGAGCACAATCTGATAAGAGGTCCATCTGCTCTGAGCTCCATCTGCTCTGAGCTCTATTTCTTCTGAGATCTACCTTGCTCGGAGCTCCAGGTGCTCTGAGTTTTATTAGCTCTGAGCTCTACCTTGCTCAGAGCTTCATCTGCTATGAGCTCCATATACTCTGAGCTCTATATTTCTCAGAGCTCCATCTTGCTCAGAGTTTTTCAGCTCTGATATTCATCTTGTTCAGAGTTCCATTTGCCCTGAGCTCCGTCTTGCTCAGAGCTCCATTTGCTCAGAGCTCTATCTGTTCTGAGCTTTATCTTGCTCAGAAATAAATCTGCTAAGAGCTCCATCTGCTCTGAGCTTCAAATGCTCTCAGCTCTATTTTTTCTGAGCTCTATCTTCTCAGAGCTCCAGGTGCTCGGAGCTCCATTTGCTCTGAGCTCTATCTTGCTAAGAGCTCCAGGTGCTCTGATCTTCATTTGCTCTGATTAGTATCTTGCTCAGAGCTCTATCTTGTTCAGAGCTCAATCTGCTCTGAGCTCCATCTTGCTCAGACCTCCAGCTGGTCTGAGCTCCACCTTTCTCAGAGCTTCGTTTTCTCAGAGCTCCATGTTTGCTGAGCTTCATCTTGCTCAGATATCAATCTGCTAAGAGCTTCATCTGCTCTGAACTCTACTTGTTCTAAGCTTTATCTTGCTCAGTGCTCCATGTGCTCTGAGCTCCATTTGCTCTGAACTCTATTTTACTCAGAGCTCCATCTGCCTTGGGCTCTATTTTATTTAATCTTCTCTGAGCGTCATTTTGCTCAGAGCTTCACCCTGCTCTGAGCTCCACCTTCTCTGACTTCCACCTTGCTCAGAGATCCATCTTACTCAGAGCTCCATCTTGCTCAGAACTCCATCTGCTCTTAGCTTCTTCTTGATCAGAGCTCCATCTGCGGTGAGATCCATATATTTCAGAGCTCCATCTTCTCTGGGCTGAACTTGCTCAGAGCTCCATCTGCTCTGAGCTCCATCTTGCTCAGAGCTCAATCGGCCTTGATATTAGTCTTCTTTGAGCTCCATCGTGCTCAGAGCTCCATCTGCTCAGAGCTCCATCTGCTCTGAGCTTTATGTTGCTCAGAACTCAATCTTGCTCTAAGCTCCATCTTCTCTGAACTCCATCTTGCTCAGAGCTCCATCTGCACAGAGTTCCATCTTGCTTAAAACTCCATCTTTCTTGAGCTCCATTTTTTCTGAGTCCCATCTTTTTCTGAGCTTCACCTGCTCTGAGCTTTATTTTGTTCAAAGCTTTATCTGCTGCGAACTTCATTTGCTCTGAGCTTTATCTTGGTCAGAGATCCATCTGCTCTGAGCTTTATCTTACTCAGAGCTGCATCTTCTCTGAGCTCTAACTTGCTCAGAGCTCTACTTGCTCTGAACTCGATTTTCTCTGAGCTCTATATTGCTTAGAGCTCCGTCTTCTTCAGAGTTCCATCTGCTCTGAGCTCCATTTCCTCTGTGCTCTATATTTCTCAGAGCTCCAACTTGCTCAGAGTTTCATCTGCTCTGTGAACCGTCTTACTCAAAGCTCCATCTGTTCAGAGCTCCGTCTTGCTCAAGGGTCCATTTGCTCTGAGCTCCATCTTGCTCAGAGCTCCATTTGCTCTGAGCTCCATCTTGCACAGAGCTCCATCTGCTCAAAGCTTTATCTTGCTCAGACCTGCATCTGCTTTGAGCTCCGTCTGCTTTGAGCTCTATCTTGCTCCGATCTCTGTCTGCTCAAAGCACCATCTGTTCTGAGCTTTATCTTCCTCAAATCTCCATCTGCTACAAGCTCCATTCGCTCTGATCTTCTCTGAGCTTCATCTTGCTGAGACTTCCATCTGTTCTGAGCTCCGCCTTGCTCAGAGCCCCATCTGCTCAAAGCTTCATCTTTGCTGAGCTTTATTTTGCTCAGAGCTCAATCTTCTAAGAGCTCTATGTGCTCTGAACTCCATCTGCTCTGAGCTCTATTTATTCTGAGCTCTATATTGTTCAGAGTTTCATGTGTTCTGAGCTCCATTTGCTCTGACCTTTTTCTTGCTCAGAGCTCTATCTGCCCTTATCTTCATTTGCTCTGATCTTTCCCTAGCTCCATCTTGCTCAGAGCTCCATCCTGCTCTGAGCTTTATCTACTCTACATTCCACCTTGCTCAGAGCTCCATCTTACTCTGAGCTCCATCGGCTCTGATCACCATCTTGCTCAGAGCTCCATCTCCCCTTAGCCCTATGTTGCTCAGAAATTTATATGCTCTGAGCTCTATATTGCTCAGAGCTCCATATTGCTCAGAGTTTCTTATGCTCTGAGCTCCATTTTACTCAGAGCTCCATCTGCTCTGAGCTCTATCTTGCTCAGAGCTCCAGGTGCTTTGAGATCCATTTGCTCTGAGCTCTATCTTGCTCAGAGCTTTATCTGTCTTGAGCCCCATTTGCTCTGATTTGTATCTTGCTCAGAGATCCATCTACTCTGAGCTTCATATGCTCTGAGCTTCATATTGCTCAGGCCTTTGTCTGCTCTGAGCTTTATCTTGTTCAGAGCTCCATCTGCTCAGAGCTCCATCTTAGCTAAGCTTTATCTTACTCAGAGCTCAATCTGCTAAGAGCTCCATTTGCTCTGAGCTCCATCTGTCCTGAGCTTCCACTTGCTTAGAGTTCCATGTGCTCTGAGGTTTATCTTGCTCAGGGCTCCACCTCTTCTGAGCACCATCTTGCTTAGCGCTCCATCTGCATTGAGCTCCATCTGCTCTGAGCTCCATCTTGCTTAGAGCTCCATCCTGCTCAGAACTTCTTCTACTCTGAGCTCCACCTTGCTCAGAACTCCATCTGCTCTGACCTCCATATTTTTCAGAGCTCCATCTGCTCTGAGCTCCATCTTGCTCAGAGCGGTCTCTGCCTTGAACTTCATCTGCTCTGAGCTCCATCTCTCTTAGAGCTTCACTCTGCTCAGATCTCCATCTTCTCTGAGCTCCATCTTACTCAGAGCTCCATATGCTCTGAGCTCCATCTTGCTCAGAGCTTCATTTGCTTTGCACTCCATCTGCTTTGCACTCTTTCTTGCTCAGACCTCCAGCTGCTCAGAGTTCCATCTCCTCTGAGCCTTATCTTGCTCAAAGCTCCATCTGCTCCGAGCTCCATTTGCTCTGATCTTCTCTGAGCTCCATCTTTCTGAGACATCCATCTGTTCTGAGCTCCACCTTTCTCAGAGCTCCATCTGCTCAAAGCTCCATCTTCACTGAGCTTTATCTTACTCAGAGCTCAATCTGCTAAGAGCTTCATCTGCTCTGAGCTCTATTTGTTCTGAGCTCCATTATGTTCAGAGTTCTATCTGTTTTGAGCTCCATCTGCTCTGGGGTCTATCTTGCTCAAAGCTCCATCTGCTCAGAGGTCCCTCTTTCAGAGGTGCATTTGCCCTCAGCTGTAGCTTGCTCAGAGCTCAATCTTGCTCTGAGCTTCATCTACTCTGAGCTCTATCTTGCTCAAGACTCCATCTGCTCAGAGATTTACCTTGCTCCGAGCTCCATCTGCTCTGAGCTCCACCTGTTCTGAGCTTCATCTTGCTCACACCTCCATCTGCTCTGAGCTTTATCTTGCTCAGAGTTCAATCTGCTCAGAGCTCCATCTTTGCTGAGCTTTATCTGACTCAAAGCTAAATATGCTAAGAGATCCATCTGCCCTGAGCTCCATCTGCCCTGAGCTTTCACTTGCCGAGAGCTCCATCTGCTCTGAACTTTATCTTGCTCAGAGTTCAATCTGCTCAGAGCTCCATCTTTGCTGAGCTTTATCTTACTCAAAGCTCAATCTGCTAAGAGCTCCATTTGCTCTGAGCTCCATCTGCTCTGAGCTCTATTTGCTCTGAGCTCTATCTTGCTCTGAGCTCCATTTGCCCTGAGCTTTATTTTGCTCAGAACTTCATCTGCTCTGAGCTCCATTTGCTCTGAACTCTATCTTTCTCATAGCTCCATCTTTTTCAGACCTCCATCTGCTCTGAGCTCCATATTGCTCAGAGCTCAGTAGGCTAAGAGCTCCCTGTATTCTGAGCTGTATCTTTCTCAAAGCTCTATCTGCTCTGAGCTCTATCTGCTCTGAGCTCTATCTTGCTCAGAGTTTTTTCTGCTCTGAGGTCCATTTCCTCTGAGTTCTCTATTTCTCAGAACTCCATCTTACTCAGAGTTTCACCTGCTCTGAACTCCATCTGCTCTAAGCTTTATCTTGCTTAGAGCTCAATCTTGTTCTGAGCTCCATGTGCTCTGAGCTTTATCTTGCTCAGAGCTCAATGTGCCAAGAGCTCCATCTGTTCTGACCGTTATCTTGCTCAGAGCTCCTTTTGCTCTGAGCTCCATCTGCTGTGAGCTCTATCTAGTTCAGAGCTCCATCTGCTCCAAGCCCCATTTCCTCTGAGCTCTATATTTCTCAGAGCTCAATCTTGCTCAGAGTTTCATCTGCTCTAAGCTCCATTTTGCTCAGAACTCCATCTGCTCTGAGATCCTTCTTTCTCAGAGCTCCATCATCTTAGAACTCCATCTGTTTTGAGCTCCATCTCCTCTGAGCTTCATCTTTCTCAGAGGTTCATCTGCTCAGAGCTCCATCTGCTCTGAGCTTTATCTTGCTCAGAGCTCAATCTTGCTCTGACCTTCATGTGCTCTGAGCTTTATTTTGCTCAGTGCTCCATCTGCTCTAAGCTTTATATTGCTCAGAGCTCAACTTGCTAAGAGCTTCATCTGTTCTGACTTTCATCTTGCTCAGAACTCCATTTGCTCTGAGCTCCATCTGCTTTTAGCTCTATCTTGCTCAGAGCTCCAACTGCTCCAAGCCCCATTTTCTCTAAGCTCTATATTTCTCAGAACTCCATCTTGCTCAGAGTTCCATCTGCTCTGAGCTTCATCTTGCTCAGAGTTCCATCAGCTCTGAGCTCCATCTTTCTGAGAGCTCCATCTGCTCTGAGCTTCTTCCTGCTCAGAGCTCTGTTTGATCTCAGCTCCATCTTTCTCAGAGCTCTATCCACTCTGAGCTCCATCTTGCTCAGAGCTCCATCTGCTCAGAGCTCCATGTTGTTTAGAGGTCCATCTGCTCTGAGCTCCATCTTCTCTGAGCTTCATCTGCACTGAGCTCTATCTCCTCTGAGCTCAATTTGCTCTGAGCTCTATCTTGCTCAGAGCTCCATCTGCCTTGAGCTGTATTTGCTCTTATTTGTATTTTGCTCAGGGCTCTATGTTGTTCATAGCTCCACCTGCTCTAAGCTCCATCTTATTCACACCTCCATCTGGCTTGAGCTCCACCTTTCTCAAAACTCCATCTGCTCAGAGCTCTATCTTCGCTGAGCTTATCTTTTACAGAGATCAATCTGCTAAGAGCTCCATCTGCTCTGAGCTCCATCTGCTGTGAGCTCTATTTGTTCTGAGCTCCATCTTTCTCAGAGCTCCACCCTGCTCTGAGCTCCCCCTGCTTTGAGTTCCACCTAGCTCAGAGCTCCATCTGACTTAGAGCCCAATCTGCTCTAAACTCCGTCTTGCTCAGAGCTCCATCTGCTCTGAGCTCCATATTGCTCAGAGCTCCATCTGCTCAGACCTCAATCTGCTCTCCAGTTTATCTTGCTCAGAGCTCCATCTGCTCTTAGCTCCATCTTGCTCAGTGCTCCATCTGCCTTGAGCTTTAACCTTGCTCATAGCTCCATCTGCTCTGAGCTTTGTCTTGCTCAGAGCTCCATCTGCTTTGAGCTCTATCTTGCTCAGAGATCCATCTGCTTTGAGCTCCATTTGCTCTGAGTGCTATATTGCTCACAGCTCCATCTGCCCTGAGCTCCATCTTCGTTGAGCTCCACATTGCTCAGAGTTTCATCTGTTCTGAGCCCCATCTTTCTCTGAGCTTCATCTGCTCTGAGCTTTATCTTGCTCAAAGCTTTATCTGCTGTGAACTCCATTTGCTCTGAGCTTTATCTTGGTCAGAGCTCCATGTTCTCTGAGCTCTCTCTTGCTCAGAGCTCCATCTGCTCTGAGCTTTATTTTTCTCAGAGCTGCATCTTCTCTGAGCTCTATCTTGTTCAGAGCTTCAGTTGCTCTGAATCACATTTCCTCTGAGCTCTATATTGCTCAGAGCTCCATCTTGCTCAGTTTCATCTGCTCTGAGCTCCATTTCCTCTAAGCTCTATATTGCTCAGAGCTAAGCTCCAACTTGCTCAGAATTCTATCTGCTCTGTGATTTTTTTTACTCAGAGCTCCATCTGCTTAGAGCTCCGTCTTGCTCAGGGGTCCATCTCCTCTGAGCTCCATCTGCTCAGAGCTCCATCTTGCTCAGAGCTCCATCTGCTCTGATCTCCATCTTGCTCAGAGCAGCACCTGCCTTGAGCTCTGTCTGCTCTGAGTTCCATCTGGCTCAGAACTTTATCCTGCTCAGAACTCCATCTGCACTGAGCTTTATCTTGATCAGAGCTCCATCTTCTCAGAGCTCCATTTTGCTCAGACCTACATCTCCTTTGAGCTCCATCTGCTCTGAGCTTTATCTTGCTCAAAGATCCATCTGCTGCAAGCTCTATTTGCACTGATCTTCTCTGAGCTCCATCTTGCTGAGACCTCCATCTGTTATGAGCTCCATCTTGCTCAGAGCTCCCTCTGCTCAAAGCTCCATCTTTGCTGAGCTTTATCTTTCTCAGAGCTCAATCTGCTAAGGGCTCCATTTGCTCTGAGTTTTATCTGCTCTGAACTTTATTTGTTCTGAGCTCCAACATGTTCAGAACTCTATCTGTTTTGAGCTTCATCTGCTCTGGGCTCTATCTTGCTTAGAGCTCCATCTGCTCATAGCTCCGTCTTGCTCAGGGGTCCATTTTCTCAGAGCTCCATCTTGCTCAGAGCTCCATCTGCTCTGAGCTCCATCTTGCTCAGGGTTCCATCTTCTCTGAGCATCATGTGCCTTGTGCTCCGTCTGCTCTGAGCTCCATTTCGCTCAGAACTTTATCCTTCTCAGAACTCCAACTGCTCTGAGCTCTACCTTGCTCAGAGCTCCATCTGCTTAGGGCTTCATCTTGCTCAGACCTGCATCTCCTTTGAACTCCACCTGCTCTGAGCTCTATCTTGCTCAGAACACTGTCTGCTCAGAGCTCCATCTGCTCTGAGCTTTATCTTTCTCAAAGCTCCATTTGCTCCGATCTCCATTTCCTCTGATCTTCTCTGAGCTCCATCTTGCTGAGACATCCATCTGTTCTGAGTTCCACCTTCCTCAGAGCTCCATCTGCTCAAAGCTCCATTTTTCTGAGCTTTATCTTACTCAGAGCTTAATCTGCTAAGAGCTCCATTTGCTCTGAGCTTTTTCTGCCCTGAGCTCTATTTGTTCTAAGCTCCATTATGTTCAGAGTTCTACCTGTTTTGAGCTCCATCTGCTCTGGGCTCTATCTTGCTTACAGCTACATCTCCTCAGAGGCGCCTCTTTTCAGATGTGCATTTGCTCTCAGCTTTATCTTGCTCAGAGCTCAATCTTGCTCTGATCTCTGTCTGCTCTGAGCTCTATCTTGCTCATAGCTCCATCTTCTCTTAGCTTTATCTTGCTCAGAGCTCCATCTGCTCAGAGGTTAACCTTGCTCAGATTTCCATCTCCTCATAGCTCCATCTGCTCTGAGCTTTATCTTGCTCAGTGCTCAATGTGCTAAGAGCTCCATCTGTTCTGAGCTCTATCTTGCTCAGAGCTCCATCATCCTTGAGCTCCGTTTGCTCTAATTTGTGTCTTGCTCACAGCTTTAACTTGCTCAGAAATCCATCTGTTCTGAGCTTCATTATGCTCACAGCTCCATCTGCTATGAGCTCCATCTTGCTCAGCCATCCATCTGCTCTGAGCATTATTTTACTCAGAGCTCCATATGCTCTGAGATTTGCCTTTCTTAGAGTTCCATCTGCTCAGATCTTTATCTGCTCTGAGCTTTATCTTGCTTAGAGCTCAATCTGCTAGGAGCTCCACTTGCCTGGAACTTTACCTTTCTCAGATCTCAATCTGCTAAGAGCTTCATTTTCTCTGAGCTCCAACTGCTCTGAGCTCTATTTGCTTTGAGTTATCTCATGCTCAGAGCTATGAGTTCTATCTTGCTCAAAGCTCCGTCTACCCTGAGCTCCATTTGCTCTGATCCATATCTTGCTCAGAGCTCTATTTTGCTCAGAGCTCCATATGCTCTGAATTCTACCTGCTCTGAGCTCTGTCTTGCTCAGAGGTTTATCTGCTCTGAGCTCCATTTCCTCTGAGCTCTATATTTCTCAAATCTCCATCTTGCTCAGAGTTACATCTGCTCTGAACTCAATTTTGCTCAGAGCTCCATCTGTTCTCGGCTCCATCTTGATCAGAGCTCCATCTGCTATGAGCCCCATCTTGCTCAGAACTCCATCTGCTTTGAGCTCCATCTTGCTCAGAAATCCATCGTCTTAGAGATTCATCTGTTTTGAGCTCCATCTCCTCTGAGCTCCGTTTGTTAGAGATAAATCTGCTCAGATCTCCATCTGCTGAGCTTTATATTGCTCAGAGCTCAATGTGCTAAAAGCTCCATCTATTCTGACCTTTATCTTGCTCATGGCTCCATTTTCTCTGAGCTCCATCTTCTTTGAGCTGTATCTTGCTCAGAGCTCCATCTACTCCAAGCCCCATTTCCTCTGAGCTCTATATTTCTCAGATCTGCATCTTGCTCAGAGTTTCATCAGTTCTGAGCTCCGTCTTTCTGAAAGATTCATCTGCTCTGAGCTTTTTCCTGCTAAGAACTTCGTCTGATTTCAGCTTCATCTTGCTCAGGGCTCCATTCGCTCTGAGCTCCACCTTGCTCAGAGCTCCGTCTGATCAGAACTCCATCTTGCTCAGAGGTCCATCTGCTCTGAGCTCCTTCTTCTCTGAGCTTCGATTGCTCTGAGCTTATCTCCTCTGAGCTCTCTCTTGTTCAGAGCTTCATCTGCCCTGACCTCCGTTTGCTCTGAGTTCTATCTTTCTCAGAACTCCATCTGCCTTGAGCTCCATTTGCTCTTATTTGTTTCTTGCTCAGAGCTCTATCTTGCTCATAGCTTCACCTTCTCTGAGCTCCATCTTGCTTAGACCTCTATTTGGTCTGAGCTCCACCTTGCTCTGAGCTCCATCTGCTCAGAGCTCCATCTTCGCTGAGCTTTATCTTTCACAGAGATCAATCTGCTAAGAGCTCCATCTGCCTTGAGCTCCATCTGCTCTGAGCTCTATTTGTTCTGAGCTGTATGTTGCTCAGAGCTCCATTTGCCCTCAGCTCTATTTTCTCTGATCTTCTCTGAGCTTCAACTTGCTCAGAGCTCCATCCTGCTCTGAGATTCCCCTTCTCTGAGATCCACCTTGCTCAGAGCTCCATCTGTCTCAGAGCTCAATCTGCTCTGAACTCCGTCATGCTCAGAGCTCCATCTGCTCTGAGATCCATTGTGCTCAGAGCTCCATCTGCCCTCAGCCCTATTTGTTCTGATCTCTGAGCTCCATCCTGCTCAGAGCTCCACCCTGCTCTGAGCTCCCCCTGCTCTGAGTTTCACCTTGCTCAGAGCTCCATCTTACTCATAGCTCGATCTGCTCTGAGCTTCATTTTGCTAAGAGCTCCAACTGCTCTAAGCTCCATCTTGCTCAGAGCTCCAACTGCTTTGAGTTCCAACTGCTCTGAGCTCCATATTGCTCAGAGATTTATCTGCCCAGAGCTCCATCTTCTCTCAACTTTATCTTGCTCAGAGCCCAATCTTGCTCTGAGCTTCATCTGCTCTGAGCCCCATCTTGTCAGTGCTCCATCTCCTCTGAGCTCTATCTTCCTCAGAGCTTCATCTGCTCTGAGCTCCATGTTGCTCAGAGCTCAATGTGCTAAGTGCTCCATCTGTTCTGAGCTCTATCTTTCTCAGAGCTCCATCCACTCTGAGCTCCATCTTGCTCAAAGCTCCATCTTCTCTGAGCTTTATATTGCTTAGAGCTCTATCTGGTTTGATCTCCATCTGCTCTGAGCTCCATCTTACTCAGAGTTCCATCTGCACTGAGCTCTATGTTGCTGAGTTCCATCTGCCTTGAGCTCAACCTTTCTCAGAGCTCCATATGCTCTAAGATTTGTCTTACTCAGAGCTCCATCTGCTTTGATCTCCATTTGCTTTTAGCTCTATGTTGCTCAGAGCTCCATCTGCCCTGTGCTCCATCTGCTTTGAGCTCCACCTTGCTCAGCTCCATCTGCTCTGAGCTCCATCTTGTTCTGAGCTTCATCTGCTCTGAGCTTTATCTTGCTCAAAGCTTTATCTGCTGTGAACTCCATTTGCTCTGAGCTTTATCTTGGTCAGAGCTCCATGTGCTCTGAGCTCTATCTTGCTCAGAGCTCCATTTGATCTGAGCTTTATCTTCCTCCGAGCTGCATCTGCTCAGAGCACTATTTGGCTCAGAGCTTTATTTACTCTGAAATCCATTTCCTCTGAGCTCTATATTGCTCAGAGCTCCACCTTGCTCAGAGTTCCATTTGCTCTGTGATCCGTCTTACACAGAGCTCCAACTGCTCAGAGCTCCATCTGCTCTGATCTCCATCTTGCTCAGAGCACCACCTGCCTTTAGCTCCATCTGCTCTGAGCACCATCTGGCTCAGAACTTTATTATTCTCAGAATTCCATCTGTTCTGAGCTCTATCTTTCTCAGAGCTCCATCTGCTCAGAGCTCCATCTTGCTCAGACCTGCATCTGCTTTGAACTCTACCTGCTCTGAGCTCTATCTTGCTTCGAGCTCCATCTTCTCAGAGCTCCATCTGCTCTGAGCTTCGTCATGCTGAAAGCTACATCTGCTGTGAGCTCCATTTGCTTGATCTTCTCTGAGCTCCATCTTGCTGAGACATCCATCTGTTCTTAGCTCCACCTTGCTTAGAGCTCCATCTACTCAGAGCTCCATCTTTGCTGAGCTTTATCTTGCTCAGAACTCAATCTGCTAAGAGCTCCATGTGCTCTGAGCTCCATCTTCCCTGAGGTCTATTTGTTCTGACCTCTATCTTTCTCAGACCTTCATGTGTTCTGAGCTCCATTTGCTCTGACCTTTTTCTTGCACAGAGCTCCATCTGCCCTGATCTTCATTTGCTCTAATCTTCTCTGAGCTCCATATTGCTCAGAGCTCCACCCTGGTCTGAGCTTCATCTGCTCTAAGTTCCACCTTGCTCAAAGCTCCATCTTGCTCTGAGCTCAATGGGCTCTGAGAGCCATCTTGGTCAGAGCTCCATCTCCTCTGAGTTCTATGTTGCTCAGAACTTCATGTGCTCTGAGCTAAATTTTCTCTGACCTCTATATTGCTCAGAGCTCCATCTTCCTCAGAGTTTTATCTGCTGTGAACTCCATTTCCTCTGACCTCCATATTGCTCAGAGCTGGATATTGCTCAGAGTTTCATCTGCTCTGAGCTCCATCTTACTCAGAGCTCCATCTGCTCTGAGACCTATCTTGCTCAGAGCTCCATCTGCTCTGAGCTTTATCTTGCTCACAGCTGCATCTTCTCTGAACTCCATCTTGCTCAGAGTTTCATCTGCCCTGAGTTCCATCGTGCTCAGAGCTCCATCTGCCTTGAGCTCCATCTTGCTTAGAGCTCCATCTGTCTTGATCTCCAACTGCTCTGAGCTCCATCTTGCTTAGAGTTCTGGCTGATCTGAGCTCCATCTTGCTCAGAGTTTAATCTGCCTTGAGCTCCACCTTGCTCAGAGCTTCATCTGTTCTGAGCTCATCTTACTCAGAGCTCCAGCTGCTTTGAGCTCCATCTACTTTGAGCTCCATTTACTCTTAACTCTATTTTGCTTAGAGCTCCATCTGCTCTGAGCTCCATCTTTCTAAGGGCTCCATCTGTTCTGAGCTCCATCTTACTTAGAGCTTTATCTGTTTTGAGCTCCATCTTATCTAAGCTCCACCTTTCTCAGAGGTCCATCTGCTCAAAGCTCCATTTGCTCTGAGCTTTGTCTTGCTCAGAGCTCAATCTTGCTCTGACCTCCATGTGCTGTGAGATTTATCTTGCTCAGTACTCCATCTGCTCTAAGCTTTATCTTGCTCAGAGCTCAATGTGCTAAGAGCTCCATCTGTTCTGACCTTTACCTTGCTCAGAGCTCCATTTGCTTTAAGCTCCACCTGCTTTGAGCTCTATATTGCTCAGAGCTCAATGTGCTCTAAGTCCCATTTTCACCGAGCTCTATATTTCAGAGCTCCATCTTGCTCAGAGTTCTATCTGCTCTGAGCTCCATCTTGCTCAGAGTTTCATCAGCTATGAGCTCCGTCTTTCTGAAAGCTACATCTGCTCTGAGCTCCTTCCTGCTCAGAGATCCGTCTGATCTCTGCTCCACCTTGCTCAGAGCTCCATGCTGCTCAGAGCTCCATCTTGCTCAGAGCTCAATCAGCTCTGAGCACTATCTTCTCTGAGCTCCATCTACTCTGAGCTCTATCTCCTCTGAGCTCTCTCTTGCTCAGAGCTCCAGGTGCTCTGAGCTTCATTTACTCTTATTTGTCTCTTGCTCAGAGCTCTATCTTGTGCATAGCTCCACCTGCTCTGAGCTCCATCTTGTTCAGACCTCCATCTGGTCTGAGCTCCACCTTGCTCAGAGCTTCAACTGCTCAGAGCTCCATCTTAGCTGAGCTTTATCTTTCACAGAGATCAATCTGCTAAGACCTCCATCTGTTCTAAGCTCCATTTTCTCTGAGCTGTAATTGTTCTGAGCTTTATCTTGCTCAGAGATCCATGTGCTCTGAGTTTCATTTGCTCTGAGCTCTATCTGGCTCAGAGCTCCATCTTCCCTGAGCTCTATTTGTTCTGATCTTCTCTGAGCTCCACCTTGCTTAAAGTTCCATCTGCCTTAAGCTCCATCTGCTCTGAGCTCCATATTGCTCAGAGCTCCATCTGCTCTCAGCTTTATCTTCCTCAGAGCTCAATCTTGCTCTGAGCTCCATCTGCTCTGAACTCCATCTTGCTCAGTGCTCCTTCTCCTCTGAGCTCTATCTTGCTCAGAGCTCCAACTGCTCTGAGCTTTATGCTGCTAAGAGCTCCATCTGTTCTTAGCTCTATTTGCTCTGAGCACTATTTTGGTCAGAGGTCCATCTTCTCTGAACTCCATTTTCTCTGAGCTCCATATTTCTCAGAACACCATCTTGCTCAGATTTCCATCTGCTCTGAGCTCCATCTTGCTCAGAGTTTCATCTGCTCTGAGCTCTGTCTTTCTGAGAGCTCTGTCTCCTCTAAACTCCATCTTGTTCAGAGCTCCATTGGCTCTGAGCTCTATCTTTCTCAGAGCTCCATCTGCTCTGAAGTCCAACTTGCTCAGAGGTCCATCTGCTCTGAGCTCTATCTTTCTCAGAGTTCCATCTACTCAGAGCTCTATCTGCTCTGAGCTTTATCTTGCTCAGAGCTCAGTCTGGTAAGCGCTTCATCTGCTTTGAATTTCATCTGCTCTGAGCTTCAACTCCTCTGAGCTCTATTTCCTCTGAGCTCTATCTTTCTCAGAGCTCCAGGAGCTCTGAACTCCAGGTGCTCTGAGCTCTATCTTGCTCAGAGCTCCATATGCCTTGAGCTCCAGTTGCTCTGATTGGTATCTTGGTCAGAGCTCTATCTTGTTCAGAGCTCAATCTGCTCTGAGCTCCATCTTGCTCATGCCTCCATCTGCTCTGAGCTTTATCTTGCTCAGATCTCAATCTGCTAGGAGTTCCATGTGCTCTGAGCTTTATTTGTTCTGATCTCTATCTTGCTCAGAGATTCATGTGTTCTGAGCTCCCTTTGCTCTGACTCTCTCTTGTTCAGAGTTTCATCTGCCCTGATCTTCATTTGCTCTGATCTTCTCAAAGCTTCATCGTGCTCAGAGCTCCATCCTGCTCTGAACTTCATCTGCTCTGTTTCACCTTGCTCAGAACTCCATCTTACTCTGAGCTCCATCGACTCTGAGCCCCATCTTGCTCAGATCTCCACCTCCTTTGAGCTCTATGTTGCTCAGAGCTTCATATGCTCTGAACTTCATTTTCTTTGAGCTCTGTATTGCTCTGAGCTCCATCTTGCTCAGAGCTTTATCTGCTCCAAGCCCCATTTCCTCTGAGATCTATATTTCTCAAAGCTCCATCTTGCTCAGAGTTCCATCTTCTCTGAGCTCCATCTTTCTGAAAGCTCCATCTGCTCTGAACTCCTTCCTGCTCAGAGCTCTGTCTGATCTCAGCTCCATCTGCTCTGAGCTCCTCCTTGCTCAGAGTTCTATCTGCTCAGAGCTCAGTCTTGCTCAGAGGTCCATCTGCTCTAAGCTCCATCTTCTCTGAGCTCCAGCTGCTCTGAGCTCTATCTTCTCTGAGCTCTCTCTTGCTCAGAGCTCCAGGTGCTCTGAGCTCCATTTGCTCTGAGCTCTATCTTGCTCAGAGCTCCATCTGCCTTGAGCTCCATTTGCTCTTATTTGTCTCTTGCTCACAGCTCTATCTTGCTCATAGCTCCACCTGCTCTGAGCTCCATCTTGTTCAGACCTCCATCAGATCTGAGCTACACCTTGCTCAGAGCTCCATCTGCTCAGAGCTCCATCTACGCTGAGCTTTATCTTGTTCAGAGCTCAATCTGCTAAGAGCTCCATTTGCTCTGAGCTCTATTTGTTCTGAGCTCCATCATGTTCAGAGTTCTATCTGTTTTGAGCTCCATCTGCTCTGAGCTCAATTTTGCTCTGAGCTCCATCTACTCTGAGCTCTATCTTGCTCAGAGCTCCATCTTCTCTGAGCTTTATCTTGCTCAGGGCTCCATCTACTCAGAGATTTACCTTGATCCAAGCTCCATCTGCTCAGAGCTCCATCTTCTCTGAGCTTTATCTTGCTCAGAGCTCAATGTGATAAGAGCTTCATCTATCCTGAGCTTTATCTTGCTCAGAGTTCCATCTGCCTTGAGCTCAATTTTCTCTGATTTGTATCTTGCTCATAGCTCCAACTTTCTCAGAAGTCCATGTGTTCTGAGCTCCATCATGCTTACAGCTCCATCTGCTCTGAGCTCCATCATGCTCAGCCCTCCATCTGCTCTGAGCGTTATCTTACTCAGAACTACATCTGCCCTGATATTTATATTTCTCAGATATCCACCTGCTCAGAGCTTAATCTGCTCTGAGCTTTATCTTGCCCAGAGCTCAATCTGCTAGGAGCTCTACCTGCTTTGAGCTTTATCTTTCTTAGAGCTCAATCTGCTAAGAGTTTCATCTTCTCTGAGCTCCATCTGCTCTGAGCTCTATTTGTCTGAGCTCTCTCTTGCTCAAAGCTCTATGTGCTCTGAGCTTCATTTGCTCTGAACTCTATCTTGCTCAAAGTTCCATCTGCCCTGAGCTCCATTTTCTCTGAGCCATATGTTGCTTAGAGCTCTGTCTTGCTCAGAGTTCCATCTGCTTTGAGCTCCAACTTGCTCAGAGCTCCATCTGCTCTGAGCTTTTTCTTTCACAGAAATCCAAATGGTCAGAGCTCCATCTGCTCAGATTTCAATCTGCTCTGAGCTCCGTCTTTCTGAGAGCTCTATCTGCTCTCAGCTCCATCTTGCTCAGAGCTCCATCAGCTCTGAACTCCATCTTGCTCAGAGCTCCATCTGCTCTGAGCTTTATCTTGCTCAGAGCTCAGTCTGGTAAGAGCTCCATCTGCTCTGAGCTCTATTTGCTCTGAGCTCTCTCTTGCTCAGAGCTCTATGTGCTCTGAGCTCCATTTGCTCTGAACTCTATCTTGCTCAGGACTCCATCTGCCCTGAGCTCCATTTGCTCTGATCCATTCTTCCTCAGAGCTCTGTCTTGCTCAGAGCTCCATCTGCTCAGAGCTAAATCTGCTCTGTTTACCTTTCTCAGAGCTCTATCTGCTAAGATGTCCATCTGCTCTGAGCTTTACCTTGCTCAGTTCTCAAACTGCTAAGATCTCTGTCTGCTCTGAGGTTTATCTTTCTCAGAGCTTTATCTGCTCAGAGCTCCATCTGCTCTGAGCTTTATTTTGCTCAGACCTCCATCTGCTTAGAGCTCCATCTGCTCTGAGTTTTGTCTTGCTCAGAGATACATCTTCTCTGAGCTCCATCTCATCTGAGCTCTATCTTCTTCAGAACTCTATCTGCTCTTAGCTCCATTTGCTCTGAACTCTATCTTGCTCAGAGCTCCATCTTTCTTAGCGCTCCATCTGCTCTGAACTTTATCTTTCTCAGAGTTCAATCTGTTCTGAGCTCCATCTTGCTCAGTGCTCCAATCACTCTGAAACTTATCTTGCTCTGAGCATCCTCTGCTCAGAATGAACCTATATGGATTCGTTAGTATTTGCTTCAGCTGCATAAGTAAAACAAAAGTAATAGTGGCTTTTTTTCTCTCATAAAATATCTGAGAAAAGAGACATTCCTGGGGTTAGATGGCAGCCTCAAGGTTGTCATGTCTCAGGTTTTTAACTTTTTGCTTTGCCATCCTTAATGTTTGATTTTCATGTTATGGTTTAAAGTGGCTGGCACTCCAGTTATTACAACTGCATTCTGGGAAGAAGGGAAGGAGGAAAAAGGGAAGGCAGGAGAAATAAGTGGTTGAAGGGAGAAAGAAAAAAATAATTTTTGTCTTTCTTTTTTTAAAAAAAGAATTCCTTAAATGATAGCTTATACTAATTTATCTCTATCATTGTCCACAACTTATCTGGCCATACAGGAGACTGGAAAATCTTTTATTACCTTGTAGTTAGCAATGTGCCTTGAATTACATTCAGATACTAAGATAGGGGGCTGGAATAGGGAGCTAGCATTTTTTCTTATACATACTAATATTTCCTTATTATTATTATTATTATTATTACTTTAAATTTTTATTGCATTATAAGTTTTGGGGTACATGTGCAGAACGTGCAAGATAGATGCATAGGTACACACATGGCAGTCTGTTTTGCTGCCTTCCTCCCTTTCACCCACACTTGGCATTCATTCCCAGGCTATCCCTCCACAGCCCCACCGCTGTCCCTCCCCCATTCCCCCCAATAGACTCCAGTGTGTAGTAGACCCCCTCTCTGTTTCCATGTGTTCTCATTTTTCTCACCCACCTATGAGTGAGTATTTGTGGTATTTCTTTTTCTGTTCTTGTGTCAGTTTGCTGAGAATGATGTTCTCCAGATTCATCCATGTCCTTACAAAGGACACAAACTCACCATTTTTGATTGCTGACTAATATTCCATGGTGTATATGGGCCACATTTTCCCACTCCAGTCTATCATCGTTGGGCATTTGAGTTGGTTCCAGGTATTTGCTATTGTAAACAGTGCTGCAATGAACATTCATGTGCATGTGTCCTTATAGTAGAACGATTTATAGTCCTTTGGATATATACCCAATAATGGAATTGCTGGGTCAAATGGAATTTCTATTTCCAGGGTCTTGAGAAATTGAAACACTGTCTTCCACAGTTGTTGAACTAATTTACACTCCCACCAACAGTGTAAGGGTGTTCCTCTTTCTCCACATCCTCTGCAGTATCTGCTGTCTCCAGATTTTTTAATGATCACCATTCTAACTGGCGTGAGATGGTATCTCAATGTGGTTTTAATTTGCATCTCTCTAATGACCAGTGATGATGACTATTTTTTCATATGTTTGTTGGCCTCATGTATATCTTCTTCTGTAAAGTGTCTGTTCATATCCTTTGCCCATTTTTGAATGGGCTCGTTTGTTTTTTTCCTGGAAATCTGTTTGAGTTCTTTGTAAATTCTGGATATCAGCCCTTTGTCAGATGTGTAAACTGCAAAGATTTTTTCCCATTCTGATGGTTGCTGATACATTCTAGTGACTGTTTCTTTTGCCATGCAGAAGCTCAGGAGTTTGATTAGGTCCCATTTGTCTATTTTGGCTTTTGTTGCCAATGCTTTTGGTGTTTTGTTCATGAAGTCCTTGCCTACTCCTATGTCCTGAATGGTTTTGCCGAGATTTTCTTCTAGCGTTTTTATGGTGCCGGGTCTTATGTTGAAGTCTTTAATCCATCTGGAGTTAATTTTAGTGTAAGGTGTCAGGAAGGGGTCCAGTTTCTGCTTTCTGCACATGGCTAGCCAGTTTATCCAACAAAATTTATTAAATAAGGAATCATTTCCCCATTGCTTGTTTTTGTCTGGTTTATCAAAGATTATATGGTTGTAGATATGTTGTGTTGCCTCCGATGCTTCTGTTCTGTTCCATTGGTCTATATCTCTGTTTTGGTACCAGTACCATGCTGTTTTGATTACTATAGCCTTGTAGTATAGTTTGAAGTCTGGTAGTGTGATGCCTCCTGCTGTGTTCTTTTTCCTTAGAATTGACTTGGCTATGCGGGCTCTATTTTGGTTCCATATGAAATTCATGGTGGTTTTTTCCAGTTCTGTGAAGAAATTCAATGGTAGTTTGATGGGGATAGCATTGTTGGTGTAAATTACTTTGGGCAGTATAGCCATTTTCACGATATTGATTCTTCCTAACCACGAACATGGAATGTTTCTCCATCTGTTTGTGTCCTCTCTTATTTCATTGAGCATTAGTTTGTAGTTTTCCTTAAAGAGGCCCCTTATGTTCCTTGTGAGTTGTATTCCTAGGTATTTTATTTTCTTTGTAGCAATTGTGAAGGGCAGTTCGTTCTTGATTTGGTTCTCTTTAAGTCTGTTATTGGTGTATAGGAATGCTTGTGATTTTTGCACATTTATTTTATATCCTGAGACTTTGATGAAGTTTCTTATCAGTTTCAGGAGCTTTTGGGCTGAGGTGATGGGGTCTTATATGTATACTATCATGTCATCTGCAAATAGAGGCAATTTGGCTTCCACCTTTTCTATTTGAATACCATTTATTTCTTTTTCTTGCCTGATTGCTCTGGCTAAAACTTCCAGTACTATGTTGAATAGGAGTGGTGACAGAGGGCATCCTTATCTAGTGCTGGATTTCAAAGGGAATGCTTCCAGTTTTTGCCCATTAAGTATGATATTGGCTGTTGGTTTCTCATAAATAGCTTTTATTACTTTGAGATATGTTCCATCAATACCAAGTTTATTGAGGGTTTTTAGCATAAAAGATTGTTGAATATCATCAAATGCCTTCTGTGTTTCAATTGAGATAATCATGTGGTTTTTGTTTTTTCTTCTGTTTATGTGGTGAATTACGTGCATAGACTTGAGTATGTTGAAACAGCCTTGCATTCTTGGGATGAATCCTACTTGATCATGATGGATAAGTTTTTTTAATGTGCTGTTGCAATTGGTTTGCCAGTATTTTATTCAAGACTTTTGCATCTATGTTCATCATGGATATTGGCCTGATGTTTTCCTTTCTTGTTGAGTCTCTGCCAGGTTTTTGTATCAGGATGATGTTGGTCTCATAAAATGATGTGGGAACGGTTCCCTTTTTTTGAATTATTTGATATAGTTTCAGAAGAAATGGTACCAGCTCCTCTTTGTGTGTCTGGTAGAATTCGGCTGTGAACCCATCTGGACCTGGGTTTTTTTTTGTGTGTGGTAGACTCTTAATTGCTGCCTCAACTTCAGACCGTGTTATTGGTCTATTCGTAGTTTTGGCTTTCTTCTATTTTAGGCTTGGGAGGACACAGGCATCCAGAAATTTATCCATTTCTTCCTGGTTTACTAGTTTATGTGCATACAGTTGTTTGTAGTATTCTCTGATGATGGTTTGAATGTTTGTGGAAACTGTGGTGACTTCCCCATTATCGTTTTTTATTGCATCCATTCGGTTGTTTTCTTTTTCCTTTTTTATCAGTCTGGCTAGAGGTCTGTCTATTTTGTTGATCTTTTCAAAAAATGAGCTCTTGGATTTATTGATTTTTTGAAGGGTTTTTCATGTCTCTATCTCCTTCAGTTCTGCTGTGATCTTAGTTATTTCTTGTCTTCGGCTAGGTTTTGAGCTTTTTTCATCTTGCTCCTCTAGCTCTTTCAATTTTGATCATAGGGTGTCAAGTTTGGATCTCTTCACTCTTCTCATTTGGGCACTTATTGCTATATATTTCCCTCTACAGACTGCTTTAAATGTGTCCCAGAGATTCTGGTATGTTGTGTCTTCATTCTCATTGGTTTCAAAAACTTCATTATTTCTGTCTTCATTTCATTGTGTATCCAATCAACATCCAAAAGCCAGTTGTTCAGTTTCCATGAAGCTGTGTGCTTCTGAGTTATTTTCTGAATTCTGAGTTCCAACTTGATTGCACTATGGTCTGAGAGACTGTTCATTATGATTTCCCTTGTTTTGCATTTTCTGAGGAGTGCTTTACTTCTAATTATGTGGTCAATTTTGGAGTAGGTGTGATGTGGTGCTGAGAAGAATGTATATTCTGTGGATTCGGGGTGCAGAGTTCTGTAAATGTCTATCAGATTTGCTTCTTGCAGGTCTGATTTCAAGTCCTGGATATCCTTGTTAATTTTCTGTCTGGTTGATCTGTCTGATATTGACAGTGGAGTGTTAAAGTCTCCCACTATTACTGTGTGGGAGTCTAAGTCTCTTGTAAGTCATTAAGAACTTGCCTTATATATCTGGGTGCTCCTGCATTGGGTCCATATATATTTAGAATCATTCAGTCTTCTTGTTGTTTCGATCCTTTTACCATTATGTAATGACCTTCTTTGTCCCTTTTGATTTTTGTTGCTTTAAAGTCTATTTTATCAAAGATGAGAATTGCAACTCCTGCTTTTTTTTTGCTCTCCATTGGCTTGGTAAATCTTCCTCCATCCCTTTATTTTGAGTCTTTGTGTATCCTTGCGTGTAAGCTGGGTTTCCTGGATACAGCACACCGATGGGTTTTGGTTTTTCATCCAATTTGCCAGTCTGTGTCTTTTGATTGGTGCATTTAGCCCA
This sequence comes from Saguinus oedipus, assembly GCA_031835075.1. NCBI lineage: Eukaryota > Metazoa > Chordata > Mammalia > Primates > Cebidae > Saguinus > Saguinus oedipus. The sequence continues at coordinate 26,095,737 of CM063171.1, forward strand.
TTTACATTTAGGGTTAATATGGTTATGTGTGAATTTGATACTTTAATTTTGATGCAAGCTGGCTGCTTTGCCCATTTGTTCATGTAGATTATTCATTTTGTTGATGCTCTTTAGCATTTGGTATGCTTTTAGGATGGCTGGTACTGGTTGTTCCTTTCTATTTGTATTGCCTCTTTCAGGAACTCTTATAAAGCAGGCCTAGTGGTGACAAAATTTCTGTGTACTTGCTTGTTTATGAAAGATTTTATTTTTCCTTCACTTATGAAGCTCAGTTTGGCTGGATATGAAATTCTGGGTTGAAAGTTTTTTTCTTTAAGGATGTTGAATATTGACCCCCACTCTCTTCTGGCATGTGGAGTCTCTGCTGAGAGATCTGCTGTGAGTCTGATGGGCTTCCCTTTGTGGGTGACCCAGCCTTTTTCTCTGGCTATCCTTAGTATTTTCTCCTTCATTTCAACCCTGGTGAATCTGAGGATTATGTGCCTTGGGGTTGCTCTTCTTGCGGAGTATCTTTGTGTTGTTCTCTGTATTTCCTGGAGTTGAGTATTGACCTGTCTTGCTAGGTTGGGAAATTTTCCTGTATAATATCCTGAAGAGTATTTTCCAGCTTGGATTCATTCTCTTCATCACATTCTGGTACACCTATGAAACATAGGTTGGGACTCTTCACATAGTCCCACATTTCTTGGAGATTTTGTTCATTCCTTTTTTCAATTATTTCTTTAATCTTGGTTTCTCATTTTATTTCATTGAGTTGATCTTCGACTTCTGATATTCTTTCTTCTGCTTGGTCAATTCGGCTGTTGAAACTTGTGCATGCTTTGTGAAGTTCTCGTGTTGTGTTTTTCAGCTCCTTCAATTCATTTATATTCTTCTGTAAGTTGTCCATTCTTGTTATAAATTCCTTGAATCTTTTTTCAATTTTTTTTTCAAGGTTCTTAGTTTCTTTTCACTGATTTAGAACATGTTTTTTTAGCTCACTGAAGTTTCTCATTATTCATTTTCTGAAGTCTGATTCCATCATTTCATCACACTCATTCTTCATCCAGCTTTGTTCCCTTGCTGGTGAGGAGTTTTGGTCCCTTGTAGGAGGTGAGGTGTTTTGGTTTTGGGTGTTTTCCTCCTTTTTCCGCTGGTTTCTTCCCATCTTTGTTGATTTATCCACCTGTCATCTTAGTAGTTGCTGATTTTTCAATTGGGTTTCTGAGTGGATGCCCAGATTGTTGTTGATGAAGTATTTCTGTTACTTAGTTTTCCTTTTCATGGTCTAGCCCCTCTGCTGTACAAGTGCTGAGGTCCACTCCAGGCCCTGCTTTTCTGGGGTACACCTGTAGCAGCTGCAGAACAGTGAGGGATGCTATCAGTTTCTTCTTCTGCTATCTTTGTTCCAGAATGATGCCTGCCAAATGTCAGTCTGATTAGTCCTTTTTTGGGGTGATGACTCTTTGGATATACAGGGGTCAGGGAGCTGCTTGAGGAGATGGTCTGTGCTTTATAGGAGCTCCAGTGCTGAGCTGTGAGCTCTGTTGTTCATTCAGAGTTGTTGGGAGAATGTGTTTATGTCTGCTATAACAGAACTCATAACCACCCCCTTTTTTTCCCCCTTAGATGCTCTGTCTCAGGGAGTTGGGGCTTTCTGTATGAGTATCTGTTGCACTGTCCTGCCCCACCAGGAGGCAGTCTATTCACTGTTTGCCTGCTGGGGCTCCACCCTGCTAACAGGGGTCCACCCTGCTGTGGCAAGGCTCCGTTCTACTGTGGCATGCTCTCTGTTATGGCAGTTTGCCTTGGCAATGGCAGGCTGCATCAGCCCTGGGCGGTACTTCAGTAGGGGTGGATTGTATCCCTAGTGGTGGATGCCCCTCCCCCACCAGGCTGCACCATCCTAGATGCTGGCAGTAAAACTCTCTGCCCCAAGCACCTCCAATCGCTGCCCTGCCCATCCCATGAGGGTGGGACCCGCCGAGCTCAATCACCCAGCTCCCTGCCTCAGAGTCCATCCTCTCTCTCTCTCTTCCTCTCCCCAAGCTAAACGGTTGACTCTCTCACTGGTGCCCCAGTAGCCTGCTGATAGGGCACTGGGATCTGTGTGTTCTCCCATGCCACTGCCCACTGCACCGGCTCAGATCACATTTCCCAGGAATCTCCTGGTCTGGCTCATTGTCCAAGCCCCTTTCAATCAGATGGACATGCCAATCTGCCCTTCCGAATCTCAGATTGCCGGTTTAACAGGGCACCCAGACCAGTGAGTTCCATGCCGGGTCCCACTGCGCTAAGGCACCAGCTGAACCAGCTGCGTGAGCCGGCTGCACTCACATCCTGTGTCTCTCCCACACCTGGGACTTTCAACGCTCTGTGGGCAAAAAAGTCCATCCGAGAATGCGGCTAGGACTCACCCTCTGCGCCTTCACCAAGAGCTGCAATCCCGAGTTGCCTCTACGATGCCATCTTGGAACCTACCATCTTCCTTATTATTTTTTAAGTGTCAGGGTATGGTTTGCCCAAAAGCTTAGAAGCTAAATTAATAATTGACATTGGACCTTTTTTTTGAAGTATCACTACAATCTTGAATTCAGCAGAAAACAAGTGTGTGAAATGAAGATTCCAGCCCCCCTACCTTCCTAGTATTCCCATGTGCAATATAAATTGATTCCAAGCTACACATTTAAAACATACAAAAAACCATTCTGAAGCCAAAGAACAGCATGTGTAGTTTGGTTTGCTACCACCAAGGGACAAGAGAGCTTGTGCATGGTCGCATATGGTGAACAGCTGGCCCACACACAAGCTGAGCTCACTGAAGTTTGGTGTATTTGTGTATTTTTCCTCATCCTTCCCAACATCCCCAAGGAAAGTTATATAAAGAAAGAAAAACACTGAATTTAAAATATTTCACTACAAAATATTACACTGAATCTAGGACTTTATACTCTTCAAGTATTGCAATTCCTCAAACAGCCAGTAAAGACAGAAAGGTAAATTTGGAAGGGCCTTAGAGATTGTCCATGCTGGGTGCCTCCTTTTCCAGAGAAAGAAACTGCAATGGTGAGAGGTAAAATAGCCTGCTCAAGTTCAATAGAGATACCATCTCTTGACTCCCAGGCTCACAGCATTCTAGCCTCTTTGGGGCAGTGGTTGTGTCTGAGGAACCCCTTGGCATTGGAAAACTCCACAGAACAGCCACCTAAAACTTCAGTGACTGCCAGTGAAGTCTAAAAAAAACCTGTGGAATAAGCATTTTTCCCAGCACCCTTGTGATTAAGGAGAAATACAGGGGTTCTTCAGAGCTGTAGGGCAGCTTTGATGCCCCAGGGTCCATTCCAAGTCACCCAACAAGGATGCTGGACAAAGTCACCAGGGCAGGTGTGGACTGAGCTCTAGAGCAGCTCATGGGTAGTGGAAGCACTAGCAAGATGTTACAGGGAGCATCAGAGGGATCTGGGGGAGGTGTTTCTTCTTTCTTCACATCACCAGCCTCTTGTTTCTCCATGACTTACTTCTACATTTCTCTGGGGGTGGGGATGTATAAGAATACAGAAACCTGGATTTTCCTCCCAAAAATTAAAAACTAGAAGGTCTGGGGAGGGCCCAGAAAATTGTATTTTTACTACATGTTCCTGGAGATGCTGAGGCAGCCATCTTGCTACTATCCGAAGACAAGTGGTCAGAAAGCTATGCACTAGATGACTTCAGAAAGCCCTACCATCATCCCAGTGCTGCTATTGTCTGGGAAGACTACTTGGAAAAAAGCTTGTAATCCATCCTCTCTTGCTGTAATTAACAGACCCTATGATTAGAAGTTCTTCCTCAGCCTCAGGCTCCCCTACCTCCCACTTTCAGTGTCTTTTCTTCCCTGGTAAAGGGAATCCAGTCTCCCTGTGCTAACCCTCTACAAACTGGAAGCCTATTACTAGGTCACCTGTCAGCCTCTCTTTCCCAATTAAGTAATCTCCATTTCTCTCACCACTTATTCATGCTCCTATTTTCCAACCCAACAATCACTTCCCCACTTTTCTCTAAATGCTCTCCAAGTTCTCTCCAGTCCCCTGTGTTGTGTTTGTTCCTAATTCTTCCCTTGAACAGTTTGTGTCTTGTGAGATTAAAAAGAAATTCCTGCTCCAAAAGGATTTGAAGGCTATTTTGACAAGATTAATTTAAGAAACCTCTCTGCAACATCACAGCAATCCGATAAAGAGGGCAGGTTGCATAATAAAGTCTAAGGAAGGTAGTACAATAAATACTCCATTGTCTCCATGGCAACACACCCCAAAAGTTTTCTGAATGCCCACATAGGCAGGAAGGTCTGAATATCCACCTGCTTGTTCACTGGAAAGCCAGGAAGAATGGCTTAGCTTTCCCTCCATTCATGTGGTAGAGGTCAGGGAAGGCTGGGGCTACCCAACAGACCACAGAAGTGGGAGAGAACAGAAACAAATGTGGGAAACAGAGAGCAAAGAGAAGTAGTGTATGAGAAGGATGGGTTATCGCTGACCCCTGCTGACAATGGCATCCATTTAAGCCATAAGCAGAAATTCACTTTTGAGAAGATTTTTAAGGATGTCAAAAAGCCTTCTCAAGGGGATGACATAAAAAATCAGCCAGGCAAAGTGGAAGGAGAAAGAAAGGAAGTGAGACCAAGAGTAGAACACAAAACAAGACAAAGTTCAGTTGCTGCTGTGAACCTATTTTCTCCAAAGTCAAAAAGGAAAGGGAGAAGATGGCAGAGAAAAGAGAAGGCAGTGAAAACCATGAAAATTGAGTGAGAATTTGCCTTCCCAGCCTTGGTGGTCCAGAAAATACAGCACATATATACCATAAAATACTATGCAGCCATGAAAAATGTGTTCATGTCTTTTGCAGGGACATGGATGAAGCTGGAAACAATTATTTTCAGAAAACTAACATGGGAGCAGAAAACCAAACACTGAATGTTCTCATTTGTAAGTGGGAGTTACACAATGAGAAAAGATGGCCACAGGGAGGAAAACATCTCACATCAAGGCCTGTCAGGGGTAGGGGGTAAGGGGAGAAATAGCATTAGAATAAATACCTAAAGCATGCAGGGCTTAAAACCTAGATGACAGATTGACACCTGCAGCAAACCACCATGGCACATGTATACCTGTGTAAAAAACCTGCATGTTCTGCACATGTACCCAAGAACTTAAAGTAAACTTTAAGAAATATTTTAAAAAAGATCAGCCTGGGCAACGTGGCAAAACACTGTCTCTATGATACATACAAAATAATAATAATAATAATAATAATAATAATAATAATAATAATAAACTGGTAGTGGTATCACACACCTGTACTTCTACCTACATGGGAGGCTAAATTGGGAGGATCATGTAAACCCAGGTAGGTCAAGGCTGCAGTGAGCCATGATCATGCCACTGCATCCCAGCCTGGAGAAAAGAGTAAGACACTGTCTTGAGGAAAAAAAAGATGGAAGAGGAAGGTAGGAGAGTCAGAAGAGAGATTTGAAGATGCTACACTGTTGCCTTTTAAGATGGAAGAGGGGCTATGAGCAGGCAGCCTCTATAGAAGTTGGACACAGCAAGGAAACAGATTCTCCCCCAGCATCTCCAATGGAATGTAGCCCTGACAATATCCTGATTTTATCCTAGTAAGATGAATTTCCAACTCAGACCTCCAGAACTTAAAGATAATAAACTATTATTATATTAAGTGGCTAAGTGAGTGATGATCAGCTACAGCAACCATAGAAAACTAATATAAAAACTAAGAGGCACAGTCATTTCCCATTACCCACAGTGTAGCTTTCTGCAGTTTCAGTTCCCTGAGTACATCCCAAAAATATCAGATGAAAAATTCCAGAAATAAAACATTCAGCTTTCATTTACATGCCATTCCAAGGAGCATGATGAAATCTTTCACCATCTCAACTGTCCCGCCTGGGGCCATGAATCTCCCAATGTGTAGCCTATCCTCACTATCTACACTACCAATTCTGTCAGGCACTCAGTAGTTGGCTCAGCTATTAGACTATTGCAGTACATGCATGGGGAAGCAGCAGTGGCAACCCTGGACATTGGCCCCAGTAGCATGGAAACCAGGACCAGATACTGCCCCAGTGAGCCCACAACTGTGGGAGGCCAGGAGGTGCTCAATCACAACTCTGCATCTGCTCAGTGCCCAGTGCCCGCAAACCTGTGCTTTGGGTCAGGGCCAAGGAAAAGTGGACCCTAGGGTGGAATGCCAGTACACTCCATGATCCTCATGTCCTCGGGGAGCAGCCCTGCCAGAATCTTCAGTGGGCTTAGCCACAGCTGCCACCTGAAAATGATGCAAATTAGTATCAGTGGCAACCCTTGGCCCTGTCCTCCCCCACCAGCAGTGGAAAACCCAGGGCCAGATGTTACCATGGTGCCTAATTTAGGTGGTTGGTGGCACTGCTGCAAGGGGGCAGAAACTGGCCTTCAGCCTCATCTTGGGGGCTTCAGTGGGCCCAGAGCCCACGACCATATGCTCTGCACTTGGGCAAAGGAAGCACGGATCTTAGGGTGGGGGGAGGTGCCTTGGGTGACTCCCAGGCTGTCTGAGACCAGCCCTGCAGCCTCCCATGCATTCTGCTGCACCTGCCACTTAATAGATGGCATGCAGAAGCAGCGGTGTCAACCCATGCTCCTGCCTGCCTCCACCAGCAACGTAAACCCAAGGACCAGATCCTGCTGTGGCACCTAAATCAGGCCTCAACTCAGGAGGAGGACTGAAAATGGCATTCAGCCCCATCCCAGTGGCTTCAGGGTACACAGTGCCCACAACCAGCACCCTGGGCCAGAGCCAAAAAGGAAGAGGAGGGTGGGAACCAGTGCTCAGCCCCACCCCCAAGGCTGCACAGTGCCCAGCACCCAGACTCCTCACTCTGGGCAAGGGCAAGGAAGATGGACCCTAGCCGGTGCACTGGGAATTCTCAGGCCATCTAGGGCCAGCCTCTGCCTTGGGCTCAGCTGCAGCTGCCATCTGCACACTGCCATGCAGCAGCCACAGTGACAACCACTGATGCTGCCCGCCTACTCCACCACAGTCAGGATCCCAGGGCAAGAAGCCTCCACAGCTCCTCATGCATGCAGTTGGCCCTGCTGCTGCAGGAAAGCAGAAACTGGCCAGTTGGCCTGGAGGAACCAGCAGCTGCAGAGCACCCAGTGACTGCCAACTGTTGCTCTGTGCATTTGCCAAGAAAGAGGGGCCCTAGGCTTGGAGAGCAGTCCACTGGACGGCCCTCGGGTCTTCTGGGAATAGCCCTGCCAGCCAACACCATGGGCTCAGCCGCCCCTTGCAGATGGTGCATGTCAGCAGCGGTGGCAATCCTGGACATGCACATGGTGGCCAGCAGCACAGAACCAGGGGCCAGATGCCACCATGGCCCTAATGGAGCAGTGAATCCCCAGCTGCAGGAGGGTGGGAAGTGGTTTTCAGCCCCATTCCAGTGGCCACACAGTATGGAGACCTGCAGCCCAGCCCTCAGGAAGCTGCCAAAGAGGAGAGGATCCTAGGGTGGAAAGGGAGTATTCTATGATCCTCAGGCCTCACTCAGGTCTGGGACCTGCACTGCCACCCTCTGCCATGGGCTCAACTGCAGCTGCCACCTGCACATGGCATGGCAGAAGCGGTGGCAACCCCATCTCTGCCTGCTGTAATCAGTAGTAGGGGCCCAAGGGCCCAAGGCTGCCTCAGAGGCTGCCACCTGGACACCTCTGTACCCCGTCCCTGCCCTGGTGGCAGCCAGCCACACTCCTACCTCTCCAGCACTCTGTAGTCTCCATCACTGCCACACACTGCAGTGAGGCGAGCTGTGGTGTCACAGGCTCCAGCCTCCAGCATGCATCAGATGGCTCTTCCTTCTCCTGGCAGGGAGCAACTGGGCGGCCAAAGCTAGAAAAGCCCAGAACGGGACACAGAGACTGGTAGCATTAGACCCCCACCTTGTCATGCTGGCCACTTGGTGCCATGTGCCAGTTTCAGTGAAGGCACTCACACCCACCCCCAAAAGTCCATGGCATCTCTTTTGGCCCAAACTGGCTAGGGAGTGGAGACTGTAGACACCATGGTGCCTGGACTTCCTACTGCACAGGAATCACTAAGAACCACTCAGGCTGCACTTAAGAAGCAGTTGCAGCAGAAACTCAGCCCCAGCCAGCCCTCCCCACTAATGTGCTGGTTCCCATTCCTGAGACCTCCACCCACAGGGCCCTGTCACTCCATGGTGTCTGCCACTGCAAGCCTGGGCATCCTTGGCACTCTCTGCAACACATAATGTGAGGGCTCGAGCCTGTGAACCATGATGGGTCTAGGTGCCCTACTGTGATCAAAATATTTACATAAACATGTACCTGCCATGAAGGAGGAGGTGGCCCTTTAGAGTTTAGAGTCCAGGGAGAAAAGGATCACTCCTCTCTGAGAGAACACCACCATCACTGAAACCTCCATCGCCTGCCACCAGCAGTACCACTTCTGACAGAACCCCTAACCTGCTGCCACCAGCAGTGTAGCCCCAGGATAGTGCCAACACCCCATCCCCCACCACTAGCAGCATAGCACATGATGGCAGTCCCTAACCTGTCCCTTCCTTAGACACTGCAGCACTTGATGGCACCCGCAATTCAACCCCCAGCCATGGGTAGCACAGCCTGGGATAATGCCCCAACTGGCTCACTGTGGTGGGCAATGAAGCCACAGATGGTATCCCCAACCAGACCCCCACCACAGGCAGTGATGCCCCCATATGGTACCCAAACCACCCCCCACTGCAGGCACTGCAATCCTGAATAGTGAGTGCCCTAACCCACTCCCCATCAGGAACAGTGTGGCCCTGGATAGCACCCCCAACCAACTCCCTGCTTTGGGTAGTGCAGCCATGGAGAACACTCCAAACTCCCTCTCCACCTTGGGAAGTACCACCCAAGTACCATGGATTCCTCAGGTAGCTCCTGATAGTGCACCCAACCTGCCCCTGCCATAATCAAGGCAGCCCGGAATAGCATGCTCACCCGCTCTGCCAGACAGTGCAGATCCCTGAGAGCACACAACCAACCTGCCACCTCCCCCTAACTCAGGCTGTGTATCTGGCCCCAAGAGTGCCCCCACCAACACTCTACCCCCCTCCACAGGCAGTCCAACCCTGGGTAGCTCTGCCAGCAATCTCCCCAACCTCTGTCTCTGTGTAGTCCTCATGGCACCCCCCCTCACCACCAGCAGTGTAACACCCTATAGTAACCATAACCCATCCTCCACCACCAGCACTGCAGCCCCAGATAGTGCCCCAACCCACTCCCCATGTGGGCAATGCAGCCTTGGATAATGCCTCCAACCAGTTCCCAGACACAGGGAATGATGTCCTCTATCTGATGAACACTGCAGCCCATAAATCAAGTTCTGACGGGGAGTTCCACAGCAAGCCTACCCTACCCAAAACATGGCAACTCCCACTCATACCCCAAGCAGCGATCTGAGAGGTAAACTCTGCTGCCCTCAGCCACACTGGAGGTCACAGGCACAGCACCCTCCATGCCTGTCTGCAGGACTCAGGAAACCTGACTACCCGGCAAAGTTGTCTTCGGAGCCAGGAGCGAGAGGCATGACCACAGAGGCCGAGTCTGAGAACACGTCCACAAGCAGCCCGCCACTGCCGGAGGAGGATGGGGGGCCCACAGGGGCTGGGAAGGTGGATCCCAGACCCAGCAGGTCTGCTGACAGAGAAGGCATAGACTGGAAAAGAAAAAAGGAGAGTATCAGCACAGAGCCTCCCTGGTGTGGCTGACCCCAGGCAGCTCATGCATGCACATCCTCCCCCATGGCACCCCCTTGACATCCCTGAGATCCTGGAGGCTGGGGAAGGTGGCACATGAGCCAGTGAGTGGCCAGAGCATGAGGGCAAACAGTCACCTTCTGAGTAGATCCCAAAGCCCAGCCTGAAGGCGACTGCACTTAAAAGACGAACCATCATTTCACTAAGATGACCTATATTTTCTCACGATGGCTGAAGAAAAAAAAATTTCAAGAAAAGTTTGCCATGAAAGGAATAAAAAAGATACACATGGCTTAAGAAATAAGATCACACATGTCACTGCCAACTGTCCAATAAGAAAATTCCAGAAAATAAAAAAGTAAATAATGCCAGGTGTGGTGGCTCACACCTGTAATCCCAGCACTTTGGGAGGCTGAGGTGGGTGGATCACAATGTCAAGAGATCGAGACCATCCTGGTCAACATGGTGAAACCCCGTCTCTACTAAAAATATAAAAGATTAGCTGGGCATGGTGTCATATGCCTGTAATTCCAGCTACTCAGGAGGCTGAGGCAGTAGAATTGCCTGAACTCAGGAAGTGGAGGTTGCGGTGAGCCAAGATTGTGCCATTGCACTCCAGCTTGGGTAACAATAGCAAAACTCCATCTCAAAAAAAAAAAAAAAAAAAAAAGGAAAGAATAAGAAAAAGTAAATAACTTATTTGGGTGCAGAATAATTTCAATCATTAAGTTATGACTAAACATTATTAGTATAATCATTTAAAATCTACAGAACAGATACTTTTAAAAAATAACTGCTTACTGTCCAGTGTAGTGGCTCACATCTGTAAACCCAGCACTTTGGGAGGTGGAGGCAGGAGGACTGCTTAAGTCCAGGAGTTTGAAACGAGCCTGGGCAATGTAGTAAGAGGTTGTCTCTGTTTTTTTCTTTTTTTCTTTTAAGACAGTCTCTATCTGTCACCCAGGCTGGAGAGCAGTGGTGCAATCTTGGCTCACTGTAACCTCCACCTCCCAGGTTGAAGTGATTCTTTTGCATCAGCCTACCGAGTAGCTGAGATTACAGGCATATGCCACCATGCCCAATTAATTTTTTTGTAATTTTAGGAGAGATGGGATTTACCCATGTTGCCCAGACTGGTCTGAAACTCCTGGGCTCAAGTGATTCTCCTGTCTTAGCCCAAAGTGCTGGAAATACAGGAGTGAGCCACTGCACACAGTTCAATTTTTAAAAAATTAAATACTAGTAATAATGGCTCTTTTTTGTTGTTTTTGTTTCTTTGAGATGGAGTCTTGCTCTGTCTCCCAGGCTGGAGTGCAGTGGTGTCAGCTCACTGCAATCTCCACCTCCCAGGGTCAAGTGATTCTCCTGCATCAGCCTCAAAGAAGGTGGAATTGCAGACTAATTTTTGTATTTTTAGTGGAGACAGGGTTTCACCATGTTGGCCCAGCTGATCTCAAACTGCTGACCTCAAGTGATCTGTGCACCTCAGCCTCCCAAAGTTCTGGAATTACAGGCATGAGCCACCACACCCAGCCATCTATGGCTTTTAACCACTTTCTAAAGTAGGAAGGCCCTTTGCCCTAGCAAATGAATTTTTACCCAAAACATTCATTACCACAGACTGTGATACCAAGGCCAGATGCAGGCCCCAGGACGATAGGGTCCTAACATCCACTGTGGGTTTCACATCTTCTTCTCATCCTCAGGCCTGTGAGACCCTCCTCATGGAGCAGGACTCCTGGGCCGGTTCATCCCTTCCCTCCAACAGCAGGACAACTTGAGGGGTAAAGTTTCTGCCTACAAGGGTCATGGGCTTCTGCACATGAGGCCAAGAAGCCTCTGATCCCCACACCCATGTACTTCCTAGCACACCCAGGGGCCCCAAGGTGCTGTGTGCAGAGAGAAAGAATGCTCAGAAGAAGCAAATGTTCTGGCCTCATTGATGATCTTAACAAAATACACTTTCACCAACGTGACACCAAAATAAAGCCACTGCCCCTCATGAGAAAGGCACACATGTCGATGCCATCCTGAAACAGCCACTTTGTGACCCATGCAGAAGACTCCAAGAAGGAGAATGTGCCAGGAATAACCCCACCTCTGTCCTTCCCTCCTTCCTCACCCCTAGCCCACTAGAGTCTCCCTGTGAGCAGTGGGGACAGACTGAAAGCACAGGATAGCACCAAAGCCCACACGCCACATCTCTCAGTCACAATGGAGGCTACTGCTTCCATCACAGACACTCCCTATGGATTCCACCTGCCAGGCACCACTGATCAGCAGGAGGGAAGCCACACACAGAAAATCCACAGAATGAGCCCTGAAGGGGGCCCTCCAAGGAGGCACCTTGCCGAAATGCTGACCCTCACTGGACCTTCATCCTCCTTTGCAGAGGGCAGCATGTCACTCACTACCACAGTCTAGAAGCTTCCATCTGATCCCTAAGCCACACAGTCAAGGCCAGGCACCTCCAAAGTCCACCCAGAGCCTAGCTGGGCAAACCTGGGTGTGATCTTAGGCCTAGGGTATGGGCACACCTCACTTAGGGCCCACATGAAAAAGACACATTAACAAGAACCACAGAGAAAGAGACTGATGACAACCCTGAGCCCCATTCTGCTCCCTCAGTGAGATCCTCTTCAAGTCAAAGCAGCTGGAGAGGAGCCCTTTCCAGCCTCCAACAGGCCATCACAGGTTTCCTCAGAAGGCTTCCAGTGCTCTTGTGGAAAGCCGCCTCTCTGGATCATGTCTTCCTGTTCTTTCCTCCTCATCCAACTGGGGCCACATCCACCTCTCTGCACTGCTGGCCCAGCACCCACAGGAAGGGCCCTCTTCCAGCAGCTCACAGACAAATCTCCACAAGCACTCTGTCTTCAGAAACCTGGGTGAAGATGCCTGAAGGAGGAAGAGAGACGGATCAGAGGAGTGATGGAGTGGCTACTGACATCCGAAAGGACAGGGCCAAAAGCAGGTCACCAGCTCCACAGAGCACATGAGAAACATGAGAATGAAGGTGCTCAGGCGTGAACGAAAGAAGCCTACCTGGGCAGAAACAGTCACGTTTATCATGCACTCCAGGATCAGCTCACAGGCACGTCAAGCCTCCTGATGGCAGGCACAGCAGGGTGCCATGACCAATGCAGAGAGGACACAAGGGATGGGGGCTTCACACAGGGCATGAGGTGATGGGGGAAGGGAAAACAATTAACCCATGTCAGGCTCAGCTGAGAGGGGGAGGAGAAAGAGGTGGAGGAGGAGGAAAGAGGAGACCCGCTGTGGGAGAAAAGAGAAAGGGGGAGGAGGGGGGAGGAGAACCATCAGGCTCAGCCAAGAGCGGAGAGGGAAGGGGAAAGAGGGGAAATGGGAATGGGGAGAAAACAGACAGGAAAGGGAGGGGGAGGGAGGGGGGAGAAGGAGGAGGATCAGAAGCCAGCTGTTGGATGAGATATCAGGCCTGAATATGGGCCCCATGGCAGGCCCTGCACTATCTGCAGGAGGGGCAGAACCCATGGTCAGCAAGGACAGGTGGTCAGCAAGGGCACACAAGCAGGTCCCTAACTCAGAGACGAGCTCCCTCCCAATCAGAAAAATGCCAGGGAAGGTACTGCCATGGGAGCTGGCTTCAAAAGCCCTGCCAATGCTGAGTGGCAGCATTGGACTGGTGTCCTGGAGAGGAGACCTTCTTTCCAGAACTCCTCTAACTGGACAGAGACAGCCCAAGTGACCCCAACAGGAGCCCTCCTTGACAGTATAGAGGGGAACAGCCAGCAAGCAGAGCCAAGCAAAAATGCAACTCTCAAAATGACACTTCTCACCCGACAAATACCACAGGACACATTCTCAGTTATAGAATTACTGTCATCACATCACACATACAAGGAAAACCAGACCTAACACAACTCACTACAGAAAACCTTCAAGAAAAGGACAAGACAGGTCTGACCTAAATCAACAAAGCACATGTCAACAGCCACCTGGGTGAGGCAGTCCTGCAGGAGAGGGGCCGCCAATTCCATAATACAACTCACCACAGAGGATGTGGGAGCTGAGCTGGACTCAAGACACTAGTCTGGAGGACTCACCTAGCACAGACAGTGGCCCCCAGGACAGGCCATCGTGGGTGTCCAGAGCCACAGCTGATGCCTGGGTTCTCAGTACATGCTGCTCCCTGACAGGCTAATGCCCTGCTGGTGCCAAGTCTTGGGGGAGAGGCCCTTACAGGTCTGGGTGCACAGCAGAGGAGGGACCCACCACAGTGTTAGTGCTGGTCAGGGAAGGCTCAGGGCCCCTGTTCAAATCAATACTCCTCTCCTGCTTGGTGTCCTCCATGTCTGTCAAGGTGCTGGGGCCCTTATTCTTGAGCTTGGCCAAAATGGAGGACTCCCACTGTGGGAATGGAGGCATCTCCTCCAGCACAGTTGCCTTGGGAAGACAAGGTGAGCTTGAGCAGAGCCCCACCTGCCAACTCCTGACCCCCAGTCACGTGAGCACAGGGTGGGGACTCCTACCAGGATGTTGGTGCTGGTCACAGTGCTGAGCCGCAAATACTCCATGATGCGCTGCTGCTGCTCCATGTCTGCATTCTGCCAGCTGGCTGTCACTGTGAAGCACGTCCTGGATGGTGGGCTTCACCTCCGGAAAGAGGTTCACAAACTTGATGTAGGTGGACAGGAGCAACGCGCTGGTGGGGACATCACACAGGTAGAACTTGGAGTGCAGCAGGTTGAACTGGATCAGTGGGCTGGGGGCAGGGAGAGCAAAGCAGGGAACCCATCATCCCCGCAGGCCTCCAGCATGATCCCTCAGGGAAGGACGGCCACCAGACCCCCTTGCCTGCATTACAGACCGCTGGTGATGCCCCTCTTCCAGCTCCAGAGCCCACAGCAAGGCGCCCATTCACAAGGTCAGCTGTGGACCTCATCTCTCTATTTGCCACTAGAATCCCTGCTTTTTCTGTCCCCTGAAGGAAAACAAAACGACAGCGCCTGGAGCAGGAGCAGCTCTGCGGGGCCTCACAACAAAGCTGGCTCATGCCTCAGGGCTGTTCTGGTGACAAGCAAGGACACGGGCCACCCTGGCCCACTGGAGCACACACAACCCCGACATGCACAGGGCCCCTCACCTGGATCTCGGGTCACCGGCTATCAGGTTTCCAAACTCCCCCAGGATGTAACCACCCACTTTGACCAGGTTCTCATGGCATGTGGGAGTCTAAAGAGCCTGCAAAGCCACAAACACAATGAGGGGCATGGCAGACACGTGGCCAGAGTGAAGGTGAGGCAGGCACTTCCTGGCAGGCTGCACCCCATGCCAGCAGCAGCCCTCAGCTTCCTGGAAACTGCAGTCCAAGTGCACCCTCCCAACCCCCACCCCCACCTTCCTGCAGCACCCTCAGGTCCTGTGTCAGCAACAAGGAGCCAGAGGCTGCCACCCACTGGCCTACCCTGGAGGGAGCTGCAGTGTCCTGAACAGGCTGTGGCCAGGTAGGTTCTGCTAGCACCCTTATGGCACACCAGCCCTGGTGGCCTAATCCTCTCCATGGAACAGGCGTGCCCTACCCAGCAGGCACAGCATGCTCTCATACACATGGAGGCCAGCTTTCTCGGGTGGCCTCAGAGAGCCACAGTTTGAAAATCAGGGTGAGAAGAAATGAACTCAGCCAGGGGACATCAGCAGCAGAGGAACTAGAGCCTCAGGGAAGAGCTGAGGTGCATGAGGGGTCAGCCACAGCCCCTGGTACTTTCACCCAGGTGGGCTGAGACCACTACTCAACTTCCATGACTCCCCCCACCCCACCCTTCCTGGCAGTCCTGTGGGCCATACCTTGAACACTGTCTTGGCTGCATAGCCCCACACGTCGTCCCGGTTAAAGACTATCTGAATGACTTGGTACTACACCTCTTCACTCACGTAACTGTCAGAAGTTCAAGATGGTGTCCACGTACCAGGTGTAGTCCACTGCACACTTCTTGGCCAGAATGGTGACCTTCAGTGCTTGCAGAGGATTGGTGGCTGAGGGCGGACACCTGCAGGCCATGGCAATCCCAAAACCAAACTATCACCCAATGTCAAAGTTAGGGTTTCAGAAGCACCTATGCATCTACAAAAGTCTGGGATACACAAGGAGCTTGCACTAGATTCTCCATAAAAGGCCATGAGCCCAGAAAGTTTAACATTCCCTGACTTAAGCAAGTGAAGCCAGCCTGAATCCCAGGAAAAGGTGGAGCCCAGTGCACAAGGTGGCCATGATTGCAGCCAGGCCATCTCCCACCTGGGCCCTCCTCTCCCAAAGCCGGAGCACCTGGCCACAGCCAGGCCATCTCCCGCCTGGGCCCTCCTCTCCTGAAGCCCAGCACCTGGCTGCTGAGCCCTCTGACTGTGCCACCCTGGGGTCCTGGCAGCCACTTCTCTGATGGTTTCCTCCTGCTCTGGCCAATCTTTCCTGTGAGTCTCATCTGGGGGTCTTCCTTCTTCCCCTCTCTGGCTCACTCTCATGGGAGACCCAACACTCCTTTACCCCCAGGCAGCCAGAGGTGCCTGTCCAGCCCACACCCACGTGGCAGCCACATGCATGAAGCTCTGCCAGGCTGTCCAACACCAAATTCATCTTCCCAAAGTCACCTCGCCTTGCACCAAGCCCCCTCCAACAGCACCAGCTGCCAACACCAATGCTGGCAGGCATCAAGACCACACACCTCCCGAGGACACCACTCAAATGCCCTGCAGCCCCCTCCCATGCCCTGCAGCCCCCTCCCATGCCCTGCCATCCACTCCCATGCCCTGCCACCCCCTCCCATGCCCTGTCACCCTCTCCCACACCCTGCCACCCTCCCCCACACCCTGCTGTTGGCCTCTCAGATGCTGATGACTGTGCCTCCCTAGAGTCCCTCCCTGGAGCCTGGACCCCAAACTCCATGATACTTCCAGAGCATCATTACAAAATGCATTGCCTCTGAGCCCTGCCTCAGCCTGGGGCTGTGCACAAGGGCCCTCATGCCTCACTGGCAGGGTTCCCACACACCCCTCTACCCGTCTCGCATGCCCTGCTCCCCACCCTGTACTGAGCCACCCACCACCCCTCCACAAACTGCTGCTCTGCCCTCCCGGTGGTATCCCTGCACATCATCCTCTCCAGACCAGGCCCCTCCCATTTCCTGCAGAAGTCCACACAGCGCCTCCAGAGTGTAATGCCCCTAAGGCCCCAGAACATGGGGCACTTTCTCCAGCCATCCCACCTACAGCACAGGAACCCTTGGCCCTGCTCTTAATCCATGCCCCTCCACAGATGGAAAGGTGCAGAGTAGGAGGAGTGGTCCAGGTCCGGTGTGGACACCCAGCACCTAGCACAGCCACAGAGAACACTCTCTGCCATGCCTGGCTAAAGGAATGGGATGTGGGAAGCACCACTCGAGCTGAGACACAGCACTTGTCTTACTCCCCACAGCAGGAGCCGTGAGGTCACCGCTCATCACACCTGTCTTACTCCTCACAACAGGAGCAGCTGAGGTCACTCATCACATGTGTCTTACTCCCCACAGCAGGAGCCGGCTCAGGATTGCCACTCATCACAGAGGGGTGAGAGCAGACAGCATGCTGATGAATGCATGGGACCTCAAAATCTGCACAATAGCACTCAGATGCACACTGCTTCCGTCTGCTCAGAACACTCAGAATGATCAGGAATGAGGCTTCTGTGACGGCCGTCCCCAGAGCCAGCTTCACCCCACCACAGCTGCTGAGACCAGGACACACTGCCCCAGCCAGGCCAGAGAGGGACCCCTGGCCATAGTCAACAAGCACCTTCCTTGCCACTCCACAAACAGGACCTGCTCAGCCTTGCCCTACACCAAACCCACCCCATAGGGCCTTCCCTTGGGGCTGCTTGCCAGGAGTCAGCCCACCCCTGTCCCATCCCACTCACCCTCCCAGGCCCACTGTCCTGGAGGGTGGACAGTCCAGTGGGAGAGCCACCTTCTGGCCCCTGATCTCTGTAGGTTCAGCACCTCACTGAAGCTTAGTCTGTGGTAATTTCCCCCTCGGCAACCGGGCCCCTCCATTCAATTGATGATCCCTAAAAACCTAAGAGTCTCTCACCTGGGTATGACCATGCACACCTGCCCAGGGCAACCCTGTCACCTGCCACCAGCTCCAACCCTGACTCTTGCAAAGCTCCCAAGGTGGCCTCAAGCTGCACTTTGCCCAAAAAGACAAATAAAAAGTGCTTCCTATACAACAGAGGCAGTCTCAGCCTCAACCACAGGCTGTGGTCCTGGCTGGTGACAGCAGCCAGCCTCCCATGAGGACACACGGGCCCCTCTTAAACCCCACCATTCACAGACACAGTGAGCCTGAGAGGCCTGTGAACATGGCAGAGGCCTCAGACCCTCTTCTCTGCTGACCATGTGGCCTCCACAAGGGTTTCTGCCCTCAGGTTTTCAGTGATGCTCACCATTCAGCCATATGGCAGGTGTGCACACCTACCTTGTGATAAAAGCACATGGAAAACTAAGCTGTGGCCTAGATCACATCCCTCCAAAGATCAAGAGACACACACAGAAGAGCCAAGCCATGAAGGATTAATTCAGGGGCTCGAATGCAACACAGTTAAGAAGAATTCTGCCCAGAGAAATCTATATTTGTGCAGCCCCAGCATACGCACTGCAGCCTCACTCAGACCTGGGGCTGCAGTGCCACCACCAAAAGAACAGGAGAGCCAGATAAGCCACATGGGGCAGCATTTTACTTACCTTCAAGACCAAATGACTCCACCAAAAAATGCTAAATTTTTAAGGCAGAGTCTCACTGTGTTGCCCAGCCTGGAGTGCAGTGACATGATCTCAGCTCACTGCAGCCTCAACTTTTTGGCCTCAGGTGATCCTCCCACCTTAGCCTCTGTAAGCTGGGACCACACCCAGCTTGAAAATGTGAAGTAAAACCCAGAGGCAGAGGAGCCTTGTATCCAGCATATCATGGCTTCTCAGCTAAGCCCTGCTGGACAGAATCACAGAGCACTAAGAAAATCCTGCAGTGAGATTCACATCTGTGGCAGGAGAGGACTCAGAGGCCACCAGAACTCACAATCTCTTCTTGGATGGAATAGTTGGCCATCTCCAGATAGCTCAGTTTCTCGGCCACGATCTGTGGTGCATTGCTGCAGTCGCACTTGGTGTAGAGGAGGTCCACGGCCCACTGCCACATGCTCATGTCCCACTCAGTCTGGGGAACAAGGCACAGAGTAAGAGGCCACAGGAGCGAGTGCACTGCCTGGTGCAGGCCATCAAGGCCTCTCCTCCATGTGGCCGAAGATCCAACTGCCTCTGGCACTGCCATGGAGCTATCCTAGGTTCTCATACCCCACCCCGGAGCCTGAGCTGATGGGCACCCCAGAGGATCTATAGCATGAGAAAGCCTGAGGCCTGCACAGCTCTTCTACCAGCAAAGGACAGGGGAGTGGTCACCAGCAGCCATAGTGTTGGCCATGTGCAAATGAGTGTCAGCCTTTCTGACAACAGGGAGTGAGTAAAACACACACCAACCAAGACCAAGAAGAATCCAGAAGACCAAATACCACCATGAGCCCTTGCAGGCCACCCGAGACACCCATGAGCCACGCGCAGGCACACAGGGGCAGTGGGAACAGCCCTGCCACAGCCCAAGGCTGGCTCAGACAGGGAATGTGATGGACATGCCTCAGGTGACCTCACATGGAGTAAACTCTCAGGGGCCACTCTGGAGACTCACAAAGGCTGGTAACAGACAACCTCGACTGGGCTCTTCCAATTCTGAAATTTTAATCCTCGAAAAAAGTGAGTTTCCTTTGCAAAAGGGGGGTTTTCTTGGAGATAAGGAAAAAAAATTAATCTTTCTACCAAGAAGAACCATTTCTACTTGTTGGGACTGTGCATGTGCAGGATGGCACATGGGGGTCTGCCCATGGCAGCCTTCTCCCTGCACTCAATCTAGTCAGGAGGCAGCATGGCCCTGAACAGTGGCGTGCCCTCCTGAGAGCAGGTGTCAGGTGGAGGCCAGCAGCACTGACACCACCTCCATCTCTGTGGGGAGCCAGAAAGCACTGCATCCCACAGAAACTTGCCTTCAAGGCATTGATGACCATCTAGATGTGTGTCAGAGCTGGCCAGCATGTACATGCTCTCTGGGGCCATGTAGCACAGGTTGCTCTCTCCCAGTGCTGCAGGAACTGCCCAGCTGGTTGCAGGCATGGACAAGCAGGTTAGGCTCACTGTGTGGAGGGAAGGGAAGTGGGGGGGGTTGTTCAACACACGCGACACAAACTGGACAGAACCCATGTTCCCTGATGGGTCCAGATGGCAGACAGCAAAGTCACACCACACTCACTGCCACCAGGCTGCTCAGGTGGGAATCCAGGGGCCACCCTGAATGTGGATGCCTGACCCCTACTCCTGACATCTGTGTTGCATCCATTCTGTGCCTCCCCACAGTGAGAGTTGCAGCCTGTGTATCCACCAGAGCCTTCCCAGGACCTCCTGAGCCTCAATCTACGTCAGACCCATGGGAGTCCAGTCAAGCTGTGACCCGCAATGGCCTGTTAGTCAGAGGCATGAGCCCAGGGAAGAGAGAAGGCTGAAAAGGTGGGGAGCATGGCTGCCACCACAACTCTACTGTCTCCTCAGGATGTGGCTTCTCCTTGTGTAACAACAGAGCTTTCTCTAAAATGGGAAATTTCAGTTTTAACAGTTCCCAATTCTGAAGCATGACTTTTGGACTGCATTTTCATCATGGAAAAGCCTTTACATTTGTAAAAATGCTACAGTAGCTGATGGGTGGTACCCACTAGCTGTAGAGAGCCTCTGCCCACAGCCTGGCATGTTCCCTGGTTATCGGGAGCCTGCTGGGAGCTGCCATCTCATTCTCACAGGACCCTAAAGCACAGCACCACACGTCAGACCCATGCCAGGCCACAAGCACTGCATCACAGGAGCTGAGCAGAAAAGGTGTGGGGGTAGAGAAGGTAGACCCTCCAGCTTGCACTGCAGCCACCCACTCTGTGGCTCTACTCTGCGTGGATGGGCACGGCTGTCTCCAGTACTGCTCTGGCACCCTGGACCCACCAAGTGCAGCTTTACGCCCAACAAAGCCACAAGACACATGTGCACACACCACCCAACCTCCCTGTATCCTCTCTGTTCTATCATCTGAGAGGCCCATCAGGAGTGGGGATGCTCAGGGAAGGAGGAGAAGGCCCATCAGGGATGAAACCACAGTAAGTTAAGCAATCCATGGTGAGCTCAGAGCAGGATGGGCCGGCTGCAGAGAAAGAAGAAAGGGGTCTGGCAGGGAGCACATGGGCAGGATGAAGGGAAGGTCCATGGACCAGATAAACTAACTAGGCGTGATCTGCCCAGTCTCATGCCAGTGAGAGGGAGCATGTGCACATGCACAAGGTGAAGGTGTCTCCACAGATGGCCGACCCACCTGTCGTGATGAATGATTAAGCTGATGACCTCAAAGAACACGGTGTTCTTGGAGTTGGTGTGCTAGACCTTCTTTGATTTGGGTGGTTCTTGGGCTTTGTTCAGGATGGTCTCCAGGCACTCTGTAAGGCGGCCTTGAACTGCAGGGTCTTCTGGACAAGATACAATGGTGCTCACAGGGCTCCCATGGCCCACAGCCCACCCCACCTTCCTTTCCCACTGCACCCACATGTTGTGAGAGAATTTTTAATACTTACATTTGTGTACCCAGCTGGGAGCATTTATAAAACTGAGGCTGGGTGCGGTGGCTCACACCTGTAATCCCAGCACTTTGGGAAGCTGAGGTGGCCAGATCACCTGAGGTCTGGAGTTCAAGACCAGCCTGGCCAACATGGTGAAACCCTATCTCTACAAAAATGCAAAAATTAGCCAGGCATGATGGCAGGTGCCTGTGATCTCAGCTACTCAGGAGGCTGAAGTGGTAGAATCACTTGAACCCAGGAGGCAAAGTTTGCAGTGAACTGAGATCACACCATTGCACACCAGCCTGGGCAACAGAGAGACACTCTATCTTTAAAAAAAAAAAAGAAAGGAAGAAAATAAACCTACTGCACAGATCTGATACTATAAAAGCATAAACAGACACAAACCCTAACAAAAGTGTAGGCTCTGCAATAACTCCATGAAAGCCAGGGTGCATGGCAGCACCAGCAGCAAGGCCCACAAATCAGGAGGTGGGGCCAGTAACACACTTCTTAAAGTCATCAACAAACCACTTGAATCTGAGACAGGGAATCAGCTGGTGCAGCTTCAGGAGCCTCGGCCTGTGCATTACCTAGGATGGGTAGCACTGCAGCAGCCTCAGCAGTTTGACAGACAGCCAGGGAGCTGGGACAAAATAGTAAGTGTAATCCTGAAGATCTGTTGATGCGGACATCCTGATCTGTAAGAGCACAGGCAATAAGACACGATGCCCGGCATGAGTCCCCACTGGTGGATCTAAAGAAAAGCCACACTCACTCCTCGAGTCAGGCCTGAGCTGGAAAAATCGTTTTGTTTCAAATGCCAGGGGCATCTGATACTGCTTGGAATCCCTTGGGGTCTCTGTGAGAGGTGGCACACATGCCACACAGCTGAATGGCAGCCCGCACTCAGTACAAGATAACCCAGCACCTGGATTTGAAACTTCAGTCTTTCCTTTGTGGACTGGAACATGATTGAAACTCGGGCTGGGTGCGGTGGCTTGCACCTGTAATCCCAGCTCTTTGGGAGGAAGAGGTGGGTGGATCACCAGGTCAAGAGATCGAGACCATCCTGGCCAACATAGTGAAACCTCATCTCTACTAAAAATGCAAAAATTAGCTGGGTGTGGTGGCACACACCTGTAGTCCCAGCTACTCGGGAGGCTATGGCAGGAGAATTGCTTGAACCTGGGAGGTGGAGGTTGCAGTGAGCTGAGATCGCGCCACTGCACTCCAGCCTGGAGCCTGGCAATGAACTGATATTCTGTCTAAAAAAAACCCCAGAAACTCAAGAGAGAGCTCACACTAGGCTCCTCAGAAGGAAGAAGTATATCCCCAAGAAGCCAGCACCCTGACCCAACCCCACAGCCCCATGGTCTCCCACAGGCTACCCAGGTGCTGAGCTCGAGGAGGCGTCTGCCCACCTCACTCACATTCCATCTCTCTGTCCAATGTGGCCCTTGGCTTGGCAGATTCTCCATCAACCTCTTGAACAAATGACTATCACTAAAACCTCCATCTATTTCCACTGACAGCCCGGTGATTCCTGTTTCCAGGAGGTCAGGGTAGTTCCTCCCTTTCTACAAAGCTCACATGTGAGACACTTTTAGGCTTTAGGTGAACCTATCCAGAAAATTTTACCCTGACTCCTGCCCTAAGCTGCAAGATGACATCACAGATGTGGGTCACAGACACCTGCTGCAGGAAATTGAGCTCTAGTCTGTCTGTCAATGAGAGGGCTGAAAGGCACAAATGCAAATCAGAAAAGGCAAGAATCACAGCACTTTGTGACAGAGACGTGGCCAGTGTGAGCTGTCTCTCAAACACATATGCAGCTAAAGGCAGGCTCATAGAAAAGTTTATAGCCTTAAATGTACATATTTGAAACAAATATAAAGAGAAAAGCAACAAAAATTTATCTCAAGGGTTTAAAAAGTGACTAACAAATTAATCCAAAGGAAAGGAGGCTGGGAGCGGTGGCTCATGCCTGTCATCCCAGCACTTTGGGAGGCCGAGGCAGGCAGATCACCTGAGGTCAGGAGTTCAAGACCAAGCCTGGCCAACATGGCGAAACCTTGTCTCTACTAAAAATATAAAAATTAGCTGGACATGGTGGCGGGGGGCACCTGTAATCCCATTTACTTGGGAGCCTGAGGCAGGAGAATCACTTGAACCCAGATGGAGGTTGCAGTGAGCCGAGATTATGCTACTGCACTCCGGACTGGGTAACAGAGCAAGATGCTGACTCGAAAAAAGGGAAAAAGAAGAAGAAAATATGCACATTTCTCAACTTATAAAATAAACTGAATTCATAATCAGAAAGTTTCCCACAAAGAAAACTTCAAATTCAAATGGTTTTACCAGTTAATGATAAAAACTGTTTGGCAAACTAGAGAAAGGAACTTCTTTAATGTGATCAAGAGTGCCAACAACAAAACATTCTAGAGCAGACATCATACTTAATAGTGAAATACTCGACACAAAAAAAGGACAACCCAGGGTAAAAATGGGTAAGAGTCTCAGGCCCTTCACAAAATAAGATACCCAAACAGCCAACCAACATGCAAAGTTTCTCAGCCTCACTGATAATCAGGAAAATGTAGATTTAAATCACAAAGAAGCCAATTGTGATGGTGATGCCTGCAATCCCAGCAGTCTGGGAGGCCAAGACAGGTGGACTGCTTGAGGTCAGGAGTTTGAAAACAGCCTGGACAACATGGTGAAACCTCATCTCTACTAAAAATATAAAAATTAGCTGGGCGTGATGGTGCAGCCTATAATCTCGGCTACACAAGAGGCGGAGGCAGAAGAATCTCTTGAACCCGGGAGGCCAAGATTGCACCACTGCACTCTAGCCTGGGCATCAGTGAGACTGTATCTCAAACAAAACAAAACAAAAACCCCAAGGGGCTAACACCAGCACGTGCAGTGCTCACACCTCCTGCTGCTGGGAAGGCCGGGTAGACCACGGTGGAAACTGGTCTGATTCCACTTGTTTCCTCAGGTTCAGGAGCTGCAGTCCCTAACTGAGCCATGCCACATCTCAACAGATGCCCACAACATCTTGTGTGCATGGAAACCAAGGAACATCCAAAACTGCTCAGGCTAAAGGGGCCACAGCAGCCCCAGAGGGCAAGGAGCTAATTGTTCAACAGGACAGGGGGTCAAATGCAGGGGTCAGTTCACACAACCGATTCTATGCAGCATCAAAAATGAATGTGTAACAGCTGCACACAAAATGAACATTTCACAATATTGAACAAAACAAAAGAATATGTTCTGCAGGTCCACCTACATACAACTCAACACACAAAGCTGAACAGCAGGTGTTAGCACACATGCCAGCTGGTGGGTCCCAAGGCACAGCCAGCTGTGCCTCCAGTGGGGGACACAGGCCCTGGGTGCAACCCCTCCACCCGAGTGGTACTAGGTGCTCACTCACAAGACAGGAACAGGTAACTGGGCTTCCATACAGATGGGACAGCTCTTAATTAAGAAGGTTGAAAGAGAAGCCAAGTGGGTTTTCACCCCGAATTTACAAACTGACCACATGCTTTGCATTCTAAAAGTAAGCTAATAAATAAATGAGACAAAACCCACCCTAACTTCTGCTCCCCCACAAACAGACTTACTCTGCTTAGCCTTGAGATGACCAGAGACATGGAGGTCTTAAACTCTCCTGGGTTCTTCTGTGCTAAAGTGGTGATGAGACCTGTGGCTGCAGTTACCACACCCTGAAAGAAAACGTGCACACACAACAAACAGTCCAAACACTTGAAGCTAAACGTTCATGTTAACTCATCTTCCAAACAAAACCTGAAGCCAACCAGCAACATGCCAGCAGCCCATGGCCACTTCAGCCTACTTGGAGAGACTGACGGCATGGGTTTTCTTTCTCCAGCTTCTCCTTAAAAGCTGGGAAACTCAGTTATGCTCAGCCCAGATCCTGCCAGTGTGAAGAGCAGAGGGTGGCGCTTGGCCATGCAGGTCAAGCATGGGGCTGCACATGCCACCTGGCATGCTGCCCTCTTCTGGCCTGGCCTCCATTGTCATCTGCACTTGTGTCTCTGATTTAATCATTCTAGGTTCACTGTAGCAGGATACACCACCTTTAGGCTGATTTAAATCTTTACAACCCAGAAGTGAAACCATAGAAAAAAGCAGCTGAAGAAGTCCTTTTCTATTCTCCTTTTTGGAAAGTGGTCCTGGCAGTCACTGAACCACAGTCTGGATGAGGCCACTAGGCCCAGCACATGAGTCCTCCTGCCCTGCTCCTTCTGGCCTCACTGAGAACAGATTCAGACCCCAGGGCACAAGAGGTCCTCCAGGCACAGAGCACCAGGCAGCCTGCTACTGTCCCAGCACAAGCACTAAGGATTCAGTCACTCACACCTCTTGAAATAAGACTTTAGTTACATAAAGATGTTCTCCCACAAATATTTTAAATAAACAATACCTATTCACTCTGAAAATGCAAAAAGCTCAGGAAATGTCTACTTGTGCCAGCACAGTGGCTCACACCTGTAATCCCAGCACTTTGGGAGGCCAAGGCAGGTGGATCACCTGAGGTTGGGAGTTCAAGACCAGCCTGACCAACATGGAGAAACCCCATCTCTACAAAAATACAAAATTAGCTGGGTGTGGTGTTAGGTGCCTGTAACCCCAGCACTTTGGGAGGCCAAGGCAGGTGGATGACTTGAGCTCAGGACTTCAAGACCAGCCTGGGCAACATAGCAAGATCCCATCTCTACAAAAACATGTGCATTATCCAGGCATGGTGGTGGTGCATGCTTATAGTCCCAGCGACTGGGGAGACTGAGGTGGTAGGATCACTTGAGCTGCGGAGGTTGAGTACACTGTGTTGGCACTACTGCACTCCAGCCTGGGCACCAGAGCAACACCCTGTCTCACAAAAAAAAATCATTAAGTCAACTATTTGGTAGATAAAAAGGAAAAAAATCAACACACCAGACAGGAATCTAGCATTTTTTCTCCCTTAAATTAAACTTAAAAAGCAGCTTCCAAAAGCCAAGAGGAGGTTCTGCACACAGAAGTCAAATTAATTGTCGGACCAGAGGCACACCTTGCAACCTGAACCCTGCACCCCCTTCCAAGTCCTCTTAACAGTTCAAGTCTTCCTGGCCTGCTTCAAGGTTTAGTTCCACCCCAAGGGGACACGCATGTGGCTGAGAACAAGGTCCGTGATTGGAGCATCCAGCAGCAGCCAACCCACACCCTGACAACAGCTCGTCTGGATCCCTTCCAGGAATGAGTCATTTTAATCGTTGTGGGTGAGATCTAGCCAGGTGATAATAAGCCGCCAGAACCCAGATCACAAAGCTGTTTCCTGGGAAGATGCTGATTTCCAGATTTTTGCTCCCAAAGCTAAAACCCAAGCTGTTTTGGGAAAGGCTGGGTTAAAGGCTTCACTACCAGAAAGACCAAGGTAACATCATGCTGGGGAGGGGCGTCTGGGCCCGGAATCCCCTCAGTGGTGCTGCAGCCACCGCACAGCCCAGGAACTGGGAGTGCGCATGTGGAAGAAGGACCATGCCCTGAACCCCCAGGCCCCATACCCCCAGACCCTGTATCCCACCCCGCACCCCCAGACCCAGGGCCCCGTGCCACACCCCTAGATCCAGGGCCCCACCCTGCACCATGGCCTGCACCCCCAGACTCGGCATCCCAAGACTCCAAGTGCCACCTGCACCCTCAGACCCAGGGCCCCGCCCCACATCCTGGCTCACCCCCCCCCCGAAATCTGGTACCTCCAGACCCCGAGCACCACCTGCAGCCCCAAACTGCAGCCCCCCCCACATTCCAGCCTGCACTCCCAGACCCTGGGCCTGGCTGCACCCCTGCCTCGAGCTCCCACTAGCAGACCGTCTCTGCCTGCGGCCCCTGCCCCACACCGCCCCCGCCACTCACAATTGCGAATATCCAAGGTGAATACTGCCAGGTCCCGCATTCTATCCCCTTTGGGCATGGCTGGCATCTTCCGGCACTGGGGAGCGACATCGGCTGGCAGGCCCGGGTGGAGGAGCACAGAGAGTGGGAATCAGTGAGCTGGGGCGCCGTCACTGCCGCAGAGAAGCCGGTGGGGAGCTGTTGAACCACTGCCACCTCAGGCTCCCAGCGCCGCTTTCTGGGCCGCACCCGCATGCACGCGCATGCATGCGAGCGATGACGGACGACAGCCAGGGCATCCGTCATGTGAGGCAGTGCACACGCATTGGTGGCACAGGGACGAGCGGGTTGAGGCAGGTGTGGGGGCGCCCACTGCAGGTGGACACCACAATTGAAGCCACCAGGGCTGCTGGTTTGCATCCAGGGACCATGCCGGGCTGGCGTGGGTCCAGGTGGGTACTTGCGTGTGCAGCATGGCCACCTTTGTTGTTGTTGCTGGTACTACGGGCAGCAAGCCCGTTCATGGGACACTCGTGGTGGTCACTGCAAAAGGGGCGGCCACGCAAGCACACATGTGTGGCTTCGCCCTGGGCATCAGCCAGCCTCGATCGCACCCAGCAGGTCTCCATTTTTCTACAATGACTTTAGTCAAAGGATCTGTGAGCGCTGCACGGCAGGGCGGCTATGTGGTCAGGGTCTTGTTTGTCCTGGGTGGGCCAGGATCAGAAGGGTGGCGCCAAAGGATGAGGAGCCTGGGGCGAAGGGGTCACAGTTGCTGACAGCATTTCACCAGGAAACCCTCCCCCAGCCCCTTATCCTGAGACCATAGGACTGGCCTGCCCCTCCCACCACCCTGAGTGTCCAGGGCCAAAGCTCTTGTGGTCCTGAGCTGGGGGCAAGGCGGGCACCATTCCTGACCCAGCTCAGGGTTGTGTGGCAGCCCAGGTGCCCCTCCACATCACCCAGGCCTGCAGAGAAATGACTGCTCACCCCACCTTGTGATGGAGGCTTGGGGCTGCAGCCCAGTGCAGAATCCAGTCTCTCAGCATCAAGACTTTCTGCCACTCTTTCAGAGACACCTCTGCTCTCTGGCCCTCTGCACAGCAGCAAGCTGGAGGCCTAGGCCGGCCCCTGTGGACCCAGCAGGAGGGAGGTCCTTCCGTGCCAGGCTGTAGGCTCCATCTTAGACCAGAAAGAGACCCCAGGGAGCCTGGAAGTAGATGGCCCTTCCCAGAGCCAGGTGGCTTTGAAGAGGGAGCTAGTTGCTCTTCCTGGAGTGGGAGGATCTGGGCCCTGTACCTAGAACTGGCCCAGACCCACCAGCCAGGACTTTGTCCCCAACCCTGGCTCACCTCCCCAAGCTCAGATGAGAGCTTAGCCCGGTGAAAACCAGCTAGGAGGAGGGGGCAGCACCCAGGCTCCTCCCCAATGAACCAGGAGCCATGTCCAGGCTCTGGGCCTCCAGAACTCCTGGGAAAACCCAGGATCTGTGACAGACCCCAGTCGGCATTAGGCAACCAAGTGCATCACTTTCCAAGACAGAGGCATGGAGGCAGCCCAACAGAGGGCTTCCTGGAGGAGGCTACACCCTCCCGGGTCCCCACTTCCTGGCAGAGGAAGTGGCCTGGACTAGCCGTTTATCCTTCAGCCCATCCCCTCCACCAAGAAGCTTCACTCCCCTGCCCCTGACGACAAATACAGGTCATTCTGTATGCAGGAGCATCTTGTGCCACATGAGGCATCCTGCGCTGCTCCCCAGGACTGTCCCAGGAATCATGAGGACTATCCAGTAACATGCATGGGCAGTGCATTGGCTCCAGGTGCTGGGAGGCACCTGTTGGCAATGGCAGTGTAGAAGACTGGGACAAGCAGATCACCATACCCCCTCCAGTAGAACTGCCACTCCCAGAACAGGGCACTGCAGGGGCTGCAGGGGCAGCTCTCAGAACAGGGCATTTTGGGGGCCACTCCCAGAACAGGGCACTGTGGGGGCTTTGGGGACCACCCATAGGAAGGCTTGGGCCTGGCAGGCACCACCCTCCACCCACACAGAAGTCTCCTCCTCGGTGCCAACTCTGAGATTCCCACAGACATCCTCCTGTCCACCCAAAAGTGTTGAGGAGTCCCAGGCCTGACACGCAGCCCTGCAAAAGAATCCCCACCTCCTTCCAGTGCTGCCTCTGGACCACTTACTCTGGTCCAGCCTTGGGTCTGAGTCCACGTGGGTCTCCCTGAGCACTGCCACTTTCACTCCTCAGCTAGGGAGAGGCCAGCTTTGGGAGGGTTCAGTGCTAGGAAACAGTTTCTTTTTTTTTTTTTTTGGAGAGATGGCATTTCACCATGGTGCCCAGGCTGGTCGTGAACTCCTGTAATCCCAGCATTTTGGGAGACCCAGGTAGACAGAGCTCAAGTGATCCACATGCTTGGGACTCCCAAAGTGCTGGGATTACAGGTGGGAGCCCCTCTGCCTGGCCTATTTATTTATTTTGAAATGGAATGTCACTCTCTCACCCAGGCTGGAGTGAAATGGTGCAATCTCAGCTAACTGCAACCTCCACCATTCAGGTTCAAGCAATTCTCCTGCCTCAACCTCCCAAGTAGCTGGGATACCAGGCACATGCCACAACCATGCCTGGCTACTTTAACCATGTAGAGATGGAGTTTCACCTTGTTGGCCGGGCTGGTCTAGAACTCCTGACCTCAGGTGATCTACCCACCTCGGCCTCCCAAAGTGCTGGGATTACTGGCATGAGCCACCATGCCCAGATGTTTTTTATTTTATTTTATTATTATTAATTTTTAGAGACAAGGTCTCTTCATTTGTCTCCCAGGCTGGAGTGCAGTGGTACAATCATAAATCACTACAGCCTCGACCTTCTGGGCTCAAACCCTCCTCCCACTTTGACTCCCAAAATGCTGAGAGTACAGGTGCACATCGCCACATCTGGCTAAGTTTTTATTTTAATTTTTAAAGATGGGGTCTGACTATATTGTCCAGGCTGGTCTCGAACTCCTGAACTCAAGCAGTCCTCCTTCCTTGGCTTCCCAGAGTGCTGGTATTACAGGTGTGAGCCACCATGCTCAGCCTCAATTTCATTTCTTAAGTTATTTGAATGTTTGTCATGTTTTAGCCACTCAGGGTCATAGTACTGCTCCTGAGGGCAGAGGTGGGATGAGTCACTTTCCCTCGTCCACAGCCACGGGGAAGTCGGGTCCACAAATGCAAGGCCAACATGCACATCATTAAGGGGAGACAGGCTGGACTGGAGCTGCAGTTGGCATGCTGTCTTATCACCATGGGGTTCCCCAGCAGACAGCCCCTGTAGAACTAGCTGGCCATGCCCTGAGTCTTATTGGACCTGAACCTATCAGTTTTTATTTTGGTTTTGTTTTTTGTTTTCTTGTTTTATGTTTTTTTTTTGAGATGGAGTCTCTCTTGTCGCCCAGGCTGGAGTACAGTGGCACTATCCACTGCAACCTCTGCCTCCCGAGGTCAAGTGATTCTCCAGCCTCAACCTCCCAAGTAGCTGGAATTACAGGCACCTACCACCACACCTGGCTAATTTTTGTACTTTTAGTAGAGATGTGGTTTTTCCAAGTTGGCCAGGCTGGTCTCAAACTCCTGACCTCAGTGATCCACCTGCCTTGGCTTCCCAAAGTGCTAGAATTACAGGTGGGAGCCACCACACCTGGCTGAACCTATCAGTTTTACAAATGACCCAGTTTCCTTCTCATCATCTTGGGTGTAAGTCATAACGACCCTTCCAGAGGAGGGGCTGGCAGCCTGTTCCACATGTGGCTGGGCCCTGTGCACTCATGGGAGCTCAGGGACAGTGAGTGGTATGCTCAGACCTTGAGGCTCCCATGATCAGATGATTACCTGTGGTCCCCTGTGGTGACATGCTCAGGGGAGGCTGTGGGGACAGACTGTCCCCTGCCATGGATGGGTGGAAGACATGAGGGGTCTCTTCAGGAACTCTGCCGTGGATGGGTTTTTCAGGTATAGCCAGTCCAAATGAAGAAGGAGAGGGTGAGCTCAGGCTCCTGAGTGCTCATCCTGAGGCAGGTAGGAGTTGCTGTGACCACACGTCTTTTTCCTTACCACTGCAGATCTAGGGAATGCAGAGCCATTCACGGCTCTGCCCAGACAGCACCAAGGCAGCGGCAGGGGTGGGGGATGCAGCCTCCCCAGATGCCTGGGAGGAAAGCTGGAGTGCTGTGCAGAGCCCAGAGAACTGGTGTGGTATACATTCAATAACTGGGGACCCCAAGCCCCACTTCCCAGGAACCCCCAGCCAGCTCAGCCCTTGTCCTGGCAGAGTCAGGCCCCAACACACCCACACCCATAGTCACAGCCGAGGGCAAGACTGGGCACGTGAGAATGGCAGGATGCTGAGTTTCTGTCAACAGACCCCACAGAACACATGCAGGATGAGTTCTGAGTGGCAGACCCAGATAACGGGTGGGTCTCTTGTGGCAGCCACAGAATCTGATCAACTGAGCCGGCCTGGCAGCCCAGGGTCTCTCTGGCTGCTGCTGGGCCAGATTCCTGGAAGCTACGTGCAGAGCAGCCCCTGAAACATGGTTCCAGTTCCAGAAATCTCTGGACATTATGCAGAGAAAGGAACTCAGATGACTCAGGGACTGAAGCTGCCCAACCTCTCTCAGGAGACCCTTCCTGCCAAAGCCTTGAAAATGTGTAACTGCCACAGAGCCAGCACATTCACAGGCCTTCAGGGCCATCCTCTCAGGGTGCAGAGATGCAGCCACAGTCGGGGGCCCCCACTCTCAAAGAAGGGCAGCTAGGGGTGAGTGAGGTCAAGAAGCCCAGACACCTCACTAGGCAGCAGGGTGATGACATTGTCAAGGTATCTCCCAAGCAGCCCCTGGTGGGGGTTACCTGCTCAGGGGACCCTTGGGCCAACAGAGGAGCAGCCCCCAAAGCTACTGCATAAGATGTATGGTCAAGAAAATTCCAGACTCAGCACAGTGGCTCATGCCTGTAATCCCCTCCCGTGGAAGGGGGAGGTGAGCAGATCACTTGCGACTGGGAGTTTGAGACCAGCATGACCAACATGATGAAACCCCATCTCTACTAAAAATACAAGAAATAGCTGTGTGTGGTGATCCCAGCTACTCAGGAGACTGAGGCCAGAGAATGCTTGAACCTGAGAGGCAGAAGTTGCAGTGAGCTGTGATCCTGCCACTGCACTCCAGCCTGGGGGATAGAGTGAGACCATCTCAAAAAAAAAGGAGGCCATGGACTGTGGCTCACACCTGTAATCTTAGCACTTTAGGTGGCCGAGGCAGGTGGATCACAAGTCAGGAGTTCAAGACCAGACTGGCCAACATGGTGAAACCCCCATCTCTACTAAAAATACAAAAATTAACTGCACATAATGGCTCATGCCTGTAATCCTAGCAACTTGGGAGGCTGAGGTAGGAGAATCACTTGAACAAGGACCTGAGAGGCAGAGATTGCCATGAGCTGGGATCATGCCCCTGAACTCCAGCCTGGGCTACAGAGTGAAACTCCATCTCAAAAACTACAATAAAATAAAAATAAAAGGAATAAAAGAAAATCCCAGGCCTCATGAACAAAGGCCTAGTATGAGCCTCTGCCACCCAGATGAGCTTCCCAGAGGTGGAAAAAGTCAAGGCCAGGCCCAAAGGCAAAGCCAAAAGGCCAGATCAGGCCAAAAGGAAAGGCCAAAAGGCCAGGCCGGTCCAAAAGGCAAGGCCAAAAAGCAAGACCAGGCCAGGCCAGACCAAAAGGAAAGGCCAGGCCAAAAGACCAGGCCAGACCAAAAGGTAAGGTCAAGCAAGTTCAGGCCAAAAGGACAGCTCAGGCCAAAAGGTAAGGCCATGCCTGGCCAGGTCAAAAGTCAAGGAAAGTCCAGGTCAGGTAAAAAAGTCAGGCCAGGCCAAAAGACCAGGACAGACGGAAAGGTAAGGTCAGGTTAGACCAGACCAAAAGGCCAGGCCAAAGGCAAGACCAGACCAGGCCAAAACGCAAGGCCATGCCTGGCCAGACCAAACGTCAAAGCCAGGCCAAAAGGCAAAGCCAACAGACCAGGTCAGGCCAAAAGTTAAGGCCATGCCAGGCCAAAAGATAAGGACAGGCCAGACCCGGCCAAAAGGCAAGGACAGACCAAAAGGTAAGGCCAGGCCAAAAGGCAAGGCCAAGCCAATACAGATCAGAATACCGGGCCAAAAGGCAAGAACAGACCAGATCAGGCAAAAAGGACAGGCCATTCCAAAGGTAAGACCAGAACTTGCCAGGCCAAAAGGTAAGGCCAAAAGGCCAGGCAAGTCCAAAAGGAAAGGCCAAAAGGCCAGGTCAAAAAGCAAGACCAGGCCAGGCCAGGCAAAGCCAAAAGGTGAGGCCAAAAAGCAAAACCAGGCCAAAAGTCTAGGCCAAAAGGTAAGGTCAGGTCAGACCATGCCAAAAGGCCAGGCTAAAAGGATGGGCCAGGCCAAAAGGCAAGGCTATGCCTCACCAGGCCAAAAGTCAAGGACAGGACAGGAGAGGCAAAAAGGCCAGGCCAGATTAAAAGATCAGGCCAGACCAAAAGGTAAGTCCAGGCCAGGCAAAAAGGTAGACCACACCAGACTAAAAGGTAAGGACAGGTCAGACCAGGCCAAAAGGTAAGGCCAGACCAAAAGGAAAGGCCAGACCAAATGGCCAGGCCAGGCCAGGACAGACCAAATGACAATGCCAGACCAAAAGACCAGACCAAAAGGCCAGGCCAGATCAGTACAGACCAAAAGGTAAGGCCAGACCAAAAGGTAAGGCCAGACCAAAAGGTAAGTCCAGGCCAAAAGACAATTCCAAAAGGCAAGACCACGACAGACCAAAAGAACAGGCCAAAAGGTAGGATCAGGACAGACAAGGCCAAAAGACCAGGCCAACCGGCCAGGCTGGGCCAAAAGGCCAGGACAGACCAGGACAGACCAAAAGGAAAGTCTACGCCAAAAGGCTAGGCCAAAGGCAAGACCAGGCCAAAAGGCAAGACCAGACCAGGCCAGAACAAAAGGAAGTCCAGGCAAAAAGGCAAGACCAAGCCAGACCAGACCAAAAGGCAAGGCTAGGACAGACCAAAAGAACAGACCAAAAGGCAAGCCCAGGCCAAAATGCCAGGCCAAAGGCAAGAGCAGGCCAAAAGTAAGGCCAGGCCAGGCCAGACCAAAAGACAAGGCCAGACCAAAAGGATCTCTTGTTTATATATAGACAAATAGAACTATTGTCAGGAAAATGTTATTAAACTACACAGTAACAAAAACTATTCTAGTAATTGGTGGAGGTGTTTTTAATCATTTAATTTTGTCTTATAATATGTTAAAGAAAATCACGAGTAAACATTTAAGTTTGATAAATTCAATGATAATGCTGCCATTTTGTTATGTAAAGTGTGTTTAATTATAGTTCTTCTATGCTTTACAAATGGAACTTACCTGGGGGGCCTACTGTCTCCAAATTAGAAGGTAATCAGTGCATTCTCTTGGCTGCTTAAGAGTCATGACAATTCCCTGGAATTTTTTCTCAAAAATAATGTAAGAATTGGCTTACCATAATTTTACTGTACTGATGTCATGAATATAAACATTCTTCCAAATGTGTCACACTCATAGTTTCCGAAACTAATGAAAGTTTGGTTCTCTATTAATTGGCATGTCTTTAGTAATTTTAAGTTTTGCTTTGTGGTTGTTGTTTTGAGAGGGGAGGGCCAAGGAGGAGGGTATGGGCAGAGATATAGTTTGAAAAGAAGGTCTTCTTTCCTTTATCTGGTTTTATTTAATTTAGCATACTTCTTTGGTAGAGAGATACTGTGTCTCTGTCTATTTTATTTTTAATTATACTTTAAGTTCTTGGATACATGTGCAGGACGTGCAGGATTGTTACATAGGTACACATGTGCCGTGGTTGTTTGCTGCACCCATCAACCCATCATCTACATTAGGTATTTCTCCCAATGCTATCTATCCCTCCCTTAGCCTTCCAATCCCCAACAGGCCCTGATGTGAGATATTCCCTTCCCTGTGTCCATATGTTCTCATTGTTAAAATTCCACTTGTGAGTGAGAACATGCAGTGTTTGTTTTTCTGTTTCTGTGTTCATTTGCTGAGAATGATGGTTTCCAGCTTCATCCATGTCCCTGCAAAGGACATGAACTCACCCTTTTTTATGGCTGCAGAGTATTCCATGGTGTATATGTGCCACATTTTCTTTATTCAGTCTAATATTGATAGGCACTTGGGTTGGTTCCAAGTTTGTGCTATTGTGAATATAGCTGCAATCCACATATGTGTGCATGTGTCCTTACATGCACATGATTTATAATCCTTTGGTTATAATCCCATTATTAATAAATGGCATTTTCCCAATGCCATTTATTAAATAGGGAATCCTTTCACTATTGCTTGTTTTTTTTCAGGTTTGTCAAAGATCAGGTGGTTGTGGATGTGTCGTGTTATTTCTGAGGCCTCTGTTCTGTTCCATTGGTCTAAATCCCATTGCTGGGTCAAATGTGATTTCTGGTTCTAGATCCTTGAGGAATCACCACACTGTCTTTCACAGTGGTTTAACTGATTTACACTTCTACCGACAGTGTAAACTGCACATACTCTCCAGCATCTGTTTCCTGACATTTTAATAATCGCCTTTCTAACTGGCATGAGACAATATCACATTGTAGTTTTGATTTTCATTTCTCTAATGACCAATGATGATGAGATTTCTTTCATATGCTTGTTGGCTGCATAAATGTTTTTTTTAGAGAAATGTCTGTTCATTTTTTTTGCCCACTTTTTGATGGGGTTGTTTTATTCTTCTGAATTTGTTTAAGTTCCTTGTAGATTCTGGATATTAGCTCTTTGTCAGATGAATAGATTGCAACAATTTTCTCCCATTCTGTAGACTGCCCATTCACTCTGATGATAGTTTATTTTGCTGTGCAGAAGCTCTTTAGATTAATTAGATCCCATTTGTCAATTTTGGCTCCTGTTGCCATTGCTTTTGGTGTTTTAGTCATAATGTTTGCCCATGCCTATGTCCTAAATGGTATTGCCTAGGTTTTCTAGTGATTTTATGATTTTAGGTCTTACATTTAACTATTTAATCCACCTTGAGTTAATTTTTATATGAGGTATAAGAAAGGAGTCAAGTTTCATTTTCATCATATGGCTAGCCAGTTTTTTCAACACCATTTATTAAATAGGAAATCCTTTCCCCATTGCTTGTTTTTGTCAGGTTTGCCAAAGATCAGATGGTTGTAGATGTGTGGTGTTACTTCTGAGGCCTCTGTTTCTCTCTCCAAATTTTCATTTGTCTCTTTGATATTGTCCTTGCAGCTGTAGAACAAGCCAACTTCCTCCTGTCTCAGGCCTCCCTGCATGCCTATTCTTATGCCAGAAATTCTGTTCCAAGATGCTGTCTTTGTTTGTTTATTTATTTTGGGTCTATGCTTAACAGCCACCTCCATTCTTTTCCACTTTAACCCCATGATGTTACCCTATCACGCGGTCTTGGTAACATTTGTCATTAGTTCTCCTGCTTCCTGTTTACCTATTGGTGTATTTGTGTAAGAAAATGTTGATGGGAGTCTTTCCAGAATGGTGAACAGGGCTCTGACAGAGGAGTAAGAGGATTTTAAGTGTTGAAAAGGTTGGTTGGTTGTGGGGCCACATATCACCTCCCCACCATTGGCCCAATCACACTCATCCTTAGAAGATGGTTGAACAGCACCTCCTTCCTGACCAGCATCTATGCACATCCACATCTCAGGCTCATGTGAGCCACCAGGGACCTTCCTCAAAAAGGCCTTTTCCCCACCTTCTCCTAGTTGAAAACAGGCCTCTGTTATTCTTGCTCATGGCAATGACTTTTGGCCCTACTTAGCATCCTTACAATCTGAGGTCTTCTCTGTCTCTATGAATATCTTTGTTTAATTCTCATCTCTCCTGCCAATCTTAAGTCCAGAAGAGCAGAGACCAGCCTGGCTATCTCACCTATCACTTTGCCACAACATCAAGGATAGTGCCTGACATTTAATAGGAGTTTATTTAATACTTGTTGAATGAATGCCATTTACCTGGTTTTGTATTTAAAGAAACCTCTGGAAGGAAACCTTTCTCCATGGGGAAGCAGAGCTCTAAGATAGAAGGTAAGGTTAAGTGGGCAGAGAGACAGGCAGGTGGTGGTGGGGTGGCAGTGCCTTTTGGTACCAGAAGTAAAACTGGAGAGGGAAGGGAAAGGGAGAAGAAAGGTCAGCTTGATTTGAGCATGTAGAGTGAAACAGGGACAAGAGAGTTGAAAGTCACACTGGTCTCATTGGTCTGGGTTATTAAAACACATGTGTGTGGGCACACACACACACACACACAGATAAGTAATAATATAAAAGAATATGAGTCATTACAAGCCAGACATCTGAATACCTCAGATAAGGAAATTAAGACCTAAAAAGAGATAGGCAAACAAAATTTGTTAAATTGTCCCTGGCAATTCACACGTAAATTCTCATTAAATTATTAGGCTATTACAATCATGGTGTTGCATATGATAAACCAAAATCCAAGTGGAAAGTCTCCAAGGTGTCACCAACAGAAAGGGTAAAGTTGATCCCAGAACCCCAAGGCTAATGCCACACTCAGTCTCTGCTTTTTGTTGGTTGCTGCACACCTCCCTTGAACCTGAAGCCTCTCTGGTTCTGCCCTACTGCGATTCACACTCTGAATCAAGCCATCTCTCTCCAGACTATGGCCACACCCCCGTGTCATCTTTTTCCTTCATTGGAAATATAGTGATAGCTCATCTGGTCCACTTTGCCAGGATGAGGTCATTTTGCAGAAACATGTGTGTCCAATAATTCACGTATTTCCTATAAATGTTGAAACCTGAGAAAAAATTATAAGCAGCGTAGGTGATGCCCACAGGGTCAGCCAGTGTGCATAGGACAGTTTGACCCTATGCTGCATGTCCCCAGAGCAACAAGTTTTCAAGTTCTTGTGTCTGCTTCTCATCATTTTCCTATCTCCTTATACAGCCAAGCAATTACATGTTCCTTCCTTGTTCAGGAGTCTTGGCATTGAGACCTAACACATTTGTAGAAAAAAAATTATACTCTATGAGATAGAGGTTTACTAGTTTAGACACACAAATAAAAGGAAAAACTTCTAAACTTTGACAGTAAAAAAATAATCTGCAGATGACCTGTTCATAGCTATTGGTGGTTTTTCTCTTCCTAAATCTGTTTCCTTCAGGGAAAAAAGATTACATATTAAATAAAAAATATATTATTATTCTGTCACCTGTTAGAAATTATCACCATTTTTTTCCTCTTTCCATCGTATGATAATTCTTAACCATCCCCTGGACTAAAAGTGAACAAATTTTGGAGTAAAAAGAGCCTCTGGAATATTCAAATTATTATATTTTCCAGTACATTATAAACAATATGAAGAGCATGCAGCCAATCCACCTGGAGATTTTTATTCTTTCCTCTTTAAGAAACCATTGGGATGACTCATTTTGGGTGGGAGGGATGCAATTATCACTTTTGTTATGGCTATCTTGTCCAAAAAAATGACACCGAATGGAAGCATGAGTAAGGAATGTCTTTAGCCAGCAACCTTATATTATTCCTTCCACTTAATTGTCAACACACAGAGAAATATGACTTTCTATGCAATAGATATTTTATCCAAAATTAGCTCATATATCGTGAACAGAATCGAAACATACAAGTCTAATATAATGGAAGCTCTTTACATTTATTCATCTTATGCATGAACAGATTAAGTGAATTATTATCAAAAGTTTTTTGGAAGCTGGGCCTTGCTGCTCTGTGCAGCCTGCGCACCCCAGGCAGGAGGCTGCCTGAGTGTGTCCTGCAGACCAGAGAGGGCAGCAGAGGCAGTGTGGGCAGACTGGCCTGGGCTCAGCCAGGAGGATACGGAATCTGAGTGGCTCGAGGAGATGGCAACCTGCAGGGTCAGATGGGCGGGTGCCCTCAGCTCCACACAAGGTCGCCTTCTGCTACCTGCAGCTGGTGGCAGTGCTGGAACAGCAGATCTTTGAATTTTCAGCCACCTACTAGTGTGCTCCCACCCTAGCCAATTTCCTGCACCATGAGGCACTCACCCTGGACTTCGTGGGCACCACAGCCTGGCTCGTGCTCAGGCTGGTCAGAGTGCATTTATCGCCTGCTTCTACCCAGAGGCTAGACACAGTGTCCCAGGACAATGGCTTTGTCATGGTGTCCACGGGGCCCTGCACCACTCCAGGGATGGAGAATGTGCTGGGCCACTGGTGGCCCCCCATGCTAAACTTCCTCTGATCTTGAGGGTTGCTGTGCCCTCTTTGTTTAGGCTGCATGCTGCACTGTCCCTTCATGGAAGCCCTCAGAAGTACCCCCAATTCCTCCTGGCACTGCTCAGGTTCCTCTTCACCAGCTATGGGAGCCAAGTCTTCCTGAAGGAGCAGGCAGCTTTGACTTCGGCAGCGGCTTCCACTTTGAGGAATGCCAGGCGCCCCAGAAGACCTCATATTGACACCAACAGCCTCTGTGCACTTCGGTAGCCCTGCCCTGGTCGGCCCTTAACGTTGGACTGACCTCTGCAGCCATGAGCTTGGCCAGGACCTGCAGGCACAGGCACAGCCCTAGGGGCTCAGATCCACTGCAACCTGCTGGGGCCTGAGTACTCTGCAGCAAGAAAGGTGGAGCAGCAGACTTAAACTCAGACTTAGCCCTTCACAACCAGGGCTTCAGAGGAATGGAGCAGGTATGAAAAGGGCCGCACATTGCGCATTTTTAAAAATCACAGCCTCGGTGTGAACTAAGTCTTCCCTGCCTTCTTTTTTTTTTGAGACGGAGATTCGTTCTTGTTACCCAGGCTGGAGTGCAATGGTGTGATCTCGGCTCACTGCAACCTCTGCCTCCTGGGTTCAGGCAATTCTCCTGCCTCAGCCTCCTGAGTAACTGAGATTACAGGCATGTGCCACCATGCCCAGCTAATTTTTTGTATTTTTAGTAGAGATGGGTTTCACCATGTTGACCAGGATGGTCTCGATCGCTTGACCTCGTGAACCACCCACCGCAGCCTCCCAAAGTGCTGGGATTACAGGCGTGAGCCACTGCACCTGGCCCAGCTTCCCTGCCTTCTGCAGCCTCTTTCTTTTACCCTTCACCCAGCATCCTGCCCCTTTCCAGAGAGAAATGGCAGGAGGGCTGCTTTTTCCAACTCACCGCACTTCCTCTTCAGCCTGAGGAAAGCCCAAGGAACTAGGGGCAGGAGTCTTGGCTTCTCTTCACATGTCTATCACTGGCTCTGTGTGGCAGTAGCAGAGCCCTAGCCCTCTCCAGGCCTCAATTTTCCCACCTTAAGTCATTAAAAGAGTCCCTTGGCAGCTGAGCTTTTCTAGTCTTCTCATTTGGCTCTGAATTCTCTGGGCTGGGGTGGGATTACAAATCCCATTTTGCAGATGTAGAAATTGGGCCCATAGAAGTGAAGGGGCTTGCTTGAGGCTACATTGCTAGATTTTGGTAGAAGCAGACCTTGAACTTAGTGGACTTTCTGTAGTTTCAGGCTCTTAAACTCAGTGTCTGCTCTGAGTTCCATTTTCAAGCTCCTCACTACATTCCCACATCAGAGCCACGGCTTGCCAAGGCCTCTCCTCAACAAACACACCAGTTTTCTTGTCGGAACCAGATAAACAAACCTCTGAATTCAGCCCCACCCACTTTGTAATTGGGCTTAGTAGAAAACAAGGTCATGTATAGCTGTTGAGGTGGTCAGTTCTATGTGGTCATCAGATTTTTGTCCATGATCCATTAACTGGGTTGTTATATTTTAGACTCACTGTGAGGTGTGCATTTATTTTGCATATTTAGTGTTTAACAGTTAACTTCTAATATTTGGAAATATCCGGAAAATTTTTTAAATTAATACTTTACATAAAGAAACTTTAAAAATGTAATTGTGTTTAAAAAAGTTTACGACAGAATGAATAAGGCCTGTGGCAGTCACACTTATTTTTTTTGTTTTTTTCTTTTATTTATTTTTAGAAAATAGGTGTCTGCATTACTTTAGTTTCTTATACTTTGACTGATAATTTTGGCTCACACCTGTAATCCCAGTACTTTGGGAGGCCCAGGTGGATAGCTCATGAGGTCAAGAGATCGAGACAATCCAGGCCAACAAGGTGAAACCCTGCCTCTACTACAAATACAAAAATTAGCCAGGCATGGTGCTGTGCACCTGTAGTCCCAGCGACCTTGGAGGCTGAGGCAGAATTGCTTGAACCTGGGAGGCAAAGTTGCAGTGAGCTGAGATCGTGCCACTGCACTCCAGCCTGGCACCTGGTGACAGAGCAAGACTCTGTCTAAAAACAATTATTTTATAAGGCACATTCCAATTGAGTGATCTCATTATTATGCCACATTGGCTTTCTTTTCCTTTGAATTTACAGGTGTGTTGTGTGCATGACAGTGTGTAAAATAACTCTCAAGAGATATTCTTCAACAGTGTGTTTCTTTTTTTTAAAAATGTTTATTGCATTTTAGGTTTTGGGGTACATGTGCAGAACGTGCAAGATAGTTGCATAGGTACACACATGGCAGTGTGTTTTGCTGCCTTCCTCCCCTTCACCCACATTTGGCATTTCTCCCGAGGCTATCTCTCCCCACCTCCCCCAGCACTGTCCCTCCCCTATTCCCCCAATAGACCCCAGTGTGTAGTACCTGCTTCCCTGTGTCCATGTGTTCTCATTTTTCCTCACCTGCCTATGAGTGAGAATATGTGGTATTTCGTTTTCTGTTCTTCTGTCAGTTTGCTGAGAATGATGTTCTCCAGATTCATCCATGTCCTTACAAAGGACACGAACTCATCATTTTTGATTGCTGCATAATATTCCATGGTGTATATGTGCCACATTTTCCCAGTCCAGTCTATCATCAATGAGCATTCGGGTTGGTTCTAGGTCTTTGCTATAGTAAACAGTGCTGCAATGAACATTCGTGTGCATGTGTCTTTATAGTAGAACAATTTATAGTCCTTTGGATATATACCCAGTAATGGGATTGCTGGGTCAAATGGAATTTCTATTTCTAGGTCCTTGAGGAATCGCCACACTGTCTTCCACAATGGTTGAACTAATTTACACTCCCACCAACAATGTAAGAGTGTTCCTATTTCTCCACATCCTCTCCAGCATCTGCTGTCTCCAGATTTTTTAATGATCACCATTCTAACTGGCCATTGAGATGGTATCTCAATGTGGTTTTGATTTGCATCTCTCTAATGACCAGTGATGATGAGCATTTTTTCATATGTTTGTTGGCCTCATGTATGTCTTCTTTTATAAAGTGTCTGTTCATACCCTTTGCCTATTCTTGAATAGGCTTGTTTGTTTTTTTTTTCTGTAAATCTGTTTGAGTTTTTTGTAAATTCTGGATATCAGTCCTTTGTCAGATGGGTAAACAGCAAAGATTTTTTCCCATTCTGTTGGTTGCCAATTCACTCTAGTGACTCAGTGTGTTTCTTAAAAACAAGGACATTTCTCCTCCATAACCACAAATCAACATACCTAGGAATTTAACATTGATACAATATTGTTTATACAAAATTGTTGAACATTCAATTGTGCCTCCATAAATGTTTCTAAATTGTTATTTGTAGCTATCTGCACAGTTCAGAACCCAGCATAAGATCATATTCTGCATTTGTCATCTCTTTAGTCTCCAAAGATCTCCCAGCTTTACAAAAACATTTTATCACAGTGATGTTACTAATGAGTCCAGGCTAATACAGATGTATATGAATGTTTACCAATGATAAAATTGAGGGGAAACCTTTGACAGGGAATGCTTGTCAGTGATATTGTTTTATTTTAGGGCATTACATTAGGAGGCATAGAATGTCGGGCTATCTGGGTTTTATGGTAATGATTGTTTTATTTGCATGAGGTCTACAGACTTTTTTTTGTTAAGGTAATTTTGTCCCTTTATAATTTGTGGAGCAACAGGCTGAGTGATACTTTCAGACTATGTAAATATTCTCATCATCCGTATTTCTTTAGTGTTTACTGGTGACTCTTGCTTAAATCAGCTATTGTGGTGGTTGTAACGTTGGTTTTCTGTTGCTTTTATTTCTTCTACGTTGGAATTTTGTTGAAAAAAACAAAAAACAAACATTTTTTTTTAATTCTGTTCCCTTTCTAGTGATTAGACTCAAGATTCTTTTTTATTTAATATATAATAATCAATTCCTGTCATTTATATATGGCTGCCCAAATTGTGCAAAATGTGACAAATGAAAGCCCCTTCAAATAATCTTATGTGGTCTTTGACAAATGTCACTTTCATTTTTTAGTATTTTCTTCTTTTTCTGGCCCAACAGGCCCCAGGCTCACTCTGTTCTTTTTTTCCTTGTCACTGCCTTGGAAGCAGCTCTTTCTCCAGGAAACCCTTATTCCTTTTAGAAGGATTTATCAACATTTATAATTTATAGTAAGAATAAAAGTATTTAACTTTATTGTAAGCCTGTGAATTAAGATATTTTTTAGAAAATAACTTTTTATCTGTAAAACAAGGTGTTATGATTACTCTTTGAAATTGCTTAGAAGATGGAGAGTTTAGCATTGCATTATATATGATAAATCAGAATTAATTATAGATGTAAAATTTTAAGGCAAATACAATCAAAATGGAGATCAGAATGTTGATCTTCCCTTTTGAATTTAATCATCTTTTTAGGCATGTAAAATGTATTTTATTTAGCCTGCACTTAATAAACATACATTACTGTGCTAGGAAGTTTCGTGGCATTGACATGTATCCTTCAGGAGCTTACAATCTAGTAAGGACATAAGATAAGTATTCATATATCTATATTGAGAGATAAATTACAGGATGTTTTAACTGTTGGTACTCAAAAAATAGAGATCTGACCTGGGTCAGGGTATCTGAGAAGTTTCATGATATGTTTGAGTTAGAGCAGAGCACTCCAATCTACCTAGAAACAGCCACAAAGAGGGAAGCAGTAGAAATGCTAGAAATAAGATGAAACTAGATTAGGGAGGCCTTAATTTTCAGTGTAAGTTTGTTCTGCATTTCATGGGCAATAAGATCCTGTTCATTTTTGTGTAGTCACATTGGGACATATTCTTCAGAGAGAGTAGATAGCTTTAAACCAAGACTAGCTTGAGTGATATGGCCAGACATTTAGTTACAGGTGGCCTGAAATGTCACTTCACTGATGATCCTAACTAAGAAAGACTAGCCTGTGTTTTACTTATGCTAGCCCTTATACAACTGAAATTAAATACTTTTTGAAATCTTTTCTCCTTTGAGATCTATCTGCCCCATTATGCTAGAAATGTCTTGAGAAAGACCCAGTCTGTCATG
Organism: Saguinus oedipus; assembly: GCA_031835075.1. Taxonomy (NCBI): domain Eukaryota; kingdom Metazoa; phylum Chordata; class Mammalia; order Primates; family Cebidae; genus Saguinus; species Saguinus oedipus. The sequence goes on from CM063171.1 coordinate 26,140,516, forward strand.
TTTTTCTTTACATATTCTACACCTAGGAATGTCTGTTACACAACATTTACATAATGCTTGAGATAAATGTGCTGAAGGTTATCAGATTCAAATAGCAGAAGGCTTGGTTTGTAAGTCAAAGAATCTAAGGAGACATGTTTCTTGCTGTGCCTGTCCGTTGAAGGCCTGCCAGAGGCCATTGCTAAAATGTGTTTGGTTATCTAGACCAAATGCAGACCACTGACCAGCACCATCAGCCTCAGCTGGAGATTGTTATAAATGCAGGTTCATGGGCTCCCTTTCAGGCCTAGTGGATCAGAATGCTGGGGGCTCAGGCTCTGGGCTTCTAAGAGCCCTCTAGTTGATTTTTGCATGTGCCTAAGTTTCAGAACTGCTGGCCTCCATGTACCCTAGTCAGAAGGTGGGGACTAGCTTAGGAAACCACTCATGGATAGAATTATATTCACCACCTTCAGAGCTTGATCTCCACCATTGTCTACCCCCTAGAACAGCACTCCCTCCATATTAAAGCCTTGATTTTACCAGAAGCTTTTTTTTGGCATTCACTGTACTGGTGTCATTGGGTAAACTGCTCCTGCATCCATTAACGACTTAATTTCAAAAAAAGATTCAAGGCAAAGAAGACCAGAAGAAGAGAGAATAAGCCAATTGTTTAGAAAGGATGAATTAAATTTTAGAAATGTTATTTATGCTCAACAGCAGTGATTGAGGGGAAAAGGAAACTGATAGTGTTTCATAGTCTAAGACAAACCAGATTCTCACTTATGCTTCATTTGATTCTTATGGCAACCTGGGAAATTACCACAATAAAGAAAAGGATTGCTTTATTTGTAGAATAGGAATCAATTAGGAATTGGCAGAGCTGGGTTTGAACCCAAAACTGTGTAAGACTGAGACCTTTACTCTTCATACTCTCTGCTGGTGATGGTTATAAAAATCCCTCAGTATCTGTGGAGGATTGGTTTCAGGAGTCCCCAGCAATACTCAAATCCAGAGACACTCAAGTTCCTGATGTAACATGGCATAGTATTTGCATACAGCCTATGCACATCCTCCTGTACTCTTTAAATCATCTATAGGTTACTATTAATACCTAACCAAAAGTAAATGTTGTATAAATAGTTGTTATACTGTATTGTTTTCAATTAGCATTTTTCACTGCTGTATTGTTAGTTTTTACTTTTTTCTCAATTATTTTTGATTTTCAGTTGGTTGTTGAGTCTGATGATGCAGAAGCCATGACATTTGGAAAAATATCTAAATGTCTAACAAGTTGATATTATACATAGTGGAAAGTATTTTTTGTTAGTGGAAATGTGGTTAATCTGCAAACCACAAATATAGCCCCCAGAATTTTTTTCCTCTAGATCTTCAAATGATTAGAAAATTTTTACATCAAAGATACTTGGACAATATTAATTTTAAAAAGGAAGGAGGGCTGAGAAAAGTGGCTCAAGCCTATAATTCTTACACTTTGGGAAGGCAAGGTGGGTGGATTACCTGAGGTTAGGAGTTCAAGATCAGACTGGCCAACATGGTGAAACCCCATATCTACTAAAAACACAAAAAATTAGCTGGGCATGGTGGTGGTTGGCACCTGTAACCCCAGGTACTTGGGAGGCTGAGGCAGAAGAATCACTTGGACCCAGAAGGCAGAGGTTGCAGTGAGCTGTGATCTCACCATTGCACTCCATCCTAGGCAACAAGAGAAAAACTGTGTCTCAAAAAAAGAAAAGAAGGTATAATAGCCCATTACTTTTACATTTATTTTCTCTTGCTCTCAATTGAAGCATAAAAAAGCAGTTATCTCATTTCTAGTTGGTAATTTAGAATTTCCAAGAATGTACTGCTCTGCAAGATGGAATATCTCAGAACTAGCCACTTCCAAGAGAAAGTACAGATGAAGTGTTACATTCTTCTTTCCAGCTGCTTCTGGTGCACTCTGTTTTAAACACAGGCAAAGTAGAGAACTAGGTAGGACTTGAGACTTCCTGCTTATAATATCTTAAAAGTTAATCCAAAGGCAATTTTTAAAAGTTGTTGTCCAAAATGTACCAAAACTCCAACCCACAGATAATGAAGGCCAAAATTCTAGGAGACATGAAGTAATACATGAACTGGGTCTTGCATTAGATGGCCTAAGGTCCATTAAAGCCATAGGACTTTGGCTTGAATAAACAAGATAATTATCTCTAAAACTCGGTTTCTCTGTATTAGTACTGTATCTCTCATAGTTGTAGAGAATTCAAATTCAATACCCTATGTATATCAGCCTGTCCATAATTAGCATCCATGAGAAGTCTTGCTTCACTGGCCTAGACAGAATAAAAAGAATTGAGTCTGAACCATGCCCTGTGGATGAATTAAAATTAGGGTGCTTTAAGCTGTTCTCCCAGGACCCACCATGGTAAAAAGGAGGGATCCTAGATTTACTGTGTAGGTTCTTCTGGACTGATTTAAGAAAATAATTTACTCCCTCAGTGAAGTGAGGAAATTTAGACTCAGAAAACCTCTGGTATGTCTTTTATCATTAAAATTCTACACAAAGGCTGGGCGTGGTGGCTCACGCCTGTAATTCCAGCACTTTGGGAGGCTGAGGTGGGTAGATCATGAGGTCTAGAGATCGAGACCATCCTGGTTAACATGGTGAAACCCCATCTCTACTAAAAATACAAAAAATTAGCTGGGCATGGTGGCACATGCCTGTAATCCCAGCTACTCAGGAGGCTGAGGCAGGAGAATTGCCTGAACCCAGGAGGCAGAGGTTGCGGTGAGCCAAGATCACGCCATTGCACTCCAGCCTGGGTAACAAGAGTGAAAATCCATCTCTAAATAAATAAATAAATAAATAAATAAATAAATAAAATAAAATAAAATTCTACACAATTTATGGGAGAAAAATCCAAAAGACTTGCATAATTCAAAACACTGAAAAACTTTCTTTCCTCAGAGATGGTTTACAATGGAAAGATAACCACCCATTGTCATTTCAGGCTCTGCAGTTCACAGTGGTAGTGTGGAGGCCTGGGCTAAGTCACATTACAGCAGACTCCCTCCACGTTTTACAGAGCAGGTTGGGGGGTGTTCCCAAAGACTTGGCCAGTGTCAGGCAGCAAGGGGTAAGGGCTGCCCTGGGAGTGAAAGGAACCCAAGCTTTTGGGAAAACAAACTAGGGGATGTAGGGGTAAAACACCCACTAAATCCCTTTAGGGTCAGTGTTCTGTGTTGGAATAACATAAGGTGAGAAGACACACATGCATACCTTTAAGGGTAAGCAAACTTTATTCCATGTAAATGGCAATGCAAATATAATAGCAAATGATGTAATAAGCAGATTGATAATAAGCAAATTGCAGTGGGAAGGGGAGATGGGAAAATATATTTAAACACATCAGACTATGGAGGATTCACCACCAGATTGGGAAGCAACAGCCTGGGTTCTAGAGTCGGCCATTGCCACTCAACAGTGCACAGACGAGGAGGGTCTCATGGAGCTTAGATGCAGGGTGGGACCCCAGCTCTTCTTGTAGCAACTTGTTTGGCATGAGGCTCAGTCAGGAGGGTCCTTTAGGACTGGGCTTAAGGAACACAGAAATGTCAACTTGTTTTTGCAATTGTCTTTTGTTTTTCAACAACTAATGTATAGAAATAGGCTGAAGTAGAGATTTCTCCCAAACAATGCTGGATAAATGCCTCAAGTGGGTCACTCAACCCGTTCCCGGACTGGGAGACCATTGTTGGTGTCCACGTTCAATTGAGTTCAAATTTAATATTTAACTTTTCCTCCACAGTCAGGACTTCAAAGAGGGTGCTGCCTGCTCTGAGAAGCCCAGTGTGGGAATTCCAGATGACCTGAAGGAGACACAGTCACCATCAAGGACTCAGTGGGAAAGCAGGAGCTGGGAACAGAGCAGGGAGGTGGATGCTGGAAAAGGGCCAAGTGGGGCCCCAGCCTTGGTTCCTCACCAAGGGAGTAGGATGGAGCAGATGAGCACCACCAGGGAGGTTGTGATGAGAAAGAGACCATCTGAACCCTGGCACTCATGATGCTGCCAAAGCTCTGGGGGAAGCAAAAGTCACTGAGTCTGAGGGATGGCAGGGCTGGGGAGGTGGCTCCAGGAGGCAACAAAAGCCACCCAATCCAGCAGTGGTGATGGCTCTATGGTGCTGCTGGGTGCCCAGTGAGGTGCAGAACATGATCTGATGGTACAAGTGGAGCAGAGCCACATTGGAGCAGGTTGAAGAGGCCAAGAGGGGAGATTGAGAAAGGGGCTGAAGCTACCTGTGTAGGAGTAGGCGGTGGTGCCCTCAAGCTGGTGAGCCAGTGATGAAGTACTGCATCTCTGGATACTTCAGTGCCAAGCTAGGGAGGTCCATGTGGGCAGAGCATAGAAGAGCAAGCTGAGCACAAAGACCACACAGAGTGTGAAGCCACCCACAGCTTGTGCATGTCATGGTTGTTGAAGTAGGTAGTTGGTGGCCAGGTCGCACTGCACACTCATGGTGCAGATGATGCTGAGGCTGGACAGACTGAAGAAGAACAGGATGAAAAATGAAGGTGCTGTACTCACATGGCAGCTGGCCTGCAGGTTACCCGCCCTTTGTGTACATGGTGATGATCACCTGGCTCACCAGCAAAGTGGATGTAAGTGCAGAGTGTGAGCACAACAGGTAGTAGGTGCATTGGATGTAGGTGCAGAGGGTTTGGTGCAGCATGTAGTAGGTGTAGCAGGTTGTAGGTGCAGCAGGTGAGGTGCAGTGGCTGTAGGTGCAGATGGTGCAAGTGCAGAGGGTGTAGGTGTAGAGGGTGGGTGTAAATGTGGAGAGTATAGGTGCAGTGGTTGTAGGTGCAGAGGCTGCAGGTGGAGAGGGCACAGGTGTAGAGGGTGTAGGTGCAGAGGGTGTAGGTGTAGAGGGTGTAGATATGGAGAGTATAGATGCAGTGACTGTAGGTGCAGAGGGTGCAGGTGCAGAGGGTACAGGTGTAGAGGGTGCAGGTGCAGAGGATGCAGATGCAGAGGGTACAGGTGCAGTGAATGGAGGAAACAGTGAATGCACTGTCCATGCTGCAAGGGTGTTAGGCCCTTTGTACATCAATTTGATAAGAAAGCAAACAAATGTTTCTACAAAAACATAAGTGAGAAAGTCAAAAAGTCAAAACTAACTGCAAGTTCAAAAATGTCCATGAAGACAGAATGTTCCTTTCGTGGTTTCTCTTTCAGGCTGGCAGGAGACCAGGTCCACAATACATAAGTACCATCTGAAGACAGGTGCGCAGTGCTCATGGTGCTGCCAACAGGGAGGTGAGTAATCAGCACTGGCACCACATGGTACACCTGGGCATGAAAGGGAGAACATCTCCATTAGAGACATAAACACATAAATTCAATTAATCCTATCAGCTCATTGTTTATGCTATTATGTCTGAGATTAGAATTCACTAGGCTTCCCGGGAAAAAATAAAATGAATATTTATCTCAAAGAATAATATACACAAGCTGTATGGCAAAAATATATAAGTTCATGAAATAGAATAAATATAAAAGGTCATGCAACAAATAAAAAGGTTTTGTTAATACAAATCACTTCTTAATAGAAACAAAGTATTTACTAAACACTTTGAATCTGTTGTGCATGTATGTCATATCTAACACTTATTAGAGCAAAGTTTTAGAGAAACAGCACTTTCTGACATTTCTTATAAGATCATTAATTTTATTTAAAAAACGAAAATGTGTCTTATTCATCTTTATATCTCCAGTACCTAATGCAAAGGCTAACTCAAAGTTATTTAATGAACATGGAAAGAAGGGGAAAAAAGAGGCAAAGAAAGCCAAGAGGGAAAACTGAGAAGAGGGAGAAGGAGAAACAAAGTAAAAAATATGAAGGCCCATGAGAGATTCTAACTTAGCACATGAGGGGTTATTAAATTCACCAAGTTCATCAGGACAAACACCAATTCTGTATATTAGACATGAAGGCACATGCTTCTAATACTAAACATTCTTCTGTTTCAGCATAATGAGTAAGCTTTGCACCATTTCATGTTAAATGTGTAGCTATGTAGCAATTTTTACTTCCAAAGATAAGCACTTACAATGAGGGAACAGAATAACCACAAATACCTGCTGGCTAGGTTTTTCAAAAAATAATTCCAGAAATAGAAGAGCTGAGAAACTCAAAATAAAAATAATTAGAGGCCGTCAGATGCCTTCTGGGAATAGTAAGAACAATGGTCAATTCACCATTACTTTGGGAGGGGACACTGGTTTTCTGGAGGCTATCTCTGACCCCTCAAGTGATTTTATATTAATGTTTTTCCAGACCTGCTTTGTCTAGTTCGAAAGTAAAAACTCATTTAGTCGATGTAACCATACTTTGAACATACTGTTCCAGAGGTCTAGAAAGTTGACAGCTACTAATTGGCCTGTGATATTCTCAAAGTGGTCCCAATGCACGTATGTAGTTCACAACCTTCAGCCCTGCTTTCCTGGACAGTGCCAAAGTTTCTGCAACAACATAGAGAAACCTGGTATAACTTCAAATGTAAACCAAGTTTTGAGATTTAACATCTGTTTACTTCCCAGTCTTATAACTTCTATTTCAAATAAATATCAGACATTCCCATCTGTCTACATTTGTGACAAGAAATTAGGTCAATTGGGCATCTATTTGTTAATTTCTTCAGTTTATTTATCCAACAATTATTGAGCAACTACTATGTGCTTTGGAGATAACAGTGGTGAAAAAGACTCAGTCACTCTTCTCTAGGAATCATAGCTGAGTGACAGACAAGAAAAAATGTAACATGCCACTTAATTTCTAGATGTGACTACTCTTGGGGCACACATGCTACAGATGCCAACTCGAATTGTTTAATCCAACTGACTGAAAGGCAGAAAGTTGCAGGGTAAAGAGTTTAAATTCCAGAGCAGAGAACCAAAGGTTCAAGTTTTGGTGCTGCTACTATTGGCTGTGTGGCTTTAGGCAAGTGACTCACTCTCTCTGAGCAGCATTCTTTCATTCAACAAAAACATTTGCTTACTAGGTGTCTAGCCGCAGTTGCCTTATCTGTAAGGAAAATCTACCATAGTTATGCCTCACAGGTAGAAGAGAAAATAATTGTAAATTACCTAGGCCAGGGCCTGGCACACAGGAGATACTGAGGATAGGTAATTAATGTCAGGTACTGTGTTACTGTTTAGGGCTATGCTGATGAGTAGGACAGGGTCTAGACTGAAAGGTGTGCAGGGACAGTGAAGTCAGAGAGAAAAGCAGGTAACCACAGTTTAACATATCAAGTGCCATGGCAGAGAGGCCTCAGAAATAATGCCACACATCTACAACCATCTGATCTTTGACAATCCTGACAAACACAAGCAATGGGGAAAGGATTCCCTATATAATAAATGGTGTTGGGAAAACTGGCTAGCCATGTGCAGAAAGCTGAAACTGGGTCCCTTCCTTATACCTTACACAAAAATTAACTCCAGATGGATTAAAGATTCAAACATAAGAGAACCTAGAAAACATAGAAAAGAACCTAGGCAATACCATCTGGATATAGGAATAGGCAAGGATGTCATGACTAAAACACCAAAAGCAAATGGCAATAAAAGCCAAAATATACAAATGGGATCTAATTAAACTTAAGAGCTTCTGCACAATGAACAAGCAACTGACAGAATGAGAAAAAAATTTGCAAGCTACAAAGGGCTAATATCCAGAACCTACAAAGAACTAAAACAAATTTACAAGAAAAAAACAAATGACCCCATCAAAAAGTGGGTGAAGGATATAAATGAACACTTCAAAAGAAGACATTTATATGGCCAACAAACATATGAAAAATGCTCGTCATTACTGGTCATTAGAGAAATGCAAATCACAACCAGATTGAGATACCATCTCACATCAGTTAGAATGATGATTATTAAAAAAATCTGGAAACAACAGATGTTAGAGAGGATGTGGAGAAATAGGAATGCTGTTGATGGGAGTGTGAGTTAGTTCAACCATTGTGAAAGACAGTGTGACGATTCCTCAAGGATCTAGAAATAGAAAATCTATTTAACTCAGCAATCCCACTACTGGGTATATACCCAAAAAATTATAAATCGTTCTATCATAAAGACACATGCACACATATGCTCATTAAGGCAATGTTTACAACAGCAAAGACTTGGAACCAACCCAAATGTCCATCTGTGATAGACTGGATAAAGGAAATGTGGTACATATACACAATGGAATACTATGAAGCCATAAAAAGGATGAATTTATGTTATTTGCAGGGACATGGATGAAGCTGCAAACCATCATTCTCAGAAAACTGACACAAGAACAGAAAACCAAACCCGCATGTTCTCACTCATAAGTGGGTGCTAAACAGTGAGGACACGGGGAAGGGAACATCACACATTGGAGCATTTGGGGGCTGGGGGGGCTAGGAGAGGAATAGTAGGAGGTGAGGAGATTGGGGAGAAATAACAGTAAGAGAAATACCTAACGTAGGTGATGGGGGAATGGAGGCAGCAAACCACCATGGCGTGTGTGTACCTATGTAACAAACCTGCAAGATTTGCACATGTGCTCCAGAACTTAAAGTAGAATAAATAAATAAGAGAAAGAAAAACACTAAAGACAAGCTCTTAATTCCTAACACAAATGATTCTACTCCAGGATAATTTCAAAGCTCTCTTTCCCAAAGAGGCTGTTAGAACAAGTTGAAAAAGAAAATTATGTTTTCTTGAAATAGATCTGATTCAAAAAAAAAAAACAAGCTAGTATTTATACCATCTTTGACTGTCTAGAATTTTTTCTTAATCATAATTTGTTACAGGCTTTAGAAACAACACATTCACTCTGCTCCTGTGGGAAAAGTCTAACACACACACACACACACACACACACACACAGAGAGAGAGAGAGAGAGAGAGAGAGAGAGAGAGAGAGAGAGAGAGAGAGAAAAAACAAATAAACCAAAAAAAAAAAAAAAAAAAAAAACCAGAATGTCCAAACTGTAACAATTAAAAGAATGCCACTCTGGGAGGAAAATATATAAACTATATTATTATTACTTCTGATGATGTCAGGAATTCTCCTTAATGCTCTGGTCAATGACCTGGAAGTTTATTATCCAAAGCGACAGGCCAGTTGAAAAGACTGTCACTACCAAAAGCCACCTATGCTTGTTCCATCTCCTCGTTCTGGCAGTACACAAATCCTCTGTGGAAGAAAACAGAGCACACACTGAATCACCTTGCTATGTCAGAAACCCCACAGGAGCTGTAACGGACACAAACATTTTGACTAAATTTTAAAAAGTCATTAGTATGTAAAACCTCTGAAGAAAGGTGATTATATTATATTAACTTCAGAACTGACAGACTACAGCAAATATTGACATTCCACACTCAGAGGTAAGGAAAAGTTAGTGAAAAAATCTAAATGTAGACAAGACTCTTAAACTGTAGTTTCTTTAAACAGCAATTTATGGATCTTATATTCTAACTGAAAATCACTTGAAAATCTAATGTCAGACCCAAGGTCCAAGAGACTTAAGTAGAAAAATGTCCACTTAAACATGGTGAAGTTACTGATATCGTTATAAAAATCCACAGAAAACTTTCTGGCTGAAAACAGTGAGTGTAGGGCCACCAAACGCTTCAGAGACAAAACAAAGCTAAAATGCATTAACAGAACAAGATGGGGAGCTGTGGCAATAAGAGAAGATTGGAATTATTTGAATTTCTTCAGACTTGTTATTTGATTAACAGCCTATGGGGAGCTGGAATGGATCCCAAATGTCTTCTTCACAGAGATTTACGCAAGGAGGAAAATGTTCCAGCCAAATCATTTAGGAAGTTCCATGCAACTGGCCTGAGAATATCATATAACCCAGACCCCAATTTGTTTACTCCTCTTCCAACTAAGTAGAATACAGGTAAAGACTGTGGTGAGACAGCATCCCAAGTCAGCATCTGAAAGCGTTTTTTTCACAGGTAAATTATATGTATGCTTTTTCTATTGAAATTATAAACATATTTTTTGTAATGTAAAAGCCGTTAGGAAGCTGAGTGAACAATAAACTCCCACTTCCAAAATTAGACCTTCAATGTGGCTTTCAGGGAAGATGGCTTGAACCCCTAAATAAACATTCAAAATACATGTGGACCAGGGACCAAGGGAAGGTAAAATAGTTATCAGCAGGAGAATGTGGTTTAGCATGCCAAATGTTTTTCTTTCTTTTTGAAAGCTTGACTGAGTCAAGTTTTAAACATTCCTAGTTACAACTTGAAATGATTAATTCTAAATTTAATTAGTGCAGTATCCGAGGCGGGTGGATCACGAGGTCAAGATATCGAGATCATCCTGGTCAACATGGTGAAACCCCGTCTCTACTAAAGATACAAAAAATTAGCTGGGCATGGTGGCGCATGCCTGTAATCCCAGCTACTCAGGAGGCTGAGGCAGAATTGCCTGAACCCAGAAGGCAGAGATTGCGGTGAGCCGAGATCGCACCATTGCACTCCAGTCTGGTTAACAAGAGCGAAACTCCGTCTCAAAAAAAAATAAATAAAAATAAGTTTTATTAATAATTGTATAGTAAGGGAGTCATGAGCTCTTACAAGCTCAGTAAGTTACCTTGAAACTCTTTAAATATCAGTTTCTTTATCTGTAAGATGAGGATAGTTATATATACCTCAAGCATTACAGAGATAGCCAGATAAAATAATAGAGGTAAATACATCTATCTTGTTCTCTGTACAAAGCCAGAGAAAATAAAATTATGTTAATATACTATTAATATATATTGAACTAAAGTTTCCTTCTGTGGAGTTTCCATTCAGGGACTTTAATATTACTCTCTGGAAGAATGTAGCACAAAAGTTGAATATCTTTTCTGTTTTAGGTTGGGTGTGGTGGCTCACACCTGTCCTCCCAGCACTTTGGGAGGCTGAGGTGGGCAGATCATGAGGTCAGGAGATTGCGATCATCCTGGCTAACATGCTGAAACCTTGTCTCTACTAAATATACAAAAAAAGCTGGGTGTGGTGGCACACACCTGTAGTCACTTGGGAGGCTGAGTGAAGCAGGAGAATTACTTGAACCCAGGAGGTGGAGGTGACAGTGAGACAAGATTATGCCATTGCACTCCAGCCTGGGCAACAGAGCAGAAATCCATCTCAAAAAAACTTTTATATTTTAAAACAGCAATATGTTTCCCCTTAGCTCTTTCTTCCTCAATCTAAAATAAATAGTACTCTTTATATGATAATAATTGGTTTACTAACTTATATTACAAAGAATATGCCATAAATTGGAGCTTATGGATAAAACTTTCAGCCTTTATTTTCATAATCATTTCATTCACTATGTTTAAGTGGAGTTTTTCCACCTGAAACATATCTTCTTAGGTGAAGGATATGCAATGTCACACCATCAAATTGGTACTGAAAATGCTGTAAGCTTTACAATTCAGTTTACTAATCTGAGACAACTGGGACCTGTATCTATGGGTTCCTCAAAAAAATTTTATTAAAGTAGGTAACCATTTTAAAACTTTAACATTTTACCTTAAAACTTATACATGATATTGACTCACCAATCTTTAGATTAAGACACAAGGCCTTTTGAGTATGCCTCTGTGGAGGTGCAGAAGTGAAAAGAAGACTGGCCAGGATTGGATACTGGTTGAAGCTGAGTGGTGATTACACAGGCCTTATTATAGTATTCTCTCCACTTCAGTCCAACACGGCAAATTTTAACATTGAAAGTTAAATAAATTACTCTAAAGACTATTATAAACCAAACAGACATAACAGACATTCACATAGCTTTCCACTCCACAACTGCACAATGCACATTCTACTGAGTAGTACATGGAGTATTCTCCAGGAAAGACTATGTTAGCCCAAAAAACAAGTCATAACACTTTTTTAAAAAAGAAATTGTGTCAAGCACTTTTTCAGACCACAGTGGAATAGTATTAGAAATCAATAACAGGAGGAAATTTGCAAACTGTACAAATACACAAAAATTAATATACATGCTCATGAACAACCAATAAATAAATAAATAATAAAATTAAAAATTTATTTAAACAGGAATAGAAGCACAGCATAACAAATCCTGTGGGATGCAGCAAAAGCAGTTGTAACAGGAAAAGAAGTGCCTAGCTATAAATGACTCCATCAGATAGGTAGAAATATCTCAAATAGCCAATCTGACAGTACACTTTAAGAAATGAGAAAAGCAAGAAAAATCAAATAATAAATTAGTAGAAAAAAATATAAATATTGCATAAGAAATTTTAAAAACAGAAACAAAAAAAAAAATAAAAAGTCAGTGGAACAAAGAGCTGGGGTTTTTTTAGAAAAAATCAAAATTTACAAGCTTTGACTAGACTAAGAAAAAGAAAAACAATATCATAGCTGAAAAAGAAGACATTACAATTGATAAGAGAAATACAAAGAACTGTAAGAGATTTTTTTAAATCACCCATGTACAAATAAATTAAAACATCTAAAAGAAGTGAACAAATTTCTGGGCACATAACAAGTTATTAATCCCATATTTACATATACACATGCATACATGAAAGAGGGAATCAGCAGTCTTCATTGACTTGCCAAAGTTCAAAAATCCAGATCTCAAATTTCAGGTTTTCCTTTTCTTTCTGTTATATCACAATTGCTGCTAAGGTGTTTTCCTAACTTCTTTCACAAACCCAACACTCACCCATGGATGAGCATGGGTGGGCATAAATCTGCTCAGGCTACACAGTGACATTTACCTTGGTTTGCCAATTTTTCCACCTCTGATGTCCTCTTCTCTCTGTGAAAACAAATTCTATCCATTTGTGAAAGCATTTGGGTTCCTCAGCATGACATCAAAAAAATTGTCCTTTCTGTTTAAAGCAAAATTGATTGATCCCTAAGCTAGACCAAGGTTTTCTTGGCCTGAGTGCTAAAAACAACAACAACAAAAAATGAATAAAAAGGCCCTACCCGAATGAGAAAGCTACAACAAGGAAAACAACCAACAAACAGAAAATAACCAAAAAATAAGATACAACCACTGAAAAGAAATAATTGATACAACTAGTCTTTTAGCTTTGGCTTTTAAGAAGTTGTAGGACTATTGCATATATATGTCTATGTTTTATTTTTTCAAATTATGTCTGTACTAGAAAATTATTTTTATTGCATTTCAGGTTTTGGGGTACATGTGCAGAACATGCAAGATAGATGCATAGGTACGCAAAAGGCCATGTGTTTTGCTGCCTTCCTCCCCTTCACCCAAATTTGGCTTTTCTCCCCAGGCTATCCCTCCCCAGCTCCCCCCGCCACTGCCCCTCCCCTATTCCCTCCCATAGACCCCAGTGTCCACGTGTTCTCATTTTTCCTCACCCACCTATGAGTGAGAATATGTGGTATTTCATTTTGTGTTCTTATGTCAGTTTGCTGAGAATGATGTTCTCCAGATTCATCCATGTCCTTACAAAGGACACGAACTCATCATTTTTTATTGCTGCATAATATTCCATGGTGTATATGTGCCACATTTTCCCAGTCCAGTCTATCATCATTGGGCATTTGAGTTGGTTGCAGGTCTTTGCTATTGTAAACAGTGCTGCAATGAACATTTGTGTGCATGTATCCTTATAGTAAAACGATTTATAGTCCTTTGGATATATACCCAGTAATGGGATTGCTGGGTCAAATGGAATTTGTATTTCTAAGTCTTTGAGGAATCGCCACACTGCCTTCCACAATGGTTGAACTAATTTACACTCTCACAAACAGTGTAAGAGTGTTCCTATTTCTCCACATCCACTCCAGCATCTGCTGTCTCCAGATTATTTAATGATCGCCATTCTAACTGGAGTGAGATGGTATCTCAATGTGGTTTGAGTTGCATCTCTCTAATGACCAGTGATGATGAGCATTTTTTCATATGTTTGTTGGCCTCATGTATGTCTTCTTTTGTAAAGTGTCTGTTCATATCCTTTGCCCATTTTTGAATGGGCTTGTTTGTTTTCTTCCTGTAAAGCTGTTTGAGTTCTTTGTAAATTCTGGATATCAGCCCTTTGTCAGATGGGTAAACAGCAAACATTTTCTCCCATTCTGTTGGATGGCGATTCACTCTGCCATGCAGAAGCTGTGGAGTTTGATTAGGTCCCATTTGTCTATTTTGGCTTCTGTTGCCAATGCTTTTGGTGTTTTGGTCAAGAAGTCCTTGCCTACTCCTATGTCCTGAATGGTTTTGCCTGGATTTTATTCTAGGGTTTTTATGGTGCCAGGTCTCATGTTTAAGTCTTTAATCCATCTGGAGTTAATTTTAGTGTAAGGTGTCAGGAAGGGGTCCAGTTTCTCCTTTCTGCACATGGCTAGCAGTTTTCCCAACACCATTTATTAAACAGGGAATCCTTTCCCCATTGCTTGTTTTGTTTTTCAGTTTTATCAAAGATTGTATGGTTGTAGATATGCTGTGTTGCCTCCGGTGCCTCTCTTCTGTTCCATTGGTCTCTATCTCTGTTTTGGTACCAGTACCATGCTGTTTTGATTATTGTAGCCTTGTAGTATAGTTTAAAGTCCCATAGTGTGATGCCTCCTGCTGTGTTCTATTTGCTTAGAATTGACTTGTCTATGCAGCTCTCTTTTGGTTCCATATGAAGTTCATGGTGGTTTCTTCCAGTTCTGTGAAGAAAGTCAATGGTAGCTTGATGGGGATAGTGTTGATTCTGTAAATTACTTTGGGCAGTATAGCCACTTTCACTATATTGATTATTCCTAACCATGAACATGGAATGTTTCTCCATCTGTGTCCTCTCTTATTTCATTGAGTGGTGGTTTGTAATTTTCCTTGAAGAGGACCCTTACGTTCCTTGTAAGTTGTATTTCTAGGTATTTTATTCTTTTTGCAGCAATTGTGAATGGCAGTTTGTTCCTGATTTGGCTCTCTTTAAGTCTGTTATTACTGTATAGGAATGCTTGTGATTTTTGCACATTGATTTTATATCCTGAGACTTTGCTGAAGTTGCTTATCAGTTTCGGGAGTTTTTGGGCTGAGACAATGGGGTCTTCTAGTTATACTATCATGTCATCCAAAAATAGAGACAATTTGGCTTCCACCTTTTCTATTTGAATATCCTTTATTTCTTTTTCTTGCCTGATTGTTCTGGCTAGAACTTCCAGTACTATATTGAATAGGAGAGGTGAAAGAGGGCATCCTTGTCTAGTGCCAAATTTCAAAGGGAATGCTTCCAGTTTTTGCCCATTAAGTAAGATATTGGCTGTTGGTGTGTCATAAATAGCTTTTATTACTTTGAGATACGTTCTGTCAATACCGAGTTTATTGAGGGTTTTTACCATAAAGTGCTGTTAAATTTTGTTAAATGCCTTCTCTGTGTCAATTGAGATAATCATGTGGTTTTTATTTTTGGTTCTGTTTATGTGGTGAATTACGTTTATAGACTTGTGTATGTTCAAACAGCCTTGCATCCCCATGATGAATCCTACTTGATCATGATGGATAAGTTTTTTGATGTGCTGTTGCAATTGGCTAGCCAGTATTTTATTGAAGATTTTTGCATCTATGTTCATCATGAATATTGGCCTGAAGTTTTCTTTTCTTGTTGAGTCTCTGCTGGATTTTGGTATTGGGATGATGTTGGTCTCATAAAATGAATTGGGATGGATTCCCTCTTTTTGGATTATTTGGAATAATTTTAGAAGAAATGGTACAAGCTCCTTTTTGTGTGTCTGGTAGAATTCGGCTGTGAACCCATCTGGATCTGGGCTTTTTTTTGTGTGATAGGTTCTTAATTGCTGCCTCAACTTCTGACCTTGTTTTTGGTCTATTCATAGTTTCAGCTTCCTCCTGGTTTAGGCTTGGGAGGACACAGGTGTCCAGGAATTTAGGTTCTTAATTGCTGCCTCAACTTCTGACCTTGTTATTGGTCTATTCATAGTTTCAGCTTCCTCCTGCTTTAGGCTTGGGAGGACACAGGTGTCCAGGAATTTATCCATTTCTTCCAGGTTTACTAGTTTATATGTATAGAGTTGTTTGTAATATTCTCTAATGATGGTTTGAATTTCTGTGGAATCTGTGGTGATTTCCCCTTTATCATTTTTTATTGAATCTATTTGGTTGTTCTCTCTTATCTTTTTTATCAGTCTGCCTAGTGGTCTGTCTATTTTGTTGATCTTTTTCAAAGACCAGCTCTTGGATTTATTGATTTTTTGAAGTGTTTTTCTTGTCTCTATCTCCTTCAGTTCTGCCCTGATCTTAGTTATTTCTTGTCTTCTGCTAGGTTTTGAGTTTTTTTTTGATCTTGCTCCTCTAGCTCTTTCAATTTTGACGATAGTGTTTCAATTTTGGATCTCTCCACTCTTTTCATGTGGGCACTTATTGCTATATATTGCTATATATTTTTCTCTGAAGACTGCTTTAAATGTGTCCCAGAGATTCTGGTATGATGTGTCTTCATTCTCGTTGGTTTTGAAGAACTTCTTGATTTCTGCCTTCATTTCATTGTTTATCCAGTCAACATTCAAGAGCCAGTTGTTCAGTTTCCATGAAGCTGTGCGGTTCTGAGTTTGTTTCTGAATTCTTATTTCTAACCATGGTCTGAGAGACTGTTTCTTATTATGTCAGTTGTTTTGCATTTTCTGACGAGTGCTTTACTCACATTTAGGGTAGGTGTGATGTGGTGCAGAGAAGAATGTGTATTCTGTGGATTTGGGCTGGAGAGTTCTGTAAATGTCTATCAGGTTTTCTTGTTCCAGGTCTGATTTCAAGCCCTGGATATCCTTGTTAATTTTCTGTCTAGTTGATCTGTCTAATATTGACAGTGGAGTTTTAAAGTCTCCCCCTATTATTGTGTGGGAGTCTAAGTCTCTTTGTAGCTCTTTAAGAACTTGCCTTATATATCTGGGTGCTCCTGTATTGGGTCCGTATATATTTAGAATCGTTAGCTCTTCTTGTTGTATTGATTTTTTTACCATTATGTAATGACCTTCTTTGTGCCTTTTGATCTTTGTTGCTTTAAAGTCTATTTTATCAGAGATGAGAATTGCAACTCCTGCTATTTTTTGCTCTCCATTTGCTTGGTAAATCTTCCTCCATCCCTTTATTTTGAGCCTTTGTGTATTCTTGCATGTGAGATAAGTTTCCTGGATACAGCACACCGATGGGTTTTGGTTTTTTATCCAATTTGCCAGTCTGTGTCTTTTGATTGGTGCATTTAGCCCATTTACATTTAGGGTTAATATTGTTATGTGTGAATTTGATACTGCCATTTTGATGCTAGCTGGCTGTTTTGCCTGTTAGTTGATGCAGATTCTTCATTTTGTGATGCTCTTTAGCATTTGATATGTTTTTGGAATTGGCTAGTACTGGGTGTTTTGTTCTGTGTGTAGTGCCTCTTTCGGAAGCACTTGTAAAGCAGGCCTTGTGGTGACAAAATTTCTGAGTACTTGCTTGTTTGCAAAGGATTTTATTTTTTCTTCACTTGTGAAGCTCAGTTTGGCTGGATATAAAATTCTGGGTTGAAAGTTCTTTTCTTTAAGGATGTTGAATATTGACCCCCACTCTCTTCTGGCTTGTAGAGTTTCTGCTGAGAGATCTGTTGTGAGTCTGATGGGCTTCCCTTTGTGGGAGACCCAACTTTTCTCTCTGGCTGCCCTTAGTATTTTCTCCTTCATTTCAACCCTGGTGAATCTGACGATTATGTGCCTTGGGGTTGCTCTTCTTGTGGAATATCTTTGAGGTGTTCTCTGTATTTCCTGGACTTGGATATTGGCCTGCCTTGCTAGATTGGGAAAATTTTCCTGGATAGTATCCTGAAGAGTATTTTTCAGCTTGGATTCATTCTTTGTCCCATTCTGGTACAACTATCAAACTTAGGTTAGGTCTCTTCACGTAGTCCCACATTTCTTGGAGACTTTGTTCATTCTTTTTGCACTTTTTTCTCTAATCTTGGTTTCTCATTATATTTTATTGAGTTGATCTTCAACTTCTAATATTCTTTCTTTTGCTTGGTCAATTCAGCTGTTGATACTTGTGCATGCTTCACGAAGTTCTCATGTTGTGTTTTTCAGCTCCTTCGATTCATTGATATTCCTCTCTAAGATGTCCGTTCTTTTTATCATTTCCTCGACTCTCTTTTCAAATATTTTTTCAACGTTCTTCATTTCTTTGCATTGATTTAGGTCATGTTCTTTTAGCTTACAGAAGTTTCTCATTATCTACCTTCTGAAGTCTCATTCCGTCATTTCATCACACTCTTTCTCCATCCAGCTTTATTTCCTTGCTGGTGAGGAGTTTTGGTCCTTTTTAGGAGGCGAAGTGTTTTGGTTTTGGTTATTTTCCTCCTTTCTGTGCTGGTTTCTTCCCATCTTTGTGGGTTTATCCACTTGTCATCTGAGTAGTTGCTGACTTTTTTATTGGGTCTCTGAGTGGACCCCCCAGATTGTTAATGATGAAGTATTTTTGTTACTCAGTTTCTTTTAAGAGTCTAGCCCCTCTGCTGTAAGACTGCTGAGGTCAACTCCAGGCCCTGCTTGCCTGGGGTACACCTGTAGCAGCTGTGGAACAGTGAGGTATGCTACCAGTTTCTTCTTCTGCTATCTTTGTCCCAGAATGATGCCTGTCAAATGTCTGATCAGTACTTTCTGATGTGACTCTTTGGATATACAGGGGTCAAGGAGCTGCTTGAGGAGGTGGTGTGTACTTCATAAAAGCTCAAGGGCTGAGCTGCGAGCTTCATTGATTATTCAGGGCTGTTAGGCTGTATGTTTATGTCTGCTGTGACAGAACTCATAAAACCTTTTTTATTTTCCTCAGATGCAGATGCTCTGTGTCGGAAAGTTAGAGCTTTCTTTACGAGTATCTGTTGCACTCTTCTGCTCAGCTAGAAGGCAGTCTAGTCAATATTTGCCTTCCAAGGCTCTTCCCTGATGCCATGGGGTCCACCTTGTTGCCGTGGGGTCCACCCTGCTGCTGTGGGCTCCACCCTGCTGTCATGGGCTCCACCCTGTTGGCAGAGTCTTTCTGTTATGGTGGGTTGTCTTGGAAACAGCAGGCTGCATCAGCAATGGGAGTGTACCTCAGTAGGGGTGGAATGCCTCGGTAATGGTGGATGCCCCTCTTCCACCGAGCTGCACCATCCTGGGTTTGGCTGTGCCTGCAGTGAAACTCTCAACCCCGAGCATTTTGAATCACCATTTCATTTGTCCCTGTGGTGGTGGGACCTGCTGAGCCTGATCTCCTGGCTCCCTGCCTCAGAGCTCTTTTTTTCTTAAGTTGAACAGTTGACTCTCTCCCAGGGGTTTCAGTTGCCTGCTGATAGTGCACTGTGATCTGTGTGATTTACCATGCAGCAACCCACTGTGCTGGCTCAAACGTCACTTCCTGGGAATCTCCTGGTCTGGCTCACTGTCCAAGTCCCATTTAATCAGGTAGATATGCTAATCTGCCCTCCCAAATCTCAGATTGCCGGTTTAACAGGGCACCCAGACCAGTGCGTTTTGTGTGGAGTGCCGCTGCATTTTGGTGCCAGCCAAAATGACTGCACCAGCTGAAACAGCTGCGCTAGCATCCAGTGTCTCTCCTACACCTGGAATTTTTCTGTTCTGTGGGCAACAAAGGTTCATCTGGAAATGTGGCTTCCACTCACTCTGCGTCTTCACTGAGAGCTGCAATCCTGAGTTGCTCCTACCGCACCATCTTTTTTTTCCTTCTGTAGTAGACAATTCTAAGATGACCTCCAGTGGGTGATGACCTTGCATATTTCATTTTCTTGATTGGAGGCAGAAGTTTGGAATTGGCTCTAGTAATTGGAATATGGTAAAGATAATGGGATAGTCACACCCATGACTCAGTTATTATATATACAACTTTTTTTTAGCAGACTAGAGAGATAGAGAAATTCTCCATCATTCTATAGAAAATAAGCTGCCATGCAATGAGAGGGTTGTACAGCAGGGATATGTGGGTAGCCTCTAGGAACTGAGACAGTTACCTGGCTGACAGCCAGCAAGAAAAATTATATCAGTCCTACAATCTCAAGAATCTAAATTCTGCCAACAGCCACAGGGTTTGGGAGAAAACCCTGAGTTCCAAAAAAAAAAAATGCAGCCTGGCCAGCACCTGATTTCCCCCTTGTGAGATTCTGAGCAGAGGATTCAGGTAGGCCATGCCTGGACTCTTGACCCATGGAAACTGTGAGATAAGAAATGTGTGTTCTTTTAAGCCACTAAGTTTATTATAAAAGAAGCATGATACTTACTAAGCACAAAGCATACAGCAATAGGAAAAACACAGCTCTGGATCCTAGGAGACATGTTTTCTCCCTTTGTCCCAGTAAATTGCTATGGAGCATCAAGCAAGTCCCTGAGCCTTTGGAAGCTTCGGTGACCTGATATGTGAAATGTAAAAATTTTTAAGGTCTCTTTATGGTCTTGCTACTAAAATCATTTGACTGATGTTGAAATAAATTGCTGTAGGATTGTTAGTCATACCAAATATACTGTATATTATTGCCATACATGTTAACCTGGTCTATTCTTAATATTTTTGTTATTGTTCTCCTAACACTCCAAGTTTAAAAAGTTCCAAGTTTCTTACATCAGAATTCTTGGATTTTGATTTAAGAAGTCAAGAAAAGATCTAAGGATTAGTTCCAAAAATATTTTTAAAAAATTATGTGGTGATCTGGCCCAGCATGGTGGCTCACACCTGTAATCCCAGCACTTCAGGAGGCAAAGGAGGGTGAATCACCTGTGGTCAGGAGTTCAAGACCAACCTGTCCACCATGGTGAAATTCTGTCTCTACTAAAAATACAAACTTTAGCCCGGAATGGTGGTGGGTGCCTGCAATCCCAGCTACTCAGGAGTTTGAGGTAGGAGAATCACTTTGCTTGAATGTGTGAGATGGAGGCTGCAGTGAGCTGAAATGTTACCATTACACTCCAGGCTTGGCAAGATAGAGTAAAACTTTGTTTCAAAAAAGAAAAAGAAAAATTGTATGATGATCATCATGACCTGTTAGAAATTTTGCTGTACAATGGAGAAACAAGATATAATAAAGGTTAAAAAAGAAAAAAAAGGAGAGAAAATGTAAATTTTACTTCTTAGAATGTAAAAAATGAGTTAGATGGAATTCCTGCCCCTATTTCTGGAGCACCACATAATGGAGGAAAATGAGGCAAACTCTTGGCATCTCTGGAGAGAATTGAGCACACTCCCAAGATGAGAGTTTTATGTCAGAAGGCAGCATCCTCTCATCACCATCAGGATGCTGGGGGTTCAGCTGATTCACTTTAATGGCATGAACTTACTTATACATAAACAAATAAAGTGAACAGTGGTAAACCACCAGTTTTATTGTGTTTTGTCATTATTGTGAAACATCATATTTCATATTTAGTGCAAGTAATGAGCCTTGGTGAGGCAAATCTCCATGCTGTGCAGGGTAAATAATATATTTCCTCTTGATTCTGCAAGGTTGGCTATGAAAAAGACCTGGGTCAGGAAACATTTTCTGCAAGTATTACTAATCAATGCACTACACAGACAGTATAAAGTAAGGGTTGAGGTAATTATTATTTAATTAGGAAAATCAATGAAATCCTGAGGAAACCAAGAAGTGATTTTCTTTGCCTTCAGTGGAAGTTGGTGTGACCAGGTGGAGGATTCTTTATTATTTTAATTTCTCCTCCTTGCATTGATTTAGCACCACAGTTGACACAGGGACACTGGGGTCTACTCTGGGAGTCAGTTGTTAGAGCATAGGAGCTAGCTGTCACTTGCAAACTCACCACTGGCTGGAAGCAAAGCTAGAAGATGGGGCTTCCAAAGCCAACCCCTGCAACCTTTGGCAGGCTCCCCTTCCTTATCACTCCCACTGCCTTTGGAGTGAGATCCCTCCTCCTCAATCCTGCACAGTGACTTTGCTGGCTGCAGGTTTCCCTGAACCTGTCACGCCATTTGGTTTTGGCAGAAAGAAGTGAGGAGACATTACAGTACATCTGTTTGAAGGTTCCTAAATGAAAAACAAATCTGGTGAATTTTATTTTTCTTTTAAGTGTACAGAAATGCAGCTGCTTAAGTCACATAGGTAATCCAAGGAGCCTTTTAAATTCAAGACACCAAAGTGTTGTTCTTCCTGGTTTGATCCTTGGTGGAGATTTGTTAGCAAACTTTAGAAGGAAGTTACAGAAAAGGATTAGGTGTATTAAAGTTGTCTGAGTTATGAAAATTTCTTTGTAAAGCTCATTGTGTGTTCATTGCAGATTTCTGTGGAGAATGTGACAGTGTAGTGAGCCAAGAAGTTGTGTTTTGGGTGATTAGACTCAAGTGCAAAGTAGAAAAACATTTATTTAATAGAGAAATAAGGTAATATGACTATTGTCTATGAATTGTCAATTAGTGAGAAAGAAATATATTCTGAAGCATTCAATAATTTTAGTACTTTGAGTAAGAAATGACATTTATTCTTAGCTCCCAAAATTTGAAGTTGTCTCTTAAAAATATCAAGGCATTACGGAGGTAAAATAACTGACATTTTAGTTTCAGTGTACATTGCAATATTTTAAATAGCTTACACTTCAGATAATTGGGGCAAACAAAATATGTATTTATTATTTTCTACTAGTGCCTTAGTGGTTGTTAATTTTCTTAGCATTTTAACTTGTGAAAGAATGTAAAATTAATTTTCATAGTGGATTACAATGAAAAAAATAGTATTTGAGTATTAAGATTTTCTGAACATAAAAGTTTTAGATATATTTAAAATTACAATTTCAATTTTATTTTGATTGCAATTGGTTAGTAGGCTGGTTTTTAAATGATATGTACTCTAAAGTCATTTTCTTTACTTTGAACATGTTTTAAATAACTCCTTGATCCATCTTTTCCCTCTACTTAGTAGCACAGAATTTTAAAGTACCAAATAAATAGAACGAAAGCAAATGTGCTCACTGATATATTTTTAATATTTTGTTGTTCATGTTTATATTTGTGATAAAATCTGTTTTGGTTATTCTGAAGGGTTTTCATCCTATTTCTTCTTCAGACTCAATTAGTTGCTTTCAGCTAACTATTTTTTTCCTGGATAAAACAATATATCTAAAAAATTAATTTTTATTTGGTATTTTTTAATCCACAAATTTGAGAACTGTTTAATACTTAGTTATTTAGTCAAGTTTGAATTTTATTTTGACAACATTTAAGGGGCTTAAGAGTGGAAAAGAGAAACTGAGTGTGGAAGAGGCTCTTTAATTAAAAATGTATAAAGGTTAAACATTAAACACTCATTGCTGTTATTATAATTATTGTAAAATGCAGTTGACTATAGACATTGATCTCTTTCTCCAATAAATCTTAACTTCCTTGAGTATTTGTACTTTTGTTGACCTGATTTTCATTTTCTTAGCCTCTGGATGTTAGCTCCATAAAAGGTAGGTTTGAGGACAGGATCCTCCAAACAGGTTTTTATTTCAGCTTTATATCAGACAGCTTACCAGAAGAATTTAAAATGAGGTGCTTGTTGGGTACTCTGTCTCAAGGTGGTCTTGCAAAATTACTGAGATGTGGCATTGGTTGGTTCTCAAGTGGAAGGCAACTGATGACTTGTATCTATCTCATTTTTAAATGATGTGTGTAAAGTTTCTGGAAAAAAAACTTTAAAAAGTTTGTAGTCATTCACCAAAAAAGCCATTTTTGTTTTCCTTCAAATTTGATTTGGTGATTGTAATATGGTTGTATGATTGTTTGTCTTCTGCCTTCTGTAATAAATGTCCATCTTCTGCCTTTGGTAATAAATGCCTGCATTTCCATTATTTTGGTATATAGAGTTTTTATTTTCTAATTAATGTATTTCTAAATAAAGTGATTCCATTTCTAAAATAAAACCTCTAATGTTTAAAAATTAATTTTACTGGACATTTGACTGAAGTTTATTTTTCACAAGGAACAGGAGCATGAGAGTTGAAAACTTTATCAGATAGTTGCTTTTAAATTCAAAGCACATTAATACAGGTGAGTTTAAAAAGAAAACTTAAACATGAAACATGTTTATGGTAGAGAAATGAGAAGATACAGAAAAGTACAGAAATGTTTATAAAAACCACCCAGTCTCAACAGGAATAAACAACTATTTAATATCATGGTACATTTGCTAGTATAAAATACATATATATATTTTAAAATTGGAATCATACTGTATCCAAACTCTATTCTGCTTTTTTTTCCCCACAAAAATTAACTATTTTAAAGCATTCTGAGCTATTTTTAGTAACTATGTAATATTCTGCCGTTGGTTAAACTATAATTTCATTTTACTTTATTCATTTAGCTTTTCTTTTTCAACTTTTAGTTTCAGGTGCTATATGTGCAGGCTTGTTTCATGAGTAAATTGTGTGTCATGGGGCTTGGTGTACAAATGATATTATCACCTAGGTAGTGAGCATAGTACCCACTAGGTAGTTTTTTGACTCTCACCCTCCTCCCACCCTCCATTCTCAAGTGGTGTCTATATTTTTCCTTTTTGTGTCCAGATAAATGATAATTTTTAAAATTCCTGTGTTGATATTTAAAAGTTCATTTTATATTAAGAAGATACAACTCGATTTTAATAGTACAATATGTTTTAGATATTCAATACATTGATTCTTTTATATTCTCCAAATCTGGCTATTTTCAGTTCTCCAAAATGAAATAGTTCATTATGGAAATGGATAACAGGGTTCCTAAAGTGACTTCTGCTTTTTTATTTTAATTTGAAGAATTAAGCATTGCAAACAATTAATTTGAACAATTAAGCTTTTATTCTGGCTAATGTTGACTGAGTTCTACAAGATTCATTTGAAAAGACTTGATAGGCCATTAATACATCAAGGGAACACCATGTAAAGGTTCTCCTTTCAAAATCATTTAGAACACTTTACTCTCTGAAGGGTAACATTACACTAGTATATTTGCAAGCATAGGATATTTGGCTTTATTAAAATTCTCAAAGCACTTTTGATGCTACTACTACTGTCTCTAATATACCAGCAGTAGTGTCAATTGAGGACTGTGGTTTTAGATGGGTTATTAAATCAGTAGGGAATGATGGATTTTTAAAATCTAATTATCAGGTACTAGCTTTACATAGCATCTGGCCAGCAGTCCTTAACTCAGCAGCTCTCCACTTTCCACTAAACTCTTAGAAATGTGTTTTTAAAAAATAATTCATAATGCTTTAAAAGAGCAACACTGATAGTTGAACTATTGCTAGTATAGCAGGAGTGGCCACAGGAAATGGATCTCTTGGTCACTGAATACAGAAGTAAAAAGTTTACTCAGCCAGGAGCAAGGTGGCATAGTTGCCTAACAGCCAAGCTCCCCTAACAAAGGAAGTTTCCTTCTTTATATAGGCTTATACTTTAGATGTTACACGTGGAATAATTTTAGGTTTATAGCTTAACATATGAAAAGGGTCTCCATTTACAGTCTCAGCAATTACATATGAAAAGGGTTTCAGTTTACAGTCTTAGGAATTACATATGAAAAAGATCTCTGTTTACAGTCTCAGGAATTACATATAAAAAGGGCTTTGGTTTACAGTCTTAGGAATGAAAAGGGGAAGTTTACAGTCTTAGAAAAAAAAGGGGAAGTTGATCTGAGATGTCTGGGTCTCCCTCTTCACTAGTATCTTGGAGAAATTTCCCTGGACTAGAACATAACAGTGATTTAAGTTTCAATGTAATCAGAAAATAGAAAAAAAACATCCACATTTTTTGTTACTAACTCCTAAGTTACAGCTTCACGATCTGTATAAAAAAGGGTACTGAATCTTCACCTCTTAATGTCATGTTGCTTTTGAGGAGATCCAAATACTTTCTATATATGCTTCTCCTAGATATTATTATTTCTCTTTCTAAAACCATCAGAGATGAAAAACAAATATGGGAAAAGAGGATGGAAGATAAACAAAGGTGATGGTGTCCTACACCCTTTCATAGGCTCTGCAGGCCAGTGTAGAGAGAGAAAAACTTAAGAGCAGTGCATATGGGTGACGGGGTTTAATGTATTCCATTTCCTCAGCCAGTGCTAACTGAGTAAGGGCCATTCAGTTTGTGCTCTGCCTCAAACAAATGGGACAGATGGGACTCTTCCAAAAAGAAGTTACTTTTTAGTGTGTGTGTGTGTGTGTGTGTGTGTGTGTGTGTGTGTGTGCTTGCCTAACATAAATCTCCTGTATGTGGTAGTGGTGGCCTTGTCTTTTAGAGCACAGGCAACTCAGACCATGTGGGTGCAAGCAATACTCACCAAGGCCAGCAGATAACCATGGGGGCAAATATTGATAGACCCTATAAATTAATGCCATGACTGTGCAAATCAGTCTATCTCCCAGCAGCAGATCTGAGAAGGGGATGTGTGTAGAACACAACTGGACCAAGAGTGAGGCCAACAGGAATTCTTAATACCTCTTTGTCTGTTGGGAAACACTTGTCAAAACTCTTTTTATTGAGATTGACTGAAATTCCACTAAATAACATGCATTTTAAGAATACTAAAGGAAAGACAATCTGGCCATTCTCTGAATAGTATAATTGTGGGATTATGAGTTATTTTGATTTTACTTTTCTATTTAAAAAATAATCTGCACATAGTATTATTGTAATCAGAAATAGGTTTCCTTAAGTAAGAAAAAAAATGACAAAACACATTTTATATTTATTTGTGGACTAACAGTGTAATTGAAATCTTTTCTGCCTCTCTGTTACATTTTCTGAATTTGTGAAGGAGTCTGGTAAGAGATGCCAACAGTTCTTTGTTTCTTGTCTCAGTGATGGGCATATTTTGACTTGTCACACACAAGTTGGTTAGGTACAGTGGCAATGAGAGAAGGATTGCTTGGCCCACCAGATTTTCTCCCTTTTTAGTGTAGTAACACCAGAAGCCACACCTGAAACAACTCTTAACCTCAGTCATTTTCCTCTTGTTCCGATAACAGAATGTCATCATGTGCTGGACAATTAAGATTATGTGATCTGGTGGGCCAGATCCGATTAATGTTTTTAATTGTGTTTTTAAGATGTAACACACCCACAGAGATTTGTTTCAGATGAATGCAATATAAAATGAACAATATGCAGTGGCTCAATTCTGTAATCCCAGCACTTTGGGAGGCCAAGGTGGGTGGATCACGAGATCAAGAGATTGAGACCATCCTGGTCAACATGGTGAAACCCCGTCTCTACTAAAAATACATAACATTAGCTGGGTATGGTGGCACGTGCCTGTAATCCTAGCTACTCAGGAGACTGAGGCAGGAGAATTGCCTGAACCCAGGAGGCAGAGGTTGCCGTGAGCCAAAATCATGCCATTGCACTCCAGCCTGGGTAACAAGAGTGAAACTCCATCTCCCAAAAAAAAGAACAATACAATAAAACTCCCTCAAATCTCAATGTTGTTCTGCATATTTCTTTGAGGCATCAGCAGGTTTTAAGTCATTGAAAGATAGGCTGAAGGCATTCTCTATATCATTATGCCTTTCCTAGTTATTTGAAATAAATTTCAGTTTTAAAGGTTTTTCTGTGTAGCTCTGTTCTCTACTTGTCATTAGTGACACCTTCCATTATATTTATAAAGGATCAGAAAAAGATACATGAAAAGTCATAATATGAATTACTATGACCCTAGGAAGTACTTTATCACACACCCAATATTTTCTTTTAGTGAATAAAAGTTTCTGCATGCTTTTGTGTGTGTCCATGTGCATGTTTTAAAAGGTCAAAGAATACAAAAGCTCTGTTTAAAAGATAACTGTGAAAGGTATATGTAATAGAGAAATTGTATAAAAATTAATAAAACACACATTAGCTGTTAAAATAAATATACAAATTGTTGTGCAATATAAAAATGTCAAATCAGAAAATTTAATAATGTGTTAATTTCTGAAAGTTATTAGATTACTTATTTGAGAGCCTATACAGTAGAAAGACACAGTATTTGAAATGGCTTTTAGAGTCTATAAATAAAAATAAATTTGAAGATGGGAATGTTTTTTAAAGTATAACTTCCAAAAGTTAGGTCAGTAAAGATGCACAAACATTGGGCTTGCAAATTGACTAAGTTCATCTTAGTACTCTTGGTTCAATAAGTAGTTCTTATGACTTACAACTAAGGAATTAATTTTCCTACTAAGATTCTACATCCTATGTAATGCAATTTTGGTTTTGCTGTTGATGAATATAAAAGGTATTTCTTCTATTTTTAATTGTGTGAAACACATCTTGAAAACCTAGAATTATACTTCTTTACTGTTTTTGTTTTTGTTTGTTTTTTTGAGATGAAGTCTCACTATATCACCCAGACTGGAGTGCAGTGGTTTGATCTTGGCTCACTGTGACCTCCACCTGTTAGGCTCAAGTGATTCTCCTGCCTCAGCCTCCCAAGTAGCTAGGAATATAAGCATGCACTCCATGCCTGACTAACTGCTCTTTGATTTTGTATTAATTTGCAGCTTCTCTTTAGATTTAAGTATCTCCTTGGAATTTTTTTTTAATCCTTAAACTCTCCCATGACATGTTGAAGAAAAAAATAGGAATTCATAATAATCAGGGGCTTTAGATGTTTGAGGAACAAAAATGTTGTTTGAAAAGTCAATTTCATGTTAAACCTGTCATCCAGAATGTACAACATTAATTGAGTGTGGACTAGGAGATGTAATCCTTACCTTGCATTAGCTCAAGGCAAAAATCTGTACTCACATACAAGATGAGAATTTATGGAGTTACTGAATAATATGTTTAAAAGGTATACACTGATAAACTACAGGCAGTTTACAAGAGGCGCCCTGCAGCTTTCTATGAAATCTTTCCAACTAAAGTTTCCATAATTTCTAAAACAAAATAAATAATGTAAACCCATTTCAAATTTGTAGGGCATGGCTACTATGATAGAGGCTTTGTTCTCAATTCGGACTTTTATATGCAGTTTAAGTCATACAAATAGAGCAAATAGGATGAGTATCTTTGGCTAGATATCATAACTATTTACGTCTGATGTGAGTAGTTGGTTTAATTGTTTTAAGCTAACCTCAGTGGAAGAACAATTTATTAACAGTGGCCTGGAGTAACTGTGGAAAAAATCTAGGGATCTTTACAGCTTGGGCACCATCACACAATTGTTTTTATTGCTGTATTTACTTCTTACACACACAAGTCCAGGTGGGCTGTATCTTTACCCTGAAGTGTTCAAGCATCTTTTTGAAAGGACAATTTGTGGATGCGTATCTATCCAAAGAACAGATATTTGCAAGTGATGATGATTCAGGAAGTTAATAGAATAAGAACTGTTTTAAATTGTATCAATCTGAATACAGTTGCTAAAATAACAATGTAGTTTGGTTTTAGTACAGAAAAATAAAACACAAGCCAAACATATTTTTTTCTTTAAAATAAGCTTCCTAAGTCCTAGGAAAAACTTCTCAACTTGCATAGTTGGAAGAATTTAAATTGTGTAAAACCCCAGATTATGTATACATTTGAGCTGGAAATTTTAAGAAGATGGCTATTTATTTTAATATTGTCTGTATTTTTTTGTAGATTAATTCTATTTTTGTTAGCTTCTTTGGTTACAGTAGATGTGTGTTATAATTCATTAGCAAAACCTTTCTCTGTAAACATTTGGAGACCTTGCCCGTTCTAAATTGAAAATGTGGCAAATGTGGGAATTATTGTTGTAGAGAATCTAACAAGCCACAAGCAAACTGCTTTTTGGGTGCCATTTGATCTGGTGATATTTAAAGAGAAAAAGCCTTTGAGATTATTAATTTACAGAAAAAATTTTGGAGACGTGAAGCATAATCAACCAAACTATGGCTCCTGGTTTCTCCATGACAACCTTGTGTTTTTCACCATTTGTCAGTCATGACTGTCCCTTTACAGAATTTATGCCAAATAAAAAGCTTTAAAATTGAATATAAGATTGGAACACAATTTTATCTTTTTTTGGGGGGGGTAAAGTGGCCATTTGGGCTGATTGTAATTTGTGATTTATGTAGGCTTCCTCCTGCTCAAATTTTTTTCTGCAGCCTCTTTCATTTTCTATCAAAGTGGGAGTACAA
The DNA here is from genome assembly GCA_031835075.1 of Saguinus oedipus. Taxonomy (NCBI): domain Eukaryota; kingdom Metazoa; phylum Chordata; class Mammalia; order Primates; family Cebidae; genus Saguinus; species Saguinus oedipus. Next base: position 26,170,646 of record CM063171.1, read on the forward strand.
TAAAAATTGCTGGAGGTGGGGCCCTGGGATCTGCTTTTACAATAGACATCACCAGTGAACTTTTTTTTCTTTGCATAGTATTCAATTCTGTAGATGTGCCACATTTTATTTTTTAATTGCATTTTAGGTTTTGGGGTACATGTGAAGAACATGCAAGATAGTTGCATAGGTACACACGTGGCAGTGTGATTTGCTGACTTCCTACCTTTTACTTATATCTGGAATATCTCCCCATGCTATCTCTCTTCAACTACCCACCCCACTGTCCCTCCACTATTCCCCCCAACTGACCCCAGTGTGTAGTGCTTTCCTCCCTGTGTCCATGTGTCCATTGTTCAACACCCACCTATGAGTGAGAACATGCGATATTTCATTTTCTGTTCTTGTGTCAGTTTGCTGAGAATGATGTTCTCCAGGTTCATCCATGTCCCTAGAAAGGACACAAACTCATCATTTTTGATTGCTGCATAATATTCCATGGTGTATATGTGCCACATTTTCCCTGTCCAGTCTACCATTAATGGGCATTCTGGTCGGTTCCAGGTCTTTGCTATTGTAAACAGTGCTGCAATGAACATTCATGTGCATGTGTCCTTATAGTAGAACAATTTATAATCCTTTGGATATATACCCAGTAATGGGATTGCTGGGTCAAATGGAATTTCTATTTCTAGATGCTTGAGGAATCGCCACACTGTTTTCCACAATGGTTGAACTAATTTACACTCCAACCAGAAGTGTAAAAATGTTCCTATTTCACCACATCCTCTCCAGCATCTGTTGTTTCCAGATTTTTTAATGATCGCCATTCTAACTGGTGTGAGATGGCATCTCAGTGTAGTTTTGATTAGCATTTCTCTAATGACCAGTGATGATGAGCATTTTTTCATGTTTGTTGGCCTCATGTATGTCTTCTTTTGTAAAGTGTTTGTTCATATCCTTTGCCCACTTTTGAATGGGCTTGTTTTTTTCTTGTAAATCTGTTTTAGTTCTTTGTAAATTCTGGATATCAGCGGTTTGTCAGATGGGTAAACTGCCATTTTTTTTCACATTCTGTTGGTTGCTGATTCACTCTAATGACTGTTTCTTATGCTGTGCAGAAGCTGTGGAGTTTGATTAGGTCCAATTTGTCTATTTTGGCCGGTTACCTCAGTTGGTGAGCTCCTGGTGCTCAACTTTTTTTATTTTTAAGATCAAAATCACACTCCTTATCCCCTAGGCTGAAGTGCAGTGGCACGATCTGGGCTCACTGTAAACTACACCTGGTGGGCTCAAGTGATCCTTCCACCTCTAACCCAAGTAGCTAGGACCACAGGCATGTACCACCAGGCCTGGCTAATTTTTACATTTTCTGTGGAGAGAGACTTTCATCATCTTACCCAGGCTGGTCTCAAACTCCTGAGTTCAAGTGATGCACTTGACTCAGCCTTCCAAAGTTCTGGGATTATGGGCATGAGCCACTGTGTCCGGCTAGGTAAATTTTAATGGTTATTTAATAGTTAGTTAAACTTTAAGAGTCATTTAGATTTTAGGTGTTTTAGGAGACATAACTTTCTGTTTCAGATGCTATGAAGAGAAGTGAAACACCCCTTCCTCCAATTCTTTACTATCTTACACACAAATAATTTTGACAAAAGTTTTCATGTGAAAGAAATTCACCTGGATGGCTCAAGGTGAATTGTCTAGAAATCTAGTTCCTCAATGCCACCACAGGCTCATGCAGAGCTGACATGTAGCATAACTTGTTTAATACTCTTAAATAATCCTTATAGGCATAATAGCTATAAAGAAAAACAATTTTAAGGATATTTCCTCAGTTTCAAAACTAACTGGTCAGTTCTTCAAGTATTGTCAATCACTGTCATTATTATCATGATTGCAATAGCAATTTAAAACATTGTGCTTTTATTTATTTATATTTTAGTTAGGGTCTTGCTCAGTCATAGTCTGGAATGCAGAGGTGTGAGCATGGTTGACTGCAGCTTTGACCTCCTGGGTTCAAGCCATTATCTCACCTCAGCTTCCTGAATAACTGGGACCACAGGCATATGCCAGAATGCCCAGATAATTTTTAAGCTTTTTTTATTTTGTACAGATGGGGTTTCACTTTGTTGCCCAAGCTGGACTCAAATTCTTGTGCTCAGGCAAAGCTCCTGCCTCAGCCTCCCAAAGTGTTGGGAATATAGGCATGAACTACTGTGCCCAGCCACATTTGTGCTTTTAAAGTTGAGTTGGAAGGTATATATGGTTTCCACAATGTGAACGAGGTTTTGACTGATGTTGTGTTGTATTGATGATTTTTTAACCAAAGTTTTAGTCATTTAACTGTTGGCCAAGAGAGAATCTTTACAAACTAAAAGGGTGGTTTATATATTCATTTAACAAGTCAGTATAATATTCCTCATCTTAATATGCTACCAAAGATAATAAAATGAGGTCACTAATCACAAGAAGGGAAGCATAAACTATGAAATCTGCTGGCTTGGGACTTTTAAAAAATACAAAAAAAAATCAATAAAACCAAATTTATGATTTAAGGCATATGTATATAGAGAAGCGAGTGGTCTGTGAAGGTAACAGTGTTTAATTGGTTCCAGGAGAACAGATAAAAGCAAATTTTGGTGATCTTGGGGTGCCTAAATCTAGTAGCTCATAACAAACTACAAGTAACTCCACAAATACAATGCTATATGAAAAATGCCATTTTAGACATACATATCCTATTAAAAGAGAAGGAAGATAGAGTTCTCAACTTTGCATGATGAGGTTTTAGAAGATTTGTCAGAATAAGGACTCTTGAGCTGGTTATGGATAATATGTGCTCAAGAAATGTTAGCATAGTGTCATTGTTCTTAACCCATATGATAATTGATTTGGGAATCAGGTGTGTTTCAGACAATTTTCTCACTGGATTGAATTTGCCTTTAGTGTGTAGTTTTGGATATCTTGGTTTTCTAACCATTTCTGTAAGTAAATCATATAGATTTAGTGAATATCATTTGGAGCTTTGATCTAATGTCTCCAATGATGCTGTTCAATATACTCCGTTTAAAGTTCTAGAGATTCTTTAAGCAAATATTATTGGACATGGCATTGAGATAAAGTTGTTGTAAATGGGAAAAGATGTCACAGAGGTACTTCAAATAATAGTTTGAGATTTAAGAAAACTTGGTGTAGTGCTCACTTTGGCAGTACATATACAAAAAATACGTGGGCTATACAATGAAGATGACTAATAACAATACTGTGTATATTTCTGTTGAGGAAAGCTGGTGGTATTAATTAAGCTGGCTGGGTAGTTGTATTTAATTATTTCCCTATAGCCATTTCTTCTATAGTTATAAAAACAGTTCACAAACAGAAGAAAGATAAGTCAGATCTCACATTTAAAGTGAATAATCTAGGTGAGGAGATTAAACTTTTAATTGCTGATTGAAGAGAAAACTGGCTACAAATAGGAAAGAGTTTGAGGCCAACATAATGTTAAATCATACTTAAAGTTTAGAAAAGACCTCCTGGGAAAGCATTTTCTCTTAGAATTAAGAAAAGTTTGGGTTGAGTTACTAAAAAAACTTTATGTATTAATGGGAAACATATCTAATGTCTTTAAAGTTTGCTTTCTAGCATAAGCTTTAAAAATTATGCTCATTTAATAAATGCTTTTGTTTTAGTTTCTCAAATTTTACATTTTAAAAAGTAGAAAATCCTGTATGTTGCTGAGGTAGATCAGACTAGAGTGATCTGCATTTGTGGCAGGGCACTTACCAGGTGATTTGAATTATATGACTTACACAGCCTTGCCACCTAAAGTTGATATGTTAAAATTGAAAGTATAATTTCAGTTGAAGTCAGGGTAAGAAAGAAAAAAATGTTAAATATTTGCAAAACACATAAAGGAGTGACAGGAGATATTATGAATTTACTTTCCTTTAAAAATTACTGTATGAGGTATATGGTTTAAAAGAGCTTAGAAACCTCTGGTAAGCAGGAGCTAGAAGATAACCATTTAATTGTCATCACCTCTTTTCATTACTGATGGAATCTTTCTTAATATATATAGAACACTGAACATGAAGAAAAAGTAAAATATCTCTCTTGAAAATCAATTGAGTAGAACAAGTCCCAGCATTGTGTGTGATGCTTATCAAGCTTCAGAGGAGAGACTTATGATCCCTGTCTGTCAGTCATTGGAGCAATAATTTCTATATTTATTAATGAGATGCATCACACAGAATCACAGGAGAAGGCTGACCTTCTCAAGGAAACAAAATCTAGTGTTTTGCAAGAAATGAGTAACTCTGTGATTATCCTCCATTTTTTTGGCTTGGCTTTTACGGCTATTTCTGCTTTTACTGTGGTTTTCCTATGTAAATTAGTTTTAGCATAAGGAATAAAATTTCTAATCAGCTTTATGTACCTTCAGAATCTAATATAAATTGCTTTGGTATTATGCCTCCTGAAACTGAATTAACTATAATTGACTTTAAAATAGAGAAAGAGCAAAATATTTACTTTTAAGGGCGGTTCTATACATAAGTCTTCAAGTATTTTAGCAATCAAGCCATAAAATAACACAATCAAATTGTCTTTCTGACTCACGTCATTAAGAGAATTTCTATAGAAGAGCTAACAGTACTTGATGGATTAAATAAACTATTAAAGCATCTTGTAGAAAAATGTCTTTTGAGGAATGAGCAACCAACTGCCATCTTGAACTTTTGATGTGTTATTAATTATCATTAGAGACCAATAAAGTATGCCAGTCTAACTTTAAGTCCTTTTCACTTGTGTTTCACATACAACCAATTCCTCTCTCCATTCCCAAAATTTTATTTCTTCACAGAAAAAGTACACCTACTTTTTCTGTGAAGGTGCTGTCTGGAGACACTACAACCATAATTTTCAAACTTCTTTAGGTAGCTGAGAATCTGAACAGTAGGGAGTTCTTTGTGGCCCAGCACAATAATAATAAAACAAATTTTAAATTATGAAATATATATTTGTAACTCAATCATACATTATTTCATATTAGATTCTCTTAGAATCAAGTGATAACAGCAACCAAAGGTTGAAATAAATTGTTAGAAGTTTGACTTAGTAAATATTTTTATCATTAACTCATGAAAAAACCCACGTTTTTCTTTGAAAGTTAGAAAAACCTTCTTTAGGTTGAAAGCTATTTTATCTGCTCTTGTGAATACCACCAGTGTTTTGAACCCTTGTTTGGAAAACAGTAGGTTAAGGTGCAGTGTGTCCTAGCTCTAAATATATATTAGAATCATCTGAGCAATTTTAAAAAGTCCTGTCAGTACCTGGGACCCATCCCAGATGGATATATTGAAAATTCTTAGATGTTTTGCTCATTTACAGTTTTAAAAAGGTTTCCAAGTGATTTCAAGTGTATAGCCAAGGACATGGGTATTATGCCAAGTAAGGCCATGGAGAGACTTTGTGGGAGGTTCAACCCAGACATGTATGTGATAGGCAGGTCTGCTGTTACTGTTACTCACATGATGTGTTCTGGGTGTTTGTAGTAACAAGTCCAATCAGTGAGCAGGTATTACCTTCTTACCCCCAATGATGTATACATTCAGCTACTATAACACATAATTCAGTCTGTCCATATGCTCTATTTGGTTATGTTTGTTATTCTGCCTTCTGTTGTCTCATCAGGTTTCTTAATTTCTTTGATACACAGTTAAAATTTGCTAGCTTCTGGATAGATAGTATTGTCTAGTGGACTAGGCATAGGCTGTGAAATCAGGCAGACTTGGTTAAGATTCAAACTCAACTGTCACCATATTAATACTTGACTTTCTAAGCTTCGGTTTCTTCACCTTTATACTAGGGCTTAAGATGAAGTCAGTCATTAAATAATAAGCACCGTAGATATGGCTTGTTGCAAAATTGTTTGCCTCATGACTTTGTGTTCTGAGCCCACAGCTAGATTTCAGGTATTTTTGGTCAAAAATTCTGTGTTCTATTTCTTGATCATTCGCAGTCTTCTTTTCATAGTCCCCAACTTTAATCTTGCCTATATGCCTGTCTTCACACTGCTCTCTGTATGCTAGTTGTGTTCCAAATGTTGATGACAGGTTGTTCTTTTCTGATTTCAAAATGCAGTAGATTTCCTGATGTAAATATAGAAGAAATTACATGGAATCAAGTTTTAGTATCAATAAATAAGCCATGTTGAGTTAAAGACATTTTGAAATATTTATTTAATCCCAAGTAGAATCACTATTTTAAATCAATGTTTAAAAGGCATAATAGTATTTTTATGTAAAATACAATTTTTCTTTGATAATCAGTATAATTGTGTCAAGACATGAACAAAATCAGAGTCTGCTAAGAATTATCAGCAGACAGTTTTCACTTATTACTACTTTTTATTGTAAAATCAGTTACCATGGCCTTTTTCTTGGAGTTCAGATACAGCTTTGATTATAGTTATGGACTACGCCATGTGGTTTTGTTAGCTTTCACACTGCAAGGCTAAGAGCAGATGAAAGAAGGTGTTATAATATTACAATGGAGTCTTCAAATGGTTGTAAAGAATCGACCTTCTAAAATTTCATTGATTTCCACTTCTCATGGCTGCTCCTGTGTGGTTTATAGTGCAGTTAACATTTCTTGTTTGGAGGCACTTCAAGTCTCTTCCATAGCACCCTGTTTGGAATCCTGCCCATGAAACTCAGATGGGCAGGAAGGCTGCTTATAAAGCTGAAAATAGAAAAGAAAAAAGGCCTTTGGGTTTGAGTCAAGGCTACATTTATTCTCTGTGTGTTTTATACCAGGGATAAGGAGCCAAAATGTATTGGGGAAGAAAGCCAGGATTACAAGATATATGCTCAAAAATCAATTATTGAGACTATAAGGATCTGAATAAATAAATCAAGTCTCCACTAAGTGCAAGCCATGACTACATATTCTTGTATCTGTAACTCTCCTATTTGGTAGATATCCAGACACCTTTGTGTAACTAATGCAGCCTTTAAATAACTCAGATTCTAAACTTTATTTTGGTTCATTGTTCAAATAAAGCAGGTACATTGTGGGGAAAATTTTCAACTTTTACTTTCTTCTATTGATATTTCATAGATCTGAAAGAAGATTTAAAATGATGTGTTAAATATTCTTCACAAAAGTAAGTACAAATGAAGAGTAGCACTTTGGTCTTTCTAGAAATGCATGTTTTTCATGATACTCTCCCACTCCAAGCAGGGTTCTTGTGTAAGCTTGTACAGATTTTGTGTCACACAACTCTTGGTGGGAGGACACTCTCATTATAAAAGTAAATGTCAATCCCTAGAATTGTGCAGTGCATTACCTGGACAAGTATACCTAGGGTCCAACATATGTGTGACCTTTCTCCCAAGCCATACTTAATAGTTTTTGAAATGTGGGTATAGTCGTTATATACATGAAGTTTTAAAAATTATTGAGCACTAAGTCAGTGATATGTGCAGTTGCTATTAGAGGAAGCTCTAAGTGATCAGCCATCCCCAGTATTTCACTATCTCATCACTGGTTGACTATGTTTGCTGACCTTAGACCTTTTAGTGGGTACTAGTTTGTGGCTTGACTTTTACCCTTGTGTGCTGCTGTCTTACATTAACCAATTTCAGTTCCACCTGAAGACCCTGTTTCTGGGTAACTATTTTAAATTGTGATTCCACAGAGCAGTATATCTGCAATTTAAATATTTCAGAAAATGCAAAAACATCAGAAATATGGGAAAATATAAATTACTTGTGCCTATTTCATGTTTATAGAATCAGAAGATTGAAGGTAGGGCTTAGGATTTTTTAAAACCTGCTCTGGCATATCATATTTCTTATGATGTGACATTGCTCTAGCAGAGCATCTCCCACACAGCTTTGCCACTACCAAAGCCTGTAACCAAAGCCAAGCTGGCAGATTGGGGGTATCCCAGGAACTTCTTACAGGCACATTAAATCTGCACATGTAGTGAAAGTCCTTATGGTGGCTATTGTAATTTACTCTTAAAAGGATCACTTGAGTTCAAGAGTTTCAGACCAGCCTGGCCAATACCAGTAGTGTTCTTAAGTTTATCTTATTTGAGTTAGAGCTGTTCCAAAACACAGAGCCATATTCCAGCTAACACAGACATTACTGACTGGGAGCTGTCCACTCATTTAAGACAGGAGGGCATGCTTTTCTTCCATAAAGCCAGAAGAAAGTTACATGCATTATTAAGAAAACTCTTTGAAGTTCTGTCTCCTTGCTCAAGCTGCAGCATACTTGCTTACACAGCATTTTGTGGAAGTTCATGCACAACTGTGTCCATGTTACCAATGATGAAAACTGGCAGTCAGTGAAGTTTGATCTTCCAGAGGCACACAGTCAGTAACTGGCATGGCCAGAATGCATTTCTAGTTTCCTGGGATTCCAGCTTAATAATGTTTTGTTTTTCCTCAACACTGTAGCCCCTCTCTATATAGTATATGTGGTGAGGAGGTTGGGGAGAGGGCATATGTGATCTGATCTATTGGTCAGTCTGTGGTCATGAGCAGAATAGATGCTCTGGGCTGCGCCTGAGCATGTGGCCTGTGGCAAAGTGTGCACAAGTTGTGCTGACTTATTGGGTAATAAAATGTGATCACTGTCTGAAATTGCTTTTTATTGTAATTATCTCATATGGGGGGCCATTTGCTTTGTGGAAAAAATGAAGAAACTCCAGACCAAAAGATGCCAGCTTTGATTTGGACTTCTCAGCCTTTCTTTTCTGCTGGCCTCTATTTTGGCACAAGCACTTGGGGATGCTGAATGTCTTCTCCACATAGAGGGAAGGGCCTTGCCCTGCAAGCTGTGCTGGTTACTAGCCTTGATGTTTAGGAAGGTGGATCCATGTGGGTTTTGGTAGTTGACTCTGCCTTGAAATTGTTGAGAGACAAACATGTAGGAAGTGCCTGTGGAGGAGTGTTATTTGAATCTTGAAAGACCTGTCATCCTTGGATTTTGGCAAAAGACTTGAAATATTATTTTATCTCAGAGATGAGAACTACATTTTTCATGTGGCTTCTTAGTGATTCCAAATAAATAATTGGCTTTGGCATTGGTTTGGCTTATACTTGTACCTTGTCCATAATCATAGGCCCTGTGTAGAAAAATTTCAGAGCAATGTTCTGGTCAGATAAAATAAGGTTCCAAGACAGCTGTCTTCTCATTGGTGTTCATACAAACACTGGGGTATATGAAGACATCACACTCTTGATTTATATATGCTTTTTTCTAAAATTGATGTGTTTCCCCCTCCATGATTGCCTTTCCCTGGCATTACCTGTTATTAAGATATTTTTTGTAGAGATATTGTCTCACTGTATTGACCAGACTGGTCTCAAATTCTTGAACCCAAGTGATCCTCCCATCTCAGGCTTCTAAAATGTTGGAATTACACACATGAGCCACCGCACCTGGCCAGGGTTACCCTATTATTTATATCCAACTACAGTGCTTTTGGGAGTGAATGAGGGCACTGTTAATAATTATGCCAAGGCATCAGGTGTGAACCAAGATTACTTTGGACAAAACTGAATTGTATGGTCACCTTACCCTTTCCTATTCTACAAGAGGAAGGCAAACATCTTCCCCTTTATAAATCTTGCTATACTGAATGACCCTAGGCTGGGTAAACTTCCAGATGCCAAACAAAAATACAGTTGAGGATGCAAGCCTCCTTAAGGAATAGCTAGTAAGAGCAAAGCAAAGATTTCAGTAGAAAATAGTGCAGGGACTGAACCTCATGTCGACCATGCAACAAACTCCTGGTAAGGCCCTTTCACTTCTCCCTCTCTCCCTATCTTATGATTAAAATTCAGAGGTGAGATGGTCGTCACAGAGATGTATATTAATATATTTACATAAAACAAATAATGAAAGCAGACTTTTTGGGGTGGAACACAAATCTGATTTGTCTGATAAGCCTAACGAGGACCAGCGTTACAAATTGGGTTATGTAACAGATATTATACTTTCCTTAAATCATATGAGTGTAATCTTCAGCTCTAAGATTTTGAAAAATATATATTTTAAGTCCGCATACATTTTAAATTATACCTGTAGCAACTATTAAACATATTACTATTGAAAAATAAACATACATATGTGATACATAACCTTTTACCATTCTTTTTGCAATTTTTTCTATAATTTTAACTTTGAATTTAGATTCAAGGGGTACATGTTCAAGTTTGTTACCTGGGTATATTGTGTGATGCTGAGGTTTGGGATATGAATATCCCATCACCCAATAGTGAGCATAGTGCCCAAAGTTAGCTTTTTAACCATTGCCTCCTTTTCTTCCTCGCCTCTCTACTAGTTCCAATCTTTGCGGAAACTATTACTGACATCTGTATATCCATGAGTGCCCAGTGTTATTTCCCACTTTTAAGTGAGAATTTGCAGTATTTGTTTTTCTGTTCCTGTGTTAATTTGGTTAGAATTTTGGCTTCCAGCTGGATCCACGTTGCTGCAAAGGACGTGATTTTGTTCTTTTTTTATGGATGTTCCCATGGTAAATATGTGCCACATTTTCTTTTCTGAATCCACCATTGAAGGGCACTTTGTTGATTCCATGTCTTTGCTATGATTAACATGCAAATGCATGTGATGTGAAAGACATGCAAATGCATGTCTTTCTGAAAAAAAATTTATTTTATTTTGAACATACACTCAGTAATGAGATTTAGCAAAGATGCTTAAAGACAATTTGAAGCATGTGCATTGAAGCAGTTGTAGTGTTTACTGTCCTTGCCTTCAGCCTCAGAGTCACTGTAACAATCTCTAAAACTCTCATACATTTTCAAAGTCCACCTGCATAAAAACACACGTACACACACACACACACACACACACACACACACACACACACACACACGGAACCACCATGGATGCAGTAACTCCTCAAATGGGTGAATCTTTTTGCTGGAAAATGATCCTGAATGGAAGCCTCTGTTATCTTGTCCAGTCAGGCAACTAAAATTTTCTGGCCTGGACAGTTTATTTGTGACTGAGTCTGTCAGAGTATGAGTCCACTGATCTCTGGGGAACTTGTCAAGGCAATTTGTTCCAAAGCATATCCACTTTTTTGACCATTTGGAAGCCATGAGGTGAACCTCTGTTCTTGGGTTACTAGAATTTATACTCAGGCCATGGTTGTCAATCTAAGTAGATCTTTATTTATTAGATTGGCAAAATTTTTCCTTGTTCCTAGCAAATAGTCATTTTGTCTTATTTTGTTCTTCAGTGAATCTTGATACAATGAAAGAGATGGAACCAAAAGGAAGATTCTTGAAGAATTTTTTGATGAAACTGGACATCAGTATTTCTGGTCAACGCCTAAGCTGTGAGGCAGTTATGGGAGAAGGGGTCCTGAAAGGGAAGTAAAATCATGCTTACACAGGAAAGAAAATGATGGTGGAATAACTCTTTTACCTTCTTTGTAAAGCTTTAACCTTAACTTGCTAAAATAAGACTAGTGATTTTTAGTTCTGAAGGCAAGAAGGCAGGGGATACCAAAGAACATGTTAAGGAAAAGAGCCTGCTGCTTAGAAACAGGAGAGAGTAAGGAAGGCCATATGGGATGGCTTAATATGGGAGCTTGCTCACCTGTACAAAGGGCAACACAAACGGTGGAATTATACAATGTGGAGGCAGACTCATTGGTGGGTAAATACTTCTAATTCTTAGTTGAGGTCTCTGGATAGTTCTGAAAAAATCAGTTCTCTCTGAATAGATCTGCTATACTGATAGACCTGTGGCATTTGATTGCAATATTTACAATAAGTGGCCTATATTTTTGTGGATTCTTAGTTAGAATATGGCACCCTGCCATATTTTATTCTTTTTGACTTTGACAAGAGCGACTTACCACACATGAAAACAAAGTTTTTGCTGAGGAATTCAACAACCAGGCACTCTTTCAAGGCTGAAATTTCATCAAAAGCATGTTTCAGTGTTGTTCTGTGCTTCTTGTGTAAAGTACTCACATTGGTAAGTTAGCCTGTGAAATAGTTGACTCATGCCTAATTAAAGAATGTCTCTATAGCCAAGATGAAAACAATTAAATGGGTAATATAAACATTTATTTTTTAACATTTGACAGAGCTCATTATGCCAACACTACCACTGTAAGTAGCCCCAAACTAAAGAAAATCTAATACAGAATTCTAGTATCAAAAAGCTCACATAAAGGGCAGCTGCTCTGACTGGTTGAAAATGTGGCCAGGGTCCCCACCCACTCCTCCCACTCCACCCTGAGAAGCAGAACATGGTCTGAAAACCTTTGAGCCAGCCAGTCTCTAAAACCTTACTTAGCCCACTCTAAACCAAGATTTATTTACCTCAGCACTTGACATAAAGAACCAGGGAGTTTTTCGTTGTGGGAGCTGTCCCATAGATTGTATTTTTACTAGATGCCAACAGCAATCCTCCTCCCACCACAGCTGTCACCATCGAAAATGTGCCTTAGGAAGGTGGAGATGAGCAAAATCACCCCAGGTTGAGAATACTGGCCTAAGCCACCTTTTTCACGATTCTGAACCTGAGAATTTGGTTGCTATTTGTTGCTAAGGAATGTGCTCAGAGATCTTTCTTTAATAATATCCCCACCATAGACCTTAATCAACCTTGGCTGCATTAGCAAGAGGCCTTGAGATGTCTCCATTCCCTCTTCATGAAAATGTACTGTGTTCCTAGACAAGGGATGAAGCAGCTCACCAATGCACTCTCACTGCTGACTGTGAAATCAACTCATGATGGGTATGCTGTGTGTTGCTTGGAGATGACACAAGGGTAGTAACTGGGCATGACATGTCCACACCTGACCTCATGATGCCATTAATAAGGTAGCAAGATATGTAAGCAAATAAGTAGCATGCATGAGCTATTACTCTCTGCTTTAGAGGCAGTTTTCATTACTTCATTTCTACTTATTAGGAAAATAATATGTCACTAGAAATTTCACTGAAAGAAAACAGGACATGATGAGCTGTTCTGGCACAAAGCTGCTTATAAGCTATGGAAAGACATTTATAATAGATTATATTTGGTGAAAAATTGTATGCAATGCATGATCAGAGTTGTGGAAAATATACACATGTGGAAAGAGTTGTATCAAAGTGTCATAGTGGTAGGTTGTCTCTGGGTGGTGATGAGTCTTAAGTCCCTGGAAAAGAACCCTGAAGCCCTGTCCTGGTGGGAAGAGAGAGGATGCTCTTCCAAGATCATGGATTCTCTCATTGCTTGTTTTCTATTTACAGATGAAAATGAGAAGAGCTTATATTACTGAGCACTTACTGTGAACCAACTACTGTTGCTAAGCAAATTATATCATAACTCATTTAATCCTCACAGCAGCCCAAGCAGGGCTGTCTAATTCCAGTGCCTATTTATCATTGTTTGTTGTGAATTGAACGTGAACCCAGTAATCTTGTCCAGCGAGAGGGTCCCAAACCTAAAAGAGAGGGTGCATGGAAAAAAGAATAAAGAAAAGAGTGGGGTCTGGAGGACTGAATGGGCTATGCCCAAGCAGCAATTTTATTTGTGCAGTAGGTTTCATTATATAATTTTCTACTTAATGTTTTTTATATCAGATCAAAGCATTTCTCAAATAACAACAACAACAACAACAAAAACAGAAAACAATTCTGGGGAACTAGTAAAAGGAACAGATACGGATTTAAAAGGTCAAGGGTGAAGTAGGTGATGCTGATTATCGATATTATCAGTACACCCAGTAAATACTTAACAATTGTAAATACTTAAGTCACAAGATAAGTAAGTTACACCCAGTAAGTAAGTTAAACCCAGTAAATACTTAACAAGTGTAACTACTTAAGTCACAAGGTAAGTTATGCCCAGTAAATACTTAAAAATTGTAAATACTGAAGTGAATATTTTACAACTAATGTAACAGGGATCCAAAAATGAACACAATGAAGCAATAAACCATAAAGGAACCAAAAATGGACACAATGCCTTCCAAGTCCTCATATCCATAAAGTAATGTCTGTTAATTATTTTGAATAGCATAGTCCCTCTCTCAGTTCCTGATTTCCCTCAACTCGACTCCCCCAACCGGGGATCTGTGTCCAGGCTCAAGCTCACCATATGGTGAGGCCCATTTCCTAGGGTCCTCACATGGGAGCGTTCCCCACAGTTCTCCCTTCTTTTATTTTTAAATGTAACTCAAAAAGCTGGAGCCACAATTATTAAAGGGAGAACACAAGGTGAAAGAGTACTGGGAGAAGGAGTATAAGAAGGAGTAAAGCCATTCCAATAACAATTAAAGAGAAAAAGGATGGGAGATGAATTCCACATACCCAGGAAGACAAGGTGTACACAATATCATGGGCAATTGTGTCATCCTCAGGCAGCTTCTGATGAGAAAAATCAATGGCATGAATTTTCTGCTGAAGCTTGAAAACATCTAGAGATGAATTGTCATGAGTCCAAATTCCTTGTAAATGGACCTTAACAAGAGGCCACTGCCATTTAGTGTCATTAAAAGGAGTATTAGTAAAACAAATATATTTATAATCAGCATGGCAGTGAAGGGCCAGGTGGTTTTGAATATTATAAAGTTTATCACCAAGAATAGTAACAGTTTATTCCAAAGCATTAAGTTTTTCATCAATTTTCTTATTAATATACATTTGAGTTCCCATGGTAAGAGAAATATTCTTTGCAAGACGATTAACATAAGTAACAGTTTGGACACTGTTAGCAAGGCTAACAGCTGCCATAGCAGCACTGGCTACAACTGAAACAACAGCAATAATGCTAGCAATGAGAGTAACAAGAAAATGTTTAGGGAAGATCATAATATCGTGAGCTTCTTAGAAAATAAGAAGGGATTTTTTATCATACCAAAGTCCAGAAATGTTAACGGGTAACATAATATAGGGGGGCTAGTGCACAAGAAGAAGGGTATAAACAGGAAAAAAGGAAGAATCAATGCAGTTGGTAAGAAAACAATTTTCACAACAAATAGAATATGAGCCAGAAGCTCGGGTAATGGAAACATTACCAGCATAAGGAGAAGCAATGCAAGATTGAGTATAAATAGTATGCCTAATGGTATAAGATAAACTGTGGGAACTGGCACAAACAAACGTAGAAAATAAGGATATAAACAGCTTCCAGAGAGAGGTACAAGCTTTGCCAGAGATGGTAGTGTAAATAGGAGTGCCCCAACCACCAGGTGTTTCATAACAAACTAAGGCAATGCCAAGAGGGTGAGGATCAGACCAGTCAAATTAAGAGAAATAAGAAGGCAGGGTATAATTAATAGCTTATTTTTGGTTAGGAAAACAGAACTGCCAATGTGGAGAGGGGTCCAAAGAGAAGTTAGAAGGTTGACAATGCTGGCGCTCAATGAGTGGAAATTGCTGAGAGGAGGAAAAGTTGTAAGTTTCTCTAATTTCCACATAGTTGAGTATCCAGTCATGAGAATAAATGATTTCACCTGGGAAGAGGTCGTGGAGGGGCAGAAAAAGTATGAAGTCAGTGGATTCCAAGATCAAAGCAATAAGAACCAGAAAAAGAAGAATAGAAGGAGGGGAATAGACATTGGCAGAGAAATTACAGTCCTAGATTTTGGAGGCATAGAAGCACATGGGGAGGGCAACAACTTGGGCAGAGTAAGTATAGGTAAAAACTTGAGGAGTGATATGAGAAGAATAGGGGAATCCAAGAATATAAATATTATTAATGCAGATGGGAAAGGCGGGATTATTCCAGGTAACAGGTCGAAGAAAAGGAGGATCGGGAACGTAAGCCCACATAACATGAGAATCAGGGAGATGGAAGGCCTGTGCCAAGTGGTAAGACAATATAGCCATTATAGCAATAAACATAACAGTAGGAGAACAGGATTGTCCAGAAGATGCGACCAGGGTAGATGCTTCAGCAGTCAGACAGCACATCTGGGCCCACGTTGGCAGGGGGCTTCCCCATTGTGGAGTCCAGAAGTTCACTGATCAAGCTGCTCGATGAGTCTGGTGGCAGGGGCGAGGCAGAGTTTGCATCAGCCAGAGACAGCGAAGATGGGGTATCAGGGCATTTTCACCACCTGGTGGGGAATAGATGCTTGACCAGGCATTCAGGAACCCAAATTGGAAAAGGAGCAGACCTGGCAAAAACACAAACATGTCCTTGTCCCTATATTAGGACTGGATCTGGACCATGCCACTGGTTAGTAAGAACGTCTTTCCACAAGACCTGGGGATGGGACACATTATTAGGGTGCCAATGACGATCCACTGCAGAGAGTCCATCAGCATCTAAAGTTAAGAAATTAAGGACATAAACAGCATGTTTAAGCCAAGTGTGAGAAGTTTTATGTAATAAATCAGAAATTGTACAATGTGTTTTTAAAATTTTTTTTTAAAATTTTTATTGCATTATAGGTTTTGGGGTACATGTGCAGAGTGTGCAAGATAGTTGCATAGGTACACACATGTCAGTGTGCTTTGCTGCCTTCCTCCCCTTCACCCACACTTGGCATTTATCCCCAAGCTATCCCTCCCCAGCCCCCCCACTGTCCCTCCCCACTTCCCCCCAATAGACCCCAGTGTGTAGTAGACCCCCTCCCTGTGTCCATGTGTTCTCATTTTTCTCACCCGCGTATGAGTGAGAATAGGTGGTATTTGTTTTTCTGTTCTTCTGTCAGTTTGCTGAGAATGATGTTCTCCAAATTCATCCATGTCCTTAAAAAGGACACAAACTCATCATTTTTGATTGCTGCATAATATTCCATGGTGTATATGTGCCACATTTTCCCAGTCCAGACTATCATCGATGGGCATTTGGGTTGGTTTCAGGTCTTTGCTATTGTAAACAGTGCTGCAATGAACATTCGTGTGCATGTGTTCTTATAGTAGAATGATTTATAGTCCTTTGAATATATACCCAGTAATGGAATTGCTAGGTCAAATGGAATTTCTATTTCTAGGACCTTGACGAATCGCCACACTGTCTTCCACAATGGTTGAACTAATTTACACTCCCACCAACAGTGTAAGAGTGTTCCTCTTTATCCACATCCTCTCCAGCATCTGTTGTCTCCAGATTTTTTAATGATCACCATTCTAACTGGCGTGAGATGGTATCTCAATGTGGTTTTGATTTGCATCTCTCTAATGACCAATGATGATGAGCATTTTTTTTATATGTTTGTTGGCCTCATGTATGTCTTCTTTTGTAAAGCATCTGTTCATAGCCTTTGCCCATTTTTGAATGGGCTTGTTTGGTTTTTTCCTGTAAATCTGTTTGAGTTCGTTGTAAATTCTGGATATCAGCCCTTTGTCAGATGTGTAAACTGCAAAGATTGTTTTCCGTTCTGATGGTTGCTGATTCACTCTAGTGACTGTTTCTTTTGCCGTGAGGAAGCTGTGGAGTTTGATTAGGTCCCATTTGTCTATTTTGGCTTTTGTCTTTTTGGTGTTTTGGTCATGAAGTCCGTGCCTACTCCTATGTCCTGAATGGTTTTGTCTAGATTTTCTTCTAGGGTTTTTTTTCTTTAAATTTTTATTTCATTACAGGTTTTGGGGTACATGTGCAGAACGTGCAAGATAGTTGCATAGGGAAACACATGGCAGTGTGTTTTGCTGCCTTCCTCCTCTTCACCCACACTTGGCATTCATCCCCAGGCTATCCCTCCCCAGCCCACCCTGCTGTCCCTGCCCCATTCCCCCAATAGACCCCAGTGTGTAGTAGACCCCCTCTCTGTGTCCATGTGTTCTGATTTTTCTCACCCACCTATGAGTGAGTATATGCGGTATTTCTTTTTCTGTTCTTGTGTCAGTTTGCTGAGAATGATGTTCTCCAGATTCATCCATGTCCTTACAAAGGACACAAACTTATAATTTTTGATTGCTGCATAATATACCATGGTGTATATGTGCCACATTTTCTCACTCCAGTCTATCATTCTTGGGCATTTGGGTTAGTTCCAGGTCTTTGCTATTGTAAACAGTGCTGCAATGAACATTGGTGTGCATGTGTCCTTATAGTAGAACGATTTGTAGTCCTTTGGATATATACCCAGTAATGGGATTGCTGGGTCAAATGGAATTTCTATTTCTAGGACCTTGAGGAATCACCACACTGTCTTCCACAATGGTTGAACTAATTTACACTCCCACCAACAGTGTAAGAGTGTTCGTATTTCTCCACATCCTCTCCAGCATCTGCTGTCTCCAGATGTTTTAATGATCACCATTCTAACTGGCGTGAGATGGTATCTCAATGTGGTTTTGATTTGCATCTCTCTAATGACCAGTGATGATGAGCATTTTTTCATATGTTTGTTGGCCTCATGTATGTCTTCTTTTGTAAAGTGTCTGTTCATATTCTTTGCCCATTTCTAAATGAGCTTGTTTGTTTTTTTCTTGTAAATCTGTTTGAGTTCTTTGTAAAATATGGATATCAGCCCTTTGTCAGATGGGTAAACAGCAATGATTTTTTCCCATTCTGATGGTTTCTGATTCACTCTAGTGACTGTTTCTTTTGCCGTGCAGAAGCTGTGGAGTTTGATTAGGTTCCATTCATCTAGGGTTTTTATGGTGTCAGGTCTTATGTTTAAGTCTTTAATCCATCTGGAGTTAATTTTAGTGTAAGGTATCAGGAAGCGGTCCAGTTTCTGCTTTCTACACATGGCTAGCCAGTTTTCCCAACATCATTTAATAAACAGGGAATCCTTTCCCCACTGCTTGTTTTTGTCAGGTTTATCAAAGATTGTATGGTTGTAGATATGTTGCATTGCGTCCGATTCCTCTGCTCTGTTCCATTGGTCTATATCTCTGTTTTGGTATCAGTACCATGCTGTTTTGATTACTGTAGCCTTGTAGTATATTTTGAAGTCTGGGAGTGTGATGCCTCCCGCTGTGTTCTTTTTGCTTAGAATTGACTTGGCTATGCAGGCTCTCTTTTGGCTCCATATGAAGTTCATGGTGGTTTTTTCCAGTTCTGTGAAGAAATTCCATGGTAGATTGATGGGGATAGCATTGGTTGTGTAAATTACTTTGGGCAGTATAGCCATTTTCACAATATTGATTCTTCCTAACCACAAACACGGAATGTTTCTCCATCTGTTTGTGTCCTCTCTTATCTCATTGAGCAGTGGTTTATAGTTTTCCTTGAAGCAGTCCTTTACGTTCCTTGTGAGTTGTTTTCCTAGGTATTTTATTTTCTTTGTAGCAATTGTGAATGGCAGGTCATTCTTGATTTGGTTCTCTTTTAGTCTGTTGTTGGTGTATAGGAATGCTTGTGATTTTTGCACATTGATTTTATACCCTGAGACTTTACTGAATTTGCTTATCAGTTTCAGGAGCTTTTGGGCTGAGGTGATGGGGTCTTCTAGGTATACTATCATGTCATCTGCAAATAGAGACAATCTGGCTTCCACTTTTCCTATTTGAATACACTTTATTTCTTTTTTTTGCCTGATTGCTCTGGCTAGAACTTCCAGTATTATGTTGAATTGGAGTGTTCAGAGAGGGCATCCATGTCTAGTGCCGGATTTCAAAGGGAATGCTTCCAGTATTTGCCCATTAAGTATGATATTGGTTGTTGGTTTGTCGTAAATAGCTTTTATTACTTTGAGACATGTTCCATCAATACCAAGTTTACTGAGGGTTTTTAGCATAAAGGTCTGTTGAGTCTCGTCAAATGCCTTCTGTGAGTCAATTGAGATACCATGTGTTTTTTTCTTTTCCTTCTGTTTATGTGGTGAATTACATTTATATACTTGCGTATGTTGAACCAGCCTTGCTTACCTGGAATGAATCCTACTTGATCATGATGGATAAGTCTTTTAATGTGCTGTTGCAATCAGTTTGCTAGTATTTTATTGAAGATTTTTGCATCTATGTTCATCATGGATATTGGCCTGAAATTT
The DNA here is from genome assembly GCA_031835075.1 of Saguinus oedipus. NCBI lineage: Eukaryota > Metazoa > Chordata > Mammalia > Primates > Cebidae > Saguinus > Saguinus oedipus. The sequence continues at coordinate 26,190,570 of CM063171.1, forward strand.
TCTTTTCTTGTTGAGTCTCTGCCGGGTTTTGTTATCAGGATGATGTTGGTCTCATAAAATGATTTGGGAAGGGTTTCCTCTTTTTGAATTATCTGGAATAATTTCAGAAGGAATGGTACTAGATCCTCTTTGTTTTTCTGGTAGAATTCGGCTGTGAACCCATCTGGACCTGGGCTTTTTTTGTGTGGTAGGCTCTTAATTGCTGCCTCAACTTCAGTCTTTGTTGTTGGTCTATTCATATTTTTGGCTTCCTCCTGATTTAGGCCTGGGAGGACACAGGCATCCAGGAATTTGTCCATTTCTTCCTGGTTTAATAGTTTATGTGCAGAGGGCTGTTTGTAGTATTCTCTGATGATGGTTTGAATTTCTGTGGAATCTGTGGTGATTTCCCCTTTATCATTTTTTATTGCATCTATTTGGTTGTTCTGTCTTTTCTTTTTTATCAGTCTGGCTAGTGGTCTATCTACTTTGTTGATCTTTTTGAAAAACCAGCTCTTGGATTTATTGATTTTTCGAAGGGTTTTTCTTGTCTCTATCTACGTCAGTTCTGCTCTGATCTTAGTTATTTCTTGTCTTTGGCTAGGTTTTGAGCTTTTGATCTTGCTCCTCTAGCTCTTTCAATTTTGATGATAGGGTGTCTATTTTGAATCTCTTTACTCTTCTCATGTGGGCACTTATTGCTATATATTTTCCTCTACAGACTGCTTTAAATGTGTCCCAGAGATTCCAGTACGTTGTGTCATCGTTCTCATTGGTTTCGAAGAACTTCTTTATTTCTGCCTTCATTTCATTGTTTATCCAATCAACATTCAAGAGCCAGTTGTTCACTTTCCATGAAGCTTTGTGGTTCTGAGTTATTTTCTGAATTCTGAGTTCCAATTTGATTGCACTATGGTCTGAGAGACTGTTTGTTATGATTTCAGTTGTTTTGCATTTGCTGAGGAGTGCTTTACTTCCAATTATGTGGTCAATTTTAGAGTAGGTATAATGTGATCCTGAGAAGAATGTATATTCTGTGAATTTGGGATGGAGAGTTCTGTAAATATCTATCAGTTTTGCTTGTTCCAGGTCTGAGTTCAAGTCCTGGATATTGTTGTTGCTTTTCTGTCTGGTTGATCTGTCTGATATTGACAGTGGAGTGTTAAAGTCTCTCACTATTATTGTGTGGGAGTCTAAGTCTCTTTGTAAGTCATTAAGAACTTGCCTTATATATTGGTGCTCCTGCATTGCATCCATATATATTTAGAATCATTAGCTCTTCTTGTTGTATCGATCCTTTTACCATTATGTAATGACCTTCTTTGTCCCTTTTGATCTTTTTTGCTATAAAATCTATTTTAACAGAGACGAGAATTGCAACTCCTGCTTTTTTTTGCTCTCTATTTTCTTGGTAAATCTTCCTCCATTCCTTTATTTTGAGCCTTTGTGTATCCTTGCATGTGAGATGGGTTTCCTGTATACAGCACACTGATGGGTTTTGGCTTTTTTATCCAATTTGCCAGTCTGTGTCTTTTTATTGTTGCATTTCGCCCATTTACATTTAGGGTTAATATTGTTATGTGTGAATTTGATACTGCCATTTTGATGCTAGCTGGCTGTTTTGCCCATTGGTTCATGGAGATTCTTTAATTTTTTGATGCTCTTTAGCATTTGGTATGCTTTTAGGATGGCTGATACTGGCTGTTTTTTTCTCTGTGTAGTGCCTCTTTCAGGAGCTCTTGTAAAGCAGGCCTAGTTGTGACAAAATCTCTGAGTACTTGCTTGTTCATGAAGGATTTTATTTTTCCTTCACTTATGAAGCTCAGTTTGGCTGGATATGAAATTCTGGGTTGAAAGTTCTTTTCTCTAAGAATGTTGAATATTGGTCCCCACTCTCTTCTGGCTTGTAGAGTCTCTGCCGAGAGATGTGCTGTGAGTCTGATGGGCTTCCCTTTGTGGGTGACCCGACATATCTCTCTGGCTGCCCTTAGTATTTTCTCCTTCATTTCAACCCTGGTAAATCTGACAATTATGTGCCTTGGGGTTACTCTTCTTGCAGAATATATTTTTGGTGTTCTCTGTATTTCCTGGAGTTGAGTATTGACCTGTCTTGCTAGGTTGGGGAAATTTTCCTGGATAATATCTTGAAGAGTGTTTTCCAGCATGGATTCATTCTCTTCATCACATTCTGGTACACCTGTCAAACTTATGTTGGGTCTCTTCACATAGTCTCACATTCTTTAGAGATTTTGTTCATTATTTTTTTGCGCTTTTTTTCTTTGATCTTGGTTTCTCATTTTATTTCATTGAGTTGATCTTCAACTTCTGATATTCTTTCTTCTGCTTGGTCAATTCGGCTGTATAAACTTGTGCATGCTTTGCGAAGTTCTCAAGTTGTGTTTTTAAGCTCCTTCAATTCATTCATATTCCTGTGTAAGTTGTCCATTCTTGTTATCATTTCCTCAAATCTTTTTTCAAATCTTTTTTCAATGTTCTTAGTTTCTTTGCACTGATTTAGAACATGTTCTTTTAATTCACTGAAATTTGTCATTATCCACTTTCTGAAGTCTAATTCTGTCATTTTGTCACACTCATTCTCCATCCAGCATTGTTCCCTTGCTGGTGAGGAGTTTTGGTCTTTTGTAGGGGTGAAGTGTTTTGGTTTTGGGTGTTTTCCTCCTTTTTGCGCTGGTTTCTTCCCTTTTTTATGGATTTGTCCACCTGTAATCTTAGTAGTTGCTGATTTTTCAATTGGGTCTCTGTGTGGACACCCAGATTATTGATATTGAGGTATTTCTGTTACTTAGTTTTTCTTCTAATGGTCTAGCCCCTCTGCTGTATGAGTGCTGAGGTCCACTCCAGGCCTGCCTGTCTGGGTTACACCTGTAGCAGCTGTGGAACAGTGAGGGATGCTACCAGTGTCTTCTTCTACTATCTTTGTTTCAGAATGATGCCCATCAAATGTCAGTCTGATTAGTCCTTTATTGGGGTGATGACTCTTTGGATATACAGGGGTCAGGGAGCTGCTTGAGGAGATGGTCTGTGCTTTATAGGAGCTCCAGTGCTGAGCTGTGAGCTCTGTTGTTCATTCACCATTGTTGGGAGTATGTGTTTATGTCTTCTACAACAGAACTCATAACCCCCCCTTTTTTTCCCCTTAGATGCTCTGTCTCAGGGAGTTGGGGCTTTCTTTATGAGTATCTGTTGCACTGTCCTGCCCAGGTAGGTGGCAGTCTATTCACTATTGTTTTGCTGGGGCTCCACCCTGCTTGCGTGGGTCCACCCTGTTTCTGCGGGGCTCCATTCTGCTGTGGCTTGCTCTGCCCTGCTGTGGCTTGCTCCGCCCTGTTGGCAGAGTCTCTCTGTTATGGCAGGTTGCCTCAGCAACAGCAGGATGCATCAGCCCTGGGTGGTACTTCAGTAGGGGGGAATTGCATCAGTAGTGGGGGATGCCCCTCCCGCACCAGCTGGATCATCCTAGATGCCAGCAGCAAAACTCTCAGCCCTGAGGGCCTCCAATCACTGCCCTGCTTGTCCCCATCATGGTAGAACCTGCCGAGCCTGATCACCCAGCTCCCTGCCTCAGAGTCCATCCTCTCTCTCTCTTCCTCTCCCCAAGCTGAATGGTTGACTCTCTCACTGGTGCCCCAGTAGCTTGCTGATAGGGCACTGTGATCCATGTGATCTCCCATGCTGCTACCCACTTCACCGGCTCAGGTCACGTTTCCCAGGAATCTTCTGGTCTGGCTCATTGTCCAAGTCCCATTCAATCAGATGGACATGCCAATCTGCCCTTCCAAATCTCAGATTGCCGGTTTAACAGGGCACCCGAACCAGTGAGTTTTGTTCCTGGTGCCGCTGCACTGCGGAACAGGCCAAAGTGGCCACACGAGCCAGCTGTGCTAGGGTCCCATGTCTCTCCCACACCTGGGACTTTCAATGTTCTGTGGGCAAAAAAGATCTGTCTGAGAATGCAGCTAGGACTCACCCTCTACGCCTTCACTGAGAGCTGCAATCCAGAGTCGCCTCTATGACACCATCTTCCTTACCATGTTTTAATTTGTGTAATAAATTTTTCAAAACTGCATGGCTTCTTTTGATGATACCTTGGCCTTGAGGATTAAAAGGAATGCCTGTACGGTAAGAAATCTGAAAATGAGAGCAAAAGGAAATGAATCTTTTGCTTTTGTAAGCAGGTCCATTGTCTTTCTTCAGGATCTTAGGTGGGCCAATAATAGATAAAACAGTTAGGCAATGTTCTATGACCTCCTTAACTGCTTCTCCAGTATGGGCAGTAACAACTATAAAATGAGAAAAAGCATCAATGGAAACATATACATACTGTAATTTACCAAAGGGGAAAAAGTGAGTAACATACATCTGATATACATGACCAGCTTGTAGTCCTTGGGGATTTACCCCATAGTGGCGAGCAACAGGCAAGTAAGGCAAACAGGCTGTGCATTGTTTAACAATTTGGCAGGCCTGTTCTCTGGCAATCTGAAATTGCAATAGCAGACTGCAAGTATTCTGATGGTTCAAGGCATGAGAGCTCTCAGCCTGCTGTAAAGGGGAAAGAACAGAAAAAATACACTGAGTGAGTTAATCAGCTTAAGCATTGCCCTCACTTAGAGGACCTGGCAGGGAGAAATAGGCTCTGATATGACCAATGAAAAAAGAATGCAATCGGCAGTGAAGTGTCTGTTGTAAAGGGAGTAAATGATGAATTATAGAAGAGGAGTCAGAAAAGGACAAAGGGGCTATCTCTAAATTTTGGACTAAATTAACAACATATTGACTACCAGAGTAAATATTCAAAATGACATCCCAATTAGTCAGGACACGTTGAACTGCCAGGAGCTCCACATGCTGAGTGCAGCGTTCTTGGGTCTGAAACGAAAAAGGGTGTGTGTTAACAGTGCCTGCGGCAATACCAAAAGAGGAGCCATCAGTAAAGGCTAAAAATGCTTCAAACAATGGTGACTTGATGCAGGCCTGTGGAAAAATAAGGAAGTTTTGGGAGTAAAAATGTAATAATTTATCAGCAGGATAATGGCACAGCATTTGACCAGAAAAGCCAGCAAAGGCCAATTGCCAGGAGTCAGAGAACTGCCAAAGCCACTGTTGCTGAGTGCTAGAATAAGGAACAATAATTTTAGGAGTATCAACACCAAAAAGGGAAAGAACCTGTACACACCCCCTAGCTACCAAAACAGAGACTAATTCAAAGTAAGGGTTACAACTTTCCCGTGACTGGCAGGGAGATGAAGCCACTCCAGGATACCCTGTTTCCAAAAAACCCAGTAGGAGTATAAACAGTAGGAAGAACACAGTAACACCACTGAGAGTTGTCCTTAATATGAGAAAGTTTTTGCTGGGACAAGGCATCATGAACTAATTGCAAAGCCACCTTGGCAGGAGCTGTCAAAGAACCAGGGGAAGTTGGATTATTTGACATTGAGAATGTCAAATAAGGGCTTCAATTGTCCTGTGGTAAGTTTCAAGCTTGGGAAAACCCAGTTAATATCTCCTAAAACCTTCTGAAAATCATTCAGTATAGTTAAATTTGCTGTGGAGAGAATAGGAGTCTTAAAGAAAACTTGGTTATATTCAATAAGCTTTTCCAAGTAATGGTAGGGAGTGGCAGTCTGAACCTTATCTGGTGCAATAACAAGGTTATTTTTGTGCCAAACAGATTTGCAAACATTCAAAGGCTTGATAAAGAAGGGTCTCATTTGAAGCAACTAAGAGAAGGTTATCCATATAATATAGCAGTTGAATGTCAGAGTATTGTTGATGAACAGGTTGGATGGCTTTCAACACAAAAGCTTGACACAAAGTGGGGTTATTAGCCATGCCTTGAGGCAACAATATCCACTCATACTGCTCATACAGTCAATCAAAATTAGCGGGTGGTATGCTAAAGGCAAAATGATGACAATCTGAGGGATGCAAAGGAATGGAAAAGAAACAATCTTTCAGATCGGTCACTAACAGTTTCCAAATCTGAGGCACAACAACAGGGGAAGGCAGGCTAGGTTGTAAGAGGCCCATCACTTCCATAGTAGCATTAATTTTTTTAAATCCTGTAAAAGTCTACATTTACCAGATTTTTTCTTAATAACAAAAATTGCAGAATTCCAAGGGCTTTGAGTGGGTTGGATATGTTCTGCCTCGAGTTGTTCTCAAACCAACTTTTGAGTGGCAGAAATTTTTTTTCTTTAGACAAGGGCCACTGTTCCACCCACACTGAAGAGTCAGATTTCCAGCAAATAGCATCAGCCTGGGCATCGGGAGAATTAGTGGCCCCTAGAGAAAATACCCTAAACCCTGTCTGTCATATTTTGGAGAAGGATTTATAGGCTCTGAGATTCCCTATAAATTTTTACCTAAGCCTTTTTCTTCTTGATAACCTTGTTTTTTCATTATTTGCCAAGCAAAAATTTTAGTAGTAAGTTTAGCTCCCATTGCTTCTAAAATATCATGGCCCCAAAGATTGAGTGGGATACCAGGAATTACATAGGGGAGAAAGGAGCCTGAGTGACCCTCATCATCAGTCCATGTTAATGAACTTGCAGATTGCATAGGATTGTTAGTCATTCCTATGCCTTGTAAAGAAGTCATGGCAGTAGTTGTAAGCCATTGGGAAGGTCAATATTTATTAACAATTACGGACACATCAGCCCCTGTGTCCAGGAGGCCTTTAAATGTCTTGCCATTAATTCTAGTGTTAAGTTCAGATCTGGTAGATGAAATAGCTTGAACCCAGTAAGCATAAGAAGAGGAAGGCTCAGAACCTTGGTTACCCATATTTTTAGTCAACAGTTGAGAGCTGGCTGAGGTATCAACAGGAATGAGAAGCAGTTGAGCAAAGGACAATTCAGGACTCAGCGTGAAAACACCTGTAGGGAACCAAGCGAACACCTTAATTTCTTCCGAGTAATCAGCATCAACAACTCCAGGTAGCACATGTAGACCTCTTAAGGAACAGTTACTATGACCTAAAATAAGACCGATATATCCCGAGGGAAGAGGACCAAAAATGCCTGTAGGGATGACTTGGGGTCCCATGTCAGGGGTTAATACCTGTCTGGTGGTGGGATGGAGGTTAAGTCTGGTGCCTGCTGGTGTTGTTCTGAAGAGTTTAGAAATAGATTTGAATTTGACATCAGGGCAGGGGCCTGCACAAAGGGTGTCCCAATGTTTTGAGGGGGCCTGGACCACCCCCCTGGGAGTTTCCCAGCCTCGGGGGAAGAGGATTGCCCTGGGCATCATGCTTAGAGCAGCACTGGTTGGCCCAATGCATACCACAGTGACAATGAGGGCATTGGCCTGGTAGGCAAACCTGGGGTTGGGCAGCAATGGGCAAAGCAGATGCTGGGTCAGGAGGTGCCGGCAAAGCCAGCAACTGAGAAGGAGCTTGGCACTCTCTAGCTATGTGCTCCAAACTGCCACAACAAAAGCATTTAAGAGGTGGTCTAGGCTGAGTAGGCCCCTGCTTTAGAAAAGCTGCAACAGTCATACCAGCCTGGGCAGCTGCTGGAGCAAGACCTTGTTGATAAGCAGGTCTGATATCAGCACAGGGGTGAATATAATCAGTTAAGGTGCCTTTACATTTAAAGGGCCTCATGGCTACCTGGCATGCCATATAAGCCTTTCCAAAAGCCAATTTCTTTACCAAAAGGGAGCTAGCCTCATCGTTGCCAACCTGGTGTGTAACTGCCTGAGGAGGTGCGAGACAAACTCCTGAAGAGGCTCATCAGGTCCCTGATGAATTTTAGCAAGCTCCTCCGTTCTAACACTGGATGAAGGCAGTTGTCTCCAGGCATGCATTGCCAAGGAGGTAATCTGCATATAAGCCTCAGTAGGGTAGTTTATCTGGTCAGGTAATTCCAAATGTGCTCCTCTCACCAAAAGCATGTCTGGAGTCACTGGGGACTGTAGGCAGCAGTTTTGAATTGATTGACAAAATGCTGCCTCCTCATGATAAGCTTTCCACAGCAAAAAATCACCATCAGAAAGACAAGCCATAGCAAGATAACCCCAATCACCTGGAGGGAGGGCTACAATGCAAAGGTTATTCAAGATCGTTAAAGTGTAAAGAGCAGTTAAGCCATACCACTTCCGCCATGGTTTCAAACCTATCCATAGGTGGAGGCTCAACATGAGAGTGATGAGAGCCACCTTCCACCAAATTGAGGTGATCAGGAGGAAGTGGAGGAGGAAAGACAGAAGCAGCCACAGGGGTATAAGATGGGGCTGAGGGAGAAACGTGAATAGGACAAATGCAATCATGAAACTTAGACCAAATGGAAAGCCAAATATTGGTTTGAGGTAGGGACGCATTGCGAGTATAAAACTGATCAATTTTTTCACCTATAACCTTCCAAGCAGCTTCATCCAAAAATCCACCCTCTGGAACCCATGGACAAAGCTCACTCACTATCTGCATAAATTCCTCAACAGTTTTAAGTTTAATCTCATGACCATGTGACTTAATCATGTTGCAAAATCTGTACAAACAGTTTATGCTCTTTAGATTCTACTTGCCCCATGTTTTACTCCAGATGAAAATAAAAGGTTATTCACTTACTTACGCTGCAGCTTCACCTCTACAGTTTGTAGGCATCATGATTGTCCCTCGTGTCCAGGCCCCACGTTGGGCACCAGCTGTTGTAAACTGAACACAAGCCTGGGAATCTTGTCCAGCAAGAGGGTCCCAAACCTGGAAGAGAGTGTGTGTGGAAAAAAAGAAGAAAGAAAAGAGTGGGGTATGGAGGACTGGATGGGCTATGCCCAAGCAGCAATTTTATTTGTGCAGTAGGTTCCATTATATACTTTTCTACTTAATGTTGTTAACGTCAGATCAAAGCATTTCTCAAATAACAAAAGAAACAGAAAACAAATCTGGGGAACTGGTAAAAGAAACAGATACTGATTTAAAAGGTCAAGGGTGACGTAGATAATGCTGACTATCAATATTATCAGTACACCCAGTAAATACTTAACAATTGTAAATACTTAAATTAAGTCACAAGGTAAGTAAGTTATGTCCAGTAAGTAAGTTACACCCAGTAAATACTTAACAATTGTAAATACTGAAGTGAATATTTTACAACTAATGTATCAAGGATCAAAAAATAAACACAAAGAAGCAATAAACCATAAGGAACCAAAAATGGACACAATGGCTCCCAAGTCCTCATATGCATAAAGTAATGTCTGTTAATTATTTTGAATAGCATAGTCACTCTCTCAATTTCTGCTTTCCCTCAGCTCGATTCCCCCAACTGGGGATCTGTGTCTGGGCTCAAGCTCACCATATGGCGAGGCCCATTTCCTAGGGGCCTCACATGGGAGTGTTCCCCACAATTGTTTCTTCAAGTGTGACTGCATTTAGGAGACTGTTTTCTCCTTTACATAGGGTTGGATACTGTTCTTTGTCTGCGAAGGGGGATACCCTGATTTTTTTAACTGATATATTCGAATTTTTCTGCAATGCCCAGCTATTTCTTTTCACTAGAAAAGAATGAGGCACGTAGTTTTATTTTTGTCAGCATGCTCAGTGTCACAAGGATGTGTACACTTGGGAGCTCGAGTCATTTTCTTAGGATGTTGGGGGTCCATTGCTGGTTTGGAATCTCCAGCTTGTACTTCATGAAAGGTAGGCAGCTTGGAGGCAGAGAGGCCGTGAGAGGCAGGAGAAGAAGCCCAGGCTGTCACTGATTATGGGAAAATGGGGCAAACATAGAGGAGTGCACTTGAGTCCAAAAGGTTCTGACAGATGTGGATTTCAGCACCTTCTCTCCCCACAGCTCGCTTATAAGCTACACACCTGGGGCAAGACACTTCTGTCTGTGCTTTCATGACTTAGTTTAGGTGACCACTAAATGGGAAAAGTGCCTGGCTGGTGGCATGTAAAAAGGAAGTGCAAGTTGTAGCTCCCTTTCCCAGGCCTTTGGGGCAGAAACTGGTGACCAATTTTTCCCTCTGAGTCACCCAGCTAGAAGCAGAAAAAATCTGAGGCTGCTAGTTCATACAGGGCCACCACAATGCATAAGGAGCATGGCAAATCAGATTCTTGGATCAGTTTGGGAAAGGTGGGAAAAAAAAACAGTGTCAGAAATACTGGGCCAGATTTCTGGATTCGAATCCACCCAGAACCAGTCCCCTCATGTCCTGGTTGTGCTGTGGTCCGGCTGGGTCCAAGACAAGTGACACTGATTCCTGCTGTCAGGGAGGTCTCCATGGACCAGGGGAACTTACCTGTCATATTAAATATAGTATTTTCATGGTGGATGTAAAAAGAATGATGTCTAATCATCATAAAATGTAAAGCCCACTGGCAAAGGAACACTTTTAGCTGGTGGCATTTATCCTGCAGAGTAAGGTGATCATGAGAAGGAGCAAAGTCCACCCCAGTTGATTTCCACTGAGGAGATGTGGCACCATATCAAAAGATACCAGCTGCTAAGGTCACAGGAAAAGGAACAGGGAAGTCCTGAAATGCTGTCTTCCTTTCAGCCTCCAGTCCAGGAAGGTCTCCACTAAGGTTCAAAGATGACTGAGATGTTTTATCAGCCTTTGTCAATAGAATGGCTGTCTTGGACCAGTTTCTGTGCCACAAAATAAACTCACCTCTCAGAAATCCCATGTTTTCGTTTTAACTTAGGGTCCCTGTACCATTAGGGATTCCAGTTAGCTCACAAAGGGCTGCTATTATGACCTCATCCCGTTAACCAGGAATGAAAGTCATGGTAGTTGGTGCATCATTCACTAGTGGCCCTGCACAGTAAAAAAGGAAAACATCATGTTCCCTAGAAGAGAAAATGCAGCTGTATGTGGATGGGAGGGCCTAGAAAGCAGTTTGAGGGCATGGGCAAAACACACCTCCATGGGGATGGTTGTGATTTTCTTTAAAAAGTTACATTTCAAAGACATCACAGTGTCTGTCAAGGGTGGGCACTGTCAGATAATTTTTAGGGGCCAGATAATTTTAGGGGTCAGATAATTTTTAGAGGCTGAAAGGAAGACAGCATTTCAGGACTTCCCTGTTCCTTTTCCTGTGAACTTAGCAGCTGGTGTCTTTTGATATGGTGCCACATCTCCTCAGATAATTTTTAGGGACCCCTTGTGTATTTTGAATGAAAGCAAGTTTGAAAACCAAAAAGCAGAAGTTGCTAAGTACCTATTTTAGAATGTGGATGTTCCTAGAAGAGCTTACATTGTGTGGGAAGCTGCCAAATCAGTCCTAGGAACTACTTACTCTTGGAAAAATGGAAAACTTTCACAGCAAAATTGTGATCCCCATGAGGTACCTGCTGCACAGGTGATGAACACATAAATACTTTTGGAGAGATAAGCTGCAAGTTTTTTATTACTTTCCTCCAGTATATCTTGTTAGCCAGTGATTCTTAAGGCCCAGTGAAGCCAGGGAGTATGAGTACCAGCTCAGAAAATAGGAAAATGAGACATGTGATGACTTCTTGTTGGGCAGGAGGAGGGCATAGGAGCACAGGGATTGTGGAAAAAAGATGAGATGGAGGCCAGACACGCTGGTGGGAGGTGGTGATTAAGACACCTGGCTCGGGAATCCCAAAGGGATCAGGGAAGGGAGAGGTATAGGTGGAAAGAAGCTGGCATGCCTTGGCTTAGCTTGCATTTGGAATTGGGAACATTAGCTTCTTGGGGCTAAGTAATCACCACTGCTTTCTGTGGAGTCTCGGTTTCCCCTCCCAGGCATGGGACACTGCACTTCCATGTCCCCTTGTGGTTGGGTGGGGCCGTGGACAGGCTCTGACCAACAAGCCTGGGGTGAAAGCAGAATGCTGCTGAGCCTAAACTGCTGTGACGAAAGCAAGTAGCTCTCTTTTTTCCCTTCCACAGGGGGACCCAGAGTTTCCCACAGGCCATCAAAAGGAGCAGATAAGTGAGTTTCAGGCTGTATCTAAACAGATGAGAAACTTACAAGATAAATTAAACCTGACTGCTTTGGCCCCATTTCTGGGAACAGGGCTTGACCAAGAAAACACAAATGAGTCAGGCCCCTCACAGTTTCAGGAGCAGGAACCCTCTCACATTCAGAGCTAAAGCCAGACAAACTGCCCCTTAGAAGACAGTAGTGAGCTGACAACCCACACGAGGGGTGACTGATGGCAGAATGTCTCCTCCTATTCTTCAGATCCTCTGGGACAGAAAATTTTTCTGTACATCCAGATACCACCTGAAAACAAGCATGAAAAACACAAAACAGAGGAGCATTTCTAGAAGATGCTCACCCATTCAAAGGAGGACACCAAATTGGCAGAGAACAGGATAGCCTTACTCTCAGGGTGAGTCTGTAAGCTGGCGTATTTGGTAGATTAAACTCACTGATGATACTGCCTTTCTGAAGGCTGCTGACAACAATGAAAACACTTCTAGTTGATTCTGGTTTGTCTCATCCTTTAACTTGGGCTCTAGAGAGGGGTCTGGAGACTCCAAAGCTGGAAAGGGGACGTGGAGAATCAGAGTATAAGAGTGTTTCCCTTCCACATGACCACTCTACAGCAGTGTCTGCATGAACCTTGTTATTTCAGAGCTTCTCCTTTCACCTGCAGCATCCTGTATAGCAGACAAGTTTTGATTTAATCAAGCTACATGGCCACCAAAACAGTGCCTGTGTATTCAATCACAGGCATATTTTACATGGAGGCCATCACATTTGGCCTGTTCTCAGCACAGAACACTCACACTGCATCTGCAGGGTTGTTTTAAAAATCAAAAAGACAAAACGGTGGCTTAAAAATAAAATATCAGTTGGCCCTTTAGATCTAAAAATTTTAGAAAAGACAAGTTAACATAATTCAGAATCTGTTGTGCAGAGGCAAAAATACCTCCAGATATCATGCACCTTTATAAAAATGAGGTTTGCAGGCTCCTTTATTGTGATTTGAATTTTATGGTCTAGTATCTGGGAGCACAGGCCAACTCCATCTGGCTCCTTCCTGGCCCGTGGACGTAAGTGGGAAATATACAAAAACTATGATTTTATAAATAAATGGGGAAAATATTTAGTATTATTTTAAGATTTTTATCAGGTGAAGTGGTTGTCAAAAGAATTGGGGGTACTATTGAAAAGAAAAATATAAAATGGCAGGCCAAAATATAACAAATGTCCACTGCCAAAAGTAATGTTTTCCTGTCAATTTTTAAGAATGTGTGTATGGTTTCAATGTGTTAGTAAAAGTATGGGTTGGTGTATACATATAATAATATAATATATTATATATATATGCATACTATATGTATTTATAGATATCCATATATATATATCTATATTTTGAAGTATATAAAATAAAGCTACAAGAACTTCCCCCAAAAAATTTTCATCAGATATTTTTAATTTATTTTGATTTATATCAGGAATTTACACTTTAAATATTTTATTTTTCAAATTTTTAGAATATGTGTTGAATTAAAATTCAGTGACTTTTACATCACATGCTATTTGAGATATCATAGAGTTCAAATAGTCAGGAGTCCTATTTTATAAGAAAGCATTTAGTATCTTATTGTCAGATCCAAGCATTTTTTTCCAATCTAATACTTTTTCTTGCAGAAATGCAGAGTGTAAATGTATACTACTTCCTAAAGTGAAAAATAGATATGTTAATGCTGAGAATACTTTTTAAAATGCTCAGCCATTAACTGTATTGAAAGCATTAAGCAGATTATTTCCTGCTTCCACCAACAAATTAACCAAGTCTGTGTTTTGGGGAAGAATGCTCAATGGCTTAATGTTGAGATGGTTGAGAATTTCAAGGAGAATAGAAAATATTCTGTCTGTTCTGTCTGCATCTACTTTCCTTTGTAGAGTAAATTATATCCTACTCTGAAATGTCACTTTTGATCATGTTAAATTCAAAGCAATTTCACTTCCATCACTGTCTTTGATGGCATTACCCCACTAGATAGGCACTTTCACTGTCACATCCCATGGTTTTTAGCATCTGAGTTATGAATGGAGTGGCCCCTGCATCTGGAAATGGGAGGTTTAATACAGTCATTTTTGGGAAACAGGAAAGAAAAGGTTTCTATGTTTCTTTTTAGTCAAGTGCCAATAGCTTGCATCTCACCAAGACCATGCATCTCCACACCAAGCCTGCACTTGCAGATCACATGACTAAAGAGTATGAATTGAGAGTTGGAAAACAGCATCATCTGAAATGCTACAGAGCCAGCTGGATCAATGGTCACCTAAAATAGCAATAGTTACTAAAAAATAGACTATTTGTACAAAAAAATGTAAAATAAGGTCTGGTCCTCGTGTCTCATGCCTGTAATCCCAGCATTTTGGGAGGCCAACGTAGGCAAATCACAAGGTCATGAGTTTCAGGCCAGCCTGGCCAGCATGGTGAAACCCCATCTCTTCTAAAAACACAAAAAATTAGCTAGGCGTGGTGACAGGCACTGGTAATCCCAGATACTCAGGAGGCTGTCAGGATAATTACTTGTACCCAGGAGGCAGAGGTTGCAGTGAGCCAGGATTACACCACTGAAACTCCAACCCGGGCGACAGTGCCAGACTCCATCTCAAAAAATAATGAAAAGAAAAATAAAAGTTTATGGCTAACTGAACAATGCTTTTACTTTTATTTCTGTATTTACTTTTACATTTTTATTATTTTAAGAACTCATTTTACTGTACTTACCATACATTGTTTATTTAAAATTTTTGCTTCCTAACATGTATCAGTTTTTCAAAATTATATGTTCAGGAACTCTGAGACACTACCTTCTTAGCAATTTATGTTTCTTTATAGAACAAACTAAGATAGGACCAGGAACATGTTATGTGTTATTTAGAATCTAACCTCACATTTCAGGAAATCTAAAGGAAGTGTAAGCAGAGATTTTGAAAATAAACTCTGGGAGCATTTAATCTACTGTTGAGTGATGATGCCAACAGGTGGGTATCTCTACAGAGTGACCAGTTTGTCACTGGGGAGCTTATGAGCTGCAGAGAGAGAAAGTCTGCAGCAAGACCAGGAGTAGAGATGTTCAGAGACCTTGGGGACGTGCTGCTCTGCCCTTGGACCCAGAAAATGCCTGGATTTGCCCAGACTTCATCACTCACTTCACTCCATACCCTTCATGGACTTTTAAAAAAATTTATTTAGGGTAGTTTCCACTTACCCTTGGTTTCACTTTCCATAGTTTTCATTAACTAAGGCACAGTAGAGTAAGATATTTTGAAAAAGTTTATGTTTGAATTATAGCCTATTGTTATAATTATTATATTTTATTATTAGCCAGTTAATTTCTGACTGTGCCTAATTTATAAATTAAATTTTATTAAAGCATGTATGTATGTATAGAAACAAAACACAATATATAGGGTTCTGGACTGTTCCTGGTTTCAGACATCCACTGGTGAGGAGCAGGTCATGGAGTGTAACCCCTATAGATAAGGGGGTTCTATTATATCACAAGTATTTTTCAAAGAAGTATTTTTAAATAACTTGTCATGCACCAACAGAAAAATTAAATACATAAATAGCATAAATAAAATACATATATTAAACAGAAAACATAAAATGTGAAATGCATTTTGATTTTTGTTTTAAATAAAGAACACAGATAGCTAGATATTTATTTTTAAAGCACCAAATTAATGCTATCCCATTCCACACTAGGTGAAAATGTAAGGAACAGATGAACATGTACACAGACTCACTGCAGTGGCTGCCTCTGGAGGGAACAAGACTGTGACAATTGGTTAAAGGGAACTCTACTTACATCATTATGTTTTGTTTCTCTAAAAAAAAAAAATGGGGCTAGGTGTGGTGATTTATGCCTATAATCCCAGCACTTTGGGAGGCTTAGGTGGGTAGATCACCTGAGGTTGGGAGTTTGAGACCAGCCTGACCAACATGGAGAAACCTCATCTCTACCAAAAATACAAAAAAAAAAAAAAAATAGCCAGACATGGTGATGCCTGCCTACAATCCCAGTGACTTGGGAGCTGAGGCAGGACAATCTCTCGAACCCAGGAGACAGAGGCTGCAAGGAGCCGAGGTCAAGCCATTACACTCCAACCTGGGCAACAAGAGCAAAAACTGTCTCAAAAAAGAAAAAAAAGAAAGAAAAGAAAGTTTGCTTCAGTTTGGTGGAAATGGAGACACTTATTGTCTGTCCTTTTTGCTTATTTTTCAAATTTTTGTGTATACTTCCTCTGACACTCAAATACATGCCCTGTTTCAATACTGGTAGAAAACTGGTAGTGCGACACACACTGAGCACAGTACATTACTGAATTTTACATACAATTTAAATGTCAAAGTAAGTTTTGACTATGTGTGATTATAGCCTTAACTGACAACTTTAGTATCAATCCTCTTTAAAGTTGAGAATCACAACATTTAGCAATATGGTGACTTAAAAGTGAGCTACCTGTAAAACAGTTTCTTTATTTAGATAAAGATTTCTGAAAGACCAATCTTATGTATAAAATGAAGTCAATCAACATCCCTTTTCTCCAGCGCCATCTGGTGGAAAGAAGACACAACCTCACTGTTACCTTCAGAGCACCATTCTATTTTTTTTCCTGAGATTCAGTCTTGCTCTGTCACCCAGGTTGGATTGCAATGGCTTGATCTCAGCTCACTGCACCACCTCCAGGCCTCAAGTGATTCTCCTGCCACACCCTCCGGAATAACTGGGATTACAGGCGCCCACCACCACGCACAGCCAACTTTTCCATTTTTAGTAGAGACAGGGCCTCACCATGTTGGCCAGGCTGGTCTTTAACTGCTGACTTTGTGATCTGCCTGCAAGTGCTGAGATTATGAGCATGAGTCACTGTGCCCAGCCCAGAGTAACATTCTTCACAAAAATGCTCCCTCTTTTATTCTGAAGTTGCTGTGTAGTGTACTGTTAACTGTTTACTTTCTTTAAAGCCTTCCTCAAACTGGAAATTCTTCAGCATACAGGTTAGATAAGAAGCAAGTGGATATTCTATATTTTTGGATTTTCTAGTTTCCACTGACTTGACTTTTGCAAGATATTGTTTAGAAAAGGCTGTTCTTTTACCTTCTTCTCCAAGATTTCTTTTTCACTGTATTTAAATTAAATGACGGTTTTAACTTCTTCCCCCCAGACCATTCTGCAATCATAATCTGCATTCATCTACATTTCAAGCACACTATAATAAAAAATTTCAACAGTTGATTTATATTTAAAACATGTTAGTGTTATTTTGCTTTACATAAACTTACAATAGGAAATTTTTATTGAAAGGATTTTAAAAATGTAATAGTCATTATAAATATATATTGGGAATTATAAACAGTTTTTTCTTCCAAGCACTAGATGAGATACTAAAAAATATATAGTATCTTACTCATAGCCATTAAAATAGGCTAAAATAAAAAGAAACCATTGTAACAAGGTTACGAATCCCCTAACTTTCAATACTAAGTTCCTTCATCATCCACATGCAATCCAGAGTTGACACTTAGCAGGGTGGTAAAATTACTTTGGAAAATGCCAACTGTACTTAAACAAGATAAGTTAATTCTATCTGGTTGTCCATTAAAGTTTTGTGTGGCTATGATTACACTTGATCTTTATAATTTGCTTTTAACTGTTTTCAAATCAGCACTAGCAGAGAAAAGAAGTAAATAAAGCCAATGGCACTCCCTTCAGAGGCTCAAAATGGTTAGATTTTGATGCAGATTGAAACTTAGCGAGTTTCGGTCAGTCCATTTAGATAATTTTGTAGGTTCAAACAAATACACTGAACTGCTGGTTTAACTTCTCTTTCTTCCTCAAAGTTTATGATAAAAACTCATCCCCGTATTGGGACTGACTGACATCAGTTAAGATCTGCTCAGAATGTCTGGTAAGAAACACTTAAAGTGAGTCAGAAAATAATCCAACAGACTTTCCATGAAACCACCGTGACTCACAACTAAGACACTGGCTGCTAATCCTGGAATGCCACTGTCTGAAATAACTTAAGAGCTGTGATTTTTTTTATAAAGGAAATATCTCAAAGAAGTTTCCAGACAGTTGCTTGGAGATCCTTGGGAAAACCTTTCTTTTTCATCTGTTTCTTTCAGGATTAGTTGACAAAGAAATTCAAAAACGTCTTTTCCATGCATTTCACCTGGTCCAGTGGCTCTCCTCCAGGCAGTGTAAAAACAGGGCACTCTTCCCTGACTGCTTTGGCCATGGCCCTCAGCTCACTCAGGACTTTGCCTTCTGCAACCCTGTATTTCCTTTCCCAAAGTCTTGAATCATGCTTTACTGTCATATCTTTGCAAAATTTGATTTTCTCCAAAATTCCATGCAGTCTGCTTTGTCCTCATGAGATCACTGAAGAAAGCATGAGTGAACTTCACATTATTCAGAAATACACCAGCAGCTGCTGCTTGTTTAAATTCAGTTTCTGAAAGAGGTTCATCTACTCCTCATCTGCCAGATAACAGAGTGAAGTGAGCCATGTTCCTGGAGCCACTTCCCATCTGTGGCCCCATGCCCTGCCACTCCCACACTGCCTGCATTTTGTTTGTTAGACAGAGTCTTGCTCTGTCATCCAGGCTGGAGAGCAGAGGTGTGATCTTGGCAAGGTGATTTCAAACTCCTGATCTCAGGTGATCTGCTTGCCTTGGTTTCCCAAAGTGCTGGGATTACAGGTGTGAGCCACCATGCCTGGCCTGTGAAGTAAATTTTATGTAATGAATTAGTGTTTGCTGTGTGTTAAGTCAGTGATGTGCTCTATTTATAGATAGTTTTTATTTTTTAAGAGATGGGTTCTCACTTTGTTGTCAGGATGGAACGCAGTGGCTCTTCACAGGTGAAATTATGGTGCACTGCAGACTAGAACTTCTAGGTTCAAACCATTGTTCTACCTTGACCTCTCAAGTAGCTGCATGCCACCATGCCTGGCTCATAGTGACATTCTTTAGACAACAAAATACCTTATTTTTAAGTTATTTTGGCTTTGCAGAGGACATAAAGTGGCTAAATTCATACATGTATGTAATCTAAAGTTATTTACAGGCTACTCATCAGCTTTCTGTTTCAAGTATAATGTGTAACCAGCTATTATATGAAAAATCCTGAGCAGAAGCTGTAATATTTGAAATAATTATAATTCTTTTCTTTTCTAGACAAAGTTTCACTCTTGTTGCCCAGGTTGGAGTGCAATGATGTGATCTCAGATCACATCTGCCTCCTGGGTTCAAGTGATTCTCCTGCTTCAGCCTCTTGAGTAGATGGGATTACAGGCATCTGCCACTGTGCCTGTCTAATTTTTTTCCTATTTTTAGTAGAGACAGGATTTTACCATGTTAGCCTGACTGATCTTGAACTCCTGGCCTCAAATGATCCACCAATCTTGGCCTTGCAAAGTGCTGGGATTACAAGCATAAGCCACCATGCCCAGCAAATTCTAATTCTTAATAAAAAATTTAGAAGCTCAATGACTTCTGGACAAATAAGAAATTGGGGTAATAAGAGAGACAACCTCTTTTAAAACCTATAAAAGCTATAACATAAACCAAAAAACATTTAACCATATAATCATGGATTATAACATGATATTTATCCCTAGATCAAGCACATAACTCTAAAAAGGCCATAAACTACTGTATCTGAGGAATCATTGTTGTCAATAAAATTATCTACATTTTATACTCATTTTCCACTCTCCACATTTTAAATCATAACAATCTAAAGTGAAGTGAATTACTGTGTTCACCTGTGATCACAAAGCCAATGAAAATGCCCAGAATGATGCAGTGCTGCTGTCTCCAAACAGAAAACACAGAGAATCCTTCAGGAAAGATACCAGTGAAGTGCTATCTAAACCATGCTTCAGAAGTGGGGATAAAATCTGACCAGCACACCATAAAATATGGAGTGAAATGCACCGTACATGCAACCAGAGCAGCAACCACTATAAAAACAAACCCAGCACCTGACTGCCACCCTCCCACAAACACTCACTCAAATTCAATTATGCCACAATACAGTCCAAATATAGAAAATAAAGTTCACAACCATTTCCTAATGACTTTTTTATATTCAGTGTTGTTCATCTTGTAATTAAATGTAATAGAAATAAGTTTATCTTATCCTTTGGGATTTTTTTCTTCTTAATGTCTGTAAACTTCACAGTGCCATAGTGCTGTCTGCAGTGAAGCCTGAACCACAAGGGGATCTTGTTCTGCAAATCAAGAACACAGAGCCCTTGTGTTTCTTAAAACTAATAAAGTATTGTAGTTAATTTTAATATATTTTGGAAAAAATATATTGAAAAACTTAGACAAGGCAATATTAGAGTGCCTACCAGAACAAAAATGGTTACTTTGTTAATATAATTACAGTTAAAATATGATTTCAATGACAATATATTTTAACTGGGTTCTAAAATGATGTGAAAGATACTTTGAGCATAAATCTCAGGCTACAAAATGCTTCTTTATGATTGCAGTGGACAGTATGAGCATGATCTCCACCATAATGCACCCAGTTTTTCTCTCCTGATCAATCTGATCACTTACTGGGTGATTTTTCGACATTTTATTTTTAAGTAACAGTAAAATTCAACCTACATAGATACTCTGTTTTCTGACATATTCTTTAATATAAAGGGAGAAAAACAATTCCACAGTGATACGTCTGTCATTTGAAAGAATGTATTTATAGGGGGCAAGTTAATTTTAAGTTATGCTTCCTGAATTAATCTTTCATATAAAAATGAGTCTACCCCTTTAAAAGATAGTAGAATACTTGACTTTTAAGTGTCTTAACTTATTTAATTCATTGAACTATTATTTGTGCAATAGAAAAACCAATTTACTCAAAGACATTTGAGTAAATGGGTTACTCAAGTAATGGCACCAATGGGTTAATACATCTCCAGCAAGCAAGCCATCAGCTGTCTCCCCACTGACAGAATGGGAATCCTCACTTTCAACAGTAGCCTCCACCTGCTCTCCTCCCAGGTGAAGGCCTCCGGGACAGGTGTCATTTATTGACAGTAGCCCTGGCACCTTCACATCAACAGATGTTACCTGGTGGCTTGTTTAACTCCACCTGATGGCTACAACAGTGACTCATCTGTTGGTTGTTTCAGAAATTCATCGTCAGCTCCCACGATTAGTCACACTTCCACATCCTGTTCTAAAACTAAGATTTCCTAGTATAATTGGAAATCATCTATTGCCTTCAATAACTATCTTCTGACTTGGTTCTCCTTTATGAGAATTTACTCGCAATCAATAGAAAGAAAAGACATAAAAATTATAATTTATAAAAAACAAAAAGAAAGCAAACAATATGATGAACCTGTTTCAATTCCATTAAAATACAATATAATTAATTTTGAGCTACAGAAATTAAAATTAACTACTAATAATAATTATTTCTTTGAAAATAATAATGGATTAGCAAGAAGACAACAAATTCACCATCTCTTCCATTAAGAATTGCAAACCAAGAGCCATGGCTGCTGGACAGCTCTGTGGAGATACTGAAAGAGAAAGAAGGCAAGACAGAGGCCAGTGGAACATCACAGTGAACTGCAGAGAAAAACGTAACATTCAGGTTAATACACTGATTAAAGCACCCCTTTCATCTTTTATTTATTTACTACTATTTTTTGTTTCATTTTAGGTTTTGGGGTACACGTGCAGAACATGCAAGATAGGTGCATAGGTACACACATGGCAGTGTGTTTTGCTGCCATCCTACCCTTCACCCACATTTGGCATTTTTCCCCAGGCTATACCTCCCCAGCTCTCCCCAACCGCTGTCCCTCACCTATTCCCCACAATAGACCCCACTGTGCAGTACTCCATTCCCTTTGTCCATGTGTTCTCATTTTGCCACACTCACGTTTGAGTGAGAATATGCGGTATTTCATTTTCTGTTCTTGTGTCAGTTTGCTGAGAATGATGTTCTCCAGATTCATTCATGTCTTTACAAAGGATACAAACTCATCATTTTTGATTGCTGCATAATATTCCATGGTGTATATGAGCCACATTTTCCCAGTTCAGTCTATCATCGATGGGCATTTGGGTTGGTTCCAGGTCTTTGGTATTGTAAACAGTGCTGCAATGAACATTCATATGCATGTGTCCTTATAGTAGAACAATTTATAGTCGTTTGAATATATACCCAATAATGGGATTGCTGGGTCAAGTGGAATTTCTATTTAAAAGGCCTTGAGAAATCGCCACACTGTCTTCCACAATGGTTGAACTAATTTACACTCCCACCAACAGTGTAAGAGTGTTCCTATTTCTCCGCATCCTCTCCAGCATCTTTTGTCTCCAGATTTTTAATGATTGCCATTCTAACTGGTGTGAGATGGTATCTCAATGTGGTTTTGATTTGCATCTCTCTAATGACCAGTGATGATGAACATTTTTTCATATGTTTTTTGGCCTCATGTATGTCTTATTTGGTAAAGTGTCTGTTCATATCCTTTGCTCATTTTTGAATGGGCTTGTTTGTTTTTTTCCTGTAAATCTGTTTGAGTTCTTTGTAAATTCTGGATATCAGTCCTTTGTCAGACGGGTAAACTGCAAAGATTTTTTTCCATTCTGTTGGTTGCCAATTCACTTTAGAGACTGTTTCTTTTGCTGTGCAGAAACTGTGGAGTTTGATTAGGTTCCATATGTCTATTTTAGCTTTTGCTGCCAATGCTTTTGGTGTTTTTGTCATGAAGTCCTTGCCCAATCCTATGTCCTGAATGGTTTTGCCTAGATTTTCTTCTAGGGTTTTTATGGTGCCAGGTCTTATGTTTAAGTCTTTAATCCATCTGGAGTTAATTTTAGCGTAAGGTGTCAGAAAGGGGTTCAGTTTCTGCTTTCTGCACAAGGCTAGACAGTTTTCCCAACGCAATTTATTAAACAGGGAATCCTTTTCCCATTGCTTGCTTTTGTCAGGTTTATCAAAGATTGTATGGTTGTAGATATGTTGTGTTGCCTCTGATGCCTCTGTTCTGTTCCATTGGTCTATATCTCTGTTTTGGTACCAGTACCATGTTGTTTTGATTACTGTAGCCTTGTAGTATAGTTTGAAGTCTGGGAGTGTAATGCCTCCCGCTGTGTTCTTTTTGCTTAGAATTGACTTGGCTATGCGGGCTCTCTTTTGGTTACATATGAAGTTTGTGGTGGATTTTTTCAGTTCTGTGAAGAAATTTAATGGTAGCCTGATGGGGATAGCGTTGATTCTGTAAATTACTTTGGGCAGTATAGCCATTTTCACGATATTGATTTTTTCCTAACCATGAACATAGAATGTTTCTCCATCTGTTTGTGTCCTCTCTTATTTCATTGAGCAGTGGTATGTAGTTTTCCTTGAAGAGGTTTCTTACGTTCCTTGTAAGTTGTATTCCTAGGTATTTTATTTTCTTTGTAGCAATTGTGAATGGCAGTTCGTTCTTGATTTGGTTCTCTTTAAGTCTGTTATTGATGTATAGAAATGCTTGTAATTTTTGCACATTGATTTTATATCCTGAGACTTTGCTGAAGTTGCTTATCGGTTGCAGGAGTTGTTGTGCTGAAACGATGGGGTCTCCTAGATACACTATCATGTCATCTGCAAATAGAGACAATTTGGCTTCCACCTTTCCTATTTGAATACCCTTTATTTCTTTTTCTTGCCTGATTGCTCTGGCTAGAACGTCCAGTACTATATTGAATAGGAGTGGTGAGAGAGGGCGTCCTTGTCTAGTGCCGGATTTCAAAGGGAATGCTTCCAATTTTTGCCCATTCAGTATGATATTGGCTGTTGGTTTGTCATAAATAGCTTTTATTACTTTGAGATACGTTCCATCAATTCCGAGTTTATTGAGAGATTTTCGCATAAAGTGCTGTTGAATTTTGTCAAATGCCTTCTCTCCATCAATTGAGATAATCATGTGGTTTTTGTTTGTGGTTCTGTTTATATGGTGAATGACGTTTATAGACTTGCGTATCTTGAACCGGCCTTGCATCCCCGGGATGAATCCTACTTAATCATGATGGATAAGTTTTCAATGTGCTGTTGCAATTGGGTTGCCAGTATTTTATTGAAGATTTTTGCATCTATGTTCATCATGAATATTGGCCTGAAGTTTCCTTTTCTTGTTGAGTCTCTGCCAGGTTTTGGTATCAGTATGATGTTGGTCTCATAAAATGATTTGGGAAGGGTTCTTTGTTTTTGGATTATTTGAAATAGTTTCAGGAGGAATGATACCAGCTCATTTTTGTGTGTCTCGTAGAATTCAGCTGTGAATCTATCTGAACCTGGGCTTTTTTTGTGTGGTAGGCTCTTAATTGCTGCCTAAACTTCAGACCTTGTTATTGGTATATTCATAGTTTCAGCTTCCTCGTGGTTTAGGCTTGGGAGGATACAGGCGTCCAGGAATTTATCAATTTCTTCCTTGTTTACTAGTATATGTGCATAGAGTTGTTTGTAGTATTCTCTGATGATGGTTTGAATTTCTGTGGAATCTGTGGTGATTTCCCCTTTATTGTTTTTTATTGCATTTATTTGGTTGTTCTCTCTTTTCTTTTTTATCAGTCTGGCTAGTTGTCGGTCTATTTTGTTGATCTTTTTGAAAAACTAGCGCTTCGATTTATTGATTCTTTGAAGGCCTTTTTGTGTCTCTATCTCCTTCATTTCTGCTCTGATTTTAGTTATTTCTTGTCTTCTTCTAGGTTTTGAGTTTTTTTGATCTTGCTCCTCTACCTCTTTTAATTTTAACGATAGGGTGTCCATTTTGGATCTCTCCACTCTTCTCATGTGGGCACTTATTGCTCTATATTTTCCTCTGGAGACTGCTCGAAATGTGTCCCAGAGATTCTGGTATGTTTTGTCTTCATTCTCATTGAATTTGAAGAACTTATTTATTTCTGCCTTCATTTCATTGTTTATCCAATCAACATTCAAGAGCCAGTTGTTCAGTTTCCATGAAGGTGTGTGGTTCTGAGTTATTTTCTGAATTCTGAGTTCTATATTGATTGCACTATGGTCTGAGAGACTGTTTGTTATGATATCAGTTGTTTTTCATTTGCTGAGGAGTACTTTACTTCCAATTCTGTGGTTAATTTTGGAGTAGGTGTGATGTGGTGCTGAAAAGAATGTATAATCTGCGGATTTGGAGTGGAGAGTTTTGTAAATGTCTATCAGGTTTGCTTGTTCCAGGTCTGAGCTCAAGCCCTGGGTATCCTTGTTAATATTCTGTCCGGTTGATCTGTCTAATATTGACAGTGGAGTGTTAAAGTCTCCACAATTACTGTGTGAGAGTCTATGTCTCTTTGTAAGTCATTAAGAACCTGCCTTATATATCTGAGTGCTCCTGTATTGGGTCCATATATATTTAGAATTGTTAGCTGTTTTTGTTGTATTGATCCTTTCACCATTATGTAATGACCTTTTTCTCTTTTGATTTTTTTGCTTTAAAGTCTATTTTATCAGAGATGAGAATTGCAACTCCTGCTTTTTTTTTTGCTCTCCATTTGCTTGGTAAATCTTTCTCCATCCCTTTATTTTGAGCCTTTGTGTATCCTTGCATGTGAGATGGGTTTCCTGGATACAGTACACTGATGGGTTTTGGCGCTTTATACAATTTTCCAGTCTGTGTTTTTTGATTGGGGCATTTAGCCATTTACATTTAGGGTTAATATTGTTATGTGTGAATTTGATACTGCCATTTTGATGCTAGATGGCTGTTTTGCCCATTAGTTGATGCAGATTCTTCATTTTGTGATGCTCTTTAGCATTTGGTATGTTTTTAGAATGTGTGGTACTGGTTGTTCCTTTCTATGTGTAGTGCCTCTTTCAGGAGCTCTTGTAAAGCAGGCCTGGTGGTGACAAAATCTCTGAGTGCTTCGTTTTTGGCCAATGATTTTATTCTTTCTTCACTTAAAAAGCTCAGTTTGGCTGGGTATGAAATTCTGGGTGGAAAGTTTTTTCTTTAAGGATGTTGAATATTGGCCCGCACTCTCTTCTGGCTTGTAGAGTCTCTGCTGAGAGATCTGCTGTGAGTCTGATGGGCTTCTCTTTGTGAGTGACCCGACCTTTCTTTCTGGCTGCCCTTAGTTATTTTCTCCTTCATTTCAACCCGGGTGAATCTGACGATTATGTGCGTTGGGGTTGCTCTTCTTGCAGAATATCTTTGTGGTGTTCTCTGTATTTCCTGGAGTTGAGTATTGTCCTGCTTTGCTAGGTTGGAAAAATTTTTCTGGCTAATATCCTGAAGAGTATTTCCCAGCTTGAATTCATTCTCTTCTTCACATTCTGGTACACCTATCAAACGTAGGTTAGGTCTCTTCACATAGTCCCACATTTCTTGGAGATTTTGTTCATTCCTTTTTGTGCTTTCTTCTCTAATCTTGCTTTCTCATTTTATTTCATTAAGTTAATCTTTGACTTCTGATATTCTTTCTTCTGCTTGGTCAATCCGGCTGTTGATACTTGTGCATGCTTCACGAAGTTCTCATGTTGTGTTTTTCAGCTCCCTCAATTCATTCGTATTCCTCTCTAAGTTGTCCATTCTTGTTATCATTTCCTCAAATCTTTTTTCAAGGCTCTTAGTTTCTTTCCATTGATTTACAACATGTTCTTTTAGCTCATGGAAGTTTCTCATTATCCACCTTCTGAATTCTCATTCCATCATTTTGTCACACTCATTCTCTGTCTAGCTTTGTTCCCTTGCTGGTGAGTAGTTTTGGTCCTTTGTAGGAGGTGAGGTTTTTTGGTTTTGGGTGTTTTCCTCCTTTTTGCGCTGGTTTCTTTCCATCTTTGTGGATTTATCCACCTGTCACCTGAGTAGTTGCTGACTTTTTGATTGGGTCTCTGAGTGGATGCCCAGATTGTTGATGATGAAGTATTTTTGTTACTTAGTTTTCCTTCTAACACTCTAGCCCCTCTTCTGTGAGACTGCTGAGGTCCACTCCAGGCCCTGCTTCTCTGGGGTACACCTGTAGCAGCTGCATAATAGTGAGGAATGCTCCCAGTTTCTTCTTCTGCTATCTTTGTCCCAGAATGATGCCTGCCCAATGTCAGTCTGATTAGTCCTTTTTTGAGGTGCCTCTTTGAATATGCAGGGGTCAGGGAGCTGCTTGCGGAGACAGTCTGTACTTTATAGGAGCTCCAGTGCTGAGCTGTGAGCTCTGTTGTTTATTCAGGACTGTTAGGCATGTGCGTTTAGGTGTGCTGCAGCAAAACTTACAAACCCCCCTTTTTTTCCTCTCAGATACTTTGTATTGGGGTGTTAGGGCTTTCTTTATGAGAATCTATTGCACCACCCTGCCCAGCTAGGAGGCAGTGTAGTCACTATTTGCCTCCTGAGGCTCTGCCCTGCTACCACAGCATCCACCCTGTTGCCATGGGCTCTATCTTGCTGTTGTGGGTTTCGCTCTGCTGCTGTGGGCTCTGCCCTGCTGCCATGGACTCCACCCTGTTGGCGGAGTCTCTCTGTTATGGCCGGTTGCCTCAGCAATGGCAGGTTGCTTTAGCAATGGGAATGTACCTCAGTAGGGGTGGAATGCATCAGTAGTGGTGGACTCCCCTCCCCCACCGAGCTGCACTGTCCTGAATTCAGCTGAGCCTGCAGTGAAACTCTCAACCCTGAGCGTTTTGAATTGCCATTTTGTTTGTCTCTGTGAAAATGGGACCCGCCAAGTCTGGTCACCTGGCTCCCTGTCTCTGATTTTTTTAAGTTGAACGTTGTTGACTCTCTCACAGGTGTTTCAGTCACCTGCTGAGAGGGCACCAGGATCTGTGTGATTTCCCATGCAGCGACCAAGTGCACCAGCTCAAATGATGCTTCCCAGGAATCTCCTTGTCTGTCTCACTGTCCAAGTCCCGTTTAATCAGATGGATATGTTAATCTGCCCTCCCAAATCTCAGATTGCCGGTTTAACAGGGCATCTAGACCAGTGTGTTTTGTGTGGGTGCCACTGTGCTGCAGCACCAGCCGAAATGGCCACGCAAGCCAAAAGGGCTGTGTTGGTGTCCCATGTCCCTCCTACACCTGGGAATTTCCTCGTTCTGTAGGCAATAAAGATCCGTATGAAAATGCGGCTAGGACTCACCCTCTGCACCTTCACTGAGAGCTGCAATCCTGAGTTGTTCCTACCGTGCCATCTTGCCCCCTTTCATATTTGTATTCCTTCTCTCTTTTCTTTTATTTTTGTTGAGACAGAGTCTTGCTCTGTCACCCAGGCCCAAGAACAGTGAGATAATTGCAGCTCACTGGAATCTCCACCTCTGGTGTTCAAGCAATTCTCTTACCTCAGCCTTCTGAGTAGCTGGGATTACTGGTACACACTACCTCGCCCCACTATTTTTTTTTTTTGTATTTTTAGTAGAGACAGGGTTTTGCCATGTTTGCCAGGCTGGTCATGAACTCCTGTCCTCAGGTACCCCACCCAACTCGACCTTCAAGAAGGCCAAGATTATAGGTGTAAGCCACCATGCCTGGCCTATTTTATTTTTTTGAGACAAAGTCTCATTCTGTCACCCAGGCAGGAGTGCAAAGGCACAATCTCAGCTCACTGCAACCTCCGCCTCCTGGCTTTAAGTGATTCTCCTGCCTCAGCCTCCTGAGTAGCTGGGATTACAGTTGCCTGTCATTAGGCAACTGTATTTTGTCTTTTTGTATTTTTTTGTATTTTGTATTTTTAGTGGAGATGGGATTTCACCATGTTGACCAAGCTGTTCTCAAACTCCTAACCTCATGTGATCCAACTGCCTTGGACTTCCAAAGTCCTGGGATTATAGCACCTGTGCCCAGCCCCTTCTCTCCTTTTGTTTTAGTTAACAGGCTAAAACTGCTACAATTTGTAGCAAACATCAGTTTTAATCAGAGGCATGCTGGTGAGTGTTTACCCCCAGGCTCCTAAGAACAATAAAAGCCCTGTTATGTAGAATTTGCCATTTTCTGTGGTGTAAATACTCCCACCATGGCCATTTAAAGCAGTCAATGGGATGTCACTGAACATAAAGTTGGAAAAAGATATGCCACACCACACAATTCTAGAGAAATTTCACCCTTCATATACAAGATAAGTATATAACCTACAGCACACAGATAGGTGATGTTATGAAGTGATGAGAGTTTGTCACTTTTTTTAACTATGATTTAATTGTAAGTTTATACACTTTAACTTGTAATAATGTTTGTGTTTTAACAAATGGACTGCAAAAATCTTAAAAAGTTAGTGATTGGCCCTGGCTAGCTGTAAAAATTGCTGCTAAGTATTCCAGCATACCATTACAAAATGGTGAAAAACAAGTGACATTGGAGAAAATATTATTATTTTCTTTAAGATCAGGATGAAGACTTTAACACGTATCACTGCTTCTTTGGACATTGCCCTGAAAGTCCAATCAGTACACAGGAGAAAATAATTTTTTAAATGAAAGCAAAATAATTGAATGGAAATAAAAAAGCAACTGTCATTTTTTCCATAGAATGTGACTGTGTAGGTAGAAAATCCGGAAGTAACCAACTAGCTGTTAGTTGAACTGTATAAAAACATTGTATTAATATTTCAAATTCCATTCATACTTTGAAAGTAAAATACAATAGCAAACTTTACCCACTCCACCCTATAATCTCACTCACTATGTTGATAACATTGGAGATGTTTTATGTAGCTGACTTACTTAAATATTTGCACTAATACAGACCTAACCAATTTTTACTATTTGTTATTTTTATTTATTTGCTTTTGCTGACTGTTTATTAGTACTTTTAATACATTTCTTTGAATTTATTTTCTCTTCTTTCTGGAGTACATCCTCCAGTTTTTTTATTCCATACAGAGTTTATAGGTACTCAGTAGTACATACTTCTGAATCAATTCTGTTTTATGTTGGTTTCAATAATATTTTGTCTGATTGTAAGGTTCTATATTCAATGGTCTTTTCTTTAAAAACTGACTATTCATTTTTGCATTTCTTTTTGCTTCTGGTATTACTGTTCTGATCAAGTCAAACTATTTCTTATTCATTTGAGGCAAATCAGTTTATATCATTATAGTGGCATAAAATGTGACCTTCATGTTTCTGGGTATGCTTTTTGTTTTGGTTTCTGTTGTTTTCCATTGATCCATTTAATCATAACATGAGCTTTTATAATAAAATCACATTATTTTCTTCAAGATTCAGGAAGTTTGTCTCTATTATTTTTGTTATTAATTATTTGAAATTTATTAGAACTTGCTTTATGGCCAAATAAAGGTTTAAATATTCCATATGCAATTGAAGTGGCTACATAATATTCTACAATTGCTATATATGTTCACAAAAATAAAAGTGAGAAACAATCTTATTGAAATATTTTATATCTCTATGCTTTCCCTTTATTCTATGTTATTTGTTAATTTTATCTAGTTTTGTTTTTCTCTCTTCCTGCCTTTTTTTTGAATACATTTAAATTCCTTCCAGTCACCCAATAATTTTATCTTTTTTTTTCTTTGATTTGGAATTTAAACCTCTATTGTTTTGGAATCTGTTAAAAATTTTTTAGTTGTCTTCCTTGAAATTTTATACTGCAGTTTGCATTACAATTTAAAAAGCCTGAAATCAAGCTAATTTTAACTCCCTCCACAAGATAATCAAGCACTGTATCATTCTTTAACTCTGATTACCTCTATTTTGTATTTATTTTCAGTTGTTCATTTAGACTTATTTTGTCTTATTTTCTTTAATTCCACCAATCATAAACAGAAGTTGTTGAACATACTACATGATTCGATTTTCAGATGTGTCTTCTGCTGAATAACTACTAGATTCTGACTACTCATAACTGCCCTCAGTAAAGTTTCTCTTTCTTGGTAACCTTGTCATTAACATTTCTTTAGTGATGCATTGTTGGTCTTAAGTGCTCTAAATTCTTATAGATTTGTTTTTCTGTTAGTGACTACTTCAAATTCATTCTTGAAAGATGAGACTGCATTTCTCCAAAGTTCTCATGTTTCTAACTTTCACTGATGTTTACTATTTCTATCTCAGGCTGCTATTGACATCTTCTTTTTTTAAAAAAAATTTCATTGCATTATAGGTTTTGGGGTATATATGGAGAATGTGCAAGGTAGTTGCATAGGTACACACATGGCAGTGTGTTTTGCTGCCTTCCTCCCCTTCACCCACACTTGGCATTTATCCCCAGGCTATCCCTTCCCAGCCCCACCCACTGTCCCTCCCCCATTGCCCCCAATAGACCCCAGTGTGTAGTACACCCCCTCCCTGTGTCCACGTGTTCTCATTTTTCTCACCTGCCTATGAGTGAGAATATGCGGTATTACTTTTTCTGTTCTTGTGTCAGTTTGCTGAGAATGATGTTCTCCAGATTCATCCATGTCCTTACAAAGGACACAAACTAATCATTTTTGATTGCTGCATAATATTCCATGGTGTATGTGTGCCACATTTTCCCAGTCTAGTCTATCATCAATGGGCATTTGGGTTGGTTCCAGGTCTTTGCTATTGTAAAAAGTGCTGCAATGAACATTCGTGTGCATGTGTCCTTATAGTAGAACGATTTATAGTCCTTTGGATATATACCCAGTAATGGGATTGCTGGTTCAAATGGAATTTCTATTTCTAGGTCCTTGAGAAATAGCCACACTGTCTTCCACAATGGTTGAACTAATTTACACTCCCACCAACAGTGTAAGAGTGTTCCTATTTCTCCACATCCTCTCTAGCATCTGCTGTCTCCAGATTTTTTAATGATGGCCATTCTAACTGGCGTGAGATGGTATCTCAATGTGGTTTTGATTTGCATCTCTCTAATGACCAGTGATGATGAGCATTTTTTCATGTGTTTGTTGGCCTCATGTGTGTCTTCTTTAGTAAAGTGTCTGTTCATATCTGCCCATTTTTTGAATGGGCTTTTTTTTTTTTTTTTTTTTTTTTTTCCTGTAAATTTGTTTGAGTTCGTTGTAAATTCTGGATATCAGCCCTTTGTCAGATGGGTAAACTGCAAAGATTTTTTCCCATTCTGATGGTTGCCGATTCACTCTGGTGATTGTTTCTTTTGCCATGAAATAGCTGTGGAGTTTGATTAGGTCCCATTTTCTATTTTGGCTTTTGTTGCCAATGCTTTTGATGTTTTGGTCATGAAGTTCTTGCCTACTCCTATGTCTTGAATGGTTTTGCCTCGATTTCTTCTAAGGTTTTTA
The DNA here is from genome assembly GCA_031835075.1 of Saguinus oedipus. NCBI lineage: Eukaryota > Metazoa > Chordata > Mammalia > Primates > Cebidae > Saguinus > Saguinus oedipus. The sequence continues at coordinate 26,222,732 of CM063171.1, forward strand.
TGGTGTCAGGTCTTATATTTAGGCGTTTAATCCATCTGGAGTTAATTTTAGTGTAAGGTGTCAGGAAGGGGTCCAGTTTCTGCTTTCTGCACATGGCTAGCCAGCTTTCCCAACACCATTTATTAAACAGGGAATCTTTTCCTCATTGCTTGTTTTTGTCAGGTTTATCAAAGATTATATGGTTGTAGATATGCTGTGTTGCCTCCAATGCCTCTGTTCTGTTCCATTGGTCTATATCTCTGTTTTGGTACCAGTACCATGCTGTTTTGATTACTGTAGCCTTGTAGTGTAGTTTGAAGTCTGGTAGTGTGATGCCTCCCGCTGTGTTTTTTGTTTTTTTGCTTAGAATTGACTTGGCTATGCGGGCTCTTTTTTGGTTACATATGAAGTTCATGGTGATTTTTTCCCATTCTGTGAAGAAATTCAATGGTAGTTTGATGGGGATAGCATTCAACGTGTAAATTACTTTGGGCAGTATAGCCATTTTCATGATATTGATTCTTCCTAACCACGAACATGGAATGTTTCTCCATCTGTTTGTGTCCTCTCTTATTTCGTTGAGCAGTGGTTTGTAGTTTTCCTTGAAGAGGTCCCTTACATTCCTTGTGAGTTGTATTCCTAGGTATTTTTTTCTTTTTGTAGCAATTGTGAATGGCAGTTCATTTTTGATTTGGTTCTCTTTAAGTCTGTTATTGGTGTATAGAAATGCTTGCTATTTTTGCACATTAATTCTATATCCTGAGACTTTGCTGAAGTTGCTTATCAGTTTCAGGAGTTTTTGGGCTGAGACGATGTGTCTTCTAGGTATACTAACATGTCATCTGCAACTAGAGACAATTTGGCTTCCACCTTTCCTATTTGAATACCCTTTATTTCTTTGTCTTGCCTGATTGCTCTGGCTAGAACTTGCAGTACTATATTGAATAGGAGCGGTGAGAGAGGGCATCCTTGTGCAATGCCAGATTTCAAAGATAATGCTTCCAGTTTTTGCCCATTAAAGATGATATTGGCTGTTGGTTTGTCCTAAATAGCTTTTATTACTTTGAGATGTTCCATCAATACCAAGTTTATTGAGGGTTTTTAGCATAAATGGCTGTTGAATTTTGTCAAATGCCTTCTCTGCATCAATTGAGATAATCACGTGGTTTTTGCTTTTGGTTCTGTTTATCTGGTTAATTACATTTGCAGACCTGCATATGTTAAACCAGCCTTGCATCCCTGGGATGAATCCTACTTGATTATGATGGATAAGTTTTTTAATGTGCTGTTGCAATCGGTTTGCCAGTATTTTATTGAAGATTTTTGCATCTATGTTCATCATGGATATTGGCCTGAAGTTTTCTTTTCTTGTTGAGTCTCTGCCGAGTTTTGGTATTAGTATGATGTTGGTCTCATAAAATGATTTGGGAATGGTTCCCTCTTTTTGAATTTCTTAAAATAGTTTCAGAAGGAATGATACCAGCTCCTCTTTGTGTGTCTGGTAGAATTCGGCTGTGAACCCATCTGGACCTGGGCTTTTTTTGTGTGGTAGGATCTTAATTACTGCCTCAACTTCAGACCTTGTTATTGGTCTATTCATAGTTTTGGCTTCCTTCTGGTTTAGGGTTGGGAGGACACAGGCATCCAGGAATTTATCTATTTCTTCCTGGTTTACTAGTTTATGTGCATAGAGTTGTTTGTAGTATTCTCTGATGATGGTTTGAATTTCTGTGGAATCTGTGGTGATTTCCCCATTATCGTTTTTTATTGCATCTATTTCGTTGTTCTCTCATTTCTTTTTTATCAGTCTTGCTAGTGGTCTGTCTATTTTGTTGATATTTTTGAAAAAACAGCTCTTGGATTTATTGATTTTTTTGAAGGGTTTTTTGTGTCTCTGTTTCCTTCAGTTCTGCTCTGATCTTAGTTATTTATTGTGTTTGGCTAGGTTTTGAGCTTTTTTGATATTGCTCCTTTAGCTCTTTCAATTTTGATAATAGGGTGTCAATTTTGGATCTCTCCACTCTTGTCATGTGGGCACTTATTGCTATATATTTTCCTCTACAGACTGCTTTAAATGTGTCCCAGAGATTCTGATATGTTATGTCTTCGTTCTCATTGGTTTCAAACAACTTCTTTATTTCTGCCTTCATTTCATTTTTTATCCAATCGACATTCAAAAGCCAGTTGTTCAGTTTCCATGAAGCTGTGCAGTTCTGAGGTAGTGTCTGAATTCTGCATTTTAACTTGATTACACTATGGTCTGAGAGACTGTTTGTTATGATTTCAGTTGTTTTGCATTTGCTTAGGAGTGCTTTACTTCCAATTATGTGGTCAATTTTGGAGTAGTCATGATGTGGTGCTGAGAAAAATGTATATTCTGTGAATTTGGGGTGGAGAGTTCTGTAAATGTCTATCAGGTTTGCTTGTTCCAGGTCTGAGTTTAACTTCTGGATATTCTCATTAATTTTCTGTCTGGTTGATCTGTCTGATATTGACAGTGGAGTATTAAAGTCTCCCACTACTATTGTGTGGGAGTCTAAGTCTCTTTGTAAGTCATTAAGAAATTGCCTTATATATATGGGTGCTCCTGCATTGGGTCCATATATATTTAGGATTGTTAGCTCTTCTTGTTGTATCCATCCTTTTACCATTATGTAATGACCTTCTTTGTCTCTTTTGATCTTTGTTGCTTTAAAGACTGTTTTATTGGAGATGAGAATTGCAACTCTTGCTTTTTTTTTTTTTTTGCTCTCCATTTTCTTGGTCAATCTTCCTCCATCCCTTTATTTTGAGACTTTGTGTATCCTTGCATGTGCAATGAGTTTCCTGGATAGAGCACACCGATGGGTTTTGGTTTTTTATCCAATGTGCCAGTCTGTGTCTTTTGATTGGTGCATTTAGCCCATTTACATTTAGGGTTAATATTGTTATGTGTGAATTTGATACTGCCATTTTGATGCTAGCTGGCTGTTTTGCCCATTGGTTCATGTAGATTCTTCATTTTGTTGATGCTCTTTAGCATTTGGTATGCTTTTAGGATGGCTGGTATTTGTTGTTTCTTTCTATGTGTAGTGCCTCTTTCAGGAGCTCTTGTAAAGCAGGTCTAGTGGTGACAAAATCTCTGAGTACTTGCTTGTTTGTGAAGGATTTTATTTTTCCTTGACTTATGAAGCTCAGTTTGGCTGGATATGAAATTCTGGGTTGAAAGTTCTTTTCTCTAAGGATGTTGAATTTTGGCCCCCATTCTCTTCTGGCTTGTAGTGTCTCTGCCGAGAGATTGGCTGTGAGTCTGATGGGCTTCCCTTTGTGGGTGACCAGACCTTTCTCTCTGGCTTCCCTTAGTATTTTCTTCTTCATTTCCATCCTGCTGAATCTGATGGCTATGTGCCTTGGGGTTGCTCTTCTTGCGGAGTATCTTTGTGGCGTGCTCTGTATTTCCTGGAGTTGAGTATTGACCTGCCTTGCTAGGTTGGGGAAATTTTCCTGGATAATATCCTGAAGAGTATTTTACAGCTTGGATTCATTCTCTTCATCACATTCTGGTACACCAATCAAGCATAGTTTGGGTCTCTTCACATAGTCCCACATTTCCTGGAGATTTTGTTCATTCCTTTTTGTGTTTTTTTTTTTTTCTCTAATCTTTGTTTCTCATTTTATTTCATTGAGTATATCTTCGACTTTTGATATTCTTTCTTCTGCTTGTTAAATTTGGTTGTTGAAACTTGTGTATGCTTCGTGCAGTTCTTGTGTTGTGTTTTTCAGCTCCCTCAATTCATTCATATTTCTCTCCAAGTTGTTCTTTCTTGTTATTATTTCCTTGAATCTTTTTTCAAAATATTTTTCAAGATTCTTGGTTTCCTTGCATTGATTTAGAACATGTTTTTTTAGCTCACTGTAGTTTCTCATTATCCACCTTCTGAAGTCTGATTTTGTTATTTTGTCACACTAATTCTCTGTCCAGCTTTGTTCCCTTGCTGGTGAGTAATTTTGGTTATTTGTAGGAGGTGAGTTGTTCTGGTTTTGGGTGTTTTCATCCTTTTTGCGCTGGTTTCTTCCCATCTTTGTGGATTTATTTACCTGTCATCTTAGTAGTTGATGATTTTTCAATTGAGCCTCTGAGTGGATGCCCAGATTGTTGATGATGAAGTACTTCTGTTACTTAGTTTTCCTTCTAATGGTCTAGCCCCTCTGCTATATGAGTGCTGAGATTCACTCCAGGCCCTGTTTATCTGGGGTACACCTGTAGCAGCTGCAGAACAGTGAGGGATGCTACCAGTTTCTTCTGCTGCTATCTTTGTCCCAGAATGATGCCCGCCAAATATCAGTCTGATTAGTCCTTTCTTGAGGTGACTCTTTGGATATACAGGAGTCAGGGAGCTGCTTGAGAAGACGAACTTTACTTTGTCCAAGCTCCAGTGCTAAGCTGTGATCTCCGTTTTTCATTCTGGGCTGTTAAGCAGGTAGGTTTATGTCTTCTGCAGCAGAACTTATAATCCCCCTCCTTTTTTTCCCCCTCAGATGCTCTCTCTCAGGGAGTTGGGGCCCTCTTTATGAGTATCTGTTGCACTTTCCTGCCCACTAAGAGGTAGTCTATTCACTATTTGCCTGCTGAGGCTCCGTCCTGCTAGCGCAGGTCCGCCCTTTTGCCACGGGGCTCTGTTCTACTGTGGTGCTCTCTGCCCTGCTGTTGGAGTCTCTTTGTTATGGCAGGTTGCCTCAGCAATGGCAGGCTGCATCAGCACTAGGCATGTACCTCAGTAGGGGCAGATTGCATCCATAGTGGTGGATGCACCTCCCCCACTGGGCTGCACCACCCTAAATTCAGCTGAGCTCACAGCAAACTCTCAACCCCAAGTGCCTCCAATTGCCACCCTGCTTGTCCCCATGAGGGTGGGACCTGCTGAGCCCAATCACCTGGTTCCCTGCCTCAGAGTCCATCCTCTTTCTCTCTCTTTTTCTTCCCAATTTGAATGGTTGACTCTCTCACTGGTGCCTCAGTAGCCTGCTGATAGGACACTGAGATCCGTGTGATCTCCCAAGCTGCTGCCCACTGCACCAGCTCAAATCACGCTTCCCAGAAATCTCCTGGTCTGGCTCATTGGATGGATGGGAAATGTCCATCCAATTCCCATTTAATCAGATGGACATGTCAATCTGTCCTTCCAGATCTCAGATTGCCGGTTTAACAGGGCACCCAGACCAGTGAGTTTTGTGCCGGGTGCTGCTGTGCTGCAGTGCCGGCTGAACTGGCTGCATGAGCCAAAGCACTGTCTGCGCTGGTGTCCCATGTCTCTTCTACACCTGCAAATTTCCTTGTTCTGTGGGCAACAAAGGTCCGCCTGAGAATGTGGCTAGGACTCACCCTCTGCGCCTTCACTGAGAGCTGCAATCCTGAGTTGTTTCTATGGCGCCATCTTGGAAATCTCAAGATAAGAATTTTTAAGCAAAGTTTTTGAATTTTAAGCAAATATACAACAAACACATGTTAAAGAGTAATAAATATATTACTGAACAACCCAGGAAAGGCACATTTTTTCAAAACTGAGAATTTACAGGCATTTTTAAAAGAATGTTAGAATGAGATATCTAAGTTACATAAACCCGATTTGTGTTCTACAGTGTAATAAAGCCTTTGTAGTTATTTTTGTACCTAAAAAAAGAAATAATTGACAACAATATTGATCCAATCCAAGATGGCTGTCTAGAAGCAGCTCAGGATTGCAGCTCTCAGTGAAGGCACAGGGAGTGAGTGGAGACCAGACTTCCAGATAAATTTTTGTTGCTTATGGATCAGAAGATTCCCAGTAGAGGAGCCCCACAGGTCACCAGCACGACTCTTTTGTCTGGCATGGCTGTTTGCCGGCATCCTGGTGTGGCAGTTGTCAGTGCAGAGTATGTGGGACTGGGTGCCCTTTTAGTTGGCGTTTGGAGTTCCAAGAAGGCAGAGTCACCCATCCAGCTGATTGGGAGGGGGACTGAAGTTGGGAGTAGACCGGGAGATTCCCAGGCAGAAAAGCACCATGAATCTCAGCATTGCTGTTTCAGCTGGTGAGTTGCATAGATCCTGGTGCCTTTTTGGTGGGTGACTGGGGCACCTGGGAGAGAATCAACCTTTCAATGCTTGGGCCAGAGATATAGGCATGAATGCCAAAGTCGCTTCCTAAAGATGCTTACAGTCTAGTGGGGGAGTACAGACCAGTTTCAGACAAGACTGTGCCAAAGATTTTGGATTCTACAATATTAGTTTCTTTGAAGCCTAAAAGAGCATGTCATTTTTAATGGGGGTTTGGGGAAGGAGTATAAATATGTTTCATGGAAGATGTGACAGTTGAATTTGAAAAGATGAATCAGACTTCCCTAGGTATGCCAAGGGGGATGCATACCGAGCACCACAAGATGTACTTGTTCTGCAGCTGGCAGAATCTAATATAGTGAGAGGAATAGAAACCTGTGGAATACTTTGTGGAAAACTGATACATAATGAATTTACTATTAGTCATGTAATTGTGCCAAAGCAGTCTGCGGGACCAGACTATTGTGACATGGAGAATGTGGAGGAATTATTAATGTTCAGGATCAACATAATCTCTTCACTCTAGGATGGATCCATACACATCCCACCCAAACTGCATTCTTATCCAGTGTTGATCTTCACACTCACTGTTCCTATCAACTCATGTTGCCAGAGGCCATTGCCATTGTTTGCTCTCCAAAGCATAAAGATATTGGCATTTTCAGGCTCACCAATGCTGGCATGCTTGAGGTTTCTGCTTGCAAAAAAAAAAAGCGCTTTCATCCACCCACCAAGGAGCCTCAACTGTTCAGTATGTGCAAACCTGTGTTGGTAAAAGACATAAAAAATAACTGTGTTGGATCTGAGGTGATATGTTCTGAATATAAGCACCATGAACATCAGATACCTACCAATGGACAACTGGTTGCCAGATTTTCTTACAATGTTTTCAGAAAAGACTCATATTTTATATTTACATATTTTAGATTAGAAAGCTTAATTTTATTATTGTTGCACATTTTGAAGTGTTTTTTTTTTTTTCTGGTTGCTCCGTGTCAAGAGAGGTTACATGGTGTTAAATCATTAATGTACCCAAATACTATGACCAGGTAATAAATTGTGCTGCCAACAACAAAAAAAAAAAGAATAAAGCCTCTTCTACTTGTGTAGAAGTGTATTTATTAGTATGTGCAGTACACATTTGCTTGGTCACAAGCAATGAGCCCACGACAGGACAGAAGCTCTGGCTTGAGGAATGGAAGGGGAAAGGCCTGTCTTGGGCTTCATGTCTGAAAGCCACTAGCCCCACTCCAGGCATGGGGGCACCCTGACAGGATCTGGAAGTCTTCATTTACCCAAAAAAATGCAAGAGTCATGTTCAGTCATGGCAACACTGCATGAAGTGCTAACTGACCATGTCCAGCCTAGCTCCATCCCTCCCACCCAGAGGACAAGTGTCTTCAAGGAGGCCTGGACATGGTGACACTCACAAGTGTTGAGTGTGCTGAAAAGGAGGAGGTAGCCTAGAAACTTCCTTTTCTAGGTAAAGGGGGAAGCAGTGTGGATTCTTTCATGTGTTCTGATAGCCATTGTCACTATGCACTTCTTTGAGTCTTTACATCTCCTCCTGCTGCATTTTAAAGCACCCTTGGCTGGTGCCTATGATGAGTTCATCTTTGCTCCTTGTCTGGAAAATCCACACAGCTGCTTCTGTGTCCCAGAGGCCTTGATAGATTTCTGTGCAGGCCCTGGCTCCTTGGCCATGGATCCTCACATGCGCATGATCACACTCTATGCAACGAAGATGTGAGGTCTGAGAGTGCTCAGAGAGCACAGTCACTGCTGACAGAGCTGGTGCTGTGGTGGATCTCAGCCTCGTGCCAGCACCTGATGGCCTTCAAGGAAGCCATACTCAAGTCCTTCATGATCAGTGCAGACATGGCCCATGCCCATCCCATGCACCCCAACTACCTGGACAAGCATGAGGAGAACCATTGTCCCTTATTACACAAGGGCCCCATGGTCAAGGTGTACAGCAAGCAACACTATGCCTCAAACGCAGTGTCAGAGGCCCTGATCTGAGAGGTGGCCAACAAAGTCAATGTCCCCTACATAACCTCATGGTCCAGAATGATTCCCCCTGTGGAACCACTATTAGACCCATCTTGGCTTCTCGTCTGGGGCTGCAGGTGCTGGATTTAGGCAGCCCCCAACTGGCCATGCACTCTATCTGGGAGATAGCCTGCCCCACAGGAGTCCTCCAGACCCTTGCCCTCTTCAAGGGCTTCTTTGAGCTCTTCCCTTCTCTGAGCCATAATCTCTTAGTGGATTGAGCCCTCTCAGAAATACTTATCTGCCAGCCCTTTGCACCTGAGAGGGGAGGTTCTCAGTTAAGCTGAAGCTGGATTATTAAAGTGGATTTTTTACTCAGAAAAAAAAAAATTTACAGAATGCCACAGCGGTGCAACTTGGATCTATTACTAGCAAGCTACCAGTGAGGTGTACAAGTACATAAATAAATACATTTTTGTTTTTTTACTGAGTCAGAATTATTTTATCTTTAAAACCACTTTTTCACTAATCAAAATCCACACATAAATTAAAGCACAGTAATAACCACCACCAAAATCTAGTGAGACCTTGAAAAAAGTAGGATCTGAAGTCATTTTCCCATCATAAATCACCTGATCAGCAAGGAGCAGCTCTAACCCAGGGAGTCCTGTCTGTGGCTTCAGCTCAAAACCCCTGAATGTGGAAGGAGGAAACACAGGCGTGTTTTGGTAGCTTTTTGTTGTTTTGAAACGCTTGAGTTTTTAACAGCTTTGTTGAAGTATAATGACATACCATACAACATTCAACCATTCACAGTTCAATGATTTTTAGTATATTTAGAATTTTGTAACCATCATGATCAATTTTAGAACATTTTCATAAACCTCCCAAAGAAAGACTCATACTCTTTAACCACACTTCCTCCCCTTACTTTCTTAGCCCCTCAGGCCACTAATCTATTTTATGACTTAGAAACTATACTACAAGGCTACAGTAATCAAAACAGCATGGTACTGGTACCAAAACAGAGGTATAGACCAATGGAACAGAACAGAGGCATCGGAGGCAACACAACACATCTACAACCATATTATCTTTGATAAACCAGACAAAAACAGGCAATGGGGAAAGGATTCCCTATTTAATAAATGGTGTTGGGAAAACTGGCTAGCCATGTGCAGAAAGCAGAAACTGGACCCCTTCCTGACACCTTACACTAAAATTAACTCCAGATGGATTAAAGACTTAAACGTAAGACCTGACACCATAAAAACCCTAGAAGAAAATCTAGGCAAAACCATTCAGGACATAGGAGTAGGCAAGGACTTCATGAACAAAACACCAAAAGCATTGGCAACAAAAGCCAAAATAGACAAATGGGACCTAATCAAACTCCACAGCTTCTGCACGGCAAAACAAACAGTCACTAGAGTGAATCGGCAACCATCAGAATGGGAAAAAATCTTTGCAGTTTACGCATCTGACAAAGGGCTGATATCCAGAATTTACAAAGAACTCAAACAGATTTACAGGAAAAAAACAAACAAGCCCATTCAAAAATGGGCAAAGGATATGAACAGAAACTTTACGAAAGCAGACATACATGAGGCCAACAAACATATGAAAAAGTGCTCATCGTCATTGGTTATTAGAGAGATGCAAATCAAAACCACATTGAGATACCATCTCACACCAGTTAGAATGGCGATCATTAAAAAATCTGGAGACAGCAGATGCTGGAGAGGATGTGGAGAAAGAGGAACACTCTTACACTGTTGGTGGGAGTGTAAATTAGTTCAACCATTGTGGAAGACAGTGTGGCGATTCCTCAGGGACCTAGAAATAGAAATTCCATTTGACCCAGCAATCCCATTACTGGGTATCTATCCAAAGGACTATAAATCGTTCTACTATAAGGACACATGCACACGAATGTTCATTGCAGCACTGTTTACAATAGCAAAGACCTGGAACCAACCCAAATGCCCAACGATGATAGACTGGACTGGGAAAATGTGGCACATATACACCATGGAATATTATGCAGCAATCAAAAATGATGAGTTTGTGTCCTTTGTAGGGACATGGATGAATCTGGAGAACATCATTCTCAGCAAACTGACACAAGAACAGAAAAAGAAATACCGCATATACTCACTCATAGGTGGGTGAGAAAAATGAGAACACGTGGACACAGAGAGGCGGTCTACTATACACTGGGGACTGTTGGGGGGAATGGGGGAGGGACAGCAGGGGAGGGCTGGGGGGGATAGCCTGGGGATGAATACCAAGTGTGGGTGAAGGGGAGGAAGGCAGCAAAGCACACTGCCATGTGTGTACCTATGCAACTATCTTGCTCATTCTGCACATGTACCCCCAAACCTATAATGCAATAAAAATTAAAAAAATAAAAAATAAAAAAGATTTGCCTACTCTGGACATTTTCTATAAATAAGATGGTAGATGCCTCTGGCCTTTGCATCTGGCCTTTTCCTTATTTGAGACAGAGTTTCACTGTCGTTTCCCAGGCCAGAGTGAAATCTCTGCTGCAAACTCCGCCTCCAGGATTCAAGCAATTCTCCTGCCTCAGCCTCCCAACTAGCTGGGATTACAGACGTGCACCACCTCGCCTGGCTAATTTTGTATTTTCAAATTTAAAGTTGTAACAATGTACACCTTTATGAACACTTGTATGGTGTATGTACAGTCACTAATGCCTGCCTTTGGGGTCCTTTTTTTATTTTCTGAAAATCACTCTCAGGACTGCCATCCTCACTGCTGGGGGCATATGCCCCAGCCCCTGCACCACCCCTGCTGCTGCCTGAGCAGGGGAAACTTGGGGGCACGGTGTCTGCAATCATTAAACATGAATTCCTCTGAAAGTGTGGTGTCCTCTCATTTTCTGCACTTTCACCGGGAGTCACTATTCCAAGCTGCTAGCCATCAGCTACCTTGAATCTCTCTCCTTTTCTTCCTTTTTTTAGTTTGTAAAATGTTTTATTCAAGAATTACATAATTTCAAACATCTTCCAAAATACAGTTTTCTAGATTGCTACAAAAGAAATTTGATAAGAAATTTAAATCACTAAATATGTTTCACTACTATATACATAGAGAATGCCAAGCAATAGTAGTCATCCCTTGAATGCATACCATGTCTTATTCTTCCTCATGAAAGGCTAGACCCATCATTTTGTATAGGCTATATACAATAGGCAAAGTTCTGTATTCACAAATTTGACTTTAGCTGCCTCAATTTATAGATGTGGTTGTTTGTCCACTGGGGTGTCAAATTTGAAGTCTGTAGGAAACAGATCTGGGGCTCGAGGATAGATAAGTCTGTAGGACTCTCTGATTGTAACATCAGCAACACAAGCAATATCTCCAATTTCTTTTTGGGTCCTCTTTTTCAGCTGATGCCTGTGAGGCATGTAAATAGCTGCTGCTGTCACAGAGATGGGGCTCCTCCTGGGAACCAAGTCCAATTCCACAGCTTTATGGGCTATATGTGTAGCTGCCATCTGCACTTGTTTAGGAAGACAAAGGTTGGAACAGAACCTGGACATAAAGTCCCCTTGCTGTAATCACATCCACACTGGTTTCTAGCACTTTTAAAATAAGTTTAAAACACCAATAAATTTCTTTCTTAGAAATTCATGATACAGCACATATTTCTTCAACAGTGAAGAAGCCACTCAGTGTCATTGTGGTGGTAGAGCGACATATAGGCAACATTTTCATGTTTAGTAAAGTGGCCAACGCAATTATTTTCTTCTGCTTGGATATTCTCATGGGCCTGCTCTACATCACACTCTGCGTAGTGTTCCTGATGACATGCAAATCCCCCATACATGGGCCCTGAGAATATCAAGTAATTCAGTGTAGGTGCACCCAGTACCTACATTGTGTAAGTACACTAAAAGTATTTTCCTGCAAAGTAATGTAGCATGATTTTTCAAGGACTGTTAACATGCCTGGGATTGGGAAAGACAGGACTAAAGTTGTACCAAACTATACCAATAAATTCCATATTTAGCAGAAATAGGTAGCCTAATGGTGTTACATTTATATAACATAGTCCAGAGAACTGATATGCAGGTCAAAGCTCAGGTACTCAACATCCTTATCTGCTAACGGTTATTCTTCAAACCCAAATGGGTAGTGTCATTGTTCCTTCTTTCCTTCCATTGACAGATTGTATATTTATTTACTAAACCTTGAATGTCCATCCTCTGCCAGGTACTATGCAGATGTTGACAGATTTGGGGTCTTGTTAGTCATGACTGTCTATCCTGAACCTAACAGTTACTTCATAACCAGAAGACTGAATTAGACCCTAAGATATCATGTATGTTGCAAATTGGTCTGCAATGGAAACTTTTATATCCAGGGTAGGTTTGTGTCTTAACTAGGTGTTCTCATCACTGTACAAGACTTTATCATACACAAAATTATAGTTTTTCTAAACCTTTATTATTTTGTGATCCTTTGAGAAAAGGCTTTTAGAGAACTTCATGTTCTAAAAAATGTTTTAGTAATAATAAAATAAAAGCTAAACCTGTGACTCATATGTCTCCACTGGCATTACTCAGCAGAAGCCCCCAGCTGCTGAAGGTTGGCAGTGACCCTGCAACTTCAAGGGCTCTTTCTCCCAGGGGATGTGCTTTGTGGCTTCTCTTTACTGCTTTGTTTCTACATCCATTCATTGCTGCATGTTGTTTGGAATTTATCACTCTCTCACTTCCAGGGGAGAAGGAAATGCAGGGCATTTAATCTGGACTTCCCCAGACAATCTGATTTCACAGAGACAGCAACCAGAAGTTAAACCATGTGACTAAAAACACATCTGGCTACTTTTTCAAGTATGTATGAGACAGAAACTGATTCTTACTATCCTATTAGGATGACACTTTTCATTGAAGAGTTTGTGTCAATAAAGTCACTAATTTTAAACATTAAAAAAAGACACTTACAGTACTCTTACTTTACATACATACTTACTGGGGGGCAGTACTGGCAAAAAACGAGCAGTACTTTAATCTATATATAGATATATAGAAAGTACATACATATTTTTGCATATATGTGGATGTACAAGTATATACAGTATATGTACAAGTATATATATACATACTGTACATGTATATATACTGTATATACTGTACAAGTATATATGTATACATACTTGTACAGTATATATATACATATACAGTATATGTATATATATATGTGTACATATATATACTGTATATACACATACATATGTATATACAATATGTACATGTACTGTATGTATACAAGTACTCTTATGTGTACATGCCACTTATGTATGTATATACATTACATAGTGTATAGGTGCCATATGTACAGTATATGTAAAAAAAAAGTACATCTCATACCTTTTCATTTTTTTTCTTCAGTGGAGCAGCCCCCATCAGGTATATGGTAACAATTCCCAGGTTGACTTGGGAACACACACATAAGCACACACACACACACACACACACACACACAATATATAATTTGAAAAGAGTGAGTAATTAAGTATTCTGACCTAGACTTTTAGGTTTTAAAATTACATTAGTGGCATCAGTTATGACAAGAATAATTATAATAGTTTTCAGATTTTATAACACAAAGCAGATTACTTACAAGTTGATTCATAGGTTTTATACAGTTTCTCATTTGATTGTGCACGTAGTCTTTAATTCTTCATAGAATCACAATCACCTTTATATTTCATATTATTGGAAGGGATTCATCTTCAGAATCTCCAATTTTTCACAGTGCCTCACAGGGTTAATTATGCCTTTTGGAGTTATAAGGGCATTAGAACTTATCTAGTTATACTCCTTTATATTATTGTAAGGGGATGGAATTAATAAGAAAGTAAGTTTCTGCCCAAAGTCATGTTGCCAGTTGGTGACAGAGCTGGAAATATGTGGAGATCTATACTCTAAATCTCCCCCTTGCATACGGATGTGCCTTCTACAATATGCTGTATCTTTGTGGAACTCAGGGTGATGATCAGATGTGTCATAGAACATGAGTCTTCTGCTTCTGATTTAGGCATTGTTCTGGGATTCCTCCTTAAAGAAAAAAGAAAGCCATTCATCTATATTTAGTAACCCAGTAATAGCTCACTTAGTTTAGGGTTAGACCTTTAGTTAAATCAACCCTACAGATCATACTTATCAAGCTGATAACTGACACATATTCCCAGAATTTTAATTTGATAGACAATACATCTGCCTACTCCATGATTTCTTAAAACTTCATTTAATAATTTAAACAAGATTGGTTTTGTTTTTAATTTTTATTAATTCTTCATAGAATCACAGTTGCCTTTATATATCATATATTATTGGCAGAGATTTCTCAGTAATCTCTGGTCTCTCAGTGCCTCACAGGTTTGATCAATGGCTTTGGAACTGAAAGGACCTTAGAACTTACATGATTATGCTTTCTTTTTTTTAAAAAAATTTTTATTGCATTATAGGTTTTGGGGTACATTTGCAGAATGTGCAAGATAGTTGCATAGGTACACACATGGCAGTGTGTTTTGCTGCCTTCCTCCCCTTCACCCACACTTGGTATTCATCCCCAGGCTATCCCCCCACAGCCCCCCCGCTGTCCCTCCCCTATTTCCCCCAATAGTCCCCAGTGTATAGTAGACCGCCTCTCTGTGTCCATGTGTTCTCATTTTTCTCACCCACCTATGAGTGAGTATATGAGGTATTTCTTTTTCTGTTCTTGTGTCAGTTTGCTGAGAATGATGTTCTCCAGATTCATCCATGTCCTTACAAAGGACACAAACTCATCATTTTTGATTGCTGCATAATATTCCATGGTGTATATGTGCCACATTTTCCCAGTCCAGTCTATCATCGATGGGCATTTGGGTTGGTTCCAGGTCTTTGCTATTGTAAACAGTGCTGCAATGAACATTCGTGTGCATGTGTCCTTATAGTAGAACGATTTATAGTCCTTTGGATAGATACCCAGTAATGGGATTGCTGGGTCAAATGGAATTTCTATTTCTAGGTCCTTGAGGAATCGCCACACTGTCTTCCACAATGGTTGAACTAATTTACACTCCCACCAACAGTGTAAGAGTGTTCCTATTTCTCCACATCCTCTTCAGCATCTGCTGTCTCCAGATTTTTTAATGATCGCCATTCTAACTGGTGTGAGATGGTACCTCAATGTGGTTTTGATTTGCAATAACAGATAGAGTTGTGCAACCACGAAGGGAGGATATGTATTTTTTTAATGGGTAGCAAAGGAAGAAGTTACAGAACCAAAGCCATTTGGCAAGCCCTCAGCCTGGGCCATTTAGGGCCAGGGAACCCTCAGCCACTGCACCCCTTAACCATCCCAGAGAGCCACAGTGCATACAACCCAGGTCCTAAACTGATGAGAAAAAGTCAAGGAAGGAGAGGATACAGTCGGAAATATTCTCAACAAATGGCTGATCTCATTATGTAAAAATGAGTATATTAGAAAATTTTCTTCCAAGATGATTTTGGATAATAAATGTCATATTCATTTAAATTGAAAAAAAATGTATAAAGTTGTGTACATAAATATGAATACATATCTTAAAAATGTATACAGTTTTTGGTGGAAAATTAGCTCAGGTTTAATTGTGACATTTTAAAATTGTACAAGTATTTTGACATCTGTCCCCCACATTTAATCTCTTAAAATAACAGGAAAACATCAACCAATCATGAGTTTGATATGTTTACCCCTTCAGTTCCTATTTGCAGCACCCAATATTCCTTTGAAATATCAAACAGACCTGGCAGTGGCCAAGTGTAAATTTCTGCCCGCTGTCTCCCATCCCCAGCAGATTTGAAAACCTCAGGTTTGGTGTTGTTGCAGTGGCACTTGTCCAGAATTGTTACTTCCCCATAGTTGAGGGACTTTAAATGTACCAGTGAAAATAGCTTTTTCCCCTTCAAGGGGAGAAAGAAAATTACTCCTCCAAACACAGCAGATCTGGCTGTGAGATTTTTCCTCCTATCTTCTCATCTCTTCAGGTTTTTTTTTGCAGTGGAGCAAGAGAGACCAAAACCTAACCTGAGTTACAAGAAACAAGATAGTAATGGCTATAAAGAGAGTAACCAAGAGCAACTGGAACACTCCTTTACCTCCCATATCCAATGTATGTGCTTCACAGAAAAATGACCAAAATAACAAATCCACAAAAATACAACAGCTAGAATTACAAAATCCATTCATCCAATGGTGGTAGAAGGCAGGATGGAAAGGTGGGAGGGTAAATGGCACAGGGAGAAAAACAAAGTATTCAAATAAGTCCAGGCACAAAGACTGGCAAATGCTAGAAAATAGCTGCAGACAAAGCTGTGGTACTTTCAGACTCATGGTGATGTTAAAAATCCACACACTGGTGTCAGAAACATTCTGCCTTATGTGCACCAGAGACAAAAATTCCAATTCCTCAGAGAGAAGGGAATACACAGAGGGCCCTTGGCAGACTGGGTCCTGCCTTCCCTAGCAGGGGAAGGTGAACAGAGAAAGAGCTGCCACAACCTCTTTCCAATCCCACCCATCCTCTTTGGATGGCAGGCAACTCAGTGGCCTGCAGCAGCCTTCAGTTTGGCAGGAGATGGATGTAGTGAAGGGAACTTCTCTGCAGAAGTGGAGCTACTCAGGGCAGACTGCAGGTAGACTGTCTTGTGGAAGAGTCTGTTGCTTAAGAACACCACCAAGGAGAAGAGTTGCAACTGGAAGAGATATACTTTGCCAGGGGTCTTTGCTTCATTGGCGCTGATAATGAATAAAGGAAAGAGGACAGAGAAAATACAAGTAAGTGCTTGTGTACTGTTTTTGTACATATGTACTTTATGAGCATACATACATACTTAAAATATATGTAAGTATGTATACTGTACATACATGAACCCCCATGTTTTTTTATTCTAACTGCACAGTGACATTTATTGTTCCAGCCTGGAAATACATCCCTTTTTTAAATTTCACACAGAGAAACATGTTAAAAACTTCACTCATCAAATAAATGATAATTTAAACAATAACTTGCTAAAAAAAACCTCATCACAACAATGTTTTAGGGCCTGATCACTTTAAGTCTATGGGGCCATTACTGAATATCAACCAAGTGTTTCTTTATAATCTGCAAGCTGTTTATCCTACAACAAGAAGGTGTAACATGTTTCCTTGACTCAGGTGATACATAAGAAAAGAAACCATGATTTGTTTCTTTTGCTGTAACAGGCAGACACTGCATTTCTTGTTGTGATCAGGAAAGAAGGAACGACTGCTGCCCTTTTTGTGCTGCTATCAACAGTTTTTCATGCATTATCTCAATGCTTGAATAGTCCAGCAACTGAAGATAGTTCACACAAGTCATTACAGAGGGCAAGAAGTCATCTCGGTTTTCTGTTGATTCAAATGTCTTTCGGACAATTGTCAAAGGTGGATTAAAACTCTGGAATCCCCCAACAGGCAATCTTGGGATACCAGTCACAAACTGGAGAAACAACCTCTGGTGCTCATTATCAAAACTACTGAGAATCTCAAACAAAAATTTCACGGCCCAACTGTCATGAGTAAAACTGTGATCAGGCCTGCAGCATTCCATCAGTGTCTTTGCATCCCAGGTGTCTGCTTTACTGCCACAGAGGAGCTGATCCAGTTCCTCCAGGTAGAAGTATTGAAGATGACTGAGTGGGAATACAGATTCAAATCCATCTCTGAATGAATCAAGTTGCCTAGAAATGCCTTCATTTAGTGCCCAGAATATAACCAGTCTTAGATACTCCTCTAAATGGTGGATAGTGACTGGTATATTCTTCCCTCCTTTCTTCAGTTTGATATTGGGAAACCCTAGCAAAGTGAAATCCAGTCCTAGATCTTCAACAGAGCAGCCATTCATAGTCAGGGTTTTTAATGCATGCTGCAGACTCTCTTTGGTCTGAGATTTATCTTGTTTGAGTCTTTTCTTCTGCCTGACAATGTCTTCCAGGTAATAAACTGATCTGGCTACATCTGCGTTGATGTCAAACAAATCATGTGATGTCAGTGAAGTTTCTTGCTGTAGCATCCATTTATAAAAGGGTAAACCAAGGGGAATGTCCACAAATCTGAAATCCATGATAGCCTTGGCCATTAATTTTCCTAAGAAGTGAAACTTCATCTTAACCTTTGCAATATAAGTTGGCTTAGCTGTCCTAACAAAGGGAAGTGCAAATAGGCTCTGGAGATTTTGAACATACTTGGTCCCTTCTTGGCTTCCTTTTGGATTGCTAAGAGTTACTTCTTCACCTCTCCAAAGCCCCAAGTCAGCTATCCGTAGTTCCTAAGATACAAGTGCATAAAACTCTAGTGTAGGCTCAAGACCTGTACCAGCCTTATTTTCATACTGGATTTCTAACATGGCCCATGAGCTGCCAAGGTCTTGCATCACAGACTCAGCCTGTTTCAGCAGCTCCTCTCTGTTCACAGTCCATTTTCTTTTCTATCCAATCTAGGTGCAACTCTGCTATCTTGAGAATCAGATTGGTTGATTTCTGGGTTTGTATCAAGTAATCTTTGCATTGCTCGGTCCTGATCAAATGCAGTTACATAAAAAAGCATTTGCTGGGTATCGAAAGGAAAGAAAAATGGGAAGGTTTTTTCTAGCCCAGTAAGCCATGTTGGGATGATTCCTGTCATGATTCCTAAAGGATCTTGAAGTTACCTATTTGCTTTTTCTGTTAACTTACTGTTAATAAATTCAATAGTTGGGATACTTTTCTTGCACATTGCATTATCATACAAGTAATACCAGTGTCGACCGATAGCATGTAAAACTCTTAGAAGGAGGATCACATCTAATAATGGGTCTTCAAATGTTATATTTTCAGGTGGTGTGGGAATGAGGTAACTTCTAAAGGATTTGATACTGATGGGCACACTCCATCATGCCATAACTCATCATGCTTTTTTGCATTTCTAGGGGAAGTTTTTGTTGGGGGTGTCTGGACTCTTCCTCTTTTACTACCAACACAATCTTTATTACTTTCTTCATCCTCTATCACAGGTTTATACCATATTGTATGAGTCTTTGTCCAAATACAACTCTGCCTAGAGGATTGCTCTCATCATCCATGGATTCTCTTTCATCTTCAGCCTGTATACTAAACTGCCATACTGCCTGATACACAGTCACATTATATGGCAGCAAATGTTCTCCAAAATAAAACTGCAGCCTGTGTCTTACATTTCCAGAATGTAGGAGAGGTGGGTACAAGATCTCTCACTTGTCAGGGAAATGGGAGAAAAGCCCATAGTCACAGGCTTCAGCGAGTTCCCACACAAACTGAATGTCTCTTCTCACTCCCACTGTGCCCCACACACAATATATATATATATAATGTAGACCCACCTTACTAATCATAAGATAATTCAAACTGGAGTGAAATCCCACAAATGTAAAGAATGTAACAAATCCTATAGGTGGTTCTCAGACGTTGCTAGACATAAGATAATTCATGCTGAAGAGAAATTCTACAAATGTAATAAATGTGGAAAAGCTTTTAAGTGGTTCTTGGACCTTAGTAAACATAAAAGAATTCACACTAGATAGAAACCCTACATCTGTCAAGAATGTGGCAAAGCCTTTACCTGCTGCTGAACCATTATTAACCACAAGAGAATTCATATGGAAGAGAGACTTTATAAATATAAAGAATATAGCAAAACCTTTAAGTACTTCTCAGACCTTACTAATCATAAGAGAATTCACACTGGAGATAATCCCTACAAATGTGAAGAATGTGGCAAAGCATGCAGGCGGTTTTCACAACTTATTGGACATAAGAGAATTAATACAAGAGAGAAGCTCCACAAGTGTTAAAAATGTGGAAAAGTCTTTAACAAGTCCTTATATTGTGTTCAGCATCAGAGATTTAATACTGAACAGATACAGGATAAATGTAATGTCTGGTGAAGAACATTCAACATCTTCAAGGGGCTCTAAAAACTTGATTTATAATCTGGGTGCTTTTGTGTTGGGTGCCTATATAGCCCTTTAATATACAGCCATTTACTGTTTAAAAAAAGCACTTAGAGACTTAGAGATTATTAAAGTTGTTTTTTCAGGGAAAAAAAGCCAGGTGTGGTGGCTCACACCTGTAATCCCAGCACTTTGGGAGGCCAAGGCAGGTGGATCACGAGGTCAAGAGATTGAGACCATCCTGATTAACATGGTGAAACCCTGTCTCTACTAAAAATTCAAAAAATTAGCTGGGCATGGTGGCGTGTGCCTGTAATCCCAGCAACTCAGGAGGCTGAGGCAGGAGAATTGCCTGATCCCAGGAGAGGAAGGTTGTGGTGAGCTGAGATTGCACCATTGCACTCCAGCCTGGGTAACAAGAGCAAAACTCCATCTCAAAAAAAAAAAAAAGAATGGATCTAGAGGTATCCGGAATGGACATGGGCCAGATTCAACATGTACATACACGGTTATATGTGTACAGCCCATAATTATTTGTGGGCTATTTATCTTTTGGCCTAAGAATTTCAGTGGCTATAAAATTTACCTGGATGTCTTATTTATGGAATTACTTTTGCAGAATCATAATTTAGCAACTATTCATCATGGATGAAAGAGATCTGTAAAACCTGCCCAGGAACTTGCAGAATTCACTCTGTAGAAGTGTTATCATACTCCATTTACATCTCTGTTATAAGTGATCTGCTTACCAGGCATATTAGGAAATACCTCTTAGGAAGCAATAGTGGTCTCAGGACAATTACTGTGGAGCAGCTTTTATTCCTACCCAGTTGCAAACCTTGGCACTGTTGCCTAAAATTGCTGCAGCCATTCTTGTGTTACCATGGTATTTCTCCAGCTTTATGAAAACCTGCACCTACTTTTCCTTGCATGACAGTTCCCTGTCTTGTCTATCATGAGAACAGTTCTGCCAATTTAAATGTGACTGTGGTATAAACAGAGAAAAATAATTTAAAAATAAGTCATTCATTTTTTATTAATTTACTATTAAGTCATGTTCTCATGCTCAGAACAGCCAGAGCTTTCCCTGCAGACATGTAAGAAATGGGTAGCCATTTTTCCCCCTCCATATATCAGAGTTTTACAAAAAGGCTTACTTTGAGACAACTGTTGCATTTTGGGGTACTAATAAATGATTGCTAATGAAAAAAATGGCAAAAAGGTAAATATACCTTTACACACTTCTGTTAGACTGTTTTTTTTTAACAGAAGGTGAATAAAGGCTTTAATTTTGTACACACAAAAATATGCATAATTTAAAGAGGGGAAAATAAAGCAAGAAAAAACCGTAAAGGATACAGAGAAACAGTTCTGCTGAGATGCAGATAAAAGTGCTGCTCCATACAAAACATAAATAATCAGAATCAAAAGTCACTCTGAACATAAAGAAAAAAATTACCTCACAAATAATGTGGCCACAGCTGCCAGAAAACCTGGTAGTGGCTTAATTAGGCAAAGTGTAGAAATCTCATTGTTTTTCTTTCTTTAAGTATAAAGGAACAACATTGACAATAGGCCAGAGAAGTTAGGGAGGGAGAGGAAAGCTCAGAGGGAGGAAAACCTGGGGACAAGAGGTGTGCACACCCACATGTGCTCTCACTCTTCACACAGGCCCACTATTTTTGAAACAGACCAGTTTAGTTGACTGCTCTTTTTGTTCTGGCATCTGACCAGGTAAACCTGTATCCTGGTCCAGACGTTCACCCACTCTATTCTCATGTCAATAGACATACCTATATTTTGAACCTCTGTACTTATAAAAAATGTCCATTGTTACAAAATCAAATGCTTACGTTCAGACTGGCACACTTTTTAATAAAAACTATATACACCTCAGACTTATAGCACACATGGAAACAACTTACTAATTGTATATAAGTATGATACAATGAATGAGACTGCCTCAAGTCTCGTAATCAAAGCATGCAATAAGGTGAATGATTGTGGTGAAACAGAGCAAAGTAATTGTCACAAAACTCTCAGGGCCTAACAAACTAGTTTTCCAATAAAATAAATTTTTTCAGATGTTAATAACACATATCAATAGAGACAAAATTAGAATTTTGAAGTAATGCAATAGAAAGACTTTAGAGGGCAGAAACCTATTTAATTTTTGTATATACTTGTAAGAGTGCATTACCCAGTATAAAGCAAAATAGGGAGAAAAAATGCATCTATCAATTTTATTGGAACACCTTTATGTGCCTTGTATCTGGTGTTGGGTTTTTGATTTTCCCAAAAAATCTCCTATATATAGAAAAATCCACATGTACTTGGAGATCCAGCTCTGATTTCCCCGTTTAAACCAGAAGACCACCCTGGGGGGGTCAATTAAGTTAAAAAGATCCCCCACACCCCGAAAATGGGGGAGTATCCACTGCAGTCATTTCAGAGAACAAAGAAGGATAATATTTTTATTTGCTTTAATATAACCTCTTTTTAGTAGCTCACAAGTGAGTTTACAAACTGCTTATTTCTCTTTAATTTAGGTGTTTGCAGATAATTTTCATTATACAACTATATCTGTAGCTGTACATGTGTGTACAGTTAAATAACATTAACTATACACGATGTGGAAAAATAATTCACAGATTATTTTGCTGACGTTTTAAATTTTAAAGCCTCTGTTTCAGAATTTGACACTGGATCAAGGAGAAAACAAATGTGTGGTCTAATATTTGCTTTCTGTAGTTAACTGACCAATCTGTAAGTACCACTGCATTATGTCTTAAAATGTAAACACATTTACAGTTGTTGTATTTGTTATTGAGGCTTTTAGGTTGGGCATAGAACAAACAGACAATAGCAAGTAAACAAAACTTTTGGAATCAAAGTATTAATAGAAGATCAATTTATGGATTTGCTTATTATATTCTGTTGAGACAAAACTCATGAGTGTGCTTATTATATTCTGCTCATGACAAAACTCAGAGACCCCTTCTGGCGGGCCCCTCCATGGGGCTGAGCTTGGAGTGCATGCAGTCACCAGGACCAAGTCAATTGGAACAGCAGCCTGCTCCTTGCGCACCACAGGGATTAATCCTGCTTGTGCTGGGAAATGCAGCTCACCTATTTAGAGAAACAGAAGTGTTCACTTATCTAGTGCAATATGTTCACAGTCTATTAATGCTTTAAACAGCTTCATGTTTTAGAATTTGTGTATTATCAATACTTAATTGGGGGTGGGAGAGACTGAGCTACACTACTGCTGAACTATTTTTAGAATAATATATATGATTTCTGTGAGTTCCCAAGTTTACTAGGAGGTTCTGGCCCATCAATATTCATTTCATTAATTCTTCATGGAAACAGTTTGGGTAGTAGGAACTCAGGCCTCTGATCTGCAGCACAGCCTGCTTGCCTTTAATAGCCAGTTTACAGCACTTGCCTTAGCCTGCTTTACAGACTGGCCACTTACCTTGTCACTATTTTTGGGCTATGAGTGATCCTTCGATACTTCACTAAGGTGAACATGAGAGCTTTGTTTTGTACTTTTCACTCACTATTTCACTTTATTAAGATGACTGTACAGCAATTTGTATATCAAACTTATGATTAAAACCTATTTTTGAACATACAAAAAAATTAATGCCCAAAAATGTAGGTACTTATAAGTACATATATATGTATTTATACCTCCATGTGGGGGTACATATGTATGTTTAGGTGTACAAATTTACAAATGTACATACTGTACATTTACTTTCCAAGTAAAACACCAAGAAGCCTGGGGGATCCCTCTCCAAAAAGTCTTTTTTCAAGAGGCTCCAACTCACTTCTCCCACATGCACCCACACAGATTTAGGAGCTTGGGCATGCTCCTCATTTTCATATATTTTTAGTTTTTCACTGCAATAAATATAAAGTTGGCAATGCTCATACACCACAGCACAGACAATATTTCAGGCTTTAGTATAAAACTGTAAACAGTGACTAGGTTAAATTTTTTAAAAAAGTAAGTTAAATTGGATTTTTTTAAAACAAAGAGACAAAATTCCTAAGAGCCAGGCATGAGCTACTCAAGATTTGTTTTGTTGGGTTAAGGTTTCTGACAAAAGATTCTGGTTTAGGTAGATGCCCTTGAGAGTCCAAGTAGACCCAGGGTGGTAGTCAGAGCACTGTCTACAGCAATTGAGAATACATGGTTTGGCAGACAACCTGCCCCAGATCAACCTTGGCAGTAAGTACATCTTCAAGTTGCAACATTTGAGATATGACCAGACATCTTTATAATTAGAATTCCAATAATTCTATTGGAATGCCATCTAGTGTAGCAGGAATGTATGGGCAAAGGAATGAAAATTTGCTGGGAGAGGAAGATAATAATATCCCTGCTAGCTGCCTGGAATGTTGGCCCCTTAATCATGACACACCGATCACAAATTTGGGTCAAATAAAACAGCAGACAAGTACTTAAAACACATTTACCATTTTTTTTTCTTTTTGGAGAGGGAGTAGGAACTCTTGGAGGGAGGGGGAGGCATGTTCTGCAGTCTCCTGGCCAGTGTATGAGAGGTCCCTGGGGAATAGCAGAGGGGCTGTTGCTGATGCATGGGGAGGGGCAGGGCTGCACCTTTTGGAGGAAAGCCTGACTTTTTGCTGTGGGCATGGGGGGGGTTGTTCTGGGCCCTCAATGGGCACCCTGGGCTGAAATGAGGTGGGATCCAGGGCCCTGTCTCTCCTGGCAGGGTGGTAACAGGGCTAAAGGGAAGAGATTAGAGGTTGGAGACCCTCCAAGGGATGCTCAGGGCTGAGAAACCTAAGACCCTACTCCTCTCCCCAGACTCCAGATGTGGGTCGGCTGGGTATGGGCTCCTGGCATGATTAGGAGGAGGCAGAGGATGAGGGCAGGTCAACTGACCCCATCCATTGGTTCTCCTGCTGCACCCTGTGGCCCAGGCTCCCTGGCATGTGAGGGAGGGAGAGAAACAGGGATGTCTTTTGTTTAGACATTTAGAACCAAGCACTTCAACTTCCTAAGCACAGGGTTAAGGGGGTGGGGGCCCTGGCCAGAGCCGGGCAGGTGCCTGAAAATCAGGACCTGGAGCTGGTACCCATAGCAGCCAGGGGAGCATGATGGCTCCCCTCAGGCCGCAGTGAGAAGGCATCAGATGGGCATTATCTACAGGCCGAAAGGCTCCATCAGTCTGCTGAGGTGCTGAGCAGTGTCCTGGGGTTTCCCTGGCTTGGGCCAATCCCCAAGGTGGCCTCACAGGGTGGCTAGGCCTGGGCATCCCCGCTGGCCTAGGGGGTACAAATGTGCTCTGTTGTGAGAGAGTCTGTGTGTGTGTGGTGGGCACAGGAGGCTCCACCTGCAACCTGGCTCTACATGCTCTCACGTTCACACACAAATGCTCATGCACAGTCAGTTGCATATGCTTATACACACATGCTCACACACATGTTCCCATGTTCATGCACACATGCTCAGGCACATTTGCACACAGTCATATGCATACACACATGATCCCATGCACATGTGCATGCATACACATACACATACACATATGTTACATATGTTCCCACATGTGTGTGCACTCGGCCCAGGCATCTCCCCAATGCACCTCTCCTTACTCACCTCCCCACAAACCCACCTCTCCTCCCACTCTGCCAAGGCCCCAGCCTCTGGCAGTTGGTCCTGGTACCAAGGCTCTCCTTGAAGTTCAGGCTGCAGAATGGCCCACTGGGACTCCTATGTGCTGCCATTCGATGTGCTCAGATGGGCCCATTTGTTTTTACTGTATATTTATAGTAATAAAATATTGCATTATAAAAAAGGCTGTGGCAGGGGAGTGGAGGGCTGGGGGTGGTGAAGGCCACAGTTGCAGACATGACTCAGAGCAGAGACCGCAGAAACCCATTCACCGAGCCCAGTGAACTTGACAACCCCTTTCAGGACCCAGCTGTGATCCAGCACCAACCTAGCTGGCAGGATGCAAAGCTTGATGTCTACAACCCTTTTGAGACCAGGAAGCCACCGCCAGCCTATGAGCCTCCAGCCCCTGCTCCATTGCCTCCATCCTCAGCTCCCTCCTTGCAGTCCTCTAGAGAGCTCAGCCCCACAGAACCTAAGAACTATGGCTCCTACATCACTCAGGCCTCAGCTGCAGCAGCCACAGCTGAGCTGCTAAAGAAACAGGAGGAGCTCAACCAGAAGGCAGAGGAGGTGGATCCAAGGGAGTGAGATCTGCAGCATGCTGCCCTGGGGGGCACTGCTACTCGACAGAACAATTGTCCCCCTCTACCTTCTTTTTGTCCAGTTTGGCCCTGCTTTTTCCAGGACATCTCCATGGAGATCCTCCAAGAATTTCAGAAGACTGTATCCACAATGTACTACCTCTGGATGTGAAGCACTCTGGCTCTTCTCCTGAACTTCCTTGCCTGCCTGACCAAGTTCTGTGTGGAAACCAGCAGTGGCTCTGGCTTTGGGCTTTCCATCCTCTGGATCCTCCTTTTCACACCCTGCTCCCTTGTCTGCTGGTACCGCCCCATGTATAAGGCTTTCCAGAGTGACAGTTCATTCAGTTTCTTCATTTTCTTTGCCCATGATGTGCTGTTTTTCCTCCAGGCCATTGGTATCCCAGGTTGGGGATTCAGTGGCTGGATCTCTGCTCTGGAGGTGCTGAGTATCAGTCTGGCAGTAGCTGTGCTCATGCTGCTGGTCGCCCCTCTCTTCACTGGCATTGCTGTGCTAGGAATTGTCATGCTAAAACAGATCCACTCCTTGTACCGCTGCACAAGTGCCAGCTTTCAGAAGGCCCAGCAAGAATTTTCTGCTGGTGTGTTCTCCAACCCTGCGGTGTAAACCTCAGCTGCCAATGCAGCTGCTGGGGCTGCTGAAAATGCCTTCCAGGGCCCGTGACACTAACTGGGATGCCCTGGCCCTGTCACTTGAGGGAGCTGACTTAGCTTCCGTCCCTAAGGTCTCTGGGACTTGGGGAGACATTACTATGTGATGGCTCCTCTATAGTGCCCCAATCCTATGACCATGACTGCTGAACCTGACAGGTGTGTGGGGAGTCCACTGTGACCTATCACTGCTCACTCTTCCCCCTCCATCAGACTACACTGCTGCCACTTCCTACACACCCCAATTCAGCTTTCCTCTGCTGTGCCACAGCTGTTGCTTCAGTTATTTAAATAAAAAGAAAGTGGAACTGGAACTGACAAAACAAAAAGTGACTGTATTACACAGCACTCCCTTGTCCTTTTTGGTACACCATCAAAATATCTGTGATGTACTTAAGAGTAGAAGTGCTCTTTGTACATTAAAAAATATGTGCAAAACAATATACACATGCACCCCAGGTTTTCATCTGCACTGTCAAGACTAAGTGGTTGGATGGCAAGCATGTGGTCTTTGGCAAGGTGAAAGAAGGCATGAATATTGTGGAGGCCATAGAGCGCTTTGGGTCCAGAATGGAAAGCCCAGCAAGAAGATTACCATTGCTGACTGTGGACAACTGCACAGTCAGCATGTACAATACTTAACTTTAAGCATACATTTTGTGTACAAAGTACTTATATGTACTCATATACAGTATATACTGTATATGTATATATATATAATAATTTTATTTTATTGCATATGGCTAAGTATATGTACACATATATGTATGTACACATTTACTGAGGGAGGCAATTTAAAATTTACATATATACATATATACTCACATATACTTTGTATACATACAAACTTTTTTTATACATATATAAGTATATATGCCACAAGAGTGGATACATAGAGTTTCAGCATTTTATACATAAATGTAAATTTTTGTACATGGTTTTATTTTCTTAGGAAATAAAATACATGTTCTCAAAGCATTTTTCTAACCATATACAGTCTTAATTTAAAATCATACTCTGTGAATTTGGAATGTAGAGTTCTGTAAATGTTTATCAGGTCTGCTTGCTCCAGGTCTGAGTTCAAGCCCTGGATATCCTTGTTAATTTTCTGTCTGGTTGATCTGTCTGATATTGACAGTGGAGTGTTAAAGTCTCCCACTATTATTGTGTGGGAATCTAAGTCTCTTTGTAAGTCATTAAGAACTTGCCTTATATATCTGGGTGCTCCTGTATTGGGTCCATATATATTTAAGATCGTTAGCTCTTCTTGTATCGATCCTTTTACCATTATGTAATGACCTTCTTTGTCCCTTTTGATCTTTGTTGCTTTAAAATCTATTTTGTCAGAGATGAGAATTGCGACTCCTGCTTTTTTATTTGCTCTCCATTTTCTTGGTAAATCTTCCTCCATCCCTTTATTTGAGCCTTTGTGGATCTTCGCATGTAAGATGGGTTTCCTGGATACAGCACACCAATGGGTTTTGGTTTTTTATCCAATTTGCCAGTCTGTGTCTTTTGATTGGTGCATTTAGGCCATTTACATTTAGGGTTAATCTTGTTATGTGTGAGTTTGATACTGCCATTTTGATACTATCTGGCTGTTTTGTCCCTTTGTTGATGCAGATTCTTCATTTTGTTGATGCTCTTTAGCATTTGGTATGCTTTTAGAATCGCTGGTACTGGTTATTCCATTCTATGTATAGACCAATGGAACAGAACGGAGGCATCAGAGGCAAATCAACATATCTACAACCATATAATCCTTGACAAACCAGACAAAAACAAGCAATGGGGAAAGGATTCCCTGTTTAATAAATGGTGTTGGAAAAACTGGTTAGCCATGTGCAGAAAGCAGAAACTGGACCCCTTCCTGACACCTTACACTAAAATTAACTCCAGATGGATTAAAGAATTAAACATAAGACCTGTCACCATAAAAACCCTAGAAGAAAATATAGGCAAAACCATTCAGGACACAGGAGTAGGCAAGGACTTCATGAAGAAAACACCAAAAGCATTGGCAACAAAAGCCAAAATAGACAAATGGGACCTAATCAAACTCCACAGCTTTTGCACAGCAAAAGAAACAGTCACTAGAGTGAATCGGCAACAAACAGATTGGAAAAAGATCTTTGCAGTTTACCCAACTGACAAAGGGCTGATATCCAGAATTTACAAAGAACTCAAACAGATTTACAGGAAAAAATAAACAAGCCCATTCAAAAATGGGCAAAGGACATGAACAGACACTTTACAAAAGAAGACATATATGAGGCCAACAAACACATGAAAAAATGCTCATGATCACTGGTCATTAGAGAGATGCAAATCAAAACCCCATTGAGATACCATCTCACACCAGTTAGAATGGTGATCATTAAAAAATCTGGAGACAACAGATGCTGGAGAGGATGTGGAGAAATAGGAACACTCTTACACCGTTGGTGGGAGTGTAAATTAGTTCAACCATTGTGGAAGACAGTGTGGCGATTCCCCAAGGACCTAGAAATAGAAATTCCATTTGACCCAGCAATCCCATTACTGGGTATATATCCAAAGGACTATAAATCGTTCTACTATAAGGACACATGCACACGAATGTTCATTGCAGCACTGTTTACAATAGCAAAGAACTGGAACCAACCCAAATGCCCATCGATGATAGACTGGACTGGGAAAATGTGGCACATATACACCATGGAATATTATGCAGCAATCAAAAATGACGAGTTTACATCCTTTGTAAGGACATGGATGAATCTGGAGAACATCATTCTCAGCAAACTGACACAGGAACAGAAAAGGAAATACCACATATTCTCACTCATATGTGGGTGAGAAAAATGAGAACACATGGACACAGGGAGGGGGATACTACACACTGGGGTCTATTGGGGGCAATAGGGGAGGGACAGCGGGGGGGGGATCTGGGGAGGGATAGCCTGGGGAGAAATGCCAAATGTGGGTTAAGGGGAGGAAGGCAGCAAAACACACTGCCATGTGTGTACTTATGCAACTATCTTGCACATTCTGCACATGTACCCCAAAACCTAAAATGCAATAAAAATTAAAATAAATAAATAAATAAAAATAAAATAAAATAAAATAAATCATACTTACTGATTCTTAATATCTTAGACTTTCAGAATAAGTACAAATATCAAAATTTGGAGATAAAAAAAAAAGACGGCAGCGGCACCACTTCATTACTGCCAGTCCCGGCCCCCACCCAGTGTCCCCACAAACCTCGGAGTCCAGCTTCATCAACCCATCACGGGGGCCTGCCCTGCGGCCTCGAGAATCCTTTCCCTGCAGCTCAATGACAACAAAACCCCCCGTCTCACCCAGTCACTGGGGAGGTGGGGAACCATGTCCCAGCGGGTGAGGTTCAATGGGTCCTCCACGCCAGCAAGCTCCCTGGGGGGTGGTGCGGTCACCACAGCCGAGGGACCTGGGAGCTGCTTGCAGCCCATGTGGGCAACAGTTCTGTTCCAGCTGAAGCAGCAGCAGCAGCAACATGGCAGCCCCATGCAGAACAGCGGCGGTGGCAGTGGTGGCGGTGGCAACAACAACAGTGGTTGCTGTGGTGGGGCCTCAGGCCCTGCAGGCGGCTGCAGCGGCGGCGGCCCAAGCACCACCTCGCGAAGCACCAGCCCCACGCATGGTGGTGGGAACGCGGTCGCGCGCACCAGCCCCATGGTGGCCGCGCAGACGGGTGCATCTGCGATGTACACGCGAGGCACCAGCCCCATGCGCGGCGCTGCGCCTGGGGTTCATGGGAGCCGCCCCACGGCCGGCCGCCGACACCACCGCTGCCGTTGCTTGGTATCATGTAGTCGCCCAGCTCGTTGTCCACCCACCTGTGGACCAGCAGGTGAGCACGGCCCCACCCCCAGACCGCATCCCGCATTGGAGGAGGTCTCTGGAGCAGAGCTGAAGCTTCCCGGAGAAGAGGAGCCACAGTACCCCGTTTTGCAAAGCAGGCCTTGCTGGCAGAAGGTGGAGAAGCAGCTGGACGTCGGAGAGTACAGTTGGATGTCAGAGAAAAGCAGCTTGACTTCAAAGGGACCTCTTGACAGTGCAGCTTCAGAGAAAAGTCGGGATGTCTGGACTCCAGAGAAGACTTCCTTCCTGCTGTCCCCTTTTCAGCTGTCTTTCCCACTTAGAGCCATTTTCATTGGCAATAAAATCCCCTACATTTACCATTTTAAAAGAAAGTCATATATACATATATATTTATCATATACTATATATATGATATATAGTATTTAAAATAAACTATATGTATACATATGGTATATGTATAAATATATGGTGTACCACTTGCAATTTTTTTTTAAAGTTTAAAACATGTATTTAAAATACAATTTATAAAATACTGAATCTGCCGACTCAGGAGCCTGCGGTGCAGGGTGGGGTGGGAGTGGGCAGCTGCCTGCTACACCAGCAGAGTAAGGCTGCAGGGGTGTGGCCCTCCCTCCCGTGCCTTTCTGTTCAGACACCCAAGGGGCTCATGTGCACCCCTGGGATCACACGACCAGAAAACAGGACCCCAGAGATTTCTTGAGTCTCTGCTTACCAGGGAGGCTGGGTACAGCTCTGCCTGCCCATCTCTCCAGTGCCTCCACTCCATCCCCCATGGGTCCACTTTGTGTGCCATGGATGGCATTGTCTCAGATATAGCAGCTGGTACAAAGTGGGGATCTGATGAGCTTTTCTCTACTTGTGTCACCAATGGACCATTTATCATGAGCAGCAACTCAGCATCTGCAGCAAATGGAAATGACAGCAAGAAGTTCGAAGGCAGTAGCAGAAGTGCCAGTGTCCCATGAAGAGTAATCCACATTCGGAAGCTCCCCATTGACATCATCAAAGGGGAGATTATTTCCCTGGGGCTGCCCTTCAGGAAGGTCACCAATCTCCTGATTTTGAAGGGGAAAAACCAGGCCTTCATCGAGATGAACATGGAGGGGGCCACCAACACCATGGTGAGCTACTACACCTCCATGACACCAGTGCTATGTGGCCAGCCCATCTACATCCAGATTTCCAACCACAAGGAGCTGAAGACTGACAGCTCTCCCTAACAGGTGCATGCCCAGGCTGCCCTGCAGGCCCTGAACTTGGTCCAGTCCAGGAACCTGGACTCAGCTGCCTCGGCAGTGGCCTGGATGCAGGAATGATGATGGCTGGGAAGAGCCCCATGCTGAGGATCATCATGGAGAACCTCTTCTACCCAGTGACCCTGGACATGCTGCATGAGATTTTCTCCAAGTTCAGCACAGTGTTGAAGATCATCACCTTCACCAAAACAACCAGTTCCAGGCCCTGCTGCAGTATGTGGACCCTGTGAGCACCCAGCATACCAAGCTGTCTCTGGATGGGCAGAACATCTGCAATGCCTGCTGCACACTGTGCATTGACTTCTCCAAGCTCACCAGCCTCAGTGTCAAGTAGAACAATGACAAGAGCCATGTCTACATGCGCCCAGACCTGCACTCCAGGGACAGCCAGCCTTTGCTGGACCAGACCACGACCACAGCCTTTGGTGCACCTGTTATAATCTCAGCCTCTCTGTATGCAGGAGCTGTTTTCCCTCCCACCTTTGCCATTCCTCAAGCTGCAGGCCTCTCTGTTCCCAACGTCCACCGAGCCCTGGCCCCCCTGGCCATCCCCTCAGTGGTGGCGGCAGCTGCAGCAGAAGGCCGGATCACCATTCTGGGCCTGGCTGGGTCAGAAAATTCTGTGTTGCTGGTCAGCAACCTCAACACAGAGAGAGTCACACCCCAAAGCTTCTTTATTCTTTTCGGTGTCTATGGCAATGTGCAGCATGTAAAGATCCTGTTCAATAAGAAGGAGAATGCCTTGGTGCAGATGGTGGATGGCAACCAGGCCCAGCTGGCCATGAGCCACCTGAATGGGCACAAGCTGCATGGGAAGCCCATTCACATCACACTCTCGAAGCACCAGAATATGCAGCTTCCCTGTGAGGGCAAGGAGTACCACGGCCTGACCAAGGACTATGAAAACTTGCCCCTGCACCACTTCAAGAAGTCAGGTTCCAAGAACTTCCAGAACATATTTTCACCCTCGGCCAGCCTGCATGACTCCAACATCCTGCCCTCAGAGTCCAAGGAAGATCTCCAGGTCCTCTTCTCCAGCAATGGGGGCATTGTCAAAGAATTCAGGTTCTTCGAGAAGGACCGCAAGATGACTCTGATCCAGATGTGCTCTGTGGAGGAGGTGTTCCAGGCCCTTATTGAGCTGCACAACTACGGCCTTGGGGAGAGCCACCACCCGTGGGTCTCCTTCTCCAAGTCCGTTATCTAGGGGCACGAGCTCCCCATGGCTGGGCCACCTGACAACAGCTTCCATCATTTTAGAGAAAAACCACTTTAAAAAGCAGCTGAAGTGACCTTAACAGACCAGAAATTTTATTTTTTAAAGAGAAATCAGTGTACCTGTTTTTTTTTTAAAGTAAATCTAGTTCACCTTGCTTTAAAAAAAAAAAGAGCCGAGTTGGGGAAAGCAAAAGAGGAAGATTCAGGGAGTGTCCGAACCCTAAGGACTGGAGCTTGCAGGACATGGATGCCTTCGTGCTCGTCTAAGACATCTGCAGCCCGGACAGTCTCAACTATGTGAAGGCCCTGTGGCAGTGCATCGCAGAGACCAGGTCCTCCACATCCTCTTCTTCCTCCCATCTGTTCCATCAAAGGTCCAAGGAGCTCCCCAGAGACACCTCTTCTTCCTCCACCAAAGCCACCTCTGTCTGTGCCCTGGCCACCACGGAAGCCACCTCTGTCTCCTCCCTGGACACCTCTGAACATTCCACTGGGATGACCACAATCCATGAGGACACCCCTTCCTCCCCGCATGCCACCAGGGCCACCTCTGCCATGATCACCACCTGAGGTGAGAAAAGCAGGGTGACAACAGTGAGTGGTGGCTGCAGAGACACTGAGGACACACCAGAAGCTTCTCTGCTTTCTTCTCTCATGCAGAAACAAACCAAACATTTCACTCAATCTCAGAATCTGGCTGACAATTTAGAAATGACATGATGACAACCCAAGGTTCTTAAGCAGAGAGAAGCTGCAGTTTACCAAGCCCAAAGTAAGAAAAGAGGTTTAGCACCAGGAAGCTGAGGGGACACTCATGAAACCTGCACCTACCCAGGGGCAGGAAGGGTGGCAGGAGGAAGCCTTCAGGCTTTGGGGCCTTATACTGGTTGCACTCTTTTCTCCAGGTGAAGTTCTGATTTCCGCAACCCCTGAATACAATTACATCACAGCAGAAATCACCGATCGAACCAAAGAAGACAAACAAGGAAAGGTGGTGTGTGAACAGGTACACATTCACTATCAAGAGGATCTATGTACACCCAGGCTTTAATGCACAGCCTCAGGCAGCAGTGCACCCACAGGACAGGTCAAATCAATATTCTGAAGGCTCTGAAGCATCCAGGGAATGGCTGGTTAGTGTCCCTAACCAGCCATCAGGGTCATTATTTTATTCCCCTGGACAGAGCAATCTGCTCTAGAGTGGGCATGGGGTGCAGGAAGGTTGGCTTCACTCGAAGGATATCAATTTGCCAAGACAAGTACATGTGGATTGGGACACTGCCAGTCTCCAGCTGGGTGCTGGACATTTCCTCCTCTGGAGGGGTTCCCTCAGGAACCCTGGGGTCCTCTGGGAGGGAAGCCTCCTCTATCTCCTCCATGGTCTCCCGTGCGACCCATGGGTCCCAGAGGACCTCCTGAGCCTCCTGGACCTACCACAAGAAACAGCAAGTCATTTCTCAGTAGCACCAGATTTGCTATGGGAATTAAAAATCATTAAGTAAACCCCCCCACACACAAAATGTATTGTTAAAAACCAATATACATCTGTCATGTATAGAGTATATTTTTTTCAAATCCATATATATGTACTTATACAATGATACCTTTAAATCTAGTGGGGAACAGTGTACATTTGCCACATGAGTATATACGTATACTGCACATATGTATGTACTGCAAAAATACAGTATACATATATATAAATTTGCATACATAAATATGTACACAAATGTTCCATTCTTGTTACCCAGGCTGGAGTACAATGGTGTGATCTCGGCCACATGTGTGTACCTATGTAACAATATTGCATGTTCTTCACATGTACCCCAAAACCTAAAATGCAATCAAATTTTTTAAAAAATGTAAAAAATACAAAAAATATACATATATATGTACATGTATAAGAGCATGGATCTCCTTGGCAATGGAAGGGCTGTCTGAACAGGAGCCAGCCCAGAGCAAGTGCTCCAGGTTTGTGGTGAGGATCGGGTATAGCAAGACAGCAAGGGACTTTGAAGCAAGCTGTGCTCTGGCTCAAGGGCAGACACGTGAGAGAGCTGACCTCCAACTGGATCATGTGGGAAGGCTTCCTGAGAGATGGTCCCTTTGCCAAGCCTTGAGAGACAGGATTTTGCCTCATGAAAGGGACTAGGAGAAAAATGCATTCCCCAGTAAGGGAAGGGCCTGAGTGGACACCTGGATGGAGGAAAGACTAAAGAGTGTTTGGAGAGAAAACAGACATGTTTGGAAAGTTGGTGAGTTTGGTGTGAATTCCACGTCACTTCTGCTGGCCTCCTGCCTCCCGCTGCCCCCCACCTGCAGGCTCCTGAGCCTTAGTCAGTGCCGAGAATCCCACTTGGGATGAATACAGCAGGGTTTTTTCAACATTTGAAAGTATTTAAGGCTTAACTCTAAGACACTTCTGTGATTAGAATATATCCTGAGATCATAGAATCTTTCAACCTGAAGATATTCTTTGATTCATTTTTCTGCCTTTAGGCATTCGTTCATTCATTCATTTCTTTGGTAAATATTTTTAACTGCCACCAGGTCCCAGGCATTGTGCTGGACCTCAAAACACAAGACAAATGCTTCAAGAATCTTATACACTAATGAAAGACCGACACATAAAAAGAAGATTACCATGGAGAATGATTTGTGCCAGAATAAAGATGTCTGTATGGTTCAGCTGGACCTTCAGATAAATGCAGTTCAATGTTGAACTAAGGATCAGGAGATATTTTCTAGAAGCGGTAAAATTGGAGCCCACTCATAAAGGAAGAACAAGAAATGTGCAGCACAGGAAAGGGGTCAAAGTGAGATGGGAAAGTGGGTTGAAGTTTGTAGACAGAAAAAGGATAGAGTATGTACATAGTCATAGAAGAATCTGAAAGTGGCAAGTTTGGGGACGTACAAGTCATTTCACAAATTTACCATCTCAGAGATAGGATGACTGACCTTGATTTTATTTGAAGTAACAGCTTTATTGAGATATAATTAGCATATCATTCACTATTTCAAAACGTATGTTTCAGTGAGCTATCATGTATTCAGAGTTTAATGTACTCATAGAGTTTTAGTATATTTACAGGATAAACTGCATACTACCTAATTTCAGAACATTTTCATTTTCCTAAAAAGAAGTCTCATATCCATTAGCAGTCACATCCCGTTCATTCATCCCTCAGCCCTGGAAACATGAATCTACTTTGTTTCTATGTGTTTGCACATTCAGAAAATTTTATATAAATGGACTGGCATCTTTTACTTAGCATGATGTTTTGAAGGTTTATCCATGTTGTTGCATGTATCAGTACTTCATTCCTTTCATATTGCTAAATAATATTCCATTGTATAGATATATCACCTTTAAAAATTCATTCATCACTTGTTTCCATTTTGGGCTACTATAAATAAAGCTGCTGGTAACATTTAAAAAAATATCACAGCAGAGAATAAAACATGCAACTTTGAAATACTGTATTTTTCAAACCAGAATCTAATGTAGATACTGAGCCTCCTTCCAGGTCTGCTATGAAGGATGTGGAAAATATTAGTATAGCTATTGGAATCTGATATAAAGATGGTGTTGTCTTTGGGGTAGAAAAATTAGTCCTTTCTAAACTTTATGGAGAAGGTTCCAACAAACGACTTTTTAATATTGATCGGCATGTTGGAATGACAGTAGCAGGTTTGTTGGCAGATGCTCATTCTTTAGCAGATATAGCAAGAGAAGAAGCTTCCAATTTTAGATCTAACTTTGGCTACAGCATTCCACTAAAATATCTTGCAGACAGAGTGGCCGTGTATGTGCATGCACGTACACTCTACAGTGCTGTCAGACCTTTTGGCTGCAGTTTCATGTTAGGGTCTTACAGTGTGAATGGACAGTGGACAACTCTACGTGATTAACCCACCAGGTGTTTCATACAGTTATTGGGGTTGTGCCATTGGCAAAGCCAGGCAAGCTGCAAAGATGGAAATAGAGAAGCTTCAGATGAAAGAAATGACCTGCTGTGATATTGTTAAAGGACTTACAAAAATAATTTACATAGTACATGATGAAGTTAAGAATAAAGCTTTTGAACTAGAATTCAGCTGGTTTGGTGAATTAACTAATGGAAGACATGAAATTGCTCCAAAAGATATAAGGGAAGAAGCAGAGAAATATGCTAAGGAATCTCTGAAGGAAGAAGATGAATCAGATTATGATAATATGTAACATTTACTCCAGCATCTATTGTATTTTAAATTTCTATTCCACTGTAACTATTTAGCCCTGTGGATTATAAATACTGTCCAATTTTTATTACATTTTTGTCTTATTAAAAAAAGTACCGGTAATATGACTCTTATTTTTTCTACACAAAATATGAATTTAAACAGTGAAAATTTAGAGAATTCTGTCTCTACATTAAGTTTAAATCCATTACCTTCACATTCAGTTTTGAATGAGTCCATATGTTTTATAAAGGATAACACATTGGCTTTGGAAGGTAACCACCCAGAAGATTCTCTTCTTAGTAGTTCTTTAAATTTAACAAGTGACTCCATCATGGACAGTAGCAGTCTTAATAAAAAACGAAAGAACTTTTAAACTCTGAGTGTGTTGAGGCTCAGTTCTCCCAAGCCCCTGTAGATTTGGATGCCAGTGAACCTCAGGCTTCTCTAAACCCTCCAGGGCTTGATTTACCAGGTACAGGTGGGGATCAGAAACCTACTCCAGTCTCTGATATGTTTCTACCTTCCGAAGGGTTCAACTTCAAGCCACACAAACATCCTGAACTGCCAACTAAGGGGAAAGATGTAAGTTACTGCCCAGTACTCGCTCCTCTCCCCTTACTGTTGCCTCCTCCTCCACCTCCACTGATGTGGAATCCAATAATTCCTGCGTTTGACCTCTTCCAGGGAAACCATGGCTTTGTATCTCCTGTTGTAACCACAGCTGCACACTGGAGATCTGTCAACTATACATTTCCACCCTCAGTTATTTCTCACACTTCCCCAACAAAATATGGAGAAATAAAAATGGAACAAGC
Organism: Saguinus oedipus; assembly: GCA_031835075.1. Lineage (NCBI taxonomy): Eukaryota > Metazoa > Chordata > Mammalia > Primates > Cebidae > Saguinus > Saguinus oedipus. Next base: position 26,261,051 of record CM063171.1, read on the forward strand.
CCTTATCAAGAACAAGAAACCCAAGTTTCTCAGGTTGTAAAAAGGAAGACATCTTATGTTAGACTAGTTCTTGTTCTTCTCAGAGGGCTTCTGGGATCTGGAAAATCTTTTTTGGCAAGGACTTTGCAAGAGGATAATCCAAGTGGAGTCATTCTTAGTACTGATGATTATTTTTATATAAATGAACAGTACCAGTTTGATGTAAAGTACTTAGGAGAAGCATATGAATGGAACCAGAACTGTGCAAAAGAAGCATTTGAGAAGAAGCTATCTCCTATAATTATAGATAATACAAACCTACAGGCTTGGGAAATGAAACCATATGTTGCTTTGTCTCAGAAACATAAATATAAAGTCCTTTTTCGGGAACCAGACTCATGGTGGAAGTTTAAACCAAAGGAACTTGCAAGATGTAACATTCATGGGGTGAACAAAGAAAAAATATCAAGAATGTTAGAACATTATCAACGTTTTGTTTCAGTCCCAATAATTATGAGTTCTTCAATTCCAGAGAAAATAGAACGTATTGATTTGTGCACATATTCTTGTGAGGACAGAAGTACTAGCCCAAAAGACAAAGAAGATATTATCTCTGAAAAGGAAGAAAATGTTTTATCTTCATCTTTGAAGCACCTAGAATTAATTGAAGAGAAGAATCTTGATGTAACCAAAGAAACAATGTTACCTGAGAATGTTACATATCTCTCTAATGCAGATTTAAACAAAAGAAGAAAAGAAGTAAGTGATGTGAATCCTAGCATTCAAAGTGCTTTAATTCTGGAAACTCCACACATGTGTTTTTCTGACTCTGAAAGCAAACTACAAGCAACAGACAAAAGTGAAGAAGACCAAATAGAAATGATGGCTGTAAAACAGTATAGTAAAACCATCGCAGATAGTTCTGTAGAGAGAGTATCACCTAGTATTTGCTGTGGTGAAAATAATCAAGAAGACTGTGATTTCGCAAATACTGGACCTCATCAAAATGAAAAATCTTTACCCTGCGAAATAGTGGAAGAAAGAGCAACAGTAAAGAAAAAAGCCTGTGGGAAACAAAAAAAGCAAATCAACTTTGGAAAAGTTCTCACGACATCACTATCAAATTTTGTTGGTGACTGGCCAGTTGATAAGACTATTGGTCAGACGACAAAAAGGAACAGAAAAATGGAAAAAGCTTCATCTGTACAAAGTGACAAAAAATATAATTACCTTCAGTCATGTAAAGTATTAGATAACAGTGTATCTGTGAATATAGATGGTGTTCAGCAATGATGATCTCCACATGAAAGTGTAGAGCATGGCAGAAAGTCATAGTGTGATGATGCTTCAAAGCCACCCAATAGCTATAAATATGATGCTTATAAAAGTAATGAAAAAAACTCATTCAGCGTGGGTGACTGGCCTTCATCTGATTCTTTAGCTCAGAGGGAACACAGATCAAGAATGCCAAAGACTGGTTTAAGTGAGCCCAACCTAGAAATTGGAACAAATGATGAAATCAATGAAATATCCTTATATACAGCACATGAGGCCTGTTGGGGCATAAGCCCTCAAAAACTAAAGATGTTGTGTAGCTCCAATCTAAGAAATTCTGAAATGCTACCCAGTAAAATGACCTGTAAGAGTCAGACTTGTCTAAGTAAAATGAGTCATGGGGAATACACATCATTGCCTCTTACTTTTACCAATAGTGCACCAACTATTTCTGGAGTAGTAGAACTACAAACATTAGCTGAATTTCAAGAGGACATGCCTATGAGAGATGCTGGAAAAGAAGTAGGCATCTGTACCCAGACTGAACCACAGGATTTTGCTCTTTTATGGAAAACAGAAAATAATAAAATCAGCATTTCAGATTCTATCCAAGTATTAACAGAAAGATTAGATGTATTTAAGCCAAAAGCTTTCAATATTAACACAAAATCAGACATTCAAGTAGCAATTCCATATAAAGTAATGTATGATGAAAGCACATTTGTTGAAGAAAGTGAGCTTACCAGTGCAGATGAATCTGAAAATCTTAACATTCTTTGTAAACTATTTGGATTCTTTTCATTAGAAGCCCTGAAAGACTTATATGAGAGGTGTAATAAAGATATTATTTGGGCCACAAGCCTTTTGTTGGATTCTGAAGCTAAATTATGTGAGGATACAGAATTTGAGAATTTTCAAAAATTGTTCGATGGATCACAAATTGGGCCTTTTTCTCTGGGGTTGAATTTGAAAGAAGTTGTTAGCCAAAGAGGAACTTTAGAGAATTTTAATTCTCCTATGCCAGAGTTTTGCCATGGGACTGGTATTAGTAATGCTAACTTACAGTCTATTTGTGATGCAGAAAGAAGAAACTCAGAGCAAGCAGAAATGAGAGCTGTTACTCCTGAAAACCCTGAATCAATGAAAAGTATTTTTCTCCATGCTGCTGTGGGTCTAAAGTATGATAATGACATATTTTATAACAGCCAGGTAGAACTTTTATATAGCAGTAAGCAGTCCTTTCCAGGTATAATGAAAGCTGCTACCCCTAGAGATATGAGTGAAGCAGAAAAATACCTAGTAGTCACAGAGTTTGGAGACAACAAACATTCTCCTTCAGATTTCTCTGATATTTTTAACTTTGCATCTAGTACTTCAAACCTTGAATTAAATAAAGAAATTTATTTGCTGACTCTCTTGAAATAAAGAGAAATGAAAATCTTCTAAAGGATTATGTGAAACTTTTAGACACAGAAGAATTTATGAATGAAGATGATCAGGAAATGGAGGAAATTCTAATGTCAGGAAGCAGTTTATCAACTGGAGTTAGTGAGGAAGATAAAACTGAGATATTGAATCCCACTGCAGTGATGGCCAGATCTCTGACCATAGACTGTCTGGAATTGGCATTACCCCCAGAACTGGCTTCTCAACTTAATGAATTATTCGGTCCTGTTTATATTGATTCAGGATCTCTAACAGTTGAAGATTGTGTGGTTCATGTAGATCTGAATCTGGCCAAAGTGATTCATGAGAAATGGAAAGAATCTGTAATGGAATGACAAAGACAAGAAGAGGTGTCTTGTGGCAAGCTTATGCAAGATCCTTCTTTGGTTGGACATACTGGTCTTGATAATCCTGAATAAAAATCATCTCAGAGAAGAGGCAAAAAGTTACTGAAGACTTAAGCAGCCTGGAAGTGCTGTCTTTTTTTGGATCTTTGGAATATTGAAACTAAAAAAGTGTCACTCAGAGAAATAATGGCAGAAGAAATTGGCCTACAGGAAAAACATAATTTGCAAAGGGAGAGACTTATGTTTCAAAAAGATTATGCCACTAAACTAAAGGAGAAGCAGCTCTTTGAAATATTTCCAGGCATTAACCAAAATTTTCTGGTGGACATTTTCAAGGACCACAACTATTCATTAGAACACACAGTGAAATTTCTAAACTGTGTTTTTGAAGGGGACCCTGTGAAAACAGTTGTAGCTCAAGAGTTTGTTCACCAAAATGAGAATGTCACATCTCATAGTGGCCAGAAGTCTAAAGAGAAAGAGCCAAAGAAATTAAAAGAGAAACACCAAGCGAACTGTCTTTCCAAGATTTTGAGTACCCAGACTATGATGACTACAGGGTAGAGGCTTTCCTTCACCAGCAGAAGAGGATGGAGTGTTACAGCAAGGCCAAAGAAGCTTATCGGATAGAGAAAAAACATGTTGCCACCTTTATGCCCAGCAGGGTACTCTTCATGAACTGAAGATAAAAGAAGCCAATCACCTTGCTGCTGTGGATATCTTTGAGAAAGTCAATGCCTCACTGCTGCCACAGAATGTTTTAGACCTCCATAGGCTGCATGTGGAGGAAGCTCTAGATCATTTGATGAAAGTTTTAGAGAATAAGACTGAAGAATTTAAACAGGGTGGTGAGAAGCCCTATTTGTCTGTGATTACAGGGAGAGGAAACCACAGTCAGGGAGGAGTTGCTCGCATCAAACCAGCTGTCATTAAACACCTCATAAGCCATAGCTTCAGGTTCTCTGAAATTAAACCAAGGTGCTTTAAAGTCATGCTAAAGTAAAATAAACATCCTTGAATTAGAAGTATAAAGAATTTAATAGAGAAACAAGGCTAGAACACATCTACACCTTGAAGAGCCTTTTATAACTTCCTATTATATGATGACAAAGTTCATTATTTTCCTTAAATTTGAGCAGCTGACTTTTATGGTTCAATAATGAAATTATGATTAATAAATGAATTAACAGTGAGACTTTTCATTAAAATACAATATTGTAGCTATCAGTTAGAGAATATATTATAAAATTTTCAAGCAGTATATCAGAAAAAAATGCTTTATTTGTACTGTGAAGAAACTGTGATTTTGCTGTTAACTCTGTACTTTTCAAATTGAAAATGTTTTATAACTTTGCTTTTAAAATTTCTTATGAAGCCATTTGCAAATTACATGCTTAATTTAGTAAAGTACTTTAGCCACACACACACACAAAAGTACATGTTTCAACAGTTCTTGGACAGAACCCAGCTCTCATCTCCCACCCCGGCCAGCTGCCCACAGCCAGCACTCCGTCACCTCCACACCACATCCTCAGACTGCCCCTAGTTCCCCACCTCTCCAGCGCTGCACAGCCACCGCCATCACTGCCTCTCCTTAGCTGTCACCATGGTGACCGCATCACCTTTGCAGGTGTGCCAGAACTACCACCAGGATTCAGAGGCTGCCATCAATTGCCAGATCAACCTGGAACTCTACACCTCCTATGTTTACCTGTCCATGTCTTACTACTTTGACTGCGATGATGTGGCTTTGAGAAACTTTGCCATGTACTTTCTTCACCAATCTCATGAGAGAATGTGCCAAGAAACTGATGAAGGTGCAGAACCAAGGAGGTGGCCATATCTTCCTCCTGGATATCAAGAAACCAGACCACAATGACTGGGAGAGTGGGCTGAATGAAATGGAGTGTGCATTACATTTGGAAAAAAATGTGAATCAGTCACTACTGGAACTGCACAAACTGGTCACTGACAAAAATGACCCGCATTTGTGTGACCTCATTGAGATGCATTACCTGAATGAGCAGGTGAAATCCATCAAAGAATTGGGTGACCACGTGACCAACTTGTGCAAGATGGGAGCACCTCAATCTGGCTTGACAGAATATTTCTTTGACAAGCACACCCTGGGAGACAGTGATAATGAAAGCTAAGCCTTAGGCTAATTTCCCCATATCCACGGGGTGACTTCCCTGGTCACCAAGGCAGTGCATGCATATTGGGGTTTTCTTTACCTTTTCTAGAAGTTGTACCAGAACATCCACTTAAGTTCTTTGTACCATTCCTTCAAATAAAGAAGAAATGGACTTATTGTGTACTTATGTACAGGGAAAATATGAGTACATTTATTTACATAATGTATTCATATTTTGAGTATGTATGTTTACATTTATGTAAACATATTTTTTTGTTATATAGGTAAACTTTTGTTAAGAAAGTTTGTTGTAAAGATTATTTTATGATGAAAGTACTAAGCTTAATTCCCAATAGTTACTCTTTCTGCTTCTGTCCCACATCCAGGACATGGGGCAGGATAAACCTGCTGCTGACTGGCTGGAAATGCAAATGCTAGTTGATGCCTTCAGTGAAGACAAGTGGGGCTTCTGGCCCCACACGGTGGTTCTGCATGAAAAGTCGGGAATCAGAAAATCGGCTCTGGCCAGGAGGATCGTGCTGTCCTGGGCGCAAGGTTGACTCTTCCAGAATATGTTTTCCTATTTCTTCTTTCTCCCCATTAGAGAGGTGTAGCAGAGGAAGGAGGCCAGCATTGCAGACCTCATCTCCAGGGAGTGGCCAGACTCCCAGGTTCCCATGACGGAGATCATGTCCCAGCTGGAAAGGCTGCTGTTCATCCTCGACAGTTTTGATGACCTGGTCTCCGATGTCCACAGTGACACAAAGATCTGCAAAGCTTGGGCTGAGAGGCAGCCCATGGGCACCCTCATACACAGTCTGCTGAGAAAAGTCCTGCTCCCTGAGTCCTTCTTGATTGTCACTGTCTGAGATATGGGTGTTGAGAGGCTCAAGTCGCAGGTGGTGTCTCTCCATTACCTGCTTGTGAGAGGAATCTCTGTAGAAAAAAGAATCCACCTACTCCTGGAGCACGGGACCAGGGATCATCAGAAGGCACAGGTGGTGTGTGCCATGATGAGCAACTGTGGGCTTTCGACCAGTGTAAGTTGCCCACTGTGGGTGTGCTGGTCTGCATGGCTCTGCAGCTGCAGGAAGTGAAGGGAAAGGGCATCGGCCTCACACTCACCAGCTTGTACACCGCCTTCGTTTTCCATCAGCTCACCCTTTGAGACATGGCCCAGAGTCATGTCTTGACCTGGAAGAAAGGGCAGTCCTGAAGTGCCTGTGCCACATGGCTGTGGAAGGAGAGTGGAATATGAAGTCTTTGTTTGACAGCAATGACCTCCTGATTCACCGACTCAGGGAGTCTGAGCTCCGTGCTCTGTTTGACATGGACAGCCTTCTCCAGGATGGCCACTGTGAGGAGGAGCACTTCACACTTTTCCACCTCAGCCTCCAGGACTTCTGCGTGGCCTTGTACTACATGTTAGAGGGGTTGGACATTGAGCTAGTGCTCTGTCCTCTGTTCATGGAGAAGGGGAAGAGGTCGATGGAGCTGAAACAGGCGGGCTTCCACAGCCACCTGCTTTGGATGAAACGTTTCTTGTTTGGCCTCATGAATGAAGACATAAGGAGTCCGCTGGACATCCTGCTGGGCTGCCCTGTTCTCCTGGGGGTGAAGCAGAAGCTTCTGCACTGGGTGTTTCTATTGGGTCAGCAGACCAATGCTACTGCCCCAGCTGACACTCTGGATGCCTTCCACTGCCTTTTTGAGACTCAAGACAAAGAGTTTGTTCGCTTGCATGTTAAACAGCTTCCAGGAAGTGTGGCTTCTGATCTGCCAGAACATGGACTTAATGGTATCTTCCTTCTGTCTCCAGCACTGTCTGAATTGGTGGAAAATTCAGATGGATGTCAAGGAGATCTTCCAGAGGGATGAGCCGGCTGAGGTATGGCCTGTGGTTTCTCAGTGGATGCGAGGTAAGACCCTTGTTAATGATCGGTGAAAGAATTTCTGCTCTGTGCCTGGCACCCACCCTCAACTGCAGCAGCTGGACCTGGGTAGCAGCATCCTGACTGAATGGGCCATAAAGACCTTGTGTGCCAAGCTGAGGCCTCCTGCCTGCAAGATACAGAACCTGTGGTTGAGAAACACACAGATGATTCGTGGTCTGCAGCACCTCTGGATAACCTTCATCACCAACTGTAACTTAAAGTCCCTCAACTTGGAAAGCACCCACCTGAAGGAAGAGGATGTTAGGATGGCATATGAAGCCTTAAAACACCCCAAATGTATGGTGGAGTGTTTGAGGCTGGATCACTGTGGTCTGACCCACACCTGATACCTGAAAATCTCACAAATCATTACCACCTCCCTCAGCCTGAGCTCCCTGAGCCTGACAGGAAATGAGGTGACAGACGAGGAAGTGAAGGCTCTTGATGAGGTCTTGAAGGTCTCCCAGTGTACCCTGCATAAGCTGACACTGCAGAACTACAGCATCACAGCCACAGGCTGCCAGAGTCTGGCCTCAGCCCTCATCCCCAACCACAGCTTAACACACCTGTGCCTTTCCAAAAACAACCTGGGGAATGAAGGTGTGAGTCTGCTGTGTCAATCATTGAGGCTTCCCCACTGTGGTCTGCAGAAGCTGATGCTGAATCACGGCAACCTGGACACAGCTGGCTTTGGCTTTCTCACATTTATGCTTCTGGGCAATGCATGGCGTATGCACCTGAGCCTCAGCACAAACCCCTTGGAAGACAGTGGTGTGAAGCTTCTGTGCAAGGTCATGAGAGAACCATCTTGTCATCTCTAGGACCTGGAGCTGGTCATCTGCCATCTCACTGCCACATACTATGTGATTGCAAGGAGCAGATACCTGAGGAGCCTGGATCTCGTGGACAATGCCATGGGTGATGTTGGGATCACTGCACTGTGTGAGGGGCTGAAGCAAAGGAGAAGTGTTCTAAGGAGACTGGGGTTGAGGTTATGTGGATTGACTTCTGGTTGCTGTGAGGAGCTCTCCTTTGCCCTTTCCTGCAACCATAACCTGGCCAGCCTAAACCTGGTACAGAATAACTTCAGTCCTACAGGAATGAGAAAGCTGTGTTCATCCTTTGTGTGTCCCATGTCTAATCTACACATAATTGGGCTGTGGAAATGGCAGTACCCTGTGCAAATCAGGAAGCTGTTGGAGGAAGTACAACTGCTCAAGCTCCGGATGGTAATTGATGGTAGTTGGTATTTTTTTCATGAAAATGACCAGTACTGGTGAAAAAACTGAAGATAAAGAAACCTGCCCCACTCACACAAATCTGATGGAGGAACTTTAAAAGTTGTTTTCTCAAAGCAAATCATGCCTAGGAGTTTCGTCTCATAGATGGAGAATGATTTCTGATTCTCACAAAGCCCTCAGTGTTAGTGATTCTTCTGTTTTCAGTATACCTTGATTACTGGATTTGAAGGCTGGTGACCTTCAAATCATAGGGCTTCAGTATCTGTGAAATGCCTGTCCTACCTCAGAGCATACAGAGGGAATGAAATAAACACAGAGCACTTGGAAAAAAAACCTTCTAGCCACAGAAGTCTTAAAAACTAGCAGATGGAGGAAGAAAGGTAAAATGTACCTTTTTTTCGAGTTCACATGCATTTATTTTATTTTATTCACATTGTACAATTGTTACACAACCTACAAAAAGTACAAAAGCCTAGTTCATTTTCCAATGCCAGGTCAGAACCGAGTTGCAGAAAAAAAATAACACAGCACAGTAAGCTACAAGAAGAGCTCAGGGGTCCTGTACAAGACACATGACATATTTAAATCTGTAAATATTGCCACAGGAGAATCTCTTGTCTTTGCAGTGACCACACAGTTCTTGTCAATGAGGCCTCCTTAGATCAGTGTGTCTTTTGTTTTGAGGACAGGAACAATGAGACTTTGAGCAAGTCTGGCATTGGATTGCTTCTACTCAATAAGGGTTAAAACTCTTTTGGCATTTGCAACAGACTTGTTTGAAATAAACCTTGTTAGTTCCAGAGATGCACCACACATAAGCACTCTCCCACCAGGTCTTACAATCTTTGCAGTGAAAACAGCCATATTTTGGTTCCAAAAATTGGAAGTTAGGCCTCCAAAGCAGCTTGGCAGCAGTGTCTCCAGGCGCCTGCTTGCTCTTGGTTTCCTGAGAGCATGGAAAAGTGGTGTCACTTTTTTCTTTCCAGCCCTCCAGAACTGTCAACACCTTCATGTCCTTCATCTTCTCCATGGTGAGACACCCTTCTGTGTGAAGGGATTGTAAGAGCTATGTGCTGGAAAAAATCATCTTGGAGTGACAACTGTACCTGGAATTTGTAATGGTAACAAAAGCCTATTTTTCTTCTGAACCTTAATCGTCTTCAAACTCTACCACAACTTTGATCTTCTGAGAGCTCTTCAACAAAAATGGATGAAGCTCAGGCTTGAGCCTGGGTCCTGATTAAAAGCTTTTCTTAAAGACCCCAGACTTCAAAGGCCTCAAATCTGTTTTTGAGGAAATTAATACCTATGAGGACTAGGACTCTAAAGACTGAGGCAAAATCTTCATGTTGAAGGGATGGGAAAGAACAGTCTTGTTGGAACAAGAGGCTACTGTTGCACACCAGACTTCTGACTCCTGCCACAAGCTGATGATATCTGATATCACAAGAGCTGCTTCATCTTTCCCTGACTGCAAGATTGACTTTATCAGCTCTGCCACCTGCCCTAAGACTGTCTGCTATTTCTCCATAAATTCCTCCTTAGGTTACTGATAAGCTTATTTTTCCTATGCCAAAAGGGAGGGCCTTGGGGACTCGAACTTGTTAAATCTCATAGTGTTCTTATCTATTTCACCTGATCTACAGAAGATTTGGGTGTGAACAGGAAAAGGCTGGATAATAACTGAAGTTATAGCTCCTGGAATGGGACATCAATTTATGGAGGTGACAGGAGAGCAACAAGCCATGTTGACCAGGCTGGCCTTGAACTCCCGGCCTAAAGCCATCTGCCTACTTCAACCTCCCAAAGTGCTGGATTTACACGTGTGTCCCACCATGCCTAGCATTATTATTATTATCATTATTATTAAAGACTGGGTCTTGCCATGTCACCCAAAATGGTCTCAAACTCATGTTCTCAAGCAGTCAACCTCAGCCTCCCAAATAGCTGGGATTACAGGCATGAACCATCATACCTAGAATATGGTTTTTTAATGCAATTTAAAAGTACATGTGGTAGAAAATCATGCCCTTGGTATTTGATAACATAAAAATGTATAGAAAACACATTAACAAGATGTGCAAATAGGGTAAAGCACAAGTTTGCCAATAAATTGAGTTCTTATTCTAAACAATTCTTAGGTATTCATTGCACTAGGAACATAAGCTCCATCTTCCAGGCAACGTTCCAACTTTCTGCAGGCTACCCTCTGGAAAAAAAAATCACCAGGTGCAAAATATACTGTACAATACTTTGCTTAAAACTCCTGCTATGCCCTGGCCATCAGCCCTGATGCCAAGGCTTGATTCTTCTGCTGCAACAATGGCAACATTATGGTCTGGGAATCACATATGTACAATTAATGTTTTTTTAAAGGCAATATTTTAAGTTTATTTGATGTATTTGATGATCAGTGATTAGTTGTCACAAGATATGTACCTTGTATATATACATACCAATTTTTTTTGAAGTACAGGTATAAGGTATAAGGAAAGGGTCCAGTTTCAGCTTTCTGCAGATGGCTAGCCAGTTTTCCCAACACCATTTATTTTTTTATTATTTTTTAAACTTATTTATTTATTTTTAATTTTTATTGCATTATAGGTTTTGGGGTACATATGCAGAACGTGCAAGATAGTTGCATAGGGGCACACATGGCAGTGTGTTCTGCTGCCTTCCTCCACTTCACCCACACTTGGAATTCATCCCCAGGCTATCCATGCCCAGCCCCCCCCACTGTCCCTCCCTCATTCCCCCCAATAGAACCCAGTGTGCAGTAGACCCCCTCTCTGTGTCCATGTGTTCTCATTTTCCTCACCCACCTATGAGTGAGTATATGCGGTATTTCTTTTTCTGTTCTTGTGTCAGTTTGCTGAGAATGATGTTTTCCAGATTCATATGTCCTAACAAAGGACACAAACTCATCATTTTTGATTGCTGCATAATATTCCATGGTGTATATGTGCCACATTTTCCCAGTCCAGTCTATCATCGTTGGACATTTGGGTTGGTTCCAGTTCTTTGCTATGGTAAACACTGCTGCAATGAACATTCGTGTGCATGTGTTCTTATAGTAGAATGATTTATAGTCCTTTGGATATATACCCAGTAATGTGATTGCTGGTTCAAATGGAATTTCTATTTCTAGGTTCTTGAGGAATCGCCACACTGTCTTCCACAATGGTTGAACTAATTTACACTCCCACCAACAGTGTAAGAGGGTTCCTATTTCTCCACATCCTCTCCAGCATCTGCTGTCTCCAGATATTTTAATGATCGCCATTCTAACTGGCGTGAGATGATATCTCAATGTGGTTTTGATTTGCATCTCTCTAATGGCCAGTGATGATGAGCATTTTTTCATGTGTTTGTTGCCTCATGTATGTCTTCTTTTGTAAAGTGTCTGTTCATATCCTTTGCCCATTTTTAAATGGGCTTGTTTGTTTTTTTTTCCTGTAAATCTGTTTGAGTTCTTTGTAAATTCTGGATATCAGCCCTTTGTCAGATGTGTAAGCTGCAAAGATTTTTTCCCATTCTGACGGTTGCCGATTAACTCTAGTGACTGTTTCTTTTGCCGTGCAGAAGCTGTGGAGTTTGATTAGGTCCCATTTGTCTATTTTGGCTTTTGTTGCCAATGCTTTTGGTGTTTTGTTCATGAAGTCCTTGCCTAATCCTATGTCCTGAATGGTTTTGCCTAGATTTTCTTCTAGGGTTTTTATGGTGTCAGGTCTTATGTTTAAGTCTTTAATACATCTGGAGCTAATTTTAGTGTAAGGTGCCAGGAAGAGGTCCAGTTTCTGCTTTCTGCACATGGCTAGCCAGTTTTCCCAACACCATTTATTAAATAGGGAATCATTTCCCCATTGCTTATTTTTGTCTGGTTAATCAAAGATAATATGGTTGTAGATATGTTGTGTTGCCTCTGATGCCTCTGTTCTGTTCCACTGGTCTATATCTCTGTTTTGGTACCAGTACCATGCTGTTTTGATTACTGTAGCCTTGTAGTATAGTTTGAAGTCTGGTAGTGTGATGCCTCCCGCTGTGTTATTTTTGCTTAGAATTGACTTGGCTATGCGGGGTCACTTTTGGTTCCATATGAAATTCATGGTGCTTTTTCCAGTTCTGTGAAGAAATTCAATGGTAGTTTGATGGGGATAGCATTGATTGTGTAAATTACTTTGGGCAGTATAGCCATTTTCATGATATTGATTCTTCCTAACCACGAACATGGAATGTTTATCCATCTGTTTGTGTCCTCTCTTATTTTGTTGAGCAGTGGCTTGTAGTTTTCCTTAAAGAGGTCCCTTACGTTCCTTGTGAGTTGTATTCCTAGATATTTTATTTTAGTTGTAGCAATTGTGAATGACACTTCATTCTTGATTTGGTTCTCTTTAAGTCTGTTATTGGTGTATAGGAATGCTTGTAATTTCTGCACATTAATTTTATATCCTCAGACTTTGTTGAAGTTGCTTATCAGTTTCAGAAGTTTTTGGGATGAGGTGATGGGGTCTTCTAGGTATACTATCATGTCTTCTGCAAATAGAGACAATTTGGCTTCCACCTTTCCTATTTGAATACCATTTATTTCTTTTTCTTGCCTGATTGCTCTGGCTAGAACTTCAAGTACTATGCTGAATAGGAGTGGTGAGAGAGGGCATCCTTGTCTAGTGCCGGATTTCAAAGTGAATGCTTCCAGTTTTTGCTCATTCAGTATGATATTGGCTGTTGGTTTGTCATAAATAGCTTTTATTACTTTGAGATATGTTCCATCAATACCAAGTTTATTGAGGGTTTTTAGCATAAAGGGTTGTTGAATTTTGTCAAATGCCTTCTCTGCATCAATTGAGATAATCATGTGGTTTTTGTTTTTGTTTCTGTTTATGTGGTGAATTACATTTACAGACTTGCGTATGTTGAACCAGCCTTGCATCCCCGGGATGAATCCTAGTTGATCATGATGGATAAGTTTTTTAATGTGCTGTTGCAATCGGTTTGCCAGTATTTTATTGAAGATTTTTGCATCTATGTTCATCATGGATATTGGCCTGAAGTTTTCTTTTCTTGTTGAGTCTCTGCCGGCTTTTGGTATCAGGATGATGTTGGTCTCATAAAATGATTTGGGAAGGGTTCCCTCTTTTTGAATTATTTGGAATAGTTTCAGAAGGAATGGTACCAGCTCCTCTTTGTGTGTCTGGTAGAATTCAGCTGTGAACCCATCTGGACCTGGGCTTTTTTTGTGTGGTAGGCTCTTAATTGCTGCCTTAACTTCAGACCTTGTTATTGGTCTATTCATAATTTTGGCTTCCTCCTGGTTTAGGCTTGGGAGGACACAGGCATCCAGGAATTTATCCATTTCTTCCTGGTTTACTAGTTTATGTGCATAGAGTTGTTTGTAGTATTCTCTGATGATGGTTTGAATTTCTGTGGAATCTGTGGTGACTTCCCCATTATCATTTTTTATTGCATCTATTTGGTTGTTCTCTCTTTTCTTTTTTATCAGTCTGGCTAGGAGTCTGTCTATTTTGTTGATCTTCCCGAAAAACCAGCTCTTGGATTTATTGATTTTTTTGAAGGGTTTTTCTTGTCTCTATCTCCTTCAGTTCTGCTCTGATGTTAGTTATTTCTTGTCTTCGGCTAGGTTTTGAGCTTTTTTGATCTTGCTTCTCTAGCTCTTTCAATTTTGACGATAGGGTGTCAATTTTGAATCTCTCCACTCTTCTCATGTGGGCACTTATTGCTATATATTTACCTCTACAGACTGCTTTGAATGTGTCCCAGAGATTCTGGTACGTTGTGTCTTCATTCTCATTGGTTTCCAAAAACTTCTTTATTTCTGTCTTCATTTAATTGTTTATCCAATCAACATTCAAGAGCCAGTTGTTCAGTTTCCATGAAGCTGTGCTGTTCTGAGTTATTTTCTGAATTCTGAGTTCCAACTTGATTGCACTATGGTCTGAGAGACTGTTTGTTATGATTCCAGTTGTTTTGCATTTGCTGAGGAGTGCTTTACTTCCAATTATGTGGTCAATTTTGGAGTAGTTATGATGTGGTGCTGAGAAGAATGTATATTCTGTGGATTTGGGGTGGAGAGTTCTGTAAATGTCTATCAGGTTTGCTTGTTCCAGGTCTGAGTTCAAGTCCTGGATATCCTTGTTAATTTTCAGTCTGGTTGATCTGTCTGCTATTGACAGTGGAGTGTTAAAGTCTCCCAGTATTATTGTGTGGGAGTCTAAGTCTCTTTGTAAGTCATTAAGAACTTGCCTTATATATCTGGGTGCTCCTACATTGGGTACATATATATTTAGAATCGTTAGCTATTCTTGTTGTATCAATCCTTTTACCATTATGTAATGACCTTCTTTGTCTCTTTTGATCTTTGTTGCTTTAAAGTCTATTTTATCAGAGACGAGAATTGCAACTCCTGCTTTTTTTTGCTCTCCATTTGCTTTGTAAGTCTTCCTCCATCCCTTTATTTTGAGCCTTTGTGTATTCTTGCCTGTGAGGTGGGTTTCCTGTATACAGCACAGCAATGGGTTTTGTTTTGTTTTTCCAATTTGCCAGTCTGTGTCTTTTGATTGGTGCATTTTGCCCATTTACATTTAGGGTTAATATTGTTATATGTGAATTTGATACTGCCATTTTGATGCTAGCTGGCTGTTTTGCCTGTTGGTTCATGTAGATTCTTCATTTTGTTGATGCTCTTTAGCATTTGGTATGCTTTTAAGATGGCTGGTACTGGTTGCTTCTTTCTATGTGTAGTGCCTCTTTCAGGAGCTCATGTAAAGCAGGCCTAGTGGTGACAAAATCTCTGAGTACTTGCTTGTTCATGAAGGATTTTATTTTTCCTTCACTTAAGAAGCTCAGTTTGGCTGGATATGAAATTCTGGGTTGAAAGGTTTTTTTTTAAGGATGTTGAATATTGGCCCCCACTCTCTTCTGGCTTGTAGGGTCTGTGCCAAGAGATCTGCTGTGAGTCTGATGGACTTCCCTTTGTGGGTGACTCGGCCTTTCTCTTTGGTTGTCCTTAGTATTTTCTCCTTCATTTCAACCCTGGGGAATCTGACGATTATGTGCCTTGGGGTTGCTCTTTTTGCGGAGTATCTTTGTGGTGTTCTCTGTATTTCCTGGAGTAGAGTATTGACCTGTCTTGCTAGGTTGGGGAAATTTTCCTGGATAATATCTTGAAGAGTGTTTTCCAGCTTGGATTCATTCTCTTCATCACATTCTGGTACACCTATCAAATGTAGGTTGAGTCTCTTCACATAGTCCCACATTTCTTGGAGATTTTTTTCATTCCTTTTTGTGCTTTTTTCTTTAATCTTGGTTTCTCGTTTTATTTCATTGAGTTGATCTTCAACTTCTGATATTCTTTCTTCTGCTTGGTCAATTCGGCTGTTGAAACTTGTGCATGCTTCGCGAAGTTCTCGTGTTGTGTTTTTCAGCTCCTTCAATTCATTCATATTTCTCTCTAAGTTGTCCATTCTTGTTATCAATTCCTCGAATCCTTTTTCAAATCTTTTTTCAAGGTTCTTAGTTTCTTTTCACTGATTTAGAACATGTTCTTTTAGCTCACTGATGTTTTTATCATCCACTTTCTGAAGTCTGATTCTGTCATTTCATCACACTCATTCTCCGTCCAGCTTTGTTCCCTTGCTGGTGAGGAGTTTTGGTGCTTTGTAGGAGGTGAGGTGTTTTGGTTTTGGGTGTTTTCCTCCTTTTTGTGCTGGTTTCTTTCCATCTTTATGGATTTATCTGCCTGTCGTCTTAGTAGTTGCTGATTTTTCAATTGGGTCTCTGTGTGGATGCTGAGATTGTTGATGATGAAGTATTTCTGTTACTTAGCTTTCCTTCTAATGGTCTAGCCCCTCTGCTGTATGAGTGCTGAGGTCCACTCCAGGCCCTGCTTCTCTGGGGTATACCTGTAGCAGCTGCGAAACAGTGAGGGATGATAGCAGTTTCTTCTTCTTCTGTCTTTTTTCCAGAATGATTCCCTCCAAATGTCAGTCTGATTAGTCCTTTTTTGGGGTGACTCTTTGGATATACAGGGGTCAGGGAGTTGCTTGAGGAGACAGTCTGTGCTTTATAGGAGCTTCAGTGCTGAGATGTGAGCTCTGTTGTTCATTCAGGATTGTTGAGAGGTTGTTTATGTCTGCTGCAACAGAACTCATAAAACACCACCTGTTTTTTCCCCCTTAGATGCTCTGTCTCAGGGAGTCGCGGCTTTTTTTGAGTATCTGTTGCACTGTCCTGCCCCACTAGGAAGCGGTCTATTCACCATTTGCCTGCCAAGGCTCTGCCCTGCTAGCACGGGTCTGCCCTGTTGCTTCTGGGCTCTGTTTTGCTGTGGAGCACTCCCCCCTCCTGGCAGAGTCTCTCTGTTATGGCAGGTTGCCTCGGCAATGGAAGGCTGCGTCAGCCCTGGGCGGTACTTCAGTAGGGGTGGATTGAGTCAGTAGTGGTAGATGCCCCTCCCTCATCGGGCTGCACAGTCCTAGATGCTGTCAGCAAAACTCTCAGCCCCAAGCACCTCCAATTGCTGCCATGCTTGTCCCCGTCAGGGTGGGACCCACCGAGCCTGATCACCCAGCTCCCTGCCTCAGAGTCCGTCTTCTCTCTCTCTCTCTTCCTCTCCCCAAGCTGAAAGGTCGACTCTCTGACTGGCGCCCCAGTAGCCTGCCAATAGGTCACTGGGATCCGTGCGATCTCCCGTGCCGCTGTCCACTGCACTGGCTCAGATCACTCTTCCCAGGAAACTCCTGGTCTGGCTCATTGTCCAAGTCCCATTCAATCAGATGGACATGCCAATCTGCCCTTCCAAATCTCAGATTGCCGGTTTAACAGGGCACCCAGACCAGTGAGTTCCTTGCCAGGTCCCACTGCAGCACAGGCCGAAGTGGCCGGATGAACTGGCTGCACTAGCCAGCTGTACTAGTGTCCCGTGTCTCTCCCACACCTGGGACTTTCAATGCTCTGTGGGCAAAAAAGTCCATCCGAGAATGTGGCTAGGACTCACCCTCTGTGCCTTCACTGAGAACTGCAATGCTGAGTCGCTTCTACGATGCCATCTTGCGAGTACCCCAACACCATTTATTAAATATGAAATCCTTTCCCCATTTCTTGCTTTTGTCAGGTTTGTCAAAGATCAGATGATTGTACATGTGTGGCATTGCTTCTGAGGCCTCTGTTCTGTTTTCCACTCTCAGTTCTGGTCAAGAAAGTTTGTCTCCACTCAGTATTATATCACAAATCCTAATTGGAAGCTTCCATCAACCTGTGACCACCACATGAGTTAACTGGCAGACTTCTACAAGGTCCCCTGGAGTAGAGGTGAAGTAGTATCATGATTTGGTCATGTCTTATGCCCTGCCTGAAATCCTCTCTTCTGTGAACTTGCACAATCATTCCATGCCCATCATGGTTGCTTTCTCCTAGGCAACTAAGAGCATTGGCTCCCTGCATAGGTGGTCTGAAGGATGAGAGGGGTGAGAGAGTCACCACAGTTTCCTGCTTCCACATATTTTGGAACCACTTTACTGTGAATACATATGTATGTGATCTTAGTACCTTGCAAAACTTTTTGACATGCCCTCTGATTCAAATATATTTCTTCTGGCGTGGTTTATTTTTAATTGTCCTTATTTTGTACTGAGAACGTGCTATTTTTATGACTGGGGTTTTGAGCATGCTGGCCACCTCCAGCACTTTTCAGTGACATCTAGTTTTCCCAGGCTGATGTTGCCTCCCAACTGCCTGTCTGCACCCATGCCAGAAAGGATGCCATCTTCCAGGCACAACCCAGGGAGTGCGTACCCTTCACAGCTCAGCCCTGCATGATGTGCACACAACAGCTCTCCTGAGACAGGTCAGGGAAGCTATCAATACTATTTCAAGAAAGTGAGCAATGAGTTTGTCTGTGGGGTGGTGTTTGAGGAGGTCTGGGAGGATGGGGCTGTCCTACCCATCTTCGAGGAGAAGGTCATTGGCAAAGTGGAGAAGGTGGACTGACTGGCTGGCCATGGCACCAGGCTAGGCCCTCGGCAGGCACAGGCATGGCACACAGGTGTCACAGACAGGGGATGATCGGTACTCAGGAGCCCTGCGGGAAGCAGTGCAGGCCTGTGGCCCACCCCTGCAATCTGCCTGTTTCTGGGTGGGTGGGGTCCCTTCACCTGCTCTACAGGCTTCTGTCCTGCCCCCAAGGAGGCAGCCCTGACCATCCCCATAGCAATACTTGGAGGGGGCAGCCAAGGTCCCTGCTGTGGGCTTCAGGTGATCCCCAGCACCTCCCGTGGGCATGCATGCTGGGATCTACTTCCCCTCTGGGATTTTTTCATGTACTCTGGTCTGGCTGGGCTCAGTCCTGGGCACAGGGGCCTGCAGGGCCTGTGTCAATTGCACACGCCACTGAATGCCTTCACCACAGCTTGTCTATTGCCTGCCACTGTGCAAATAAGTGACGGAGCACTGTGCCTGCCTCCCACCAGCAGGAGCTGCCCTGGCCTGTTTTTCATGTGATGACACTTGGACAATTATCTTTTCAAAGGTACTTGTATAATAATAAAATAAAACTGTTTTTGAACCTGCAAAAAAATATGTACAGTACTCATATACACAGTTAAGCTGGTCAAGCTTGAGTATGTATTTTATATAATGGACCTTCAGACTGTTAAAAATCAATGTAACTTTTTTTATTGCTATGGCAAGCACTTAGTATTTCACTGCATGTCTTCCACACTAATGCTCATTTCTAAGTCTTATATGTAGGCATTTGCTAGTTTCAATGATTTCCTCACTAATATAACACTTTTTAATGGTAATCTTTCCACCTAAAGACCTGAAATGATAATGCTACAGTAATTCTTCTGAATTGACTTTTTCTTTCATCCTGTCAGCTTTCGACATTATCCCAATAATGGCAGGGAACAGGTGAAGTAAGATCAGTAACAAAGAATGGTAGATGTGTCAGCTTTGCATAGGCTCTGATATCACTGTGCCCATACAAAGTAGGCAAAATACCTCAGTTAAATTTTTTTCACCAAAGTCCTTAAAAGAAGAGTATACTAAAGGGCATTCACAGTACTTACTTGAACAGTTTCTAAAGAGAACATGTTTAACATTTCATTTCAAAAATCACCCCAAATTTGCACTAAATACCAAGGAAGTGTTATTTTGCTTTAGTTTGTTGCAGTTTTCTGAGCAACAAACTATGGGGAAATTCTGTAAAAACATATAAAAAGTTAAAGACTTTTTTAAAAAAAGAATGATTACTATGTTAAATGCAAGCTTTTTTTTTTAAACAAACATGCACTTCTCCTGGCAAGGTTATAGAAGATTAACCTCTGTTCATAGACTTATATATAGAACTAGAGGATTTTTTGTTTATTTTTTAATTTTTCAAGTGCAATTTTTTCTTACACAAACATTATTAATTACTATTAAATTATAATTTAACTAGTTATCTGCAAATGTGTAGTATGTATTGTCTCTTCTTGTGATGTTTAGTTTAATTGCTTATTTTAAAGCAGAAATATTAGTTACAAGTGTTTTACAATATTTTTACTGGCAGTAAAGTTGAGACTTAAAGAAAATACCTTAGTACAATTTTAATATAATTTGGATATTTTGGTTGTATAAATTTTAATGTATAATGTCCATTATTGAAGGGTAAAGATCTTTCAATAAAAATACCCATGAGAATAAAAAATCATGTCATTTAATGGTATATATATATATATATATATATATATATATATATATATAACTTTAACATTAAAATATGTTTTTTTTTCATTCTCTTAGCTCTTTAGTTATATCTTACTATGCCATGCCTTATTTTTAGGCACATCATTTAGGTTATTGAAGAAAGGATATGAAAATGTTTGGGGAAGGGTTCTCCAATATGTAAAGATATAAGAAATGTCTTCAGACTCTCTAGATCCCTGTAAACATAGTCTATGCAGCTAGTGTCTGATGATTCAACTTCCAAGATATATGTATTCCAGAACAAACAGATCAGTATATCCAGGCAAACTCCCTCCTGACCTCCAGCTGCTGAAACAATTGTTTGTCCACATGGTGACAGAACAGGGGAAGTAGGTTGCTGGGGAAAGCCAGGGGTTCTGCCAGAGAGGCTGCAGGCATCTGGGCTATCTCCCAGGCAATCAGAACCACCATGTCTGTCCAAGCTGTACAGTCAATGTTGGGTTCCTCTAGGGAAAAATCCAGTGATACCAGCTGCTCCCCATGACTCAGCAGGGCATAGAGCAAAGATATTCCAAACCGATTCTGAAGCACCATGGTGACTGGCTGCTCTGAGGAGCCAGGTGGTAACAATATTAGTCCCTGAAGTCCTTGGAGGAGTTCATGGAGGGTCAGGTGACTGATACACTTGCCCAGAGGTTTAAACAGCATTTGTAGGGCCTGATCAGTCACATCCCTCTGGACCACGAGGGGAAGATGGTGGGTGATAGCCAATAGAATGGTAACAGCCTGATTCTGGAGCAAGAAGGGGAGCAGCTGGGCCACCAGGGCCTTGCACTTTCTCACAGAGAGCACCTGCAGGAAGCCATCTGCTGCCTCCTCCACATAGTTCTGCTCCTGGGTCTTTAAGGTCTGGAAGAGCTTCTCAACCTGGTTGCTTTGCATCTCAGAAAAGCAGGGCTGTAGAGGCCCATCCTTGCAGCCTTCCTTTATTTCCAGTAATTGAAGGAACATCTTCTTAATGCAGTATAATATCGCAAGCCTCTGACTGCTCACAACTCCTATATCCTGCTCTTGAGTTCCATGAGGTACACAATCAATAGCTCGGCGAGGGCTGAAACACATTGACACAACTACCTGGCCCAGGGAACCCTCAGTTTGGACCACTGACTCATAAGCCTCTGCCTTCTGAATGTAAGGCATTACCAGCCTGAGGGACTCAACTCAGTTTCTTTGTCCAAGCAACTCTTCATCTGCCTGCTTCTTCTCTAGCTTCTGGTAATATTTCTGGTAGCAGTAGTCATCCAGGTGGGGCTTTGCACTCTGCAGCTGCACCATCTGTACTTTTATTACCCAGTCCTTCTCTTTTCTGGTCATGAGATTTGCATAGGGATCTGGCTGATGAGACCAGCAGTACATGTACTTAGCCATATACAATATGACTCTGTATATTTAAAATGTGTAACATATTTAAGTGTAGTGAATTATACATTTTTAAAGGCAATTTTTAAAGTTTATTTGATGTATTTGACAATCAGCAATTAGTTCTCATCCACATTGACTGTAGAATTTGAAAGTGATAACAGGTACATAGGTAATCAAAGTATAGAGCTTATTTGGTGAATCTTCATCCTCATTACATTTTCTGGAAAACTGCACATAGATTCGGTATGGGATATTTTTTATTCCTTTGGCCCAGACAGCTTTGTTGAGCCTGGTATCAATATGCACATCTGGATTTCCCATCTCCTTCATAGCAAATTTCTGAATCTCTTTGAGTGCCCAAGGGGCACGCTTCTTGAAGCCCACTCCATGGATGTGCTTGTGAATGTTGATGGTGTATTCTTGGGTCACCACCTCATTGATGGCAGAACAGCCCTTTTTCTTCTCGCCACCCTTCTTTGTGGGAGCCATTCTGTCAGGTCCAAGCTGGAAAGACGTGTGAGTGTTTTGTAATGAATGATGTGTACATCATGCCAGGGATGCATGAGATAGGCCATTAAAATGCTTGCCTTTATTTGATATAGATTAATAATTGACATCTTTATATTGCTGCTTCCAAGTTCATGGTATCTTGTGGCTAGTTTACTAAATTGATCACTGCTGACTGTTGACATGTATATATGTATATACAAATTGATGTACACAATATATGTATGTACACATTTACTTTTTTTAAAAAGGTATTATATCTAACATGGGTAGAAATACTCCTGTCTCAGAAGGGGTGGCTGAGAGAACTTACAGGCTACAATGATTATAATAAGAAAGAAAATAGAAAGAGTCAGTGCTAGGGCTGTTTGCCACATGACAGAATTAGAGGAAGTGAGGTCTCAGTAGTAAAAGAAGAGGAGAAGGAAAGAGGACAGAGCTACTTTTAGGGGCATAAATTTAGTAAATATTCCCTGCAGCCAGTGGTCTGTTACCCACTGTAGAATATTTCTTACTTCAAGGGAAGCAGGCTTAACCCACTGCACATCAGCTAACAAGAATCTAACAAAACTGGCGAGTTTACAATAAAGACCGAACCACATATAGGATTGACAGACAAAGCATGGGTGCCCCCATATGGGAGACCAGTCTGATGCCTTCCCGGCCACTTTCCCAAAGGGATGTTTTAGGGTGTCTTGGCTAAGGTGTACCCGTATAACCCCCAGGCCTGGTCACCTCAGAACATTCAGTCATGAGGTGAATCACCCGCCTTATGACGTCCCTGTTGAACCATGGGTTAAGGATGTTTGAGTGAACTGTATGTGCAAAGTCCCTGTGGCACAAAGAGATCTGGTTGGAGTTGGAGGGTGAGAGAAAATGAATTATTTTTCTAATTTACCTACAGAGAACTTAATCATTGTAGTCAATATAAACAAGACTTTGCCTACAGCAGTAGTACTTGGATTTAATTCCACTAATGATCCACCTTCAGTGTCAATTACAAGGTTTTTTCCAGCCTTACTAGAATGATTTGGCATTGTCCTTTGTGGCTACATAGCAGGAAAAGCCAATGTCTTAATATCCACACATGCCAAAGACTGGGAAATTTTGTCACCAGATTTGCACTTCTGGCTTTATTATTCCAAAACATGGTTGTTTTGAATACAAAAACAACTCAAAGGGCCAGTAAATCTGTACTGTATGTGCCTTTCTCTTTGGGAGCAATCTTTTGACATGTACATCAAAACTGTACAGCATGTGTTGTACTTGGCGCTCAAATAATCCAATGGGACAACTGCGCTGTGAAACACCGGCAGCGCAGATCCTGATGTTACGCATGATCATGGAGGGCCAGTACCAGGCACAGTGGTTTTGCCGGTGCCTTGGCCTGGCAGAAGTAAGTACTGTAAGTGCTACAGCAGGTTCAGGCTTTGGTGCAAGCATCACTGCCACGTAAACTTTAGGAACTGTACATATGCTTTATATATTGTAAAAATATATAATATAGGCATATATGTGCAAGGGATTTATTTTGCATTTTACACTTTATTTAATATTAATAAAAGGATGCATATAGTTACAGGCAAATGACAATTAAGTACACTTATTTAGATAATAGTTTAAAATTTACATCCTTTACTGCCATGGAGTATTTTAGTCTATGTAGTCAAAGTCTTCTGGAATTCCAAAAGTTTTATCAATTTTATTTTCTTCAAACACAAAGTTTTTTTGGCCCAAGATTTTATTGCAAATATGTTATCAGTCCATCTGTTAGCAGCTACTTTGGCTACTTTATTTGCTTGGCATATTTCTTCCATGATATGTGGGTCGCAATCTTTGTATTTTTCTACTTCTGCCTTTAGCTGTTCCCTTTGGTCTCGAAGTGAAGAAAGTTCTTTTGTTAGCGTGGTTTGCTCTTCCATTTCACATCAGCCAATTTTAGCTTTTTCAATGCTTTTCTGTAGGCTTGCATGCTTTTGGCTTCCCTCAGACAACTGAGATTCCAGAGTCTTCAACTAACATTTTCTTGCATGAAGAGCTTTACTTGGAAAAGCCCAATAATAACTAGAAGTTCCGGGCCGGGCATGGTGGCTCATGCCTGTAATCCCAGCACTTTGGGAGGCCGAGGTGGGTGGACGACGAGGTCAAGAGATCGAGACCATCCTGGTCAACATGGTGAAACCCCGTCTCTACTAAAAATACAAAAAAAATTAGCTGGGCACGGTGGCATGTGCCTGTAATCCCAGCTACTCAGGAGGCTGAGGCAGGAGAATTGCCTGAACCCAGGAGGCGGAGGTTGCAGTGAGCCAAGATCAAGCCATTGCACTCCAGCCTGGGTAACAAGAGCAAAACTCCATCTCAAAAAAAAAAAAAAAGAAGTTTCGATTCTCTCACAGTCAACCATACTATCATCAACTAAGCATTGATGGACTTCTTTTACTGACATAGAAGTAATGCCTTTTAACAACTCCATGTGTTGTTGAGGTATCTTTTTTTGGGGGGGGGTTGTCTTTTCTTTTTTTTTTAAATTTTTGAGTTCTTAGCCTTCAGTAAGTTCAGTAAGTTTGGAAAACTGAGGTATCTTTTATTTTTTTTATTTTTTTATTTTTTATTTTTTTTTTTTAATTTTTATTGCATTATAGGTTTGGGGGGTACATGTGCAGAACGAGCAAGATAGTTGCATAGGTACACACATGGCAGTGTGCTTTGCTGCTTTCCTCCCCTTCACCCACACTTGGTATTCATCCCCAGGCTATCCCCCCCAGCCCCTCCTGCTGTCCCTCCCCCATTCCCCCCAACAGTCCCCAGTGTATAGTAGACTGAATAAAACTGAGGTATCTTTTAAAACATGCACAGGTGGGTATGTGCTGGAGTGTACATGTCACTCTGTTTTCCTGAAGAACAATTTCAAAGCAGCTTATCTCTGGATGAATGAACTTACTGAAGGCTAAGAACTCCAAGATTGAAGTGCCAGCATGTCTGGTGTCTGGCTGGCTTCTTGGTTTGTAGATGACTGTCTTCCTTTTCTGCCCTCACATGGACAAGTGAAGCACACTTTTGTGACTCTTATAAGGACACTAATCCCGTTCATGAGAACTTCATCCTTATGACCTGATCACCTTTCAAAAGCCCCACCTCTCAATACCATTACATGAAAAGTGGGCTTTCACTATATCTGTATTGGGGGAATACAAATTTTCAGTGTGTAAAAAGTATCTTGTGGTAAAAACTGTTTATAAAAGTCCTTGTGTATTTTCCCATTTTTAAATCACCTGGTGTTAATAGGTATTACTATCTCCAGTAAACATAAAAGGAAATAGAGATTCAGAGAGGTATGGGCAGAGCTCGAATTTTCTCTGACTATAAAGGCCATGTGCATTCTATTAGTTAAGCTAAAGTTATTCTGTGCTTCACAGCAAGTAATGTTTATAGGTTCTTTTAACTGTTTACAAATTTCTGGCATACGAAATACATCTTTTGCAAAATAATAGAGATTATTTGATCTAGAATTTTCCTGACGTTTATCTTAGTTTTTTGCATGGTGACATTGCTTATGCTTTTACTTGCATTGCATTTATGTCAAATGCCAACAAACTGGAAATATATTCTCTGTAGCAATCTTGCATCATATTTGAAACGTATGGTAAAATGCAAGCTGGAACTACACTTAACTACCCTATATGTTCTAATTACTAATAAACAGAATTCTATAAGGCATCAAATAAAAGGGTACTAAGATTTTTTTCACACTTAGAAATGTAATCTGGGGATCTAGAAATTCTACACAATGAGAAGCTCAAAAACAGCCCCCATGCTGTCAATATCCAGAGACAGCTGGGGCCCACCCTACCCTGGCCCACCCAGGACCAAGTTGGGACCCCTAGTCCCTTGCCAGGATGAATGGGCCCAACTACTCCACTTGTGGCCTAGCCTGCATCCCAGGCTGGAATCGTTCACAGAAAACCAGACCCGGCTCAAGGTACAGCCTCAGCCAGGCAGGCCAGGCCCTCATGCAGCTCACTCAGCTCGAACAGCCTGACGTCCAGCAGCTGTGGCACCCAGCCCACCTTGGCCCATGCCAGCTCTGATCTGCCCATGCCTCCTTGAGGCTGTGCTCCATCACCCGCAGCTGGTGCTCCAGTTCTGTGTTGTGGCTCTCCAGGTCCTGCACCTTCTGCTGAGTCTCCTCGTGCTCGGCAGCCTCTGGGGCCTCTTGGGGTCCCCAAGTCTGACTCTTCAGGGTCTGGATCTCCTGGTCCTTGGTTTGCATCAGAGCTTCCAGCTGCTTCAGTGACTGGCCCTGGCCTGGCCCCTACTTCTTGCTGGCTGGGGTAACCTCTGAAGCTGCCTGGGCCTCCAGCTCAGCCACCTGCTGCCACAGCTGCTCAGCCTCTGCATGCTGAGCCTCCAGCTGCTGCCTCCACTGGGCTGCGGCTGCATTGGCCTCCTGCAGGGTGCCTGCCAGCTTGTTGTTGCTGTCCTGCAGCATGAATAACTTGGTCTCCCACTGTACCTCACCCACAGAGCCCTTGAACAGTATCTTCTTGAGCTGCTCACTCTTTGTGGAGCTGGGGGTGTCAGCGCTCTGACTTCAGAACAGTTTCTCCTCACCCGGGCCATTGGCACTGACAAGGGGACTCGGGGGTACCTGGTGGGAGGTGAGCCCCAGGGCTGGACTGGTAAGCTCCCTGCCATCTTGAGATTTCTCCCTTGACAGCCTGGCTGTTTCCTTTACTTCCTGGAACTTCTCAGCAAACTGTGTCAGATGCTGTTCAGAGGCAAAGCCGAGGCCATAAATGGTGTTGGCATGACTGTCCGCCCACTGCCCAACTTCTAGGAGGTTTTGGTAAAGGTCATGCTGGGAGTGACAGTGCTGTTGATGATGGCCTTGGCACCCCCAATTCTGATGATGCAGTAGACATTTCAGGTGGCATCATAGAAATAGAAGACCATGAGTGCATGCTTGCCTGCTGGGATCCAGTTTCGCTTGGTGGCAGGGTTGATTTGGAACATGTGAGCCAGTGTGCTGAAGACTGGCTGCTCCCTGGCTGTGGACATTGGTCAGGCTGAGATTGGCAGGCTCTAGGGGGCAGCCAGAGAGGTGGCAGGAGCAGCTGGATTTTCCCCCTGCTGGGTCAGTGCCCTGTGAGTGTCCAGGCACGAGTTGGGTTTGGCCCCCACGGCGCTGACTCCATGCAGCTAGGCACCCCACTTGCTCCCTGGCTCCTGGGCCCACGCCCTCTGCCTTTTTTTCTTAGGTACACACAGTAAACTTTATTTTGGTGCATGGTATACTTCACTCCATTAAAAATAAGTTAATCAGCAAATTCCTGCCTGGCTCAGCTCTGGTTTTTGTAAATAAAGCCCAGCTGTAATGAGTTACAAGGTGTTATCATCTCACACACACAGGAGGCTTTGCTCCGCTTGCAACAAAAGCATCTTAAATAAACTAAGAGAAGGTGGTTTGATTTGTAATGTTTTCACAGAAGTGGGATATACCTCACCCACATAGAATTTTTTTATATGACTCATTTTATAGCAAGTTAAATGAAGGAAGTTTGATGGGGAGGGAGGGGCAATATGGTTCCCCATCCCTTTTTTCACTTTAAGAAAATCCCCCAAGAGATGACTGGCACTGAGGGAGGAGGGGCTGGTCCTCAGGTGCTCAGATGTGGCCCCAGGTGAAGAGGAACTGGGAGGGTACTGGGCAAGTGGAGCAGGCACTGATGCCTGGGAGTTAGAGTCAGGCTTCAGGGGAGCTGAGGGAAGCACACACTCGGCTGGGGCCTGTCCCATCAAACCCTGCTATGTGACACTGGCAGACTCACATGGCCTCTCTGGTCTTCATCTTTGCAGGGTGAAGTGCTTGAAGCTGGTCTTCTGTCTCCCATTTTGAATACGTTGATACTGGTGTAGCCAGGCTTTTCAGCATCATCAAGAGACTTGGTGGTTTTTCAGCTGGCATGGTGGCTCACACCTGTAATCCCAGCATTTTGGGAGGCCAAAGTGGGTGGATCACTTGAGGTCAGGAATTTGAGACCAGCCTGGCCAACATGGTGAAAATCCATCTCTACTAAAAATACAAAATTAGCTGGGTGTGGTGGCACATATCTGTAGTCCCAGCTACTTGGGAGACTGAGACAGAATAATCGCTTGAACCCAGAAGGCAGAGGCTGCAGCGAGCAGAGATCACACCAGTGCACTCCAGCCTGGGTAAGACAGACCTTGCACAGTATGCTGCAGACAGAATAATAACCAAACCCATCCTTACCTTAGAAGCCTAGTCTGGCAGAAGACAGACATCTTGCAGCCCATTACAACAGAAGGCAGTAAGAGGCAGGTTTTCATAGCTGTCATCTCTCTGAAGCCCCACCTTTCTGCCAGGTCCTGAGCATTCCTGACTCCACTCAATTTCCAGAACTTTCCAAGGCCCAGTTTCCTTGGTCATATTCATTTTCCAGTTCACAGACTGAGGATCAGAGGGAAATGCACTTTGCTCAAGATCACCCAACAAATCCATGGCAGGGCTGGGATTCCCAAGCCTGGAGCTCCTAACCTGCTTCCCCTGCTTTGTCACCATCATAAACATCTGTGAAATGGGCACAATCAGATGTGGCTATCTGTGAACAAAGTCATCACCCCCTATCCAACAGGAGATACATTTCTTAAATAATGAATTAAAAGCCAGACTCTAGCATGAAGGGGTGACAATGAATGTTTATCCAGCTTCTACTGTATGTCAGAATGGTTCTCATGTCAATTTAATATTAACTTGTTCTTCTGTATGTTCCGCAAATTTTACAAGGTGGGGATGATAACAACAACAACAAAACCACCCGGTGAGGGGTCTGCCAGCTGAACCAGTCAGTCTCATGGCTCCTGGGAGCATCACTAGCAACAGCTTACCCTCCTCGACTTCCACAGAAGGATCATCCAGGTCTCCTGAATCTGAAAAGCCAGGCCCAAGCCACAGCAGCTTCCCAGTGGGATGCCTCCACCACCCCGTGCTATGCATGGTGCTGGAGGCACTGCAGGCAAGGGAGCAGCACCAGGGCACATCAGTGGCAGTCATCAAGCTCTACATTCTGCAAAAGTACCCAGCGGTGGATGTCCTTCACTTCAAATACTTGCTGAAGCAGGCACTGGCCACTGGCATGCTCCATGGCCTCCTTGCCAGGCCTCTCAATTCCAAAGCCAGTGGGGCTACTGGGAGCTTCCTATTAGTTACCAAGCACAAGAGGAAAATTAAGCCCAGGAAGATGGCTCCCCAGGAGGCCCCCAGGAGAGCAAGCAAGGCCAAGGGGAAGGTCCCCAAGAAACCAGATGAGGCCAAGCAGGAGCCTCCCAAGGCAGGCAAGGGGAAAAACGCAGCCAAGAGGCCAGCAGAGGTGCAGAAATATTCTCTCAAGTCAGGCCCAGCCACAGAGAAAGCTTGAAAGCAAGGCAGCAAGGCCAAGGACATCAAGGCACAGCCAGGTGAGGCTCAGAAGGTACCCCCCAAGCCAGACAAGGCCATGCAGGCTCCTTCTAGTGCCAGCAGGTTTAGCAGGAAGGCAGAGGCCAAAGGCAGCAGGAGGAGCCAAGGAGATGCTGAGGCCTGCAGGAAAACCAAAGACAGGAGTAAGAGTTCAAGACCCATGGTCAGTAAGGTCAAGAATGGTGCTGCTTCCCCAACCAAAAAGAAGTTGGAAGCCAAGGCCAAGGCCCAGGCCCCTAGAGGGGCAGCTGCCCCTGGAGGTGGGCTGGGGCTGAATGCCAATGGTGCTTCTGCTAAGGCCGGTGGGTCCAAGGTTGTGACTGCACACCTGTCCAGGAAGACAGAAGTCCCTAAGGGCTCGAGAAAGGCTGGGCTGCCTGTCAACATCAAGTCCTCATCATCAAAAGTGTCCAGCCAGAGGGCTGAAGCTTAGGGCCGGAGGCAGGGGTGGAGAGACACCTAGCCTCTGTCCTAGTTTTTATTCTTTAACAAACCACTACTCTATTTATTTCATTGTAAGCTATTTGTCAATAAAGACTTTTGTTTCTTCCCCCCCCAAAAAAAAACAAATGAATTTACAGAAAGCCATAGAGGTGCAACTTGGCTCTACTACTAGCAAGCTACCAGTGAGACTGTTGGTAACCACCTTTTCATATGGGAGATTGGAATCTACTTTGTCATTTATCCACCCACAGTGACAAAGGAAAAGTGGTGCTGTTATGCAGTCCATTTAACACATAAACATATCACTCTGAGTAACTGGCCAGCCATTCATCAGATCCTTCATTGGGTACTCCTAAAATCAGACATGTTCCTGTAGAAAGAATTTTAAGTTAGGCTTTCTATGCACCTTTCAAGAATCGAGAAAATAGATTGTATCAAACAACGGCAGGGAAATCCTTCAGCAATTCTAACCCACTTTGGGTTTTCAGTTGTTTTTATATCTAAAGCAACAGACTAGAACTGAATTCTCTTCTACATTGTAAAATTACAATTGTGGAATTACAGGAATTCTGGTGATGATATTAAGGTGAAATAAAAACCACACAAAAGGCCCTATTTTAACAGTTGATGTGATAGTACATTTTAATAAAGAGAGAGAACCTGTAACTTTATTTTGGAAATGCTCCTCCACCAAATAATGGCTATTTCCCCCATTGTTTAAGGAGCCAGAAAGATTGAAAGATATGGAAATAGAAAGCTGTAGACCTTGATTTTCCAAGTACTTCATGTACTGTTATTGAGCTTAATTATAATACTGTCAGATTGCCATGATTTCACTAAAGGATTTCTGTTTGCTGTCAGTTAAAATTAAAGCCCTGAATACATTTTTATTCTTTCTACTGAGTGCGTTGTTTGTTTTCTTTGTAAATGCAGTACAACAAATTTTTTAATAACCTCAAAAAGCACTTTCACATATTTGCTCATTTCTTCAAAAAAATCAGAGGGAGGAGCTCTGAGAACAGTCTCCTTCAACAGCTTAGCCAAGCAGAACTGCTGTACTTCTGGCCGCAGAGGAGCCAGAGGTATCGGCTCCCTATATAATAAATCAAGTCAGGTCCTCCAAGTGGTAATTTATGAAAAATACCCCTATTACCCCACAAAAGGGAAGAAGGGGCTCAGCAGAGAGGACCTGAGGCCATGAGGTCTGGCCTCTTCCCTCCCCACTTGAAGATTCTTTCTCCCTTGCTGGCTTGGGGCCTGAGTTTGATGTTTATGAGGGATGATTGCTGGTTTCCCTTACACATAGCAGAGCTCACTCTGTCTCATAGTGGCCAAGAGAAGCAGTTATGTGTTGTCCAGTACACATACACCAGCAGAGGAGCCCCACGAGTCATCAGCACAACTTTTGTGGCCAGCAGCAGTGTAGCTTTTTTGTTCCTGTGCACGTGTTTATGGGAGGTAATTGTTAATGGTGTGAGGAAACAAAGACAACTTTTCTGTCTTCAGCCTCTGCTATTGGGAGCTTCACACAGAGAAAAAGAGAGGGTGGATGGTGGTGAGTGGGTGATTTCCTTCAACCACAGTGTATAACACACAGCAATTGAATGTTTCTCAGAAAACAGCATGTAGTGACACAGGACAGAGGCACTGGCATCTGGAACATTGTGGCTCTAAACCAAACTCTCTCCCATCCTTTTATCTCCAATTTTTCTCAAAGAGTTTACATGTGCAAGAAAGTCATCGAACCGAAAAACCCTGTCAATTATGCCATTGCAATATTTCAGAAGCTTTAACTGAACTGTCAGGTTCCTCATGAGAAATAGCGCACATTAGAGGCTTTGATAGAAGACCTAGTTCTCTCATGAACAGTCGGCCTCATGTCTGTCCTCCTATCATGGAACAACCTCATCAACAGACCGCATTGCAGAAATTATGTTTTATGTAAACCAGTGAGTCTGCTGCCACTACAGCAAGGAAATCAATATAATTTCCTGTCTTATTTAAGAAAAAGAGAAGGCTCTCTTCTCCCTTGTCATTGCTGTTCTTTAACTTACACACAAAGATTTTTAAGTAATGAAGATTTTAATCCCATTC
This sequence comes from Saguinus oedipus, assembly GCA_031835075.1. Classification (NCBI taxonomy): domain Eukaryota; kingdom Metazoa; phylum Chordata; class Mammalia; order Primates; family Cebidae; genus Saguinus; species Saguinus oedipus. The sequence goes on from CM063171.1 coordinate 26,293,054, forward strand.
TACTGCTTGACTGACTGTCAACCCCATCCTATTGGGTTTATTTGAAAATTAAGAATGTAATTTTCTGCTGACGTCATACCCTCACCTTTCTCAGCAAGGAATAGTGAAGAGTAGGTAACTGTCCTTGATCTCGGCATCCTGTTGAATGATTGTATAATTTCCTCCAGTTGTCTCTGCTCAGTTGAACCTCCTCTCTTTGTTGAATGTGGTAGTGCAAGTCACTCCTTTCACGCCGTGAGTTCAGCAGTACAGGGTTGTTCCAGGAAAAAGGACATTCTAGGCTTTGTGTGCTGACAGCTGGGTTCAGGCTTCACTCACTGAAAAGAAATACCATCTGATCTAATCATGTAGACTTATTGCTGCCTGGTTCCTCTGTTACAATAAAATTACTGTAGACCCCCCAAAAAATAAAAAAAATAAAATGACATATATTTTATTATATATGTACATAAAAAGTACATACACCTTGCCACATGTATGTACAGTACACATGTCTCTGTACATCTAAAGGTGTGTGACTTATTTTTGCTGTTAGAAATAAAGTCATTTATTATCAAGGAAGGCCATGTTGCTTACCACATGGGGTAGGGGCTTGGGGAGTAAGTTTTGAGGGGTGAGGGGTGAGCGTTGACTCCTAGCATAGGCAGGGGATGGAGGCAGACTCATTCCTCAGAAAAGGGATGTTTTCACCAAGAAAATCCTGGAGGGTACTTGCAGACCAAGGGTGGGGAGGAGGTCACTGCCGCTCCAGCACTGACAGGAATTTGTGGATGTCCTGGGTGAGCAGGTCTAGATCCTCAAAGGCCGCAAAGTTGCCCCCGCGAGCCATGTAGGAATAGGAGATGAGCTTTGGGTACTTGAGCCTTATCCACTTTTCAGGTGTGTGGATTAACTCAGAAGGGAAGGCAGAGAAGCCAGTGGGCATGTAGACCTTCATCTGCTCATGCTTCTGTGTCATCCAGCCCTGTCCCAGTTTCTCCTTGTAGAAGTACTGGGAGGAGACGATGCTTCCTGCTGTCCAGTAGAGCATGACATTGGTCAGCAAGTCATCCAGGGAGAACTTCCTTTCCAGGCCTCCATCCTCCAGGTATCAGAATTTCGTATTGGTCCAGATGGAAAACTTCTCTAGGATATAGGTGGCCAGGCCCACAGGAGAGTCATTCAGAGCACAGCCCATGGTGTCAGACTTGGTACACTGGATTTGCATGTAGCCGCTCTCCCTCATCAGGCTGTAGAAGACCTTCTCCTTGAAGGGGTACAGCATCTCCATGTCCCTCTGTGTCCTGTCAAACACAGTAGTACACATCATTAGATTCTGTTATTTTTTCTTGCCCATGTGTTTTTGTGTACATTCAAAAGACCCAGTCACCACCACCACTGCCACCGCTGCCACCACCATGGTCGAGAGTGGTGAAAGCGGCGGCCCTCCAGGCTCCCAGGATAGCGCTGTCAGAGCTGAAGGTGCCAGCGTCTCCACAGCCACTGCCTCTGCAGAGCCCAAAATAATGAAAGTCACTGTGAAGACTTAGAAAGAGAAGGAGGAATTTGCTGTGTCCGAGAATAGCTTTATCCAGCAGTTTAAGGAAGAAATCTCTAAATGTTTTAAAGCACATACTGGCCACCTTGTGTTGATATTTGCTGGAAAAATTTTGAAATATCAAGATACCTTGAGTCAGCATGGGATTCATGATGGACTTACTGTTCACCTTGTCATCAAAACACAAAACAGGCCACAGGATCATTCAGCTCAGCAAACAAATACCACTGGTAGCAATGTTACTACATCATCAGCTTCTAATAGTAACTCCACATCTGGTTCTGCTACTAGCAACCCTTTTGCTTTAGGTGTTCTTGGAGGACTTGCAGGTCTGAGTAGCTTGGGTTTGAATACTACCAACTTCTCTGAACTACAGAGCCAGATGCAGAGACTTTTGTCTAACCCTGAAATGATGGTCCAGATCATGGAAAATCCCTTTGTTCAGAGCATGCTCTCAAATCCAGACTTGATGAGACAATTAATTATGGCCAATCTACAAATGCAGTGGTTGATACAGAGAAATCCAGAATTTAGTCATATGCTGAATAATCCAGATATAATGAGACAAACGTTGGAACTTGCAAGGAATCCAGCAATGATGCAGGAAATGATGAGAAACCATGACCGAGATTTAGCAACCTAGAAAGTATTCCAGGGGGATATAATGCTTTATGGAGCATGTACACAGATATTCAGGAACCAATGCTGAGTGCTGCACAAGAGCAGTTTGGTGGTAATCCATTTGCTTCCTTGGTGAGCAATACATCTTTAGGTGAAGGTAGTCAACTTTCCTGTACAGAAAACAGAGATCCACTACCCAATCGATCCCAACTGGTTAGTCCTAAACCAGGGCATGGAGATTGTGCAGACCATGAACAGTGATCCTGGTCTGTCAGTGGAGTACAGGGCTTTTAATGGAGTTGACTTCCAAGGGAGCTTCCATGTCAATACCTAGACAGATGATGACTCTGCAGGCTTTATCTTTGGCTATCAGAATAGCTCCAGCTTCTACGTGGTCATGTGGAAGCAGTCGAGGCAGACGTATGGCAAGCCACCCCATTCTGAGCAGTTGCAGAACCTGGCATTCAGCTCAAGGCTGGGGGAGCATCTCTGGAACTCCCCATGGCACACGGGCGATACCAGTGACCAGATAAGCCTGCTGTGGAAGGACTCCAAGAACGTGGGCTGGAAGGACAAGGTGTCTTACTGCTGGTTCCTGCAGCACAGGTCACAAGTGGGCTACATCAGGGTGTGATTTTATGGAAGCTCTGAGTTGCTGGCCGACTCTGGAATCACCATAGACACCACAATGCATGGAAGCCGACTTGGCATTTTCTGTTTCTCTCAAGAAAACATCATCTGATCCAACCTCAAGTATCATGTTAATAGTAAAAAGCCAAGTAAGATGGCTAAACGTCATCCTAGCATTTTAATATCCTCTGGACAAGGGAAGTTAGAAAGTCAATCACTTTATACATGTAAAAGTAGTGTTCCAAAGTAACTAAGAAGCTGCTACGTTTTTAAGCAAAGCTTTCATTTTGGTCTTTGTGGTCCAGCAAATTATACTTTCAATCAATAACAACAATGGTATCATAAAAAATGCTCTGCTTTTTAAATTTCTGAACTTTAATACAAATTAAAATAATAGTATTGGAGTCTGTTGGGAGGCCGATAGCTAGCAGCTACATTTATTAGTATAGATGAGCCTCCTTATCGATAACCAGGTCCAGGTTGGGTGTAGCCCTGAACAAAGGGAGGACGGTTACATGCATAAGGATTAGGCCCGCTTGGAGGAGTGGTCATGGTACTTCCAGGAAGTGAATTAAAACCTGATCTTGGTTGATAGGCCCCAGGTTGGCTTGGAGCTATTCCAGGTTGAGAGACAGGAGCCACTGTATAATTAGTAGGCTGAGAAGTTTGGGCAGTGTAAGTTTGTGCAGGATAATCGCTCGCCTGATACTGCTGTGGTGGCTGAGCAGGCAGTTGTTGAGGCTGACCAGAAAAGGCAGGAGCTGGTGCCTGGGAAGTTGGTTGCTGACCATATCCCTGGAATTGCTGAGACTGTTGGGGTCTAGTCTGCTGACTATAGCTTGCTGAATACTGAATACCATACTGTTGAGGCTGCTGAGGTGGAGCCTGTGGCTGCTGCGCACCATAACCAGCCTGTTACTGTTGGTACATCTGACCTTCAATCTGACCTGTTTGTATCTGAGCTCATGTATATGGTGGTTGCTGTACATGCATTGGCGATGCTTGTGACGAAGACGCTGACGGAGACAGGATCCTGAATGAGTAGAATAACTGTGTCCTGATTCATAATGTGGACCAAAGGAACAGCGACACAGATATCTTTGGGGACGCCTGTGATAACTGCGTGAGTGTCCAAAATAATGACCAGAAAGACACGGATGGGGATAAACGAGGAGATGCCTGTGATGATGACATGGATGGAGATGGAATAAAACACATTTTGGACAACTGCCCAAGATTTTCCAATCGTGACCAACAGGACAAGGATGCTGATGGTGTGGGGGATGCCTGTGACAGCTGTCCTAATGTCAGCAACCCTAACCAGTCTGATGTGGATAATGACCTGGTTGGGAACTCCTGTGACACCAATCAGAAGAGTGATGGAGATGGGCACCAGGACAGCACAGAAAACTGCCCCACTGTCATTAACAGTGCCCAGATGGACACTGATAAGGATGGAATTGGTGAAGAATGTGATGATGATGATGACAATGATGATATTCCAGACCTTGTGCCCCCTGGACCGGACAACTGCTGACTGGTCCCCAACCCAGCCCAGGAGGATAGCAACAGAAACAGGGTGGGAGACATCTGTGAGTCTGTCTTTGACCAGGACCAGGTCATCAATCAGATTGGCGTCTGCCCAGAGAATGCAGAGTTCACCCTGACTGACTTCAGGGCTTACCAGACAGTAGTCCTGGATCCCAAAGGGGATGCCCAGATTGATCCCAACTGGGTAGTGCTAAACCAGGGCATGGGGACTGTGCAGACCATGGACAGTGATCCTGGTCTGGCAGTGGGGTACACGGCTTTTGGTGGAGTTGACTTTGAAGGGAGCTTCCATGTCAATACCCAGACAGATAATGACTATGCAGGCTTTATCTTTGGCTATCAGGATAGCTCCAGCTTCTACGTGGTCATGTGGAAACAGACGAAGCAGACGTACTGGCAAGCCACCCAATTCTGAGCAGTTGCAGAACCTGGCATTCAGCTCAAGGCTGTGACGTCTAAGACAGGTCCAGGGGAGCATCTCTGGAACTCCCCGTGGCACACGGGTGATACCAGCGACCAGATCAGGCTGCTGTGGAAGGACTTCAGGAACATGGGCTGGAAGGACAAGGTGTCCTACCACTGGTTCCTGCAGCACGGGCCGCAAGTGGGCTACATCAGGGTGCGATTTTATGAAAGCTCTGAGTCGGTGGCTGACTCTGGAGTCACCATAGACACCACAATGCATGGAGGCCAACTTGGCATTTTCTGCTTCTTTCAAGAAAACATCATCTGGTCCAACCTCAAGTATTGCTGCAATGACACCATCTCTAAGACTTCCAAGAGTTTGAAACCCAGATTTTTGACTGCTTGGATAATTAAACCAAGGAAGCAATCCGTAACGGCTTTTCCGAACACTAAAATCATATATTTTTTAACTTCCTCTAATTTTCTTTACATACACTGTGGCTTTCTTTTACCAACCCAGATATCTCAAAACGTTTTCTATGAATGTGGCAATAAAGGAGAAGAGATCATTAAAAAAAAAAAAAAAAAAAAAAAAAAAAAAAAAAAAAAAGAGCACTTGCAGGCGGTCTGGGCAGCTCGCTCCTACCTCAGGATGCTGTTCTGGCCCCTGAGGCCATCGTCCACCAGCCCCAACCTCGAACTGCCGGCCGGAGATGCCCCAGTGACCCTGCCCTGGGGGCCTGTCTTGGCGAGCGTGCTGGCGGGGTCCCTGTCGCTGGTGTCCCTGGGCTCAGCGTTGCGGGCGTCTTGGAGCACATGGAGATAGAGCTGCTACTGGGCGTGCTGCTGCTGGGTGCGCTACTCTGCCAGGCCCTGGCCCCCTCCCACCGCGTGTTGGGCGTGCTGGCTGGGCAGCAGGTGCACCACCCCCGCCAGGGCTGCTGCCGCCACTACCGGTTACTCTGGGTCAGCTTCCCCCAGGCGGAAGGCCAGCCGCCCGGGCCCTTTGACGAACACACCCCGGAACTCACGTGGCTGCCGGGCGACCACAGGTGCAAACTGCCCCGCCCCCACTACCGGGAGTCTGGGCTCCCTCAGCAAGGCCACGGTCCAGCCCCCAATGCACCCGCGCTGGCTCGCGGCCAAGCAGGTGCTGCCCCGCTGCCAACCGCCTGCAGCCCCCATGCTGACCCTGCCTGGACGCCCCACTTCAACCGGTCCCCTCAGAGGTCTACGGACGCCTCCCGCGCTTCCAGAAGCCCCGAGAACCACGCACTCCCGCCGCTGAACGCCACCCTGCTGCTGACCCTGGGGCACCTGAGCATCCTGGGCCCGCTGCGCGACCAGCTGTGGACCCTGAACCAGCACGTGGAACAGCTGCGAGGTGCCTTCTGCAAGTGTCGCTGGCAGTGGGTTTTGCTCGGGGCCGCCTAGCGAGGGTTCACCGGGGACCCCGTGCCAGTGACACCTGGCTGCAGCTGCAGCCAGCCTCCCCTCTCCAGGCCGAGAAGCTTTTGCCCTGACTCCTCCTGCTGCCTTCCAATCCCCACGCCTGTGCATGTTCAGTAAAAGCATTGTTTTCCTAGAAAAATAAAGCAGAAGATGTCATAATCCAAAAAAAATAAATAAGTACGCTGCGAGGTGGATAGTGGGTGTGATGCATGTCACCTGGAGGTAACAACTCAAGGTTGTTACCATTGTCCCCTTTTTACAGTCATCAAACCGTATTTGTAGACCTTTTCTCTGCACCTTTCACACCTCAAGGTGGCTGGCCCCCTTTAGCACTGGAGCACCACTCCCTTCTCCCATCCGGCTGGAGATTAGGGGAGGATTGACTATTTTAGAGGTGGCAAGCAGCCTCTCTTGCTGCCAGGGCTCTTGTCAGAGCAGCCAGGCTAGACAGACCGCCTCCCTCCTCCACACCTGACAAGTACCTGCTGCTTCAGGGCTCAAGCCCCCACTCCCTATCCCTAGAGGAGATAGCCCCAGACAGACTGGAATGCTGTGGCATGAATGTATGTGTGCGACGGCCCCACCATGGTCCCCTCTTTGTCCCTCCATCTGTGTGTTTCTCTCTGTGTCCCTTGCATGTGTGTGTGTTAGAATGAGTGTGTGTGCATCAACTCATTGGCTCTTGGCTGCTTACAAGGCAACTTTGACTTGGAAAGACTTTCAGCTCTTTGAAACCAAGACTTCCTGGGTCCCTCTGGCCTTGGCCCTGTTCCACCATGGTTATCTGGGTATTCGAGAATGGGAGCTTTGGGGGAGTGACTTTTTAAAGAAACACTTACAATTTCTACTGCACTACTGTCCATTGTGGAATGATTAAACATGCTATTTAACTGTGAAGAAAAGTGTAGCACTCATATAGTAAAACCAGCAATTACACACTTAAATTTTTCCATCACAGGACCCACTGACCGGCAAGACCATCACCCTGGGGGTGGAGCCCAGTGACACTATCGAAAATGTGAAGGCCAAGATCCAAGATAAGGAAGGCATTCCCCCGCGACCATCAGAGGCTCATCTTTGCAGGCAAGCAGCTGGAAGATGGCTGCACTCTTTCTGATTACAACATCCAGAGAGTCGACTTTGCACTTGGTCCTGCATCTGAGGGGTGGCTGTTAATTCTTCAGTTTTGCATTCACAGTGCCCAGTAATGGCAATACTCTGCACTCTAGCCATTTGCCCCAAATTTATACATTTTCAGCTTCATATATTTACTGTATATATACATATGCTTTATATTATAGTAATGTACTGCCCTTTGTTTGTGTATGTGTGTGTGTGTGTGTGTGTGTGTGTGTATATATATATATATATATTCAGTCCCTAAAACAGGCTTTTTAATAACATCTTCACTGAATAACATATTTTTAATAACTTTTTAATAACGTCTTCACTGAAGAGCTTGGTGTGTCCCACTTGGGTTGTGCCATGTGCTAGTAGAAGGAGTATTGGTTCTCCATGGCATGTGCGTGGCTGGGCGTGGCCTCTGGGGACTCCTCATTTGTGGCAGTAGTCATGGTCTCCAGCAGGCATTCCACGCTGTCGCTGTGGCTCCACGTGCTGAGCCGGCCCATGATTGGGAGCAGAGGGGCAAGCCCCAAAGCAGCTGAGGATGACGAAACAGATGATGAGGAGGTGCCAGTGGCATCAGAGGGTGAAGCAGGCAGGCAGGTGGCCACAGCCAGGTCAGAGAACTAGTGCTGGCCTGCCAGCCCACTCCAGCAGGCTGTGGGCTGCAGGTGTGGCAGGGGGTGTGGGGCCCAGCTCTGGGGGTGGGCATGTGCCAGCACATAGCTGTGGAGGGTGATGTCGGCCAAGTCCCCTGACTCCAGTGGGATGGGGTGCTTGTGGAAGTGGCGGAGCATGTCAAGCACAGACTGGAACCACAGTTACTGTACATGACACTGGCCGTGGTCATTCAGGGACAGGCGCAGGTGCTTGGCCTTGCCCTGGAAGTTGAAAGTCAGCACGTATTCCCCAGGCTGAGTCTCACTTTGACGGATCACAAAGAGGCTGTGGTTCTGGGGCCCCCCTGCCAGAACCAGATGAGTGGCCCTGACCTGGGACAGTGTTCTGTGGAACCAGGGGTAGGTGCACAGCTCCAGCTCAGGCTCAGCTTCAGCATCTGTCTCTGCAAACCCCTCCCCTGTGTTATTGATGTCACTGTGGCTGCTGCCTGGGGATTCCAGGGTCTGCAGAAATGTCTCTAGTGGGACATTGATCAGGGACTCTCTAATGGCATCTCAACCTCGGCCGTGGGGGACTGTCACCACGGCTCCTGCCCATGGTGAAAAGAAAAACAGCACCAGCAGTTTCTGTATGAAGGATACCCTTCATACAGAAGGGTAGGGTGTATAGGTACTATACAGGGTGTGTAGTATACATATGGGTACATAAATGTATGTATATACATACATAAGTTTTGTTTTTTTTAATCAGGAGGTCATTGCAAAGACTCAGAAGGGAGATGGTGACAGTTTAGACAAGGGTGGTGGTGGTGCAGATGGAGGGACCAGATCTGGGTGATACATGGAAGGTGAAATCCACAGGCCTGGGTAATGGACCGCATGGTGGGGATTAGCAAAGGAATATGTCTGAGGCAGGCAAGCACATAGGTGAAGGGACCACTGTCTGAGAAGATAAGCATAGGAGGAGAGCAGGTAAGAGATGCAAGTGGGAGACTCTGGCTTCAATCTTAGATGTGTTTAGTTTCAGGTGCCTTTGAAACATCCTGTTGGAGACTGTGGGAAGCAAGGTAAGTACAGGAGTCTGGAACTCAGAGGAGAGGCTTGAGTTATAGAGACCACCTGCATTAGTATTGACCACATAAACCTGGATCCTTTGGAGGATCTTTTGGTGTGGAGAAGAAGTCAGTGGCCAAACTGCAGGGTGAAAGAACAGTGCAGAAGATCTGCGCTTTGGATGACAATGTCTGCATGGCCTTTGCAGGCCTCACTGCCAATGCAAGGATAGTCATAAACAGGGCCCGGGTGGAGTGCCAGAACCACCAGCTGACCGTGGAGGACCTGGTCACTGTGGAGTACATCACCCACTACATCACCAGTCTGAAGCAGAGTTACATGCAGAGCAATGGGTGCAGACCATTTGGCACCTCTGCCCTCATTGTGGGTTTTGACTTTGATGGCACTCCTAGATTCTATCAGACTGACCCCCTTGGGCACATACCATGCCTGGAAGGCCAATGCCATAGGCTGAGTCACCAAGTCAGTGCATGAGTTCCTGAAGAACTATACTGATGAAGCCATTGAAACAGAGGATCTGACCATTAAGCTGGTGAGCAAGGCACTCCTGGAAGTGGTTCAGTCAGGTGGCAAAAACATTGAACTTGCTGTCATGAGGCGAGATCAACCCCTCGAGATTTTAAATCCTGAAGAAATTGAGAAATATGTTGCTGAAATTGAGAAAGAAAAAGAAGAAAACGAAAAGAAGGAACAAAAGAAAGCATCATGATGAATAAAATGTCTTTGTAATAATTTTTAAATTCAAATCGGTCATGGATGAGTCTCAATGATATGTTCCATTACATTAATTCACACTGAGTGTCTTACAATAAACTTCTGTATTTTTAACCTTAAAAAAGTGTAAAAAAAAGTAAAGAGTACTGTCCACATTGGAGGGCTTAATGTCAACTCAGGGGTCTGTGCTGTGTGTTGCCCAGCACTGATGCAGGAACAGCTCTAGGTAGGGGTCTGTTCTGTGAAGGATGGAGACCTCCATGTCAATGGGATCCCAAAGCAACTTCACCACTGGGTAGTCACCAACATCATAGTAGGATCCATAGTTTTTGTCTTTGGCAATCTGAAGTTCCAGAGTGAGGGGTCCCGGCTGGGTCTCAGGAAAGGGTGGTGGGAGAGTGAAAACCTGGATGTTAACTGGGAGAGAGTTGCTTCTTACTCAATAGCTGCAGCTGACACGGAGCCTGAAGATGCTGTCAAGAGTGACGGAGCCACTGCTCCCATTTTTCACATCTCTGGTGGCCAACAGTTCATTTTCATATACTGCTTGGTCTCCAGTGATCTGTTTTGTGGTACCACAGGAAATGAATGGAAACCAGAACAGGACAAAGTCTTGTGTTGCTATCACAGGTTTACACACACTGTCATTCCTAAAGGTCAAGTGCACAGAATCCAACAGCAAATGCTGTCATGCTATGGTGCAGAAGAAGATGTTTCAGCTCAGAATGGAAAGCCTGAACCTGTGCTGAGAGAAACTGGGCATTAAGGAAGCCCAGCTGGAGGCTCAGATCCAGAAGTTTGAGCAGTTCATCCAGGAGAATGACCAGAAATGGATCTGAGCCATGAAGAAATTCAACAAGGAGCAAGAACTCTGGTGTCAGCACCTGCAGAGCTGACCAGGGGCAAGCAGAAGATGGTGGCGCTGTGGCTGGAGCACCAGTGGCTGAGCACCAAGCTGCAGGACTACTCCATCTTCAACAAGTACCTAGGGAAAGTGGTGGAGAACTCCGAGGCCAGCCCTGCTGCTGGTTTGTCCTGTGCTGGTGAATGGCAGGACCACCCACCCACAGCTCTGCCAGAACCTGGGCCTCCTTGGCTCCTCCCTCTTGCTCAGTGCCACAACTGTCAATCAGCAGATCTGGTCTGTTCTGCCTTGGAATTATTTCTAGAATCCAGTCCTGGCCCCTTCCCCATCCAGACCACCAGTGGCACCTCATCTGGAGTTCAACTCGGTGTCATTCCTGGCCAGCTTGTTTGACATTCCTCCCACTCCACTCTTTCTTTCTTTTTTTCTTCTTTGTTTATTTTGTTCAAAATACTTTAAACATACTGGAAAGCATAGAGATGCACATAACAGCAACCAAGTACTCATCACATAGCTTTGCTAAATCTTCGTCTTTTCCCCATCTGCCCCTAGTTCTGCTGTCTTAAACACTGCTGACAATTGAAATTCAATAAATGAAATCCTGTGTCCTTCCAAAAAAAGGAGTATGTACATACTATTTTTTTAACAAAATGTTTACATTTATATTGAAATATACACTAAAACATAATGAGTTATACTAATCAATAAAACTTTGCCAAACCAAAATCACAAACTTCCATTGGGGAGGTCTTGTCAGCTAGCAGGAGGGATCCCCAAGCAAGGAACACCAAGAATCCTGTACTTACATGCCAATAAGTACAAAGTACTTATGTACCCACCAGTACTTAGTAAAGGCCATTTTTGTCAGCACATGTACACCCTTTGTTTGAAACCATGTTTACAGCCAGCCTCCGCAGGTCGGCATTCAGCTAGTCCAGGAAGTGCAGGCACATGGTAACCACAGTCATGGTAGCAGACACCAGGTGATTCAGGTCACCATAAGTGGGTGTGGTCAGTTTTAAGGTCCTGGAACATATGTTATAGAGTGCTTCATTATCAATGCAGAATGTCTCATCTGCATTTTCTATGAGCTGGTGGATGGAGAGGGTAGCATTGTAGGGCTCCATCATGGTGTCTGACAACTTGGACGAGGACAGGACGCTGAATGTGTTTATGATCCTGTCTGGGTACTTTATACAAATTTTGCCCATGAGAAGTGTACCCATCCCAGACCAAGTCCCCCCACCCAGGGAGTGGGTCAACTGGAAACCCTGCAGGCAATCACAGCTCTGGGCACTGTGTCCCTTTTGCACAACATGAGAACTTCATGAAGTATGTGCAAGTTTTAACAGATGAATTGACCAAGCAGAAGAAAGGATATCAGAGGTTGAAGACCTACTTGAAATAAAATGAGAAGACAAGAATAGAGCAAAAAGGATGAAAAGAAATGAGCAAAGTCTCCAAGAAAAATGAGACTATGTAAAAAGACCTAATCTACCTTTGATAGGTGTACCTAAATGTGACAAAGAGAATGAATCAAAGCTGGAAAATACTCTTCAGAATTATTATTCAGGAAAAGTTTCTCAACCTAGCAAGGCAGGACAATATTCAACTCCAGGAAATACAGAGAACACCACAAAGATATTCCTCAGAAAGAGCAACCCCAAGGCACATAATCATTAGATTCACAAGGGTTGAAATGAAGGAGAAAATGCTAAGGGTAGCCAGAGAGAAAGGTCAGATTACCCATAAAGGGAAGCCTAACAGACTCACAGCAGATCTCTCAGCAGAAACCCTACAAGCCATAAGAGAGTGGGGGCCAATATTTAACATCCTTAAATAAAAGAACTTTCAATCCAGAATTTCATATCCAGCCAAACTAAGCTTCAGAAGGAAATAAAAAATAAAATGTTTTGTGAACAAACAAGTACTCAGAGATTTCATTACCACTGGGCCTGCCTTAAAGGAGCTTCTGAAAGAAGCATTACAATAGAAAGAAACAACTGGCATTAGCCTTTTAAAAAATGTACCAAAAAGTAAAGAGCATCAACCTAATGAAGAATTTACATCAACTAATCGGCAAAGCAGCCAGATAACATCAAATGGCAGTAATCCTAAATGTAAATTGACGAAATCCCCCAATCAAAACATACAGCCAAACCCATCAGTATGCTGCATCCAGACCTATTTTACATTCAAGTATACATAAAGACTCAAAACAAAGGGATGGAGAAGGGTTTGCCAACCAAATGAAGAGCAAACATAAATAAACAAATAAAAAGCAGAGGTCACAATTTTCGGCTCTGATAAAATGGATTTTAAAGCAACATAGATCAAAAGAGGACATAATGGTAAAAGTATCAATGCAACAAGAGGAGCTGATGATATTGGATGTGCACACACCCAATACAGAATACATAAGACTTGTAAAGAGACTTGGACTCCCACACAGTAGCAGTGGGAGATTTCAACATCAATACTAGATAGATCAATGAGACAGAAAATAAATAAGGATATCCAGGACTTGAACTCAGATCCAGAACAAGTAAACTGAATAAATATTTATAGAACTTTAAACACACAAGACATGCACTCTTCTCAGTACCACATCACACCTACTCACAAGTTTAAATGAAATATTGGTTGACCATTATTAAGCACAATTGATGGTATAAGGGAGGTTTTCAATACCTATTTTAGACTGCATTCTAGCCTGGGCAATTAAGCAGCACTCCCATTTTCTCTCCCTCTTTCTCTTCCTCTTTTTTCCTCTTCTTTATTCCTTTTTCTTTCTCTCTTTCTTAAAAAAAGAGTAACGAGAAGCACAAACATGGAGCAAACTGCTCTTTGAGTAAGTAAGGTAGTGTAATGTTAACAGAAGTTTGGCAGTACTGACTTTTTCTATTGTTCATTTTGCTTCTGTCTTCTCCTAGGTGCAAAAAGTAGTTGTAACTGATATTTCTCTTAGAGAGAGAGTGTATTTGTGCAGAAGGAGTACACTGATATTATCCCACTAGGGCAAGGGACAGAGATCCTTAGAGTCTCAGTCTCAAAGATAGGAGAAGACTTAGAAGCTCCCAGCCCACATTTGAGAGAAAGATGGTGAGAAGCAATTATAGGAGCGACTAAACAAGGAAGATAATAATCTATCACCTTCCTCTTTCCCACAGTGCTCAAGTCTCGTGTAATTCTTCTAAACATTGTTAACTGCTTGGTGTGAGTGAATTTCCCATAGAAATGGAAGATGAAACTCAACTTGGCTTCCTAGGGCACACAGCATGAATGAAAGTCAATTTTTGGGGTGATCTTCCAAGATGGCGCCATAGAAACAACTCAGGATTGCAGATCTCAGTGAAGGCACAGAGGGTGAATCCTAGCCACATTCTTGGATGGACCTTTTTTGCCCACAGAACTTTGAAAGTCCCAGGAGTAGGAGAGACATGGGATGCCAGTGCAGCCAGCTCACATGGCCAGTTCAGCTGGTGCCGCAGCACAGAAGTACCCGGCAAAAATCTCACTGGTCTGGGTGCCCTGTTAAACTGGCAGTCTGCGATTTGGAAGGGAAGATTGACATGTCCTTCTGATTAAATGGGACTTGGACAATGAGCCAGACCAGGAGATTCCTGGGAAGCATGATTTGAGCCAGTGCAGTGGACAGTGGCACGAGAGATTGCACGGATCCCAGTGCCCTATCAGCAGGCTACTGGGGCACCAGTGAGAGAGTCAACCATTCAAATTGGGGAGAAAAAGAGAGAGAGAGTGAGGATGGACTCTGAGGCAGGGAGCCAGGTGATTGGGCTCGGCGGGTCCCATCCTCATGGGGACAAGCAGGGCAGTGATTCGAGGTGCTTGGCGTTGAGAGTTTTGCTGCCAGCACAGCTGAATCTAGGATGGTGCAGCCCAGTGGAGGAGGGGTGGCCACCACTATGGACACAATCCGCCCCTACTGAAGTACCACCCAGTGCTGACACAGCCTGCCATTGCCGAGGCAACCCGCCATAACAGAGAGACTGCCAGCAGGGCGGAGTGCACCACAGCAGAATGGAGCCCCACAGCAGCAGGGCAGACCCACGCTAGCAGGGCAAAGCCTCAGCAGGAAAATAGTGAATAGACTACCTCCTAGCCAGGCAGGACAGTGCAACAGATACTCATAAAGAAAGCCCCAACTCCCTGAGACAGAGCATCTAAGGGGGAAAAAACGGGGGGTTTATGAGTTCTGCTGCAGCAGAAATAAACACATCCTCCCAACAACCCTAAATGAAAAACGGAGCTCACAGCTCAGCACTGGAGCTCCTATAAAGCACAAACCATCTCCTCAAGCAGCTCCCTGACCCCTGTATATCCAAAGAGTCACCTTAAAAAAAAACTAATCAGACTGACATTTGGTGGGCATCATTCTGGAACAAAGATAGCAGAAGAAGAAACTGGTAGCATCCCTCACTATTCCGCAGCTACTACAGGTGTACCCCAGAGAAGCAGGGCCTGGAGTGGACCTCAGCACTCAAACAGCAGAGGGAATAGGCCATTAGAAGGAAAGCTAAGTAACAGAAATACTTCATCATCAAGAATCTGGGCATCCACTCAGAGACCCAATTGAAAAATCAGCAACTGCTAAGACAACAGGTTGATAAATCCATAAAGATGGGAAGAAACCAGTGCAAAAAGAAGGAAAACACCCAAAACCAAAAAAACTCACCTCCTACAAAGGACCAAAACTCCTCACCAGCAAGGGAACAAAGCTGGACAAAGAATGAATGTGACAAAATGACAGAATCAGACTTCAGAAAGTGGATAATGAGAAACTTCAGAGAGCAAAAAGAACATGTTCTAAATCAGTGCAAAGAAACTAAGAACATTGAAAAAAGATTTGAAAAAAGATTTGAGAAAATGATAACAAGAATGGACAACTTAGAGAGGAATATGAATGAATTGAAGGAGCTAAAAAACACAACACGAGAACTTCATGAAGCATGCACAAGTTTCAACAGCTGAATTGACCAAGCAGAAGAATGAATATCAGAATTCAAAGATCAACTCAATGAAATAAAATGAGAAACCTAGATTAGAGAAAAAAGCCCAAAAAAAATGCACAAAATCTCAAAGAAATGTGGGACTATGTGAAGGGATTTAACCTACATTTGATAGGTGTACAGAATGTGACTAAGAGAATGAATCCAAGCTGGAAAATACTCTTAAGGGTATTATCCAGAAATATTTCCCCAACCTAGCAAGGCAAATTAATACTCAACTCCAGGAAATGCAGAGAACACCACAAAGATACTCTGAAAGAAGAGCAACCCCAAGGCACATAATCGTAAGATTCACCAGGATTGAAATGAAGGAGAAAATACTAAGGGCAGCCAGAGAGAAAGGTTGGGTCACCCACAAAGAGAAGCCCATCAGACTCACAGCACATCACTCGGCAGAGACTCTACAAGCGAGAAGAGAGTGGGGGCCAATATTCAACATCCTTAAAAAACAGAACTTTCAACCCAGAATTTCATATCCAGCCAAACTGAGCTTCATAAGTGATGGAAAAATAAAATCCTTCAGAAAAAAGCAAGTACTCAGAGATTTTGTCACCACTAAGCCTGCTCTACAAGAGCTCCTGAAAGAGGCACTACACATAGAAAGAAACAACTAGTACCAACCATCCTAAAAGCATAACAAATGCTAAAGAGCATCAACAAAATGAAGAATCTACATGAACCAATGGGCAAAACAGCCAGCTAGCATCAAAATGACAGTATCAAATTCACACATAATAATATTAACCCTAAATGTAAATGGGCTAAATGCACCAATTGAAAGACAAAAACTGGCAAATTGAATAAAAAACCAAAACCCATCGGTGTGCTGTATCCAGGAAATCCACGTCACATGCAAGGATACACAAAGTCTCAAAATAAAGGGATGGAGGAAGATTTACCAAGCAAATGGAGAGCAAAGAAAAGCAGGAGTTGCAATTCTCATCTCTGATAAAATAGACTTTAAAGCAACAAAGATCAAAAGAGACAAAGAAGGTCATTACATAATGGTAAAAGGATCAATATAACAAAAAGAGCTAACAATTCTAAATATTTACGGACCCAATGCAGGAGCACCCAGATATATAAGGCAAGTTCTTAATGACTTTCAAAGAGACTTAGACTCCCACACAATAATAGTGAGAGACTTTAACACTCCACTGTCAATATCAGACAGATCAACCAGACAGAAAATTAACAAGGATATCCAGGACTTGAACTCAGAACTGGAACAAACAAACCTGATAGACATTTACAGAACTCTCCACCCCAAATCCACAGAATATACATTCTTCTCAGCACCACATCACACCTACTCCAAAATTGACCACATAATTGGAAGTAAAGCACTCCTCAGCAAATGCAAAGCAACTGAAATTATAACAAACAGTCTCTCAGACCATAGTGCAATCAAGTTGGAACTCAGAATTCAGAAAATAACTCGGAACCGCACAGCTTCATGGAAACTGAACAACTGGCTCTTGAATGTTAATTGCATAAACAATGAAATGCAGGCAGAAATAAAGAAGTTCTTAGAAACCAACGAGAACGAAGACACAACGTACCAGAATCTCTGGGACACATTTAAAGCAGTCTGTAGAGGAAAATATATACCACTAAGTGCCCACATGAGAAGAGTGGAGAGATCCAAAATTGACACCCTATAGTCAAAATTGAAAGAGCTAGAGGAGCAAGATCAAAAAAGCTCCAAACACAGCTGAAGACAAGAAATAACTAAGATCAAAGCAGAACTGAAGAAGATAGAGAGAAGAAAAATCCTTCAAATAATCAATAAATCAAAAAGCTGTATTTTTTTCAAAAACATCAACAAAATAGACCACTAGCAAGACTGATAAAAAAGATGAGAGAGAACAACCAAGTAGATGCAATAAAAAACGATAAAGCGGAAATCACCACAAATTCCACAGAAATTCAAACCATCATCAGAGAATAGTACAAACAACTAAATGCACATAAACTAGTAAACCAGGAAGAAATGGATAAATTTCTGGATGCCTGTGTCCTCCCAAGCCTAAACCATGAGGAAGCCAAAACTATGAATAGGCCAATAACAAGGTCTGAAGTTGAGGCAGCAGTTAAGAGCCTACCAAACAGAAAAAGCCCAGGATCAGATGGGTTCACAGCCGAATTCTACCAGACACACAAAGAGAATCTGGTAACATTCCTTCTGAAACTATTCCAAATAATTTAAAAGAGGAAACCCTTCCCAAATCATTTTATGAGACCAACATCATCCTGATACCAAAACCTGGCAAAGACTCAAAAAGAAAGGAAAACTTCAGGCCAATATCCGTGATGAACATAGATGCAAAAATCTTGAATAAAATACTGGCAAACCAATTACAACAGCACATTAAAAAACGTATCATGATCAAGTAGGATTCATCCCGGGGATGCAAGTCTGGTTCAACATATGCAAGTCTATAAATGCAATTCACCACATAAACAGAAGCAAAAACAAAAATCACATGATTATCTGAATTGACGCACAGAAGGCATTTGACAAAATTCAACAGCCCTTTTTTACTTTTTTTTTTTTTTTGGAAATCAAGGGAGGTACCATTTTATTTATTTATTTATTTATTTTTAAATTTTTATTGCATTATAGGTTTTGTGGTACATGTGCAGAACGTGCAAGATAGTTGCATAGGTACACATATGGCAGTGTGTTTTGCTGCTTTCCTCCCCTTCACTCACACTTGGCATTAATCCCCAGGCTATCCCTCTCCAGCCCCCTCACTGTCCCTCCCCCATTCCCCCCAATAGACCCGAGTGTATAGTAGACCGCCTCTCAATGTAGTTTTGATTTGCATCTCTCTAATGACCAGTGATGATGAGCATTTTTTCATGTGTTTGTTGGCCTCATGTATGTCTTCTTTTGTAAAGTGTCTGATGGGTGGCAATTCACTCTAGTGATTGTTTCTATTGCTGTACAGAAGCGGTGGAATTTGATTAGGTCCCATTTTTCTATTTTGGCTTTTGTTGCCAATGCTTTTGGTGTTTTGGTCATTCAACATAGTACTGGAAGTTCTAGCCAGAGCAATCAGGCAAGAAAAAGAAATAAAGGGTATTCAAATAGGAAAGGTGGAAGCCAAATTGTCTCTATTTAGAGACGACATGATAGTATACCTAGAAGACCCCATCTCCTCAGCACAAAAGCTCCTGAAACTGATAAGCAACTTCAGCAAAGTCTCAGGATATAAAATCAATGTTCAAAAATCACAAGCATTCCTATACACCAATAACAGACTTAAAGAGAACCAAATCAAGAACGAACTGCCATTCACAATTGCTACAAAGAAAATAAAATACCTAGGAATACAACTTACAAGGAATGTAAGGGACCTCTTTAAGGAAGACTACAAACCACTGCTCAATGAAATAAGAGAGGACAAAAACAGATGGAGAAACATTCCATGTTCGTGGTTAGGAAGAATCAATATCGTGAAAATGGCTATACTGTCCAAAGTAATTTACACAATCAATGCTATCCCCATCAAACTACCATTGAATTTCTTCACAGAACTGGAAAAAACCACCATGAATTTCATATGGAACCAAAAAAGAGCCCACATAGCCAAGTCAATTCTAAGCAAAAGGAACACAGTGGGAGGCATCACAGTACCAGACTTCAAACTATACTACAAGGCTACAGTAATCAAAACAGCATGGTACTGGTACCAAAACAGAGATATAGACCAATGGAACAGAACAGAAGCATCAGGGGCAACACAACATATCTACAACCATATTATCTTTGATAAACCAGACAAAAACAAGCAATGGGGAGAGGATTTCCTATTTAATAAATGGTGTTGGGAAAACTGGCTAGCCATGTGCAGAAAGCAGAAACTGGACCCCTTCCTGACACCTTGCACTAAAATTAACTCCAGATGGATTAAAGACTTAAATGTAAGACCTGACACCATAAAAACCCTAGAAGAAAATCTAGGCAAAACCATTCAGGTCATAGGGGTAGGCAAGGACTTCATGAACAAAATACCAAAAGCAGTGGCAACAAAAGCCAAAATAGACAAATGGGACCTAATCAAACTCCACCGCTTCTGCATGGCAAAAGAAACAGTCACTAGAGTGAATCGGCAACCATCAGAATGGGAAAAAATCTCTGCAGTTTACACATCTGACAAAGGGCTGATATCCAGAATTTACAAAGAACTCAACAGATTTACAAGAAAAAAACAAACAAGCCCATTCAAAAATGGGCAAAGGATATGAACAGACACTTTACAAAAGAAGATATACATGAGGCCAACAAACATTTGAAAAAATGCTCATCATCACTGGTCATCAGAGAGATGCAAATCAAAACCATTTTGAGATACCATCTCACGCCAGTTAGAATGGCGATCATTAAAAATCCGGAGACAGCAGATGCTGGAGAGGATGTGGAGAAAGAGGAACACTCTTACACTGTTGGTGGGAGTGTAAATTAGTTCAACCATTGTGGAAGACAGTGTGGCGATTCCTCAGGGACCTAGAAATAGAAATTCCATTTGACCCAGCAATCCCATTACTGGGTATATATCCAAAGGACTATAAATCGTTCTACTATAAGGACACATGCACACGAATGTTCATTACAGCACTGTTTACAATAGCAAAGAACTGGAACCAACCCAAATGCCCAATGATGATAGACTGGACTGGGAAAATGTGGCACTTATACACCATGGAATATTATGCAGCAATCAAAAATGATGAGTTTGTGTCCTTTGTAAGGACATGGATGAATCTGGAGAACATCATTCTCAGCAAACTGACACAAGAACAGAAAAAGAAATACCGCATATACTCACTCATAGGTGGGTGAGAAAAATGAGAACACATGGACACAGAGCGGCGGTCTACTATACACTCGGGTCTATCGGCGGGAATGGGGGAGGGACAGTGGGGGGGCTGAGGAGGGATAGCCTGGGGATTAATGCCAAGTGTGAGTGAAGGGGAGGAAGGCAGCAAAACACACTGCCATATGTGTACCTATGCAACTATCTTGCACGTTCTGCACATGTACCACAAAACCTATAATGCAATAAAATTTTTTTAAAAAAGAAAGCCAATTTTCAGATTAAGGAACCAAAGGAAAGAGACACAAGGATATACCACATTTTTTTTTTTTTTTGAGACAGAGTCTTGCTCTGTTACCCCGGCTGGAATGCAGTGGTTCAATCTTCACTCACTACAGCCTGTGCCTCCTGGGTTCACGTGATTCTTCTGCCTCATCCTCCCAAGTAGCTGGGACTATAGGCATACACCCTGCACCTGGCTAATTTTTGTATTTTTAGTGGAGATGGGGTTTCACCACGTTGGCCAGGCTGGTCTTGAACTTCTGATCTCAAGCGATCCACCTGCCTCAGCCTCCCAAAGTGCTGGGATTACAGGTGTGAACCACCTGTGCCCAGTCAATTTCTTCAATTTTGAAAGGAAAATGCAATAAGAATTGAAGTCCCACATAGGTGAGAAAGTTAAAACAGGAAACCTTTGTAAATGGATTTAAGTTTCTAGAGCTAAGGGAACTAAATCCTAGGGAATTAAAATAATATGCAGTATCTGAAACCCTCTGTCAATAATCTGTTGGGAAGTACAGCAAATAAGAATGTTGCCTGAAGGCAAAAATAAAGACCTCTTTTTTTTTTCTTTGTTTCTGTGGATCTGGCACACAGGTTATTGTAAATATACCAGCTCTAGAACAAATGAATCAGATTTTATACATCTTGTTTGTATTTTTATGCTTTCTGTGGTCACTTGGGACTCTGCCCCCTCCTGATGCACTTTTCTTATGGGCAATGGAGCAGGTTTTAGAGTTTGGCCTTGAAGGCTCATCTATGTCAACCCACCTACGGTTATTAGTAATGTTCATTACATCTGCTGGAACAGCTGTATTATATTTAATTCCAAGTACTGTTGATGTGGTTCTCTTTATGACTGGATTTGATTTCCTGCTGAGTCTGAACTTAAGTGACATAGGTCACAAAATAGGAACCAAATCTAAGGATTTACCCAGCAGTCCAAGAAAACATTTTATATGGAAGGAATGCCTTTTCTACATCATTATATTAGTCTTGGATCTTTTAGAAACTAGTTTGTTTTATCACTTTGCTGGATTCTCACAGATTTGCAAAAGCAGTTTCCAGGCTATTGTGAGCTATGGTTTGATAATATTACTTATAATACTGTGGATACTTAGGGAAATTCAAAGCCAGTATATATTTGGAATTTTTTGAAATCGTTTTTATTTGAAGGATGTTCAAATTATTCTTAGAGAAGCAAACCAGGATCATGAAGATTGGTATTGTCAGACATATTTTGCTAACTTAAGTAGGAAGATAAAGTCTATTAACTTTTTGTTATAAATCATATCCAGCAAGTATTCAAAAATATTGCTGAATTTCCATATTTGTGTAGTATTATACCACATACAAATGTTTGTTCTTTTATGTTTTGGTTTTTTGTTTGTTAGCTTTTTTAGTTTATTGTTTAAATGTGCTTATGAAAATGTATATTTGCCAAAATAAAATATGGTAGAATAAAAAATAAAGTGTATATATATATATATATATATATATATATATATATATATATATATAACATTACCTGGTTAAGTATATGCTTAAAAGCCTGTACCTTAATCCAAAAAAAATGTACTGTTCCCAGCTTCCTCATTCACCATGAAAGTAGTACTTGTCTTCTTAACAGGAGCATGTTTGGGTCACTGAAGAACTTACTACCATGAGCCTGTGCATAGAATTTTAGAAGAAAAAAAGGATGAATTTCTATGACTGCTGGTCAGATTGTAACAGGTCTCTATTGAGCCATAATGTTTCAGAGCTGTGATGGAGAGGAACACTATGGAGACTTTCTAGGTGACTTTCAGAGCAGCTGTTTCAATCATATTATTTTCCACTTGGGGAACCGGTTTTTAGAAGGTTGGGAATTGGCTTTTACAAAAAGCAGCATTACCTTCCTGGTTAATCCAGGAGAAAAATAGAGAAAAATAATGGTTGCGAATTTCTGAGGAAACAAAGCAAGGTAAAACCTTTTTTTTAATAGTTGTATTGGCAAAACTACCTCTTCAGCATTTTTGTTTAACTTTGCATTCAAAAGCATCTTACCACTAAGGATAAATGTCATATACATCATAAATAACATATTGCTATAATAAGCCATATATGAATGTTGCATACAACTTTAGAGTTTGTATTTAATCCTGAAGTGATCACCTCCTTTCATGTCTGTTTACACTATTTTCCCATTTACTAAGGGGGATGGGGCTCTTTATATAGTGCTTCTTTGTTAGTAAGTCAAAGTCAATACCTCGTGTTTCTGGAATGTTCTTTTTTTTTTTTTTTTTGGAGACGGAGTTTCACTCTTGCTACCCAGGCTAGAGTGCAATGATGCGATCTCGGCTCACCACAATCTCTGCCCCCCAGGTTCAGGCAATTCTCCTGCCTCAGCCTCCTGAGAAGCTGGGACCACAGGCATGCACCACCATGCCCAGCTAACTTTTTGTATTTTTAGTAGAGACGGGGTTTTCACCATATTGACCAGGATGGTCTCTATCTCTTGACCTTGTGATCCACCCACCTCAGTCTTCAAAAATGCTGGGATTACAGGCGTGAGCCACTGCACCCAGCAGGGAAGTTCTTTTTGTGCATTAAAAACTTCAAAATAAAAAAAATACAATAAAAATAGTATGTGTGTGTGTGTGTGTGTGTGCATGTGTAAATTTTTAAATTTACATTTAAAATGTGCCCAGTCATTTTAATTTTTTTTTAAGATGGGATTTCACCATGTTGGTCAGGCTGGTCTTGAACTCCCGACTTCAGATGATCCAGCTGCCTTGGCCTCCAAAGTGTTTGGATTACAGGCGTGAGCCACCAAGCCCGGCTGTTTTTATTTATTTATTTATTTATTTATTTATTTTTGCATGCTCTCAGAACTTTATTAGGTGGGGATTGGGCAAGAGAAAACCCCTGAAACAGTTCCCCACCTGGTTCAAGACAACTGGAAGAGAGATGCGTTGCTTGGAGATAGCTTTGATTTTTTTTAAACAAAGCATTTTTTTATTGCATTTTAGGTTTTGTGGTACATGTGAAGAACATGCAAGATTGTTGCATAGGCACACACGTGACAGTGTGATTTTCTGGCTTCCTCCCCATCACCTGTATCTGGCATTTCTCCCCGTGGTATCTCTCCCCAACTCCCCACCCCCCGCTGTCCCTCCCCTATTCCCCCCCAACAGACCTCAGTGTGTAGTGCTTCCCTCCTTGTGTCCATGTGTTCTCATTGTTCAACACCCACCTATGAGTAAGAACATGCGGTATTTTATTTTCTGTTCTTGTGTCAGTTTGCTGGGAATGATGGTCTTCAGGTTCATCCATGTTGCTAGAAAGGACACAAACCCATCGTTTTTGATGGCTGCATAGTATTCCATGGTGTATATGTGCCACATTTTCCCTGTCCAGTCTATCATCAATGGACATTTGGGTTGCTTCCAGGTCTTTGCTATTGTAAACTGTGCTGCAACGAACATTCATGTACATGTGTTCTTATGGTAGAATGATTTATAATCCTTTGGATATATACCCAGTAATGGGATTGCTGGGTCAAAAGTAATTTCTATTTCTAGGTCCTTGAGAAATCATCGCCCTGTCTTCCACAATGGTTGAATTAATTTACACTCCCACCAACAGTGTAAAACTGTTCTTATTTCTCCACGTCCTCTCCAGCATTTGTCATCTCCCGATTTTTAAATGATCACCATTCTAACTGGTGTGAGATGGTATCTCAATGTAGTTTTGATTTGCATTTCTCTAATGACCAGTGATGATGAGCATTTTTTTAATATGTTTGTTGGCCTCATGTATGTCATCTTTTGTTGAATGTCTGTTCATATCATTTGTCCACTTTTGAATGGGCTTGTTTGCTTTTTTCTTGTAAATCTCTTGTAGCTCTGTAAATTTTGGATATCAGCCCTTTGTCAGATGGGTAAACTGCAAAAATTATTTCCCATTCTGTTGGTTGCTGATTCACTCTAATGACTGTTTCTTTTGCCATGCAAAAGCTGTGGAGTTTAATTGGGTTCCATTTGTCTATTTTGGCTTTTGTTGCTAATGCTTTTGGTGTTTTGGTCATGAAGTTTTTGCCTACTCCTATGTCCTGAATGGTTTTGCCTAGATTTTCTTCTAGGGTTTTTATGGCGTTAGGTTTTATGTTTAAGTCTTTAATCCATCTGGAGTTAATTTTAGTGTAAGGTATCAGGAAGGGGTCCAGTTTCTGCTTTCTGCACATAGGTAGGCAGTTTTTCCAACACCATTTATTAAACAGGGAATCCTTTCCCCAGTGCTTGTTTTTGTCAGGTTTATCCAAGATTGTATGGTTGTAGATATGTTGTGTTGCCTCCGAAGCCTCTGTTCTGTTTCATTGGTCTATATCTGTTTTGGTACCAGTACCATGCTGTTTTGATTACTGTAGCCTTGTAGTATAGTTTGAAGTCCGGTAGTGTGATGCCTCTCACTTTGTTCTTTTTGCTTAGAATTGGCTTGGCTATACAGGCTCTCTTTTGGTTCCATATGAATTTTAAGGTGTTTTTTTTTTTTCAGTTCTGTGAAGAAGGCCATTGGTAACTTGATGGAGATAGCGTTGAATCTGTAAATTACTTTGGGCAGTTTGGCCATTTTCATGATATTGATTCTTTCTAAATGTGGTAATGGAATGTTTCTTCATCTGTTTGTGTCCCTTCTTATTTCATTGAGCAGTAGTTTGTAGTTCTCCTTGAAGAGGTACTTTATGCTCCTTGTTAGTTGTATTCCTAGGTACTTTATTCTCTTTGTAGCAATTGTGAATGGCCGATCATTCTTGATTTGGCTCTCTTTAAGTCTGTTATTGGCGTATAGAAATGCTTGTGATTTTTGCACATTGATTTTGTATCCCGAGACTTTGCTGAAGTTGCTTATATCTTTGATTTTTAAAGGGGAGCTGAATTGCTGAACAACTCAGATGATGATTATTTTTTAAATGGTGAGCTAGTCTCTAGTAAGTCTCTAGGGCTTTAATCAGATTAGAAGCCCCTGTTCTATGTGAAAAAAAAAAACAGGTGCTTGTATTTGTGTTGGCTAGAGGGATATCACTGCTATTCCCAATATTTGGCAGAAGGGGACCATGGCAGATGACAAAAGAAACAGTTTCTCAGAAATAGAGGTATGAAGTAATTACATGAGAAAATTCTAAAATAATAGTTTCCAAAGGAGTGAGAGAAGTCGTGATTCTTCATTGGTACCTGACCCCTATACCCAAATATTCTTGAACCAGCCTTCCCGAGACTGCCCCTAATGGCCCACTGGGCAGTGACAGCTATGAAGAAGGCCTGAAGGCAGATGGGGTGGAGGGGCTTATTTTGCTACAGGAGAAAAGGGGCTTGAATTGGGAGAGCATACCTGGCTAACATCTGCAGCCACCCCCTCCCCACTCCCCTAGACTTCTATTACATTTACAAATACATACATAAATACATTACATACAATAGCCAGTCTGGGAGGCAGGATCCCTACAGAGGCATGGTGATACAGTTAGTCTTGGGAATTCTAAATGCACATGCACCTTATACTTCTCATGTTGGTGCTGGAGTACACCTACCCCTGGTACATTTTTTTGCATAAATGATTTTGTATTGTAGCAAGTTGAACACATTAGCTGATAGAGGAGATGCCATTGGCATTGGGCTAGTCCTCTTCCACAGTGTCTGCATTATGTATTGAAACATCCTTTGTTTCAAAAACATACTTATGGCATGTACGTCCCCAGGCTCCAGTTTGAGGGGGTTACCCTCATGGCCCCACTTCTAAAGTTCAATATGGTGCCCAGCCTGCCCTGCCCACCCACACCTGTGCTGTACCCCATGTGTTTGTGTGTCCTTGTCTCCAACCCCCTGTGCTGGCCCTAGTACTGACAACACCCCCATGCCTGCCTAGGTCCCCCTGGTGACAGGAAGCTCAGAGCAATAATTCCACCCCTAGCCCCCACCCAGAAGGGGCCCCCTCCCCACCAGCTCCCCAGGATCCTGACAGTCCCCTCCTGAGAGTTTACTACAGAAATAAAAGAACAGAGAAAGAGAAAATAAGTACATACATATAAGGATATGTACATATTTAATTTTTTTTTTTACTGGGCACATTTAAAATTTCATAAATGTATGTATTTCATAAAAAAATACACTTTTTTCTTTAAAAGTTTAGTTTGAATGACAAAGATCTATTACGTCAGTCTTTCCTCAAAATAAGATTGATGTGAATAAACAACTTCAAACAGGAGTTACCATGGACTCTTCAATACACCATACTCAGTGTACTGGGCCCCTGGGGAATGCTCAGTGTACACGTTGAAGCAGTAATGTAAGTCTGTGAGCCACTGTTTCTGAACACTTCCACTCTTCAATGTTGTGATATTCTTGATGATCTGCTGCACCAAGATCACATTGGTCAACATATGAGTCCTGAGGGGTGCATGGTGAAGCAGAAGTCAAAGCAGCTGGCCCACAACAGGCAGCTTTTCCATCTCAACTCTGCTCACCCACAGGCTCTGCAGTATCAACCTGAGTACTCAAGGCAAGAGAGCCACCAGGATTGGAGACACAGAACCCCCATAGCTTGTCCCTGTTTCTTAGATGTTCTGCTTCCCCTTTCTCTATAGTGAGTAGAAAATAAATAAGACTGTAGCAACAAGAAGCCAGAAATGGCAGTAGAGTGTCACTAGCTACACAAGTATAATTGAGGAGCTTATACATAACACCAAAAACACAGCCAGCAGTGCTTTTAGGAATTACAGTCAACCCAACCAAATGCTTACTGATGGCACTTTGCAGGATATCAAAGCTCTGACTTCGGGCACACTCCATAACTAAAAATCCAAAATGTTGATCAGTTAAGAAATTCCACATAGCCCACTTATATTTACAAACTGAAAAGTATTCAATCTACTCACAGCATGGGACTATTAGAATCAAACATTTTGAAAGTCTGTCTTTGAAGAACATGTGTACCTTCATTGCCTAGGTACACATGTGCCACCTCTTCTGCATTTTAAAGCATTTTCATAGTAAGTAGTTTGGCCTAATAAAACATTTTTGTAGCATCTGGGTTCACCTCCAGCTTTTTTCTATAGGCCCTCTGGGTACTGCTTCCAGATGGGCATACTGCTTACTGATGGGTATACTGCTTCCTGATGGGTATACTGCTTCCAGACAGGCATACTGCTTCCAGATGGGCATATTGCTTCCAGATGGGCATAGTGGTCCTGCAAGGCTACAGCTGCCTTTGGCTTCTCAAATCCCAGGAACAAGCAATCCAGTGGCTCCTGGAGGGGGTAAGCATGGGCTGTGGACATGGCAGGCAGGCTTCACGCAAACTTGGGGCTGGCCTGGGCCTTGGACAGCTACTTGGTGGACAACCCATTTCTGAAGGCAAGCCTTGGTTTATACCATTTACCAAACTTCCAGGGGACCAGCTGGGCCTCTGTTTCTGGAATTTTATAAGTGATTAGTGACCCTCGTGGATGATGTTCCCAATGTATCATCTCAGGGTAGAAATGTGGTCCCAGCTACTCAGAAGGCTGAGGCAAAAGAATTGCTTAAACCTGGGAGACGAAGGTTGTAGTTGAGCAGTGATCATACCACTACACTCTAGCCTGGAGAACAGAGCAAGAGTCAGTCTCAAAAAAAAATCAGTAACTTCTGTTTAAATATAATTTGCATACAATAAAAATATTCATTTTAAATGTCAAAAATGCTTTTTTTAGGTTAAACTACTGACAAATGTTTATTGAAAACAAAAAAGTCTAAAAACCAGCACAAGCCAGTGGTGCTGCATATTATTTAAGCAACTGGCATTCTTCAATGCTTTTGAGGTGTTTCTTTTGGGGCTTTACAAAGTCATCATCTGAATCATCACTGTATTTATTATCTTCTGATTCATTCCTAAATTTTGGTTTAGAAAATCTTGTTTCTGGATAGAGATTCTTTAGAAGTTCTTCAAAATAATTTTTAAGTTTTATACCACATTAGCTACTTCTAAATCAGGCTCATTGAATTCAGCAGTTTTGAAAGATCAATCTAAAATTGGCTACAAAATCTTCAGGTTTTGAGTACATGAAATAATCTTTTTGTAGTCTCTTCTTGATGATTGACAAATCCATCAGATTTTTAATTATTTTGTAATAATCAAGCACAGTTAGAGAAACAGGGTCTTGAAAAGCCAGGCCCATTTCATGGCAGTAAAGAAATAAAAGTAGGCACACACACTTCCTTTTATCTATAGGTGTTAATGTAACAAGGCCTTCAATTTTCCTTTTTTCTGAGTTGTGACTGGGAGCACCACAATCATATTCAACTTCTGGTTTAGATAAGTCTTCAGAAAGTGCAAATCCATTCTCCACTTGGAAAAAATGTGGGCACATGACAAGAAAGATGGAATACTTTGGGGCACTTTTCACAGCACAGGAGTTCCCCTCCATTTTGACAAACTGAACACCAGTCCTCATTTGGGTCATCCTCTTTACTTGTCTCTCCAACGTGAAAGGGTGACTTTTGGGAAGGATTCAGCCACTCAGACTTTCCATTCGAGAAATTTTTTTGGTGAATTCCAGGTTGATCTGCTGTACTATCGGGGGCATTTGACCTTAGCACAGTCTCCTTAGGAGTAGAGCTCTGACTGCTATTTAAGAGCAGGGAGGTGAGTATGCTTCTTGGATAATTGGCATTTTGAGGCCTGGATTTTTCATCTGATTCTTGCTTCGCTATAACAACAGGGAAATCCTAATTTTCAGGTGGTTCACTGTTTTCTTGTTTTATTTCTTGTTTTATTCGAATTGGCTCCAACATTACCACTGGGACTTTGTGTGTAGAATTAGCTCCTGCTGGTTTGCTGGAAGAGCCAGAGCTTCCTCACCTTCCAACACTGAAGGCACTAGGTGGACATATTGGGGGGTGTACACTAGTCATAGTAACAGGTTCTGCTAGGCCTGGAGATGGCACTGATGAATTTGGTGACTGGACCATTCTGTTTGAGGGTGGTCTTGGCTGGCCATGATCTATATTAGTATCTTTTCTCACAATATTGTCCAGTATAATAGTACTTTAACAGTCAATATCTGGAATAAAGGAAAAATTATAAAAGTCTCCCACTGGTGAGCTTAAATCGATCATACATGAACCAAAAGCCTTTCCATCATATCCTGCTGCACTAGTAACTGTGGTGCTGGGAGAAGTAGACGATGTGCTGTTGGTAGTTGATAAGGCACCCTGTCCACTGCTGATCTGCCATAAGCCAAGTAAGCCATTTGTAGGGGGTTGGGCTTTATTGCTTGTCATGGCATATTCTGGTTTGTGGATATCTCAGTTGTTGAGAATGAGGAGGAAGAACTGGTCCATTGGGTTTGGGGCTGTGATTCTGAAAGTTTATCAAATGTGGAGGCGGTTGCTGATGAGAGATGGAAGGTTGCTGAATGGACCCCTGAATTATAGGGTTTGGTGAACCCACCAGTGCTGGCCTCCATTGCACCTGTTGCCTCTGAGCCATTACCTGTTGCTGCATATGCTGGAGCTGTAATTGAGCTAGGCTGATCTGTGTTTGAAACTTGGATAACTGGTTTGGTGATAAACCACTTGGTGGCTGTGAATTCTGTTCCATGACAGAATTCTGCTTAGGCATTTGTGGCTGGCTCTTTATCCTTGATTACTAAATAACCTAAGTTGATAATATTTTGAGCCCAGAAACTAGGATCACAGTGAAACTGGATGGTGTTGCTGGTCACTGGGGACATATCACATCTTGCATAAAGGAAGTGCCACATCCAGTATGTAATCAGTCTTTTGCCATAAAGTAATGCTGTACTACTGCCACTGGAAACTGCCCATCTAGAAAAATGCATGACATGCTCCAATTGTTTAGAAAGTCCAGCCACTTTCTGTTGTTATTGCACAAGTTTCATGCAATGGTCTTTTGCAAGGCTCTGTTTCTGATGGAGTAGAGCTTTTCCCTTTTTATTTATTTCTACCATCAATGTAAATAGAGCAACTTTAATATCCTGTTTCACCTGCTTTTGATTTTGATTTACTTCAATAATTCTGTTTTGAATCTCATTTCCTGTGAATATTATGTATTTTGTTTTTTTTTCCATCAGTTTGGTGATTAGTGTATCTATGATCACTTTCTGATTCTGAAAAGCTTCTTCTATAAATTGATATAGAGATATTCAATAGTGTTTCTTCCCAATACTTTATGTAATAAGAGATGAGAGTCCAATGAAAGCACTTCTATGGTGTGTAAACACGTATACTACATTATACTATACATACAGTTTGTAATTCTTTTTTTCTTAATTTTTAATTTTTCATTGCATTTTAGGTTTGGGGGTACATGTG
The DNA here is from genome assembly GCA_031835075.1 of Saguinus oedipus. NCBI lineage: Eukaryota > Metazoa > Chordata > Mammalia > Primates > Cebidae > Saguinus > Saguinus oedipus. Next base: position 26,324,129 of record CM063171.1, read on the forward strand.
CAGAACATGCAAGACAGTTGCATAGATACACACATGTAAGTGTGTTTTGCTGCCTTCCGCCCCTTCACCCACATTTGGCATTTCTCCCCAGGTTATCCTTCCCCTGCTCCCCCACCCTCTGTTTCTCCACTATTCCACCCAATAGACCCCAGTGTGTAGTACTCCCTTCCCTGTGTCCATGTGTTCTCATTGTTCATCACCCACCTATGAGTGAGAATATGCGGTATTTCATTTTCTGTTCTTGTGTCAGTTTGCTGAGAATGATGTTCTCCAGATTCATCCATGTCCTTACAAAGGACACAAACTCATCATTTTTTATTGCTGACTAATATTCCATGGTGTATATGTGCCACATTTTTCCAGTACAGTCTACCATGGATGGGCATTTGGGTTGGTTCCAGGTCTTTGCTATTGTAAACAGTGCTGCAATAAACATTCGTGTACATGTGTCCTTATAGTAGAATGATTTATAGTCCTTTGGATATATACCCAGTGATGGGATTGCTGGGTCAAATGGAATTTCTATTGCTAGGTCCTTGAGAAAATGCCACACTGTCTTCCACAATGGTTGAACTAATTTACACTCTTGCCAGCAGTGTAGAAGTGTTTCTATTTCTCGACATCCTCTCCAGCATCTGTTGTCTCCAGATTTTTTAATGATTGCCATTCTAACTGGCGTGAGATGGTATCTCAAAGTGGTTTTGATTTGCATCTCTCTAATGACCAGTGATGATGAGCATTTTTTCATATTTGTTGGCCTCATGTATGTCTTCTTTTGAAAGGGTCTGTTCATAGTTTTTGCCCATTTTTAGATAGGCTTGTTTTTTTTTTGTAAATCTGTTTCAGTTCTTTGTAAATTCTGGATATCAGCCCTTTGTCAGATGGGTAAACTGCAAACATTTCTTTCCATTTTGTTGGTTGCTGATTCACTCTATTGACTGTTTATTTGCTGTGCAGAAGCTGTGGAGTTTGATTAGGTCCCATTTGTCTATTTTGGCTTTTGTTGCCAATGCTTTTGCTGTTTTGGTCATGAAGTCCTTGCCTACTCCTATATCCTGAATGGTTTTGCCTAGATTTTCTTCTAGGGTTTTTATGGCGACAGGTCTTATGTTTAAGTCTTTAATCCATCTGGAGTTAATTTTAGTGTAAAGTGTCAGGAAGGGTTCCAGTTTCTGCTTTCTGCACATGGCTAGCCAGTTTTCCCAACACCATTTATTAAACAGGGAGTTCTTTCCCCATTGCTTGTTTTTGTCAGGTTTATCAAAGATTGTATGATTTTAAACATGCTGTGTTGCCTCCAATGCCTCTGTTCTCTTCCATTCGTCTATGTCTCTGTTTTGGTACCAGTTCAATACCGTTTTGATTACTGTAGCCTTGTAGTATACTTAAGTCCAGTAGTGTGATGCCTCCTGCTGTGTTCTCTTTGCTTAGGATTGACTTGGCTATGCGGGCTCCCTTTTGGTTTCATATGAAGTTCAAGGTGTTTATTTCCAGTTCTGCAAAGAAAGTCAATGGTAGTTTGATGGGGATAGCATTGATTCTGTAAATTACTTTTGGCAGTATAGCCATTTTCCCAATATTGATTATTCCTAACCATGAACATGAAATGTTTCTCAATCTGTTTGTGTCTTCTCTTATTTTCTTGAGCAGTGGTTTGTAGTTTTCCTTGAAGATGTCTCTTACATTCCTTGTAAGGTGTATTTCTAGGTATTTTATTCTCTTTGTAACAATTGTGAATGGCAGTTCATTCTTGATTTGGCTCTCTATAAGTCTGTTATTGGTGTATAGAAATGCTTGTGATTTTTGCACATTGATTTTATATCCTGAGACTTTGCTGAAGTTGCTTATCTGTTTCAGGAGTTTTTGGGCTGAGGCGATGGGGTCTTCTAGATAAAATATCATGTCGTCTGCAAATAGAGACAATTTGGTTTCCTCCTTTCCTATTTGAATATATTTTATTTCTTTTTATTTCCTGATTGCTCTGGCTAGAACTTCCAGTACTATATTGAATAGAAGTGGTGAGAGAGGGCATCCTTGTCTAGTGCTGGATTTCAAAGGGAATGCTTCCAGTTTTTTTCCATTCAGTATGATATTGGGTGTTGGTTTGTCATAAATAGCTTTTATTATTTCGAGATACGTTCCATCAATACCGAGTTTATTGAGGGTTTTTAACATAGAGCACTGTTAAATTTTTTCAAAGGCCTTCTCTGCGTCAATTGAGATAATCATGTGGTTTTTGTTTTTGCTTCTGTTTATGTGGTGAATTACATTTATAAACTTGCGTATGTTGAACCAGCCTTCCATCCCTGGGATGAATCCTACTTGATCATGATAGATAAGTTTATTGATGTGCTGTTGCAATTGGCTTGCCAATATTTTATTGAAGATTTTTGCATCTAAGTTTATCATTGATATTGGCCTGAAGTTTTCTTTTCTTGTTGAGTCTCTGCCGGGTTTTGGTATCAGGATGATGTTGGTCTCATAAAATGAATTGGGAAGGATTTCCTCTTTTTGAATTATTTGGAATAGTTTCAGAAGAAATGGTACCAGCTCCTCTTTGTGTGTCTGGTAGAATTTGGCTGTGAACACACCTGGACCTGGGATTTTTTTTGTGTGGTAAGTTCTTAATTTCTGCCTCCACTTCAGACCTTGTTATTTGTCTATTCATAATTTTGGCTTCCTCCTGGTTTAGGCTTGGGAGGACACAGGTGTCCAGGAATTTATCAATTTTTTCCAGGTTTACTAGTTTATGTGCATAGAGTTGTTAGTCATATTCTCTGATGATGGTTTGAATTTCTGTGGAATCTGTGGTGATTTCCCCTTTATCGTTTTTTATTGAGTGTATTTGGTTGTTCTCTCTTTTATTTTTTATTATTCTGGCTAGTGGTCTGTCTATTTTGTTGATCTTTTTGAAAAACCAGCTCTTGAATTTATTAATCTTTTGAAGTGTTTTTCGTGTCTATATCTCCTTAAGTTCTGCTCTGATCTTAGTTATTTCTTGTCTTCTGCTAGGTTTTGAGTTTTTTTTTTTGATATTGCTCCTCTATGTCTTAATTTTGACGATAGGGTGTCAATTTTGGATCTCTCCACTTTTCGCATATGGGCACTTATTGCTATATATTTACCTCTACAGACTGCTTTAAATGTGTCCCAGAGATTCTGGTACTTTGTTTCTTCCTTCTCGTTGGTTTCAAAGAACTTCTTTATTTCTGCCTTCATTTCTTTGTTTATCCAATCAACATTCAAGAGCCAGTTGTTCAGTTTCCATGAAGCTGTGCGGTTCTGAGTTATTTTCCGAATTCTGAGTTCCAACTTGATTGCACTATGGTCTGAGGGACTGTTTTTTATGATTTCAGTTGTTTTGCATTTGCTGAAGAGTGCTTTACTTCCAATTATGTGGTCAATTTTGCAGTAGGTGTGATGTGGTGCTGAGAAGAAGGTATATTCTGTGGATTTGGGGTGGAGAGTTCTGTAAATATCTATCAGGTTTGCTTGTTCCAGGTCTGAGTTCAAGTACTGGATATCGTTGTTGTTTTCTTTCTGGTTGATCTGTCTGATACTGACAGTGGAGTGTTAAAGTCTTCCACTATTATTGTGTGGGAGTCTAAGTCTCTTTGTAAGTCATTAAGAACTTGCCTTATATATCTGGGTGCTCCTGCATTGGGTCCATATATATTTAGAATCGTTAGCTCTTCTTGTTTTATCGATCCTTTTACCATTATGTAATGACCTTCTTTGTCCCTTTTGATCTTTGTTGGTTTAAAGTCTATTTTATCAGAGATGAGAATTGCAACTCCTGCTTTTTTTTTGCTCTCCATTTGCTTGGTAAATCTTCCTCCATCCCTTTATTTTGAGCCTTTGTGTATCCTTGCGTGTGAAGTGGGTTTCCTGTATATAGCACAGCGATGGGTTTTGATTTTTTATCCAATTTGCCAGTCTGTGTCTCTTTATTGGTGCATTGAGCCCATTTACATTTAGGGTTAATATTGTTATGTGTGAATTTGATACTGCCATTTTGATGTTAGCCGGCTGTTTTGCCCATTGGTTCATGTAGATTCTTCATTTTGTTGATGCTCTTTAGCATTTGGTATGCTTTTAGGATGGCTGGTACTGGTTGTTTCTTTCTATGTGTAGTGCCTCTTTCAGGAGCTCATGTAAAGCAGGCCTAGTGGTGACAAAATCTCTGAGTACTTGCTTGTTCTTGAAGGATTTTATTTTTCCTTCCCTTGTGAAGCTCAGTTTGGCTGGATATGAAATTCTGGGTTGAAAGTTCTGTGTTTTAAGGATGTTGAATATTGGCCCCCACTCTCTTCTGGCTTGTAGAGTCTCTGCTGAGAGATCTGCTGTGAGCCTGATGGGCTTCCTTTTGTGGGTGACCTGACCTTTCTCTCTAGCTGCCCTTAGTATTTTCTCCTCATTTCAACCCTGGTGAATCTGATGGTTATGTGCCTTGGGGTTGCTCTTCTTGGGGAGTATCTTTGTGGTGTTCTCTGTATTTCCTGGAGTTGAGTATTGACCTGTCTTGCTAGGTTGGGGAAATTTTTCTGGATAATATCCTGAAGAGATTTTTCCAGCTTGGATTCATTCTCTTCATCACTTTCTGGTACACCCTATCATACGTAGGTTGGGTCTCTTCACATAGTCCCACATTTCTTGGAGATTTTGCTCATTCCTTTTTGCGCTTTTTTCTTTGATCTTGGTTTCTCGTTTTATTTCATTGAGTTGATCTTCGACTTCTGATATTCTTTCTTCTGCTTGGTCAATTCGGCTGTTGAAACTTGTCCATGCTTCACAAAGTTCTCATGTTGTGTTTTTAAGCTCCTTCAATTCATTAATATTCCTCTCTAAGTTGTCCATTCTTGTTATCATTTCCTCAAATCTTTTTTCAAATCTTTTTTCAAGGTTCTTAGTTTCTTTGCACTGATTTAGAACATGTTCTTTTAGCTCACTGTAATTTCTCATTATCCACTTTCTCAAGTGTGATTTCGTCATTTTGTCACACTCATTCTCCGTCCAGCTTTGTTCCCTTGCTGATGCGGAGTTTTGGTCCTTTGTAGGAGGTGAAGTGTTTTGGTTTTGGGTGTTTTCCTCCTTTTTGCACTAGTTTCTTCCCATCTTTATGGATTTATCCGCCTGTCATCTTAGTAGTTGCTGATTTTTCAATTGGGCCTCTGTGTGGACACCCAGATTGTTGATGATGAGGTATTTCTTTTACTTAGTTTTCCTTCTATTGGTCTATCCCCTCTGCTGTATGAGTGCTGAGGTCCACTCCAGGCCATGCTTGTCTGGGGTACACCTGTAGCAGCTGCGGAACAGTGAGGGATGCTACCAGTGTCTTCTTCTGCTATCTTTGTTTCAGAATGATGCCCGCCAAATGTCAGTCTGATTAGTCCTTTTATGGGTTGATGATTCTTTGGATATACAAGGGTCAGGGAGCTGCTTTAGGAGATGGTCTGTACTTTATAGGAGCTCCAGTGTTGAGCTGTGAGCTCCGTTGTTCATTCAGCATTGTTGGGAGGATGTGCTTATGTCTGCTGCAACAGAACTCATACCCCCCCCTTTTTTCCCCCTTAGATGCTCCATCTCAGGGATTTGGGGCTTTCTTTATGAGTATCTGTTGCACTGTCCTGCCCAGCTTGGAGGCAGTCTATTCACTATTTTCCTGCTGGGGCTCCGCCCTGCTAACGTGGGTCCTCCCTGTTGCTGCGGGGTTCCATTCTGCTGTAGCTTGCTCTGCCCTGCTGTGGCTTGCTCTGCCCTGCTGGCAGAGTCTCTCTGTTATGCAGGTTGCCTGGCAACAGCAGGCTGTGTCAGCCCTGGGCGGTACTTCAGTAGCAGGGGATTGCATCAGTAGTGGCAGACGCCCCTCCCTTACCGGGCTGCAGCGTCCTAGATGCCGGCAGCAAAACTCTTAGCCCCAAGCACCTCCAATCGCTGCCATTAGCTTGTCCCCGTCAGGGTGGGACCTACCGAGCCCGATCACCCAGCTCCCTGCCTCAGAGTCCATCCTCTCTCTCTCTCTCTCTCTCTCCCCCCAAGCTGAAGAGTTGACTCTCTCACGGGCGCCCCAGTAGCCTGCTGATAGGGCACTGGGATCCGTGTGATCTCCTGTGCCACTGCCCATTGCACCGGCTCAGATCACGTTTCCTAGGAATCTTCTGGTCTGGCTCATTGTCCAAGTCCCATTCAATCAGATGGACATGCCAATCTGCCCTTCCAAATCTCAGATTGCTGGTTTAACAGGGCACCCAGACCAGTGAGTTTTGTGCCTGGTGCTGCTGCGCTGTGGAACTGGCTGAAGCGGCCGCGCGAGCTGGCTGTGCTAGCGTTCCGTGTCTCTCCCACACCTGGGACTTTCAACGTTCTGTGGGCAAAATATCTGTCTGAGAATGCAGCTAGGACTCACCCTCTGCACCTTCACTGAGAGCTGCAATCTGGAGTCGCCTCTATGATGCCATCTTGGAAGTCCCTCCGTGACTGTCATCTTGACTGCTTTGTTGATTTGTTGGTATTGGGGACATTTTGAAGGCTGAATTATTTTTGAATGTTATGTTTATGTCACAGATGTAGTTTTTGCAGCCTTGAATTAAACTGCCTTAAAGCTCCTTTTGTGGTAGAAGCAAACTCTGTGGGCTATGTCCTGGTGTCCTTTTTCTGTGTGGTTACCCCGTGTTCTCTGGCCTAAGGTTAAGTGTGCAAGATAATTATTTGTGAATATTCAGAATATTGTTCCTAGTAAATGCACTTCATTTATAAAAAAATGGTGGGGCAGAGGCGGAATCTGAGGAGCTTGAGAAGGAACAAAGCATAGCCTGTGGGCAGCAACTGGCTCTGTTGGGGCCAAGGTGTGTGAGGTCTGCGAGTGGTGGCCCAGGCAGGGTGTTGAAAGGAAGAAGGTGGCATCACCGGCCTGGCCATGAAGGGGCTGCCCTCGACTGAGGCATCAAGTCACATGGGCTGCACCCTGACCAGGTTCTCACTGCTTCTGTACGGCCTCAGTAGCCTCCTTAACATGAGTGGGGGCTCATGGCAGGAGCTGGGGTGCACCTACAGCCAGCTCAGCCACATCCATGAGGAGCTGAGCCACACTGCCCATGCCCCTATGGGCCCTGCCATGCCACCGGTGCTGCCAACATGGGACCCGCAGCCAGCCCATGTCATCCTGTCAACCTTGACTGGGGACTGGCTGTGCTGTGCAAGGAGATTGTGGGGCTGCGACAGTTGGACATGTACCTGTTGTGCCAGCTGCGGGGCCTGTATGAATCAATCCAGGACTACAAATACCTGTGCCATGACCTGAGCTTCTGCCAGGACCTGTCATCATCCCTCCATTCAGACAGCTCCTGTCTACCTTATGCTGGCCTGTCTGATGATGATGAGCCTCCTGATTCCAGCCTTTCCCCTGACCTGCCACCCCTCACTGTGCCCCAGATGCATAACGCCCGTGACCAGTGGCTGCAGGATGCCTTTCACATCAGCCTCTGAAGAGCTGGGGGGCAGGTGAGCATGCACACATGCAAAAGGCTTAGAAACCCCCTTGGCAAGCCCTCGGACTGCAGAGCGGGCCCCTCCCTAAGCTGCCTCACCTCACAGGAGGGCCAGGCATGTATCCCTCAGAGGCACGACTGCCAAACCTTTTCCCCTGTCTTGGTTGGCTGGCACTGGGGTGGGCACCTAGAGTACAGCCTCTGCCCATGGCACTGGGCCTCCACTTCTTCCACATATGTGCACCCCCAGCTCAGCCAACCCTCAGTTATGCAGTGGAGTGCAAAGCATCTCCCCCCTCCTTGGCATCTCTGGGATTGGGATGAGTGCCTGGCTCTCATCTCCTCACTTTTTGTTGCTATCCACAGCTGCTGACTCAGGGCCATCCCACCTTCAAGCTCTGGATTCCCCTGTCCTGGAAGGGCTCCAAAACCTGTTCCTACACCCACATACATGGTCAGAAGGGCCAAGGCCCCATGCTGGATACTTAAATTTAGGGGCTGGCTTCCTGGGAGCGTAGATAAATAAATACTCTCAGAGTCAAAAAAAAAAAGAAGAAGAACAGTCTATGTTGTATGTACTGTTGGCATACATATATATGTACTTACATATGTGGCAAGTGTAAATACTGTATGATATATACAATATATGTATACATTTATATATACACTTATATATAAACATGTATATATATATATATGTGTATATACATTTGTCACTTTACTGGTATATATATTATGTAATACATATATTATACAATATATTTTAATGGCCTCCTGAAGAGAGGCTACACCTGCTCTTCCACACTCCCTATAGGTGCGTCTCAAAAAAGGTGTCAGTATTTACTGTACATATAAATACATGGCTCACCATAACCTCCACCTCCTGGGCTCAGGCAATTCTCCTGCCTCAGCCTCCTGACTAGCTGGGATTACAGGCATGTGCCATCATGCCCAGCTAATTTTTTGTATTTTTAGTAGAGACCAGGTTTTGCCATATTGACCAGGATGGTCTTGATCCCTTGACCTCGTGATCCACCCACCTCAGCATCCCAAACTGCTGGGATTACACACGTAAGCCACCATGCCTGATTTTTATTGCATTTTAGGTTTGGGGGTCCATGTGAAGAACATGCAAGATAGTTGCATAGGTAGACACGTGGCAGTGTGATTTGCTGACTTCCTCCCTTTCACCTGTATCTGGCATGTCTCCCATGCTATCTCTCCCCAACTCCCCACCCCCACTGTCCCTCCCCTATTTCCCCCAACAGACCCCAGTGTGTAGTGCTCCCCTCCCTGTTTCCATGTGTTCTCATTGCTCAACACCCGCCTATGAATAAGAATATGTGGTATTTTATTTTCTGTTCTTGTGTCAGTTTGCTGGGAATGATGGTATCCAGGTTCATCCATGTCCTTACAAAGGACATGTACTCATCATTTTTCATTGCTGCATAATATTCCATGGGGTATATGTGCCACATTTTTTCTGTGCAGTCTATAATTGGTGGGCATTTGGGTTGGTTCCAGGTCTTTGCTATTGTAAACAGTGCTGCAATGAACACTCGTGTGCATGTGTCCTTATAGTAGAACAATTTATAGTCCTTTGGATATATACCCAGTAATGAGATTGCTGGGTCAAATGAAATTTCTGTTTCTAGGTCCTTGAGGAATCGCCACACTGTCTTCCACAATGGTTGAACTAATTTACACTCCCACAAACATTGTAAAAGTGTTCCTATTTCTCCACATCATCTCCAGCATCTGCTGTCTCCAGATTTTTTATTTTTTTATCCTTTTTTAATTTTTATTGCATTTTAGATTTTGGGGTACATGTACAGAATGTGCAAGATAGTTGCATAGGTACACACATGGAAGTGTGTTTTGTTGCCTTCCTCCCCTTCACCCACATTTGGCTTTTCTCCCCAGGCTATCCCTCCCCTGCTCCCCCATCCCTTCCCTATTCCCCCAATAGACCCCAGTGTGTAGTACCCCCTTCCCTGTGTCCATGTGTTCTAATTTTCCTCACCTGCCTATGAATGAGAATATGTGGTATTTTGTTTTCTGTTCTTGTGTCAGTTTGCTGAGAATAATGTTCTTAAGATTCATCCATGTCCTTACAAAGGACACAAACTCATTATTTTTGATTGCTGCATAATATTCCATGGTGTATATGTGCCACAATTCCCAGCCCAGTCTATCATCAATGGGCATTTCAGTTGGGTCCAGGTCTTTGCTATCATAAACAGTGCTGCAATGAACATTCATGTGCATGTGAATTTATGGTAGAACAATTTATAGTCCTTTGGGCATATACCCAGTAATGGGATTGCTGGGTCAAATGGAATTTCTATTTCTAGGTCCTTGAGGAATCACCACACTGTCTTCCACAATGGTTGAACTAATTTACACTTCCACCAAGAGTGTGAGTGTTTCTATTTCTCTGCATCCTCTCCAGCATCTGTTTTCTCCAGAATTTTTAATCTGAAGAAAATTTTTAATTTTTTCTAACTGGCGTGAGATGATATCTCAATGTGGTTTTGATTTGCATCTCTCTAATAACCAGTGATGATGAGCATTTTTTTATATTTTTGTTGGCCTCATGTATGTCTTCTTTTGTAAAGTGTCTGTTCATATCCTTTACCCATTTTTGAATGGGCTTGCTTGTTTTTTTCCTGTAAATCTCTTTGAGTATCACACATTTAAAGCAGTCTGTAGAGGAAAATATATAGCAATAAGTGCCCACATGAGAAGAGTGGAGAGACCCAAAATTGACACGCTATCGTCAAAATTGAAAGAGCTAGAGGAGCAAGATCAAAATAACTCAAAACCTAGCAGAAGGCAAGAAATAACTAAGATCAGAGCAGAAGTGAAGGAGATAGAGACACGAAAACCCTTCAAAAAATCAATAAATCCAAGAGCTGGTTTTTCAAAAAGATCAACAAAATAGACAGACTGCTAGCCAGACTGATAAAAAAGAAAAGAGAGAACAACCAAATAGATGCAACAAAAAACGATAAAGGGGAAATCACCACAGATTCCACAGAAATTCAGACCATCATTAGAGAATACTACAAACAACTCTATGCCCATAAACTAGTAAATCAGAAAGAAATGGATAAATTCCTGGACACCTGTGTCCTCCCAAGCCTAAACCAGGAGGAAGCTGAAATTATGAATAGACCAATAACAAGGTCTAAAGTTGAGGCAGCAATTAAGAGCCTACCACACAAAAAAAGCCCAGGTCCAGATGAGTTCACAGCCGAATTCTACCAGACACACAAAGAGGAGCTGGGACCATTCCTTCTGAAACTATTCCAAATAATTCAAAAAGAGGGAACCCTTCCCAAATCATTTTATGAGACCAACATCATCCTGATACCAAAACCTGGGAGAGATTCAACAAGAAAAGAAAACTTCAGGCCAATGTCCATGATGAACATAGATGTCTCCAGACTTTTTAATGATCACCATTCTAACTGCCATTAGACGGTATTTCAATTTAATTTTGATTTGCATTTCTCTAATAACCAGTGATGATGAGCATTTTGTCATATGATTGTTGACGTCATGTATGTCTTTGTTTGTAAAGTGTGTGTTCATCTTCTTTGCCCACTTTTGTATGGGCTTGTTTGTTTTGTTCTTTTAAATCTGTTTCAGTTCTTTGTAAATTCTGGATATCAACTCTTTGTCAGAGCGTAAACTGCAAACACTTTTTCCCATTCTATTGGATGCTGATTCACTCTTATGACTGTTTCTTTTGTCACGCAGAAGCTGTGGAGTTTGATTAGGTCCCATTTGTCTATATTGGCTTTTTGTTGGCCTGCAAGTGAGGTTCCTCTCTCACCACTCCTATTCAATAAAGTACTTGAAGTTTTAGCCAAAGCAATAAGTCAAGAAAAAGAAATAAAGAGTATTCAAATAGAAAAGGAGGAAGCCAAATTGTCTCTATTTGCAGATGACATGATAGTATATCTAGAAGACCCCATCGTCTCAGCCCAAAATCTCTTGAAACTGATAAGCATCTTCTGGAAAGTCTCAGGATACAAAATCAATTTGCAAAAATTACAAGCATTTCTATACCCCAATAACAGACTTAAAGAGAGCCAAATCAAGAATGAACTGCCATTCACAATCACTACGAAGAGAATAAAATACCTAGGAATACAACTAACAAGGAACGTATAGGACCTCTTCAAGGAGAACTACAAAACACTGCTCAACAAAATAAGAGAGGACACAAACAGATGGAGGAACATTCCATGTTCATGGTTAGGAATAATCAATATCGTGAAAATGGCCCTACTGTCCAAAGTAATTTACAGATTCAACACTATCCCCATCAAGCTACCAATGAGCTTTTTCACAAATCTGGAAATAACCACCTTAAACTTCCTATGGAACCAAAAGAAAGTCGGCATAGCCAAGTCAATTCTAAGCAAAAAGAACACAGAGGGAGGCATCACACTACGGAACTTCAAACTGTACTACAAGGCTACAGTAATCAAAACAGCGTGGTACTGGCACCAAAACAGAGATATAGACCAATGGAACAGAACAGAGGCCTCGGAGGCAACACAATGTATCTACAACCATTCAATCTTTGACAAACATGACAAAAACAAGCAATGGGGAAAGGATTCCCTTTTTAATAAATGGTGTTGGGAAAACTGGCTGGCTATGTGCAAAAGCAGACACTGGTCCTCTTCTTGACAGCTTACACTAAAATTAACTCTAGATGATTAAAGACTTAAACATAAGACCTAACACCATAAAAACCCAGAAGAAAATATAGGCAGAACCGTTCATGACATAGGAGTAGGCAAGAACTTTATGAACAAAATACCAAAAGCATTGACAACAAAAGCCAAGATAGAAAAATGGGACCAAATCAAACTCTATAGCTTCTACACAGCAAAAGAAAACAGTCATTAGAGTGAATCAGCAACCAACAGAATGGAAAAAAGTTTTTGCAGTTTACACATCTGACAAAGGGCTGATATCCTGAATTTACAAAGAGCTAAAAGAGATTTACAAGAAAAAAAAAACAAGCCCATTTAAAAGTGGTCAAAGAATAGGAACAGACACTTTACAAACGGAGACATACATGAGGCCAACAAATCTATGAAAAAATGTTCATCATCACTGGTCATTAGAGAAATGCAAATCAAAACTACATTGAGATACCATCTCACGCCAGTTAGAAAGGTGATCATTAAAAAATCTAGAGATGACAGATGCTGGAGAGAATGTGGAGAAATAGAAACACTTTTACACTGCTGGTGGGAGTGTGAATTAGTTCAACCATTGTGGAAGACAGTGTGACAATTTCTCAAGGACCTAGAAATAGAAATTCAATTTGACCCAGCAATCTCATTACTGGGTATATATCCAAAGGACTATACATCCTTCTACTATAAGGACAAATGCACATGAATGTTCATTGCAGCACTGTTTACAATAGCAAAGACCTGGAACCAACCCAAATGCTCATCAATGATAGACTGCACAGGGAAAATGTGGCACATATACACCATGAAATATTATGCAGCCATCAAAAACGATGGGTTTGTGTCCTTTGTAAGGAAATGGATGAACCTGGATACCATAATTCCCAGCAAACTGACACAAGAACAGAAAATAAAATACCACATATTCTCATTCATAGGTGGGTGTTGAGCAATGAGAACACATGGACACAGGGAGGGGAGCACTACACACTGGGGTCTGTTGAGGGGAATAGAGGAGGAACAATGGGGTGTGGGGAGTTGGGGAGAGATTGCATGGGGAGAAATGCCAGATATAGGTGAAAGGGAGGAAGGCAGAAAATCACACTGTCATGTGTGTATCTATGCAACTATCTTGCATGTTCTTTACATGTACCCCAAAACCTAAAATGCAATAAGAAATGGTGTCTGCCTCAGTTCTGGGCTCTTCATCTGCCTTCTGCTGTAGGGTAGTACTGAGCTGTGCTACCCCCAACCCCTCAGGCTCTTGCAGGGTGGATCCAGCCACCATGAGACCGCTGTGCAGCCCATAGTGGTGGAGTGTCAGAAAGCCATTGTCAGAAAGCCTTAAGGTGTAGCCTGCACAGAACTTCAGCCTTGTGCTACCAGGCACCAACCCACACTGCTTTGAGATCCTCACTGCCAATACCAACTACTTCGTGAGTGAGATGCTTGGCAGGACTCCAGGTGGGCCAAGTAGTCAGGGGGCCGATGTTGCCTTTGGCTGGGAGAAAGCCATCCTCCAGGCCCTGATGCCTGTCATCCCTCAAAATGCACCCAGAGCCCCAGGCCACACACCTAACTGACAAGCTTCTCTTAGCATCTCTGTGTCCAACAGTCAGATCCAAGAGAATGTGGACATTGCCACTGTCTGCCAGATCTCCCCTGAAGAAGTGCTGGGCTCAGGGCAGTTTGGAGTTGTGTATGGAGGAAAGCATAGGAAGACAGGCCAGGATGTGGCAGTTAAGGTCATTGACAAACCGTGCTTCCCTACCAAGCAAGAGAGCCAGCTCTAGAATGAAGTGGCCATTCTGCCTAGCCTGTGGCACCCCAGGATTGTGAACTTGGAGTGCATGTTCAAGATGCCTGAGAAAGTGTTTGTGGTGATGGAGAAGCTGCATTGGGACATGTTGGAGATGATCCTCACCAGTGATAAGGGCCGGCTGCCTGAGCACCTTACCAAGTTTCTCATCACCCAGATCCTGGTGGCTTTGAGACCCCTTCACTTCAAGAACATTGTCCACTGTGACTTGAAACCAGAAAATGTGTTGCTGGCATCAGCTGACCCATTTCCTCAGGTGAAGCTTTGTGACTTTGGCTTTGCATGCCAAAGTCAAAACCCATCAATATGTTGCATCCAGACCCATCTCACATGCAAGGATAAACAAAGACTCAAAACAGAGGGATGGATAAATATTTACCAACCAAATGGAGAGAAAAAATAAATAAATGAATAAAAAGCAAGAGTTGCAATTCTCGTCTCTGATAAAATAGACTTCAAAGCAACAAAGATGAAAAGAGGCAAAGAAGGACATTACATAACAGTAAAAGGATCAATGCAACAAGAAGAGCTAACAATCCTAAATATATATGCACCCAATACAGGAGAACTCAGATATGTAAGACAAGTTTTTAATGACTTATAAATAAACTTAGACTCCCACACAATAATAGTGGGAGACTTTAACAGCACATTGTCAATATTAGACAGATCAATGAGAGAGAAAATTAACAAGGATATCCAGGACTTGAACTCAGACCCAGAACAAGTAAACTTAGTAAACACTTATAGAAATCTCCACCCCAAATACACAAAACATACATTCTTTTTTTTTTTTTTTTTTTGAGACAGAGTTTCGCCTTTTGTTACCCAGACTGGAGTGCAATGGCACGATCCCGGCTCACCGCAACCTCCACCTCCTGGGTTCAGGCAATTCTCCTGCCTCAGCCTCCTGAGTAGCTGGGATTACAGGCACACGCCACCATGCACAGCTAATTTTTTGTATCTTTAGTAGAGACGGGGTTTCACCATTTTGACCAGGACAGTCTCGATCTCTTGACCTCGTGATCCACCCGCCTTGGCCTCCCAAAGTGCTGGGATTACAGGCTTGAGCCACCGCGCCTGGCCACAAAACATACATTCTTATCAGTACCACATCACACCTACTCTAAAAGTGACTACATAATTGGAAGTAAATAAAAAAAGAGAATTTAACAGGTAACACATCAGTGTCTAAACTCTCATCAAATAGTAAATGATCACCAAGAGTATCCCATAATTAAGCAATTATAGGGACTGTTAAATAATCCCCTGCACAAGATCCACAGGTGCATAATTGCATAATTTTATTTATTTATTCTTGGAAACAGGGCCTTGCTCTGATGCCCAGGATGGAGTGCAGTGGCATAACCATGGCTCACTGCAGCCTTGACCGCCCAGCCTGAAGCAATCCTCCCACCTCAGGCACCCAAGCAGATGGGACTACAAATGCACAACAGCATGCTCAGCTATTTTTTTTTAAAAAAAAATGGGGTCCCACTACATTTCCCAGGTTTATCTCAAACTCTTAGGCTCAAGGGACCCTCCTTCCTCAGCCTCCTAAATTACTGGGTAATATAGTACTGGGTAATGAGTCACCATACCCAACGACATATGACTTTTCCTAGAGAAATTAAAAGCATATAATTCTATGCTATAGAATCAAACTAGGAAAAATAATTCTCTGTAATGTGAAAGAATATATTATCCATTTGGTCTTATTCCTTTCAGAAATATTCAGACATAAATAACACAGCTTTTTAAAAATTACTCAATACAATACTGAAGAGATATTTGCATTCTCATGGTTATGGCAGCACTGTTCACAGCAGCCACAATCTGGAAACACCCTGTGTCCAGCAATGGAAGTATAAATAAAGAAGATGTGCTACATATGTACAATGGAGTACTATTCAACCATAAAAAAGAATAAGATTCAGTCATTTTCAGCAACATGAATGAAACTGGAGAGATTGAGTTAGCAAAATAAGTCAAGCACAAAAAGACAGACATTGCTTGTTCTCACTTGTGGCATCTAAAATTGACAAGAATTGAACTTATGAATATAGCAAGTAGAAAGATAGTTACCAAAGGCTGCAAAGAGTAGTGGCAAGGTTGGAAGACATATGACAGGTTAATTGGTAAAAATAAATATAAAGAATAAATAATACCTAATATTTGATATCAAAGTAGGGTGACTATAGTCAATAACAATCTAATCGTATATTTTAAAATAACAAAAAGCATAATTGGATTGTTTGTAACAAAATGCTTGAGGGGATAGATACACCATTCTCCATGATGTAATTATTACTCATGGCATGACTATTAAAACACTCATGTACCCCATAAATATGTGCACCTACTATGTACCCACCAAAAATGAAATTTAAAAATTAAAAAAAAAAAACTACTCATAACCAAGAAACAGATGCCTAAAGCAATCAGACCATCTGAGGTCCCACAGCAGGTGAGAGTAAATACAATTTAGAATTTTCTCTGAAGAACTCTGTGCAATGAAATCAACCCCTCAAAAGTTGTAAAAAGTAAGTGGGGCCATACCCAAGGTAATTTTATCTTTGTCATTCAGAAACCTAGAGCCACAAGTAAACTCTGAATCTATTACTTCCAAGTTGCTTAAGCTATTTTACACTTTTATGGTCAAACCTGATTCTGATTCAAAGGGAAAACTTCAACTTAAAATACTGTTTTTATAGTTTTTCTTTTAGCAAATGTATACTTTATTAAGTACTTTTGAATGATTTGGTTTTGGTTTGTTTTTTTCTAAATCAACCCCAACCAAAAGGTGGGTTTTTCTTGAGGCTGTTGAAACTTGAGTTCTCCCCAAAAAATGCCTTCAGGATTGGCCGAGCCAATGAGACATGAGAACAATGCCATGTAGCTTAAGGCATCTCCTGAAATTATATGAGCTTCAGGCTCCACAAAACCTGGCTCTATCCATGCCTATTACTCTATGATGAGTAGTCACATGACTATGTAAGCTATTTTGAAAAAACGGTTGCTGTTTTCTGTTTCCAAAAATATCCTGACTTTGATATCTCCTGGAGGTGCATTCAAATAGAAAAAACAAAGGTCTATTTACTAGTTTGAAGGTTCTTTCCAAAAAGTCTGAGTTCAATTATTTCCCAAAACACTTTGTCCTGTATCTCACATTTCCCCAGACAGGGTTCACTACATCAGTGAATTAATTCTCCTGTCCCATGGGCAGAGCTTCTCCCAGGCTGGCCTTCCTACATACATCAAGCTGATCACCAGGGAAAGCAAAATCACTCTAGGCAAGCAGTAAGTACATTATTCAGGCAAAGGAAAGTCTGGGCAACTTAAAATATCAGCAGGATTTTAGTCCCGATTAAACAAGGCAGAAATTTCATTAAAGCTATGGAACCAGCTGGCACTCATGGCATTATTGGAAATTGAATAAGCTCATTTAGCAATGAAGAGGATTGACATCACTTATCAGGTAATTACAAATAATCTACTTGAGCTGAAATGACATAACTTCATTATTGAAAATTGAAAACAAAATTGCTGAGTAGGGACATACACCAAGCACAGCACTGAGCATTTATTTAAATTAATGTTTATTATTTAATACTTAACAATGTAGCATGATGCTTAGTGCCTCCATTCTGCATGCATATATTTTTACATAAATAATTAAGGTTAATCATGTAATAAGGTTGGAATAATAACTACACTGCAAGTGTATCACTACAGTATCACACCATGCATGTTGTTTATGCTTGAAAAATATTCTATTGTGCAATCATTTCTATTACAGGATGATATTAATTGACTTTCACCAAAGTTGCTATAAAGTACTGCTATAACACATTGGGGGATAAAATTTTACTGTATTGGAAAGGCTTGTCTTGAACTCTTGACCTCAGGTGATTCCCCTCTGCCTTTTGGCTTCCCAAAGTGCTGGGATTACAGGCATGAGCCCCCACATCTGGTCTCTTTATGGAATGTCTTATTTCTTATTCTTCAATTGCAACTTTTTATACATAAAATAATGTTCTTATGTCCTCCCCTCAAGAAAACTTTATTAAGCTTAATGTGGACTAGCTTCAAAGTTAAAAACTCCTATGGGTACAATTTATGGGGGACTTGGACCTCTATGCATTTTACCTCCAGAAGGTCCACCAGGATCTCATGGTTAAGAACTGAGAAAAATCCCCTTTCTGTTTTGTCAAGGGGATAGAAAATAACTATTGGGTCGAGCGCGGTGGCTCAAGCCGGTAATTTCAGCCCTTTGGGAGGCCAAAGTGGGTGGATCACGAGGTCAAGAGATTGAGACCATCCTGGTCAACATGGTGAAACCCCGTCTCTACTAAAAAATACCCAAAAAAAATCAGCTGGGCATGGTAGCATGTGCCTGTAATCCCAGCTACTCAGGAGGCTGAGGCAGGAGAATTGCTTGAACCCAGGAGGTGGAGGTTGTGGTGAGCCAAGATCGCACCATTGCACTCCAGCCTGGGTACCAAGAGTTAAACTTTGTCTCAAAAAAAAAAAGAAAGAAAAAGTAACTATTGTGAAATACTCCCAGAAGGAAAGTAGCCATTTTGAAATAAGCAAAGAGCATCTCCTCAACAAAGGCCTTTACTACAAGCAAAAATACTTCACCAGAGCCTTAGCCAAGTTGAGGGAATAAAAATTACCTAACTCTAGCCCTCTCTCACCATGCCATCTCATGTAAGGATAAAATTAATAAGCTGAGAAGCACCTGTGAATTTCAGAGTCCAGAGGCACAGACCCACTAAACACTGAGACCTCACCAGAGCAGAGTAGAATGCACCTTCTCCCATGATGCATCAACAGGGTACCCATGATACCACAGTGTGGATTATAGCTGGAAAAACAGCAAGGCTCAGAATCCATGTATGAAGTAGTTTCGAGGGAGACCCAAAGACAGCAGAGGAGATAAAAGCAAAAACACTAAAGGAAACTATATCCTGTGACACCTACAGCTAATACAAACAGCAAACCCAGCCTGACTCCTAGCCAG
Source organism: Saguinus oedipus (assembly GCA_031835075.1). Lineage (NCBI taxonomy): Eukaryota > Metazoa > Chordata > Mammalia > Primates > Cebidae > Saguinus > Saguinus oedipus. The sequence goes on from CM063171.1 coordinate 26,343,185, forward strand.
ATAAAAACAAAAGCTCACAGTAAAAGTCAGTCTAGCTCAGTTTCTTTTACCTTATGTATTATGTCTAGATTTCAAAGAAAAATAACAAGGGATGCTAAAAGATGATTAAAAAGACAATTTAAAGAGACAAAGGTGACATTAAAAACAGACTCATATGGCAAAAGTGTGAGAATTACCAGACCAGGAATTTAAAATAATTATAATTATATGTCAAAAGTCTACTGGAAAAGTGAGCAAGATGCAATAATGTATAAGAAATGTAAGCAGAAAGATTGAGATTCTAACAAAGAATCAAAAAGAAATGCTGCAATTTAAAACATTATAACAGAAATAAAAAAATATATTTTTGAGATGAAGACTTGCTCTGTCACCCAGGCTGAAGTTTAGTGACTTGATCTTGGCTCACTGCAACCTCCATCTCCTGGCTTCAAGTGATTCTTCTGCCTTGGCCTCTTGAGTATCTGGGACTACAGCATGTGCCAACACGTCCAGCTAATTTTTGTATTTTTAGCAGAGATGGAGTTTTGCTATGTTGCCCAGGCTAAACTTGAACTTCTGACCTCAGGTGATCCACCCACTTTGGCCTCCCAAAGTGCTGGGATTACAGGTGTGAGCCACCATGCCTGGCCTAAGAATGTCTTTAATAAGTGCACCAGAAAACTGGACACGGTGGGGAACAAAATCAATAACCTTGAAGATAAGTCAATAAACCCTTCCCAAATTGAAAAGTAAACAGAAAAACATGGGGAAAAAAATCACAGAATATTTAGAAACTGTGACAATTGCAATAGGTGTAAAGATTCAAGTTTGCAAGCATATGGTTTTTATAATATTCATTTATGATCCTTTAATGCCCATGGCATTTGTAACAATCACCTCCCAGATTTCCAAAGTTAGTAATTTTTGCCATCCCTGTCTCTCTCTCTCTCTGGTTCTGTGTCCTTCTCTCCCTCATTCTCTCTTTTCCTCAGCTTTTTCCTCTTTCTTCTCCTCCTCCATCTTATTCCTATGCATTTAGATTAGATAGAATTAAGAAAAATGAAGATTGTTCTTAATTTTTGCTTATTTCTTCTCTAATGCTCTCCATTCTTTATGTAGATCTGAATTTCTTAATTATTGTTTTCCTTCTTCCTGAAAATCTTCTTTAAAACTTCTTGCAAGATATGTCTACTCATGACACATTTCCTCAGTTTTTGTTTCTATGAGAAAGTCTTTATTTCTCCTTTACTTCTGAAGGATAACTTTACTAGGTTCAACATTATCAGTTTATGGTTTTGTTTTTTCAATACTTAAAATATATTATCTCGCTCTCTTCTTGATTGCATGGCTTCTGTTAAGAAATCCAGTGTTCATTGCAGCACTGTTTACAATAGCAAAGAACTGGAACCAACCCAAATGCCCAACGATGATAGACTGGACTGGGAAAATGTGGCACATATACACCATGGAATATTATGCAGCAATCAAAAATGATGAGTTTGTGTCCTTTGTAAGGACATGGATGAATCTGGAGAACATCATTCTCAGCAAACTGACACAAGAACAGAAAAAGAAATACCACCTATACTCACTCATAGGTGGGTGAGAAAAATGAGAACACATGGACACAGAGAGGGGGTCTACTACACACTGGGGTCTGTTGGGGGAATGGGGGAGGGACAGCAGGGGGGCTGGGGAGGAATAGCCTGCAGATGAATGCCAAGTGTGGGTGAAGGGGAGGAAGGCAGCAAAACACACTGCCATGTGTGTACCTATGCAACTATCTTGCACGTTCTGCACATGTACCCCAAAACCTATAATGCAATAAAAATTTAAAAGAAAAAGAAAAAAAAAGAAATCCAGTGTTAAGTCTCATTTTTGTTCCTCTATAAATAAAATATTTTATTCCTCAGATTTTCTGTCTTTGTTATTCTGCGGTTTAAATATGATTTGCCTATGTCCATATAACAGTTTTTATTGTTCTGAATTTCCTGGATTTGGGGGTTGGTTCTTGTAATCAATGTTAGATAATTCTCTGTCAATATTGCTTAAAATATTTGTGTTCTCCTTTTTATCTATTTTGTTTCTAGTATTTCCACTGTGCATGTTACACCTTTTGTAATTGTCTGGTAATTCTCACACTTTTGCCATATGGGTCTGTTTTTAGTGCCACCTTTGTCTCTTTAGATTGTCTTTTTACTTATCTTCTATCATCCCTTGTATTTTTTCTTGAAATCTAGGCATAATATATAAGGTAAAAGGAACTGAGCTAGATTGTATTGTACTGTATTGTACCTTTAATTTTTTTTTGAGATGGAGACTTGCTCTGTCACCCAGGCTGGAGTGCAGTGGTGCAATCTCTGCTGACTGCAACCTTTAATTCCAGAGTTCAAGCAATTCTCCTACCTCTGCCTCCTGAGTAACTAGTACTATAGGCACACCAACACACCCAGCTAATTTTTGTATTTTTTTTAGTAGAGATGGGGTTTCACCATGGGTTGACCAGGTTGGTCTCGAACTTCTAACCCAGCCTAAACATTTAAACTAAATAGATACAAACTACCAAAACTCACTGTCTTAGGCTGGTGCCATGGCTCACACCTATAATCCCAACATATTAGGAGGCCAAGGTGGATGGATCACCTGAGGTCAAGAATTCATGACCAGCCTGGCCAACATGGTGAAACCCCATCTCTACTAAAAATAAAAGAATTAGTCAGGTGTGGTGGCACATGCCACCTTTTACACCTTTTTTATACCTGATGCCAGCTACTCAGGAGGCTAAGGCAGGAGAATCACTTGAACCCACTGGGTGGAGGGTGCAGTGAAATGAGACTGGGCCACTGGGTGTGAGAGTAAGACTCTGTCTTAGTTTCTTTGGGATGCTATACTAAATTTCAGAACCTGGGTGGCTCACATACCCAGCAGTTTATTTCTCATAATTCTGGAGTGTGAAAAGTTAAAGATCAATTTTAGACACCAGCAGATTTGGTGTCTGGTGAAGACCCATTTTCTAGTTCATAGGAGGCATCCTCTCACTGTGTTTTCACATATCAGAAGGGGTGAGGGACCACATTAATCCCATTTATGAGAGCTTCATCCTCATGATCTAAGCACCTCCCAAAAGTCCCTCCAAATACTGTCACATTGGGGATTAAGATTTAACACACAAATCTGGGGAGACACAAGCATTTAGTCTATAGCATTTAGAAAAAGTGAAATAAATAATTTGAATTTGTTTTTATCTACTGTAGAAATGTATAAGTCATTAACAACTTTCTAAGACAGCAGCAGGCCCATATAATCAAACTGGTGAATTCTATAAAATATTTAAGAAAGAAATGATATAAATTATTTATAATTTCTTCCAGAAAATAGAAGATAAGGAACATTTCCTGGGTATTATAAGTCCTAATACCCAAACCAGGTGAAGGCATTAAAAGACTTAAAGTGTTTAGATCAATATCTCTCATGAACATAGATGCCAAAATTCTCAACAAAATGTTAGAAAACTGAATCCAGCAATACATATGAATTCTACATCAACACCAAGTGAAATTTTTTCCAGGTATGCAAGACTGTTTCAACATTCAAAATAACAGTTAAGGTAATCCATCACACAAATAGGCTAAAGAAAAAAAAATGTTCGATTACATTAATAGATTTAGAAAATGTATTTTATAGAATTCAGTGCCCATTCATGATTACAAACTCTCAGAAAACTTGGAATAGGAGAAAAATTTCTCAACTGAGTAAAGAACATTGAAAGAAAGACAAAAAGAAACAAAAAAGAAAGAAGAAAGAAAGAACAAATTAAACAGACAATATCATATATGAGGTAAAAAACTGGTTATTTTACCCTTAAGATCAGGAGCAAGGCAAGGATGTCCCCTCTTACTGTTCCATTCAACATCATATTGAAATCCCAGCTAACACAATAAGTCAAGAAAAGAGTATAAAAGGTATACAGATTGGATAGAAAAATAATAAAATGCTCTTTGCTTATAGATAACTTGATTTTCTATGCAGAAAATACCAAATCAACCAAAAAACCTCCAGGATTATAGCAAGGTTGCATGACATGAGGTTAATATACAAAGTTAATTGCTTTCTTATATACCAGGAATAAACAATATTAGAGAAGAAGAAAGTTGGAGGACTTGCAAACTGATAAATGGAACAGACTAGAGATCCCAGAAATAAAAGCACACATGCACATACATAGTCAATCATTCTTATACAAAAAGGTAAAGTCAGCTAAATGGTGAAAGAACAGCTTTTTCAAAAATGGTAATGAAAGTGCTGTGTGTACAAAATATACAGGGTTGAGACACTTCTTGCTCCTCAAAAATTAATTCAAAATAAATCTTAGAGATGACATTTTCTACCTTGCTCACAGTAAGGAAAGAGAGTGGAGAAGCAAACAATAGACTGGGAGAAAATATTTTCAAAACACATGTCTTATAAGGACTTGCATCCAAACTATATAAATAACTCTTAGAACTCAACAATAAGAAAAAAGGAAACCCAATTAATAAGTGGACAAAAGTTCTAAAAATAACTTTACTAAAGATGATATACAGATTTTAAAAAACTTAAGAAGTATGCTTAACATCATATGTCATTAAATAATTGCAATGAGATACTACTCCACATCTATTAGAATGGCTATTTTTCCCCAAAATGACAAAGTACCTAAGATAATGTGAAACAAAATGAACTCTCATTTATTGTTTGTGGGAATATAAAATGATACAATCACTTTCGAACATAGTTTCCAACTTTCTTCAAAGCTAAACTTAATTTTAGAATATGATATACTCTTAGGTAGTTATCCAAATGGGCCAAAAGGTTACATTCACCCAAAAGCCTGCACAAAAATATTAATAACAGTGTTAGTCATAATCACTCAAATCTGAAAACAACCTACATGGCCTTCAACAGTTTGATGGCTAAGCACACTGCCTACATGCATACAACAAAATATGATTCAGCAATGAAAAGAATGAAAAGATATGAATAATTTGAAGCAGATATTGCTAAATAAAAGAGATCAGTCTGAAAAGACTACACATTGTATGATCCCAACCATATGACATTTTGGGAAAAGTCAATCTGTAGAGACAGTAAAAAAATCAGTGGTTACCTAAATTTAAGGAAGAAGATGGGAAGAGACAAACAGGTATAGCACAGGGAATTTTTAGGGTGGTGAAGCAATTCTGTATGAAGCTTTAATGATGGATACACACCATTATGCATTTGTCAAAACCCACATAACTGTATAACTCAAAAATAATTCTTAATGAAAAATACAAAAAACAGTTAATAATATAGTACTAATACTTGGTCATTAATTGTAACACCTGTACCACACTGATGCAAAATGTTAATAACAGAGAAAATTGTGTGTGAATAGAAATGTGGGTATGTTGTAGGTATATGTAACATTATGTATTATCTGCCCTACTAGTATGTACAACTAAAATTGTACTAAAAATAATTCATTACTTATTTTTAAGTCAGTAGCAGAGAGATCTCTAGAAAAATCTCCAAATATGGCCAGACACAGTGGCTCAAGCCTGTAATGGCAGCAATTTTGGAGGCCAAGGTGGGTGAATCATAAGATTTGCCATCATGACCATCCTGGCCAACATGGCAAAACCCTGTCTCTAGTAAAAATACACAACAAATTAGTTGGGCATGGTGACATACACCTATAGTACCAGCTACCTGGGAGGCTGAGGCAGGAGAATTGCTTCAACCCAGGAGCCAGCAATTGCAGTGAGCTGAGATTGTGCCACTTCACTCCAGCCTGGTGCCTGGTGACAGTGCAAGACTCTGTATAAAAAAAAAAAAAGAAAAAAAAGAAAAGAAAAATCTTCAAATATTTGGATCTAAATAGCAGAGTTCTAAATAATCCATAGGTCAAAAAAATTAATTTTAAAAAGCATTTTGAACTGAATATAAAATATTATATTAAAAACTTTGAAATGTCTCTAACTTAGTACTTTTTGGGAAAGTTTAAGTACTATGTGAACGTTAGGAAATAAGTGATTTAATCAATGATTTCAGTTTGTACCTTAAGACATTAGAAAAAGGAAAAACAAATAAAGCATAAGTTTTTCCTGACCTTCCCCTGCCCTTCTGTATCTGACCACTCATTCTCCTTACTGGGACTCGCCATAGAAATTACAATCTTTCTTTCCCAGTGCAGGTTATAGAATTCCAGACCTGTTTTTTTCAAAACCAGCCATAGCACCTAAAAATATTACTCTAGTTCTTTTCCCTCATGTATCTGTGGGAAAATTGATCATACAACAGAGTGAAAACCTGTCTCTACAAAAAAATTACAAAAATTAGGCTGGCACACACCTGTTATCCCAAATACTTAGGAGGCTGAGATGGGAGAATCAGCTGAGCCTGGGAAGGCTGAAGCTTCAGAAAGTCATGATCTTAGCACTGCATTTCAGCCTGCACTCACTGTGTAGAGAGAGAGAGAGAGACCCTGTCTCTAAAACTAAACAAAGCAAAAAATACTGGCCATAAAGAAATTATCTGACCTACTTTATTTTGCTGTGAATTAGGAGACCCCCACTGCAGAGTGGTTCCTTTCTGCAAACCTAGAAAGAAGGGATGCTGTTCAGAGGCCAAGAAGAATCTAAACAGACAGGCCTGGCTAGGTTTCCCCACCCAGGCTATTAGCAGTAAATCATATTCTTTTCCTCCATCCCTATTTCCAAGCTACTCTCTATACTCCGTTGAACAGAACACATGGACACAGAGAGGCAGTCTACTATATACTGGGGTCTATTGGGGGAATGGGGGAGGGACAGCAGGGCGGGGCTGGGGAGGGATAGCCTGGGGATGAATGCCAAGTATGGGTGAAGGGGAGGAAGGCAGCAAAACACACTGCCATGTGTGTACCTATGCAACTATCTTGCATGTTCTGCACATGTACCTCAAAACCTATAATGCAATAAAAATTAAAAAAAAATAAAACTGTACAGTTTTTCCTGTATCTTTGAGTCTTCATTCTGAAAGTTTCTGTGTCATGTAAAACAGTGATTACATAAATGTGTGTGTCTTTCCACCTACTTACCTGCCTTTGTTAGTTAATTTTCAGTGAATCTTCACAAGGTAATGTGAAGTCATCCATCACTCCTACATGCACAAGGCACATCACTCTCTTGGTTTACTTTTTTCTTCATACAAGGAGTGGGTTTGCTAAAATATCTGTCTTTTTGCATTGATTTCTTAGACTCTTGAATAAAAAATTTTCCTCTCATGCTTCCTTTCCTGCTCTTTTGGTTCAAAAAAGAGCAGCCCCTGATATGTAGAAGGGGGTCTGACACTCACAGAAGGTGTCACAGATTCCTGATACTAGACAAGGTTCACCTGACACCTTGATAAAGCAAGACAAGATAAGGGCCATTTACAAGATTTTTCAAGTAAAGAGAAACTCAAGAACACTGTGCCATCCCCAAAAATACCAGACACTTCACTGACTTGGTTAAAATAAGGGACATCCACCTCATTCTCAGTAACAGCTTTTTCCTGGCCATTGGCTACCCTCTTCTAGGTAAGATTCATTGAGATATGGAACAATAGAAGAGCCTCCTCTATCAGAAGGAATCCAACTTAGAGTGATGCCTCCACACTGTCAGACAGTCTCCCAGATAACCCAATCACTGTCCATATCCTACGAAAGTTTCTTTTAATTCAGTCCTTCTGAGACCACCCATGGCTCCTCAGGCTGTGTTCCTTCCTCACCATGAAGGTAATCAGCACAGCTTGATCTAAGTTGGCTTGGTTCACAGGGGTGTTACTGTTGGTCTTGTTCTTTTTGGACTCCCCTATGAGGCCAGGCCCTGTGTACTGGATTACCGAGGACCATGGCTCTTCTTCCCTAATGACAGACTCTGTACACCTGGACATGTTTCTCCCAGCACCCTGAAACCTTCTTTTGGGCCAAGTGAGGAGGGATGTGTGGCCAACCACACTCCTGGTACTTACTGTGGCCCTTGTTAAAAATTATTTCATAAAATCTTAGTTAGTGAGCACAGGAATCAATGCTTCCTAATCTACCTTAGATGTAAGTTGAACACTGTAATAATATATATTTTTGGTAATAATATTTTTGAAAATAGTCTTAACTTTTTCAAGTAGTCAATGAATTGTTTTCAGAAAAATCTTTCAAAATAAAATAGCATTAAGACTTCAAATTTAATGGTGCAAAGAAACTCCCAATTATTCAATCTAAGTTATTTATTTTATAGGTAAAATATGAATATTCTTATAACTTCTGATATTCTTCAAAGTAAAATTTTGGAAAAAGTAAAATTGGTTCAAAATATTCTTTGAAATACGCCATAAATTTATTTTAAAAATGGTTACCAAAGGTTTTCTTGGTGAGCCGAGATTGAGCCATTGCATTTCAGCCTGGGTAACAAGAGCAAAACTCCGTCTCAAAAAACAAAAAAAAGATCAGAGTAATGAAGGTGAAGACTGGTGCACTCGCCGGCCAAGGTGCGTATTCAATAAAATACCAAATCTATTTTCAGTATTCAATAAAATACCGAATCTATTTTATTTTAGATTCATGGGCTATGTGTGCAGTTTTGTTACCTGGATGCATTGTGTCAGGCTGAGGTTTGACTACAGATAAACCAATCACCCTAGTAGAAAGCATAGTATACAGTAGGAAGTTTTTTAGTCAACGTACTTCTCCCTTCCTCCTTCCCTCTCTGTTACTCTCCAGTATGTACTGTTCTCATCTTTATATCTATGTGTACTCAGTGCTTAGTTCCCACCTATAAGTTAGAACATGCAGAATTTGGTTTTCTCTTCCTGCATTAATTCACAAAGGACAATGACCTCCAGCTGCATCCATGTCATTTTGTTTATTCAGCCCACTGTTGATAGCCATGTAGATTGATTTCATGCCTTTGCTAGTGTGAATAGTGCTGCAGTGAGGATAAGGACACATGTGTCTTTTTTGTAGAATGATTTATTTTCTTTTGGTTATATAACTGGTAATGGGTTAGCTGGGTCAACAGTAGTTTTAAGTTTCTTGAGAAATCACCAAACTGCTTTCCACAGTGGCTGATCTAATTTACATCCTTACAGTGTATAAGTGTTTGTAATGCATAAGTAATAATACACAAATTATAATGTATAAGTGTAGGTATACATAAAGGTTTGTAATGCAGGTTTTATTTACAAGCCTGTAGTCCATTTTTTTATGGATAAGGTGTTAGGATTAGGCTGAGGTTTTGAGCCTACGGATATTTATTTTCTCCAGTAGCATTTGATAAAAAGACTATCCTTTCTCCTTCCATTGCTTTTGTACCATGTCAAAAATGATTTGAGCATAATTGAATGGGTTCATTTCGAGGTTTTTTATTGTGTTCCATTGATCTGTGTATCCATCCCTCCACTGGTATCATACTGTTTGATTACTGTAACCATGAATTAAATTTTAATATATAGTAAAATCATCACTGTGGTTTGGTTATAGTTTGCTTGGCCTCACCAATTCTCCTTTGCAATCTGATCCTTAGGTACCAGAATGAGCTAACTTTATGGCTCAAATTAATAGGACAACTTGCTGAGGTCTGGCAGCACCTCCTCTAGAGAATCCCTGATCTCTCAAAACTTGTTAGAAATCTAAAGTTTATTTTGCTTCACAACTTCTTTTTTTTTTCTGGAATTTTACTTGCTTTCAACAAGTAAAGCAAGATTTCCTGTTTCCATGACAATGGAAGGCAGTTAACCTTTTATGTATTCTGAGCTCACTCCTAGTAGGGAAGACAAGTTTGAGGTTTTATTCTTCTGCTTCTAGGATGATAGAGAACAGTCTTCAGCCTGAGACCCATCCCTACGTAAGTAGCTGAACTGCAGTTTTGACTTTACTGAAGATTAACAACAGCTAATCTTAATTTCTCTTTACAATTACAGCACTCAGTTCTGTGATTGCTTGTTTTGCTTAACTGTTTTTTTGCAGTTGTTTGTTTCTATTTTTGTTGTTTTTTTCAGTCGTTCTCTCATTGGATTAGACCAACTCTATCTGACTTGATGAAGAAAGTTCCAAATTATGGTGAACAAGGCCTTTGACGTGGGTAAATTCCCTACTTTCCCCACAAAAGGTGGTGTGGTGGGAGAGAAAAACAGCAGCAACATATAAAGAGGAAAGACTTTTGATTTTGACTACTAAAATGGTTTTATTTACATAACAAGGCCACCTTTTCACTAGTCACACAGAACTGAATAGAAATGGCTACTATCCCATGCTGTAGCTGGATAGCTAAGATTCTTCTTTTCCACCATGACAGCCTGGGTTTGTTTCCTAAATCAATCATGTTCCAGCTTGACACTTGGTACTTCTGAAATAGCAGGAAATTGCCACAGCTTAAATATGGTAAAGAGATTAAAAAATGTTTTTGAAGGAGCTAAACGGTTAAAGTCAGCTTAATTGAAAGCTAACATTCAAGGTGTGTGTATGTTTGTGTGTGTGTGTGTGTGTGTGTGTGTGTGTGTGTGTGTGAGTTGGGCACCATACTTGCATGTCTGTATTTAAAATACTTTCTTTTTTTATTCTTCCTAGGACCATGTCTTCTTTTGTTGTTTTAATTTTTATTTATTTTTTATCTTTAAGATTGTCTTTTTTTGAGCAGAGTTTCTTTTTTCTTCTCAATTGACTGAATTCCATTTTCTTCATTTGCTTTTGCTGTCTTTTCTTTCTCTTACATTCTGCTGCATGAGTAACCTAAAATAGTTTAGAATAGCCTGGAGTTTCTTAAAAAAATGGAGAAAGTGACAGGCTTTCTTTTGGGAGAAACCTTCGTTTTTTTCTTGTGGTAAACAAATAAGTTCCTCTCAGCTCTTAAAAGAGTTGCTTTTGTATTGTGTCACCTGAATTTTTAACTAAAATAGCTATTGCCACAGAGGCTAACTACTCTTGGGTTTTTTAAGAAAGAGTGTAGTTTAGTCATTTAGAAGTGTCTTTGATTAAATTTCTTTTTAAAATAAACTGTAAAACATCATGGGATTTAGTCTCATTATTTTTTTTTGAAGATGAAAGATACAGTGTGGGCTCTACCCAGAGCTCAGAGATCCAGTTAAAAGATAGGTAGTCCCCATTTAAATAGAATTGGTCTACACAATCCCATGAAAGATTTCTATAATTTTGTTTGATTTGGCATTCATCTTTAATCTCCATCTAGCATCAGCAGACATTTTCTCTCTGCACCTTATGATGTAAATTTTGTTATTTGATTTTCACCTGAGTTGTTTTCTTTCATATGCAAATTTAAGGTTATTTAGCAGACGACTGCCTATGGTTGTAAAACAGGTTATCAAGATTTCAAAGTCTAACAGAAACATTTATCTTGGAACCTCAGGAGAAGAAGAATTCACCTCATAGTCATTTCATAGTAAAAATTTGTGGCTGGGTTGGGCTTTAAAAATGTCTTATCTGAGACTTACCCTTCTGTAGAACAAAGTTTCCTCAAAGCCAATTTAAAATCCTATGTAAAATATATATATTCTTGCTGCACTGCCTACAAATAACCAGGTTAAGTGTAATAAATCAAATCAGCCCTACTATGATTTGTCTTCAGTAAAAAATAAGAAACTGGAGAGAAAAAAATTATGTTTTAAGAACTGTAGGATATCTGTGTTTAAATTCTAGTCTTTCCTAATATTTTTCAATTTTTGCTATTTTTTACAGTTTAGACTGAATTCTAATTTTTCTTCACTAGAAGTCTGTAAAATAATGTTTTTTTCTTTATATTTTCCATTTTTTTTCTAATTTCTAGTCAACAAAAACTAAGCTGTGCTTTTGTAAATCTCTTCGAACTAAAGCTGGACAACTTAAACCTCAAAAGAATATAACAGCAACCTATTGCCTATATTGATTTTTCAGGATTGTTCTTTGGTTTGTTGTTGTTTTTCTCTATTTTTCCCCCTATTTTCTGTTCATAAGACATGAGACTTCACAATCTGCTAAAAATGAACTTGCCTAATAACTTGGGACCTACCCTTCCAGGAATAAATTATTCTAGCTGTGAGAGATTAGATGAAACCTAAGACCAGAGACTTATTTTATTCTCAAATGCTTTTTTTTCCAAAAGATTTTTTAAAAAAGAAAAGGGGGAAAATGTAAAATAAAGATAAATCTCAGGGCCCCAAAATCACTAAGGTAAAAGAAAAAGTCATTCTGGGAACTTCTTAAGGCAAACAAGCCTTCCATTCTATTCAAAATTACCCTTCTGCTCACTGAAATAAATGGGTCTGATTGCCTCCTTTGAAGAGGCTAATTAAAAATTCAAAAGAATGCAAATGTTTGTTTCTTATCTTCCTATAGACTGGAAGCCCTCTCCTGGCTATTTCTGATTTCTCTTCTTTAACTTTAATTGAGAAATAAGAGTTTTATATATTTCTGGTGTACAAAATGATATTTATATGTGGGTACACATAATTGGATACTTAAATCAAGCTCGTTAACCTGTATTACTTCAATGTATTTTATGTGTGTGATGAGAACAGTTAAAATTTACTCTTTTAGCAATTCTAAAATATACATTACTGCTAACCTATCCACCATGCTTGCAACATCTCTCAAAAACATACTTCTTTTAACTGGAACTTGTATCTTTGACCATGTACCTCCACTGTATCCCACCCCAGTCTCTGATAACAACCATTCTACTCTCTGCTTGTATGAGTTCAGTATTTTAGTATCTGTATATAAATGAGATCAGGCAGTATTTGTCTTTCTGTACCTGGATTATTTTACTCAACATAATGTCCTTTAGGGTAATCCATGTTGCCCCAAATAGCAGTTTTGTATTTTTTTAATGTAGAACAGTATTTCATTATTAATGCACACACATCACACACCACCTTGTCTTTATGTATCTTTCAATGCATAAAAACACAGTTTTTTCCACATTTTTACTGTTATAAACAGTGCTGCTATCAGTTTCACAAGTGAGAGTGCAGTTATCTCTTCACCATTTTAAACCCTTTGTATATATACTCAGAAGTGAGATTCCTGAATCATATGGTACTTTTATTTATGATTTCTGGGGGATCCTCTATCCATTAGAGATGTACTCATTTTCATTCCCACCAAGAGTGTACATCTTTTCCCTTATTTTTATATCCTCATCAACACTTGTTAACCTTCATCTTATTAATAAAAGAAATTCTTACAAGCATGAGATGCTAACTGTGATTTCACTTGCATTTCCCTGATAATTAGTGATGTTGAGCATGTTTTTATATGTCTGCTGGCCATTTACATATTTCTTTGAGACATATATTCAGGTGTCTTGCCCAGTTTTGTTATTATTATTTTTATTTTTGCTATTGAATTATGTGAGTTCCTTACAGGTTTTGAATACTAAATTCTTAGCAGATGTATATTTTGTAAATAATTTTTCTACTTCTGAAAGCTGAATCTTACTCTGTCAGTTGCATCCTTGTGCATAAGCTTTGAATTTGAGGTAGTTTCATCTGTCTATTTTTGCTTTTGCCTGTGCTTTTGTGGTCAAATAAAAAAAAATCAGTGAATAGACCAGTGTTGTGGAGTTTCCCCTCTCTGTTTTCTTCTTGTCGTTTTGCAGTTTCACATCTCACATTTATGTTTTTAATTAATTTCAACTCAATTTTTATATATATTGTAAGATAAGTTCCAATATTGTTATCTTGCATGTGGATACCGAATTCTCTCTATATCCTATTTTAAATAAATTGGTCTTTCCCCATTGAGTGTTTTTAGCACTATTGTCAAAAATCAATTTACAGTCAACTGGTTGATTTATTTCTTGTTTTGTACCTTGTTTCATTGGTAAGAGCATATGTTTCTGTGTGGTATCATGTTGTTTTGATGACTGCAGCTTTTTAGAATATCTTGAGAGCAGGTAGTGTGATGTCTGACTTCAGTATTGTCCTTTAGCTCATGATTGTGCTGCCTATTGTGATTTTATATAAATTTTAGAATATTTTTCATTTGTGTGAAAAATGTCATTGGAATTTTGATAAAGATGGCATTGAATCTCAGGATCACTCTGAGTAGTATAAACATTTTAATAATCGATATTTCTTCCAATCCATGAATAGGGGAAATCTTCTTGCTTATTGGTGCTAATATTTCTTTTATTAGTATAATTTTCAATTTACAGATTTTTTACTTCTTTGGGTAAATTAAAACCTGTCTTAATTTTTTAAAATAACTATTGTATATGAAATTGCTTTATTGATTTGTTTACAGATGGTTTACTAAAAATATGTTGAAAAGCTACTAATTTTTATGTCAGTTTTTTATATTTTTGGTGGTACTTAGATTTTTCTACATACATATACCCAGAGAGAGTCTGCCATGACAGAGGCGGGCCACCATTTTTGAGGCAGTTATAACCAGATGCATATAAAGAGGACTGCAGGGAAGGTCACAGGTCAGAGCCCACAGCAGCTCAGCAAAGCCTCTAAAGGCAGACAATGACTAGGCTGTCTTCTTGCTGGTCAGGGCATCCCTGAAAAAAAAAAAAGGCAGGAACACAACAGAAACTCATAAATAAAGCCCTAACTCCCCAGGACAGAACACCTGGGATAAAAAAGGAGGGGTTAATGAGTTCTGCTTCAGAAGAATTAAAGGCCCCTGCCTAGCAGCTCTGAATGAACAATGGAGGTCACAGCTCAGTACTTGAGCTCTATAAATGACAGACTGTCCCCCCTTAAGCAGCTCCCCAACCTCTGTGTATCCAAAGACTCACATCACAAAGGACTGATCAGACTGACATTTGGCGGGCATTATTCTGGGAAAAAAATATCAGAAGAAGAAACTGGTAGCAACACTTACTGTTATGCAGCTGCTGCAGGTGATCCTCAGGGGTGCAGGGCCTGAAGTGGACCTCAGCAGTCCTACAGCAGAGGGGCCAGACTGTTAGAAAGTAAACTAAGAAACAGAAATAACTTCATCAGCAAGGACATCCACTCAGAGACCCAATTTGAAAATCAGCAACTACAAAAATGACAGGTGGATATCCACAGAGATGGGAAGCAACCAGTGCAAAAAGGGGAAAAGCACCCATAACCAGAACACCTCTCCTCCTGCAAGGGATCACAACTCCTCACCAGGAAGGGAAGAAAGCTGGATGGAGAATGAGTGTCATGAAATGAGAGAATTAGACTTCAGAAGGTGGGTAATGAGAAACTTCTGTGAGCTAAAAGAACATGTTCTAACTTAATGCATAAAAACTAAGAACCTTGAAAAAAGATTTGACAAAATGATAACAAGGATGGACAAATTAGAGAGGAATATGAATGAATTGGTGGAGCTAAAAAACAAAACATGAGAACTTCATGAAGCATGCACAAGTTTTAACAGCCAAATAGACCAAGCAGAAGAAAGGATATCAGAGGTCAAGGATCAACTCAATGAAATAAAGTGAGAAGGAAAGATTAGAGAAAAAAGCTTAAAAGAAAATGAACAAAGTCTCCAAGAAATTTTGGACTATGTAAAAAGACCTAATCTACATTTGATAGCTGTATCTGAATGTGATGAAGAGAAAGAATCCAAGCTGGAAAATACTCTACAAGGTATTATCCAGGAAAACTTCCCCAACATAGCAAGGCAGGTCAATGTTCAAGTTCAGGAAATACAGAGAACAACACAAAGGCATTTGTCAAGAAGAACAACCCCAAGGGACACAATCATCAGATATACAAGGGTTGAAATGCAGGAGAAAATGCTAAGGGCAGCCAGAGAGAAAGGTCAGGTTACCCAGAAAGGGAAGTCCTCCAGACTCACAGCAGATCTATCAGCAGAAACCCCACAAGCCAGAAGAAAGTGGGGGCCGATATTCAACATCCTTAAAGAAAATAACTTTCAACCTAGAATTTTATATCCAGCCAAACTAAGCTTCATAAGTGAAAGAAAAATAGTATTTTGCCAACAAGCAAGTACTCAGAGATTTTGTCACCACCAGGCCTGTTTTACAAGGGCTTCTGAAAGAGGCACTACACATAAAAAGTAACAATCAGTACCAGCCACTCAAATAAAATACCAAATGGTAAAGAGCATCAACAAAATGAAGAATCTGCATCAACTAATGGGCAAAACAGCCAGGTAGCATCAAAATGGCAATATCAAGTTCACACATAACAATATTAACCCTAAATGCAAATGCCCTAAATGCCCCAATCCAAAGACACAGACTGATAAGTTGGATAAAAAGCCAAAACCCATCAGTGTGCTGTATCCAGGAAACCCATCTCACATGCAAGAATACACAAAGGCTCAAAATAAAGGGATGGAGAAAGATTTACCAAGCAAATAAAGAGAAAAAAAAAAAAAACAAAACAGGAGTTGTAATTCTCGTCTCTGATAAAATAGATTTTAAAGCAACAAAGATTGAAACA
Organism: Saguinus oedipus; assembly: GCA_031835075.1. Classification (NCBI taxonomy): domain Eukaryota; kingdom Metazoa; phylum Chordata; class Mammalia; order Primates; family Cebidae; genus Saguinus; species Saguinus oedipus. The sequence goes on from CM063171.1 coordinate 26,359,589, forward strand.
GACAAAGAAGAACATTACATAATGGTCAAAGGATCGATGCAAGAAGACTTAACAATCCTAAATATATATGCACCCAATACAGGAGCACCCAGATGCATAAGGCACGTTCTTAATGACTTACAAAGAGACTTAGACTCCCACACAATAATAGTGGAAAACTTTAACACCCCATTGTCAATATTAGACAGATCAACCAGACAGAAAATTAACAAAGATATCCAGGACTTGAACTCAGACCTGGAACCAGCAACCTAATAGACATTTACATAACTCTCCACCCCAAATCCACAGAATATACATACTTCTCAGCATGTCATTACACCTACTCTAATTGACCACATAATTGAAAGTAAATCACTCCTCAGCAAATGCAAAATAATGGAAATCATAACAAACAGTCTTTCAGACCACAGTGCAATCAAGTTAAAACTCAGAATTCAGAAATTACCACAGAACCACACAGCTTCATGGAAACTGAACAACTGGCTTTTGAATGCTGTTTGGATAAACATTGAAATAGACATTCTTTGAATTTAATGAGAATGAAGACAGAACATACCAAAATCTCTGGGACACATTTAAAGCATTCTCTAGAGGAAAATATATAGTAAGAAATGCCCACATGAGAAGAAAGGAGAGATTCAAAATTGACACCACATCATCAAAATTGAAAGAGCTAGAGGAGCAAGATCAAAAAAAACTCAAAATCTAGCAGAAGACAAGAAATAACTAAGATCAGAGCAGAACTGGCAGAGATAGAGACACAAAAACCCTTCAAAAAATTAAAAAACCCAGGAGCTGGTTTTTCAAAAAGATCAACAAAATAGACAGACCACTAGCCAGATTAATAAAAAGTCAAAGAGAGAATAACAAAATAGATGCAATGGAAAATGATAAAGGGGATATCAGCACAGATTCCACAAAAATTCAAACCATCATCAGAGAATATTACAAACAACTCTAGGCACATGAACTAGCAAACCTGCAAGAAATGAATAAATTCCTGGACACTTGCCTCCTCCCGAGTCTAAACCAGAAAAAATCTGAAATCCTAAACAGACCAATAACAAGGTCTGAAGTTGAGGCAGCAATTAAAAGCCTACCACACAAAAAAAGCCCAGGCCCAGATGGGTTTACAGCTGAATCCTACCAGTCACACAAAGAGGAGCTGGTGTGACTGGTAAGATTCCTTCTGAAACTACTCCAAATAATCCAAACAAAGGGAATCCATCCCAAATCATTTTATGAGACCAATATCATCCTGATATCAAAACACAGCAGAGACTCAAAACCAAACAAAAAAAACTTCAGTCCAATATCCATGATGAACATACATGAAAAAATCTTCAATAAAATACTGGCAAGCCAATTGCAACAGCACATCAAAAAGCTTATCCACCATAATCAAGTAGGATTCATCCTGGGGATGCAAGGCTGGTTCAACATATGCAAGTCTATAAATGTAATTTACCACATGAACAGAACCAAAGACAAAAACCACATGATTATCTCAATTCATGCAGAGAAAGCCTTTGAGAGTATTCAACAGCCCTTTATGCTATAAACCCTCAATAAACTAGGTATTGATGGAACATATCTCAAAATAATAAAAGCTATTTATGACAAACCAAAAGCCAATATTATACTGAAAGGGCAAAAACTGGAAGCATTCGCTTTGAAATCTGGCAATAGACACGGATGCCCTCTCTCACTACTCCTATTCAATATAATATGGGAATTTCTAGCCAGAGCAATCAGGCAAGAAAAAGAAATAAAGGGTATTCAAATAGGAAAGGAGAAAGCCAAATTGTATCTATTTTCAGACAACATGATGGTATATCTAGAGACCCCATCATTTCAGTCCAAAACTCCTGAAACTGATAAGAAACTTCAGCAAAGTCTCAGGATACCAAATCAATGTGCAAAAATTACAAGCATTCCTATACACCAATAACAGACTTAAAGAGAGCCAAATTAAAAACGAACTGCCATTCACAATTGCTACAAAGATAATAAAATAACTAAAAGTACAACTAACAAGAAATGTAAAGGACCTCTTCAAGGAGATCTACAAACCACTGCTCAACCAAATAAGAGAAAACACAAACATATGGAGAAACTTTCCATGTTCATGGTTTAGAAAGAATCAATATCATGAAAATGGCCATATTGTCTAAAGTAATTTACAGATTCAGTGCTATCTCCATCAAACTACCAATGACCTTCCTCACATAATTGTTGTACTATAAGGTAACACCTTAAACTTCATATGGAACAAAACCACCTTAAACTTAATATGGAACAAAAAGAGAGCCCGCATAGCCAAACTTTATATGGAACCAAACCACCTTAAGCTTTATATGGAACCAAGAAAGAGCCCGAATAGTCAAGTCAATTCTAAGGAAAACAAAACAAAACAAAACAAAACAAAACAAAACAAAACAAAACAGCAGTATGCACCACACTACCACACTTCAAACTATACTACAAGTCTACAGTAATCAAAACAGCATGGTACTGGTACCAAAACAGAGATATAGACCAATGAAACAGAACAGAGGCCTCAGAGGCAACACAAGATATCTACAACCATACTATCTTTGATAAGCCTGACAAAAACAAGCAATAGGGAAAGGATTCCCTGTTTAATAAATAGTCTTGGGAAAACTGGCTAGCTATATGCAGAAAGCAGAAACTGGACCCCTTTGTGACACCTTACACTTAAATTAACTCCAGATAGATTAAAGACTTAAACATAGATCTAACACCATAAAAACCCTTAAAGAAAATCTAGGCAAAACCATTCAGGACATAGGAGTAGGCAAGAACTTCATGACCAAAACATCAAAAGCATTGACAATAAAAGCCAAAATAGACAAATGGAACCTAATCAAACTCCACAGCTTCTGCACAGCAAAAGAAACAGTCATTAGAGTGAATCAGCAACCAACAGAATGAGAAAAAGTTTTTTCAGTTTACCCATCTGACAAGGGGTTGATATCCAGAATCTACAAAGAACTAAAATATATTTACAAGAAAAAAACAAACAAGCCCATTCAAAAGTGGGCAAAGGATATGAACAGACACTTTATAAAAGAAGACATACACGAGGCCAAGAAATACATGAAAAAATGCTTATCATTACTGGTCATTAGAGAAATGCAAATCAAAACTACATTGAGATACCATCTCATGCCAGTTAGAATGGCGATCAGTAAAAAATATGGAGACAACAGATCCTGAATAGAATGTGGATAAATAGGAACACTTTTACACTGCTGGTGGGAGTGTAAATTAGTTCAACCATTGCGGAAGACAGTGTGGCAATTCCTCAAGGACCTAGAAATAGACATTCCATTTGACCAGCAATCCCATTACTGGGTATATATCCAAAGGACTGTAAATCATTCTACTATAAGGACACATGCACACGAATGTTCATTGCAGCACTGTTTACAATAGCAAAGACATGAAAACACCGCAAATGCTCATCAGTGATAGACTGGACAGGGAAAATGTGGCACATATACACCATGGAATATTATGCAGCAATCAAAAATGATGAGTTTGTGTTTTTTTTTTGTAGGGACATGGATAAACCCGGAGACCATCATTCTCAGCAAATTGGCACAAGAAAAGAAAATGAAATACCACATGTTCTCACTCATATGCGGGTGTTGAACAAGGAGAACACACGGACACAGGGAGAAGAGCACTAACCACTGGGGCCTGATGGATGGAATAGGGGAGGGATAGTGGGGGTGGGGAGTTGTGGAGAGATAGGGGGAGAAATGTCAGATATAGGTGAAGGGGATGAAGGCAGCAAATCACACTGCCACATTTGTACCTGTGCAACTATTTTTCATGTTTTTCACATGTACCACAAACCTAAAATGCAATAAAAAATAAAATAAACCAAAATAAAAATAAAGATGGAGAATGAGAAGTGAAAGAAAAAAAGAGAGCAAATAAAGAAAGAAAAACTAAAGAAAGAATGAAAAGAGAAACAAGTGAGAAAGAAAAGAAAGGATGGATAAAGTAAGAAGAGAGAAAGAGAAAAAAATAAAGCTAGAAAATAAAGTTGGGCAGCTCATTCTGGCTAATCGACTAACACCTATAATCCCAACATTTCAGGAGCCTGGGATGGGAGAACTGCTTGAGGCCAGGAGTTTGAGGCCAGCCCTCCAACACAGAGAGAGTCTGTCTCTACTAAAAAAAAAAAAAAAATTGATCAATTAAAAAGTTAGCCAGCTGTGATGGTGTGCACCTGTAATTCCTGTTCCCTCAGAGACTGAGGTGAGAGGATTTCTTGGCTTGGGATGTGGAGGCTGTACTGAGCCATGGTCAGGCCAATGCACTGCAGCCTGCTACTTAGGCTGGGATCAAACTCCTGAACTCTAGTGATTAGCTTACCTCAGCCTCCAAAATTGCACCCACAATATGCAACGATCCTGGAGGTGTCAGTGATAGATTTTTAGTAAAGACAATATTTCACCATGTTTTCCAGGTTGGTCTTGAACTTGAACCCAGGAGTTTGAGACTGCAGAGGAACTGGTGTCTGCTGGTGTGCCCCACGGTCCCTGTCCAAGTAGTGTTTATGCATGCTCAGGATGATCATTTGGGTCACAGCTCCTCTCTCCTCTCCAGGTGCTTGGTGATGAGAGAGGAGCCAGTTGTCATCCTCGCACCCTTCCTCCACTCTCTGCTGCCTGGGGCAACCAGAAGACTGGTTCAACTGGGAAACCGAGGGTGAGTCGGCAGAGTTAGATAATGGCTACAAAGGTGGGAAGACAATATGAAAAAGTTCCAGCTGGGTCTGATGGCTTCCATTCGGGAGTGCTACATTTTGCCTGTAGGGTGAACCTGGGAGAACAGATACTTGCCACTGGGTTCTGAATCAGATGATTAGTCGACCATGTGAGGGAAGTGAGCAGCATCAGGTTGATTTGGACACAGGCATCTCTGCCTGGAAGACAAGGGAATAAAAGGAAGAAAGAAAAGAAAGAAAAAATGTAAAGAAAGGAAGAAGAAAGGAAGGAAGGAAGGAAGGAAGGAAGGAAGGAAGGAAGGAAGGAAGGAAGGAAGGAAGGAAGGAAACAAGGGGGGAAGAAAGCAAAAAAGCCAAAAAGAAAGAAAGAAAAAAGAGAGAAAAAGAGCAGGAGAAAGAAGGAAGAAAAAATAAAAAATATATAAAAAATAAAAAGGGCAAGGCATGGTGGCTATCACCTATATTCTGAACATTTTGGGAGTCTGGGGTGAGAGAACTGCTTGAGATCAGGAGTTTGAGACCAGCCCTGGCAACAGAGAGAGACTCCATATCTACCAAAAAATTAATAATTATTATTTAAATAATTAGAAAGTTAGCTGGGCATGAGCAGTGAGAAAATGTTGCACCACTGCACTGCAGTCTGGGTGATAGTGCAAGACTCCATTTCAAGGTAAAAAACTAAACAACGAAAACCATCACAAAAATAATAACCAATAATACAAATAAACTAATAGGAAACAACAGTACTAATAATAAACAAACTAGTGGGAGTTTTACATTTTTTAATGTAAAAGTTAATTAAGGACAAAATTAATTGTAGTTAATTTCAACAAAGTTTCTTCATTAGCCTGTCTTCCTCACTTTCTAAAACACAGCCTTTCTCTGTCACCCAGGCTGGAGGACAGAGGCATGATCATGTCTCACTTCAGTTTCAACATCCCAGAGTCAAGCAATTCCTGTAGTCTCAGCTACTTGGGAGGCTGAGCTGGGAAGATTACCTGTGAGAGCTCAGCAAGGTTGAGGCTGCAGTGAGCCAGGGATGCATTCTTACACTTGTCTTGGGAAAAAAGGTAAAAGTAAAACAACAGCAACTTCAGTGTTTAGAAAGAGAAGTAAGAAAATTAAAAGAAAAAAAGAAGAGCAACTGAAAGTACTATTCAAAAAATTGGAGACAAAGAAATGACGTAGTAAAAGAGCGACACCTAGTGAATACAGGTTGTGGTGCTGGTGACCAGAGTTAACTTGTCTACCTTTGAAATCTCAAGTTGAGGGATAAGTCCAAGGCCACCAACATCTGGTGGGCCTGTGACCCAAGACTTCAGGCCTGAGGCCTTAGGCCCTAGTCCCTGGTCTTCAAGACAGAGAAGCCGACGGCCAAGTCAACTTCATGTTGATTGCTTCCCACAGTGGTTCTCACCTGTTGATCCAGAAGCCAATGGCTGGTATCTGGTCTACTAGATCCACCTTGCAGGCCAAATGTGATGCTTGCAGAAAGAAGCAGTCAGACCCAGTTGGAATCTTACCACACTGAGCCTTGGTGGCCATCATCTAACTCTCCCAACTTGCCTGCAGTTTCCCCAAGGTCCACTGGTTGATCCAAGCAGTGATAGAGGAGGAAGATCACAAGAGCAATGACTGGTTAATCTCCCATTCCCACACACCTGGGGTGGAGAGAGGGGCAATTACCCTAATGGCCACCCTGGGCACATGTGAACACTACTGGGACAGGAACAACAGTGTCACATCTTCCAACATCCACCCCTCAGCCATCTTCACTAAGTTCATTAAATCCAGTCTCAGCCCTTGGAAGATTTTCCTTCCAGGGTGGGGGGGAGGCAGAATTAGAGAGGCCAGAGGCCCAGAAGTGGCTCCACCCTTACCTCAGCAATCCCCAGGGAGAAACCATCTTGGAAAGCCCAAAGGCATGAATGGGCAAACACACGGTGGGTGTCAATGGGCTCTTGGGAGAGACACAAGCTGTAGGCTCTGGTGCCCCAGAGCAGGTGGGAACCAGCTATTGTGAAGTCTCTATCTGTAAAATCACATATTTCTCTTGTTTTCCAGAATTGATTTTTGGTTTCTTTTTTAGCTCATTTGATTACTTTTTGTTTGTTTGTTTTTGTTTTCATTTCTTGATTTCAGTACATTTTTTTGGTGTCTCTTCATTGAATACTATTGTAGTCCACACAATCTTGGTGGATTTGTAGCCATTGTTCTTGGGAAGGCTTTACAGATATTTGAAAAGACTTGGGTGTTGAAATCTAAGCTTTTTCTACTTTAAGGGAAACCTCAAGCCCAGTAACGCTGTGGTTTTGCAGACGCATTCAGAAACCACCCTGATGGTCTTGTACAAGATCCAGGAGAATTTTCTGGATTACCAGGCAGATACTATTCTTCCATTTCTTCCCTTACTTTCTCTCAAACAACTGTAGTCTCTCTGTGTGTGTGCATGTGTGCATGTGTGTGTGTGTGTCCTGAACCAAATGAAAGTGATGTGGAGTGGCATAAACATTCCTGTGGTCATCACAACTAGGATTGCCCCAGGATAGACCTGAATCCAGCAGAGTGCCAGGTCTCACCCAAAGCCTTCTGGCACAGCTTTCTGCTTACTGCGTATGTTCACTCAAGGCACTGGTGCTCTAAAATCAGCAGGTGAAAGAGCCAGCCAGGCCTGCATTCTACCCTTCACTGTGGCTAGGCTCTTCAGGCACCAGGTTGTTTCAGAGATGTTATTCAGGAGTCAGGGACTAAAATTAAGATATCTAAGTTTTTGGCAGTGAGAGTCTGGGTGGAGCATGGGAAATAGATCTTTAAAACGGCAAGAGTTTTGAAATAAATATTGGAACCTGATGGGTAAATAGTAGAGAATATACAAAAAAAATATGTGCACGTTACTTTTGCTTCTTATTCAATTATTCCAGGCCTCTTTCTGAAAGAAGACTAGTTGCAGGAATTAAAAACTTGTGCTTTTACTTGTGAAATACATTCTTTCTTTCTTCTTGGCACTGGTAAATCAAACACTACTACAAATAGAATACATGTTTTAGTCAAGTAGTCTAAATTATATAAATCAATGTGCAAAAATCACTTGTGTTCCTCTTCCAACAATAGCCACACCAGCAGCCAAATCAGAAAGGTCATCCCATTCACAATTGACAGAAAATAATAAAATATCTAGGAATACAGCTGACCAGGGAAGTAAAAGAGCGCTTTTATGAGGATTGCAAAACACTGCTCAAAGAAATCAGAGATGATACAAACAAATGGAAAATCATCTCATGCTCATGGATAGGAAGAATCAATGTTACTAAAATGGCTATACTGAACAAAAGGATTTACAGATACAATGCTATGCCTATCTTTTTTTTTTTTTTTTATTATTATTATTATTATTATTATTTTTTTTTAAATTTTTATTGCATTATAGGTTTTGGGGTACATGTGCAGAACGTGCAAGATAGTTGCATAGGTACACACATGGCAGTGTGTTTTGCTGCCTTCCTCCCCCTCACCCACACTTGGTATTCATCCCCAGGCTATCCCCCCCAGCCCCCCCGCTGTCCCTCCCCCATTTCCCCCAACAGTCCCCAGTGTATAGTAGACCGCCTCTCTGTGTCCATGTGTTCTCATTTTTCTCACCCGCCTATGAGTGAGTATATGCGGTATTTCTTTTTCTGTTCTTGTGTCAGTTTGCTGAGAATGATGTTCTCCAGATTCATCCATGTCCCTACAAAGGACACAAACTCATCATTTCTGATTGCTGCATAATATTCCATGGTGTATATGTGCCACATTTTCCCAGTCCAGTCTATCATCGATGGGCATTTGGGTTGGTTCCAGGTCTTTGCTATTGTAAACAGTGCTGCAATGAACATTCGTGTGCATGTGTCCTTATAGTAGAAAGATTCACAGTCTTTTGGATAGATACCCAGTAATGGGATTGCTGGGTCAAATGGAATTTCTATTTCTAGGTCCCTGAGGAATCGCCACACTGTCTTCCACAATGGTTGAACTAATTTACACTCCCACCAACAGTGTAAGAGTGTTCCTATTTCTCCACATCCTCTCCAGCATCTGCTATCTCCAGATTTTTTAATGATCGCCATTCTAACTGGTGTGAGATGATATCTCAATGTGGTTTTGATTTGCATCTCTCTAATGACCAATGATGATGAGCACTTTTTCATATGTTTGTTGGCCTCATGTATGTCTTCTTTTGTAAAGTGTCTGTTCATATCCTTTGCCCATTTTTGAATGGGCTTGTTTGTTTTTTTTCTGTAAATCTGTTTGAGTTCTTTGTAAATTCTGGATATCAGCCCTTTGTCAGATGTGTAAACTGCAAAGATTTTTTCCCATTCTGATGGTTGTCGATTCACTCTAGTGACTGTTTCTTTTGCTGTGCAGAAGCTGTGGAGTTTGATTAGGTCCCATTTGTCTATTTTGGCTTTTGTTGCCAATGCTTTTGGTGTTTTGTTCATGAAGTCCTTGCCTACTCCTATGTCCTGAACGGTTTTGCCTAGATTTTCTTCTAGGGTTTTTATGGTGTCAGGTCTTACATTTAAGTCTTTAATCCATCTGGAGTTAATTTTAGTGTAAGGTGTCAGGAAGGGGTCCAGTTTCTGCTTTCTGCATATGGCTAGCCAGTTTTCCCAACACCATTTATTAAATAGGGAATCCTTTCCCCATTGCCTGTTTTTGTCTGGTTTATCAAAGATGATATGGTTGTAGATATGTTGTGTTGCCTCCGATGTTTCTGTTCTGTTCCATTGGTCTATATCTCTGTTTTGGTACCAGTACCATGCTGTTTTGATTACTGTAGCCTTGTAGTATAGTTTGAAGTCTGGTAGCGTGATGCCTCCCACTGTGTTCTTTTTGCTTAGAATTGACTTGGCTATGCGGGCTCTTTTTTGGTTCCATATGAAATTCATGGTGGTTTTTTCCAGTTCTATGAAGAAATTCAATGGTAGTTTGATGGGGATAGCATTGAATGTGTAAATTACTTTGGGCAGTATAGCCATTTTCACAATATTGATTCTTCCTAACCACGAACATGGAACGTTTCTCCATCTGTTTGTGTCCTCTCTTATTTCGTTGAGCAGGTGTTTGTAGTTTTCCTTAAAGAGGTCCCTTACATTCCTAGTGAGTTGTATTCCTAGGTATTTTATTTTCTTTGTAGCGATTGTGAATGGCAGTTCGTTCTTAATTTGGTTCTCTTTAAGTCTGTTGTTGGTGTATAAGAATGCTTGTGATTTTTGCACATTGATTTTATATCCTGAGACTTTGCTGAAGTTGCTTATCAGTTGCAGGAGCTTTTGGGCTGAGGTGATGGGGTCTTCTAGGTATACTATCATGTCGTCTGCAAATAGAGACAATTTGGCTTCCACCTTTCCTATTTGAGTACCCTTTATTTCTTTTTCTTGCCTTATTGCTCTGGCTAGAACTTCCAGTACTATGTTGAATAGAAGTGTTGAGAGAGGGCATCCTTGTCTAGTGCCGGATTTCAAAGGGAATGCTTCCAGTTTTTGCCCATTAAGTATGATATTGGCTGTTGGTTTGTCATAAATAGCTTTTATTACTTTGAGATATGTTCCATCAATACCAAGTTTATTGAGGGTTTTTAGCATAAAGGGCTGTTGAATTATGTCAAATGCCTTCTCTGCGTCAATTGAGATAATCATGTGGTTTTTGTTTTTGCTTCTGTTTATGTGGTGAATTACATTTATAGACTTGCGTATGTTGAACCAGCCTTGCATGCCCGGGATGAATCCTACTTGATCATGATGGATAAGTTTTTTAATGTGCTGTTGCAATCGATTTGCCAGTATTTTATTGAAGATTTTTGCATCTATGTTCATCATGGATATTGGCCTGAAGTTTTCTTTTCTTGTTGAGTCTTTGCCAGGTTTTGGTATCAGGATGATGTTGGTCTCATAAAATGATTTGGGAAGGGTTCCCTCTTTTTGGATTATTTGGAATAGTTTCAGAAGGAATGGTACCAGATCCTCTTTGTGTGTCTGGTAGAATTCAGCTGTGAACCCATCTGGACCTGGGCTTTTTTTGTGTGGTAGGCTCTTAATTGCTGCCTCAACTTCTGACCTTGTTATTGGTCTATTCATAGTTTCAGCTTCCTCCTGGTTTAGGCTTGGGAGGACACAGGCATCCAGGAATTTATCCATTTCTTCCTGATTTACTAGTTTGTGTGCATAGAGTTGTTTGTAGTATTCTCTGATGATGGTTTGAATTTCTGTGGAATCTGTGGTGATTTCCCCTTTATCGTTTTTTATTGCATCTATTTGGTTGTTCTCTCTTTTCTTTTTTATCAGTCTGGCTAGTGGTCTATTTTGTTGATCTTTTCAAAAAACCAGCTCTTAGATTTGTTGATTTTTTGAAGGGTTTTTCTTGTCTCTATCTCCTTCAGTTCTGCTCTGATCTTAGTTATTTCATGTCTTCGGCTAGGTTTTGAGCTTTTTTCATCTTGCTCCTCTAGCTCTTTCAATTTTGACGATAGGGTGTCAATTTTGGATCTCTCCACTTTTCTCATGTGGGCACTTATTGCTATATATTTTCCTCTACAGACTGCTTTAAATGTGTCCCAGAGATTCTGGTACGTTGTGTCTTCGTTCTCGTTGGTTTCAAAGAACTTCTTTATTTCTGCCTTCATTTCATTGTTTATCCAATCAACATTCAAGAGCCAGTTGTTCAGTTTCCATGAAGCTGTGCGGTTCTGAGTTATTTTCTGAATTCTGAGTTCCAACTTGATTGCACTATGGTCTGAGAGACTGTTTGTTATGATTTCCGTTGTTTTGCATTTGCTGAGGAGTGCTTTACTTCCAATTATGTGGTCAATTTTGGAGTAGGTGTGATGTGGTGCTGAGAAGAATGTATATTCTGTGGATTTGGGGTGGAGAGTTCTGTAAATGTCTATCAGGTTTGCTTGTTCCAGGTCTGAGTTCAAGTCCTGGATATCCTTGTTAATTTTCTGTCTGGTTGATCTGTCTGCTATTGACAGTGGAGTGTTAAAGTCTCCCACTATTATTGTGTGGGAGTCTAAGTCTCTTTGTAAGTCATTAAGAACTTGCCTTATATATCTGGGTGCTCCTACATTGGGTCCATATATATTTAGAATCGTTAGCTCTTCTTGTTGTATTGATCCTTTTACCATTATGTAGTGACCTTCTTTGTCCCTTTTGATCTTTGTTGCTTTAAAGTCTATTTTATCAGAGATGAGAATTGCAACTCCTGGTTTTTTTTGCTCTCCATTTGCTTGGTAAATCTTCCTCCATCCTTTTATTTTGAGCCTTTGTGTATCTTTGTGTGTGAGGTGGGTTTCCTGAATACAGCACACTGATGGGTTTTGGTTTTTTATCCAATTTGCCAGTCTGTGTCTTTTGATTGGTGCATTTAGCCCATTTACATTCAGGGTTAATATTGTTATGTGTGAATTTGATACTGCCATTTTGATGCTATCTGGCTGTTTTGCCCATTGGTTCATGTACATTCTTCATTTTGTTGATGGTCTTTAGCATTTGGTATGCTTTTAGGATGGCTGGAACTGGTTGTTTCTTTCTATGTGTAGTGCCTCTTTCAGGAGCTCTTGTAAAGCAGGCCTAGTGGTAACAAAATCTCTGAGTACTTGCTTGTTCGTGAAGGATTTTATTTTTCCTTCACTTATGAAGCTCAGTTTGGCTGGATATGAAATTCTGGGTTGAAAGCTCTTTTCTTTAAGGATGTTGAATATTGGCCCCCACTCTCTTCTGGCTTGTAGAGTCTCTGCCGAGAGATCTGCTGTGAGTCTGATGGGCTTCCCTTTGTGGGTGACCTGACCTTTCTCTCTGGCTGCCCTAAGTATTTTCTCCTTCGTTTCAACCCTGGTGAATCTGATGATTATGTGCCTTGGGGTTGCTCTTCTTGCGGAGTATCTTTGTGGTGTTCTCTGTATTTCCTGGAGTTCAGTATTGACCTGTCTTGCTAGGTTGGGGAAATTTTCCTGGATAATATCCTGAAGAGTGTTTTCCAGCTTAGATTCATTCTCTTGATCACATTCTGGTACACCTATCAAACGTAGGTTGGGTCTCTTCACATAGTCCCACATTTCTTGGAGATTTTGTTCATTCCTTTTTGTGCTTTTTTCTTTAATCTTGGTTTCACGTTTTATTTCATTGAGTTGATCTTCAATTTCTGATATTCTTTCTTCTGCTTGGTCAATTCGGCTGTTGAAACTTGTGCATGCTTCACGAAGTTCTCGTGTTGTGTTTTTCAGCTCCTTCAATTCATTCATATTCCTCTCTAAGTTTTCCATTCTTGTTATCAATTCCTCGAATTTTTTTTCAAATCTTTTTTCAAGGTTCTTAGTTTCTTTGCACTGATTTAGAACATGTTCTTTTAGCTCAATGAAGTTTCTCATTATCCACTTTCTGAAGTCTGATTCCGTCATTTCGTCACACTCATTCTCCGTCCAGCTTTGTTCCCTTGCTGGTGAGGAGTTTTGGTCCTCTGTAGGAGGTGAGGTGTTTTGGTTTCGGGTGTTTTCCTCCTTTTTGCGCTGGTTTCTTCCCATCTTTATGGATTTATCCGCCTGTCGTCTTTGTAGTTGCTGATTTTTCAATTGGGTCTCTGTGTGGATGCTGAGATTGTTGATGATGAAGTATTTTTGTTACTTAGTTTTCCTTCTAGTGGTCTAGCCCCTCTGCTGTATGAGTTCTGAGGTCCACTCCAGGCCCTGTTTGTCTGGAGTATACCTGTAGCAGCTGTGGAAGAGTGAGGGAGGTTACCAGTTTCTTCTTCTGCTGTCTTTGTTCCAGAATGATGCCCGCCAAATGTCAGTCTGATTAGTCCTTTTTTTGCGGTGACTCTTTGGATATACAGGGGTCAGGGAGCTGCTTAAGGAGATGGTTTGTGCTTTATAGTAGCTCCAGTGCTGAGCTGTGAGCTCCGTTGTTCATTCAGTGTTGTTGGGAGGTTGTTTATGTCTGCTGTAATAGAACTCATAAAACACCACCCTTTTATTTCCCCCCCTTATATGCACTGTTTCAGGGAGTTGGGGCTTTCTTTATGAGTATCTGTTGCACTGTCCTGCCCCACTAGGTGGCAGTCTATTCACTATTTGCCTGCCGGGGCTCTGACCCACTAGCGCGGTTCTGCCCTGTTGCTGCTGGACTCCCTTCTGCTGTGGAGAGCTCCCGTCTCCTGGGAGTCTCTCTGTTATGGCAGGTTGCCTCGGCAACGGCAGGCTGCTTCGGCCCTGGGCGGTGCTTCAATAGGGGCGGATTGTGTCAGCGGTGGTGGACGCCCCTCCCTCACTGGGCTGCACCGTCCTAGATGCCGGCAGCAAAACTCTCAGCGCCAAGCGTCTCCAGTCATTGCCCTGCTTGTCCCTGTGAGGGTGGGACTCGCTGAGCCCGATTACCCAGCTCCCTGCCTCAGAGTCCGTCCTCTCTCTCTCTCCCTCCCTCTCCGCAAGCTTAAAGTTCGACTCTCTCACTGGCGCCCCAGGAGCCTGCCGATAGGGCACTGGGAACCGTGCGATCTCCCGTGCCGCTGCCCACTTCACCGGCTCATATCACGCTTCCCAGGAAACTCCCAGGAAACTCCTGGTCTGGCTCACTGTCCAAGTCCCGTTCAATCAGATGGACGCGCCAATCTGCCCTTCAAACTCTCAGATTGCTGGTTTAACAGGGCGCCCAGACCAGTGAGTTCCGTGCCGGGTCCTGCTGCGGCGCCGGCCGAAGCGGCGCCGGCCGAAGCGGCCGCGCCAAAGGGCTGCGTTAGCCAGTTTTACTTTACTAGCGTCCTGTGGGACTTTCAACGCTCTGTGGGCTAGAAAAGTCCATCCGAGAATGCGGCTAGGACTCACCCTCTGCGCCGTCACTGAGAGCTGCAATCCTGAGTCGCTTCTACGACGCCATCTTGCCGGGTCTCAATGCTATGCCTATCAAATTACAAATGACATTTCACTTAATGCTAGAAAAATTTCTTTTAAAATTCTTATTAAACCAAAAAATGCCTGAATAGCTGGAGGCATCATGTTACATGACTCAAATTATACTACAAGGCTACAATAACCAAAATGGCACACAGACAAGTGGAACAGAATAGGGAGACCAGAAATATGACTCTGCACCTATGGCCATTGGATTATTTAAAAAAGTGACAAAAACAAGCAAAGGAAAACAAATTCCCTATTTAATAAATGATGCTGGGATAACTGGTTAGCCACATGCAGAAGATTGAAAAATCAACTCAAGATAAATTAAACACTTATTTTTTTATATTATATTTTAAGTTATGTGGCACATGTGCAGATCATGCAGGTTTGTCACATAGGTATAAACGTGCTATGGTGGGGTTTTGCTGCATCCATCGCCCCATACATTAGGTATTTCTCCTAGTGCTATCCCTCCCCAATCTCTTGATTCCCTGCTATTTCTCCCCTAACATCTCACCTGCCAGGCTCTGGTGTGTGACATTCCCCTCCCTGTATCCATGTGTCCTCACTGTACAACACCCACTAAGAAATGAGAACATGTGGTGTTTGGTTTTCTGTACTTGTGTAAGTTCACTGAGAATGATGGTTTTAAGTTTCATCCATGTTCCTGCAAAGAAAATGAACAAATCTCTTTCATAGTTGCATAGTATTTCATGGTGTATATGTGCCACATTGTCTTTATCCAGTCTATTATTCATAGGTATTTGGATTGGTTCCAAGTCTTTGCTATTGTAAACAGTGCCACAGTAAACATATTTGCACATGTGTCTTTATAATAGAATGATTTATAATCTTTCAGTATACACCCAGTAAAGGGATTGCTGGGTCAAATGACATTTTTATGTCTAAACCCTTGAGGAATCACCACACTGTCTTCCACAATGGTTGAACTAATTTAGACTCCCATCAACAATGTAAAATCATTTCTATTTCTCCACATTCTCTCCAGCATCTGTTGTCTCCTGATTTTTTAATGACTGCTATATGGTCCATTCCTACAGGATTCTGTGAGCCACTCCCAGCTGGTGCATAGACAAGAAATTGAAGAAATAAAAAACACAATACACAGAGATAGAGAGAAAAGACTTTGGGCCCAGGGGTCCATGGCAACCTAAAACTCAGGGCCCAGCAGTGGCCCTGAATGCTGGGACACTCTCACTTTTGAGTTGCAAATCTGGGGGCAGGGTAGGTGGGGCATGGACTTGGTGGTTGGTGACTGGGAGCAGTGTAGATAGGGCATGACAGTGATAGGGTCAAGTACATCAAGTGTAATTCAGGTAAAGGCATAGAAATTTCTGGCCTTTAGACATTTTTTCTTTCTGAGATTATGCTTGGAGTTAACTAGGGGGTTTGCACCTGTCTGCTCTCTCCCTGTGGGCATCAGAGATAGCATCCTGTACAGTGCAGAGGTGACTTGGCTGTGACACGGACTCAGCTCGAGGTTTTCAAAATTAGCAAGAACAGTCATAGGCTTTCCAGAGTGGAAGACTGTCCAGTGAGAGAAACTGACTGCCAGGATTCTAGAAAGATATCTACTGTCTCTCAGTCAAAGAGTATGTAATAGAATTTAAAGTCATGAAGAAGATCCAAGATGGCCCTTTAGGAGCAGCTCAGGATTACAGCTCTCAGTAAAAGTGCAGAGGGTGAGTGGATGCCACATTTCCAGACAGATCTTTATTGCCCACAGACCAGGATATTCCCAGGCAGAGGAGCCCCACGGGTCACTAGCATGGCTGTTTCAGCCAGCGCGGCTGTTTTGCAGGTGCTCCAGTGTGGTGGATTTTCATACAAAATACACTAGTCCGGTTGCCCTTTTAAGGAAGAAATTGGAGCTCTGGGAAGGCATATTTGCTCATTCATCTGATTAAATGGGTCTAAAACAGAGAGCCAGGACAGGATGTTTCCAGGCAGCACCATTGCTTCAGCCAGTGCAGTGGGTCACTTCACAGAAAATCACACAGATCCTGGCACCCTTTCAGCAGGTGACTGGAACACATGGAAGAGAGTCAGCTGTTCAACTTAAAAAATAAAGGCTCTGAGGCAGGAAGCCAGGTGATCAGCCTCAGTGGGTCCCACCCCCACAAAAACAAACAAACAAAGAAACAGCAATTGGAAACCCTTGGGGTTGAGTGTTTCACAGCAAGCACAGCTGAACCCAGAACAGTGCAGCTCAGTGGGGGAAGGGCATCCGCAATTACCGAGGCACTCCATCCCTATGGAGGTAGTCAACAATTGCTGAGGCAACCTGCCATTGCCGAGCCAACCCGCCATTGCCCAGGCGACCTGCCATAACAGAGAGAATCCACCATTACAGAGGCGGGCCACCATTGCCAAGGCAGTTCTAACCACACCCATTTAAACAGAACTGCAGGGAAGTTCACAGGGAAGAAGGGAAGAGACCACAGCAGCTCAACAAAGTCTCTGCAGGCATATAGTGACTAGCCTGCCTCCTTGCTGGGCAGGGCAGCCACAAAAATAAGACAGCACCACAACAGATCCTCATAAATAAAGCCCTAACTCCCCAAGACAAAGCATGTGGGGAGAAAAAGGGGTTTATAAGTTCTGCTGCAGCAGACTTAAATGTATCTGCCTAGCAGCTCTGAATGAACAACGGAGCTCACAGCTCAGCATCTAGCTCCTGTAAAGAACAGACTGTCTCCTGAAGCAGCTCCCTGACCCCTGTATATCCAAAAATTTACCTCACAAATGACTGATTGGACTGACACTTAGCAGGCATTATTCTGGAAAAAAAATAACAGAAGAAGAAACTGGTAGCAACTCTTACTATTCTGCAGCTGCTGCATGTGATACCCAGACAAACAGGGCCTGGAGTAGACCTCAGCGGTTTTACAGCAGAGGGGCCAAACTGTTAGAAGAAAAACTAAAAAACAGAAATAACTTAATCATCAACAATACAGACATCCACTCAGAGACCCAATCTGAAAATCACCAACTACACAAACAACAGGTCGATAAATCCACAAAGATGGGGAAAAAAACAGCACAAAAAGGAGAAAAACACCCAAAACCAGAACACCTGTCCTTCAACAAGGGATCACAACTTCTCACCAGCAAGGGAACAAAGCTGGATGGAAAATGCGTGTAATGAAATGACAAAATCAGAATTCAGAAGGTGGTAATGAGAAACTTCTGTGAGCTAAAAGAACATGTTCTAACTCAATGCAAAGAAACTAAGAACTTTGAAAAATGATTTGATGAAATGATAACAAGAATGGACAACTTAGAGAGAAATATGAGTGAATTCATGGAGCTGAAAAACACAACATGAGAACTTCGTGAAGCCTGCACAAATTTCAACAGCCGAATTGACCAAGCAGAAGAAAAAAAATCAGAAGTCGAAGATTAATTCAATGAAAAAAAAAAATGAGAAACCAAGATTAGAGAAAAAGTGCAAAAAGGAATGAACAAAATGTCAAAAAATGTGGGACTATGGAAAGAGACCTAATCTATGTTTAATAGGTGTAACTGAATGTAACCAAGAGAATTAATCCAAGCTGGAAAATACTCTTCAGGATATCATCCAGGAGAACTTCCCCAACCTAGAAAGGCAGGCCAATATTCAAGTCCAGGAAATACAGAGAACACCACAAAGATACTTCTCAAGAATAGAAACCCCACGGCACATAATCATCAGATTCACCAGGGTTGAAATGAAGGAGAAAATACTAAGGGCAGCCAGAGAGAAAGGTAGGGTTACCCACAAAGGGAAGCCCATCACAATCACAGCAGATCCCTCAGCAGAAACACTACAAGCTAGAAGAGAGTGGGGGCCAATATTCAACATCCATAAAAAATAGAACTTTCAACACAGAATTTTATATCCAGCCAAACTAAACTTCATAAGTGAAGGAAAAATAAAATCCTTTGAAAACAAGCAAGTACTCAGAGATTTTATCACCAACAGGCCTGCTTTACAAGAGCTCTTGATAGAGGCACTACAGACAGAAAGGAACAACCAGTACCAGCCACTCAAAAACATACCAAATGGTAAAGAGCATCAGCAAACTGAAGAATCTGCATCAACTAATGGGCAAAACAGCTAGCTAACATCAAAATGGCAGTATCAAATTCACACATAACAATACTAACCCTAAATGCAAATGGCCTAAATGCCCCAATCAAAAGACAGAGACTGGTAAATTGAATAAATAGCCAAAACCCATCAGTGTGCTGTGTCCAGAAAACCCATTTCACATGCAAGAATACACAAAGGCTCAAAATAAAGGGATGGAGGAAGATTTACAAAGCAAATGGAGAGCAAAAAAAAAAAAAAAAAAAAGCAGGAGTTGCAATTCTTGTATCTGATAAAAATAGACTTTAAAGCAACAAAGATAAAAGACAGAGAAGGACATTACATAATGGTAGAAGGATTGATACAACAGGAAGAGCTAAGGATTCTAAATATATATGGACCCAATAAAGTAGCACCTAGATACATAAGGCAAGTTCTTAATGACTTACAAAGAGATTTAGACTCACAAACAATAATAGTGGGAGACTTTAACACTCCACTGTCAATATTAGACAAATCAACCAGACAGAAAATTAACAAGGCTATTCAGGACTTGAACTCAGACCTGGAACAAGCAAACCTGATAAACATTTGCAGAACTCTCCACCCCAAATCCACAGAATATACATTCTTCTCAGTACCACATTACACCTACTCTAAAGTTGACCACATAATTGGAAGTAAATCAGTCCCCAACAATTGCAAAAAACAAAACAAAACTAAACTAAAAAAAATGGAAATTATAACAGAGAGTCTTTCAAACCACAGTGCAATCACGTTCGAACTCAGAATTCACAATTATCTCAGAACCACACAGCTTCATGGAAACTGAACAACTGGCTCTTGAATGTTGGCTAGATAGACAATAAAATGAAGGCAGAAATAAAGACATTCTTTGAGTTTAAAGAGAAAGAAGACACAACATACGGGAATCTCTGGGACACATTTAAAGCAGTCTCTAGAGGAAAATATATAGTAAGAAGTGCCCACATGAGAAGAGTGGAAAGATCCAAAATAGACAACCTATCATCAAAATTGAAGGAGCTAGAGAAGCAAGATAAAAAAACTCAAAACCTAGCAGAAGACAAGAAATAACTAAGATCAGAGCAGAACTAAAGGAGATAGAGACACAAAAGAAACCTTCAAAAATCAATCAATCCAGCAGCTTGTTTTTCGTAAAGATCAACAAAATAGACCACTAGGCAGATTAATATAAAAGAAAAGAGAGAATAACCAAATAGATGCAAAGAAAAACAATAAAGGGGAAATCACCACAGATCCCACAGAAATTCAAACCATCCTCAGAGAATATTACAAACATCTCTATGCACATAAACTAGTAAACCAGGAAGAAATGAATAAATTTCTGGACACTTGAATCCTCCCAAGCCTAGACCAGGAAGAAGTTGAAACCATGAATAGGCCAATAACAAGATATGAAGTTGAGGCAGCAATTAAGAGCTTATTGCACAATAAAATCCCAGGTCCAGATGGGTTCACAGCCGAATTCTACCAGACACACAAAGAGGAACTGTTTCCATTTCTCCTGAAACTATTCCAAACAATCAAAACAAAAAAAGGAATTCTTTCCAATTCATTTTATGAGACCAAAATCGTCCTGATACAAAATCTCGGCAGAGGCTCAACAAGAAAAGAAACCTTCAGACAAATATCCATGATGAACATACATGAAAAAATCTTCAGTAAAATACTGGCAAGCTGATTACAAGAGCACATTAAAAAGCTTATCCACCATGATCAAGCAGGCATCATCCTGGGGATGCAAGGCTGGTTCAACATATGCAAGTCTATAAATGTAATTCACCACATAAACAGTACCAAAGACAAAAACCACATGATTATCTCAATTCGTGCAGAGAAAGCCTTTGGCAAAATTCAACAGCCCTTTATGCTGAAACCCCTCAATAAACTCGGTATTGATGGAATGTATCTCAAAATAATAAAAGCTACTTATGACAAACCAACTGCCAATATCATACTGAATGGGCAAAAACTGGAAGCATTCTCTTCGAAATCTGGTACTAGACAAGGATGCCCTCTCTCATCACTCTTATTCAATACAATACTGGAAGTTCTAGCCAGAGCAATCAGGCAAGAAAAAAAAAAGCGTTTTCAAAAGGGAAAGGGAAAAGCCAAAGTGTATCTACTTGCAGACGACATGATAGTATACCTAGAAGACACCATCACCTCAGCCCAAAATCTCCTGAAACTGATAAGCAACTTTAACAAAGTTTCAGGATACAAAATCAATGTGCAAAAATCACAAGCATTCCTATACACAAATAACAGACTTCAAGAGAGCAAAATCAAGAATGAGCTGCCATTCACAATTGCTACAAAGAGAATAAAATACCTAGGAATACAACTAACAAGGAAAATAAAGGACCTCTTCACAGAGAACAGCAAACCACTGCTCAACGAAGTAAGGGAGGACACAAACACATGGAGAAACATTTCATGTTCATTGTTAGGAATAATCAATATCGTGAAAATGGCTATACTGCCCAAAGGAATTTACAGATTCAATGCTATCCCCATCAAGCTACCAATGACCTTCTTCACAGAACTCGAAAAAAACAACTTAAACTTTATATGAAATCAAAAGAGAGCCTGTATAGCCAATTCAATTCTAAGCAAAAAGAACAGAGTGAGAGGCATCACACTATCGGACTTTAAACTATACTACAAGGCCACAGTAATCAAAACATCATGGTAATGGTACCATAACAGAGATATAGACCAGTGGAAGAGAACAGAGGCACCACAACATATCTACAACCGTACAATCTTTGATAAACCCGACAAAAACAAGCAACGTGGAAAGAATTCACTGTTTAATAAATGGTGTTGGAAAAATGGCTAGCTAAGTGCAGAAAGCAGAAACCGGACACCTTCCTGACACCTTACACTAAAATTCGCTCCAGATGGATTAAAGACTTAAAAATAAGACCTAGCAGCATAAAAACCATAGGAGGAAATCTAGGTAAAACCATCCATGGCATAGGAGTAGGCAAAGACTTCATGACCAAAACACCAAAAGAATTGGCAACAAAAGCCAAAATAGACAAATGAGACCTAATCAAACTCCACAGCTTCTGCACCACAAAAGGAACCGTCATCAGAGTGAATTGGTAACCAATAGAATGAGAAAGTTTTGGCAGTTTACCCATCTGAAAAAGGGCTAATATCCAGAATTTACAAAGAACTCAAACAGATTTACAAGAAATAAACAAACAAACCCATTCAAAAGTGGGCAAAGAATATGAACAGACACTTTACAAACGAAGACATACTGGAGTCCAACAAACATGAAAAAAATGCTCATCATCACTGGTCTTTAGAGAAATGCAAATCAAAACTACATTGAGATACCATCTCATGCCAATTTGAATGGCTATCATTAAAAAATCTAGAGACGACAGATGCTGGAGATGATGTGAAGAAATAGGAACACTTTTACATTGCTGGTTGGAGTGTAAATTAGTTCCACCATTGTGGACAACAGTGTGGCAATTCCTTAAGGACCTAAAAATAGAAATTCCATTTGACCCAGAAATCCAATTACTGGGTATATATCCAAAGGATTATAAATTGTTCTACTATACGAACACATGCACACGAATGTTCATTGCAGCACTGTTTACAAAGTGCTGCACTTTGATTCCAGCAAAGACCTGGAATCAACACAAATGGCCATTGATGATAGACTGGATAGAAAAAATGTGCCACATCTACACTATGGATTATTATGCAGCAATAAAAAAACGATGATTTTGTTTCCTTTCTGAGGACATGGATGAATCTGGTGACCATCATCTCAGCAAAGTGACACAAGAATAGAAAATTAAATACCACATGTTCTCACTCATAGGAGGGTGTTGAACAATGAGAACACATAGACAGAGGGAGGGGATCACTACACACTGGGGTCTGTTGGGAAAAATAGGCTAGTGACAGTGTGGGGTCAGGAGTTGAGGAGAGATAGCATGGGTTGAAATGCCAGATATCGGTGAAGGGGAGGAAGGCAGTGAATCACACTGCCACATGTGTACCTATGCAACTCTCTTGTATGTTCTTCACATGTACCCCAAAACCTAAAATGAAATAGAAATAAATAAATAGTTAATGAAAAAAATAAAATTTCTGGCACCCGAAGTGAGGTAAGAAGCATAATGCATCAGCATCTTTTCCATACTTACCAAGAAAGAAATAAAACATTAAAATTTATGTTATGATTACTGATTACCTTATCTAAGAAAAAAGGAACCAGGTGCAGAAGGAGAACATAAGAGTAGACATGGAACATGACCACTGAAGCACAGCATCACACAGAAACCATTAAGCCCCCAGATGTCAGCAGGTCTCCCTGGCAGCTGTCAGGTCTTATCACAAGAGCTTGGAGAAGAAGAGTTTTCTCCAAACTTTTCCAGAAAGGCGATGTCTCAGCCATTTTGAACTTTTCTTTCCCTAGCTGGCTAAACAGTGGGTGCTTTCATGGCACTGGTGTTGCTGCACAGCCAAAGCACCATCCAGAATCCCTTATGGGGGGCGATGGAGGGATTAAATCCTTTTGGCTTAGTGTCATTCGTTACGCAATGTCCCTCCAGGTTCATACTTCCTACCTCATAGGCATTAATAAAAGAATTGAGGGGTGGAGCAATATGGTTATTTAGAAGCAGCTCAGGATTGCAGCTCCCAGTGAAAGCGCAGAGGATAAGTGGATGCTGCATTTTCAGATGGATTTTTATTGCCCACAGACTAGGAGATACCCAGGCAGAGGAGCCCTATGGGTCACCAGCATGGCTATTTTGGCTGGCACAGCTGTTTTGCTTGTGCTTCTGCATGGCTGTTATCCATAAAAAAACACACTGGTCTGTTGCCCTTTTAAGCTGGCAATTGGAACTCTGGGAAGGCAGATTCGCCCATTCATCTGATTAAACATGGGACTCAAACAGGGAGCCAGGCCAGAGATTCCCAGGCAAAAAAGCACCACGAATCTCAGTGCCATTGTTTCAGCTGATGCAGTGGGTCACCGCATGGGAAATCATACAGAACCCGGCGCCTTTCCAGTAGGCGACTGGAACACTTGGGAGAGAGTCAACCATTCAACTTAAAACAAAAAATAGTCTGAGGCAGGGAGCCAGGTGATCAGGCTTGTCAGGTCCCACCCCCACAAAAGCAATAAAAAAAAGCAATTGGAAACACTCAGGATTGAGAGTTTCATGGCAAGCACAGCTGAACCCGGGACAGTGCAGCTCAGTGGTGGAGGGGCATCTGCCAACACCAGGGAACTCTACCTCTAAGGAAGTAGTCTGCAATTGCTGAGGCAGCCCACCATTGCAGAGGCAACCCGCCATAACAGAGAGTATTTCCTATTACAGAGGCAGGCCACCATTGCTGAGGCAGCTCTAACCACAACCATATAAACAGAACTGCAGGGAAGTTCACAGGGTAGCAGGGCAGAGACCACAGTGGCTCAACAAAGCCTCTGCAGGCAGGCAGTGACTAGGCTGCTTTCTTGCTGGGGAGAGCAGCCATGGAGAAAACAGGCAGCAGCACAACAGATGCTCATAAATAAAGCCCTAACTCCTCGGGATACAGCCCCTGGGGGAAAAAAAGGGTTAATGAGTTCTCCTGCAGCAGACTTAAACGTACCTTCCTAGCAGCTCTGAATGAACAACGGAGGTCACAACTAAGCACTTGAGCTCCTATAAAGGACAGACTGTCTCCTCAAGCAACTCCCTGACCCCTGTATATCCAAAGAGTCACCTCACAAAAGACTGATCAAACTGACATTTAGCGGGCATCATTCTGGGACAAAGATAGCAGAAGAAGAAACTGGTAGTAACCCTTACTGTTCTGCTGCTGCTGCAGGTGATCCCCAGGGGTGCAGGGCCTAAAGTGGACCTCAGCAGTTTTACAGCAGAGGAGCCAGACTGTTAGAAGGAAAACTAAGAAACAGAAATAACTTCATCAGCAACAATCTGGACATCCACTTAGAGACCCAATGTGAAAATCAGCAACTACAAAGATGACAAGTGGATAAATACACAAAGATGGAAGGAAACCAGTAGAAAAAGGAGGAAAACACCAAAAACAAGAACACCTCTCCTTTTACAAGGATCACAACTCCTCACCAGCAAGAAAACAAACCTGGATGGAGAATGAGAGTGATGAAATGACAGAATCAGAATTCAGAAGGTGGGTAATGAGAAACTTCTGTGAGCTAAAAGAACATGTTCTTACTCAATGCAAAGAAACTAAGACCCTAGAAAAAAGATTTGACAAAATGATAACAAGAATGAACAAATTAGAGTGGAATATAAGTGAACTGAAAAAGCTGAAACACAAAACACGAGAACATTGTGAACCATGCACAAGTTTCAAC
This sequence comes from Saguinus oedipus, assembly GCA_031835075.1. Lineage (NCBI taxonomy): Eukaryota > Metazoa > Chordata > Mammalia > Primates > Cebidae > Saguinus > Saguinus oedipus. The sequence goes on from CM063171.1 coordinate 26,384,784, forward strand.
AGCCGAATTGACCAAGCAGAAGAAAAGATATCAGAGGTCGAAGATCAACTTAATGAAATAAAATGAGAAGGCAAGATTAGAGAAAAAAGCACAAAAAGGAATGGACAAAGTCTCCAAAAAATAGGGGACTATATGAAAAGACCTAATCTACCTTTGATAGGTATACCTGAATGTGACAAAGAGAATGAATTTAAGCTGGAAAACACTCTTCAGGATATTTTCCAGAAAAAATTCTCCAACATAGCAAGGCAGGCCAATATTCAAGTCCAGGAAATACAGAGAACACAACAAAGATATCCTCAAGAAGAGCAACCCCAAGGCACATAATCGTCAGATTCACCAGGGTTGAAATGAAGGAGAAAATGCTAAGGGCAGCCAGAGAGAAAGGTCGGGTTCACACAAAGGGAAGCCCATCAGACTCACAGAAGATCTCTTGGCAGAAACCCTAAAAGCAAGAAGAAAGTGAAGGGTGATATTCACCATACTTAAAAAAAAAAAGAACTTTCAACACAGAACTTCATATCCAGCCAAACTAAGCTACATAAGTGAAAGAAAAATAAAATCATTTGCCAACAAGCAAGTACTCAGAGAAATTGTCACCACCAGGCCCACATTAAAAGAGCTCCTGAAACATACACTACACATAGAAAGAAACAACCAGTACCAGCCACTCCAAAAGCATACCAAATGGTAAATAACATCAACAAAATAAAGAGTCTGCATGAACTTATGGGCAAAACAGTCAGCTAGCATCAAAATGGCAGGACTAAATCCACACATAACAATATTAACCCTAAATGTAAATGGGCTAAATTCACCAATCAAAAGACACAGACTGGCAAATTAGATAAAAAGCCAAAACCCATCAGTGTGCTGTATCCAGAAAACCCATCTCTCATGGAAGGATACACAAAGGCTTAAAATAAAGGGATGGAGGAAGATTTACCAAGCAAATGGAGAGCAAAAAACAAGCAGGATTGCAATTCTTGTATCTGATAAGATAGAGTTTAAAGCAACAAAGATTAAAAGAGACAAAGAAGGACATTACATAATGGTCAAAGGATTGATACAACAAGAAGAGCTAAAAATTCTAAATATATATGGGCCTAATACAGGAGGATTAAGATACATAAGGCAAGTTCTTAATAACTTACAAAGATACTTAGACTCCCACACAATAATAGTGAGAGACTTTAACACTCCACTATTAATATTAGATGATCAATCAGATAGAAAATTAACAAAGATATCCAGGACTTGAACTCAGACCTGGAACAAGAAAACCTGATAGACATTTAAAGAACTCTCCACCCCAAATCCACAGAATATACATTCTTCTCAGCACCACATCACACCTACTCCAAAATTGACCACATAATTGGAAGTAAAGCACTTCTCAGCAAATGCAAAGCAACTGAAATTATAACAAACAGTCTCTCAGACCATAGTGCAATCAAGTTGGAACTCAGAATTCAGAAAATAACTCAGAACTACACAGCTTCATAGAAACTGAACAACTGACTCTTGAATATTGACTGGATAAAAAATGAAATAAAGGCAGAAATAAAGAAGTTCTTTGAAAACAAGGAGAATGATGCCAAAACATACCAGAATTTCTGTACAAATTTAAAGCAGTCTCTGGAGAAAAATATATAGAAAGAAGTGCCCACATGAGAAAAAGGAGAGATCCAAAATTGACTCCCTATCATCAAAATTGAAAGAGCTAGAGGAGCAAGATCAAAAACACTCAAAATCTAGCAGAAGACAAGAAATAATTAAGATCAGAGCAGAACTGAAGAAAATAGAGACACACACACACAAAAAAAAAAAAAACCTTCAAAAAATCAATAAATCCAGGAGCTGGCTTTTCAAAAAGATCAACAAAATAGACAGACCAGTAGCCAGATTAATAATAATAAGAAAAAAAACAGAATAACCAAATAGATGCAATAAAAAACAATAAAGGGAAAATCACCACAGATCCCACAGAAATTTAAACAACCATCAGAGAATATTATGAAATACCTCTATAGACATAAACTAGTAAACCTGGAAGAAATAGGTAAATTTCTTGACTCTTGCCTCCTCCCAAGCCTAAACCAGGAAGAAGTCATAACCCTAAAGAGACCAACAACAAGATCTGCAGTTGAGGCAGCAATTAAGAGCCTACCACACAGAAAAAAACCAATTCCAAATGGGTTCACAGCCGAATTCTACCAGACACACAAAGAGAAATTATTACCATTCCTTCTGAAACAATTCCAAATAACCCAAAAAGAGGAAATCCTTTTCAAATTATTTTGTGAGACCAACATCATCCTGATACCAAAACCCGGTGGAGACTCAACAAGAAAAAAAACCTTCAGGCCAATATTTATGATAAATGTAGATGCAAAAATCTTCAATAAAATACTAGGAAGCCAATCGCAACAGCACATCAAAAAGCTTATCCACCATGATCAAGTAGGATTCATCCCGGGGATTCAAGGCTGGTTCAACATACACAAGTCCATAAATGTAATTCAACACATAAACAGAACCAAAGACAAAAACCACACGATTATCTCAACTGATGAAGAGAAGGCCTTTGACAAAATTTAACAGCCCTTTATGTTAAAAAGCCTCAATAAACTAGGCATCAGTGGAACGTATCTCAAAATAATAAAAGCTATTTATAACAAACCAACTGCCAATATCATACAGCATAGAAAAAATGGAATCATTTACTTTGACATCTGGCACTAGACAACAATGCCCTTTCTCACCAATTCTATTCAATATAGTACTGGAAGTTCTAGCCAGAACAATTAGAAAAAAAAATAAAGGGTATTCAAATAGAAAAGGAGGAAGTGAAATTGTCTCTATTTGCAGACGACATGATAGTATATCTAGAAGACCCCATTGTCTCAGCCCAAAACCTTCTAAAACTGATAAGCAACTTCAGCAAAGTTTCAGGATACAAAATCAATGGGCAAAAATCACAAGCATTCCTATACACCAATAAAAGACTTAAAGAGAGCCAAACCAAGAAAGAACTGCCATTCACAACTGCTACAAAGAGAATAAAATGACTAGGAATATAATTAACAAGGAACATAGAGGACCTCTTCAAGGAGAACTACAAACCACTACTCAACAAAATAAGAGAGGACAAAAACAGATGGAGAAACATTCCATGTTCATGGTTAGAAAGAATCAATATTGTGAAAATGGCCATAATTTAAAAAGTAATTTACAGATTCAACGCTATCCCCATCAACCACCATATGAAACCAAAAGAGAGCCCACATAGCGAAGTCAATTCTAAGTAAAAAGAACACAGTGGGAGGCACCACATTACTGCACTTCAAACTATACAACAAGGCTACATTAATTACCACAGCATTGTACTGGTACCAAAACACAGATATAGATCAGTGGAACAGAACAGAGGCCTTGGAGGCAACACAACATATCTACAACCATACAATCTTTGATATACACGACAAAAACAAGCAATGGTGAAAGAATTTCCTGTTTAATAAATGATGTTGAGAAAACTGGCTAGCTATATGCAGAAAGCAGAAACTGAACCCCTTTCTGATACCTTACACTAAAATTAACTCTAGATGGATTAAAGACTTAAACATAAGACCTAAAACTATAAAAATTCCTAGAAGAAAATGTAGAATTCAGGACATGGGTGTAGACAAAGACTTCATAACCAAAACACCAAAAGAATTGGCAATAAAAGCCAAAATAGACAAATGGGACCTAATCAAACTTCAATCTACTGCAAGGCAAAAGAAACTGTCATTAGAGTGAATTGGCAACCAACAGTCTGGGAAAAATTTTGCAGTCTACCCATCTGACAAAGGGCTGATATCCAGAATCTACAAAGAACTAAAGCAGATTTACAAGAAAAAAAACAAACAAGCAAGCCCATTCAAAAGTAGAAAAAGAATATAAACAGACACTTCACAAAAAAAGACATACATGAGGCCAACAAACATATGAAAAAATGCTTATCACCACTGGTCATTAGAGAAATGCAAATCAAAACTACATTGAAATACCATCTCACGCCAATTAAAATAGCGATCATTAAAAAATCTGGAGACCACAGATGCTGGAGAGGATGTGGAGAAATAGGAACACTTTTACACTGCTGGTGGGAGTGTAAATTAATTCAACCATTGTGGATGACAGTGTGGTGATTCCTCAAGTACCTAGATATAGATAACCCATCTGACCCAGCAATCCCATTACTGGGAATATATCCAAAGGACTGCAAATCATTCTACTTTAAGGACACATGCACACGAATGTTCATTGCAGCACTGTTTACAATAGCAAAGACCTGGAAACAACCCAAATTCCCATCGATGATAGACTGGACAGGGAAAATGTGCCACATATACACCATGGAATATTATGCAGCAATCAAAAACTATGAGTTTGTGTCCCTTCTAGGGACATTGATGAACCTGGAGACCATCATTCTCAGCAAACTGACACAATAACAGAAAATGAAATACCGCATGTTCTTACTCATATGCGGGTGTTGAACAATGAGAACACATGGACACAGGGAGGGGAGCACTACACACTGGCGTCTGTTGGGGGAAATAGGGGAGGGACAGTGGTGGGTAGAGAGTTGGGGAGAAATAGCAGGGGGAGAAATGCCAGATATAGGTGAAGGGAAAGAAGGCAGCAAATCACATTGCCACATGTATACCTATGCAAGTATCTTGCATGTTCTTTACATGTACCCCAAAACCTAAAATGAAATTTATAAAAGAAAAGAAAAAAAATTACAATCATCTATGAATAACTAAGAGCACATATGAATAACTAATAACTAGTAAGGTTTTATTTCTAATTACTTCCTTCTTCATTATTTATGTGGAAATAGGCTGAGCCCTTTTGCTCCTATCTCAGGGTTTATGGGATCTTCGTTCTATAGATAGATATCCCAACTGTCGTGAGATGGTATCTTAGTGTGGTTTTGAATTGCATTTCTCTAATGACAAGCAATGATGATTTTTTTTTCATATGTTTCTTGGATGCATAAATGTCTTCTTTCAAAAAGTGTCTATTCATATCCTTTGACCACTTATAGATGGAGTTGTCTATTTCTTGTAAATTTATTTTATTTTTTATTTTTATTTTTATTATTATTTTTATTTTGAAATGGAGTTTCACTCGTTACCCAGTCTGGATTGCAATGGCGTGATCTCGGCTCACCGCAACCTCCGCCTACTGGATTCAGGCAATTCTCCTGCCCCAGCCTCCCCAGTAGCTGGGATTACAGGCACGTGCCACCATGCCCAGTTATTATTATTATTATTATTTTTGTGCATTTTATTAGAGACGGGATTTCACCATGTTGACCAGTGTGGTCTCGATCTCTTGACCTCGTGATCCACCCACCCCAGCCTCCAAAAGTGATGGGATTAAAGGCTTGAGCAACCGCACCTGGCCTCTTGTAAATTTATCTATGTTTTCTGCAGATTCTGGATATTAGCATTTTTTTAATTTTAAATTTTTATTGCATTTTAGGTTTTGGGGTACCTGTGCATAACGTGCAAGATAGTTGCATAGGTACACACATGGCAGTGTGTTTTGATGCCTTCCACCCCTTCACCCACACTTGGCATTTCTCCAAAGGCTATCTCTCCCCAGCTCCCCCACACTGTCCCTCCAACATTCCCCCCAATAGACCCCGGTGTGTAGCAGACACCCTCCCTGTGTCCATGTGTTCTCATTTTTCTCACCCACCTGTGAGTGAGAATATGCGGTATTTCCTTTTCTGTTCTGGTGTCAGTTTGCTGAGAATGATGTTCCCCAGATTCATCCATGTCCTTTCAAAGGACAAAAACTCATCATTTTTGATTGCTGCATAATATTCCATGGTGTATATGTGCCACATTTTCCCAGTCCCGTCTGTCATGGATGGGCATTTGGGTTGGTTCCAGGTCTTGGCTATTGTAAACTGTGCTGCAATGAACATTCGTGTGCATGTGTCCTTATAGTAGAAAGATTTATAGTCCTTTGGATATATACCCAGTAAAAAGATTGCTGGGTAAAAAGAAATTTCTATTTCTAGGTCCTTGAGGTACCGCCACACTGTCTTCCACAATGGTTGAACTAATTTACACTCTCACCAACAGTGTAGGAGTGTTCCTATTTCTCCACATCCTCTCCAGCATCTGTTGTCTCCAGATTTTTTAATGATCGCCATTCTAACTGGCGTGAGATGGTATCACAATGTGGTTTTGATTTGGATCTCTCTAATGACCAGTGATGATGAACATTTTTTCATGTGTTTGTTGGATTCATGTGTGTCTTTTTTTGTAAAGTGTCTGTTCATATGCTTTGCCCATTTTTGAATGGGCTTGTTTGTTTCTTTCCTGTAAATCTGCTTGAGTTCTTTGTAAATTCTGGACTTCATCCCTTTGTCAGATGGGTAAACTGCAAAGATATTTTCCCATTCTGATAATTGCCAATTCACTCTGGTGATGGTTTCTTTTGCCATACAAAAGCTGTGGAGTTTGATTAGGTCCTATTTGTCTATTTTGGCTTTTGTGGACAATGCTTTTGGTGTTTTGGTCATGAAGTTCTTGCCTACATCTATGTCTTGAATGGTTTTGCCTAGATTTTCTTCTAAGGTTTTTATGGTGTCAAGTCTTATGTTTAAGTTTTTAATCCATCTGGAGTTAATTTTAGTGTAAGGTGTCAGGAAGGGGTCCAGTTCCTGCTTTCTGCACATGGCTAGCCAGTTTTCCCAACACCATTTATTAAACAGGGAATCCTTTCCCCATTGCTTGTTTTTGTCAGGTTTATCAAAGATTATATGGTTGTAGATATGTTATGCTGCCTCCGATGCCTCTGTTCTGTTCCATTGGTCTATATCTCTGTTTTGGTACCAGTACCATGCTGTTTTGATTACTGTAGCCTTGTAGTATAGTTTGAAGTCTGGTAGTGTGATGCCTCCCGCTGTGTTCTTTTTGCTTAGAATTGACTTGGCTATGCGGGCTCTCTTTTGGTTCCATATGAATTTCATGGTGGTATTTTCCAGTTCTGTGAATAAATTCAATGGTAGTTTGATGGGAATAGCATTGACTGTGTAAATTACTTTGGGCAGTATAACCATTTTCATGATATTGATTCTCCCTGACCACGAACATGAAATATTTCTCCATCTGTTTGTGTCCTCTCTTATTTCATTGAGCAGTGACTTGTAGTTTTCCTTTAAGAATTCCCTTATGTTCTTTGTGAGTTGTAGTCCTAGGTATTTTATTTTCTTTGTAGCAATTGTGAATGGCAGTTCGTTCTTGATTTGGTTCTCTTTAAGTCTTTTATTGGTGTATAGGAATGCTTGTGATTTTTGCACATTGATTTTATATCCTGAGACTATCCTGAAGTTGCTTATCAGTTTCAGGAGTTATTGGGCTGAGATGATGGGTCTTCTAGGTATACTATCATGTTGTCTGCAAATAAAGACAATTTGGCTTCCACCTTTTCTATTTGAGTACACTTTATTTTTTTTTTTCTTGCCTGATTGCTCTGGCTAGAACTTCCAGTACTATGTTGAATAGGAGCGGTGAGAGAGGGCATCCTTGTCTAGTGCCAGATTTCAAAGGGAATGCTTCCAATTTTTGCCCATTCAGTATGATATTGGCTATTGGTGTGTCATAAATAGCTTTTATTACATTGAGATATGTTCCATCAATACCAAGTTTATTGAGGGATTTTTGCATAAAGGGCTGTTGAATTTTGTCAAATGCCTTCTCTGCGTCAATTGAGATAATCATGTGGTTTTTGTTTTTGCTTCTGTTTACGTGGTGAATTACATTTATAGACTTGCGTATGTTGAACCAGCCTTGCATCCCTGGTATGAATCCTACTTGATCATGATGGATAAGTTTTTTAATGTGCTGTTGCAATCGGTTTGCCAGTATTTTATTCAAGATTTTTGCATCTATGTTCATCATGGATATTGGCCTGAAGTTTTCTTTTCTTGTTAAGTCTCTACCGGGTTTCGGTATCAGGATTATGTTGGTCTCATAAAATGATTTGGGAAGGGTTCCCTCTTTTTGAATTATTTGGAATAGTTTCAGAAGGAATGGTACCAGCTCCTCTTTGTGTATCTAGTAGAATTCAGCTGTGAACCCATCTGGACCTGGGCTTTTTTTGTGTGGTAGGCTTTTAATTGCTGCCTCAACTTCAGACCTTGTTATTGGTGTATTCATAGTTTTGGCTTTCTCCTGGTTTAGGCTTGGGAGGACACAGGTGTCCAGTAATTTATACATTTCTTCCTGGTTTACTAGTTTATGTGCATACAGTTGTTTGTAGTATTCTCTGATGATGGTTTGAATTTCCTTGGAATCTGTGGTAATTTTCTTTTTATCTTTTTTTTTTACCAAAAGAACACGTAAACTTTATTGAAATAAAGAAAAAAGCCAGCTAGACTAGTTGAAAAATGAACATGATCTGAAGATGCACTTCAAAATGGTATACAGATGGCCAATAAACTTATGAAAATGTTCAATTCCATTACCCTGCAGATAAATGAATGTTAAAAACACAGTGAGGTAAATGTACACACCCACCAGAATGGCTAACATTAAAATCAAGCATTGAGGAGGATCTTGGGTAATTGGAACTGTTACACACTGCTGGCTACAGTATAAATTGGTTACAGTCACTTTGGAAAAATGGTTTGGTAGTTTTTACTGAAGCTGAAGATTCATATACATGATGTCTCAGGAATTTCTCTGCCAGATATATAGCTAACATAAATAAACGCATGCAGTTAAATACAACAATTTCAAAGCAGTATCATTCATGAAAATCCTGAAGATGAAACGCTATAAATATCCATCAACCACAGAATGGATAAATGCATTACATATAGTATACAATAAAATTATCTCTTGCAGTGGACATGGATAAATTATAGCTACATAAAAAGTGGGAATGAGCTGGGTGTGGTGGCTCTTGCCTGTAAATACCATCACTTTGGGAGGCTAAGGCAGGAGCATTGCTAGAGCCCAGGAATTTGAGACCACCCTGGGCAACATAGTGAGATCCTGTCTCTATAAAAAAATTTTATTGCATCTATTTGGTTGTTGTCTTTTTTCTTTTTTATCAGTCTGGCTAGTGGTCTATTTTGTTGATCTTTTCGAAAAAACAGCTCTTGAATTTCTTGATTTTTTGAAGGAATTTTTGTGTCTCTATCTCCTTCAGTTCTGCTCTGATCTTTGTTTTTTCTTGTCTTTTGCTAGGTTTTGAGCTTTCTTCATCTTGCTTCTCTAGCTCTTTCAATTTTGATATAGGTTGTCAACTTTGGATATCTCCACTCTTCTCATGTGGGAACTTGTTGCTATATATTTTCCTCTATAGAGTGCTTTAAATGTGTCCCAGAGATTCTGGTATGTTGTATCTTCATTCTCATTGGTTTCAAATAACTTATTTATTTCTGCCTTCATTTCATTGTTAATCCAAACGACATTCAAGAGCCAGTTGTTCAGTTTCCATGAAGCTGTGCGGTTTTGAGTTAGTGTCTGAATTCTGAGTTCTAACTTGCTTGCACTATATTCTGAGAGACTGTTTGTTATGATTTCAGTTGTTTTGCATTTGGTGAGGAGTGCTTTACTTCCAATTATGTGGTCAATTTTGGAGTAGGTGTGATGTGGTGCTGAGAAGAATGTATATTCTGTGTATTTGTGTGGAGAGTTCTCTAAATGTCTATCAGGTTTTCTTGTTCCAGGTCTGAGTTCAAGTCCTGAATATCCTTGTCAATTTTCTGTCTGGTTGATGTGTCTGATATTGACAGTGGAGTATTAAAGTCTCCCACTATTATTGTGTGGGAGTCTAAGTCTCTTTGTAAGTCGTTAAGAACTTGTCTTATATATCTGGGTGCTCCTGCATTGGGTCCATATATATTTAGGATCGTTAGCTCTTCTTGCTGTATCGATCCTTTTACTATTATCTAATGACCTTCTTTGTCTCTTTTGATCTTTGTTGCTTTAAAGTCTATTTTATCAGAGATGACAAATGTAACTCCTGCTTTCTTTTGCTCTCCATTTGCTTTGTAAATCTTCCTCCACCCATTTATTTTGAGCCTTTGTGTATCCTTGCATGTGTGATGTGTTTACTGCATACGGCACATGGATGGGTTTTGGTTTTTTATCCAATTTGCCAGTCTGTGTCTTTTGATTGGTGCATTTAGCCCATTTACATTTAGGGTTAATATTGTTATGTATGAATTTGATACTGCCATTTTGAGGCTAGCAGGCTGTTTTGCCCATTGGTTCATGTAGATTCTTCATTTTGTTGATGCTCTATATCATTTGGTATGCTTTTAGGATGGCTCGTACTGGTTGTTTCTTTCTATGTGTAGTGCCTTTTTCAGGAGCTCTTGTAAAGCAGGTCTAGTGGTGACAAAATCTCTGAGAACTTGCTTGTTTGTGAAGGATTTTATTTTTTCTTCACATTTGAAGCTCAGTTTGGCTAGATATAAAATTCTGGGTTGAAAGTTCTTTTCTTTACGGATGTTGAATTTTGGCCCCCACTCTCTTCTGGCTTGTAGTGTCTGTGCTGAGAGATCTGCTGTGAGTCTGATGGGCTTCATTTTGTGGGTGAACCGACGTTTCTCTCTGGCTGCCCTTAGTATTTTCTCCTTCATTTCAACCCTGGTGAATCTGAAGATTATATGCCTTGGGGTTGCTCTTCTTGCAGAGTATCTTTGTGGTGTTCTCTGTATTTTCTGGAGTTGAGTATTGACCTGTCTTGCTGGGTTGCAGAAATTTTCCTGGATAATATACTGAAGAGTATTTTTCAGCTTGGATTCATTCTCTTCATCACATTCTGGTACACCTTTCAAACGTAGGTTGGGTCTCTTCACATATTCCCACAATACCTGGAGATTTTGTTCATTCCTTTTTTGGCTTTTTTCTCTAATCTTGATTTCTCATTTTATTTCGTTGAGTTGATCTTTGACTTCTGGTATTCTTTCATCTGCTTGGTCATTTCAGCTGTTGAAATTTGTGCATGCTTTGTAAAGTTCTCATGTTGTGTTTTCCAGCTCCATCAATTCATTCATATTCCTCTCCAAGTTGTACATTCTTGTTATCATTTCCTGGAATCTTTTCTCAAATCTCTTTTCAAGGTTCTTAGTTTCTTTGCATTGATTTAGAACATGTTCTTTTAGCTCACTGTAGTTTCTCATTATCCACCTTCTGAAGTCTGATTTTGTTATTTTGTCACACTCATTCTCCATCCAGCTTTGTTCCCTTGCTGGTGAGGAGTTTTGGTTCTTTGTAGGAGGTGAGATGTATTGGTTTTGGGTGTTTTCCTCCTTTCTGCGCTGGTTTCTTCCTATTTTTGTGGATTTATCCACCTGTCATCTTAGTTGTTGCTGATTTTTCAATTAAGTCTCTGAGTGGACCCCCAGATTGTTGATGATGAAGTATTTCTGTTACTTAGTTTTTTTTAATGGTTTAGCCCCTCTGCTGTACGAGTTCTGAGGTCCACTCCAGGACCTGCTTCTCTGGGGTACACTTGTAGCATCTGAGGAACAGTGAGGGATGCTACCAGTTTCTTCTTCTGCTATCTTTGTCCCAGAATGATGCCCGTCAAATTTCAGTCTAATTAGTCCTTTTTTGAGGAGACTCTTTGGATATACAGGGGTCAGGGAGCTGCTTGAGGAGATGGTCTGTACTTTATAGGAGCTCCAGTCCTGAGCTGTGAGCTCTGTTGTTCATTCAGCACTGTTAGGCAGGTGTGTTTAAGTCTTCTGCAGTGGAACTTATAAACAGCCCCCCTCTTTTTTTCTTTTCCTCAGATGCTCTGTCTCAGAGAGTTGGGGCTTTCTTTCTTTCTTTTTTTTTTTGAGACGGGGTTTTGCTCTTGATACCCAGGCTGGAGTGCAATGGCGCTCTCTCGGCTCACTGCAACCTCTGCCTCCAGGGTTCAGGCAATTCTCCTGCATCAGCTTCCTGAGTAGCTGGGATTACAGGCATGTGACACCGTGCCCAGCTAATTTTTTGTATTTTTAGTAGAGACGGGGTTTCACCATGTTGTCCAGCATGGTCTCAATCTCTTGACCTCGTGATCAGACCACCTTGGCCTCCCAAAGTGCTGGGATTACAGGCTTGAGCCACTGCACCTGGCTGGGGCTTTCTTTATGAGTATCTGTTGCACTGTCTTGCCCACTGGGAGGTAGTCTATTCACTCTTTGCCTGTCGAGGCTCCGCCCTGCTATCATGGGTCCACCTTGCTGCTGCAGCACTCCATTCTACTCTGGTGTGCTCCGCCCTGCTGGTGGAGCCTCTCTGTTATGGCGGATTGCCTCGTAAATGGGTGGCTGCATTAACACTATGTGTGTACCTCAGTAGGGGTGGATTGCGTCCCTAGTGGTGGATGCCCCTCCCCCACTGGGCTGCACCACCCTGGATTCAGCTGAGCTCACAGCAAAACTCTCAAACCTGAGTTCCTCCAATCGCCACCCTCCTTGTCCCCGTGAGGGTGGGACCCGCCGAGCCTGATCACCTGGTTCCCTGCCTCAGAGTCCATCCTCTCTCTTTCTCCCCAATTTGTATGGTTGACTCTCTCACTGGCACCCCAGTAGCCTGCTGATAGGACACTGGGATCCGTGCGATCTCTCATGCCACTGCCCGCTGCAGCAGCTCAAATCACACTTCCCAGGAATCTCCTGGTCTGGCTAATTGTCCAAGTCCCATTTAATCAGATGGACATGTCAATCTGCCCTTCCAGATCTCACATTTCCAGTTTAACAGGGCACCCAGAACAGTGAGTTTTGTGCCGGGTGCCGCTGTGCTGCAGCGCCGCCTGAACTGGCTGCGCAAGCCAAAGCACTGGCTGTGCTGGCATCCCGTGTCTCTCCTACACCTGCGAATTTCCTCATTCTGTGGGCAAGAAAGGTCCATCTGAAAATGCAGCTGGGACTCACCCTCTGCGCCTTCACTGAGAACTGCAATCCTGAGTTGTTTCTATGGTGCCATCTTGGAACCGACAATATTAGCACTTTTTCAGACTGAAAGATTGCAAATAATTTTTTTGATTCTGTTGGTTGCTGGTTCACTCTATTAATAGTTCCTATTTCTTTGCAGAATATCCTAAGTTTAGTTAGATCCCATATGTCTATTTTGGCTTTTGATGCCATTGCTTTTGATGTTTTGGTCATGAAGTTCTTGCCCATGTTGATGTGCTGAATGGTATTACTTAGGTTTTCTTCCACAGTTTTTATAATTTTAGGCCCCTTGTTTAAATCTTTAATCCATCTAGAATTAATTTTTATATAAGGTGTAAGTAAGGTATCCAGTTTCATCTTTCTGTATATGGCTAGCCAGTTTTTTCAACATCATTTATTAAACAGGGAATCCTTTTCCAGTTGTTTGCTTTAGTCAAGTTTGTCAAATATCAGATGATTGTAGCTGTGTGACATTTTTTTAAAGGCCTCTGTTCTGTTCCATTGGTTTATATCTCTGTTTTGATACCAGTACCCTGCTGTGATATAGTTTGAAGTCAGGTAGCATAATGCCTCCTGCTTTTTTCTTTCCTTTTTCTTTTTTTTTTTTTTTTTTTTTTTTTTTTTTTTGCTTAGGGTTGTCTTGGATCTGCAGGTTCTTTGTTGGTTCTACTTGAAGGTTAAGATGTTTTCTTTTCCAATTCTGTGATAAAAAGTCATTGGTAGCTTGATAGGGATAGCATTAAATCTATAAATTACTTAGGGTAGTATGGCCATTTTCATGATATTAATTATTCTCAACCATGAACATGGAATGTTTTCCCATCTGTTTGTGTCCTTTCTTATTCCTTGAGCAAGAAAATATTCATTGTTTTTTAGTTATCCTTGAAGAGGTTCTTCACATCTTTTGTTAATTGTATGCCTAGATATTTTATTCTATTTGTAGCAATTGTGAATTGGAGTTTGCTCATGATTTGGCTCTCTGTCTATTATTGCTCTATAAGAATGCTTGTGATTAATTATAAAGCCAAAAACTTTGAAAACTCTAAAAGATAACCCAGGCAATACCATTCTGGGTACAGAAATGGGCAAATATTTCAGGGCAAAAACACTAAAATTAATAGCAAGAAAAACAAAATTTGACAAGTTGCAACTAGTTAAGAGCCTTTGCATAGGAAAAAATGCCAATGAAATAAAGAGACAACCTACTGAGTGGAAGAAAATATTTGCAAACTGTGGATTGACAAAGGTGTAATATCCAGGATCCATAATAAATTTAAATTTACAAGATAAAAGCTAATAATTACATTAAAAAGTGGGCAAAGTACATGAACAGACACTTCTCAAAAGAATACATACCTGCAGCCAACAAGCATGTGAAGCAAAGCTTAATGTCACTAATTATTAGACCAATGAGCATCAAAATTACAATGAGATATCATCTTATACCAGTTAGAATGGCTATAATTAAAGAGTCAAAAATTAAATGCTGGTGAGGTGCTGGAGAAATAAAACACTTACACATGGTTGGTGGAAGTGTAAATTAGTTCAATTATTGTGAAGCATTTTGGTAATTTCTCAGAGACCTGAAAGAAGATCTGCTATTTTATAGTTCTGCTAGAAATTTCATTACTGTGTGTATACCAAGAGAAATGTAAGTTATTCTATTATAAATACAATTTGTGCAAATGTTTCTTGCAGCATTACTCACAATAGCAAAGACATGGTCAAACTAAGCCCCATCAATGACAGTGTGGATAAAAAAAATGTGGTACATATACACCATGGAAAACTATGCAGTTCCAAAAAGAAATGCAGTTATTATTTTGTGTGTGGAAACATGGATGTAGCTGGAAACTATTATCTTTAGCAAACTAACACAAGAACAGAAAATCAAATCCCACATGTCCACACTTGTAAGTGGAAATTAAATGAGAACTTATTAAAAAAAAAGAAGACAAAAACAAACACTGGGATTTATTTGAGGGTAGAAGATGGGAAGAGGGACAGAAGCAGAAAAGAAAACTATTGTTGCGTATTGGGCTTAATACATGGGTGATAAAATAATCTGTACAGCAAACCTCTGTGACACATGTTTAGCTATGTAACAAGTCTTCACATGTACCCCTCAACCTAAAATAAAACTTTCAAAAGTTAAAACTTCTAAAACTCTTAGAAAAAAGAATAAGCAAAAATCGTTGGACATTAAATTTGTTGATGGGTTTTTAACTGTTGATGCCGAAAGCACAAACATCAAAAAAAAAAAAAAAAAAAAAAAAAAAGAAAAGATAAATTGGACTTAATCAAATTGTAAATTTTTTTATATCAAAAAAGAAGAAAAACTGGTGAAAAGACCACTGTTGAATGAGAGAAATGATTTCCAAATCATGTACATAATTAGTTACATAGGGTGTTCACAGAATATATAAATAACTCCTAAAACTCAACAACAACAAAAAAAAACAAATCAGCAACAGCATTTATGAAAAAGTGGAGGACTTGAATCTACATTGGGTCAATAAGTATGTGGAAAAATGCTCAGCATTATCAATCATTACGAAAACACAAATCCAAACCACATCAAAATACCTATTCACACCTAGTATAATGACTATAAAAAACAAAAGTAAAAAATAACAAGTTTTGGCTAGGATGTGGAGGAAGTGGAACACTGGCAGATTTCTAGTGAGAATATTGAATGGTTTACTGACTGTAGAAAATGGTTTGGCAACCTGTCAGACAGTTCTAAACAGAATTATGATCTGTTTCAGTAATTCCACTACAGATGTCTATCCAAAATTGTTGAAAGCAGAAACGTCAGCTGATACATTCACATCAATCTTTATAGCAACATCATTTACAGTACAAAATATGGAAACAGACCCAGATATCTTTTAAGAAATAGAGAAAATATGATATATACAAAAATAAAATATTATTTAGTCTTTAAACAAATGCAATGCTGATGGGCATGGTGCTTTATTCTTATAGTTTCCCAGTACCTCAGGAGGCCAAGATGACAGGACATATTCAGATTAGGAGTTTAAGACAAGCCTGGGAAACATAGAAAAATCCTAACACTTCAAAAAATACCAAAATTTGGTCCGGGGACTCACAAGATGGTGTCGTAGAAGCGACTCAAAATTACAGCTCTCAGTGAAGGCTCTGAGGGTGAGTCCTAGCCACATTCTCGGATGGTCTTTTTTGCCCACAGAGCATTGAAAGTCCCAGGTGTGGGAGAGACATGGGATGCTAGTAAAGCTGGCTAATGCAGCCGGCTCACGCGGCTGCTTCGGTCGGCGCCGCAGCAATACCCGGCACAAAACTCACTGGTCTGGGTGCCCTGTTAAACTGGCAATCTGAGAATTGGAAGGGCAGATTGACATGTCCATCTGATTGAATGGGACTTGGGCAGTGAGCCAGACCAGGAGTTTCCTGGGAAGCAGGATCTGAGCTGGTGCAGTGGGCAGCAGCACGGGAGATCCCACGGATCCCAGTACCCTATCAGCAGGCTACTGAGGCGCCAGTGAGAGACTCGAACTTTCAGCTTGTGGAGAGGGAGAGAGAGAGAGAGGACGGACTCTGAGGCAGGGAGCAGGGTGATCAGGCTCGGCGGGTCCCACCCTCACGGAGACAGGAAGGGTGACGACTGGAGGTGCTTGGGGCTGAGAGTTTTGCTGAAGGCATCTAGGATGGTGCAGCCCGGTGAGGGATGGGCGTCCACCATTACTGATGAAATTCACCCCTACTGAAGTACCACCCAGGGCTGACACAGCCTGCAATTGCCGAGGCAACCTGCATTAACAGAGAGACTCCGCCAGGAGGGGGGGGGAGTGCTCCACAGCAGAAGAAAGCCTAGCAGCAACAGGGAACACCCACCCTAGCAGGTCGGAGCCCCAGCAGGCAAATAGTGAATAGGCTGCCTCCTAGTGGGGGAGGACAGTGCAACAGATATGCATAAAGAAAGCCCCAACTCCCTGAGACAGAATATCTAATGGGGGGGGAAAGGGTGGTGTTTTATGAGTTCTATTGCAGCAGACATAAACAAACTCCCAACAACCCTGAATGAACAACGGAGCTCACAGCTCAGCACTGGAGCTCCTATAAAGCACAGACCATCTCCTTAAGCAGCTCCCTGACCCCGTATATCCAAAGAGTCAACCCAAAAAAGGACTAATCAGACTGACATTTGGCAGGCATCATTCTGGAACAAAGATAGCAGAAGACGAAACTGGTATCATCCCTCACTGTTCCACAGCTGCTACAGGTATACTCCAGACAAGCAGGGCCTGGAGTGGACCTCAGCACTCATACAGCAGAGGGGCTAGACCATTAGAAGGAAAACTAAGTAACAAAAATTACTTCATCATCAAAAATTTCAGAATCCACACAGAGACCCAACTGAAAAATCAGCAACTACTAAGACGACAGGCGAATAAATCCATAAAGATGGGAAGAAACCAGCGCAAAAAGGAGGAAAACATCCGAAACCAAAACACCATGAGAAACTTTATTGAGCTAAAAGACCATGTTCTAAATCAGTGCAAAGAAACTAAGAACCTTGAAAAAAGATTTGAAAAAAGATTTGAGGAATTGATAATAAGAATGGATAACTTAGAGAGGGATATGAATGAATAGAAGGAGCTTAAAAACACAACATGAGAACTTCGTGAAGCATGCACAAGTTTGAACAGCTGAATTGACCAAGCAAAAGAAAGAATATCAGAAGTTGAAGATCAACTCAATGAAATAAAACGAGAAACCAAGATTAAAGAAAAAAGCACAAAAAGGAATGAACAAAATCTCCAAGAAATGTAGGACTATGTGAAGAGCCCCAACCTACGTTTGATAGGTGTACCAGAATGTGATGAAGAGAATGAATCCAAGCTGGAAAACACTCTTCAGGATATTGTACAAAAAAATTTCCCCAACCTAGCAAGACAGGTCAATACTCAACTCCAGGAAATACAGAGAACACCACAAAGATAATCCGCAAGAAGAGCAACCCCAAGGCACATAATCGTCAGATTCACCAGGGTTGAAATGAAGGAGAAAATACTAAGGGCAGCCAGAGACAAAGGTCGGGTCACCCACAAAGGGAAGCCCATCAGACTCACAGCAGATCTCTCGGCAGAGACTTTACAAGCCAGAAGAGAATGGGGGCCAATATTCAACATCCTTAAAGAAAAGAACTTTAAACCCAAAATTTTATATCCAGCCAAACAGAGCTTCATAAGTGAAGGAAGAATAAAATATTTTGCCAACAAGCAAGTACTCAGAGATTTTGTCACCACTAGGCCTTCTTTACAAGAGCTCCTGAAAGAGGCACTACACATAGAAAGAAACAACCAGTACCAGCCATCCTAAAAGCATACCAAATCCTAAAGACCATCAACAAAATGAAGAATCTCCATGAATCAACAGGCAAAACAGCCAGCTAGCATCAAAATGGCAGTATCAAATTCATACATAACAATATTAACCCTAAATGTAAATGGGCTAAATGCACCAATCAAAAGTCACAGACTGGCAAATTGGATAAAAACACAAAACCCATCGGTGTACTCTATCCAGGAAACCCACCTCACATGCAAAGATACACAAAGGCTCAAAATAAAAGGATGAAGAAAGATTTACCAAGCAAATGGGGAGCAAAAAAAGGAGTTGCAATTCTCGTCTCTGATAAAATAGACTTTAAAGCAACAAAGATCAAAAGGGACAAAAAAGGTCATTACATAATAGTAAAAGAATCGATACAACAAAAAGAGCTAACGATTCTAAATATATATGGACCCAATGTAGGAGCACCCAGATATATAAGGCAAGTTCTTAATGACTTACATGGAGACTTAGACTCCCACACAAAATAGTGAGAGACTTTAACACTGCACTGTCAATAGCAGACAGACCAATCAGACAGAAAATTAACAAGGATATCCAGGACTTGAACTCAGACCTGGAACAAGCAAACCTGATTGACAATTACAAAACTCTCCACCCCAAATCCACAGAATATACATTCCTCTCAGCACCACATCACACCTACTCCAACATTAACCACATAATTGGAAGTAAAGCACTCCTCAGCAAATGCAAAACAACTGAAATCATAACAGACAGTCTCTCAGACCATAGTGCAATCACGTTGGAACTCAGAATTCAGAAAATAACTCAGAACCGCACAGTTTCATGGAAACTGAACAACTGGCTCTTGAATGTTGATTGCATAAACAATGAAATAAAGACAGAAATAAAGAAGTTTTTTGAAACCAATGAGAATGAAGACACAACATACCAGAATCTCTGGGATACATTTAAAGCAGTCTGTAGAGAAAAATATATAGCAATAAATGCCCACATGAGAATAGTGGAGCTATCTAAAATAGACACCCTATCATCAAAATTGAAAGAGCTGGAGGAGCAAGATCAAGAAAGCTCAAAACCTAGCCGAAGACAAGATATAACTAAGATCAGAGCAGAACTGAAGGAGATAGAGACAAGAAAAACCCTACAAAAAATTAATAAATCCAAAAGGTGGTTTCTCGAAAAGATCAACAAAGGAGACAGACCACTAGCCAGACTGATAAAAAAGAAAAAAGAGAACAACCAAATAGATGCAATAAAAATGATAAAGGGAAAATCACCACAGATTTCACAGAAATTCAAACAATCATCAGAGAATACTACAAGCAACTCTATGCACATAAATTAGTAAATCAGAAAGAAATGGATAAATTCCTGGACGCCTGTGTCCTCCCAAGCCTAACCCAGGAGGAAGCCGAAAATATGAATAGACCAATAAGAAGGTCTGAAGTTGAGGCAGCAATTAATAGCCTACCACACAAAAAAAGCCCAGGTCCAGATGGGTTCACAGCTGAACTCTATCAGACACACAAAGAGGATCTAGTACCATTCCTTCTGAAACTATTCCAAATAATCCAAAAAGAGGGAACCCTTCCCAAATCATATTATGAGACCAACATCATCCTGATACCAAAACCCGGCAGAGACTCAACAAGAAAAGAAAACTTCAGGCCAACATACATGATGAACATAGATGCAAAAATCTTGAATAAAATACTGGCAAACAGATTGCAACAGCACATTAAAAAACTTATTCATCATGATCAAGTAGGATTCATCCTGGGGATCCAAGGCTGGTTCACCATATGCAAGTCTATAAATGTAATTCACCACATAAACAGAAGCAAAAACAAAAACCACATGATTATCTCAATTGACGCAGAGAAGGCATTTGACAAAATTCAACAGCCCTTTATGCTGAAAACCCTCAATAAACTTGGTATTGACGGAACATATCTCAAAGTAATAAAAGCTATTTACAGCAAACCAACAGCCAATAATCTACTTAATGGGCAAAAACTGGAAGCATTCCCTTTGAAATCTGGCATTAGACAAGGATGCCCTCTCTCACCACTCCTATTCAACATATTACTGGAAGTTCTAGCCAGAGCAATCAGGCAAGAAAAAGAAATAAAGGGTATTCAAATAGGAAAGTTGGAAGCCAAATTGTCTCTATTTGCACACGTCATGATAGTATACCTAGAAGACCCCATCACCTCAGCCCAAAAGCTCCTGCAACTGATAAGCAACTTCAGGAAAGTCTCAGGATATAAAATCAATGTGCAAAAATCACAAGCATTCCTATACATCAATAACAGACTTAAAGAGAACCAAATCAAGAACGAACTGCCATTCACAATTGCTACAAAGAAAATAAAATACCTAGGAATACAACTCACAAGGAAGGTAAGGGACCTCTTTAAGGAAAACTACAAGCCACTGCTCAACGAAATAAGAGAGGACACAAACAGATGGAGAAACATTCCATGTTCGTGGTTAGGAAGAATCAATATAGTGAAAATGGCTATACTGCCCAAAATAATTTACACAATCAATGCTATTTCCATCAAACTACCATTGAATTTCCTCACAGAACTGGAAAAAACCACCATGAATTTCATATGGAACCAAAAAAGAGCCCGCATAGCCAAGTCAATTCTAAGCAAAAACAACACAGCGGGAGGCATCACACTACCAGACTTCAAACTATACTACAAGGCTACAGTAATCAAAACAGCATGGTACTGGTACCAAAACAGAGATATAGACCAATGGAACAGGACAGAGGCATCGGAGGCAACACAACATATCTACAACCATATTATCTTTGATAAACCAGACAAAAACAAGCAATGGGGAAAGGATACCCTATTTAATAAATGGTGTTTGGAAAACTGGCTAGCCATGTGCAGAAAGCAGAAACTGGACCCCTTCCTGACACCTTACACTAAAATAAACTCCAGATGGATTAAAGACTTAAACATAAGACCTGACACCATAAAAACCCTAGAAGAAAATCTAGGCAAAACCATTCAGGACATAGGAGTAGGCAAGGACTTCATGAATCAAACATCAAAAGCATTGGCAACAAAAGCCAAAATAGACAAATGGGACCTAATCTAACTCCACAGCTTCTGCACGACAAGAGAAACAGTCACCAGAGTGAATCGGCAACCATCAGAGTCGGAGAAAATCTTTGCAGTTTACACATCTGACAAAGGGCTGATATTCAGAATTTACAAAGAACTCAAACAGATTTACAGGAAAAAAACAAACAAGCCCATTCAAAAATGGCAAAATATATGAACAGACACTTTACAAAAGAAGACATACATGAGGCCAGCAAACATATGAAAAAAATGCTCATCATCACTGGTCATTAGAGAGATGCAAATCAAAACCACATTGAAATACCATCTCACGCCAGTTAGAATGGCGATAATTAAAAAATCTGGAGACAGCAGATGCTGGAGAGGATGTGGAGAAATAGGAACACTCTTACACTGTTGGTGGGAGTGTAAATTAGTTCAACCATTGTGGAAGACAGTGTGGCGATTCCTCAGGGACCTAGAAATAGAAATTCCATTTGACCCAGTAATCCCATTACTAGTCCAAAGGACTATAAATCATCCAAAGGACTGTAAATCGTTCTAATATAAGGACACATGCACACGAATGTTCATTGCAGCACTGTTTACAATAGCAAAGAACTGGAACCAACCCAAATGCCCAACGATGATAGACTGGAGTGGGAAAATGTGGCACATATACACCATGGAATATTATGCAGCAATCAAAAATGATGAGTTTGTTTCTTTTGTAAGGACATGGATGAATCTGTAGAACATCATTCTCAGCAAACTGACACAAGAACAGAAAAAGAAATACCGCATCTACTCACTCATATGTGGGTGAGAACACATGGACAAAAAGAGGCCGTCTACTATACACTGGGGTCTATTGGGGGAAATGCGGGAGGGACAGCGGGGGGGGGGGCTGGGGAGGGATAGCCTGGGGTTGAATGTCAAGTGTGGGTGAAGGGGGGAAGGCAGCAAAACACACTGCCATGTGTGTACCTATGCAACTATTTTGCACGTTCTGCACATGTACCCCAAAACCTATAGTGCATTAAAAATTAAAAAAATATATGCCAAAAGTTGCTGGGCTTTATGATATGTGCCTGCAGTCCCAGCCATAAGGGAGGAACATCTGAGTCAGAAGAATCACCTGAGCCTGGGGAGATTGAGACAGCAATGAGTCATGATTGCATTGCTGTGCATTCCAGCCTGGGGGACAGAATGAGACTCTGTCTCAAAAAAAATAAAATATAATGCCGATATATGCTACAACACGGATGAACCTTGAAGACATTTTGCCATGTAAAATAAGCCAAATACAAAAGGATAAATATTGGATGATTTCACTAATATGAGGTACATACTTAGAACAGAAAGTTCAATAATAGAGAAAGTAGAACAGGGATTATGAATGGCTAAAAGGAGGATGGAACTGAAAAATGATGCTTAATGAACACAGTGTCAGTTTGGAATTATAAAAGGTTTTGGCAATTGAGAGTGGTAACAATACACAGCATTGTGAATGTACTTAATATTATTGAATAGCACAATTAAAATTGTTTCAATGGCAAATTTTATGTATTTTTACACCAATAAAAATGATTTTATTAAAATAAAACAAAGAAATGAGACCTCTCAATTTTTACAATAGCAAAATATCTTTTCATCAGAAAAACTAACACTTCACTATAACAAAGGTAATGAGAAAATTTAATTATATTAAACTTAAGGGGTTATTCTTATCAAGTATACCTAGATGAGTGATGAATAGACAGTAAATGTGAGACACATACACACACTCAAACACACACCATTATAAGAAATAAATCATGGATCCAGTATACATAAATAACTTCTACTAATTGATAAGGAAATAATGGAAAACACAAAGGAAGCAAATGAGTAAAATCAACAGAAGATGCAATGACTAATAAATAGGTTAAAAGATAGCCAACCCATTAGAAACCAAGAATATTCAAATAAAGTCACAAATGAACTAAGGTGTAAAATAAAAATTAGAAAAATATTAATAGTAAACAATGAGACTATTCAGTCTCATTGAATAGTCCAGTTTGACTTGAATGAGACAAACATCATATGTACTATGGTGTAAAAATTTGTGCTTTTTTTAAAAAAACTTGCACTGTCTTTCAAAGCTTAACATATGTAAACATATGACCTAATGATTTGATTGTGTAGGTATCCAATATAAATTTGTTTATAAGTCATTGTATAATTTACACACAGTTCTTATTCCTAATACCTCCAAAATTAATACCACTGACATGTGTATTTGAAGTAGAATGATTGAATTGTTTGATAGTAAGATAATGGAATTTGATCACCAATTTAATTAATGATTCACAACAATATTTAATAATACAGATAATTTAATTAAGTATATAATTTAAAATCTACATAAAAAATGATCCATGCTCTATGATTCCATGTTTATAAACTACAAAGCAGTTGAAAGTACAGGTGATCTATACTGTTAGAAGTTGAACTAAGCCGGGCATGGTGGCTCATGCCTATAATCCCAGCTCTTTGGGAGGCCAAGGCAGGTGGATCACGAGGTCAAGATATCGAGACCATCCTGGTCAACATAATGAAACCCTGTCTCTGCTAAAAATACAAAAAATTAGCTGGGCATAGTGGTGTGTGCCCAAAATCCCAGCTACTCAGGAGGCTGAGGCAGGAGAATTTTCTGAATCCAGGAGGCAGAGGTTGTGGTGAGCCCAGATCATGCCATTGCACTCCAACCTGGGTAACAAGAGAAAAACTCTGTCTTAAAAAAAAAAAAGAATAAGAAGAAGTCAAACTAGTTGTTTCTCCTAGGGCTTTTGCCTGAGAAGGAGCTCATTGCATCATATAACCTCTATAAAATGAAATACTATGCAACTGTTATTATAAAAATGACCCTGGGCTTGGCATGGTGGTTCATGTCTGTAATCTCACCATGTCTGTCCTCACCGCATCTTTGACCTAGACTCCTGTTTACTATCCTAACTACTGGGACACAAAGAGTCAACACCCTAACCATCATGTGACTGTCTTTCAGTTCTGCATCCACTGGGAGCCTTGTTGTTCTTGAATATTTTCATACGGCACCTCCCAGTGCCCAAGAAGCTTGAGTAGCCTGCAGTGAATGAACTAACAAACCTCCCCTCTAACCTTGTCTACTTCTGGATTCTTGGAACAGGAACTTCCTGCCTTAACCTCAGAGGCCCCAGGTCTTCCCAGGTGCTGATTCTGTAATATGCATTGTCTAGACATGCCCCATAAATAACTCCAACTCAGACACTCTTCCACTGCATGACTGGTCACAGGATAAAGATTAACATCTCCCTCCCTTGGCCCCAGCCTGGCTGAGCTGGGAATGGGAGACAACAGCCCATGTATTCTCTATCCACATTCAGCCACAAGCTGTGTGTCCTTGGTGAAATTGCCTTCTCTCTCTGATCAGCCATTTTCTTGTTACCAAGTGGGGTCATTAGTTCCTACTCTCACATTCCAACTGGATGGCTCTGAGGATTCAGTGATAGGGTTGTGGACCCACTCTGTTCCTGGCACTGCCTAGGGGAGTAATACATTGGGATTACATTCATGTTTTCTCTCCATAGGGCTGGTGTTGAGTAACCACTGGAAAACTTATAGCAATTGTATTTATTGTTATTTCTCCAATCCTGCTAGCAGACAGGGAGCACCAAAGTTGTGATGCTGAGGCTTCAGGAAGAAATTGGGCTTTTTCAGAGGACTGGGTCATCTGAGAGACAGGGTTGGAGATCATTCAGCTGCTCGGACTTCAGGAAAACTCCAGCTCTCAAACCTGCTGCTGTGAGTGTGGCAAGGGATAGACTGGGCTCCCCCAAAACTAGAGGGAATGGAGTCTGGGGAGCTACAGACTCAGCTCTACCTCCAAGATGAGATGGAGCATTACCTTCTGTGGAATCTCATCCTTTATTTGAGGATCTGCAGAGCCCTAACAGCTTAGTTATTTCTGCAACACCCCCAGTCTCCATCCAGGCTATTCTATCTGCTTTCACTGCTAGGACTACTGCCCTGTGCAGGCATATCCCAGACTCCCCAAATCCAACTATGCCACCTTCAAGAACTAGCCTGGGGAATCTCCTCTGAGTCCTCCATGGTGACTTTATCTCCCAAACCTCACTCTTCTCCTCATTTTACAGAAGGGGTAGCTGAGACTCCATGACTTAAGGACCACCACAGAATCTGGGTAAAAACCCAGAGCCAGGCTGGGTGTTGTAGTTCAAGCCTGTAATTCCAGGATTTTGGGAGGCCGAGGTGGGTGGATCAAGATGTCAAGAGATCGAGACCATCCTGGTCAACATGATGAAACCCCATCTCTACTAAAAATACAAAAAATTAGCTAGGCACAATGGCATGTGCCTGTAATCCCAACTACTCAGGAGACTGAGGCAGGAGAATTACCTGAACCCAGGAGGAGGAGGTTGTGGTGAGTCAAGATCATGCCATTGCACTCTAGCCTGGGTAACAAGAGTGAAACTCCATCAGAAAAAAATAAACCCAGAGCTGTGAAGACTCCAGTGAGTTTGCAACCTACAGGGCCACCCCACTCACAGTCCCACTCCCCAACCCAACTTTTCTCCCTCTTTCTGTATGTATGCAGGTATGTATGCAGGTATGTATGTATGTAGAGATTGGCTTTTTCTGTGTTGTCCAGGCTGGTCTTGATCTCCTGGGCTCAAGAAATCCTTCCTGCTCAACTTCCGAAAGTGCTAGGCCTACAGGCTTAAGCAATTGAGGCTCTCTCCACCAGCGCAGACAGCACAGGCTGCTTCTCTCCCTCCATAGGTGCTCCATGAAAGCTGGGGCATCACCCCTCTCTCACAGGCCTTAGATCATAGAAAAGAGGAAAGCCAGCTTTCTTTTCCCCCTCTTCAAGCCAAAAGCAGAAGGTAGTGGCCAGAGAAGAAGTTATTTCCAGCACCCCTCACTGTGCCAGATTCAGCATTCTGGCCCAGCTGTGGCCAAACTTGAGGTGGGCCTGAGGTGGAGCCCTGCAGCTTCAGGGTGGGGGAGCATGGAACTGAGGGGCAAGGGGCAGGGTAAGGGAATTGGGCATGAGGGTCTCCTGGCTGAGCAGCTCCTTCCCACTCTGTCAGAGATCTTCCAAGTGAGAGTGCAGACTCCACCCTAGAGTGGTCCCAGAGGATGGAGACATGGGCCTGGATTTTCCTAGCCACTCCCAAAGGGCTCAAGGGTACATGGAGACCCACATTTCTCATGGCCTCATTTTGTCTCTTCTTGGAAGGCCTCCTCTCTCCATCTCTCCCCTGAAGGTACCTTTGCTGGAGCCTCACAGGACAAGGCACAGCTAATAGCCAAGAGCAGAGAGTGGTGATCCCAGGACAGCACATCACTTGGGCCCAACACATGGAGGGGCTAGGGCTGGGGTGGGCAGGAAGACCCAGAGGGAGACTTAGGAGTGCAAAGGTCCTGGCCTGCAGAGGGGAGCAGGCACTGGGATGTGGCCAGCATGGAGAATTAGGTCACTTCCTGTTAAAGGCAGCTTTCTCCCACTTGTTGCTGCTGCCACCACACACTTGTCTTTTCTGTGATGGCTCTGTCACCATGCCTGCTGTTCCTGCCACTGCTGCTTCTGCTGCAATGTTTTTCCAGAATTTTTTTTTGAGACAAAATCTTGCTCTGTCACCAGGCTGGAGTGTAGTGGCAACTTCCACCTCTCGAGTGCAAGTGATTCTCCTGCCTTAGCCCCCTGAGTATCTGGGACTACAGGCCTGTGCCACCATCCCCAGCTATTTTTTATTTTTAGTAGAAATGGGTATTCACCATGTTGGCCAGAATGATTTTGATATTTTGACCTCATGATCTGCCTGCTTTGTCCTCCCAAAGTGAAATTACAGGCGTGAGCCACCACACCCTGACCAGAAATCTTTTCAAGAGGATTTACATGGGCCACCAAATGCTTTCCAGGTAGGGATGGTCATGAAACAGGTTCCTCCCATCTCCCCAACTCCATAGGAGAGGACCAAGACCTCAGAGGACCGAAAGCCCTTAGTTCAGTCCCCGGTGCCGCAGCCACACATGCTCCCATTCTTTCTTATTCCATGACTTTCCCACATGTTCCTGGCCCAAGGGTTTATAAAGCACCTACTGTATACTTCTGGGACAGAAGCTGGGGTTCATCTTGTGGGCCAGGAAACTACTATGCAAGCCAAGCACCTTGCCATTGCAATCAGCTTGCATATTTACTGCTCCCATGTGCATTTCTTCCAACCAGGACACTTCTCCCCTCGTTTGAGGACCCAGCCAGCAGATGCCCAGAGGCTGGCTCACACTCTCATGGCCCCAGAAACAAGGGCTGCCAATGATATTGCCACTGCACTCCAGCCTAAGCAGCAGAATGAGACCCTGTCTCTCTCTTTTTTTTTTTTTTTTTTGAGACAGAGTTTTGTTCTTGTTACCCAGGCTGGAGTGCAATGGTGCGATCTTGGCTCACCACAACCTCCACCTCCTGGGTTCAGGCAATTCTCCTGCCTCAGCCTCCTGACTAGGTGGGATTACAGGCACAGGCCACCATGCCCAGCTAATTTTTTTGTATTCTTACTAGAGACAGGGTTTCATCATGTTGACCAGAATGGTCTCGATCTCTTGACCTCGTGATCCACCAGCCTCAGCCTCTCAAAGTGCTGGGATTACAGGCTTGAGCCACCACACCCGGCCAAGACACTATCTCTTAAAAAGACAAGTTATATTAAAAAAAAAAAGCATTGATGATATTTTATTCACATATATTGGGCACTCTTACAAGAAAAATGAAGACCCAAAAATAGTGAATAGATATAAGTATTTTTGTGCTAGGTTGGACAAAGAGTGACAGTTGTTGAATAGGCTACACTGTGCTCTGAATTGGCATTCCTTAAATACAGTGTTACTTTTTAACTCATATTAGCCGTTTTTATGCCCTCATTTTCTTTTTTTGTTTTGTTTTATGTTTTGTTTTTCGGACAGAGTTTTGCTGTCACCCAGGTTGGAGTGCAATTAATGGCATGATCTTAGCCCAGTGCAGCCTCTGCCTCCTGGGTCCAAGCAATTCTCCTTTCTCGACATCCCCTCCCCACTCAAGTAGCTGGAACTATAGGCATGCACTACCACACCTGGCTAATTTCTGTATTTTTAGTAGAAACAGTGTTTCATCATGTTGATGAGGCAGGTCTTGAACTGACCTCAGGTGAATCCAAAGTGCTGGGATTCTAGGCCTAAGCCACTGTGCCCAGCCCCTCGCTGTCTTTTTGAATGGATCATTTGACTTTATATTAGTAATTTTTTCAAGTTCCTCAACATAAACCTGTGATGAACCTATGTAAGTGCCAGATCACACACCAGCAGTTGAGTCAGTGAGTCAACCAAGAGCTCACTTGCTTTCAGATAACACACATTCCAGTAGCAACACAATAAAAGGCACAATACATTCCTGACATAGAATATATGCAGAGACTTCACAAAGTTTATAGAAAATGCATATTATGAAAGAGCTATGCATGGATTTTATTTCTGCACCAAAATAAACTCATATTAATTTCCTATAAAATATCTGAACAAGATCTACAAGGGTATTAATTTAAAAACAGTTCTTATAAGAGCAACATAAATTTTGCTAAAATTAAAGCAAAACATAATTTATTTCTATGCCTCAGAGGAAGAATAGCAAAGTTATTGATGCCTTGGGAAAAGATTATGAGAGCAATGACCCAGGGAAATCAGTAATTTCTGTGGATGCTTGGGTGGAAGAATAATAAAATTATTGATGCTTTGCCAAAAGTTATGGAAGTTCTCTCATGTTAGATAATGAATGGCATTAAAAAAAGTAAAATGAGAATAAATGGACTGTCTGAAATTGGCATTTTGTTTTAAGTAAAAACAAGTCCATGCTAAAGATAAAGTCCACAGTGAAAGATCACCCATATCGACTTGTGAGAAAAAAATTATCTTATTAGTGCCCTAATTGAAGAGGACTGAAGGTTAATGGCAGAAATGCTACCCAACAACACAGACATCTGAACTGATTCAGATTACAAAATTCTGACTGAAAAATTTAAGTTGAGCAAAGATTCCATTTGATGGGCATCCAAACCCTTGCACCAAGATCAGCTGCAGACAAGACCAGAGCTTCAGTGAAAACTAAACAAGCAGGGTCAAGATCCTGAAGTGTTTCTTTTTTTATTATTTTTTAATTATTTTTTAATTTTTATTGCATTATAGGTTCTGGGGTACATGTGCAGAACGTGCAAAATAGTTGCATAGGCACACAAATGGCAGTGTGTTTTGCTGCCTTCCTCCCCTTCACCCACACTTGGCATTCATCCCCAGGCTATCACTCCCCAGCTCCCCCCCGCGGTCCCTCCCCCATTCCCCCCAATAGACCCCAGCCTATAGTAGACCGCCTTTCTGTGTCCATGTGTTCTAATTTTTCTCACCCACCTATGAGTGAGTATATGCGGTATTTCTTTTTCTGTTCTTGTGTCAGTTTGCTGAGAATGATGTTCTCCAGATTCATCCATGTCCTTACAAAGGACACAAACTCATCATTTTTGATTGCTGCATAATATTCCATGGTGTATATGTGCACATTTTCCCAGTCCAATCTATTATCATTGGGCATTTGGGTTGGTTCCAGTTCTTTGCTACTGCAAACAGTGTTGCAATCAACATTCGTGTGCATGTGTCCTTATAGTAGAACGATTTATAGTACTTTGGATATATACCCAGGTATGGGATTGCTGGGTCAAATGGAATTTCTATTTCTAGGTCCCTGAGGAATCGCCACACTGTCTTCCACAACGGTTGAACTAATTTACACTCCCACCAACAGTGTAAGAGTGTTCCTATTTCTCCACATCCTCTCCAGCATCTGCTGTCTCCAGATTTTTTAATGATCGCCATTCTAACTGGCATGAGATGGTATCTCAATGTGGTATTGATTTGCATCTCTCTAATGACCAGTGATGATGAGCACTTTTTCGTATGTTAGTTGGCCTCATGTATGTCTTCTTTTGTAAAGTTTCTGTTCATATCCTTTGCCCATTTTTGAACGGGCTTGTTTGTTTTTCTCCTGTAAATCTGTTTGAGTTCTTTGTAAATTCTGGATATCAGCCCTTTGTCAGATGTGTAAACTGCAAAGATTTTTTTCTATTCTGATGGTTGCTGATTCACTCTAGTGACTGTTTCTTTTGCTGTGCAGAAGCTGTGGAGTTTGATTAGGTCCCATTTGTTTATTTTGGCTTTTGTTGCCAATGCTTTTGGTGTTTTGGTCATGAAGTCCTTGCCTACTCCTATGTCCTGAATGGTTTTGCCTAGATTTTCTTCTAGGGTTTTTATGGTGTCAGGTCTTACGTTTAAGTCTTTAATCCATCTGGAGCTAATTTTAGTGTAAGGTGTCGGGAAGGTGTCAGTTTCTGCTTTCTGCACATGGCTAGCCAGTTTTCCCAACACCATTTATTAAATAGGGAATCCTTTTTCCATTGCTTGTTTTTGTCTGGTTTATCAAATATAATATGGTTGTAGATATGTTGTGTTGCCTCCGATGCTTCTCTTCTGATCCATTGGTCTATATCTCTGTTTTGGTACCAGTACCATGCTGTTTTGATTACTGTAGCCTTGTAGTATAGTTTGAAGTCTGGTAGGGTGATGCCTCCCGCTGTGTTCTTTTTGCTTAGAATTGACTTGGCTATGCGGGCTCTTTTTTGGTTCCATATGAAATTCATGGTGTTTTTTTCCAGTTCTGTGAAGAAATTCAATGGTGGTTTGATGGGGATAGCATTGATTGTGTAAACTACTTTGGGCAGTATAGCCATTTTCACGATATTGATTCTTTCTAACCACGAACATGGAATGTCTCTCCATCTGTTGGTGTCCTCTCTTATTTCGTTGAGCAGTGGTTTGTAGTTTTCCTTAAAGAGGTCCCTTACTTTCCTTGTGAGTTGTATGCTTAGGTATTTTATTTTCTTTGAAGCAATTGTGAATGGCAATTCGTTCTTGATTTTATTCTCTTTAAGTCTGTTATTGGTGTATAGGAATGCTTGTGTTTTTTGTACATTGATTTTATATCCTGAGACTTTGCTGAAGTTGCTTATTAGTTGCAGAAGCTTTTGGGCTGAGGAAATGGGGACTTCTATGTATACTATCATGTCGTCTGCAAATAGAAACAATTTGTATTCCACATTTTCTATTTGAGTACACTTTATTTCTTTTTCTTGCCTGATTGCTCTGGCTAGAACTTCCAGTACTATATTGAATAGAAGTGGTGAGAGAGGGCATCCTTTTCTAGTGCCAGATTTCAAAGGGAATGCTTCCAGTTTTTGCCCATTCAGTATGATATTGGCTGTCAGTTTGTCGTAAATAGCTTTTATTACTTTGAGATATGTTCCATCAATACCAAGTTTATTGAGCGTTTTTAGCATAAAGGGCTGTTGAATTTTGTCAAATGCCTTCACTGCATCAATTGAGATAATCATGTGGTTTTTGTTTTTGCTTCTGTTTATGTGGTGAATTACGTTTATAGACTTGCATAAGTTGAACCAGCCTTGCATCCCTGGGGTGAATCCTACTTGATCATGATGGATAAGTTTTTTTAATGTGCTGTTACAATCGGTTTGCCAGTATTTTATTCAAGATTTTTGCATCTATGTTCATCATGGATATTGGCCTGAAGTTTTCTTTTCTTGTTGAGTCTCTGCCGGTTTTCGGTATCAGGATGATGTTGATCTCATAAAATGATTTGGGAAGGGTTCCCTGATTTTGGATTATTTGGAATAGTTTCAGAAGAAATGGTACCAGATTCTCTTTGTGTGTCTGGTAGAATTCACCTGCGAACCCATCTGGACTTGGGATTTTTTTTGTGTAGTAGGCTTTTAATTGCTGCCTCAACTTTAGACCTTGTTATTGGTCTATTAATAGTTTTGGCTTCCTCCTGGGTTAGGCATGGGAGGACACAGGCATCCAGCAATTTATACATTTCTTCCTAATTTACTAATTTATGTTCATAGAGTTGTTTGTAGTATTCTTTGATGATGGTTTGAATTTCTGTGGAATCTGTGGTGATTTCCCCTTTATCGTTTTTTATTGCATCTATTTGGTTGTTCTCTCTTTTCTTTTTTATCAGTCTGGCTAGTGGTCTGTCTATTTTGTTGATCTTTTTGGAAAACCATCTCCAGGATTTATTGATTTTTTGAAGGGATTCTCGTGTCTCTATCTCCTTCAGTTCTGCTCTGATCTTAGTTATTTCTTCTCTTCGGCTAGGTTTTGAGCTGTTTAGATCTTTCTCCTCTAGCTGTTTCAATTTTGATGATAGGGTGTCAATATTGCATCTCTCCACTCTTCTCATCTGGGCACTTATTGCTATATATTTTCCTCTACAGACTGCTTTAAATGTGTCCCAGAGATTTTGGTACGTTGTGTCTTCGTTCTCGTTGGTTTCTAAGAACTTCTTTATTTCTGCCTGCATTTCATTGTTTATCCAATCAATATTCAAGAGTCAGTTGTTCAGTTTCCATGAAGTTGTGTGTTTCTGAGTTATTTTCTGAATTCTGAGTTCCAACTTAATTGCACTATGGTCTGAGAGAGTGTTTGTTATGATTTCAGTTGTTTTGCATTTCGTGAGAAGTGCTTTACTTCCAATTATGTGGTCAATTTTGGAGTAGGTGTGATGTGGTGCTGAGAAGAATGTATATTCTGTGGATTTGGGGTGGAGAGTTCTGTAAATGTCTATCAGGTTTGCTTGTTCCAGGTCTGAGTTCAAGTCCTGGATATCCTTGTTAATTTTCTGTCTGGTTGATCTGTCTGATATTGACAGTGGAGTGTTAAAGTCTCCCACTATTACTGTGTGGGAGTCTAAGTCTCTTTGTAAGTCATTAAGAACTTGCCTTATATATCTGGGTGCTCCTACATTGGGTCCATATATATTTAGAATCGTTAGCTCTGCTTGGTATATCGATCCTTTCACCATTATATAATAACCTTCTTTGTCTCTTTTGATCTTTGTTGCTTTAAAATCTATTTTATCAGAGATGAGAATTGCAACTCCTGCTTTTTTTTTTGCTCTCCCTTTGCTTGGTAAATCTTCCTCCATCCTTTTATTTTGAACCTTTGTGTATCTTTGCGTGTGAGGTGGGTTTCCTGGATACAACACTCTGATTGGTTTTGTTTTTTTATCCAGTTTGCCAGTCTGTGTCTTTTGATTGGTGCATTTAGCCCATTTACATTCAGGGTTAATATTGTTATGTGTGAATTTGATACTTCCATTTTGATGCTAGCTGGCTGTTTTGCCCATTGGTTTATGTACATTCTTCATTTTGTTGATGGTCTTAGCATTTGGTATGCTTTTAGGATGGCTGGTACTGGTTGTTTCTTTCTATGTGTAGTGCCTCTTTCAGGAGCTCTTGTAAAGCAGGGCTAGTGGTGACAAAATCTCTGAGTACTTGCTTGTTCATTAAGGATTTTATTTTTTCTTTACTTTTGAAGCTCAGTTTGGTGGATATGAAATTCTGGGTTGAAAGTTCTTTTCTTTAAGGATGTTGAATATTAGCCCCTCTCTCTTCTGGCTTGTAGAGTCTCTGCCAAGTGATCTGCTGTGAGTCTGATGGGCTTCCCTTTGTGGGTGACCTGACCTTTCTCTCTGGCTGCCCTTAGTATTTTCTCCTTTATTTCAACCCTGATGAATCTGACAATTATGTGCCTTGGGGTTGCTCTTCTTGTGGAGTATCTTTGTGGTGTTCTCTGTATTTCCTGGAATTGAGTATTGACCTGTCTTGCTAGGTTGGGGAAGCTTTCCTGAACAATATTCTGAAGAGTGTTTTCCAGCTTGGATTCATTCTCTTCATCACATTCTGGTATACCTATCAAACGTAAGTTGGGTCTCTTCACATAGTCCCACATTTCTTGGAGATTTTGTTCATTCCTTTTTGTGCTTTTTTCTTTAATCTTGGTTTCTCGTTTTATTTCATTGCGTTGATCTTCAACTTCTGATATTCTTTCTTCTGCTTGGTCAATTCGGCTTTTGAAACTTGTGCATGCTTCGTGAAGTTCTTGTGTTGTGTTTTTCAGCTCCTTCAATTCATTCATATTCCTCTCTAAGTTGTCCATTCTTGTTATCAATTCCTCGAATCTTTTTTCAAATCTTTTTTCAAGGTTCTTTGTTTCTTTGTGCTGGTTTAGTACATGTTCTTTTAGCTCACTGAAGTTTCTCATTATCCACTTTCTGAAGTCTGATTCTGTCATTTCGTCACACTCATTCTCCATCCAGCTTTGGTCCCTTACTCGTGAGGAGTTTTGGTCCTTTGTAGGAGGTGAGGTGTTTTGTTTTCGGGTGTTTTTCTCCTTTTTGCGCTGGTTTCTTCCCATCTTTATGGATTTATCCTCCTGTCGTCTTAGTAGTTGCTGATTTTTCAATTGGGTCTCTGTGTGGACGATGAGATTGTTGATGATGAAGTATTTCTGTTACTTAGTTTTCCTTTTAATGGTCTAGCCCCTCTGCTGTATGAGTGCTGAGGTCCACTCTAGGCCCTGCTTTTCTGCTGTATACGTGTAGCAGCTGCAGAACAGTGATGGATGATACCTGTTTCTTCTTCTGCTGTCTTTGTTCCAGAATGATGCCCGTTAAATGTCAGTCTGACTAATTCTTTTTTGGGGTGACTCTTTGGATATACAGGGGTCAGGGATCTGCTTGAGAGATGGTCTGTGCTTTATAGGAGCTCCAGTGATGAGCTGTGAGCTCCGTTGTTCATTCAGGGTTGTTGGGAGGTTGTTTATGTCTGCTGCAATAGAACTCATAAAACACCCTCCCTGTTTTTTCCCCTTTAGATGTGCTCTCTCAGGGAGTTGGGGCTTTCTTTATGAGTATCTCTTGCACTGTCCTGCCCCACTAGGAGGCAGTCTATTCACTGTTTGCCTGCCGGGGCTCTGACCTGCTAGCACGGGTCCACCCTGTTGCTGCTGGGCTTCCTTCTGCTGTGGAGCGCTCCCCTATCCTGGCAGAGTCTCTCTGTTATGGCAGGTTGCCTCAGCAATGGCTGGCTGCATCAGCCCTGGGTGGTACTTCAGTAGGGGTGGATTGCGTCAGTAATGGTGGATGCCCATCCCTCACTGAGCTGCACCATCCTAGATGCAGGCAGCAAAACTCTCAGCCCCAAGCACCTCCAGTCACCACCCTGCTTGTCCCCATGAGGGTGGTACCTGTTGAGCTTGATCACCCAGCTCCCTGCCTCAGAGTCCATCCTCTGTCTCTCTCTCTCTTCCTCTCCGCAAGCTGAATGGTCGACTCTCTCACTGGCACCCTTGTAGCCTGCTGATAGGGCACTGGGATCCATGTGATCTACCGTGCCACTGCCCACTTCATTGGCTCAGATTATGCTTCCCAGGAAACTCCTGGTCTGGTTCATTGTCCAAGTTCTGTTCAATCAGATGGACATGCCAATCTGCCCTTCCAAATATCAGATTGCCTGTTTAACAGGGCACCCAGACCAGTGAGTTCCGTGCCAGGTCCTGCTGTGGTGCCGGCCGAAGTGGCCATGCGAGCCAGCTTCACTAGCCAGCTGTACTAGCATCCCGTGTCTCTCCCACACCTGGGACTTTCAATGCTCTGTGGGTAAAAACGGACCATCCAAGAATGCAGCTAGGACTCACCCTCTGCACCTTCACTGAGAGCTGCAATCCTGAGTCACTTCTACTATGCCATCTTGCCGCTCCTCGAGTGGAGAGATCCAAAATTGACACCCTATCATCAAAATTGAAAGAGCTAGAGGAGCAAGATAAAAAAAACCTCAAAACCTAGCAGAAGACGAGAAATAACTAAGATTAGAGCAGAAGTGAAGGAGATAGAGACACGAAAATCCCTTCAAAAATCAATAAATTCAAGAGCTGATTTTCTGAAAAGATCAACACAATAGACAGATCACTAGCCAGACTGGTAAAAAAGAAAAGAGGGAACAACCAAATAGATGCAATAAAAAACGATAATGGGGAAATCACCAGATTCCAAAGAAATTTATACCATCATCAGAGAATATTACAAACAACTCTATGCATATAAACTAGTAAACCTGGAAAAGGGATAAATTTCTGGACACCTGTGTCTTCTCAAGCCTAAACCAGGAGGAAGTCAAAACTATGAATACACCAATAACGTGGTCTGAAGTCGAGGCAGCAACTAGGGGCCTACAACACACAACAAAGACCCCAGTCCAGATGGGTTCACAGCTGAATTCTACCCGACACACAAAGAGGAGCTAGTATCATTTCTTCTGAAACTATTCCAAAGAATCCAAAAAGAGGTAATAGTTCACAAATCATTTTATGAGACCAACATCATTCTGATACCAAAACCCGGCAGAGACTCAAAAAGAAAAGAAAATTTCAGGCCAATATCCATGATGAACATTGATGCAAAAATCTTCAATAAAATACTGGCAATCCGATTGCAATAGCACATCAAAAAAACTTATCCATCATGATCAAATAGGATTCTTTCAGGGGATGTAATTCTGGTTCAACCTACGCAAATTTATAAACGTAATTCACCACATAAACAGAACCCAAAACAAAAACCACATGATTATCTCAATTGATGCAGTGAAGGCATTTGACATAATTCAACAGCCCTTTATGCTAAAAACCCTCAATAAACTCGATATTGATGAAACGTATCTCAAAGTAATAAAAGGAATTTATGACAAACCAGCAGCCAATATCATACTGAATGGACAAAAGCTGGAAGCATTCCCTTTGAAATCTGGCACTAGACAAGGATTCCCTCTCTCTCCACTCCTATTCAATATAGTACTGGAAGTTCTAGCCAGAGCAAACAGGAAAGAAAAAAAAATAAAGGGTATTCAAATAGGAAAGGTGGAAGCCAAATTGTCTCTATTTGCACAGGACATAATAGTATACCTAGAAGATTCCATAGCCTCAGCCCAAAAACTCCTGAAATTAATAAGCAACTTCAGCAAAGTCTCAGAATATAAAATCAATGTACAAAAATCACAAGCATTCCTATACACCAATAACAGACTTATAGAGAGCCAAATTAAGAAAAAACTGTCATTCACAATTGCTACAAACTAATAAAATACCTAGGAATACAACTTACAAGAAATGTAAGAAACCTCTTCAAGGAGAACTACAAACCACTGCTCAATGAAATAAGAGAGAACACAAACATATAAAGAAACATTTCATGTTCATTGTTAGAAATAATCAATATTGTGAAAATGGCTATACTGCCCAACATAATTTACAGAATCAACGCTATGCTCATCAAGCTACCATTGACTTTCTTCACAGAACTGGAAAAAACCACCATGAACTTCATATGGAACTAAAAGAGAGCCCGCATAGCCAAGTCAATTCTAAGCAAAAAGAACACAGTGGGAGGCATCACACTACCGGACTTCACACTATACTACAAGGGTACAGTAATCAAAACAGCATTGCACTGGTACCAAAATAGAGATATAGACCAATAGACAGAACGGAGGCATTGGAGGCAACACAACATATCTACAACCACATAATCTTTGATAAACCTGAAAAAACAAGAAATGGGGAAAGGATTCCCTGTTGAATAAATGGTGTGAAAAAAAACTGGCTAGCCATGTGTAGAAAGCAGAAACTGGACCCCTTCCTGACACCTTACACTAAAATTAACTCCGGATGGATTAAAAACTTAAACATAAGACCTGGTACCATAAAAACCCTAGAAGAAAATATAGGCAAAACCATTCAGGCCATAGGAGTAGGCAAAACTTCATGACCAAAACACCAAAAGCAATGGCAACAAAAGCCAAAATAGACAAATGCGACCTAATCAAACTCCACGGCTTCTGCACAGCAAAAGAAACAGTCACTTGGGTAAATCGGCAACCAACAGAATAGAAAAAATTTTTTGCAGTTTACCCATCTGACAAAGGTCTTATATCCAGAATTTACAAAGAACACAAACAAATTTACAAGAAAAAAAAAAACAAGCCCATTCAAAAATGGGCAAAGGATATGAACAGACACTTTACAAAAGAAAACATACATGAGGCTAAAAAACATATGCAAAAATGTTCATCATCACTGGTCATTAGAGAGATGCAAATCAAAACCACATTGAGATACCATCTCACGCCAGTTAGAATGGCGATCATTCAAAATCTGGAGACATTTACAAAGAACTCAAACAGATTTACAGAAAAAAAAAACAAACAAGCCCATTCAAAAATGGGTAAAGGATATGAACAGAAACTTTACAAAAGAAGACATACACGAGGACAACAAACATATGAAAAAGTGCTCATCATCATTGGTCATTAGAGTGATGCAAATCAAAACCACATTGAGATATTATCTCACACCAGTTAGAATGGCGATCATTAAAAAATCTGGAGACAGCAGATGCTGGAGAGGATGTGGAGAAATAGGAACACTCTTTCACTGTTGGTGGGAGTGCAAATTAGTTCAACCATTGTGGAAGACAGTGTGGCGATTCCTCAGGGACCTAGAAATAGAAATTCCATTTGACCCAGCAATCCCATTACTGGGTATCTATCCAAAAGACTATAAATCGTTCTACTATAAGGACACATGCACACGAATGTTCATTGCAGCACTGTTTACAATAGCAAAGACCTGGAACCAACCCAAATACCCATCGATGATAGACTGGACTGGGAAAATGTGGCACATATACACCATGGAATATTATGCAGCAATCAAAAATGATGAGCTTGTGTCCTTTGTAAGGACATGGATGAATCTGGAGAACATCATTCTCAGCAAACTGACACAAGAACAGAAAAAGAAATACCGCATATACTCACTCATAGGTGGGTGAGAAAAATGAGAAGACATGGACACAGAGACTTGGTCTACTATACACTGGGGACTGTTGGGGGAAATGGGGGAGGGACAGTGGGGGGGACTGGGGGGATAGCCTGGTGATGAATGCCAAGTGTGGGTGAAGGGGAGGAAGGCAGCAAAACACACTGCCATGTGTGTACCTATGCAACTATCTTGCACGTTCTGCACATGTACCCCAAAACCTATAATGCAATAAAAATTTAAAAAAAAGGAAATCTGGAGACAACAGATGCTGGAGGGGATGTCAAGAAATAGAAACACTTCTACACTGCTGTTAAGAGTGTAAATTATTTCAACCATTGTGGAAGACATTGTGGCAATTCTTCAAGGCCTTAGAAATTGAAATTCCATTTGACCCAACAATCTCATTACTGGGTATATATCCAAAGGACTATAAATTGTTCTACTATAAGGACACATGCACACGAATATTCATTGCAGCCCTGTTTACAATAGCAAAGACCTGGAACCAACCCAAATGCTCATCGATGATAGATTGTACTAGTAAAATGTGGCACATATGCTCCATGGAATATTATGCAGCAGTCAAAAATGATGAGTTTGTGTCATTTGTAGGGACATGGATGAATCTGGAGAACATCATTCTCAGCAAACTGACAAAAGAACAGAAAATAAAATACCGCATACTCTCACTCATAGGTGGGTGATAAATAGTGAGAACACATGGACACAGGGAAGGGAGTACTACTCACTGGGTTCTATTGGGGGGAATGGGTAGGGACGGCATGGGGGGATCTGGGGAGCAATAGCCTGGGGAGAAATGCCAAATGTGGGTGAAGGGGCAGAAGGCAGCAAAACGCCCTGCCATGTGTGTACCTATGCAACTATCTTGCATGTTCTGCACATAAACCACGAAACCTAAAATGCGAAAATAAAGGAAAATATGAAAATAAAGATACGTTTGTTTTTTATTTTAGATGCAGTCTTACTGCTATTTCTTCTATAGGCTGGGATTTGGCTGGAAATTTTCGTTTTGAGATTCTCCACAGAAAGGGATTCTTACCTGCAGCATACACACATCAGTTTTACTCTGTAAGTTGAATGCACATATTGGCAACAATTCTGTTAGATAGCTTTGTTTTTGTTTTAGAACCAGATATTTCTCATTACAATATATACTCCCATTTATTCTGGAATGTCCCAATGTGGTTCCAGAAGAAACGTGTTTGTACCTTGCTGAATTGTAACATAGACATAACTCTCTTAGTTCAATGAACACACAGTAGAGCAGTTTGAAAAATACGTTTTTTTATGTATTTTAGACGCAGTCTTACTGCTCTTTCTTATATGTGCTGGGATTTGGATGGGAATGTCCGTTTTGAGATTCTCCACAAAAAAGGTTTTCAAACTACCACATACCCATCAGTTTAGCTCTAAGTTGAATGCACACGTTGACAACCATTCTGTTAGATAGATCCGTTTTTGTTTTAGAACCAGGTATTTCTCATTATATTATATACTCCCATTCATTTCGGAATATCTAAACGCAGCTACTAGAAGAAATGTGTTTCTAACTTCTGAATATAAACACAAGTTCAACTCTCTTAGTTGAACAAACACACAGCAGAGCAGTTTGAAAGATATGTTTGTTTTGTGTTTTAGACGCACTCTTACTGCTATTTTTTATATGTGCTGGGATTTGGCTGGAAATGTCTGTTTTGGGATTCTCCACACAAAGGTTTTCAGACTGCCGCATACAGTTTAACTCTTTACATTTAATGCACACATGACAACCATTCTTTTTTATAGCTCTGTTTTTGTTTTTGAACCAGGTATTTCTCATTACAGCATATACTCCCATTAATTCTTGAATAACCAAAGGCAGCCTTTAGAAGAAAGGTGTTTCTAACTCGCTGAATTTAAACATAGATTGAATTCTCTTCGTTGAATGAACACAGCAAATTAGTTTGAAAGATCTCTTTGCTTTTTGTTTTAGAGGCAGTCTTACTGATATTTCTTATGTATGCTGAGATTTGGCTGGAAATGTTCATTTTGAGATTCTCCACATAAAATTTTCCGAACTGCCACATATGCACTTCCATTTAACTCTGTAAGTTGAATGCACACACTGACAACCATTCTGTTAGATAGCTCCATTTTCGTTTTAGAACGAGATATTTCTCATGACAGCATATATTCCCATTCATTCTGGAATGTCCAAACGCAGCTCCTAGAAGAAAAGTGTTTCCAACTCATTGAGTTTAGACAAAGATTCAACTCTCTTAGTTGAACAAACACAGCAGGGTAGTTTGAAAGATCTGTTTGCTTTGTGTTCTAGGTGCAGTCTTACTGCTATTTCTTATGTATGCTGGGATTTGGCTGGTAATGTCCGTTTTGAGATTCTCCACAGAAAGGGTTTTCAAACTGCTGCATACACACATCAGTTTAACTCTGTAAGTTGAATGCCTACATTGACAACCATTCTGTTAGAAAGCGCAATTTTCATTTTAGAACCAGATATTTCTCATGACAGCATATACTCCCATTCATTCTGGAATGTCCAAACGCAGCTCCTAGTAGAAACATGTTTCTAATTCATTGAACTTAAACATTGATTAAACTCTGTTATTTGAATGAACACACAGCATAGCAGTTTGAAATATATGTTTGTTTTGTGTTGTATACACAGTCTTACTGCTATTTCTTATGTATGCTGGGATTTGGCTGGAAATGTCCATTTAGAGATTATCCACAGAAAGGGTTTGAAAAGTGCGGAATACACACATCAGTTTATCTCTGTAATTTGAATGCACACGTTGACAACTATTCTGTTAAATAGCTCCATTTTTATTTTAGAACCACATATTTCTCATTACATCATATACTCCCATTCATGCTGGAATATCCAAATGCAGTTCCTAGAATAAACGTGTTTCTAACACGCTGAATCTAAACATAGATTCAACTCTCTTAGTTCAATGAACACACAGCAAAGCAGTTTAAAAGATACGTTTGTTTTGTGTTTTAGACGCTGTGTTTCTGCTATTTCTTTTTTTTTTTAATCGCATTTTAGGTTTTGGTGTACCTGTGAAGAACATGCAGGATAGTTGCATAGGTACACCTGTGGCAGAGTGATTTGCTGCCTTCCTCCCTTTCACCTATACCTGACATTTCTCCCCATGCTATCTCTCCCCAAATTTCCACTCCCTGCTGTCCCTCCCCTGTTCCCCCAACAGACTACAGTGTGTAGTCCTCCCCTGCCTGTGTCCATGTGTTCTCATTTTTCAACACTCGCCTATCAGTAAGAACATGTGGTATTTCATTTTCTGTTCTTTTGTCAGTTTGCTAAGAATGATGTTCTCCAGGTTCATCCATGTCCCTAGAAAGGACACAGACTCATAGTTTTTGATTGCTGTATAATATTCCATGGTGTATATCAGCCACATATTTTTCTGTCTAGTCTATCATCTATGGGCATTTGGGTTGATTCCAGGTCTTTGCTATTGTAAAGATTGCAGCAACGAAAATTCATGTGCATGTGTCCTTATAGAATAATTTGTAATCCTTCGGATATATACCCAGTAATGGGATTGCTGGGTCAAATGGAATTTCTATTTCTAGGTCCTTGAGGAATCGCCACACTGTCTACCACAGTGGTTGAACTAATTTACTCTACCACCAACAGTGTAAAAGTGTTTCTCTTTCACCACATTCTCTCCAGCATCTGTTGTCCCCAAATTTTTTGATGAGCGCCATTCTAATTTGCATGAGACAGTATCTCAATGTAGTTTTGATTTGCATTTCTCTAATGAAAAGTGATGATGAGCATTTTATTATATGTTTGTTGGCCTCCTGTATATCTTCTTTTGTAAAATGTCTGTTCATATCATTTTCCCACTTTTGAATGGGCTTGTTTGTTTTTTTCTTGTAAATCTGTTTTAGTTCTTTGTAAATTCTGGATATCAGCCCTTTGTCATATGGGTACACTGCAAATTTTTTTCCCATATTCTTGGTTGCCGATTCACTCTAATGACTGTTTCTTTTGCTGTGCAGAAGCTGTGGAGTTTGATTAGGTCCCATTTGTCTATTTTGGCTTTTGTTGCCATTGCTTTTGGCGTTTTGGTCATGAAGTACTTGCTTAATCCTATGTCCTAAATGGATTTGCCTGAATGGTTTCCTAGGGTTTTTATGGTGTTAGGACTTATGTTTAAGTCTTTAATTCACCTGGAATTATTCTTAGTGTAAGGTGTCAGGAAGGGGTCCAGTTTCTGCTTTCTACACATAGCTAGCCAGTTTTCCCAACACCATTAATTAAACAGGGAATCCTTTTACCATTGCTTGTTTTTGTCAGGTTTATCAAAGATTGTATGATTGTAGATATGTTATGTTACCTCCGATGCCTCTGTTCTGTTTCTTTGGTCTATATCTCTGTTTTGGTACCAGTACCATGCTGTTTTGAT
This sequence comes from Saguinus oedipus, assembly GCA_031835075.1. Lineage (NCBI taxonomy): Eukaryota > Metazoa > Chordata > Mammalia > Primates > Cebidae > Saguinus > Saguinus oedipus. Next base: position 26,428,523 of record CM063171.1, read on the forward strand.
TACTGTAGCCTTGTAGTATAGTTTGAAGTCCGGTAGTGTGATGCCTCCTGCTGTGTTATTTTTACTTAGAATTGATTTGGCTATGTGGTCTCTCTTTTGGTTCCATATGAAGTTTAAGGTAGTTTTTTTTCTAGTTCTGTGAAGAAGGTCATTGGTAGCTTGATGGAAATAGCGGTGAATCTGTAAATTACTTTGGGCGGTATGGCCATTTTAATGATATTGATTCTTCCTATCCATGAATATGGTATGTTTCTCCATCTGTTTGTGTCCTCTCTTATTTTAGTGAGCAGTGGTTTGTAGTACTCCTTGAAGAGGTCCTTTACATTCCTTGTTAGTTGTATTTTTCAGTAGTTTATTCTCTTTGTAGCAATTGTTAATGGCAGTTCGTACTTGATTTATGTTTTCTTTAAGTCTGTTATTTGTGTATAGGAATGCTTGTGATTTTTGCACATTGATTTTTTATCCTGAGATTTTGCTGAAATTTCTTATTAGTTTCAGAAGATTTTGGGCTGAGACTCTGGGGTCTTCTAGATATACTATCATATTGTCTGCAAATAGAAACAATTTGGCTTCCTCCTTTAGTATTTGAATACCCTTTATTTGTTTGTCTTGCCTGATTGCTCTGGCTAGAACTTCCAGTACTATATTGAATACGAGTGGTGAGAGAGGGCATTCTTGCCTAGTGCCACATTTCAAAGGGAATAATTCCAGTTTTTGCCCATTCAGTATGATATTGGCTGTTGGTTTGTCATAAATAGTTTTTATTATCGTGATATACGTTCCATCAATACCGAGTTTATTGAGGGTTTTTAGCAAAAATGACTGTTGAATTTTGTTAAAGGTCTTCTCTGCCTCAATTGAGATAATCATGTGGTTTTTTTTATTGGTTCTGTTTATGTGGTTAATTACTTTTATAGACTTGCACAGGTTGAACAAGTCTTGCATCCCCAGGATGAATCCTACCTGATCATGGTGGATAAGCATTTTGATGTGCTGTTGCAATGGGCTTGACAGTATTTTATTGAAGGTTTTTTGCGTCTATGTTCATCATGGGTATTGGCCTGAAGTTTCCTTTTCTTGTTGAGTTTCTGCCGGGTTTTGGTGTCAGAATGATGTTGGTCTCATAAAATGATTTGGGAACTATTCCCTCTTTTTGGATTATTTGGAATATTTTCAGGAGGTATGGAAACAGTTCCTCTTTGTGTGTCTGGTAGAATTCGGCTGTGAACCCATCTGGACCCAGGCTCCTTTTGTGTGGTAGTCTTTTAATTGCTTCTTCAACTTCAGATCTTGTTATTGGTCTATTTATGATTTTGACTTCTTCCTGGTTTAGGCTTGGGAAAATGCAAGGGTCCAGGAATTTATCCGTTTCTCCAAGGTTTACTGGTTTATGTGCATAAAGTTGTTTGTAATATTCTCTGATAGTGGTTTGAATTTTTGCAGGATCTGTGGTGATTTCTCCTTTATCATTTTTTATTGCATCTATTTTGTTATTCTCTTTTTTTGTTTAATTATTCTGGCTAGTGGTCTTTCTATTTGGTTGATATTTTTGGAAAAGCAGTTCCTAGATTTATTGATTTTTGAAGAGTTTTGTATCTCTGTCTTCTTCTGTTCTGATCTAATCTTAGATATTGCTTGTCTTCTGCTATGTTCTGAGGTTTTTTTATCTTGCTCCTCTAGCTCTTTCAATTTTGACAATAGGGTGTCAATTTTGGATCTCTTCACTCTTCTCATGTGGGCAGTTATTGCTATATATTTTTCTCTAGAGACTGCTTTAAGTGTGTCCCAGAGATTCTGGTATGTTGTTCCATTATTTTTGTTGTTTTGAAGAACTTCTTATTTCTGCCTTCATTTCATTGTTTATTTAGTCAACATTCAAGAGCCAGTAGTTAAGTTTCCATGAAACTGTGTGGTTCTGAAACCTAACCCTAACCCTAAATTTAGTTTCTGAATTCTGAGTTCTAGCTTGATAGCAATGTGGTCTGAAAAACTGTTTTTTATAATTTTCATTATTTTGCATTTGCCAAGGAGTGATTTACTTCCAATTCAGTGGTCAGTTTTAAAGTAGGTGTGATTTGGTGCTGACAGGAATGTATGTTCTGTGGATTTGGGGTGGAGAGTTCTGTAAATGTCTTTGAGGTTTGCTTGTTTCAGATCTGAGTTCAGGTCCTGGATATTCTTGTTTATTTTCTGTTTGATCTGTCTAATATTGACAGTGGAGTGTTAAAATCTCCCATTATTATTGTGTTTCAGTCTAAGTCTCTTTGTAAATCATTAAGAACTTGCCTTATGTATCTGGGTGCTTCTGTATTGGGTCCGTATATATTTAGGATTGTTAGCTCTTCTTGCTGTTTCATTCCTTTTACCATTATGTAATGTCCTTCTTTGTCTCCTTTGATCTTTGGTGCTTTAAAGTCTATTTTATCAGAGACAAAAATTGCAACTCTTGCTTTTATTTGCTCTGCATTTGCTTGGTAAATCTTCCACCATTCCTTTATTTTGAGCCTTTGTGTATCCTTGTATGTGAGATGGGTTTCCCGAATATTGCACACCGATGGGTTTTGGCTTTTTATCCAATTTGCCAGTCTGTGTCTTTTAATTGGTGCATTTAGCCCATTTGCATTTAGGGTTAATATTCTTATGTATGAATTTGATAGTGCCATTTTGATGCTAGCTGGCTGTTTTGACCATTGGTTGATGCAGATTCTTCATTTTGTTGATGCTCTATACCATTTGGTATGTTATTGAAGTGGCTGGTACTGGTTGTTCCTTTCCATGTATAGTGCCTCTTTCAGGAGCTCTTGTAAAGCAGGACTGGTGGTAAAAAAAAATCTCTTAGATCTTACTTGTTTGCAAAGAATTTTATTTTTTCTTCACTTATGAAGCTCACTTTGGCTGGATATAAAATTCTGTGTTGAAAGTTCTTTTCTTTAAGGATATTGAATATTGGCCCCCACTCCCTTCTGGTTTGTAGGGTTTCTGCCGAGACATCTGCTGTGAGTCTGATGGACTTCTTTTTGTGGGTAACCCGATCTTTCCCTATGGCTGCCGTTAGCATTTTCTCCTTCATTTCAACCGTGGTGAATCTGATAATTATGTGCCTTGGGGTGGCTCTTGTTAAGGAATGTATTTGTGGTGTTCTCTTTATTTCCTGGACTTAAATATTAGCCTGCCTTGCTAGGTTGGGGAAGTTTTTCTGAATAATATGCTGAAGAGTATTTTTCAGCTTGGATTTATTCTCCTCATCACATTCAGGTACACCTATCAAACATAGATTAGGTCTCTTTACATAGTCCCACATTTATTGGAGACTTTGTTCATTTTTTTTCTTTTTTCTCTAACCTTGCCTTCTCGTTTTATTTCATTCAGTTGGTCGTCGACCTCTGATATTCTTTCTTCTGCTTGGTCAATTCAGCTTTTGAAACTTGTGCATGCTTAGCAATATTCTTGTGTTGTGTTTTTCAGCTCCATCAATTCACTCATATTCCTCTCTAATTTATCTATTCTTGTTATAATTTCCTCAAATTATTTTTAAATATTCTTAGTTTCTTTGCATTGAGTTAGTACATGTTCTTTTAGCTCACAGAAGTTTCTTTTTACCCACCTTTTGAATTCTGATTCTGTCATTTTATTACACTCATTCTCCATCCAGCTTTGTTCCCTTGCTGGTGAGGAGCTGTGATCCCTTGTAGGAGGAGAGGTGTTATGGTTTCAGGAGTTTTCTTCCTTTTTGCACTGGATTATTTCCATCTTTGTGGATTTATCCACCTGTCCTTTATGTAGTTGCTGATTTTTAGATTGGATCTCTGAGTGGACATCTAAGTTTTTGATGATGAAGTTATTTCTGTTTCTTAGTTTTCCTTCTGACAGTCCAGCTCCTCTGCTGTAGGACTGCTGAGGTCCACTCCAGGCTCTGCTTTCCTGGGGATCACCTGCAGTAGCTGCACAACAGTCCCAGCAGCTGCTATCTTTGTCCCATGCCCGCTAAATGTCAGTCTGATCATTGTTTTTTGAACTGACTCTTTGAATATATGGGGGTCAGGGAGTTGCTTGAGGAGACAGTCTGTTCTTTATAGGAGATCAAGTGTTGAGTTATGAGTTCCGTTGTTCTTTCAGAGCTGCTAGGCATGTACATTTAAGTCTGCTGCAGCAGAATTCATAAACTGCCTTTTTTTTTTGCTGGATCTCTGTCACGGGGAGTTAGGGTTTTATTTATGATTGTCTGTTGTGCTGCTGCCTTTTCTTTTCAGAGCTGCCCTGCCCAGCAAGTAGGCAGCCTAGTCACTGTCTGCCTGCAGAGCCTTTGCTGAGCTCCACCCTTCTGCCATTGAGCTACCCTGTAGTCATGGTTATATGTGTGTGGTTAGAACTGCCTCAGCAATGGGGTCCCACCTCTCTAATGGCAGACTCTTTCCCTTATGGTGGGTTGCCTCTGTAATGTCTGGTTGCCTTGGCAACAACAAGCTGCCTCAGCAATGTAGGACTACCTCTATAGGGGTGGTGTGCCTCGGTAATGGTGGACGCCCCTCCCCCACCGAGTTGCACCATCTTGGATTCAGCTGAGCTTGCCATGAAACTCTCAACCCCAAGCGTTTCCAATTGCTGTTTTTGTTTGTTTGTTTTTGTGGGGGTTAAATTTGCTGAGCCTGATCACCTGGTTTCCTGCCTCAGGGCCTTTTTTTTTTTAGTTACATTTATAATTAGGGAAATAATATATTTATTTTCTATAATAGTTACAATTCTTCATGTTGCCTTTTTTTTTAAATTTTTATTGCATTATAGGTTTTGGGGTACATGTGCAGAACGTGCAAGATAGTTGCATAGGCACACACATGGCAGTGTGCCCTGCTGCCCTCCTCCCCTTCACCCACACTTGGTATTCATCCCCAGGCTATACCCCCCAGCTGCCCCCGCTGTCCCTCCCCCATTTCCCCCAACAGTCCCCAGTGTATAGTAGACCGCCTCTCTGTGTCCATGTGTTCTCATTTTTCTCACCCACCTATGAATGAGTATATGCAGTATTTCTTTTTCTGTTCTTGTGTCAGTTTGCTGATAATGATGTTCTCCAGATTCATCCATGTCCTTACAAAGGACAAAAACTCATCACTTTTGATTGCTGCATACTATTCCATGGTGTATATGTGCCACATTTTCCCAGTCTAGTCTATCATCGATGGGCATTTGGGTTGGTTCCAGGTCTTTGCTATTGTAAACAGTGCTGCAATGAACATTCGTGTGCATGTGTCCTTATAGTAGAACGATTTAGAGTCTTTTGGATAGATACCCAGTAATGGGATTGCTGGGTCAAATGGAATTTTTATTTCTAGGTCCCTGAGGAATCGCCACACTGTCTTCCACAATGGTTGAACTAATTTACACTCCCACCAACAGTGTAAGAGTGTTCCTATTTCTCCACATCCTCTCCAGCATCTGCTGTCTCCAGATATTTTAATGATCACCATTCTAACTGGTGTGAGATGGTATCTCAATGTGGTTTTGATTTGCATCTCTCTAATGGCCAATGATGATGAACACTTTTTCATATGTTTGTTGGCCTCATGTATGTCTTCTTTTGTAAAGTTTCTGTTCATATCCTTTACCCATTTTTGAATGGGCTTGTTTGTTTTTTTTTCTGTAAATCTATTTGAGTTCTTTGTAAATTCTGGATATTAGCCCTTTGTCAGATGTGTAAACTGCAAAGATTTTTTCCCATTCTGATGGTTCCCTATTCACTCTAGTGACTGTTTTTTTTGCCATGCAGAAGCTGTGGAATTTCATTAGGTCTCATTTGTCTATTTTGGCTTTTGTTGCCAATGCTTTTGGTGTTTTGTTCATGAATCTTCTTGCCTACTCCTATGTCCTGAACGGTTTTGCCTAGATTTTCTTCTAGGGTTTTTATGGTGTCAGGTCTTATGTTTAAGTCTTTAATCCATCTGGAGTAAATTTTAGTGTAAGGTGTCTGAAAGGGGTCCAGTTTCTGCTTTCTACACATGGCTAGCCAGTTTTCCCAACAGCATTTATTAAATAGGGAATCCTTTCCCCATTGCCTTTTTTTGTCTGGTTTATCAAAGATAATATGGTTGTAGATATGTTGTGTTGCCTCCGATGCTTCTGTTCTGTTCCATTGGTCTATATCTCTGTTTTGGTACCAGTGCCATGCTGTTTTGATTACTGTAGCCTTTTAGTGTAGTCTGAAGTCTGGTGGCGTCATGCCTCCTGCTGTGTTCTTTTTGCTTAGAATTGACTTGGCTATGCGGGCTCTTTTTTGGTTCCATATGAAACTCATGGTGTTTTTTTCCAGTTCTGTGAAGAAATTCAATGGTAGTTTGATGGGGATAGCATTGATTGTGTAAATTACTTTGGGAAGTATAGCCATTTTCACTATATTGATTCTTCCTAACCACGAACATGGAATGTTTCTCCATCTGTTTGTGTCCTCTCTTATTTCGTTGAGCAGTGGTTTGTAGTTTTCCTTAAAGAGGTACCTTACATTCCTAGTGAGTTGTATTCCTAGGTATTTTATTTTCTTTGTAGCAATTGTGAATGGCAGTTCCTTCTTAATTTGGTTCTCTTTAAGTCTGTTATTGGTGTATAGGAATGCTTGTGATTTTTGAACGTTGATTTTATATCCTGAGACTGCAGAAGTTGCTTATCAGTTGCAGGAGCCTTTAGGGTGAGGTGATGGGGTCTTCTAGGTATACTATCATGTCGTCTGCAAATAGAGACAATTTGGCTTCCAACTTTTCTATTTGAATACCCTTTATTTCTTTTTCTTGCCTGATTGCTCTGGCTAGAAATTCCAGTACTATGTTGAATAGAAGTGGTGAGAGAGGGCATCCTTGTCTAGTGCCGGATTTCAAAGGGAATGCTTCCAGTTTTTGCCCATTAAGTATGATATTGGCTGTTGGTTTGTTGTAAATAGCTTTTATTACTTTGAGATATGTTCCATCAATACCAAGTTTATTGAGGGTTTTTAGCATAAAGGGCTGTTGAATTTTGTCAAATGCCTTCTCTGCATCAATTGAGATAATCATGTGGTTTTTGTTTTTGCTTCTGTTTATGTGGTAAATTACATTTATAGACTAGCGTATGTTGAACCAGCCTTGCATGCCCGGGATGAATCCTACTTGATCATGATGGATAAGTTTTTTAATGTGCTGTTGCAATCAGTTTGCCAGTATTATATTGAAGATTTTTGCATCTATGTTCATCATGGATATTGGCCTGAAGTTTTCTTTTCTTGTTGAGTCTCTGCCAGGTTTTGGTATCAGGATAATATTGGTCTCATAAAATGATTTGGGATGAGTTTCCTCTTTGTGGATTCTTTGGAATAGTTTCAGAAGGAATGGTACCAGGTCCTCTTTCTGTGTCTGGTAGAATTCAGCTGTGAACCCATCTGGACCTGGGCATTTTGTGTGGTAGGCTCTTAATTGCTGCCTCAACTTCTGACCTTGTTATTGGTCTATTTATAGTTTCGGCTTCCTCCTGGTTTAGTCTTGGGAGGACACAGGCGTCCAGGAATTTATCCATTTCTTCCTGATTTACTAGTTTGTGTGCATAGAGTTGTTTGTAGTATTCTCTGATGATGGTTTGAATTTCTGTGGAATCTGTGGTGATTTCCCCTTTATCATTTTTTATTGCATCTATTTGGTTTTTCTCTCTTTTCTTTTTTTATCAGTCTGGCTAGTGGTCTCTCTATTTTGTTGATCTTTTCAAAAAACCAGCTCTTAGATTTATTGATTTTTTGAAGGGATTTTCTTGTCTCTATCTCCTTCAGTTCTGCTCTGATGTTAGTTATTTCTTGTCTTGGGCTAGGTTTTGAGCTTTTTTGATCTTGCTCCTCTAGCTCTTTCAATTTTGATGATAGGGTGTCAATTTTGGATCTCCCCACTCTTGTCATGTTGGCACTTATTGCTATATATTTTCCTCTACAGACTGCTTTAAATGTGTCCCAGAGATTCTGGTACGTTTTGTCTTCATTCTCGTTGGTTTCAAAGAACTTCTTTGTTTCGGCCTTCATTTCATTGTTTATCCAATCAACATTCAAGAGCCAGTTGTACAGTTTCCATGAAGCTGTGCGGTTTTGAGTTATTTTCTGAATTCTGAGTTCCAACTTGATTGCACTATGGTCTGAGAGACTGTTTGTTATGATTTCCGCTGTTTTGCATTTGCTGAGGAGTGCTTTACTTCCAATTATGTGGTCAATTTTGCAGTAGGTGTGATGTGGTGCTGAGAAGAATGTATATTCTGTGGATTTGGGGTGGAGAGTTCCGTAAATGTCTATCAGGTTTTCTTGTTCCAGGTCTGAGTTCAAGTCCTGGATATCTTTGTTAATTTTCAGTCTGGTTGATCTGTCTGATATTGACAGTGGAGTGTTAACGTCTCCCACTATTATTGTGTGGGAGTCTCAGTCTCTTTGTAAGTCATTAAGAACTTGCCTTATATATCTGGGTGCTCCTACATTTGGTCCATATATATTTAGAACCGTTAGCTCTTCTTGTTGTATCGATCCTTTTACCATTATATAATGACCTTCTTTGTCCCTTTTGATCTTTGTTGCTTTAAAGTCTATTTTAGCAGAGATGAGAATTGCAACTCCTGCTTTTTTTTTGCTCTCCCTTTGCTTGGTAAATCTTCCTCCATCCTTTTATTTTGAGCCTTTGTGTATCTTTGCGTGTGAGGTGTGTTTCCTGGATACAGGGCACTGATGAGTTTTGGTTTTTTATTCAATTTGCCAGTCTGTGTCTTTTGATTGGTGCATTTAGCCTATTTACATTCAGGGTTAATATTGTTATGTGTGAATTTGATACTGCCATTTTGATGCTAGCTGGCTGTTTTGCCCATTGGTTCATGTATATTCTTCAGTTTGTTGATGGTCTTTAGCATTTGGTATGCTTTTAGGACAGCTGGAACTGATTGTTTCTTTCTATGTGTAGTGCCTCTTTCAGGAGCTCTTCTAAAGCAGGCCTAGTGGTGACAAATTCTCTGAGTACTTGTTTGTTCATGAAGGATTTTATTTTTCCTTCACTTATGAAGCTCAGTTTGGCTGGATATGAAATTCTGCATTGAAAGTTCTTTTCTTTAAGGATGTTGAATATTGGCCCGCACTCTCTTCTGGCTTTTAGGGTCACTGCTGAGAGATCTGATGTGAGTCTGATGGGCGTCTCTTTGTGGATGACCCGACCTTTCTCTCTGGCTTCCCTTAGCATTTTCTCCTTCGTTTCAACCTTGGTGAATCTGACGATTATGTGCCTTGGGTTGCTCTTCTTGCGGAGTATCTTTGTGGTGTTCTCTGTATTTCCTGGAGTTGAGTATTGACCTGTCTTGCTAGGTTGGGGAAATTTTCTTGGATAATATCCTGAAGAGTGTTTTTCAGCTTGGATTCATTCTCTTCATCACATTCTGGTACACCTATCAAACGTGGGTTGGGTCTCTTTACATAGTCCCACATTTCTTGGAGATTTTATTCATTCCTTTTTGTACTTTTTTCTTTAATCTTGGTTTCTCATTTTATTTCATTGAGTTAATCTTCAACTTCTGATATTCTTTCTTCTGCTTGGTTAATTCGGCTGTTGAAACTTGTGCATGCTTCGCGAAGTTCTCGTGTTGTGTTTTTCAGCTCCTTCAATTCACTCATATTCCTCTCTAAATTGTCCATTCTTGTTATCAATTCCTCGAATCTTTTTTCAAATCTTTTTTTAAGGTTCTTAGTTTCTTTGCACTGGTTTAGTACATGTTCCTTTAGCTCACTGAAGTTTCTCATTATCCACTTTCTGAAGTCTGATTCTGTCATTTCGTCATATTCATTCTCCGTCCAGCTTTGTTCCCTTGCTGGTGAGGAGTTTTAATCCTTTTTTGGAGGTGAGGTGTTTTGGTTTTGGGTGCTTTCCTCCTTTTTGCGCTGGTTTCTTCTCATCTTTATAGATTTATCCGCCTGTCGTCTTAGTAGTTGCTGATTTTTTAATTGGGTCTCTGTGTGGACGGTTAGATTTTTGATGATGAAGTATTTCTGTTACTTAGTTTTCCCTCTAATACTCTATCCCCTCTGCTGTATGAGTGCTGAGGTCCACTACAGGCCCTGCTTGTCTGGGGTATACCTGCAGCAGCTGCGGAACAGTGAGGGATGATACCAGTTTCTTCTTCTGCTGTCCTTGTTCCAGAATGGTGCCAGCCAAATGTCCGTCTGATTAGTCCTTTTCTGGGGTGACTCCTTGGATATACAGGGGTCAGGGAGCTGCTTGAGGAGACAGTCTGTGCTTTATAGGAGCTTCAGTGCTGAGCTGTGAGCTCCGTTGTTCATTCAGCATTGTTGGGAGCTGTTTATATCTGCTGCTATAGAACTCATAAAACACCACCCTTTCCCCCCCTTAGATGCTCTGACTCAGGGAGTTGGGGCTTTCTTTATGAGTATCTGTTGCACTGTCCTGCCCCACTAGGTGGCAGTCTATTCACTATTTGCCTGCCGGGGCTCTGACCTGCTAGCGTGGGTCTGCCCTGTTGCTGCTGGGCTCTCTTCTGCTGTGGAGCGCTCCCGGCTCCTGGCAGAGTCTCTCTGTTATGGCAGGTTGCCTCGGCAATTGCAGGCTGCATCAGTCCTGGGCGGTACTTCAGTGGGGGTGGACTGCATCAGCAATGGTGGACACCCCTCGCTCACCGGGCTGCACCGTCCTAGATGCCAGCAGCAAAACTCTCAGCCCCAAGCACCTCCAGTCACCGCCCTGCTTGTCCCTGTGAGTGTGGGACCTGCTGAGCTTGATCACCCAGCTCCCTGCCTCAGAGTCCGTCCTCTCTCTCTCTCTCCCTCTCCCCAAGATGAATTTCTCCTCTGTCACTTGCGCCCCAGCAGCTTGCCAATAGGGCACTGGGATCTGTGCGATCTCCCGTGCCACTGCCATCTACCCCAGCTCAGATCACGCTTCCCAGAAAACTCCTGGTCTGGCTCATTGTCCAAGTCCCGTTCAATCAGATGAACATGCCAATCTGCCCTTCCAAATCTCAGATTGCCGGTTTAACAGGGCACCCAGACCAGTGAGTTCTGCGCCAGGTCCCACTGCGGCACTGGCCGAAGAGGCAGCAGGAGCCGGCTGCATTAGCTGGCTGCGCTAACGTCCCATGTCTCTCCCACACCTGGGACTTTCAACGCTCTGTGGGCATAAAAGGAACATCCAAGAATGCGGCTAGGACTCACCCTCTGCGCCTTCATTGAGAGCTGCAATCCTGAGTCGCCTCTACGACGCCATCTTGCCTTTTTTTTTTAGTTGAATGGTTGACTGTCTCCTAGGTGTTACAGTCACCTGCTGAAAGTCCACCAAGATCTGTGTGATTTCCCATGCAGCAACACAGTGCGCTGGCTGAAACAATGGCGCTGACCAGGAATCTCCTGGGCAGCTTAAAAGGGCCACAAGACCAGTGTATTTTGTATGCTGCCGCACAGTGGCACCAGCAAAACAGCCATGCCAGCTAAAACAGCCACACTGGTGACCTGTTGGGCTTCTCTGCCTAGGAATCTCCTGGTCTGTGGGGTAAGAAATATGCATCTAGAAATGCAGCATCCACTCACCCTGTGCACTTTCACTGGGAGCTGCAATCCTGAGCTGCTCCTAAATGGGCCATCTAAGATCTTCCTAATGCTATTTCCTATATGGGCTGGGATTCAGCTGGAAATGTCTGTTTTTAGATTCTCCACAGAAAGGTTTATAAACTGCTGCATACACACATCAGTTTAACTCTGGAAGTTGAATGCATACATTGGCAACCATTCTGTTCGATATTCCATTTTCGTTTTAGAACCAGATATTTTTCATAACAGCATATACTCCCATGCATTCTGGAATGTCCAAATGCATCCTCGTTTCTAACTCGCTAAATCTAAACATAGATTCAACTCTCTTGGTTGAGTGAACACATAGCAGAGCAGTTTGAAAGATACATTTGTTTTATGTTTTAGATGCAGTCTTAATGCTATTTTTAATATATGCTGGGATTTGGCTGGAAATGTCCGTTTTGTGACTCTCTACCGAAAGGGTTTCCAAACTGCTGCATACATACATCAGTTTAACTCTCTAAGTTGAATGCATACATTGGTCACCATTCTGATAGAAAGCTCTGTTTCCATTTTAGAACCAGATATTTCTCATTACAACTTATACTCCCATTCATTCTGGAATGGCCAAACACAGCTGCGGGAAGAAACGTCCTTCTAACTCTCTGTATCTAAACATAGATTCAACTTCCTTGGTTAAACGAAGACACAGCAGAGCAATTTGAAAGATAAGTTGGTTTTGTGTTCTAGACGCACTCTTACTACTATTTTTTTATATGCTGCAATTTGGCAATAAATTTGGATATTAACCATAGCTTTAACTCTCTTAGTTAAAAGAACACACAGCAGAGCAGTTTGAAAGATACGTTGGTTTTGTGTTTTAGACGCACTGTTACTGCTATTTTTTATATATGCTGGGATTTGGCTGGAAATGTCCGTTTTGAGATCCTCCATGGAAAGGGTGTAAAAACTGCTGCATGTACACATCACTTTAACTCTGTAAGTTGAATGCACATGTTTACAATCATTCTGTTAGGGAGCTTCGTTTTTGTTTTAGTACCATATATTTTTCATTACAGTATATACTCCCATTCATTCTGGAATATCCAAACGCAGCTCCTAGAAGATACATGTTTCTAACTCACTGAATCTAAACATAGATTAAACACTCTTAGTTGAATGAACACACAGAAGAGAAGATTAGGAGATACGTTGGTTTTGTGTTCAAGATGCAGTCTTACTGCTATTTCTTATATATGCTGCGATTTTGCTGGAAATGTCTGTTTTAAGATTCTCCAAATAAAGGGTTTCCAAACTGCCTCATACCCACGTCAGTTTAACTCTGTAAGTTGAATGCACACTTTGACAACCATTCTGTTAGATAGCTCCATTTTTGTTTTAGAACCAGATATTTTCCATTACAGCATATGCTCCCATTCATTCTGGAATGTCCAAACGCAGCTCCTGGAAGAAACGTGTTTCTAACTTTCTGAATATTAACATAGATTCAACTCTCTTAGTTGAATGAACACACAGCAGAGCAGTTTGAAAGGTACGTTTGTTTTGTGTTTCAGACGCAGTCTTACTTTTATATGCTGAGATTTGGCTGGTAATGTCCGTTTTGAGATTCTCCACAGAAAGGATATCCAAATTGCCCCATACACACATCAGCTTAACTTTGTAATTTGAATACACACATTGACAACCACTCTGCAACATATCTCCGTTTTTTTTTTAGAACCAGATATTTGTCATTACAGCATACACTCCCATTTATTCTGGAATGTCTAAAAGCAGCTCCTAGAAGAAGCTCATTTCTAACTCACTGAATCTAAATATACATTCATCTCTCTTAGTTGAACAATCAGATAGCAGAGCCATTTGAAAGACACGTTTGTTTTGTTTCTTAGACCCAGTGTTACTGCTATTTCTTACATATGCTGTAATTTGTCTGGAATTGTCCATTTTGAGATTCTCCACAGAAAGGATTTTCAAACTGCCATACACACACATCAGTTTAACTCTGTAAGTTGAAAGCACACATTGACAGCCATTCTGTTAGATAGCATTGCCCTGCCTTGCCTTGAATTGCCTTGCCTAGAATTCCTCTGACTTGCCTTGCTTGAATTGTCTTGCCTGGAATTGCCTTTCCCTGCCTTGTCTTACCTTGCCTTGCCTGGAATTGCCTATCCTGCAATTGCCTAGCCTGGAATTGCCTTGCCTTGCCTTGTCTTCCTTTGCCTTGCCTTGTCTGGTGTTGTCTTGCCTTGAATTGTCTTGTATTGTTTTGCCTGGCCTTTCTTTGTCTAGAATTGCCTGGCCTGGAATTGCCTTGCCTTGCCTTACCTGGAATTGCCTTGCCTGGTATTGCCTTGCATTGTCTTGCTTTTCCATGTCTGGATTTGCCCTGCCTTGCCTTCCCTGGTATAGCCTTGGCTGAAATGCCTTGTCTTTCCTTGCCTTTCATCGCCTGGAATTGCCTTTTCTAAAATTGTCTTGCCTTGTGTTGCCTTGCCTTGTTTTGCCTGAAATTGCCTTGCCTGGAATTGTCTTGCCTTGCCTTATTTGGAGTTGCATTGCCTGGAATTGCCTTTCACTGCCTTGTCTTGCCTTGCTTTGCCTGGAATTGCCTTTCACTGCCTTGTCTTACCTTGCTTTGCCTGGAATTGCCTTTCAGGAAATTGCCTTGCCTGGAATTGCCTTGCCTTGAGTTGCCAGTAATTGCCTTGCTTTGCCTTGCCTTGCCTGAAATAGCCTTTCCTGGAATTTCCCTATTTTTTGCCTTGCTTAAAATTGCCCTGCCCGGAATTACCCTGCCGTGCCTTGCCTTGAATGAAATTGCCTTGTCTTACCTTGCTTTATTGTGCCTGGATTTGCCTTGACTGCAATTGCCTTGTGTAGCCTTGCCTGAAATTTAATTGCGTGGAATTGCCTTCCTTTGCCTTGCCTTACCTTCCCTAGAATTGTCTTGTATTGCCTTGCATTGCCAGGAAATTTTTTGCCTGAAATAGCCCTGCCTTTTCATGCCTTGCCTGAAATTGCTCTGCCTGCAATTGCACTGCCTTGCCTTGCCTTGCCTGGAAATGCCTTGTTTTGCTTTGCCTTGCCTAATTTTGCCATGCATACAATTTTCTTGCCTGGCTTTGCCTAAAATTTACTTTCCTGAAACTGCTTTGTATTGACTTGCTGTGCAATAAATTTTTCTGCCTGGAATTGCCTTAACTTGCCTTGCCTGTAATTGCCTTGAATTTCCTGGTCTTGTTTTATTTTGCTTTGCCTGGAATCATCTTGCCTTGCCTTTTATTGCCTGAAATTGCCTAGCCTGGAATTCCTTCGCCTTGCCTTGCCTGGAGTTGCCTTGCCTGGAATTGCCTTGCCTTGCCTGGATTTCCCTTTCCTGGAATTGCCCTGCCTTGCCTTATGTGAAATTGCCTTGCCTGGAATTGCTTTGTTTTGTCTTGCCTTGCCTGGAATTGCCTTTTCTGCAACTGCCTTGCCTGGAATTGCCTTGCCTGGATTTGCCTTGTCTTGCCTTGTCCTGCCTTTCCTTTCCTTGCCTAGAATTGCCTTTCTGGAAGTTGCCTTCCATGGAATTGCCTAGAATTGCATTGCATTGCCTCGCCTTCCCTTGTCTTGCCATGCCTGGAATTGCCTTGCCTGGCATTGCCTTGACTTTCCTTGCCTTGCTTTGCCTTGCCTTTTTTTTTTTTTGGCTTACCTGGAATTTCCTTGTCTGGAATTGCCTTGCCTGGAATTGTCTTGCCTTGCCAAAAATGGAATTGCCTTGCATGAAATTGTCTTGCATTGCCTTTCTTTTCCTTGCCTGGAATTTCCCTGTCTTGCCTTCCCTGGAATAGCCTTATGTAAAATTTCCTTGTCTTGCCTTGCCTTTACTGGAATTGCCTTGCTTTGAATTGCCTTGCTTTGAATTGCCTTGCCTTGCCTTTACTCACCTGGAATTGCCTTGCCTAAAATTGTCTTGCCTTGCATTGCCTTGCTTTACCTTGACTGAAATTACCTTGTCTGGAATTGTCTTTGTTTACATTAGCTATAGTTTCCTTGCCTGGAAATACCTTTCCCTGCCTTGTCTTTCCTTGCATTGCCTTGAATTGCCTTTATGGATATTTCCTTGCCTGAAATTGCCTTGCCTCGCATTGCCAGAAATTGTCTTGCCTGAAATTGCTTTTCCTAAAATTGCCTTGCCTTGCATTGCCTTGGCTTGCCTGGAATTGCCTTGCCTGGAATTGCCTTTCCTTGCCTTGCCTGGAATTTTCTTGTCTGGAATTGCCTTGCCTTGCCTTGCCTTGCCTTGCCTGAAAGTGTCTTGCCTTGCATTGCCTGAAATTGCCTTGCCTGGAATTGCCATTTTTTGCTTCTACTTGCCTTGTCTTGAAGTGCCTTGCCTTTAGTTGCTCTGTTTTGCCTTGCCTTTCCTGACCTCGAATTGTTTTGCCTGGAATTGGCCTGCCTTGCCTTGTTTTGCCTTGCCTTAATTTCTTTTGCCTGGAATTTATTTGCATTGCTATAAATTTTCTTGCATTGCCTTTTTTTGCCTAGCCTGGAATTGCATTGTCTGGTATTGCCTTGCTTTGGCTTGCCTTGCCTTGCATAGAATGGCATCGCCTAGAATTGCCTTGTCTTGCCTTGTGTTGTTTGAAATTGCCCTGCCTGAAATTGCCCTGCCTTGCCTTGCCTTGCCTTAAATTGGCCTTCACACAATTGTCCTGCCTTGCCTTGCCTTGCCTGGAATTGCCTTGCCTTGCCTGGATTGGCATTGCCTGCAATTTCATTGCCTAGCCTTGCCTGGAATGTACTTGCCTGGAATTACCTTGCATTAACTTGCATTGCCAGGAAGTTTTTTTTTGCCTGGAATTGCTTTATAATGCCTTGCTTTGTCTTGCCTTGCCTGGAATTAGCTTGATTTTTTTTAGTCTTGTCTGGAATTGCCTTTCCTGGAACTGCCTTGCCATGCCTTTCCTTGACCGGAATTGCTGAACCTGGAATTGCCTTGCCTTGCCTGGAGTTGTCTTGCCTGAAATTGCCTTGCCTTGCCAACCTGGATTTGTCTTTCCTGAAATTGTTCTGCCTTGCCTTACATTGAATTGCTTTACCTGGAATTGTCTTCTCCTGCAATTATGTAGCCTGGAATTGCCTTGACTTGCCGTGCCTTGCCTTGCCTGGTACTTCCTGGCCTGGATTTGCCCCATTTTGCCTTATCTTGCCTTGCCTTGCCTAGAATTGCCTTTCCTGGAATTTCCTTGCCTTTTTGTTCCTTGAATTTCTTTGCCTTGCCTTTTTTTGTCTTGCCTGGTATTGCCTTGCCTTTCCTGAAATTTCTTTGTGTTGCCTTCCTTTGCCTAGCCTGGAATAGCCATACCTGGAATTTCTTTGCGTTGGCTTTTCTTGTCTTTGCTGGAATTGCCTTTCCTATAATTAATTGCCTTGTCTTGTCTTGCCTGAAACTGACCTGCCTTGCATTATCTTGCCTGAAGTTTCCCTGTTTGAAATTGCACTGCCTTACCTTGTCTTGCCTGGAATTGCCTTGCTTTTCCTTGCCTGGAATTGACTTTTCTATAATTAATTGCCTTTCCTTGTCTTGCCTGAAACTCACCTGCCTTGCATTATCTTGCCTGAAGTTTTCCTGTTTGAAATTGCACTGCCTTACCTTGCCTTGCCTGGAATTGACTTTCCCGGAATTGCCTTGCATTGCCTTGACTTTCCTTGCATGGGATTGCCTTTCCTGAAGTTGTCTTGCCTGGAATTGCCTTGCCCTGCTTGCATTGCATGGCATTGCCTGGAATTGCCTAGCCTGGAATTTTCTTGCCTTGCCTTGCCTGGAATTGCCTTGACTGGGATTGCCTCTCCTTGCCTTGCCTTCCCTTGCTGTGCCTAAAATTGACTTTCCTTAAATTGACTTGCATTGTCTTTCCTCGACTAAAAGAGCCTTGCCTGAAATTGCCCTGCATTGCCTGGCCCTGTCTTGTCTGGAATTGCCTTGTTTAGAATTGTGCTGCCTTCCCTTCCCTTTCCTTGCCTTGCCTAGAATAGCCTTGCCTGGAATTGCCTTGCCTTGCCTTGCTTGTTTTTTCTCACCTGGAATTGCCTTGCCTGGAATTGCCTTGCCTTGTTTTTTCTCACCTGGAATTGCCTTGCCTAGAATTGGGTTGCCTTGCCTTTCCTTACCTAGAATTGCCTTGCCTGGAATTGCCCTGCCTTAACTTAGCTGAAATTGCCTTGTCTGAAATTGCCTTTTCCTGCCTTATCTTGCCTTACCTTGCCTGGAATTGCCTTTCTGGCAATTTTCTTGCCAGAAATTGCCTTGCCTAAAATTGCCTTTACTAACCTTAGCTGAAATTGACTTGCCTTGAGTTGCCTTTTTCTGTCTTGTCTTGCCTTGCCTTGCCTGGAATTCCCTTTTTGGCAATTGCCTTTACTGGAATTGCTCTGCCTTGCATTGCCAGGAATTGACATGCCTTCTATTGCCTTGCCTTGCCTGGAAATGCCTGGCCTAAAATTGCATTGCCTTGCCTTACCTTGCCTTGCCTGTAATTTTCTTGCCTCGAATTGCCTTTCCTTGCCTTGCTTGGAATTACCTTGTCTGGAATTGCCTTGCCTTGTTTACTTTGGCCTTTTCTGGAATTGCCTTGCCTGAAATAGACTTGCCTGGAATTGCCCTGCTTTGCCTCACCTTGCCTTGAATTGCCTTGTTTAGAATTTTCCTGCCTTGCCTTGCCTCAAATTGCCTTGTCTGGAGTTGTCCTTCTTTGCATTGCCTTACTTACCTCGAATTGTCTTGACTTAATTGGCCTGCATTGCCTTGTTTTGCCTTGTCTAAAATGCCCTTGCCTAGAATTGCCATGCCTTGCCTTGCCTGGAATTCCCATGCCTCGCCTTGCCTGAAATTTTCTTGTCTTTTTGGGAGTTTTCTTGCATTTTCTCGCCTTTTCTAGCCTGGAATTGCCATGTCTGGAATTGCCTTGACTTGGCTTGCATAGCCTTGCCTAGAATTTTCTTTCCTGGAGTTGCCTTGCCTTTCCTTGTCTACAATTGTCCTGCCTTGCCTTGCCTGAAATTGCCCTGCCTTGAATTGCCCTGCCTTGCCTAGAATTGCCTTGTTTATTCTTGAATTTCTTTTCCTGGCATTGCTTTGCCTAGAATTGCATTGCCTTACCTTACCTTGCCCTGCCTGGAATTGTTTTTTCTTCCCTTGCCTGGAATTACCTTGACTGGGGTTGTCTTACCTTTAATTGCCTTGACTTGTCTTTCCTGAAATGACCTTGCCTGAAATTTCCTTTTTTTTCTTTCCTTGCCTTGCTTGAAATTTCGCCTGCCTTGCCTTGCCTCTAATGGCTTTGTCTGGAATTGCCCTCCTTTGCCTTTCCTTTCCTTACCTCGAATTAACTTTACTGGAATTGATTTGTTTGCCTTGCTTTTCCTTGCCTGGAATTGCCATGCCTTGCCTGATTTTGCCTTGCCTAGAATTGCCTTCTCTTTCCTTGCCTTACCTGGGATTTTCTTTCCTGCGATTGCATAGCCTTGAATTGCCTTGACTTGCCATGCCTTGCCTTTCCTGGAACTACCTTGCCTCGATTTTTCTTGTTTTGCCTTGTTTTGCTTTGCTTGCCTAGAATTTTCTTGCCTGGAATCGTCTCGCCTGGAATTGCCTTGCCTTTTTTGCTTTGATTTTCTTTGCTTTCCTTTCCTTGTCTTGCTTAGTATAGCCTTGCGTTGCCTGAAATTATTTTGTTTTGCTTTGCTGTGCCTAGCCTGGAATTGCCCTGACTAGAATTGTTTTGCCTTGGCTTGCCTTGCCTTGACTGGAATTGCCGTGCATATAATTGCCTTGCCTTGTCTTGCCCAGAACTGACCTGACTTGCATCATCTTGCCTGAAGTTTTTCTTCCTGAAATTACACTGCCTTGCCCTGCCTTGCCTAAAATTGCCTTGCCTTTCTTTTCCTGAAATTGACATTCCCGAAATTGCCTTACATTGCCTTTCTTTTTCTTGAATAGAATTGCCTTGCCTGGAGTTGTCTTGCATAAAAATGGCTTGCCTTGCCTTGTCTTGCCTTGCCTTGGGTGGCCTGGAATTGCCTAGCCTGAAATTGCCATGCCTTGTCTTGCCTGGAATTGCCTCTCCTTGCCTTGCCTTGCCTTACAGTGCCTAAAATTAACTTTCCTGAAATTGCATTGCATTGCCTTGCCTTGCCTAAAAGAGCCTTGCCTGGTTGCCCTACATTTCCTGGTCCTGCCTTGTCTGGAATTGCTTTGTTTAGAGTTGTGCTGCCTTCCCTTGCCTAGCCTTGCCTAGAATTGCCTTGCCTGGAATTGCCTTGCCTTACTTTGCCTAAAATTTCCTTGCTTGGATTTGTCTTGCATTGCTTTGCCTTGCCTTTCCTTGCTTTCTCTTGCCTGGAATTGCCCTGACTTGCCTTCCCTGGAATAGCCTTGCCTGGAGTTGCCTTGTTTGCCTTGCCTTGATGAGAATTGCCTTGTTTTTAATTGCCTGGCCTTGCCTTGCCTGGGATTTCCTGGCCTATAATTGCATTGCCTTGCCTTAACTTGCCTTGCCTTGAATTCCCTTGCCTTGAATTGCCTTTTCTTGCCTTGCCTGGAATTACCTTTCCTGAAATTGCCTTTCTTTTTTTGCCTTGCCTTGTCTGGAATTGCTTTTTCTTGCCTTGCCTTGCCTTGCCTTGCCTAAAATAGCCTTGCCTGGAATTGCCCTTATTTTGTCTTGCCTTGCCTTGCCTCAAATTGCCTTGATTGGAATTTCCCTGCCTTGCCTTGCCTCGAATTGCCTGGTCTGGAGTTGCCCTCATTTGCCTAGCCTTTTCTTACCTCTAATTGCCTTGCCTGGAATTGGCCTGTTTTGCCTTGTTTTGCCTTGCCTGGAATGCCCTTGCCTGAAATTTCCAAGCCTTGCATTGCCTGAAATTGCAGTGCCTGAAATTTTCTTGCCTTACCAGGAGTTTCCTTGCATTTCCTTGACTTGCCTATCCTGGAATTGCCCTATCTGGAATTGCTTTCACTTGGATTGCATTGCTTTGCCTGGAATTGCCTTGCCTAGAATTGCCTTGTGTTTTCTTGTCTGAAATTGCCCTGCCTGAAATTTACTTGCCTTTCCTTGCCTAAAATTGCCTTGTTTTCTTGCCTTGCCTTGCCTGGAATTTCGTTGCTTAGAATTGAATTGCCTTACCTTACCTTGCCTTGCCTAGAATTGCCTTTCCTTACCTTGCCTGAAATTACCTTGTCTGGAGTTGTCTTGCCTTTATTTGCCTTGACTTGCCTTGCCTGAAATCATCTTGCCTGGAGTTTCTTTTTTTCTTTTTTTGCTTGCCTTACCTCGAATTGTCTTGCTTGGAATTTCACTGCCTTGCCTTGACTCGAATGGAATTGCCTGGAATAGCCCTGCTTTGCCTTGCGTTTTCTTACCTCGAATTACCTGGAATTGGCCTGCCTGACCTTGTTTTGCCTTGCCTGGAATTGCCCTACAGACACTTGCTCTGCCTTGCCTGGAATTGCCTCGCTTAGAATTGGCCTGTCTTGCCTTGCCTTGCTTGAAATGTTCTTGCCTAAAATGGCCTTGCCTTGCCTTGCCTGGAATGGCCCTGCCTTGCCTTGCCTTGCTTGAAATGTTCTTGCCTAAAATGGCCTTGCCTTGCCTTGCCTGGAATGGCCCTGCCTTGCCTTGCTTGAAATAGTATTGCCTAGAATGGCCATGCCTTGCCTTGCCTGGAATGGTCCTGCCTGAAATGGCCCTGCCTTGCTTTGTCTGGAATGTACATGCCTATAATGGCCCTGCCTTGCCTTGCCTTGTATGGACCTGACTTGAATGGCTTTGCCTTCCCTTGCCTGGAATGGCCCTGCCTGGAATGGCCCTGCCTAGAATGGCCCTGCCTTGTCTTGCCTGAAATGGTCCTGCCTAGAATGGCCCTGCCTTACCTTGCCTAGAATAGCCCTGCCTTGCCTTGACTAGAATGGACCTGCCTATAATGGCCCTGCCTTGCCTTGCCTAGAATGGCCCTGCCTAGAATGGCCCTGCCTTGCCTTTCCCGGAATGACCCTGCCCTGCCTTGCCTTGCCTTGCCCAGAATTGCCCTGCCCTGCCCTGCCTTGCCTTGCCCATAATGGTCCTGCTTTGCCCTAACCTGCCCTGCCCTGCCCTACCCTTCCCTGTCCTGACTTTCCCCGCCCTGCCTTGACCTGCCCTGCCTTGCCTTGCCTTGCCTTGCATTGCCTGGAATTGCCTTGCCTGAAATAGCCTTGCCTTGATTGGAATTATCTTGCCCTACATTGTCTTGCCTTGCCTTCCCTTGCCTTGACTGAAGTTGCCTTGCCTTGCCTTGTCTGGAATTGCCTTCCCTGGAATTGCCTTTCCTTGCCTTCTCTGGAATTGCCTTGCCTTGCCTTACCTGGAATTGCCTTGCCTGGGATTTCCCTCCCCTCCCTTTTCTTAATTTTCCTGGAATTGCCTTTCCAGCAATTGCCTTACCTGGAATTGCCCTGCCTTGCATATCCTGGTGTTGCCTTTCCTGGAATTGTTTTGCCTTACCTTCCCTAAAATTGCCTTGCTTGGAATTGCCTTTCTCTGCCTTGTCTTGCCTTGACTTGCTTAAAACTGCTTTTCCTGCAATTGCCTTGCCTAGAATTGTATTGTCTTGCCTTGCCTTGCAATGCCTTGTCTTGCCTGGCATTGTTTTGCTTGCCTTGCCTTGTGTTGTCTTTCCTAGAATTGCCTTGCCTGAATTGTCTTGCCTCAAATTGTATTGAATTGCTTTAACTGAAATTGACTTGCCTGGAATTGCCTTGCATTGCCTTGCTCTTCCTTTCCTGGAATTGCCCTGCCTTGCCTTCCCCAAAATAGCCTTATATGGAATGGCCATGTCTTGCCTTGCCTGGACTGAAAATGATTTGCTTCAAATTGCCTTGCATTACATTTTCTCTCCTGAAATTGCTTTGCCTAAAATTGCCTTACCTTGCGTTGCCTTGCCTTGCTTTGATGGCAATTGCTGTGCCTGGAATTTCCTTGCCTTTTCTTTGCTGGAATTGCCTTGCCTGGAAATAACTTTCCCTGCCTTGTCTCGCCTTGCCTTACATGGAATTGTCTTTTTGTCAATTGCCTTGCCTAAAATTGCCTTGTCTTGCATTGCTAGAAATTGTCTTGCTTGAAATTGCATTGCCTTCCCTTGCCTGAAATTGCCTTGCCTATAATGGCATTGCCTTGTCTTGTTTGAATTGCCTTGCCTGGAAGTGCCTTTCCTTGCCTTGCATGGAATTTTGTTGACTGAAATTGTCATGCCTAGTGTTGTCTTGCCTTGCCAGGAATTGCTTGCCTTGCCTAAAATCGCCTTTCCTAAAATTGAACTTTGTGTCATGTCTTGCCTTGCCTTGAATTGCCTTGCTTGAAATTTTCCTGCCTTGAATTGCCTCGAATTGCCTTGCTGAAATTTCCCTGCTTTGCCTTACCTTTCCTTACCTTGAATTGCCTTGCCTGGAATTGGCCTGCTTTGCCTTGTTTTGCCGTGCCTTGAATTCTCTTGCCTGTAATTTTTTTGCCTCACTGTGAATTTTTTTACATTGCCTTTCCTTGCCTAGCCTGGAATTGCCCTGTCTAGAATTGCCTTGATTTGGCTTGTCTTGTCTTTCCTTGCCTGCAAATATCCTGCCTGCAATTGCCCTGCCTTGTCTTGCCTTGCCTGGAGTTACCTTGCCTTGTTTGCCTTGCTTGGATTTGCCTTGCCTGCAATTTTCTTGCCTAGCCTTGCCTTGAATTCACTTGCCTAGAATTGCCTTGCATTGACTTGCCTTGCCAGAAACTTTCTTGCATGGAATTTCCTTGTCTTTCCTTGCTTGGAATTGCCTTGCCTGGCCTGAATTTCTCTTTCCTGGAATTGCCCTGCCTTTCCGTATGTGGAATTGCCTTGCCTGAAATTGTCTTGTCTTTTCTTGCCTTGCCTGGAATTGCCTTTTCTAAAATTGCTTAGCCTGGAATTGCCTTGCCTTGCCTTGCCTAGACTGCCTTGCTTGGATATGCCTTGTCTTGCCTTGTCTTGCCTTGCATTGCATTGCCTTGTGTAGAATTGCCTTGCCTGGAACTGCCTTGCCTGAAATTTTCTTGCCTTTTCTTTTTTTGACTTTCCTTGCCTTGTCTTTCTTTGCCTTGCCTGGCATTGCCTTGCCTTTTTTGGATTTTTTTGCATTGCCTTGCTTTGTATAGCCTGGAACTTCCCTGCCTGAAATTGCCTTGCCTTGGCTTGCCTTCCCTTACCTGGAATTGCCTTGCCTATAATTGCTTTGCCTTGTTTTTCCTGGAACAGGTGTCTTGAATTATCTTGCCTGAAATTTCGCTGCATGGAATTGCACTGCCTTGCCTTCCCTTGCCTGAAATTGCCTTGCCTTTTCTTGCCTGGAATTGACTTTCCAGAGTTGCGTTGAATTGCCTTGCATTTCCTTGCATGAGATTCCCTTACCTGGTATTGCCTTACGTGGAATTTTCTTTCATGGAATTGCCTTGCCTTGCCTTGCCTTTCATTGCCTGGAATTGCCTAGCCTGAAGTTGCCTTGTCCTGCCTTGTCTGGCATTGCCTTGCCTTGCCTTGTCTGGAGTTGCCTTCCCTGGAATTGTCTTGCCTTTACTTCACATGGAATTGGCTTGCATGGAATTACCTATCCATGCCTTCTCTTGCCTTAATATTCCTGGTATTGCCTTTCTGGCAATTGTCTTGCCTAAAATTGCCCTGCCTCGCATTTTCTGGAGTTGTCCTTTTTGGATTTGGCTTGCTTTGCATTACCTAAAATTGCCTTGCCTGGAATTGCCTTTCTCTGCTTTGTCTTGCCTTGCCTTGCCTGGAATTGTCTTTCTTGCAATTGCATTGCCTAGAATTTTATTGCATTGCCTTGCCATCCCTTGCCTTGCCATGTGTGGAATTGTCTGGCCTGGTCTTGCCTTGCATTGTGTTGCATGGAAATACCTTTCACTGCCTTGCCTTGCTGGTCTGGTCTGGTCTTGCCTTCCCTGGACTTGCCTGGAAATACCTTTTCCTTTCTTGCCTTGCCTTGCCTGGTCTGACCTGGTCTTCCCTTGCCTGGAATTACCTTTCACTCCCTTGTCTTGCCTTGTCTTGTCTGGCCTGGCTTTGATTTGCCTTGCCTTGCCTGGAAATACCTTTCCCTGTCTTGCCTTGCCTTGGTCTTGCCTTGCCTGGAAATACCTTTCCCTGCCTTGCTTTGCCTTGCCTGGCCTGGTCTTGCTTTGCCTGGAAACACCTTTCCTTGCCTTGCCTGGACTGATTTGGTATGGTCTGCCTTGCCTGGAAATACCTTTTCTTTGCCTTGCCTTGCCTGGCCTGGCCTGGCCTTGCCTATCCTGGCCTGGTCTTGCCTTGCATTATCTTGCCTGGAAATAACTTTCTCTTCCTTGCCTTGCCTTTCCTGGCCTGTTTTTGCATTGCCTTGCCTTCCCTGAAAAAAAACATTTTTCTAACTTGCCTTGCCTCTCCTTGCCTGGCCTTGCCTTGTCATGTCTTTCCTTGCCTGGAAATACCTTTCTCTGCCTTGCCTTGCCTTGCGTTACCTGGTCTTGCCTTGCCTTGTCTGGAAATACATTTCCCTGCCTTGCATTGCCTTTCCTTACCTGGAAATATCTTTCCCTTCTTTGCCTTGCCTTGTCTGGCCTGGTCGTGCCTTGCCTTGCCTTGCCTGGAAGTACCTTTTTCTACCTTACCTTGCCTGGTCTGAACTGGTCTTCCCTTGCTGTGTCTTGCCTGGAAATACCTTTATCTGCCTTTTCTTGCCTTAACTTGCCTGGCCTGGTTGTGACTTGTCTTGCCTTGCATGGAAATACCTATCCCTGCCTTGCCTTGCCTTGCCTGGCCTGGTCTGCTTTGCCTTGCCTTGTCTGGCCTGACCTGGCTGGCCTGGCCTTCCCTGGAAACACCTTTCCCTGCCATGCCTTTCCTTGCCTGGAAATACTTTTCCCTGCCTTGCCTTGCATGGCCTGTTCTTGCCTTACCTTGCCTTGCCTTGCCTGTAAATACATTCCCTGCCTTGTCTTGCCTTGTCTTGCCTGGAAATACCTTTCTCTGCTTTGCCTTGCCTTGCCAGGCCTGCCCATGTCTTGCCTTGCCTTTACTGAAAATACCTTTTCCTGCCTTGCCTTGCCTTTCCTGGAAATACCTATTTCTGCCTTGCCTTGTCTGGCTTGGTCTTGCCTTGCCTTGCCTTGCCCGGCTTGGTCTTTCCTTGCCTTGCCCTTCCCTGCCCTGCCCTGCCTTGCCTTACCTTACCTTACCTTGCCTGGAAATACCCTTTTCTCCCTTGCCTTGCCTTGTCTAGCCTGGCTTTACCTTTCCTTGCCTGGAAATACCTTGTTTTGCCCTTCCCTGCCTTGCCCTGCCCTGCCCTACCCTGCCTTGCCTGGCCTGTAATTGCCTGAAATTGCCTTTTCTAAAATTGTCTTGCCTTGTCTTACCTGTAATTGCCTTGCCTGGAGTTGCCTTGCATTTCCTTGCTTTTCCATTCCTGGAATTGCCCTGCCTTGCCTTCCCTGGAATAGTCTTGCTTGGAATTGTCTTGTCTTGCCTTTCCTCACCTGGAATTTCCTTGCCTAGAATTGCCTTGACTTGCATTGCCTTGACTAGAATTGCCTTGCCTGGAATTGTCTGTCCTTGCCATAGCTGAGGTTGCCTTGCCTGGAAATACATTTCCTTGCCTTGTCTTGCCTTGACTTGCCTTGCCTGAAATTGCCTTTCTGGCATTTGCCTTGCCTGAAATTTCCTTGTTTTGCATTGCCAGGAATTTCCTTTTTTAAAATTGCCTTGCCTTGCATTCCTTGGCCTTGCCTGGAATTGTCTTGCCTAGAATTGCATTGCCTTGCCTTACCTTTCCTTGCCTGGAATTGTCTTGACTGGAATTTGCTTTTCTTTCCTTTCCTAAATTTTTTTGTCTGGAATTGCCTTGCCTTGTCTTATCTTGCATTGCCTGGAATTGCCTTGCCTTGCCTAGCCTGAAATCACCTTGCCTGGAATTGCCCTTTTTGCCTTGTCTTGCCTTGTCTCAAAGTGCCTTGCTTAAAATTTTCCTGCCTTGCCTTGCCTCGAATTGCCTTGTCTGGAATTTCTCTGACTTGCCATACCTCAAATTGCCTTGCCTGGAATTGGCCCACCTCGCCTTGCCTTGCCTCACCTTGCCTCGCTTTGCCTCGCCTCGCCTCCTGGAGTTGCCTGGAGTTGCCTGGAGTAAGGCTATTCCAGAAAAGGCAAGGCAAGGCAATTCCAGGAAAGGTTATTTCAGGGAAGGTGCAGCAAGGTAATTCGTGGCAAGGCAATTGCATGCAAGGAAAGGCAAGGCAGGACAAGGAAATTCTAGGCAAGGCAAGGCAAGAAAAAGCAAGGCAATACCAGGCAAAGCAAGACAAGGCAATGCAAGAAAACGTGATTCCAGGCAATACAATTTTAGGCAAAACAACCCAAGGCAGTTCCAGGCTAGGCAATTCCAGGCAAGGTAACTGCAGGAAAAACAAGCAAGGCAATTTCAGGCAAGGCTATTTTAGAAGAGGCAAGGCAAGGCAATTCCAGGCAAGACAAGGATAGGCAAGGCATGGAAATCCAAGGTAAGGCAAGACACTGAAAGGCAATGCAAGACAATTTCAGGTAAGTCAATTTCAGGCAGGACAAAGCAAGGCAAGAAAAGGTAATGCCAGGCAAGAAAAGGCAACACAATTCCAGGCAAGGCAAGGCAAGGCAATTATATGTAAGACAATTTCAGGCAAGGCAATTTTAGGCAAGGCAAGGGAAGGCAATTTCTTGCAAGCAATTCCAGTTAAGACAAAACAAAGAAGGCAAGGCAACTCCAACCAAGAAAATTACAGGCAAGGCAAGGCAATTCCAGGCAAAGATAGTCCAGGCAAGGCAATGAAAGGCAACTCAAGGCAATTCCAGGCAAGGGAAGGCAAGGCAATACCAGGCAAAGCAAGACAAGTCAATGCAAGGAAAGGCAGTTTCAGGCAAGACAATTCCAAGCAAAGCAAGGCAATTCCAGGCAAAGAAATTCGAGGCATGGCAAGGCGAGACAAGGCAAGGCTTGGCAATTCAAGGCAAGGCAATTTCAGGCAAGGTGAGGAATGGCAATTCCAGACAAAGAAATTTCAGGCAAGACAAGGCAATTTCAGGCAAGGTAAGGCAAAACGAGGGAAGGTAAATCAAGGCAAGGACATTATAGGCAAAGCAATTGAAGGCAAGTAAATGCAGTTCCATACAACATAATTTTATGCAAGGCAAGGCAAGGCAAAGCAAGACAACTCAAGGCAAAAAAATTCAGGCGAGGCAAGGCAAGGAAAGGTAATTTTATACATGGAAAGGCAAGACAATTTTAGGCAAGTCAAGAAAGGCAAGGCAAGGCAATTCCATGCAAGGCAATTCCAGGAAAGACAAGAGAAAAATGGCAAGGCAGTTCCAGGAAAGACAAGACAAGGCAATTCCAGGCAAGGCATTTTCAGGAAAGAACAGGTAAGGTAAGGAAATACAATTTTAGCCAGGGCACTTTTAAACAAGGGAAGGCAATGCAAGGCAAGGAAATTCCAGACAAGAAAAGGCAAGGCAAGTCAAGGCAAGGCAATTCAAGGAGAGGCAATTGCAGAAAAGTTGATTCCAGGCAAGGCAAGGTAGGGAAAGAAAATTCCAGGAAAGGCAATTCCAGGTAAGGCAAGGCAGAGCAAGGCAAGGCTGAAAAAGAAAATTTCAGGAAAGGCAATTCCAGGTAAGGCAAGGCAGAGCAATTCCAGGAAAGGCAAGACAAGACAAAGCAATTTCAGGCAAGGCAATCCAAGGAAAGGCATGGTAAGGTAAGGCAATTTGAGGCAAGGCAATTCCAGGGAAGGCAAGTCAAGGCAATTTCAAGCAAAGCAAAGCAATTCCAAGTATGGCAGAAGAAGAAAGTTATGACCAGGCAATTCCAGGTGGGGCAATTGCAGGCAAGGTAGGGCAGGGCAAGGCGAGGCAATTATAAGCAAAACTATTGACAAAAATCAAGGGCAGTGAAATTACAGGCAAGTCCATTTTAGGCAAGGCAAGGACAGAAAATTTCAGGCAAGGCAATTTCAGGCAAGGCAAGGCTAGGCAATTTGAGGCAATGCAATTGCAGGCAAGGCAAGGCAAGACAAGGAAGTCTGAGGCAAGGCAATTCCAGGAATAGCAATTCCACTCAAGCAAGGCAAGGAAAGGCTATTCCAGGCAAGGCAATTCCAGGAAACACAAGAAAAGGCAAGGAAAAAAATTTCAGGCAAGACTATTCCAGGCAAGGCAAGGCATAGCAATTCTAGGCTAGGAAATTTCAGGCAAGGCAAGGTAAGTCAATTCCACTCAACAAAATTCCAGACAAGGCAATCCCATGCATAGAAAGGCAAGGCAATGCAAGGCAATTCTGTGAAAGTCAATTTCATGCAAGGAAAGGCAAGGCAATTTCAGGCAAGGCAAGACTAGGCAGTGCAACTCCAGGCAGGGCAATTTCATGCAAGGCAAGTCAAGGCAATTCTATGAAAGGCAATTTTGGGCAAGGCAAAATAAGCCAAGGCAAGGCCATTCCAGACAGGGCAATTCCAGGCTAGGCAACGCAAAAAATTTCAGGCAAGGGAAGGCAATTCCAGACAAGGTGAAAAATAACAAGACAAGAAAAGGCAAGGCAATTCCAGGCAATGCAATTCCAGGCAAGGCAATTCCAGGCAATGCAAGGCAACACAAGAAAAGTCAAGGCAATTCCAGGCAAGACAATTCCATGCAAAGAAAAACAAGGCAATGCAAAGCAATTCTGGGAAAGTCAACTACAGGCAAGGGAAGAAAAGGCAATTCCAGGCAAGGCAATTGCAGGATAGGCAATTCCAAAAAAGTCAATTCCAGGTATGGCAAGGCAAGACAATTCCACCCAAAACAATTCTAGGCAAAGCAAATCAAGGCAAGTCAAGGCAAGTTTAGGCAAGAAAACTCCAGACTCGGCAATTGCAAAAAAGGCAATTCCAGGCAAGGCAAGGCAAGACAAGACCAATCCAGCCAAAGCAATTACAGGCAAAGCAGGACAAAGCAAGGCAAGGCGATTTCAGGTAAGAATAATTCAGGGAAGGCATAGAAAGGCAACTTAAGGCAATTCAAGGCAAGGCAAGACAATCAAAGACAAGACAGGGCAATACCAGGAAAATCAAGGCAAGGCAATGCAAGGAATGGCAAATTCAGTCAAGACAATTTCAGGCAAGGCAAGGCAATGCAATTCCAAGCAAGGCAATTCCAGGCAAGGTAATTCTAGGAAAAACAAAAAATGCGAGTCAAGGCTATTGCAGGCAAGACAATTTCAGAGAAGCCAATTCCATGGAAGAAAATTTCAGGAAAAGCAAAGCAAGGCAAGGCAATCCAGGCAAGGCAAGGTAAGGCAAGGCAAGGCAATTTCAGGCAAAGCAATTCCAGATAACGCAAGGCAAGGCAAGGCAAGGCAAGGCAAGGTAAAGCAAGGCAAGGCAATTTCAGGCAATACAAGGCAAGACAATTTTAGGCACAGAAAGACAAGACAATTTCAGGCAAGGCAAGAAATGCAAGGCAAGAAAATTCCATGCAAGGCAAGACAATTCCATGCAAGGCAATTTCAGGCAAGGCAAGGCAAATCTAGGCAAGGCAATTTTAGCTAAGGCAAGGCAAGGCAATTTCATGCAAGGCAATTCCAGGCAAGACAGAAAAATGAAGGAAAGGCAATTTCAGGCAACGCAATTCCAGGCAAGACAAGACAAGGCAATTTCAGGCAAGGTAATTCCAAGAAAGGCCAGGTAATGAAGGCAATGCAATTATAGGCAAGGAAGCTTTAGGCAAGGGCAGACAACGCAAAGTAAGGCAATTCCAGTCAAGGCATAGCAAGGCAAGGCAAGGCAATTCAAGGAAACGCAATTGTGGAAAAGTTAAGTCCAGGCAAGGCAAGGCAAGACATGGCAGGGAAAGGAAATTCTAGGCAAGGCAATTTCAGGTAAGGCATGGCAGGGCAATTTCAGGCAAGGCAATTCCATGAAAGGCAAGGCAAGCCAAGGAAAGGCCATCCCAGGCAGAGCAACTCCAGGCTGGGCAACACAAGAAAACAAAGAAAATTTCAGGCAAAGCAAGACAATTCCAGGCAAGTCAAATAATATCAAGGCAAAAAAAAAATTAATTCCAGGCAATGCAATTTTAGGCAAGGCCATTCCAGGCAATGCAAAGCAATGCAAGTCAAGGAAAGGAAATTCCAGGCAAGACAATTACAGGCAAGGTAACCCCATGTACGAAAAAGCAAGGCAATCCAAAGCAGTTCCAGGAAAGTCAATTCCAGGCAAGAAAAGGCAAGGAAATTTTAGGCAAGTCAAAGCAAGGCAGTAAAATTTTAGGCAGGGCAATTTCAGGCAAGGCAAAACAAGGCAGTGCAATTCCAGGTAGTAAAATTTTAGGCAAGGCAAGGCCATTCCAGACAGAGCAATTTCAGACTAGGCAACGCAAAGCAATGCAAGAGAATTCCAGGCAAGACAATGTAATTCCAGGCAAGACAAGAAAAGGCAAGGCAATTTCAGGCCATGCAATTTCAGGGAAGGCAATTCTAGGCAAGGTAAAACAGAGAAAGGAATGGCAAGGAAAGGCCAGTCAAAACAAGGCAAATTCAGAATAGGCAAGTGCAGGAAAGGCAAGTCCAGGCAAGGCAAGGCAAGATAAGGCAATTCCAGGTAAGGCAATTTTATATAAGGCAAGGCAAGGCAATTCCAGGGAAGGCAAATTCAGACAAGTCAAGAAAAGGCAACTCAAGGCACTTTCAGGTAAGGCAAGGAAGGGAAAGAAAAGGTAATTTCATAAAAGGCAATTCCAGGAAAGACAACAAGAAACAACTAAAGGCAATTCCAGGCAAGGCAATTCCAGGTAAGGCAAGTCAGGGAAATTCCAGGCAAGGCAAGGCAAAGCAAGACAAAACAATTCCAGGCAATGCAATCTCTGGCAAGTCATGTTAATGCAAGGCAATTTGAGACAATGCAATGCCAGGTAAGGCAAGGCAAGGGAATTTTAGACAAGTCAATTCCAGGCATGGCAGGGGAAAAAAATGCATTTCCAGGCAATCCAATGCATGGCAATTGCAGGCAAGGCAGGGCAAGGCAAGGCAAGGCAATTTGAGACAAGGGAATTTCAGGAAAGGCAATTCCAATTAAGACAACTACAGGTAGTGCAACGCAAGGCTATTCTAGCCAATATAGTTTCAGACAAGGCACAGCAAGGCTGTTCCAGGCAAATCATTTCCAGGCAAGGCAATTCAAAGCAAGACAATTCCAGGCAATGCAAGTCCACTCAAGGAAGGCAAGACAAGGCAATTCCAGGCAAGGCAATTCCAGAAAATGAAAGACAGAGCAATACCAGGCAAGACCATTCCAGGCAAGGCAAAAGAAAGGCAAGACATTTTCAGTCAAGGCAATTCCAAGCAAGACAAGGCAACAAAATTTTAGGCTTCGCAATTTCAGACAAGGCAAGGTAAAGGAATTCCAGGCAAGACAAATTCATTCAAAGAAATACCATGAAAATAAAGGCAGGGCAATGCAGAAAATTTCAGAAAAGTCAATTCCAGGCAAGGTAAGGCAAGGCAATTCCAGACAATCAAGGCAAGACAGTGAAATTCCAGGCAGAGCAATTTTAGGCAAGACAAAAAGGCAGGGCAATTTCAGACAGTGAAATTTCAGGCAAGGCAAGGCAAGGCCATTCCAGTCGGGGTAATTTTCAGCTAGGCAACACAAGGCAACGCAAGAAAATTTCAGGCAAGGCAAAAAACAGGCAAGGCAAGGCAAGGCAATTCCAGGCAAGGCAATCCTAGGTAAGGCAAGAAATGGCAAGGCAAGGCAAAACAAGGCAAATCCAGGCTAGGAAATTGCAGAAAAGGCAATTTCAGTCAAGGCAAGGCAAGACAAGGCAATTCCAGGTAAGGTAATTCCATATAAGAAAAGGCAAGGCAATTCCAGGGAAAACAAATCCAGACAAGGCAAGGAAAGGCAACTTGAGGCAATTCCAGGCAATGCAAGGCAAGGTAATTTCAGAAAAGACAATTCCAGGAAAAGCAATGAAAGGCAACTAAAGGCAATTCCAGACAAGGCAAGGCAAGGCAATTCCAGACAAGGCAAGGCAAAGCAAGACAATTCCAGGCAAGGCAATTCCAGATAAGGCAAGACAAGGCAATTTTAAGAAAGGAAAATCCAGGCAAGGCAAGAAAAAGCAACTCAAGGCAATTCCAGGCAAGGCAAGGCAAGGCAAAGCAATTCAAGGAAAGGCAAGTAAAGGCAACTCAAGGCAATTACAGGCAATTCAAGGCAAAGGACAACAAGGCAAGGAATGGCAAGGCAATTCCAGATAAGGTGAAGCAAGGCCATTTCAGACAATGAAATTCCAGGCAAGGCAATTCTAGGCAAAGTTAGACAAGGCAAGGCAAGGCAAGACAAGACAAGGCAATGCCAGGCAAGGCAATTCCAGGCAAGGCAAGGCAATGCCAGACAAGACAATTTCAGGCAAGGTAAGGCAAGGCAGGGCAATTCCAAGCAGGGCATTTTTAGGCAAGGCAACAAAAGGCTGGGAAGTTTTAGACAAGGCAAGACAATGCAATTCTAGGCAGGGCAGTTTTAGGCAATGGAAGGCAATGCAAGGCAAGGCAATTCCAGGCAAGGCAATTCCAGGCAAGGCAAGGCAAGGCAAGGGAAGGGAAGGCAAGGAAAAGCAAGAAAAGGCAAAGCAAGTCAAGGCAAGGTAAGGCAAGGCAAGGCAAAAAAAGGCAATTCCAAAAAAAAGGCAATTGCAGGAAGGCAATTCAAGGCAAAACAAGGCAGGGAAGTAAAATTTCATGCAAGGCCATTTCAGGTAAGTCAAGGCAGAACAATTACAGGCAAGGCAATTTCAGAAAAGGCAAGGCAAGACAAAACAATTCCAGCAAGGCAATGCCAGAGAAGGCATAGTAAGGCAAGACAATTCAAAACAAGGCAATTCCAGGAAAGGCAAGGCAAGGCAATACCAAGCACAGCAGGGGAAGAGAAGGCATGGCCAGGTAATTCCAGGAAAGGTAATTGCAGGCAAGGCAAGGCAATTCCAGGCAAGGGAATTGCAGGAAAGGCAAATACAAGCAAGGCAATTTCAAGTTAGGCAAGGCAAGGCAATTCCAGCCAACACTGTTCCAGACAAGGTAAGGCAAGGCAATTCGAGGCAAGGCAATTCCATGCAAGGCAATTCCACTCAAGAAAGGCAAGACAAGGCAAGTTCAGGCAAAGCAATTTCAGAAAATAAAAGGCAGGGCAATTCCAGGCAAGGCCATTCAAGGCAAAGCAAGGCAAGTCAATTCCATGCATGGCAGGGGAAGACAAGGCATGGCCAGTCAATTCCAGGCAAGGCAATTGCAGGCAAGGCAGGGCAAGGCAAGGCAAGGCAAGGCAAGGAAATTCGATGCAAAGTGAATTCACTCAAGAAAGGTAAGACAATGAATTTCCAGGCAAGGCAATTTCAGAAAATAAAAGGCAGGGCAATTCCAGTTAAGGCAATTCCAGGCAAGGCAGGGAAAGACACGGAATGGCCAGGCAATTCTAGGCATGGCAATTGCAGGAAAGGCAGGAAAAGGCAAGGCAAGGCAATTACAGGCAACGCAATTCCAGGCAAAGCAGAGAAAAGCCACTCAAGGCAATTCCAGGCAAGGCAAGGCAAGGCAATTTCAGGCAAGGCAATTTCAGTCAAGGCAATTTGAGGCAAAACAATTCCAGACAAGGCAAGTCCACTCAAGCAAGGCAAGACAAAACAATTTCAGGCAAGGCAATTCCAGGCAATGCAAGGCAACACAAGACAAGTCAAGGGAATTCCAGGCAAGGCAATCTCATGCAAAAAAAGGCAAGGCAATGAAAAGCAATTCCGAGAAAGTCAATTCCAGGCAAGGAAAGGCAAGGCAATTCCATGCATGACTATGCAGAAAAGGCAATTCCAGGCAAGGCAATTTCAGACAAGGCAAGGTAAGAAAATTTCAGGCTAGGCAATTTCAGGAAAAGCAATTCCAGGCAAGGCAAGACAATGCAAATTCAGCCAAGGCAATTATAGGCAAATCAGGACAAGGCAAGGCAAGGCAATTTCAGGTAAGAATATTTCATTCAAGGCAAAGAAAGTCAACTCAAGGAAATTCCAGGGAAGTCAAGGAAAGAAAAGGCTATTCCAGGAAGGGCAATTTCACGCTAGGCAATGCAAGTCAATGCAAGAAAATTTCAGGCAAGGCAAGGCCATACCAGGCAAAGCAAAAAAAGGTAAGGCAAGGAAAGGCTAGACAATTTTAGGCAATGCAATTCCAGGCAAGGCAATTCCAGGCAATGCAAGGCAAGGCAAGGGAATTGCAAGCATGGCAGAGGAAGCTACGGCAGGGCAATTTCAGGCAAGGGAAAACAAGGCAGAAAAAAATCCAGACAGGAAAATTCCAGGCAAGGCAAGGCAAGACCATTACAGGCAGGGCAATTCCAGGCTAGGCAATGCAAGGCAAAGCAAGAAAATTCCAGGCAAGGCAAGGCAATTCCAGTCAAGGCAAAAAGTGCAAGACAAGAAAAGGCAAGGCAATTTCAGGGAAGGCAAAACAAAACAGGGAAATTTAAGACAAGGCAATGCAAGGCAATTCCAGGAAAGACAAATTCAGGCAAGGCAAGAAAAGGCAACTCAAGACAATTACAAACAAGGCAAGGCAATTCAAGGAAAGGCAAAAAAAGGCAACTCAGAAAACTTTCCAGCAAGGCAAGGCAAGGCGAGGCGAGGCGAGGCGAGGCGAGGCGAGGCGAGGCGAGGCGAGGCGAGGCGAGGCGAGGCGAGGCGAGGCGAGGCGAGGCGAGGCGAGGCGAGGCGAGGCGAGGCGAGGCGAGGCGAGGCGAGGCGAGGCGAGGCGAGGCGAGGCGAGGCGAGGCGAGGCGAGGCGAGGCGAGGCGAGGCGAGGCGAGGCGAGGCGAGGCGAGGCGAGGCGAGGCAATTTCAGGAACAGCAAGGCAATTCAAGAAAAATCAAGAAAAGGCAACTCAGGGAAATTTCAGGCAATGCAAGGCAAGGCAAGGCAATTCCAGGCAAGGCAAGGCAAGGCAGGCAGGGTAAGGCAAGACAAGGCAATTCCTGGAAAGGCAATTCCTGGCAAGGTAAGGTAAGGCAGGGCAATGCTAGGCAAGACAATTTTAGGCAAAGAAACAAAAGGCAGGGCAATTCCAGACAAGGCAAGGCAACGCAATTCTAGTCAGGGCAGTTTTAGGCAAGGGAAGGCAATGCAAGGCAAGGCAATTCCAGGCAAGGGAAGGTAATTCCAGGCAAAGCAAGGGAATGCAAAGAAAGGCAAGGCAAGAAAATGCAATTCAAGGAAAGACAATTGCATGCAAGGCAATTCCAGGGAAGGCAAGGCAAGACAAGGCAGGGAAAGGAAATTCCAAACAAGGCAATTTCAGGTAAGGCAAGCAGAACAACTCCAGGGAAGGCAATTGCAGGCAAGGCAAGGCAAGACAAAACAATTTCAGAAAGGCAATTTCAGACAAGGCATGGTAAGGCAAGGCAATTTGAAACAATGAAATTCCAGGGAAGGCAAGGCAAGGCAATTACAGGCAAGGCAATTACAAACACAGCAGGGTAAGACAAGTCATGGCCAGGCAATTCCAGGCAAGGCAGGGCAAGGCAAGGCAAGGCAATGCAATTCAAGGCAAGGCAATTGCAGAAAAGGCAAATTCAAGCAAGGCAATTCCAGGTCAGACAAGGCAAGACAATTCAAGCCAACACAGTTCCAGACAAGGCAAGGCAAGGCAATTCAAGGCAAGACAATTCCAGGGAAGGCAAGTCCATTCAAGCAAGGAAAGACAAGACAATTCCAGGCAAGGCAAGTCCACTCAAGCAAGGCAAGACAAGGCAATTTCAGGCAAGGCAATTCCAGAAAATGAAAGGCAGGACAATTTCAGTCAAGGCCATTCATGGCAAGGCAAGGCAAGGCAAGGCAATGCAAGGCAAAATAATTTCAAGCATAAAACAATTTCAAGTTTTCTTGTTTTCAAGGAAAACAAGATATGTCCAGGCAATCCCAGGCATGGAAATTGCAGGCAAGGCAAGGCAAGGCAATTTAAAACAAGGATATTTCAGGCAAGGAAAGGAAAGGCAACCTAAGGCAATTCGAGGCAAGGCAAGGCAATTTGAGGCAAAGGTAATTCCAGGCAAGGGAAGGCAATTTGAGGTAAAGCAATTCCAGGCGAGGCAAGTCCACTTAAGCAAGGAAAGACAAAACAATTCCAGGCAAGCCAATTTCAGGCAAGGTAATTTCATGCAAGACAATTTTAGAAAAGACAAGGAAAGGAAAGGCAATTTCAAGCAAGGCAACATAAGGCAAGGCAAGGCAATTCCAGGCATGGCAACTCCAGGTAAGGCAAGGCAAGGCCACACAAGGCAAGGAAATTCCATGCAAGGCAATTCCAGGCAAGAAAAGACAAGGAAGGTAAGGCAAATCCAGGGAATGCAATTCCAGGCAAGGCAAGGCAAGGCAAGGCAATTAAAGGCAAGGCAATTTGAGGCAAGGCAAAGAAAGTAAAAGCAAGAAAATTTCAGCTAAGGTAAGGCAAGACAAGTCAAGGCAAGGCAATTTCAGGCAAAGCAATTCTAGGTAAGGCAAGGCAATTCAAGGTAAGGAAATTCCAGGCAAGGCAAGTCAAGACAAGGCAAAGCAAGGCAAGTCAAGGTAAACCAATTCCAGGCAAGGCAATTCCAGGTAAGGCAAAGCAAGGTAAGGCAAGGCAATTCCAGTCAAAAAAATTTTAGACAAGACAAGGCAATTCCAGGCATAGCAAGACAAGGCAAAAAAAAATTTAGGCAAGGCAAAGCAATTCCAGGCAAGGAAATTCCAGTCAAAGAAATTTCAGCCAAAAAATCAATTTCAGGCATAGCAAGGCAAGGCAAAACAATTTCAGGCAAGCCAAAGCAATTTCATTCAAGGCAATTCTATGCAAGGTAAGGAAAATCAAGGTAAGGCAATTCCAGTCAAGGCAATTTTAGAAAATGCTACATAAGGCAAGGTGAAACAATTTCATACAAGGCAAAACAAGGCAATGCAATGCAAGGCAAATCCATGCAAGGCAATTCCAGGCAAGGCAAGGCAAGTCAGGGCAAGGCAATTTCATGCAAGGCAATTCCAGGCAAGGCAAGGCAAGTCAGTGCAAGGCAATTCCAGGCAAGACAAGACAAAGAAGGCAAGGCAATTCCAGGCACCATAATTTTAGGCAAGACCAGACAAGGTAATTCCAGGCAAGGCAATTCCAGGAAAGCCCAGGTAAGGCAAGGCAATGCAATTCTAGGCAGGTCAGTTTTAGGCAAAGAAGGCAATGCAAGACCTGGCAAGGCAAGGCAATTCAATGAAAGGCAATTGCAGAAAATGCATTTCCAGGCAAGACAAGGCAAGACAATGAAAGGAAACAAAATTTCAAGCAAGACCATTACAGGAAAGGCAGAGTAGGGCAATTTTAGACAAGGAAATTTCAGGCAAGGCAAGGCAAGGCATGGCAAGACAAAACAATTCCAGGCAAGGCAAGGCAAGGCAAGGTAAGGCAAGGCAAAACAATTCCAGGCAAGGCAAAGCAAGGCAATTCCAGGCTAGGCAATTGCAAGAATCACAATTCCAAGGAAGACAAGACAAGGCAAATTCAGGCAACACAATTACAGGCAAAGCAGGACAAATTAAGGCAAGGCAATTTCAGGCAAGGCACAGAAAGGAAACTCAAGCAATTCCATGCAAGGCAAAGCAAGGTAAGGCAATACCAGGCAAAGCAAGACAAGAAACTGCAAGGAAAGTCAATTTAAGGCAAAACAATTCTAAGCAAGGCAAGGAAAATCAAGACAATTTCAGGCAAGGGAATACCAGGCAAGGTAATTCCAGGAAAGGCAGTCAAGGCAAGTCAAGGCAATTCCAGAAAAGGCAATTTCATGCAAGACTATTTCAGGAAAAGCAAAGCAAACAAGGCAATTTCAGACAAGGCAAGGTAAGGCATGGCAAGCCAATTCCAGGCACGGAAATTTCAGGTAAGGCAATGAAACGCTAGACAAGGCAAAAAATTTCAGGCAAGGCAATTCCAGGCAAGACAAGAAAGTCAACAAAAGGCAATTTTTGGCAAGGAAAGGGAAGACAATTCCAGCCAAGGCAAGGCAAGTCAAAGCAATTCCATGCACAGCAATTCCAGGCAAGGCAAGGCTATTCCAGGCAAGTCAATTTTAGGCAAGGCAAGGAAAGGCAATTCCATGCAAGGCAATTTCAGGCAAGACAACACAAGAAAGGCAAGGCAATTCCAGACAAGGCAATTCCAGCCAAAGCAAGAGAAGACAAGGCAGGGCAAGACAATTCAGGGCAAGTGAATTTGAGGCAAGGCAAAGCAAGTGAAAGCAAAGCAATTTCAGACATGTTGCCAGGGTGGAGTACAGTGGCACAATCTCAACTCACTGCAACCTCCACCTTTTGGGTTTAAGTTAGTCTCATATCTCAGCCCCTGAGTGGCTAGAATTGCAGGCATGTGCTAACACACCCAGCTAATTTTTGTACTTTTAGTAGAGATGGGATTTTCCTATGTTGGCCAGAATGGTCTGGATATTCTGTATCTCCTGACCTAATGATTCCCTCATTTTAGCCTCCCAATGTGCTGGAATTAGAGGCATGAGCCATCACTCCTGGCAAATAGTCTATTTTTAAAACAGAATTCATAGTATTTCTGCTAATTTGTAAATCAGATTAGAATATTTTATTCATGTCAATCTGCTCATGACTCTATCACTTCTCTTATTTCTTAGCATAAAACCAATGTAATAACGTAGACTAAAACTCTATGATCTGATTCCAATACATTCTTAGTCCTGATCTTCCAGAAACTTCTTTTTCAGTGTACCCCAGTCCTTCTCCCCTCCTTTCTCAAAGTTGAACATTTGCAGCTCTTTGTACCCTCTTTTCCTCTTTGGGATGTAATGCCCCTGAATAACTTCGGATCCTTCCTTTCGGGTCTGTAGAGGACCCCAATGAGGCCTTCAGAAGTTTTGGTAGTAAATGGTACATCTACTTTCACCCTTATCTGTCAGAATCTCCTTAGCTTTCTGGTTTTGTTGTGATTGCCAAATAGGTGTTGAATATCATCTATTACAATAAAATATGTTATATATTTTTTACCACATATTTATTAATCAATTGTCTCTCCTAATAAGATTGCTAATATGTGGGAGTTGGGATTTTATTTGCTTAATTCACTTCTATCTACACATACACATGTATACACACCACAAAATAAGCAAAATGGGCCAGGTGTGGTGGCTCACTCCTGTAATTCTATCACCTTGGGGAGCCACAGTTGGAAGATAATGTGAGTTCAAAGGTTTGAGATCAGCCTGGCCAACATGGCAAAAGCTCGTCTCTTCTAAATATACAAACATTAGCTGGGTGTGGTGGCACATGCCTGTAATTCCAGCTACTTGGGAGGCTTAGGCAAGAGAATCCCTTGAATCCAGGAGGCAAGATTGCAGTGAGCCAAAATCTCGCCACTGTACTCCAGCCTGTATAACAGACTGAGACTTCGTCTTGAAAAAACAAACAAACAAACAAACAAAAAACAACAAAAAACAAAAATAAACAACATAAATATGTAACTAGTAAAAACATAGGAAGCAACTTTAATCTGTATACTTCTATGAATGAAGGAAATGTATCAAAATCAGTCAGTGGGGAAAAAAGCAGAATACTATCCTTATGTGCTACTATTGGGTAAAAATTATATTAATAAATAGAATGTTTAGTTTATTCTGGAATATCTCTGTATACATGCAGAAAGAATCCTAAAAGAGGAAGATAAAGAGATGCTGAATGAGTAGTAAGACAGAACTCTTATATTTTACTTTCAATATGTAATCAGTTTCTTTGATCGTGTACATGTTAGATATTTCCAAATATATACATTACTCAGAATAATAAATCTAACAAAATTTGACTATTCATGCACTGAGTATGCCCCCAAAACAGGTAAATTTGTGAAACTATAAACCAACACACATTTACTATCTACTATACTTAAAAGCTAAGTTAGGTGCTTCAAGCATATTAGAAACATGTAAATTACACTTCTTTTTAAATAGGGCACACAATCAGGTTGAAAAGATAAGACGCAATTTTTGAAATTTTAAATAAATACCTAATATGAATTTAGAATTTTAATCCAGGAATATCTTCTGTGAATAGTACATGCATGAATATTTTTGGGTTATCTGAGATACATTAATCTATTTTAGTATTCCAAGCATTCATACTCTAAATGAAAGGTAAAAGCATACTTCCCTGTTCTTCCTCAATAAACATAGGGATTCTGCATGTTGTTATCCAGAGTGCACAATGACCCAAGCGCTTAATGAGAAAGTGTTCAAAGAGTTATTGATGATGATGAAAAACCAGAGTATAACCAGAACACATAAGCCCCATTAAGTTTGCACCATTTTTCATTTAAAGGTCAGGTTGGGACAGCAGAATTATCAATAAGAGAATTTTATGAGAGTATACTTTTTCCTCACATAGGTTGCTGTATGTGTATGCTATCCAAAAACAGGCTAAACTGTCTTTATATTATTTACAACAGGAAACATGACATGAAAACTCAATCCTAGAAAACAAATGTAGAGCTCTACCACAGAGATTTTATATTAATCTTGCTGATATCAGTTAGATGTCCGGATATTCCTCTGAGAACCAGTTCACTGTAGCTAAACAGCCTTGTGCTAGACTACATGGAACAGAAAAGTATACAGGAGGAGCCATTTATCCACAGGCTTTTCTTTTCTCTCTCCACTCTATCACTGGTCTATAGAGCCCTATTAGATGTACAATTCCCAGTAACATCACAATCATTTGGACTTTAATGAGGCCTTCAATGCCTGTTTGCAGAGCTAAAGAAGATGCAGCAAAATTCAAAAGATTACAAAACATATGACATAAAGTCAATAACACCAAAACCAATAGGAACACTATAAATGATCTGCCTGCTTTTTCAGATATTTCACTGAGATTTCAATTTGAGCTAAGGTATTGCAACCAAGGGAGCATTCCCAGCTCCCAGTTCCAAAGGTTGTTGGCCTCTCTTACTCTAAAGAATGGGTAAAGGGGCGCTGGATGCATGGTGAGCTTACCATTTAAATAAACATTGTGAATCTAAAGAGTTTTGCAGGAGAGTAATTTATTAGACAGAGAATGAGAGAGAAAAAGAGTGAGAGAGACAGCTTTTATACTGTTGTGAGAGGGGAACCTGGAGTGGGATATCCCTTCAGGTAAGAAACAGCTGAAGTTTTAATCCTTGAGTTATTCCCTCCCCATTCATGTTCTTGTCCAATGAGGGGAGTTCTTTCAAACTTCCTCTGGAGTGATTTATCTTTGAATCTGATACTGGATAGGCTAGTCGGTCCACAATCCTGAGTTAGAAACGCCCCTCCACCCAGAGCTTTTGAAAAGTTTTTGGGACAAAGGAGCCTCACCTGGCTTTCTCTACTTATCCCATGGGCGGGAAACCCAGAGAAAAACTTTACATTTGAAACCCTTCTTGTTCCCAGATGGATGTGTGGATCAGGGAAACTCCTGCATTTGAAACCCCACCCTCAGGGACCCAGGAAGAGAAGTCCCTCAGTCCCCTCTCTGAACAGAAAAGTCCAACTGCTACTGGGACATGAGATTTGATCATTCTTTAACTACTTCCTGCTGAATTGGGACATAGAAAGGTCCCTGCAGTTAAGGTTTTCTCCAGAGGGTAGTCTTCCCAGGATGCAGGTTGATCCAGGGATTCACGTTAAAACTCATAAGCTAAGGACATTCGGGGTTTCAGTTGCAGGACCATTTGTAGCCTTATGGTTTCAATTTTAAAAGAAATAAATTTGACAAGAAGGTTAGAGGAGAGGCCCAAAGGCAAGCAACAATAAAATGGTTGTAAACAGGTCTAGAAGTGGGAAGAGGCAGGACAGCCAGTTGTTACACAAGCTCCGCAATCTTGTTTTTTGAAGGTTTTTAGTCCTGCATTTGATTCAGTTCCGTCATCATGTTCTGAGTCAGGATCCCAACAAGGGTTCATGCTAGGGACTGCCTGTCTACCTGTAAGGAATCTATGCTTCTCCTCTGATGTCATTTGATCATGTACTTGACTAAGGTACCACGTGTCCCCAAACTGTTGAGTTGCTGCTAGAGCAGCCTCTCTCTCATGGCTCTTTAGGGTCTGATTAAGCAAGAACATGAAATCTTTCCAATCTAATAGAAGGAATGACCCAGGTCCTTCAGATTATCTGTGTCCTTGTCTGAGTCATCTGAAATTTTTTCTAAGTCTACCTTGATTTACTTTAAGTCAGAAAGTGAAAAGAGAGTATGTACTTTGGTTTGGTCAAATTCTCTTTCTACTGCCTGTTGGGGACAGAGCTGGGCCATCCTCGTAGCCTTGGTGCCTTGGCCATTTTGGCCTTCCCTGACCCCCCCCCCTTGGGTTATAGGAGTTTAGGAGACCTGGTCAGCATTGGTGGAGAGAGGAGCCACAGGGAATCCTGGATATGGGACCATATCCTGAGAAGGGACCAGTAGTGTATAGGTTAAAAGCCTTACATAGCTGAGGAATATCCCTTAGAGAAAAGAGAACTTGTACACAAGGGACCTCAACCCATTTACATTCTCTCTTATAGAAAAGGTCTAATTGTAGAAGAGTGTTATAATTTACACTTCCCTTAGGAAGCCAGTTTTCTCCACTTGGCAGAGGGTAACGCGGCCATGCTGTTTGGCAGAAAAAAAAATGAGCTTCTTCTTCTTCTTCTTCAAAGATTGTGGGTCAAATTGGTCCCAGTCATC
The DNA here is from genome assembly GCA_031835075.1 of Saguinus oedipus. Lineage (NCBI taxonomy): Eukaryota > Metazoa > Chordata > Mammalia > Primates > Cebidae > Saguinus > Saguinus oedipus. The sequence continues at coordinate 26,471,935 of CM063171.1, forward strand.
CAGGATACACTTTCAGGGTGATTTTGCCTTGGGAAGAGTCGCACCCATCTGAAATTGAACACAGGTATTTCCGCATTCCTGGTTATTTCTTGCTACTGCTAGCCCTGAGGCACCCCCATTATAGGACCTTGTAGTTTTCTTGTGCCCTAGATGCGTGACATCTTCTGGCCTCCCTCTCCATGTGCCAGGCTTTATAACGCTTACCAGTGTCATTGGCAGACCCTCACTGGCTAATGTTCTTTTTGGCGACCATAAGGACATGGGGACTGCTGGGCTTAGTGGCGCTGTACCGGTACATCCTTGAAGAACTAGGCCAGTGAGGCTTGGGCAGTAGGTGCCAATATTCCCTAGAAAATGTTCATTTAACATAGGCCTGACCATAAAACTGCCCCAGGAGGATAAACTCCTTGGGCGGGGCATCTAAGCCCAACAATATTAAAGAAGGTAATGGCTGGTCAAATGGCCAAGACCAGAACAATGCCCTCAGGACCCAGGCCTATGTTCCACCCCACTTTCCATTCTAGGAATATGCCCTAGAATTGTGTGGCCTATAATAAACTGTTTGAGACCTGCACCAGGTCTGACTATGGTATTGTAGTTGGAGAAGTTCTGCTGTACTAAGAGACGATTGTAGGCAAGACAAATTGTATGTCATTGGATTCTGGCACCACTCAGTTGGATTGGGAATCTGTGGGTGACATAAAACACAATGTCCTCTAACCTCCAGTACCCTCTGATAGACTCTGGCTTTATTAGGACATAACCCAGCACAGCAGACTAAGAGAACTGGCCCTGTATACTGTAGGGGGTCCTCATAGGTATAATCCTGAGGGCACCACAGGCAAGGGTCCCTGGACTGCCACTCCAAGAGCCTCAAAGTCCTATCAGAAAGAGTAATATCCTCATGTGTAGAAAATATCTTAGAAGAAAGAGCGGGGAATAAGTTTGCCTTACAGTTATCTGGACCCAGGACATTGGGGTCTGAAAGGCTGGGTGTGGCTCACATAGGTGGCTTTTTCTCAGAAGGTCTGAGCAGGGCCACAACCTCAACCAGACTGAACCGGGAGTTTGGGACTACGACCCTCTTCTCCTTCTGGTCCTCAGCTTGGCCCAGAGAAAAAAAAACAGTAAGAAATGGAAGCTGGTTTGGGGCTGACCAACCCTCCCAATTCCAAAGGCTTGGAAGAGCTGGGGGTTGTTTAAGAGTCCATTCCCAGAGAGCCTGACACCCGTGTCTTTAGACCAGCACCGGGCTAATTACACTTAGATTGGCTGACAGGTGCCCAGTTTTTACCTCCTTAACAAATTTAAAAGAAGGAAAAAGAAAAATTAGCAAGTGAAATGTGTCTGATATCACTCACTACTCTAAAGTCCAAAGTTCTCCTAACTGGCTTGCCAAAAGATATAACCAGGAGAACATCTCCAGCTCCCAGTTCCAAAGAGATGCTTAGCCCCTCTTAACGGGTAGAATGGGGAAAGGTGCCCCAGAGGCACGGTGAGCTTACCATTCAAATAAATATCGTAGATGCAAATAAGGAAATGTGTTATCTTTCCAGGTCCACAAGGAAAAGTTGTTGTAAGGGCAGGAATTTTCCAGCGCCATGACCCACACCCATCTCTGCATCCAAGAGATTTAACAGTTTATGTTTGAATTTCAAAGGCACAAAAAGAAACTAAGAGTCAATCACTCCAGCAGAAGTTTTAAGGAACTCCTTTCATTGGCTGGGGGTCTTAGAGAAGGTGGAGGTTTTCCCACGTTAAAATTTCCCTTCTTCAACACCCCTTCAGACTCCATGTTTGGATCCCCTTCCATAAACACTCCCTTTGTGGAAGCTGTCTTTGTCTCTCCTTGATTTTCCTTCTGGCGACCTCTTCCACACTGTCTTGTGAAAGCCTATCTTCTCTTCCTAAACTCAATTTCTCTCTATTCCTTTCCACTCAGTGTGGAAGCTGCTTTCCTCTCCTGGATTTCATCTTTCTGGATTCTCTCACTCAGTGTAAAAGTTAACTGTTTCTTTCTGTCTCCTTCTCCTGTTTCTTTCTTTAAATAAATCACTTTCTACAAACAGTTTTAAGTCTGGCATTTACCACGCACTGTTCTGTGGTCCCCTCTCTCAATCATAAAAGAGCAGAAAACCAAAAACCTGAAATAACATCTTCTCAGGGGAACTAAGGAAACCCTAATCCCCTAAACCCCAATATTACACAAAGAGTTTTGTGGGAGAGCAATTTATTAGACTGAGAAAGAGAGAGAGAGAGACAGAGAGAGAGAGAGAGAGAGAGCATCCATGCTGTTTTGGGAGGGGAACCTGGAGAGGAATATTTGCTCAGGTAAGGAGCAGCTGAAGTTTTAACGCTTGAGTTTTTACTCCCCATTCATGTTCTGATGTAATGAGGGGAGTTATTTATTTTTTTTTTTTACATGAGAAATCTATTTATTGAAAACTACAAAACATTGGATATGCCATGTTCTTGGATTAGAACACAATACTGTTAAAATATAATTCTCCTTCAAATAATTGTTAGAATGAATGCAATCCCAATAAGAATCACAGGAGGATTATTTTCTGGTAGCAATTAAAAACCTTCTTCTAAAATATATATGAAAATGTGAAGGACCTAGAAAATTAAAAGCAATTTTGAAAAAGAGTAAATTGGAGGACTAATACCTACCTTACTTCTAAGTCTTATTATAATGGTACTGGCATTGGATTGACAAATAGGCCAATGCAGTACAATATACATAGTGATTTTATATTTATTTATTTATTTATTTATTTACTTTTATTGCATTATAGGATTTGGGGTACATGTGCAGAACGTGCAAAATAGTTGCATAGGTACACAAATGGCAGTGAGTTTTGCTGCCTTCCTCCCCTTCACCCACACTTGGCATTCACCCACAGGCTATGCCTCCGCAGCCTCCAACACTGTCCCTCCCCTATTCCCCCCAATAGACGCCAGTGTATAGTAGACCGCCTCTGTGTGTCCATGTGTTCTCATTTTTCTCACCCACCTATGAGTGAGTATATGCAGTATTTCTTTTTCTGTTCTTGTGTCAGTTTGCTGAGAATGATGTTCTCCAGATTCATCCATGTCCTTACAAAGGACAAAAACTCAAACTCATCATTTTTGATTGCTGCATAATATTCCATGGTGTATATGTGCCACATTTACCCAGTCCAGTCTATCATCGTTGGGCATTTGGGTTGGTTCTAGTTCTTTGCTATTGTAAACAGTGCTGCAGTGAACATTCGTGTGCATGTGTCCTTATAGTAGAACGATTTATAGTCCTTTGGATATATACCCAGTAATGGGATTGCTGGGTCAAACGGAATTTCTATTTCTAGGTCTCTGAGGAATCGCCACACTGTCTTCCACAACGGTTGAACTAATTTACACTCCCACCAACAGTGTAAGAGTGTTCCTATTTCTCCACATCCTCTCCAGAATCTGCTGTCTCCAGATTTTTTAATGATCGCCATTATAAATGGCGTGAGATGGTATCTCAATGTGGTTTTGATTTGCATCTCTCTAATGACCAGTGATGATGAGCACTTTTTCTTTTTTTTAGTTTTTCTTCTTTTATTTTTATTTTTTATTTTTTATTTTTTTAAAATTGTTATTGCATTATAGGTTTTGGGGTACATGTGCAGAACGTGCAAGATAGTTGCATAGGTACACACATGGCAGTGTGTTTTGTTGCCTTCCTCCCCTTCACCCACACTTGGTATTCATCCCCAGGCTATCCCGCCCCAACCCCACCCGCTGTCCCTCCCCCATTGCCCCCAACAGTCCCCAGTGTATAGTAGACCGCCTTTCTGTGTCCATGTGTTCTCATTTATCTCACCCACCTATGAGTGAGTATATGCAGTATTTCTTTTTCTGTTCTTGTGTCAGTTTGCTGAGAATGATGTTCTCCAGATTCATCCATGTCCTTACAAAGGACACAAACTCATCATTTTTGATTGCTGCATAATATTCCATGGTGTATATGTGCCACATTTTCCCAGTCCAGTCTATCATCGTTGGGCATTTGGGTTGGTTCCAGTTCTTTGCTATTGTAAATAGTGCTGCAATGAACATTCGTTTGCATGTGTCCTTATAGTAGAACGATTTATAGTCCTTTGGATAGATACCCAATAATGGGATTGCTGGGTCAAATGGAATTTCTATTTCTAGGTCCCTGAGGAATCGCCAAACTGTCTTCCACAATGGTTGAACTAATTTACACTCCCACCAACAGTGAAAGAGTGTTCCTATTTCTCCACATCCTCTCCAGCATCTGCTGTCTCCAGATTTTTAATGATCGCCATTCTAACTGGTGTGAGATGATATCCCAATGTGGTTTTGATTTGCATCACTCTAATGACCAATGATGATGAGCACTTTTTCATATGTTTGTTGGCCTCATGTATTTCTTCTTTTGTAAAATCTCTGTTCATATCCTTTGCCCATTTTTGAATGGGCTTGTTTGTTTTTTTTCTGTAAATCTGTTTGAGTTCTTTGTAAATTCTGGATATCAGCCCTTTGTCAAATGTGTAAAGTGCAAAGATTTTTTTCCCATTCTGATGGTTGCCGATTCACTCTAGTGACTGTTTCTTTTACCGTGCAGAAGCTGCGGAGTTTGATTAGGTCCCATTTGTCTATTTTGGCTTTTGTTGCCAATGCTTTTGGTGTTTTGTTCATGAAGTCCTTGCCTACTCCTATGTCCTGAATGGTTTTGCCTTGATTTTCTTCTAGGGTTTTTATGGTGTCAGGTCTTACTTTTAAGTCTTTAATCCATCTGGAGTTAATTTTAGTGTAAGGTGTCAGAAAGGGGTCCAGTGTCTGCTTTCTGCACACGGCTAGCCAGTTTTCCCAACACCATTTATTAAACAGGGAATCCTTTCCCCATTGCCTGTTTTGTCTGGTTTATCAAAGATAATATGGTTGTAGATATGTTGTGTTGCCTCCGATGCTTCTGTTCTGTTCCATTGGTCTATATCTCTGTTTTGGTACCAGTACCATGCTGTTATGATTACTGTAGCCTTGTAGTATAGTTTGAAGTCTGGTAGCGTGATGCCTCTCACAATGTTCTTTTTGCTTAGAATTGACTTGGCTATGTGGGCTCTTTTTGGTTCCATATGAAATTCATGGTGGTTTTTTCAGTTCTGTGAAGAAATTCCATGGTAGTTTCATGGGGATAGCATTGAATGTGTAAATTACTTTGGGCAGTATAGCCATTTTCACAGTATTGATTCTTCCTAACCATGAACACAGAATGTTTCTCCATCTGTTTGTGTCCTCTCTTATTTCGTTGAGCAGTGGCTTGTAGTTTTCCTTAAAGAGGTCCTTTACGTTCCTTGTGAGTTGTATTTCTAGGTATTTAATTTTCTTTGTAGCAATTGTGAATGGCAGTTCATTCTTGATTTGGTTCTCTTTAAGTCTGTTATTGGTGTATAGAAATGCTTGTGATTTTTGCACATTGATTTTATATCCTGAGACTTTGCTGAAGTTGCTTATCAGTTGCAGGAGCTTTTGGACTGAGGTGATGGGGTCTTCTAGGTATAATATCATGTCGTCTGCAAATAGAGACAATTTGGCTTCCACCTTTCCTATTTGAATACCCTTTATTTCTTTTTCTTGCCTGATTGCTCTGGCTAGAACTTCCAGTACTATGCTGAATAGAAATGGTGAGAGAGGGAATCCTTGTCTAGTGCCGGATTTCAAAGGGAATGCTTCCAGTTTTTGCCCATTAATTATGATATTGGCTGTTGGTTTGTCATCAATATCTTTTATTACTTTGAGATATGTTTCATCAATACCATGATTATTGAGGGATTTTAGCATAAAGGGCTGTTGAATTTTGTCAAATGCCTTCTCTGCATCAATTGAGATAATCATGTGGTTTTTGTTTTTGCTTCTGTTTATGTGGTGAATTACATTTATAAACTTGTGTATGTTGAACCAGCCTTGCATCCCTGGGATGAATCCTACTTGATCATGATGGATAAGTTTTTTAATGTGCTGTTGCAATCAGTTTGCCAGTATTTTATTGAAGATTTTTGCATCTATGTTCATCATGGATATTGGCCTGAAGTTTTCTTTTCCTGTTGAGTCTCTGCCAGGTTTTGGTTTCAGGATGATGTTGGTCTCATAAAATGATTTGGGAAGGGTTCCCTCTTTTTGAATTATTTGGAATAGTTTCAGAAGGAATGATACCAGCTCCTCTTTGTGTGTCTGGTAGAATTCAGCTGTGAACCCATTTGGACCAGGGCTTTTCTTGTGTGGTAGGCTCTTAATTGCTGCCTCAACTTCTGACCTTGTTATTGGCCTATTCATAGTTTCGGCTTCCTCCTGGTTTAGGCTTGGGAGGACACAGGCATCCAGGAATTTATCCATTTCTTCCTGATTTACAAGTTTGTGTGTATAGAGTTGTTTGTAGTTTTCTCTGATGATAGTATGAATTTCTGTGGAATCTGTGGTGATTTCCCCTTTATCGTTTTTTATCGCATGTATTTGGTTGTTCTCACTTTTCTTTTTTATCAGTCTGGATAGTGGTCTCTCTATTTTGTTGATCTTTTCAAAAAACCAGCTCTTAGATTTATTGATTTTTTGAAGGGTTTTTCTTGTCTCGATCTCCTTCAGTTCTGCTCTGATGTTAGTTATTTCTTGTCTTCGGCTAGGTTTTGAGCTTTTTTGATCTTGCTCCTCTAGCTCTTTCAATTTTGACAATAGGGTGTCAATTTTGGATCTCTCCACTCTTCTCATGTGGGCACTTATTGCTTTATATTTTCCTCTACATACTGCTTTAAATGTGTCCCAGAGATTCTGGTACGTTGTGTCTTCATTCTCGTTGGTTTAAAAGAACTTCTTTATTTCTGCCTCCATTTCATTGTTTATCCAATCAACATTCAAGAGCCAGTTGTTCAGTTTCCATGAAGTTGTGCAGTTCTAAGTTATTTTCTGAATTCTGAGTTCCAACTTGCTTGCACTATGGTCTGAGAGACTGTTTGTTATGATTTCCATTGTTTTGCATTTTCTGAGGAGTGCTTTACTTCCAACTATGTGGTCACTTTTGGAGTAGGTGTGATGTGGTGCTGAGAAGAATGTATATTCTCTGGATTTGTGGTGGAGAGTTTTGTAAATGTCTATCAGGTTTGCTTGTTCCAGGTCTGAGTTCAAGTCCTGGATATCCTTGTTAATTTTCTATCTGGTTGATCTGTCTGCTATTGAGAGTAGAGTGTTAAGTCTCCCACTATTATAGTGTGGGAGTCTAAGGCTCTTTGTAAGTCATTAAGAACTTGCCTTATATATTTGGGTGCTCCTATATTGGGTCCATATGTATTTAAAATCGATAGCTCTTCTTGTTGTATCGATCCTTTTATCATTATGTAATGACCTACTTTGTCCCTTTTGATCTTTGTTGCTTTAAAGTCTATGTTATCAGAGCTGAGAATTGCAACTCCTGCTTTTTTTTGCTCTCCCTTTGCTTGGTAAATCTTCCTCCATCCTTTTATTTTGAGCCTTTGTGTATCTTTGCGTGTGAGGTGGGTTTCCTGGAGACAGCACACTGATGGGTTTTGGTTTTTTATCCAATTTGCCAGTCCGTGTCTTTTGATTCGTGCATTTAGCCCATTTACATTCAGGGTTAATATTGTTATGTGTGAATTTGATACTGCCATTTTGATGCTAGCTGGCTGTTTTGCCCGTTGGTTGATGTACATTCTTCATTTTGTTGATGGTCTTTATCATTTGGTATGCTTTTAGGATGGCTGGAACTGGTTGTTTCTTTCTATGTGTAGTGCCTCTTTCAGGAGCTCTTGTAAAGCAGGCCTAGTGGTGACAAAATCTCTGAGTACTTGCTTGTTCGTGAAGGATTTTATTTTTCCTTCACTTATGAAGCTCAGTTTGGCTGGATATGAGATTCTGGGTTGAAAGTTCTTTTCTTTACAGATGTTGAATATTGGCCCCCACTCTGTTCTGGCTTTTAGAGTCTCTGCCGAGAGATCTGCTGTGAATTTGATGGTCTTCCCTTTGTGGGTGACCCAACCTTTCTCTCTGGCTGCGCTTAGTACTTTCTCCTTCATTTCAACCCTGGTGAATCTGACGATTCTGTGCCTTGGGGTTGCTCTTCTTGTGGAGTATCTTAGTGGTGTTCTCTGTATTTACTGGAGTTGAGTATTGACCTGTCTTGCTATGTTGGGGAAATTTTCCTGGATAATATCCTGAAGAGTGTTTTCCAGCTTGGATTCATTCTCTTTGTCACATTCTGGTACATTTATCAAACGTAGGTTTGGTCTTTTCACATAGTCCCACATTTCTTGGAGATTTTGTTCATTCCTTTTTGTGCTTTTTTCTTTAATCTTGGTTTCTTTTTTTATTTCATTGAGTTGATCTTCAACTTCTGATATTCTTTCTTCTGCTTGGTCTATTCGGCTGTTGAAACTTGTCCATGTTTCGCGAATTTCTCGTGTTCTGTTTTACAGCTCCTTCAATTCATTCATATTCCTCTCTAAGTTGTCCATTCTTGTTATCAATTCCTTGAATCTTTTTTCAAATCTTTTTTCAAGGTTCTTAGTTTCTTTGCACTGGTTTAGTACATGTTCCCTTAGCTCACTGAAGTTTCTCATTATCCACTTTCTGAAGTCTGATTCCATCATTTCGTCACATTCTTTCTCTTTCCAGCTTCATTCCCTTGCTGGTGAGGAGTTTTGGTCCTTTTTTGGAGGTGAGGTGTTTTGGTTTTGGGTGCTGTCCTCCTTTTTGCGCTGGTTTCTTCCCATCTTTATGGATTTATACGCCTGTCATCTTATTAGTTGCTGATTTTTTAATTGGGTCTCTGTGTGGACGCTGAGATTGTTGATGATGAAATATTTCTGTTACTTAGTTTTCCCTCTAATGGTCTATCCCCACTGCTGTATGAGTGCTGAGGTCCACTCCAGGCCCTGCTTGTCTGGGGTATACCTGCAGCAGCTGCAGAACAGTGAGGAATGATACCAGTTTCTTCTTCTGCTGTCTTTGATCCAGAATAATGCCAGCCAAATGTCAGTCTGATTTGTCCTTTTCTGGGGTGACTCCTTGGATATACAGTGGTCACGGAGCTGCTTGAGGAGACAGTCTGTGCTTTATAGGAGCTCCAGTGCTGAACTGTGAGCTCCGTTGTTTCATTCAGCATTGTTCAGAGGTTGTTTATGTCTGCTGCAATAGAACTCATAAAACACCGCCCTTTTTTTCCTTCCTTAAATGCTCTGTCTCAGGGAGTTAGCGCTTTCTTTATGCGTATCTGTTGCACTGTCCTGCCCCACTGCGGCAGTCTATTCACTATTTGCCTGCCGGGGCTCTGACCTGCTAGCGCGGGTCCACCCTGTTTCTGCAGGGCTCCCTTCTGCTGTGGAGCACAGAGTCTCTCTGTTATGGCAGGTTGCCTCGGCAATGGCAGGCTGCGTCAGTCCTCGGCGGTATTTCAGTGGGGGTGGACCGCATCAGCAATGGTGGATGCCCCTCCCTCATGGGCTGCACCATCCTAGATGCCGGCAGCAAAACTCTCAGCCACAAGCACCTCCAGTCGCCACCCTGCTTCTCCCGTGAGCGTGGGACCCGCCGAGCCCAATCACCCAGCTCCCTGCCTCAGAGTTCGTCCTCTCTCTCTCTCTCTCTTCCTCTCCCCAAGTTGAAAGGTCGACTCTCTCACTGGCTCCCCAGTAGCCTGCCTATAGGGCACTGGGATCTGTGCAATCTCCCATGCTGCTGCCCACGACCCCGGCTCAGATCACGCTTCCAAGAAAACTCCTGGTCTGGCTCATTGTCCAAGTCCCGTTCAATCAGATGAACATGCCAATCTGCCCTTCCAAATCTCAGATTGCCAGTTTAACAGGGCACCCAGACCAGTGAGTTCCGCGCCGGGTCCCGCCGTGGCACCGGCCGAAGAGTCAGTGGGAGCCAGCTGCGTTAGCCGGCTGCGCTAGCATCCCATGTTTCTCCCACACCTGGGACTTTCAACGCTCTGTGGGCATAAAAGGAACATCCGAGAATGCGGCTAGGACTCACCCTCTGCGCTTTCACTGAGAGCTGCAATCCTGAGTCGCCTCTACGACGCCATCTTGCCTCCTCCCCCGAGCACTTTTTCATATGTATGTTGGCCTCATGTAGGTCTTCTTTTGTAAAGTGTCTGTTCATATCCTTTGCCCATTTTTGAATGGGCTTGTTTGTTTTTTTTCCTGTAAATCTGTTTGCGTTCTTTGTAAATTCTGGATATCAGCCCTTTGTCAGATGTGTAAACTGCAAAGTTTTTTTTCCACTCTGATGGTTGCCAATTCACTCTAGTGACGTTTCTTTTGCCATGCAGAATCTGTGGAGTTTGATTAGGTCCCATTTGTCCATTTTGGCTTTTGTTGCCAATGCTTTTGGTGTTTTGTTAATGAAGTCCTTGCCTACTCCTATGTCCTGAATGGTTTTGCTTAGATTTTCTTCTAGGGTTTTTATGGTGTCACGGCTTACATTTAAGTTTTAATCCATCTGGAGTTAATTTTAATGTAAGGTGTCAGGAAGGGGTCCAGTTTCTGCTTTCTACACATGGCTTGCCAGTTTCCCCAACACCATTTATTAAATAGGGAATCCTTTCCTCATTGCTTGTTTTTGTCTGGTTAATTAAAGATAACATGGTTGTAGATATTTTGTGTTGCCTCCGATGCTTCTGTTCTGTTCCATTTGTCTATATCTCTGTTTTGGTACCAGTACCATGCTGTTTTGATCACTGTAGCCTTGTAGTATATTTTGAAGTCTGGTAGGGTGATGCCTCCTGCTGTGTTCTTTTTGCTTAGAATTGACTTGGCTATGCGGGCTCTTTTCTGGTTCCATATGCAATTCAAGGTGTTTTTTTTTCAGTTCTGTGAAGGAATTCAATGGTAGTTTGATGGGGATAACGTTGATTGTGTAAATTACTTTGAGCAGTATAGCCATTTTCACAATATTGATTCTTCCTAACCACGAACATGGAATGTTTCTCCATCTGTTTGTGTCCTCTCTTATTTCGTTGAGCAGTGGTTTGTAGTTTTCCTTAAATAGGTCCCTTACATTCCTTGTGAGTTGTATTCCTAGGTATTTTATTTTTTTTGAAGCAATTGTGAATGGCAGTTGGTTCTTGATTTGGTTCTCTTTAAGTCTGTTATTGGTGTATAGGAATGCTTGTAATTTTTGAACATTAATTTTATATCCTGAGACTTTGCTGAAGTTGCTTATCAGTTGCAGGAGCTTTTGGGCTGAGGTGATGGTGTCTTCTAGGTATACTTCTATGTCATCTGCAAATAGAGACAATTTGGCTTCCACCTTTCCTATCTGAATACCATTTATTTCTTTTTCTTGCCTGATTGCTCTGGCTGGAACTTCCAGTACTATGTTGAATAGCAGTGGTGAGAGAGCGCATCCTTCTCTAGTGCCAGATTTCAAAGGGAATGCTTCCAGATTTTGCCCATTAAGTATGATATTGGCTGTTGGTTTGTCGTAAATAGCATTTATTACTTTGAAATATGTTTCATTAATACCAAGTTTATTGAGGGTTTTTAGCATAAAGGGCTGTTGAATTTTGTCAAATGCCTTCTCTGCGTCAATTGAGATAATCATGTGGTTTTTGTTTTTGCTTCTATTAATGTGGTGAATTACATTTATAGACTTGCATATGTTGAACCAGCCTTTCATCCCCAGGATGAATCCTACTTGATCATGATGGATAAGTTTTTTAATGTGCTGTTGCAATCGGTTTGCCAGTATTTTATTGAAGATTTTTTCATCTATGTTCATCATGGATATTGGCCTGAAGTTTTCTTTTCTTGTTGCATCTCTGACAGGTTTTGTTATCAGGATGATGTTGGCCTCATAAAATGATTTGGGAAGGGTTCCCTCTTTTTGGATTCTTTGGAATAGTTTCAGAAGGAATGGTACCAGATGCTCTTTGTGTTTCTGGAAGAATTCAGCTGTGAACCCATCTGGACCTGGGCTTTTCTTGTGTGGTAGGCTCTTAATTGCTGCCTCAACTTCAGACCTTTTTATTGGTCTATTCATAGTTTCGGCTTCCTCCTGCTTTAGGCTTGGGAGGACACAAGCCTCCAGGAATTTATTCATTTCTTCCTGATTTACTAGTTTATGTGCATAGAGTTGTTTGTAGTATTCTCTGATGATGGTTTGAATTTTTGTGGAATCCGTGGTGAATTCCCCATTATCTTTTTTATGGCATCTATTTGGTTGTTGTCCCTTTTCTTTTTTATCAGTCTGGCTAGTGCTCTGTCTATTTTGTGGATCTTTACGAAAAACCAGCTCTTAGATTTACTGATTTTTTGAAGGGTTTTTCTTGTCTCTATCTCCTTCAGTTCTGCTCTGATCTTAGTTATTTCTTTTCTTCAGCTAGGTTTTGAGCTTTTTTGATCTTGCTCCTCTAGCTCTTTCAATTTTGATGATATGGTGTCAATTTTGGATCTCTCCACTCTTCTCATCGGGGCACTTACTGCTATATATTATTTTCTGCAGACTACTTAAATGTGTCCCAGAGATCCTCGTACGTTGTGTCTTCATTTTCGTTGGTTTCAAAAACTTCTTTATTTCTGCCTTCATTTTTTTGTTTATCCAATCAACATTCAAGAGCCAGTTGTTCAGTTTTCATGAGCTGTGCGGTTCTGAGTTATTTTCTGAATTCTGAGTTCCAACTTGATTGCACTATGGTCTGAGAGAGTGTTTGTTATGATTTCAGTTGTTTTGCATTTTCTGAGGAGTGCTTTACTTCCAATTATGTGGTCAATTTTGGAGTAGGTGTGATGTGGTGCAGAGAAGAATGTATATTCTGTGGATTTGGGGTGGAGAGTTCTGTAAATGTCTATCAGGTTTGCTTGTTCCAGGTCTGAGTTTAAGTTCTGGATATCCTTGTTAATTTTCTGTCTGGTTGATCTGTCTGCTATTGACAGTGGAGTGTTAAAGTCTCCCACTATTATTGTGTGGGAGTCTAAGTCTCTTTGTAAGTCATTAAGAACTTGCCTTATATATCTGGGTGCTCCTACATTGTGTCCGTATATATTTAGAATCGTTACGTCTTCTTGTTCTATCGATTCTTTTACCATTATGTAATGACCTTCTTTGTCCCTTTTGATTTTTGTTGCTTTAAAATCTATCTTATCAGAGACGAGAATTGCAACTCCTGCTTTTTTTGCTCTCCATTTGTTTGGTAAATTTTCCTCCATCCTTTTATTTTGAGCCTTTGTGTATCTTTGCGTGTGAGGTGGGTTTCCTGGATACAGCACACTGATGGGTTTTGTTTTTTTATCCAATTTGCCAGTCTGTGTCTTATGATTGGTGCATTTAGCCCATTTACATTTAGGGTTAATATTGTTATGTGTAAATTTGATTCTGCGATTTTAATGCTAGCTGGCTGTTTTGCCCGTTAGTTCATGTAGATTCTTTATTTTGTTGATGATCTTTAGCATTTGGTATGCTTTTAAGATGGCTGGTACTGGTTGTTTCTTTCTATGTGTAGTGCCTCTTTCAGGAGCTCTTGTAAAGCAGGCCTTGTGGTGACAAATTCTCTGAGTATTTGCTTGTTCTTGAAGGATTTTATTTTTTCTTCACTTATGAAGCTCAGTTTGGCTGGATATGAAATTCTGGGTTTAAAGTTCTTTTCTTTAAGGATGTTGAATATTGGCCCCCACTCTCTTCTGGCTTGTAGAGTCTCTGCTGAGAGATCTGCTGTGAGTCTGATGGGCTTCCCTTTGTGGGTGACCCGATCTTTCTCTCTGGCTGCGCTTAGTATTTTCTCCTTCATTTCAACCCTGGTGAATCTGACAATTATATGCCTTGGGGTTGCTCTTCTTGCAGAGGATCTTTGTGGTATTCTCTGTATTTCCTGGAGTTGAGTATTGGCCTGTCTTGCTAGGTTGGAAAAACTTTTCTGGATAATATCCTGAAGAGTGTTTTCCAGCTTGGATTCATTCTCTTCATCACATTCTGGTACACCTATCAAATGTAGGTTGGGTCTTTTCACATAGTCCCACATTTCTTGGAGATTTTATTCATTCCTTTTTGTGCTTTTTTCTTTAATCTTGGTTTCTCCTTTTATTTCATTGAATTGATCTTCAACTTCTGATATTCTTTCTTTTGCTTGGTCTATTCGGCTGTTGAAACTTGTGCATGCTTCGCGAAGTTCTCGTGTTGTGTTTTACAGCTCCTTCAATTCATTCCTGTTCCTCTCTAGGGATAGGGATTCTTGTTATTTTTGTCCATTCTTGTTATCAATTCCTCAAATCATTTTTCAAATCTTTTTTCATGGTTCTTGATTTCTTTGCACTGGTTTAGAACATGTTCTTTTAGCTCACTGAACTTTCTCATTATCTGCTTTCTGAAGTCTGATTCTGTCATTTCGTCACACTCATTCTTCGTCCAGCTTTGTTTTCTTGCTGGTGAGGAATTTTGGTTCTTTTTTGGAGGTGAGGTGTTTTGGTTTTGGGTGTTTTCCTCCTTTTTGCGCTGGTTTCTTCCCATCTTTATTGATTTATCTGCCTTTTATCTTAGTAGTTACTGATTTTTCAATTGGGTCTCTGTGTGGACGCTGAGATTGTTGATGATGAAGTATTTCTGTTACTTATTTTTCCTTCTAATGGTCTAGTCCCTCTGCTCTATGAGTACTGAGGTCCACTCCAGGCCCTCCTTGTCTGGGGTATACCTGTAGCAGCTGCAGAAACGTGAGGGATGATACCAATTTCTTCTTCTTCTGTCTTTGTTCCAGAATGATGCCTGCCAAATATCAGTCTGATTAGTCCTTTTTTGGGGTGACTCTTTAGATATACAGGGGTCAGGGAGCTGCTTGAGGAGACGGTCTGTGCTTTATAGTAGCTCCAGTGCTGGGCTGTGAGCTCCGTTGTTCATTCAGGGTTGTTGGGTGTTTGTTTATGTCTACTGCAATAGAACTCATAAAACACCACCCTTTTTATTTTTCCCCCTTAGATGCTCTGTCTCAGGGAGTTGGGGCTTTCTTTATGAGTATCCGTGGCACTGTCCTTCCCCACTAGGATGCAGTCTATTCACTATTTGCCTGCCGGGCCTCTGACCTGCTAGCATGGTTCTGCCCTGTTGCTGCTGGGCTCCCTGCTGCTGTGGAGCGCTCCCCCCTCCTGGCAGAGTCTCTCTGTTATGGCAGGTTGCCTCAGCAATGGCAGGCTGCATCAGCCCTGGGCAGTACTTCAGTAGGGGCGGATTGCATCAGCAATGGCAGACGCCCCTTTCTCACTGGGCTTCACCATCCTAGATGCTGGCAGCAAAACTCTCAGCCCCAAGGACCTCCAGTCACTGCCCTGCTTGTCCCCATGAGGGTGGGACCCACCGAGCCCGATCACCCAGCTCCCTGCCTCAGAGTTCATCCTCTCTCTCTCTTCCTCTCCCCAAGCTGAAAGGTCGACTCTCACTGGCGCCCCAGTATCCTGTCGATAGCGCACTGGGATCCGTGCAATCTTCCGTGCCGCTTCCCACTACCCCTGCTCAGATCACGCTTCCTAGGAAACTCCTGATCTGGCTCATTGTCCAAGTCCCGTTCAATCAGATGGACATGCCAATCTGCCCTTCCAAATCTCAGATTTCCAGTTTAACAGGGCACCCAGACCAGTGAGTTCTGTGCCTGGTCCTGCTGTGGTGCTGGCCAAAGCTGAGGGGAGTTATTTTAAACTTACTTTGGAGTGATTGTTTTGACACTGCTACTGAATGTATCAGAGTTACAGAGCCCCATCCTGAGTTATAGAGCCTGAGTTACAGAGTTCCCTCCTCCCAGATGGTTTCTGGGGACAAAGGAACTAAACCTATCTTTCTATAGCTAGCTGCCAGGCAGGAATCTCAGACCAATAAAAACTTTACATTTGAACCCCTCTGGTTTCTGGAGCCACTCCTGCCATTGAAACCACACCCCTTGAGCACCCGGGAAAGGAAGTCCCTCAGTATTGACTCAAAAGTCATATAATACTTAGACATTTTATACCCCTCTTCTTAGAGATTCTTCAAGAGTTCTGGGTCAGTGCAATCTGGAAAGAGTAGTATTTGCTCTGCTTAGCATTAAAGACCTAGTCTATCTGATGAGAAAATTTTCATACATTGTCCCATAAACTTGAGATAATTAATGGGGCTTCATAATCATCTGTGCTTAATGATAAAAGCCTGTGTATCTCAGGTTTTCATCACAGAAAAGTTGTGTTGATACTAAGGACAATATAAAGAAGTGTCAGTAATGATTTCTGGGTTTTTAGCAATCTTTGGAAAATAAGTGTTCAGGTCCAACAGAGAAGCAGGGGAGTCCCTGCCATTTTCAGAAGAAAACAAGTCCCAGATGCACAAAATCTCCCACCCACAGTTGTATTCCAAACAACATCTGCATCTATCTAGTATTTATACTTATTTTGGTGGGCACACAGCTTGGTGGCTGTTAGAGAATATAAGTAAGGTAGCTCCTTAATGGAGAAAATATGTCCAGGGCATTAAGGAGCAGTTCTGCTTTTTTTTCCAGCTACAATGGAGAAGTACTGATTCTTTTGGGAACCAAAATATTCAGGTGAAAATATCAGAAATAGAAAACAAGATTTCCAAGATGGCGTGGTAGGAACAACTCAGGATTGCAGCTCTCAGTGAAAGCACAGAGGGTGGGTCCTAGCCACATTTTCAGACGGACTATTGTTTCCAAAAAAATGGGAAAGTTTCCAGGTGTAGGAGAGACACAGAACACCAGCGCAGCCCTTTTGGCTTGCATGGGCATTTCGGCCAGTGCTGCAGCACAGCAGCATCCTGCAGAAAGCTCACTGGTCTGGGTGCCCTGTTAAACGAGCAATCTAAGATTTGGGAGGGGAGATTAGCATATCCATCTGATTAAAGGAGACTTGGACAGTGAGACAGACCAGAAGATTCCTGGGAAGCGTGATTTGAGCCAGTGAAGTGGGCCACAGTATGGGAAAGCACACAGATCCCAGTGCCCTATCAGCAGGTGACTGAAACACCTGTGAGAGAGTCAACCGTTAAACTTTAAAAATATATAGAGAGAGAGACAAAGGACTCTGAAGCAGGGAGCCAGGTGATCAGGATAAGCGGGTCCCACCCCCACAGGGACAAACAAAAGGGAGATTCAAAATGCTCCGGGTTGAGAGTTTTACTGTGGGCTCAGCTGAATACAGGATGGTGCAGCTCGGTGGGGGAGGGGCGTTCACCACTGTGGATGCATTCCACCCCTACTGAGGTACATGCCCATTGCTGAAGCAGCCTGCCATTGCCAAGGCAACGCGACATAACAGAGAAATTCTGCCAACAGTGTGGAACCCACCACAGTAGGGTGGAGCCCCACAGCAGCAGGTCAGTGCCTGCAGTAGCAGGGTGGAGTCTTGGCAGGCAAATTGTGACTAGACTGCCTCCTAGCTGGGCAGGACACTGCAACAGATACTCATAAAGAAAGCCCCAACTCCCTGAGACACCACATCTGAGGGAAAAAAATAGGGGTTTTATAAGTTCTGCTGCAGCAGACTTAAACACACCCACCCAACAACCCTGAATAAACAATGAATCTCACAGCTCAGCACTGGAGGTCCTATATAGTACAGACCATCTCCTCAAGAAGCTCCCTGACTCCTGTATATCTAAAGAGTAACCTCAAAAATGGACTAATCAGACTGACATTTGGCAGGTATCATCCTGGGATAAAGATAGCAGAAGAAGAAACTGGTAGCATCACTAACTGTTCTGCAGCTGCTACAGGTGTACCCCAGAGAAGCAGGGCCTGGAGTAAACCTCAGCAGTCATACAGCAGAGGGGCTAGACTGTTAGAAGGAAAACTAAGTAATGCAAATACTTCATCATCAACAATCTGGGCATGCACTCAGAGACCCAATCGAAAAGTCAGCAACTACTAAGATGACAGGTGGATAAATACACAAAGATGGAAAGAAACCAGCTCAAAAATGAGGAAAACACCCGAAACCAAAACACCTCACCTCCTACAAAGGACCAAAATTCCTCACAAGCAAGGAAACAAACCTGGATGGAGAATGAGTGTGACAAAATGATGGAATCAGACTTCAGAAGGTGGATAATGAGAAACTTCAGTAAGCTAAAGAAACATGTTCTAAATCAATGCAAGAATCTAAGAAGATTGTAAAATATTTGAAAAAAGATTCGAGAAAATGAAAACAAGAATAGACAACTCAGAGAGGAATATGAATAAATTGAAGAAGCTGAAAAACACAACATGAGAACTTCGCAAAGCATGCACAAGTTTCAACAGCCGAATTTACCAAGCAGAAGAAATAATATCAGAAGTTGAAAATCAACTCAATGAAATAAAAAGAGAAACCAAGATTAGAGAAAAAAAGAGCAAAAAGGAAAGAACAAAATCTCCAAGAAATGTGGAACTATGTGAAGAGACCTAACCTACATTTCATAGGTGTAACAGAATGTGATAAACAGAATGAATCCAAGCTGCAAAACACTCTTCAGGATATTATCCAGGAAAATTTCCCCAACCTAGCAAGGCAGGACAATTCTCAACTCCAGGAAATACAGAGAACACCACAAAGATATTCTGCACGAAAAGCAACCCCAAGGCACATAATCATCAGATTCACCAGGGTTGAAATGAAGGAGAAAATACTAAGGGCAGCCAGAGAGAAAGGTTGGGTCACCCACAAAGGGAAGCCCATCAGACTCACAGCAGATCTCTCGGCAGAAACTCTACAAGCCAGAAATGAGTGGGGGCCAATATTCAGCATCCTTAAAGAAAAGAACTTTCAACCCAGAATTTTATATTCAGCCAAACTGAGCTTCATAAGTGAAGGAAGAATAAAATATTTTTCCAACAAGAAAGTACTCAGAGATTTTGTCACCACCAGGCCTGCTTTACAAGAGCTCCTGAAAGAGGCACTACACATAGAAAAGAACAACCATTACCAGGCATTCTAAAAACATACTAAATGCTAAAGAGCATCAACAGAATAAAGAATCTGCATCAACGGATAAGAAAAACAGCCAGCTAGCATCAAAATGGCAGTATCAAATTCACACATAACAATATTAACCCTAAATGTAAATGAGCTAAATGCACCAATGAAAAGGCACAGACTGGCATATTGGATAAAAACCAACACCCATTGGTGTGCTGTATCTGGGAAACCCATCACACATGCAAGGATACACAAAGGCACAAAATCAAGGGAAGAAAGATTTACCAAGCTAATAGAGACAGAAAAAAAAACAGGAGTTGCAATTCTCGTCTCTGATAAAATAAACTTTAAAGCAACAAAGATTAAAAGACACAAAGAAGGTCATTACATAATGGTAAAATAATCGATACAACAAGAAGAGCTAAGGATTTTAAATATATATGGACCCAATACAAGAGCACCCAGATATATAAGGCAAGTTCTTAAAGACTTAAAAAGAGACTTAGACTCCCACACAATAATAGTGGGAGACTTTAACACTCCACTTTCAATATCAGACGGATCAACCAGACAGAAAATTAACAAGGATATCCAGGGCTTGATCTCAGACCTGGAACAAGCAAACCTGATAGACATCTACAGTCCTCTTCACCACAAATCCACAGAATATACATTATTCTCAGCATCACATTACACCTACTCCAAAATTGACCACATAATTGGAGGTAAAGCACACCTTAGCAAATGCAAAAAAAAAAAAAAAAAAAAAAACTGAAATCCTAACAAACAGTCTCTCAGAACATAATGCAATCAAGTTAAAACTCAGAATTCAGAAACTAACTCAGAACTGAACAGCTTCATGGAAACTGAACAACTGGCTCCTGAATGTTGATTGGATAAACAATGAAATGAAGGCAGAAATAAAAAAGTTCTTTGAAACCAAAGAGAATGAAGACAAAACATATCAGAATCTCTGGAACACATTTAAAGCACTCTGTAGAGGAAAAATATAGAAATAAGTGTCCACATGAGAAGAGTGGAGAGATCCAAAATTGACACCCTATCGTCAAAATTGAAAGAGCTAGAGGAGCAAGATCAAAAAATTTAAAACCTAGCAGAAGACAAGTAATAACTAATATCAGAACAGAATTGAAGGAGATAGAGACACGAAGAAACCTTCAAAAAATCAATAAATTCAAGAGCTGGTTTTTCGAAAAGATCAACAAAATAGACAGACCAATAGCCAGACTGATAAAAAAGAAAAGAGAGAAAAACCAAATAGATGCAATAAAAAATGATAAAGGGGAAATCACCACAGATTCCACAGAAATTCAAACCATCATCACAAAACACTCCAAAACTCTATGCATATAATCTAGTAAACCAGGAAGAAATGGACAAATTCCTGGACACCTGTGTCCTCCCAAGCCTAAACCAGGGGGAAGCTGAAACTATGAATAGACCAACAACACTTTCTGAAGTCGAGGCAGCAATTTAGAGCCTACCACACACAAAAAAAGCCCAGGTGCAGATGGGTTCACAGCTGAAATCTACCAGACACACATAGAGGAGCTGGTACCATTTTTTCTGAAACTATTCCAAATAATTCAAAAAGAGTGAACCCTTCCCAAATCATTTTATGAGACCAACATCATCCTGATACCAAAACCCGGTAGAGACTCAACAAGAATAAAAAAATTTCAGGCCAATATCTATGATGAACATAGATGCAAAAATCTTCAATAAAATACTGGCAAACAGATTGCAACAGCACATTAAAAAACTTATCCACCATGATCAAGTAGGATTCATCCCGGGGATGCAAGACTGGTTCAACATACGCAAGTCTACAAACGTAATTCACCACATAAACAGAAACAAAAACAAAAACAAAAAACACATGATTATCTCAATTGATGCAGAGAAGGCCTTTGACAAAGTTCAACAGCCCTTTATGCTAAAAACCCTCAATAAACTTGGTATTGATGAAACATATCTCAAAGTAATAAAAGCTATTTAAGACAAACCAACAGCAAATAACATACTGAATGGGCAAAAACTGGAAGCATTTTTTTTTTTTGAAATCCGGCACTAGACAAGGATGCCCTCTCTCCCCAGTCCTATTCAGCATAGTACTGAAAGTTCTAGCCAGAGCAATAGGCAAGAAAAATAAATAAAGGGTATTCAAATAAGAAAGATAAAAGCCAAATTGTCTCTATTTGCAGACGACATGATAGTATACCTAGAAGACCCCATCACCTCAGCCCAAAAACTACTGAAACTGATAAGCAACTACAGCAAATTCTCAGGATATAAAGTCAATGTGCAAAAATCACAAGCATTCCTATAAACCAATAACCGACTTAAAGAGAACCAAATCAAGAACGAACTGCCATTCACAATTGCTACAAAGAAAATAAAATATCTAGAAATACAACTTACAATGAATTTAATGGATCTTGTCAAGGAAAACTACAAACCACTTCTCAACGAAATAAGAGAGGAAGGACACAAACAAATGGAGAAACATTCCATGTTCATGGTTAGGAAGAATCGATATCATGAAAATGGCTATACTGCCCAACATAATTTACAGAATCAACACTATCCCCAAGAAGCTTCCATTAAATTTCTTCACAGAATTGGAAAAATCCACCATGAACTTCATATTGAACCAAAAGAGAGCCCGCATAACCAAGTCAATTCTAAGCAAAAAGAACACAGCAAAAGGCATCACACTACCAAACTTCCAACTATACTACAAGGCTACAGTAATCAAAGCAGCATGGTACTGGTACCAAAACAGAGATATAGACCAATGGAACAGAAGAGAGGCATCGGAAGCAATGCAACATATCTACAACCATATAATCTTTGATAAACCAGACAAAAACAAGCAGTGGGGAAAGAATTTCCTGTTTAATAAATGGTGTTGAAAAAACTGGCTAACCTTGTGCAGAAAGCAGAAACAGGACCCCTTCCTGACACCTTACACTAAAATTAACTTCAGATGTAATTAAGACTTAAACATAAGACCTGGCACCATAAAAACCCTAGAAGAAAATCTAGGCAAAACCATTCAGGACATAGGAGTAGTCAAGGACTTCGTGACCAAAACAACATAAGCATAGGCAACAAAAGCCAAAATAGACAAATGAAACCTAATCAAACTCCACAGCTTCTGCATGGCAAAAGAAACAGTCACTAGAGTAAATCAGCAATCAACAGAATGGGAAAAAATATTTCCAGTTTACCATCTGACAAAGTGCTGATATCCAGAATTTACAAAGAACTCAAACAGATTTACAGGAAAAAAAATAAAAATAATAAAAAATAAAATAAAAAGCCCTTTCAAAAATGGGCAAAGGATATGAACAGACACTTTACAAAAGAAGACATACATGAGGCCAACAAATACATGAAAAAAATGCTCATCATCACTCGTCATTAGAGCGATGCAAATCAAAACCACATTGAGATACCATCTCATGCCGGTCAGAATGACGATCATTAAAAAATCTTGAGACAACAGATGCTGGAGAGGATGCAGAGGAATAGGAACACTCTTACACTGTTGGTGGAAGTGTAAATTAGTTCAACCATTGTGGAAGACAGTGTGGTGATTTCTCACAGACCCAGAAATATAAATTTCTTTTTACCCAGCAATCTCTTTACTCGGTATATATCCAAAGGAATATAAATCGTTCTACTATAAGGACACATGTACATGAATGTTCATTGCAGCACAGTTTACAATAGCAAAGACCTGGAACCAACCCAAATGCTCATCGATGATAGACTGCTCTGGTAAAATGGGGCACATATACACCATGGAATATTATGCAGCAATCAAAAATAATGAGTTTTTGTCCTTTGTAAGGACATGAATGAATCTGGAGAACATTATTCTCAGCAAACTGACACAAGAACAGTAAAGAAAATACCACATATTCTCACTCATAGGCGGGTGAGGAAAATAAGAACACATGGACAGAGGGAGGGGGTACTACACACTGGGGTCTATTGGGGGGAATAGGGGAGGGACAGCGTGGGGGGAGCTGGGGAGGGATAGCCTGGCATGAAATGACAAATGTGGGTGAAGGGGAGGAAGGCAGCAAAACACACTGCCATGTGTGTACCTATGCAACTATCTTGCACGTTCTGCACATGTACCCCAAAACCTGAAATGCAATATAAATTTTTTAAAAATGGAAATATCAGGAATAAAATTAACAAACACAAAGGAAAAAAAATAGAGGGTATACTTTATTTTTTAAATGCCTTCTGAATTCACACCCCTAACACATGGAAATTCAGCTTACGTAGAATGAGAATGATTGTATGTTACTTATAAGCAGTTGAAAACAGTTATTATAGAATTTTTCTTCGTAGAAGCTGGCATAGGTTGCCAGTAGAATAGGCCTTGTAATTATTTGTCATAATTCCATTGCTGTAATATTTTAAGCCTAAATCCACCAAGCTATAATATAATTGAGCACATATGCTAATTAAATCTAGAGGATTTTCTTTAAATGTTTTCTCTCTGTATGATGGTACATGTAGAATGTATTTTTTATAAGTTATACATATATATAAGAGACAGTCTATAAATTAAATGTACATTATATTACTACATACTTTGTTACCAACACCTTGGTGTCCTAGTGGCCTCATCATAAACCTAAGCCATTATTAGTAATTACCCATGAGTCTCCATACAGATACATTTCAATCAGTATCTTTATGCTTCATATCCCAGAGCAGGACCTGAAATTTAGCCCATTAAAAGAATATCCAATACTATACACAATCAGATTTTTGTTATTTTTATGAGAGATTCTTGTAGCATTCCACTACATATTCCATGCTGGAAGTGGGTGTTTTCATCAGCAAATCATGCTGTCTTATCTGGTGACAAGTTTTACAGCTGAGATCCTCTTATACTGGTAGTTCAGACAATACAGTGGTACTGATTCTGCTGATCATGGGTCTGTTTCTTGCATCTCATTCTTCAAATTGGCAAAGGATTTGAGGATCTCTGATGGCCTTAACAGGATACACCATTTTCACTTTACAATGGAGGACAGTGGAATACCAGAATTCTAAACTTTATTCTCATTCAAGGCCCAACCAACTTTGATCACTGCAGTGTGAACAGTTTTCCTCAGTGGGAGTCACCATAAGAATGTCTTCAATGAAAAGAAAATATTTTAGCACATACCAGTAGCTCATACAATGCTAAATTTTGTCTAATCCTTTGATAAAATACTGCAGAATAATTCACATACTAAAAGGAGTGCACAGATGTATTGCAAGCTTTCTCACATGGAAGCAAATTGATCCTGGTGATTTTTGAAAGAACCATAATAAAAAAATACAAAGTGTTGACTGTCCAAAGCTTCATACAAGCTACCAGACATGGCAGCAGTCTGTTTAGTTACAGTGATAACATCAGCTGTTGCCTGTGAAGCAGGAGCTAATTTTTCATCTTAGCCTTGATATTCCACAGAAGAAACCCAAGCATCAGTGATGTTCACTGGTAATGGAATAGCATCTTAAAGAGCTCCTATATTCATGAAATATCTTTGAGAAAATGAGTACTTTCTTTTCCTGTTGTTATGAGATATTGGGTCAACTGTATAATCTTGACAAGATTATACCCAGCAATGAGCTTCAAATACAGTAACAGAACACATCAGCAAGAGTTTATGGATGTATCTAACTAGCTTGCTTATACTTGGTATTTAAACTTAAAATGTCCATATTTAGTATAGTATTTATCCAATGACCATGAATCACAATTTAATTAGTGACTCAGGAATACGTAAAATAATTCTGATAGTTGTCCCTTGGTCAAAAATAATGACATTCCATGATAATGAAAAAGAAACTTTTTAAGACCCTACTTTGCTCTAGGAATAATAGCTACCCATTCTTCAATTCCAAGCAAGCCCACAGTTACCTGGCAAACCCCAACATCCTTTTTGTTTGATTTTTGTAGGGTACATAATTTGGAGAGCAGAGTCAAGAATTCCATTAAGGATGGTAAGAAAACAGACTTGGTTACTAGTCTTCATTTTGCTAACATAATCTCACTCTTGGGTTAGGGAATGGTCCACAATAAAAACAGAGAAATAATGGGCCACATTCAGCTGCTCAACCCAAAGGGACATCACAGGTTGAAATTCCAAGGTGTCCACTCTACTGTTACACTAGAGGTTCCCCTTTCTCTGCTTAGAACTTGAAACTTCTTCAAAGTGGTGAGAAGCAGCCAGGGATTCAAGATTTAAGTAGACATGCTACCCTTGGTTGCTCTCCACAGTCATATTATATTGCTCCCCTTAAAAATCACCTCAAACTTAGTGGTTTAAAACAAAACATTCATATTCTCATAGATTAAGCTAGTCCAATCTGCAGTCCATGAGCTGCATGTGACCCATGAGATCTTTGAATGTGTCCCAACACAAATTCATAAACTTTCTTAAAAATATTATGATGTTTTTTGTGAAATATTTTTAGCTTACCAGCTATAATCAGTATTAGTGTATTTTATGTGTGGCCAAGGCAATTATTCTTCTAATGTGGCCTAGGGAAGCCAAAAGATTGGACACCCCTGCCATAGAATTTGTGGGCAGAATTCTGAGCACCATGTTTTACCTATGTTTTCTATTCCAGTTTTATAAAGATGAAAATTGAAGTTCCATAGGGTTTCTTTTGGGTGGATTCAGTCCTGCTTTCTTGGTGGCTGTCAACCTGTGGCTGACCTTTGCCCCGGTGGCTGCCAACACCCTGCTTTACAATTTTCTTCATCAGCAGCCACAGCTTCTCATCCATCTGGATCTGGATATTCCAATTTAGCCAAAAGACTGACCATAGCCAAAGACTGCAGTTGGGACTAGGAGAGCCCAGTTAGAAATTTTTTCCAATTTCAAAAATCTTTTAACACTGATACTACAGCATGGAATTTCCTCTGGTGATCAATTCTTATGCAAGGAAAGTGTGAAGATATTTAGGCTAATGCTTCTCCCCTATAAACCCACCCTTTTAATATCTGCTTGGCTGTGCAGAAGCTGTGAGTTTGATTAGGTCTCATTTGTCTATTATGGCTTTTGTTGCCAATGCTTTTGGTGTTTTGGTCATGAAGCCCTTGCCTACTCCTATGTCCTGAGTGGTTTTGCCTAGATATTATTCTAGGGTTTTTATGGTTCCAGGTCTTATATTTAAGTCTTTAATTCATCTGGAATTAATTTTAGTAAAAGGTGTCAGGAAGGGGTCTAGTTTCTGCTTTCTGCACATAGCTAGCCAGTTTTTCCAACACCATTTATTAAACAGGGAATCCTTTCCCCATTGCTTGTTTTTGTCAGGATTATCAAAGATTGTATGGTTGTAGATATGTTGTGTTGCCTCTGATACCTCTGTTCTGTTCCATTGGCCGGTATCTCTGTTTCGGTACCAGTACTATGCTGCTTTGTTTACTGTAGCCTTGTAGTATAGCTGGAAGTTCGGTAGTGTGATGCCTCCTGCTGTGTTCTTTTTACTTAGAATTGACTTGGCTATGGGGGCTCTCTTTTGGTTCCATATAAAGTTTAAGGTGGTTTTTTTCCAGTTCTGTGAAGAAGTTTATTGGTAGCTTGATGGGGCTAGCATTAAATCTGTTAATTACTTTGAACAGTGTGACCATTTTCACAATATTGATTATTCCTAACCATGAGCATGGAATGTGTCTCCATCTGTTTGTGTCCTCTCTTATTTCATTTAGCATTGGTTTGCAGGCATTAGAATGAATTGGCAACCAAGAGAAGGGGAAAAAATTTTGCAGTTTACCCATCTGACAAAGGGCTGATATCCAAAATTTACAAAGAACTATAACAGATTTACAAGAACAAACAAACAAGCCCATTCAAAAGTGGGAAAAGGATATGAACAGACATTTTACAAAAGAAGACATACATAAGGCCAACAAACACATAAAAAAATGCCAACCATCACTGGTCATTAGAGAGATGCAAATCAAAACCTCATTGAGACACCATCTCATGCCAATTAAAATTGCAATCATTAAAAAATCTGGAGACAACAGATGCTGGAGAGGATGTGGAAAAATAGGAAAAAATTTACACTGCAGGTGGAAGTGTAAATTAGTTCAACCATTGTGGAAGACAGTGTGGTGATTTCTCAAGGACCTAGAAATAGAAATTCCATTTGATCCAGCAATCCCATTACTGGGTATATATCCAGAGGATTATAAATCGTTCTACTATAAGGACACATGCACATGAATGTTCATTGCAGCACTGTTTACAATAGCAGAGACCTGGAGTCAACCCAAATGCCCATCAATAATAGACTGGACAGGGAAAATGTGGCACATATACACCATGGAATATTATGCAGCAATCAAAAATGATGAGTTTGTGTCCTTTGTAGGGACGTGGATTAACCTGGAGACCATCATTCTCAGCAAACTGACACAAGGACAGAAAATGAAATACCGCATGTTCTCACTCATAGGTGGGTGTTGAACAATGAGAACACATGAACACAGGGAGGGGAGCACTACAAACTGAGGTCTGTTGGGGGAAATAGGGGTGGAACAGCATGGGGTGGGGAGTTGGGGAAAGATAGTATTAGAAGAAATGCCAGATATAGGTGAAGCGTAGGAAGGCAGCCAATCACACTGCCACGTGTGTACCTATGCAACTATCTTGCATGTTTTTCACATGTATCTCAAAACCTAAAATGAAATAAAAATATCTGCTTGGGATGTTGAGCTGAGAACTTGATGGTTAATTTCACTTTTACTTGTGGCTTTCTGTCAGCATCTGAAGTAGGCAGCAGTAGATGCTGGCTGAAAGAAAAGAGGAGGAAAAAATGGAGCTCCCTTTTTCACTTTATGTTTTTTCTCAGTGTTGGCATTGCCAAGACTGTTGGCCTTGCAAGTGGACATTGATTCCAAGCTCTAGATTGCTCCTGCTCTAATAGAACCACCTGATCCCTCACCCTTATTGCACTTAGTCCTAGCACCAGCCAGCATTCTCTCAATAGAGTTCTGTGCCTCAGACATAGACTCACAAAGACCCTTTCTCTAAGCATCTAGATTTTAGTAATGCTGAATTATTTTCCTTCTTTCTTTCAGCATTTAGGTTACCCACAGCTACTTTACAGTTCTTTGTTATCTTTCATTCTCTCACATGTTTAATCAATTACCTATACTAAAATATCTTTGTTTAAAAATTAATATGGTTTATATTTCTCTGACCTTGCTTTCCTTAATATATCATAGAGGAGTAAGACAACACACATCATCATCCCACTTTGATGGTGCTACTATTGGCTGGAGGGACTTCTTCCTTCTACAAGCAGGGTCTGTGGAGAAAGTGATGGCAAAAGAAGTATGTCCAGTCATTCACCTAAGGCTGTTCCTTTCTTCTATAACAAATCAATTTATTATTTGCTTAAAGAAAATAAATTGGTGTATTAATGAGTATTAAAAACCTGCAAAATTATGTGCTACATATGTTTAACATATTCCAGAATAACCAAAGCAGTATGTATCACAAATAGCATTGTTTCCTTCATTATGGAATCTTTCTTACAATGGGTAGATACATTGTCTAATTAAATATTGACATTTATCTGAAATATGACCATCATTTGCATTACTTATATAATTAAAGTATTTCTGATACAGAGCTGCTTGCTAATAAATAATTTCACATTTTAAAAATGTTCAGATATTAAACTAAAGAGGTCAACTTCCTGAAAAAAGTTACAAAAACCTGTTTTAGTCATATAGAAATTTACATGCAAAAGGTACATTTATTGATAGCAAGTTACTGTCTCAAATCTTCTATATTTCTCTAAGTCAGTGATTTGCTATTACAGCAACAAATTTATCTATTAAAATGCTGTTTACTGACATTGACTATTTCTGCAGTATCATACAATTCGTTTTGGATAAATGCCCTTCAAAGTGCAATTAGTAATAATGAACATTATTTCCAAATTTACTCATTTGGAAAGGCATTTCATTTTAAAGCACTAGGTTAAATGGAACTTTGGCCTCCAGCTATGATTAAACATGGTATAAATTACAAACAATAACATTTAATTATGTCATGTTTATACAAAATAATATAATTAAGCCTACATATAGGGTATTCACATTATAAGAAAATCAAATTCATTAGAAACATTCTGAATTATTTTAAATTAAGTGAGATATTAGAAATAAAAATGGAGACTTGTTTCTTTTAACATGCAAGGCATATGTAAATAACTGTCAGGAGCTTGAATTAAATGCAAGTTTGACTTATTTGACTTATAAAAAGTAGATACTACATATGCACATAAGCACAACACACACACATAAAAATAATATTAACTCTTCCACGTAAATTACATCTGTTGCACATTATTATAAATATCAAGAAGTCACAGTCCCCAGACCTATTATAAATGAGGTCTACTTTATCTTAACTTCTTACTGGCTAGAAAAGAAATAAATTGCCTCTCTCTGTGTCTCTCTCTCTCTGTCTCTCTCTCTCTCTCACACACACACACACACACACACAAACACACACACACACTCACACAAACTCAGAAACACACCTGAGAGCCCATGCCCACTTTTGTAGCAAGGAGTATAATAACAGTAGAACAAATTCTTTCTGCTCTTAGATCCTTTTCTCTCACTGTATGCAAATATAAACTTGAAATGAATTAAAGACCTAAACACAGGGAACTACAAAACTATTAGAAGAAATGGGAAACATTTCAAACATTGGTTTGGGCAAAGATTTTATGAATCAGATATTATAAACATAGTCAATGAAAGCAAAAATAGACAAGGGGGATTATATCAAACTAAAAAGCTTCTACACAGCAAAGTATATAATTCACAGAGTAAAGAGAAACCCTGCAGAATAGGAGAAAATACTTGCAAACTATTCATCGGCAAAAGATTCACATCTATAATATAAAAGAACTCAAACAACTCAACAGCAAAATACCAGATAAATTGGTTTACATATGAGGAAATAATATAAATAGACATTTCTCAAAAGAAACCATAAAAATGCCCAAAAAGTGGATAAAAATCATTGACATCACCAATCATCATTGAAATGCAAATCAAAAGCACAATGAGGTATGACCTCACTCACGTTACAATAGCTACTTTCAAAAAAAAAGAGAAAAAATGACAAATACTGGTAGAATGTGGAGAAAAGAAAGATAAAACTTATACACTGTTGAGAATGTAAACAGCCATTATGAAAAACACTGAAAAGTTTTCAAAAAATGAAAAATAGAACTACCATTAAATCAACAAATCCATCTATTGTATATATATCCAAAAGAAAGCAAATCAGTATGTCAGAGATATCAACAGTCTCATGTTTATTGCAGCACTATTCACAATAGTAAATAAATGAAATAATCAAACTGTCCTTAAATACATGGACTAAATATATAATATATATGTGTATATATATATATATATATATATATACATATATAATATATATGTATAATTATATATATATTATATATTTATATATATATACACATATATATTATATATTTTTATATATATATACACATATATATTATATATTTATATATATAAATGAAAAATGTAATATAATATACATATGTACACAATGAAATACTATTTGATTATAAGTAAAACCAAAATTCTGCCTTTCATGGCAATATGGATAACTCTGGAGGGCATTTTGTTAAGTGAAATAAGCCTGACATTAAAATAAAAATACTGGATGTTTTCATTTATATTTGGAAGCAAAAAAAGTTGCTCTCATGGAAGTAGAGAGTAGAATAATGGTTACTAGAGGCTGGGAAGGGTAGTGGTGAGGGCAGAAGAGGAAGAGTTTGGTTAAGGGGTATAAAATTACAGCTAGATAGAAGCAATAGTTTTTAGTTTTTCTATAATACTACAGGGTGATTACAGTTAACAATAATTTATAGTATATTTTCAAGTAGTTGGAAGAAGGGATTTTGAATGATTCCAACACAAATGAATAATAATTGCTTGAGGTGACAGATATGCTAATTATCCTGAAAATATCACACTGTAACTCATAAATATATATAATAATGTGCCAATTAAAAAAATACATGGAGATAAGCTATCTAAAACTATGCCAGCACATTCACTCTGCCCTTTTCACCATATAAAAACTATGATTATAAACGGTGTAAAAAAACTGTTTCTGCTTTCTCTAGTCCATTTGCAATATGAATTCTTGAGCACATGTGCTAATGTAATGTCCTGAGTTAGTAGGCCTGAGTAATATGCACTAGCTTTAAATTTGCAAAATTTTAAAAATAATGGCTTGATATATCTGTTTTTGTGTAAATATTTAGAATTATGTTATCTTTGCCTCAGCAAGTAATACCTATTTAATAGGTATTTGTCACTAGAATAAATGAATAAATAAAAACATTTTTTCTATGAACAATGAATTGAAAATTTGTAGAATGTCAAAACAAAAGCTGGCCTATGATGCAAAGGGGCAGTTGACAATGGACTGAAAATGTGAATGAACTAACAGATAAATTAAATAGAAAAAAAAATGAATTGATTATCTATATTTTTAGGTTTATTTACATTAAACTATATAGTATTAAACCAATTTGTGATTTAATCAGTCAAGAAGTTTTCAGTGAGCAACTTCTAAGGACCCACCTCCTCTTTACATACAGTAACAATAAAAACCAAAGGTCCTTTGACATTGTATTTGCAGATTTCTGTAGATTCTGTATTGTGATAGAGTATACACAGTCAGACATGTATACACACATATTATGTTACTTTAAACCAACCAAATGTAGATTAATCCAACACATTTGTAAACTAATTTAATTTATTTATAGCTTTTAATGACAATAAAAAATTAAGCAGTTTTCTCTGACTTTCCTAACCATGAAACCTCTAATTGATAACGTCCCCAAATTTTTTAAATTGCACTTTAAAAGAGCCAGCCACCAAAACCACATATTGCATGATCTTACTTATATAAAGTGTCTATAATAGGTAAAGCTGCACAATATAAAGTAGATTAGTCATGAGATTTTTAGGCAGGGATGGTGAGGAAAATGTGGTTTTCGGTTGTAAAAATTCTCTGAAATGATGTTGGCAATGGTTGCACTTGTTGTGAATATATTAAAAATCATTTGATTATACAGTCTAAATGGATTAGTTGTATAGTATATGAATTTGACATATATTTGAAATTGCCTTTACCGCATTTGTTCCTCCCTTCTAATACAAAAGAAATAAAAAATAAAGCTCCTATATTTAAAAAATTAAAAAAAAAAAAAAAAAAAAAAAAAAAAAAAAGATCTGGGAACATGTGCAGATCCTGCAGGATTGTTGCATCTGTACACACATGCCATGGTGGTTTGCTGTTTCCATCCCCCCACATCACCTACATCAGGCATTTCTCCCAGTATTATCCCTCCCCAACCTTTCTGCCCCCTGCTTTCCCTCCCTTAGTCCCCACCTCCCAACAGACCCCAGTGTGTGATGTTCCCCTCCCTGTGACCATGCATTCTCATGGTTCAACACCTGCCTGTGAGTGAGAACATGCAGTGTTTGGTTTTCTGTTCTTGTGTCAGTTTGCAATGGGTAAAGAAGTCCTTGTTTAGTAAATGGTGTTGAGAAAACTGGCTAGCCATGTGCAGAAAGATGAAACTGGACCCCTTTCTTACACTTATACACATATAAACTCCAAATGGATTAAAGATTTAAACATAATACCTAACACTATAAAAACTCTAAAAGAACATCTAGGCAATACCATTCAGGACATAGGCATAGGCAAGAACTTTATAACTAAAATACCAAAAGCTTCCCAAAGTTTAATAACTAAGAAGTTGTAGAAAGAAAACAGAACATTTAAAACCAGGTATAAAAGGCAAAATGAGATACAGGCCTTTAATCTGTAGTTAGACATTTAAATTATTAATGGTGTTTCTTAGCAAATATTTTGGAATAAAGATAATGCATTGCAGTCATCACCATCTCAAAATGTTCTTGGCATAATTTAGCATGGAGAAATTTATTTAATGAAACTATATTTTTTAGTTCTAAAAAAATTTAAAAACCATCTCAGAAACAATCTTATGATCTTTGCTAGTGCTCTGGCAGAGTAAAATATAGCTACAGTGAGCATATTTTCAAAGAATAATTAATTAAAGAAATAAATTAATTTGAAAACCTGCAGGAGTTAGGTCTTTATTATGTAAGGTATTTTCTTTTTCATGTTTTCTGTCATTCCTGAGATATATTTTATAAACTGATAGAAGTGTATGAGACTAAAACATGA
This sequence comes from Saguinus oedipus, assembly GCA_031835075.1. NCBI lineage: Eukaryota > Metazoa > Chordata > Mammalia > Primates > Cebidae > Saguinus > Saguinus oedipus. The sequence continues at coordinate 26,505,206 of CM063171.1, forward strand.
AACTCCCTTCTAGGGAATAACAACATGATGACATTAATATGTTATATTGACATTGCCAGGATAAACTCTCTCCTCAGCAACGAGAATATATACAGGTCTGAATCATAATTCTAACTTCAGGTAAAGCAACAACATTCATGATCTATTCAGTCATGTGCCATGAATTTGAATAGCTCATAAAAGACAGATTCAGAAAATATCAAATTCAGTTTAACATGCTACTTTTTATCTTTTGATACTTTAAAAATACTTAAAGCATAAAATATCAACATGATATTTTAACATTTAAAACTTACTTGCAATCATGGTTATTCTACAATCATCATTAATAAAAACTGAAACTAATACCGAGCATATGCTCCACACTTAACATTAACTGTTATACTTATTATATTAATCCCTTTTACATACATTTCTCAATTACTTTGAGAAACAGGCTCATGGCAACATTTTTTATCCTTTCAAAATTAGTGAAAAATTGTAAAAGAAAAACTGTAAAATTAATTAATTGAAGCTTAGAGAGTTAAAAGAATTCTCCGTTAAACACCTGAATGGTAGTTTACTTACTCCAAGAGACTCAACTCTAAGGCACTATTTTATACCAACTGGCCTATATATCAAAATTTTACCTCGTGTTTATCATTTCATCAACACCTTCAAAAAATGCAACATACATGTCATTTATAATAATATGTAATTTAATTACTGCATTTGGTCAGCGAAAATAAAGACTAATCAGACTTAATTACTATCCTCAAGTAATTCTTAGACTTGTGAAGACTCACTTTTAAGAAAATGATTAGGCCAGGCACAGTGGGTCACACCCTTAATCCCACCACTTTGAGAGGTCAAGGTGGGCAAATTACTTGAGGTCAGAGTTTGAAACCAGCCTGGCAAACATAGTGAAGTTTGTGTCCTTTGTAAGAACATGGATGAATCTGGAGAACATCATTCTCAGCAAACTGACACAAAAACAGAAAATGAAATACCGCATGTTCTCATTCATATGTGGGTGATAAACAATGAGAACACATAGACACAGAGAGGGGAGCACTACACACTGGGGTCTATTGGGGGAAATAGGAAAGGGACAGTGCGGGGGGAGCTGGGGAGAAATAGCATGAGGAGAAATGCCAGATGTGGGTGAAGGGGAGGAAGGCAACAAATCACACTGCCACGTGTGTACCTATGCAACTATCTTGCATGTTCTGCACATGTACCCCAAAATGTAAATTGCAATAAAAAAAGAAACCCCTGTCTCTACTAAAAATACAGATGTTTATCTGGGCACTGTGGCACACTTCTGTAATCCCAGCTACTTGGGAGACTGAGACAGGAGAATCCCTTAAACCCAGGAAGCAGAGGCGGCAGTGAGTTGAGACTGTGCACTCCAGCCTGGGAGACAGAGCAGGACTCTGGAGACACAGAGACAGAGAGAGAGAGAGAGAGAGAGAGAGAGAGAGAGAGAGCACAAGAGCACAAGGAAGAGAGTGGAGTGAGAGGAGGGAAGGAAAGGAGTAAGGGAGGGGTGATTATATTTACTATGATAATTGATCATAGAGGCATAAAGTGCAGTATAATAAACAACTAAGCAGGGCCCAACTTTCTCTGGCACATCCAGGTTTGAAAGGCAGCCTAGGCAAAGAGAAATATATCTGCAACCATACTAACTTTGTTAAACATGAAGAGGTGGATGCAGCTCTTCCCCTGCTAGATGCATTTTGGCTGTGACACCCATTGCCAGTGAGTGAAAATTGTTGGCTTACAGCAACTCATGCCATCCTGCTTCTCCAGAGAATTGGCCCTTGCACCTTGGCCAAATGTTTACTCCCTGTAGGCTAAACCAATTTCACTTCTGCAGGCTGATCTCTGCTCAGGTCTTAGTGACACATAGGATGCTCATGCTCCCTGTTTTCAGGGGGAGTATTGTCTGTGGTACAAATTTTGCTTCATAACTTCTAAGTGTTTCAGGCTAATTAGTCCTTAAATGACAACTCATATTTGTTTAGCTTTTCTCTCATTTCCTAGGCTGCTTCATTCATTCTCCTCCTTGAGATCATCCATTTAAATAATTTGAACAAGAATTTCCATCTCAGGCCCTCCTTCTAAGAAACCAAATAAAATACATGGTGTCATACCAGTGAAAGGTTAAAATGTAAGATAGCTGAATAAATTAAGCTAAATAAATTAGGCAAGTAACAATTATGAACTTATGCTTTCATAAAACACTGTGTGTGTATTTATATGTATTGTTGGTGTGTGTGTTTATGAAAGATTGTCCTTTCATCACCTTTATGTCTCTTTCTGTTACATCCCTTCAGTCTTAGATTGGTCTCACATGGGTCACATATTTCACACCTAGAACTATATACTGCACATAGTGGAGAATACTAAAGCCTTTTCAAACAAATGAACAAAGATATAGAATTCTAAGTTCAACAGTGATATTGTAATATTTTATGATTTACCACAATGTTTGGCAAAATATTTTACCAAACATTGTTTATCAAATATCCTGATATATTTAATATGTTGAAATAGATTGAAGGGTAACTGTTATAACAAATTTTATTTGGATATGCTAGTGTGCAAATGCAACATGGCAACTCTAACAGTTTGTCACAATATACAACTCAATTGAAGATTATTATATAATTGAAAATTCAGAAATTATAATGTAAACAGTTGTATCGTAACCCATTATCAGACTTTGTCATCAGAAACAGAGTTCTTTTTCTCTCCTGACTATGTGGCTTTTCTCTAGTTTAAAATGAAGGCATAATTCTGCCCACAGTCCCAATCCTACATCTACCTATGCATCTGAAAGCAAAACAAGAGAGCTTCTACTTGAGTCTATTATTGTGCACTTTTTTCATGATTGGCTTGCTTACACAGTGGTTACCAGTCCTATTTCTGAAATAAATGCTATGGCCAGGATATAGCTCTATGTAAATGGACTAGAACTACCATACCCTCTAGTGATCTACAAATAAAATTCACTGAGTGTAGGAATATTTCGTTCTTAAGTTGGCATAATGTGGATTACTTGTCCCAAGTCCATTCTAGGGTTGGAAATTCTTCTTATTCACATGGACTGAGAAAATGACAGGTGGGGACATTTTCAGAAAGTAATTAAGAATGATAGACAGGCCAAAAGCAAAAGGTTTCTCCACAGAAATGACATTTATGTTGAATAAATTAATACTAAACCAATATATTAAAAGTGTACCTGGAAATTATACTACATTACAGAATCTAGTTAACAATATTATGTTTTAAAATTTTATAAATGAAAATGAAGATTTTTAAAACTTAACTAGAATCACCTAAAAATCTTAGAGTGAGATAAAGTATCTCTATCTCTATAAATTTAGTAAAACTATAAGATATCTCCTTTGTATAAGCCAATTTTGAATAAATTGTCACTGACTTGGTTATGAGTACTTAGCTTGGTTATGTAGTACTTACACAGATATATGAGAAATGTATAAAAATATGTTTTAGTACATTTTTATGAAGTGTACATATTCTAACCCATACCCAGGTCATGGAATAAAACTTTGCCCAACCACCATCAAATTCCTGACTTGTGTTCAGTCCCAATATCAAATCCTTCCTTTCCCTTACAAGTAACCACCATCTTGTTTAATCATCAATTCCTACGTTTCTTTATAATTTTACATTTATGTATAATTTTATTATAATCTTTCTATAATTTGTTTACCTAGACACTAGAATCTTTGTGATTTGTATGGTATATTTTACCTTAAACTTTCTCCCTCCATCTTGTAAGTTTCTCCTTACAATGGATCTGTTAAAGTTCCTGTTTCTTTTGACCTGAGGAGTTTTCCATAGTTTCTGGGTTCAGTTGTTGCATTTCAGCATGTTCGTCTGTTCTTTGTAGTTACCAAAACTTGTCATAGAATCTCAGACATTAGATTAAGTTTGAATTTCATCCCTTTTCCCAGATTACTAGTGTTATGTTATTTTATAAGGAGTCTTACTATATCTGCTATTCCTTTCTGCTTTGTTGAACATCATTAACCATTGATGTCCACTGCCAGATATATTGATTTGTTGCTGTTTGACAATTGGTAATATTCTGTTAGATATTATTTATATGTGAAATCATGTTACAAATAATCACATATCTTCATCTATTCTTTATCTAGTGGTATAATTCACAGAGAAAAGGCTGTATAAAAATTTTGCTTTAGTCACCATATAAGAAACTACTGAAATGGTTAATATTTTAATAATTATTATAAACTAATGGATTTGAACACATTTCATAGGTTTTAATTCACTGCAATTATTGTATGTGATGAGCTCAAGTGATCTAATATTTGACACCAGAAAACTTTCAATTCATCGTTTTGACCTTTTGACAGTTCCCCATAAACACTGATAGCTTTATTGCTATCTGATTTAATAAGATACTCCAGGGTCATCTTGTAAATTGTTTATTTCTTTACTGGAAGTCATTATTTTTCTAAGAAACACTGCTTTCTTTAAGTAAGAGATGATATTTCATGACCACAGTTAGATGACATTTTATGACCACTATAGCTGTTCATTGTTACTTGATTATTTACTGTTTCTAGGCATTTTCAGTGATCACATATAGAAAAATTGTTCAATGAAACTGAACAATCAGGATGAGAGGATAGATGGACCAGTAAATATGTAGATAAACAGAAACATCATTGGATACATTTATAAATACATGAAATATAAAATACAGCATAACAGATTTTATAAATACTCTATTTTTTCTTTTCCATTTATTAGTGACAGTATCTACATTGATAGAACACAAATCTATTACAAAGTATTGTCTGTAGCTTATCAGAAGTTCATTACTCATTCATGGGTAAGAAAACATGTTATCATAAAGGACTAGATAGTATACATTTAAGATTTTGGGTCCATATAATCTCTGTTGAAATTACACAGGCAGGCCATTCTACTGTGGAAAGCAATAATAAGGAATATGTTAATAAGTGAGCATGACTATGTAAATATAATACCTTATTTAAAAAAAAAGAAGCAAAGCAAATTCAGCTCATGAATTATAGTTTTCTACTGCTTACTCTGCTAGATTTCCCAGGAAGTGCTCATGAAAACATTATTCCCTCAGCTTTTACATGTTGTAACAATTTGTCTGTAGTCATTATGCTTGATAGTCAGTTTAGTTGGACATACAATCTATGGGTCATATTTTTTTCTTTAATTTCTTTAAATGTATTATAAAATCTCCTTTGGCTATAAAGCATTACACTGATGTTTTCTGATAATTCATTTTTTTCTATTTTATTTACTCTCTTTGTTTAGATGCTTAAGTGTTTTGATGCTTTTTCTTAAAATATAGCAATTTTATATGCTTTATGCTAAAAACTCTCAATATACTAGGTATTGATGGAATGTATCTCAAAATAGTAAGAGCTATTTATGACAAACCCACAGCCAATATTATACTAAATGGGCAAAATCTAGAAGCATTCTCTTTGAAAATAGACACAAACCAAGAATACCCTCTCTCACCACACCTATTCAACATAGTATTGGAAATTCTGTCCAGGGTAATGAGGCAGAAAAAAAAAAAGAAAGAAATGGTATTCAATTAGGAGAAGTGGAAGTCAAATGGTCTCTATTTGCAGATGACATAATTGTTTATTTAGAAGATCCCACCATCTCAGCCCAAAGTCTCCTTAAGCTGATAAGCAACTTCAGCAAAATCACAGGATACAAAACTAGTGTGCAAAAATCACAAGCATTCCTATATGCCATTTACAAACAGAGAGCCAAATCATGAGTTAACTCCCATTCACAATTGCTACAAAGGGAATAAAATACCTAGGAATACAACTTACAAGGGATGTAAAGGACCTCTTCAAGGAGAACTACAAACCAAGCTCAGGAAATAAGAAAAGACACAAACAAATGGAAAATCATTCCATGCTCATGGTTAGAAAGAATTAATATCATGAAAATGGCCACAATGGCCCAAGTAATTTATAGATTAAATGCTATCCCCATTAAACTACCATTGACTTTCTTCAAAGACTTGGGAAAAATCACCTTAAATTTTGTATGGAACTTTAAAAAGAAGCCGGCATACCCAAGACAATCCTAATCAAAAAAAAAAAAAAAAAAAAGCCACGCTACTGACTTCAAAATATATTACAAGGCTACAGTAATCACAACAGCATGATACTGGTACTAAAACAGATATGTAGACCAAATAGAAAGGAACAGAGGCTTCAGAAATAACACCACACATAAACAACCATCTGATTTTTGACAAAGCCAACAAAAACAAGTAATTGGGAAAGAATTCCCTATTTAATAAATGGTGCTGGGAAAATTGGCTAGCCATATGCAGAAGGCCAATACTGAATCATTTACTTACAGCTTATATAAAAGTTAACTCACGATGGATTAAAGATTTAAATGTAATATCTAAAACCATAAAAGCCCTAGAAGATAACCTAGGCAATACCATTCAGGACATAGGCATGGGCAAGGACTTCATGATTAAAACACCAAAAGTGATGGCAACAAACGCCAAAATAGACAAATAGGATCTCATTAAACTGAAGAGCTTCTGTACAGTAAAAGAAACTATGGTCAGAGTGAACAGGCAACCTAAAGAATAGGAGAAAGTTTTTACAATCTACCCATCTGACAAAGGGCTAATATCCAGAATCTACAAAGAAACAAATCTACAAGAAAAAAACAACCACATCAAAACGTGGGTGAAAGTTACGAACAAACACTTCTCAAAACAAGACATTTATGCAGCCAACACACATGAAAAAAAGTTCAACATTACTGATCATTAGAGAAATGAAAATGAGATACCATCTCACGCCAGTTAGAATGGCAATCATTAAAAAGTCAGGAGACAACAAATGCTAGAAAGGACGTGAAGAATTAGGAACACTTTTACATGGGTGGTGGTTGTATAAATTAGTTCAACCATTTTTAAAGACAGTGTGGCAATTCCTCAAATATACAGAAGTAGAAGTACCATTGACCCAGCAATCCCATTGCTGGGCACATACCCAAAGGATTACGAAACATTCCATTATAAAGACACATGCATAAGTATGTTTATTGTGGCACTGCTCACAACAGCAAAGAATTGGAACCAACCCAAATGTCCATCAGTGACAGACCAGATAAAGAAAATGTGGTACATATACACTATGAAATACTATGCAGCCATCAAAGAGGATGAGTGCATATCCTTTGCAGGGACATGGATGAAGCTGGAAACCATCATATTCAGCAAACTAACACAAGAACAGAAAACCAAACACCACATGTTCTCACTCATAAGTGTTGGTTGAACAATGAGAACACATGGACACAGGGAGGGGAACATCACACACTGGGGCATGCCTGGGAATAGAAGGCTAGGGGGCAGGATAGCATTAGGAGAAAAATCTAATGTATATTACAGGGTGATGGGTGCATCAAACCATCATGGCACTTGTATAAAAAAGTAACATATCTGCACATTCTGCACATGTACTTCAGAACTTAAAGTTATATATATATATATATATATATGTGTGTGTGTGTGTGTGTGTGTGTGTGTATATACAGACATATATACACACATATATAGTGTGTGTGTATATATATGTCTGTATATATATATGTATATACGCATATATATGTGTGTATATATATATATATATATATATATATATATATATATATACTATATATAAAATATATTTACTGAAATCTCTCACAGTATTGGTCATTCTGGATTGATATTCTCAAGTTAGTGATGTGTTCTTGTGTATGCAGCCCTAACACTATTTTTTTCTTGGATTATGGCTTTTAGCATTTTTTTGTGTGTCCTTTCATTTGGTTTTCATATATAGAAACTCCTATAATCTATGCATTAGACTATCTTTGAATATATTAAATACTTGTTAGTTTTCTAGAATCTGTGTTATGTTTGTGCTCAGTTTTATTTTTTCCAATTCCAATAAGTTTTTATTTATTCATTGTATTTTCCCAGGGAAGGAGAAGAGAAGAGAAATAGTCAACATGTGTGTTACAAAATAATTAGGAAGTGGGAAAGAAAATTTCCAGTACAGCAAAATCAACCATTAAGTAAACACACCCAGTGATGGGGTCACCAATGTCCCAAGGGCTCAGTTTTTTGCAGTTCAGAAACAGGGAAATGGATCAGGACAAGAACAGATAGATATACGCTTTTCTTTTCATACACATATATACTGTGTTTTAGGATTTGGGGTACATGTAAAGAACATGAAAGATTGTTGCATAGAAACATACATGGCAATGTGGTTTGCTGCCTTCCTCCCCATGTTATTCCTCCCCAATTCCCCACCCCCTTCTGTCCCACCCCTAGATTACCCCCCCAGATCCCACTCTCTCCCTATAAAGTTTTCACACAAATCTTTGGTTTCTAAAAGTAAACATGAAGTTACATTCATATGTTTCCGATTAAAAAATCTTGTGGTCACTTTGACATTTCTTGCACATGCATAAAAGTTTCTGAGTCACTTGGAAACACATTAATATTTCCTTTCTTGGCCTTCTTACCCCACGTTTTTACTGGAAGGTCCTTAATAACATTTCTCTGATTTAGAATTAAAGATTACATGGGTTTGATTCATCCACAATAAAACAATATCTTAAGTGTTTAGCATGAATTACATCAAAAATGGTCTTGACTCAGGAGTTTGGGAACAAGAGATGGAAGTTTCTTAGCTTCTTCAGGATTTTTGCATAACTTGTTTAAGAGTTGTGGAGATCATCCAAAAATGAAATGTGTATGCATGTGGATGTGTAGGTTTTCCTATTGAGAGAGATGTAGAAGAGGGCTAAATAGGAGACACATTTTTAAAACATATGTGTCCAATAGGTAAAGGGAGATGGGGAACACAAAAGAAAGGATGGTTCAGTATCCCAACTTTAAGAAGGGGCCACCCAGAATGAATGTCTCAGATGTTTTTGTCTGGTGCAGAACCATCTTTGAATGCTTTGGCTATGTTTCTGCAAATACAAAACGTTTATAAACAATAAACCCCAAAAGAACATAGAGAAAGACCAACACATTATATTTACACATACTAAGACGTTGGGTAATCACCAGCTCAGTGATTTCCTACAAAGCCCAGACAAATACAAAAACCAGAATGGGGGTGTCATTTAGGGAGACAAGAACCCAGTATCAAACCCACACCACCCAACGAGCTCTATTGCATTTTTCCATTTCAACACAGGGAAGCAGGTTTGCAGAGATCTTACAGCAAGCAAATGAAACTCTCTTTTTACTCCTTTAGCTGCCATGATACTACTAATCATCACTGCAGCTGAACAGAACACAAGCTTCAGGCACCACAAAGAAGCCCTCATGTGTGTGTCTCCCTAGAACCCCCAAATTTTGAAATGTTGAGAATTTTAGTCCTTGCTTTATATATCCATTCCTTGACAGCACAGATGAGTACAGGGTTACTAATCTTAAAACTACCTGTTAATCGTTCACGGTGTGCACTGGGTTGAACTTTCTGTCTATGACCACATGCTCTGGAGTTGGACGCGAGCCCCCAGGGGACATCACTGTGCACCAGAGTAAGCTGCACATGGAGGAATTCCAGAGCCTGAAGGAGGTTGAGGCAGTAGAGTTCACCTTTAAGAAGTCTGCAAAGGGTCTGAAATCTATCTGTGTCACCAGACCTAATGGACTATTCTGTATTAAAAATGAGAGGTGGACAAAAAGGAAGAATATGCAGAGATCAAAATAAGGCAGGCTGGTGCTACAAGGGTAGCAGTCTAGACCATCATGCCAAGGAATGCAAGCTTCCACTCCAGCCCAAGATGTGCCACTGTGCAGAGTATCAGCCATATGAGAGCCTCATGTCTGCTGAAGGCCCAGCAAGCCCCTAGCACACAGAGGAATCCAGCCCACATTGAGGAGGAAGAGAAAGATACACACAGCTCTTCCCTGCTCCCTGAAGACAAGAATTGAGCCACTGTGGGTGGAGGCTCTTCTTTTGTTGCCAGGAATTTTCAAGAAGCAGGAACAGTGGAGCAAGTGGGAATAGCATGAATTGGGGCTACTGGCCCCAATGAGGCCAACTATACTGCCTTGTATCTCAGGCTGCAGTTCACAGCATCACACCTTCTTCCCTGTTAATCAGGGAAAGAGGTGAGGCATAGGAACTCTGACCATGCTCTGTTCAAATACAAGTGAGGGCTTTTGGGGGAGAAATCATCCAAGAACCTTTATGTTTTATCTGAGTTTCCATCCAATTCTCAGCTTCTGAAAATGGCCTAAACAAGGAAGTCATTTTCCTTTACATGAAGGTGGAATAATACTTTCTATGTTAGATTGAAAGAATTGGGTATAGGACCAGATTTGTTTACCTAAGCCACTACACTCTGTGGGAGAAAGTCTCTTAGGAGTAAGGCAGTGTTTTGTTTTGTTTCGTTTTCACATCTTGTGTTCTCATATTCACTCTTGCGATAGGGCGCTGGGAACTGTCCCCAACAATGGACAGTGATGAAGGCAAAATTTTGACTGGGAAAATAGCTGCAGTTCTGCTGCTCCTATGACCACCTCTACCCCATTCTGATCAATGTGATTTTATTTACTCTCTTGGATACTGCACCTTGAGTCCCACTTTCTTCAGGATGCCAACTGTACACAAGATGTGCACAAATGACGCATCTTGTGCATTTTAATTTTTTTTCTTTAATATAAATAGGTTGTTCTGTATTTTTGTATATTTCAATCTAATGCCCTCATTCCTGCACTGAATTCTCAGGTACATGAGCAATCTCAGGGATAAGTCAGAAGAAGCTCCAGGTCTGCACAGCAGGAATATTTTTTGTTGCTTTTATCACCCTGGAGAGTAACTACTTGGTGTGCACAACCTATTGACCTACATCATTTTTGCCAATGCCAACTGACTTTTCTGTTATATTGTCCTCTTAAACCCCCTCCACCTTGAAAATGTTTCATGGAAAACTCAGTTTTAACTGGGTTAATCCATAACTTGATTGCCTCCATATGGAAGATTGAAAATTTGTCTAAATAAGAAAAAGTGGGGCAGAGAGGTTAGGAGAGGCTGAGCCAGAGAGAAAGCCAAGGTTATGTGAGGGTTGTCTAATTCTAGGACACAGGACATGTTTTACACACCAGATTCACTCTTCACACAATTAGGCTACACCTACCATGTACAACAAGGAGGGAGTAGGGGAGGAAGGGGGAGAGAGAGAGTGTGTGTGTGTATGTGTGTGTGTGTGTGTGTGTGTGTGTCTTTCTAAAAATATGTGTATTTGTAAAAATAACTTTTAGGATCATTTATATTTCTTAGTATACTTTTATTTTGAAATAATAATAAAGTAACAGAAGAAGCAATGGTAGTAAAAAAAAAATTATGTATATTTTATGCTTTCCCTAATGTTAACAATTTACATAACCATAACACATTTGTCAAGATTATAAAATTAAAGCAGGTATAATATTAAGTATATTATTTATTCAAATTTTTTTCAGGATTTAACACAGGACACTACATTACATTTAGGTTCACAAACCTTTTGAAATATACCTTTTAATTTTAGAATAGTTTTAGATTTATAGAAAGTTTATGAATATAGTAGGGAGAGTTGCTATTATCACACACTCAATTTCCCATGCTATTAAGAATTTGTATTAGCATATTTGTCACAATTAATGAATCAATACTGATATGTTATTATCAGTTAAAGCTTGTATCTTTTCTTTTTGTAGTTTTATTGCATTTTGACACATTATTATTGTAGAATTTTGTGAGATACAGTGTGATATTTTAATGCATGTATACATTGCGTAATGATCAAATCAGGGTTATTAGCATATCAATCACCAAAAATATTTATTATTTCTTTGTGTCGAGAACACTTAAAGTCCTCTCTTCCTGCTATTTTGAAGTACATAATGCAATATTTTAAACTATGGTCACCTTTCTAAGCTATAGAACAGCAAAACTTACTCCTCTTATCTACCTGAAATTGTGCAGTTTTTGACCAATCTGTCTTCAACTTCCTTTTCCTTCTACCCTCCCCCAGCCTCTGGTAACTACTATTCTATGGTGGTCATCTATGAGATCAGCCTTTTTAAAGATGACAAATGAATGATATCATGCTGTATTTGTCTTTGTATGCCTGGCTTCTTGGACTTAACTTAAGCACCCTTCATGTTCATTCATGTGTCTCAAACATTAGGATTTCATGTTTTTCATGCTTGAATAGTATCCCATTAACTATATGCCATATTTAATTACCTTGTAATGTATTTTGGCTATGCCAGAATTCCATTTATGATACCAAATTACACTTAGTCATTACGTTTCTTTAGGCTTCTCTTAGCTGTAACAGTTTCTAAGATTTCATTTTTGATTATTTTTTAATTTCATGAGGAGAAAATACTGGAGAGGTATTTTGTAAATTTCACTTAAATGAAATTAGTTTGATTCTTGTCTAATAATTAAACTGGGTTTATGTAATTTGGGGAAGAAAACTACAAAGGTAAAATATCTTTCTCATCAAATTACACTGAAGGTGCACACAATCAACACGCCTAACATGATGTACCACTATGAGTTTTAATCTTGATTATATGACTGAGTTCATTAGCTCTTTACTTATTCTTTCCCCTCCCACTTTCTATACAGTACACTTTGCCAGAAGTTACTATGTGCAACCGATATTTAGTGAGTAAAAAATTAAGAGCTATCTGACATAGATTATTTAATATTCTTTAGTAGAGAATACATTTTTTTTCATGTTTAGTCTTTCAGTAGATTCATAAATATTTACATTATATTATTATAATCCAATACCATTGTATTTATTTTTTGTTCAATTTTTCCAGCCTTGCTCATTCTCAGCTCTTTCACTGATTTCTTTGTTCCATTAATATTTTTTTCTTGGAAAATATTTTCTTACTTTCTAGAACTAAAAGATACTCCAAGCTCATATTGTATATTTACGGTCATTGTGCTAAAATAAGCCATTTATCTAAAAAGCCCTGATACCATTCATTGGAAAATGATATTAGAAACAAAAGTATGATGCTACTGGGCTGTAATTGCTTTCAGATTTCTACACAAGAAAATATACATGTGTATTACTAACCTGCGTATATACATATATCTATGGATATTTTAATGTATCCATCTGCATGTATCTTTACATTAGCTTATACTAATGTATCCAAAACTAATAGATTACCTCTTGATCATTAACATTTATCTTTAATAACCAACCCTAACATTAAGACATATTGCTTTAGTTAGTATCTGTTTATCTTTCAGATATTTGAATTATAATTGCATTGCTCACATACTTTTTTATGTAGTATGTATTTGTGTATGTTCTCTATCTTTTATAAATTGACACTTTTACTGTCCTGAGTTATTTACTTTTATAGAATATGTAGCAGTTTGTTTTTTAGATAGTGAATGTCTAATTAAGAGTTATGACATTCCCTTTCTTAAGTCAGATAGCTAAAAATTTTCTAAGTCTGATAGCTCAATTTTATAAAATACATAGCTCAATTATTTTAATATATTTTTTAAAAAATTTATTATACTTTAAGTTCTGTGGTACATGTGCAGCCCATGCAGGTTTGTTACATAGGTATGCATGTGTCAAATGAACATATGTATAATTCTCTATCAATGGGGTTAACTTATATAATACAAACAAATAATATTATATGCTTTTAAAATATAACTATTGATCTTTGATAGTCATAATTTATTGAAGCTTAAAAACTTTGAGTGAGGGATTCTGTCCAAGATAACTTCATAGAGGCAACTCCGGATTGCAGCTGTCAGTGAAGGCACAGAGGGTGAGTACTAGAGACATTCTCGGACAGACCTTTTTTGCCCACAGAACATTGAAAGTCCCAGGTGTGGAAGAGACATGGGACACTAGAGCAGCCGGCTCACATGGCCGCTTCAGCTGGTTCCGTATTGCAGCAGCACCAGGCACAAAACTCACTGGTCCGGGTGCCCTGTTAAACCGGCAATCTGGGATTTGGAAAGGCAGATTGGCATGTCCACCTGATTGAACAGGAGATTCCTGGGAAATGGGATCTGAGCTGGTGCAGTGGGCAGTGGCATGGAAGATTGCATGGATCCCAGTGCACTATCAGAAGGCTACTGGGGTGCCAGTGAGAGAGTCAACCGTTCAGCTTGGGGAGAGAAAGAGAAAGAGAGAGAGAGAGAGAGAGAGAGAGAGAGAGAGAGAGAGGACAGACTCTGAGGCAGGGAGCTGGGTGATCGGGCTCAGCGGGACCCACCTTGATGGGGACAAGCAGGGTGGCAATTGGAGGCTGTCAGGGCTGAGAGTTTTGCTGCTGGCATCTAGGATGGTGCAGCCTGGTGGGGGAGGGGCGTCTGCCACTACTGATGCAATCCCCCCCTACTGAAGTACCGCCCAGGGATGACACAGCCTGCTGTTGCTGAGGCACCCTGCCATAACAGAGAGACTCCATCAGCAGGGCAGAGCAAGCCACAGCAGGGTGGAGCAAGCCACAGCAGAACAAAGCCCTGCAGCAAAAGGGCAGACCCATGCTAGCAGGGCAGAGCCCTGGCAGGCAAATAGTGAATAGACTGACTCCTAGCTGGGCAGGACAGTGCAACAGATACTCATAAAGAAAGTTTCAAATACATGAGACAGAGCATCTAAAGGAGAAAAAAAAGGGGGGCGTTTTATGACTTCTGTTGCAGCAGACATAAACAACCTCCCAACAACCCTGAATGAACAACAGAGCTCACAGCTCAGCACTGGAGCTCCTATAAAGCACAGACCATCTCCTCAAGCAGCTCCCTGACCCCTGTATATCCAAAGAGTCACCCCAAAAAAAACTAATTAGACTGACATTTGGCGGGCATTATTCTGAAATAAAGATAGCAGAAGAAGAAACTGGTAGCATCCCTCACTGTTCTGCTGCTGCTACAGGTGTACCCCAGACAAGCGGGGCCTGGAGTGGAACTCAGCACTCATAGAGCAGAGGAGCTAGACCATTAGAAGAAAAACTAAGTAACAGAAATACCTCATCATCAACAATCTGGGTGTCCACACAGAGACCCAATTGAAAAATCAGCAACTACTAAGACGACAGGTGGATAAATCCATAAAGATGGGAAGAAACCAGTGCAAAAAGGAGGAAAATGCCCAAAACCAAAACACTTCACCTCCTACAAAGGACCAAAATTCCTCACCAGCAACGGAACAAGCTGGATGGAGAATGAGTGTGATGAAATGATGGAATCAGACTTCAGAAAGTGGATAATGTGAAAATTCAGTGAGCTAAAAGAACATGTTCTAAATCAGTGCAAAGAAACTAAGAACCTTGGAAAAAGATTTGAAAAAAGATTTGAGGAATTGATAACAAGAATGGACAAATTAGAGAGGAATATGAATGAATTGAAGGAGCTGAAAAACACAACACGAAAACTTCGTGAAGCATGCACAAGTTTCAACAGCCGAATTGACCAAGGAGAAGAAAGAAAATCAGAAGTTGAAGATCAATTCAATGAAATAAAATGAGAACCCAAGATCAAAAAAAAACAGCACAAAAAGGAATTAACAAAATCTCCAAGAAATGTGGGACTATGTGAAGAGACCTAACCTATGTTTGATAGGTGTACCAGAATGTGATGAAGAGAATGAATCCAAGCTGGAAAACACTCTTCAGGATATTATCCAGGAAATTTTTTTCAACCTAGCAAGACAGGTCAATACTCAACTCCAGGCAATACAGAGAACACCACAAAGATACTCCGCAAGAAGAGCAACCCCAAGGCACATAATTGTCAGATTCACCAGGATTGAAATGAAGGACAAAATACTAAGGGCAGCCAGAGAGAAAGGTCGGGTCACCCACAAAGAGAAGCCCATCAGACTCACAGCAGATCTCTTAGCAGAGACTCTACAAGCCAGAAGAGAGTCAAGGCCAATATTCAACATCCTTAAAGAAAAGAACTTTCAACCCAGAATTTCATATCCAGCCAAACTGAGCTTCATAAGTGAAGGAAAAATAAAATCCTTCATAAACAAGCAAGTACTCAGAGATTTTGTCACCACTAGGCCTGCGTTACAAGTGCTCCTGATAGAGGCACTACACATAGAAATAAACAACCAGTACCAGCCATCCTACAAGCATAACAAATGCTAAAGAGCATCAACAAAATGAAGAATCTATATGAACCAATGGGCAAAACAGCCTGCTAGCATCAAAATGACAGTATCAAATTCATACATAACAATATTAACCCTAATGAAAATGGGCTAAATGCACCAATCAAAAGACACAGACTGGCAAATTGGATAAAAAGCCAAAACCCATCAGTGTGCTGTATCCAGAAAACACTCCACACATGCAAGGATACACAGCGGCTCAAAATAAAGGGATGGAGGAAGATTTACCAAGAAAATGGAGAGCAAAAACATAGCAGGAGTTGCAATTCTCATCTCTGATAAAATAGATCTTAAAGCAACAAATATCAAAAGGGGCAAAGAACATCATTGCATAATGGTATAAGGATCGACAGAACAAGAAGAGCTAACAATTCTAAATATATATGGACCCAATGCAGGAGCACACAGATATATAAGGCAAGTTCTTAATGACTTACAAAGAAACTTAGACTCCCACACAATAATAATGGGAGACTTTAACAATCCATTGTCAATATCAGACAGATCAACCAGACAGAAAATTAACAAGAATATCCAGGACTAGAACTCAGACCTGGAACAAGAAAACCTGATAGACATTTACAGAACTCTCCACCCCAAATCCACAGAATATACATTCTTCGCAGCACCACATCACACCTACTCCAAAATTGACCACATAATTGGAAGTAAAGTACTCCTCAGCAAATGCAAAACAACTGAAATCATAAAAAACAGTCTCTCAGACCATAGTGCAGTCAACGTGAAACTCAGATTTCAGAAAATAACTCAGAACTGCACAGCTTCATGGAAACTGAACAACTGGCTCTTGAATGTTGATTGGATAAACAATGAAATGAAGGCAGAAATAAAGAAGTCTTTCAAAACCAATAAGAATGAAGATACAACATAGCAGAATCTGTCAGACACATTTTAAGCAGTATCTGGAGGAAAATACATAGCAATAATTGCCCACATGAAAAGAGTGGAGAGATCCAAAATTGATACCCTATCATCAAAATTGAAAGAGCGAGAGGAGCAAGATAAAAAAAGCTCAAAACCTAAACGAAGACAAGAAATAACTAAGATCAGAGTAGAACTGAAGGAGATAGAGACAAGAAAAATCCTTCAAAAAAAGTGCTCATCGTCATTGGTCATTAGAGAGATGCAAATCAAAACCACATTGAGATACCATCTCACACCAGTTAGAATGGCGATCATTAAAAAATCTGGAGACAGCAGATGCTGGAGAGGATGTGGAGAAATAGGAACACTCTTACACTGTTGGTGGGAGTGTAAATTAGTTCAACCATTGTGGAAGACAGTGTGGCGATTCCTCAGGGACCTAGAAATAGAAATTCCATTTGACCCAGCAATCCCATTACTGGGTATCTATCCAAAGGATTATAAATCGTTCTACTATAAGGACACATGCACACGAATGTTCATTGCAGCACTGTTTACAATAGCAAAGACCTGGAACCAACCCAAATGCCCAACGATGATAGACTGGACTGGGAAAATGTGGCACATATACACCATGGAATATTATGCAGCAATCAAAAATGATGAGTTTGTGTCCTTTGTAGGGACATGGATGAATCTGGAGAACATCATTCTCAGCAAACTGACACAAGAACAGAAAGAGAAATACCGCATATACTCGCTCATAGGTGGGTGAGAAAAATGAGAACATGTGGACACAGAGAGGCAGTCTACTATACACTGGGGACTGTTGGGGGGAATGGGGGAGGGACAGCAGGGGGGGCTGGGGGGGATAGCCTGGGGATGAATACCAAGTGTGGGTGAAGGGGAGGAAAGCAGCAAAGCACACTGCCATGTGTGTACCTATGCAACTATCTTGCTCGTTCTGCACATGTACCCCCAAACCTATAATGCAATAAAAATAAATAAATAAATAAATTAAAAAAAAAAAAAAAAAAAAAAAAAAAAAAAAGAAAATCACTTATGTAGATATTCACACATTACACTGAGTACTGGAAGTGTATTTAAATGCATAATATTTGGCCTATGTTAACAGTGCTATGTGACATCTAAGCTTATGATAAAGAATAAACTTGGATTCTAAAATGAAAAAAAAAAAAAAAAAAAAAAAAAAAAAAAAAAAAATCTATAAATCTAAGAGCTGTTTTTTCCAAAAGATCAACAAAATAGAGAGACCACTAGCCAGACTGATAAAAAAGAAAAAAGAGAGCAACCAAATAGATGCAATAAAAAACAATAAAGGGGAAATCACCACAGATTCCACAGAAATTCAAACCCTCATCAGAGAATAGTACAAACAACTCTATGCACTTAAACTAGCAAACCAGGAAGAAATGGATAAATTCCTGGACACCTGTGTCCTCCCAAGCCTAAACCAGGAGGAAGCTGAAACTATGAATAGACCAATAACAAAGTTTGAAGTTGAGGCAGCAATTAAGAGCCTACCACACAAAAAAAGCCCAGGTCCAGATGGGTTCACAGCCGAATTCTACCAGACCCACAAAGAGGATCTGGTACCATTCTTTCTGAAACTATTTCAAATAATTCAAAAAGAGGAAACCCTTCCCAAATTATTATATGAGACCAACATCATCCTGATACCAAAACCCGGCAGAGACTCAATAAGAAAAGAAAACTTCAGGCCAATATCCATGATGAACATCGATGAAAATATCTTCAAAAAAATATTGTCAAACCAATTGCAACAGCACATTAAAAAGTTATCCATCATGATCAAGTAGGATTCATCCCAGGGATGCAAGGCTGGTTCAACATACACAAGTCTATAAATGTAATTCACCACATAAACAGAAGCAAAAGCAAAAACTACATGATTATCTCAAGTGACGCAGAGAAGGCATTTTACAAGATTCAACAGCCCTTTATGCTAAAAACCCTCAATAAACTTAATATTGATGTAACATATAACAAAGTAATAAAAGCTATTTATGACAAACCAACGGCCAATATCATACTTAATGGGCAAAACCTGGAAGCATTCCCTTTGAAATCTGGCACTAGACAACGATGCCCTCTCTCACCACTCCTATTCAACATAGTACTGGAAGTTCTAGCCAGAGCAATCAGGCAAGAAAAAGAAATAAAGGGTATTCAAATAGGAAAGGTGGAAGCCAAATTGTCTCTATTTGCAGACGACATGATATTATACCTAGAAGACCCCATCACCTCAGTCCAAAAGCTCCTGAAACTAATAAGCAACTTCTGCAAAGTCTCAAGATATAAAATCAATGTGCAAAAATCACAAGCATTCCTATACACCAATAACAGACTTAAAGAGAACCAAATCAAGAATGAACTGCCATTCACAATTGCTACAAAGAAAATTAAATACCTAGAAATACAACTCACAAGGAAAGTAAGGGACCTCTTCAAGGAAAACTACAAAGCACTGCTCAACGAAATAAGAGAGGACACAAACAGATGGAGAAACATTCCATGTTCGTGGTTAGGAAGAATCAATATCGTGAAAATGGCTATACTACCCAAAGTAATTTACACAATCAATGCTATTCCCATCAAACTACCATTTAATTTCTTCACAGAACTGGAAAAAACTACCATGAACTTCATATGGAACCAAAAGGGAGCCCACATAGCCAAGTCAATTCTAAGCAAAAAGAACACAGTGGGAGGCATCACACTACCAGACTTCAAACTATACTACAAGGCTACAGTAATCAAAACAGAATGGTACTGGTACCAAAACAGAGATATAGACCAATGGAACAGAACAGAGGCATCGGAGGCAACACAACATATCTACAACCATATTATGTTTTATAAACCAGAGGAAAACAAGCAATGGGGAAAGGACTCCCTGTTTAATAAATGGTGTTGGAAAAACTGGCTAGCCATGTGTGGAAAGCAGAAACTGAAACCCTTCCTGACACCTTACACTAAAATTAACTCCAGATGGATTAAAGACTTCAACATAAGATCTGACACCATAAAAACCCAGAAGAACATCTAGGCAAAACCATTCAGGACTTAGGAGTAGGCAAGGACTTCATGAACAAAACACCAAAAGCATTGGCAACAAAAGCCAAAAGACAAATGGGACCTAATCAAACTCCACAGCTTCTGCGTGGCAAAAGAAACAGTCACTAGAGTGAATCGCCAACCATCAGAATGCAAAAAAATCTTTGCAGTTTACACATCTGACAAAGGGCTGATATCCAGAATTTACAAAGAACTCAAACAGATTTACAGGAAAAAAACAAACAAGCCCATTCAAAAATGAGCAAAGGATATGAAGAGACACTTTACAAAAGAAGACATACATGAGGCCAACAAACACAAGAAAAAATGCTCATCAGCACTGGTCATTAGAGAGATGCAAATCAAAACCACATTGAGATACCATCTCACGCCAGTTAGAATGGCGATCATTAAAAAATCTGGAGACAGCAAATGCTGGAGAGGATGTGGAGAAATCAGAACACTCTTACACTGTTGGTGGGAGTGTAAATTAGTTCAACCATTGTGGAAGACAGTGTGGTAGTTCCTCGAGGACCTAGAAATAGAAATTCCATTTGACACCGCAATCCCATTATTGGGTATATATCCAAAGGACTATAAATCGTTCTACTATAAGGACACATGCACACAAATGTTCATTGCAGCACTGTTTACAATAGCAAACACCTGGAACCAACCCAAATGCCCAACGATGATAGACTGGACTGGAAAAATGTGGCACATATACACCATGGAATATTATGCAGCAATCAAAAATGATGAGTTTGTGTCCTTTGTAAGGACATGGATGAATCTGAAGAACATTATTCTCAGCAAACTGACACAAGAACAGAAAAACAAATACCGCATATTCTCACTCATAGGCGGGTGAGAAAAATAAGAACACATGGACACAGGGAGGGCTCTACTATACACTGGGGTCTATTGGGGGGAAGTGGGGAGGGACAGTGGGGGGAGCTGTGGAGGGATAGCCTGGTGATAAATGCCAAGTGTGGGTGAAGGGGTGGAAGGCAGCAAAACACACTGCCATGTGTGTACCTATGGAAGTATCTTGCACGTTCTGCACATGTACCCCATAACCTATAATGCAATAAAAAATTTAAAAAAAAAGCTTTGCGTGAAACAAAATGTAATATCTCAACTATACAATTTTATCCTTAATATTACCAACTTTCAATAAATCTTAAATTTTCTTATGTATAAGAAAATTTGGCTTGTTTTGATACAATAAAATTGTGTACCAAAAATGATATTTCCTTCTTACAATTTCAATCTTCACTGCTGACTACTCGCTTACAGTTGACATAAATGTTATATTGTTGCCTTTCAGGTAATTTTAATCAGTAGGTAGTCTGAACCTGTCAAAATGATGTTGATAAAAAGCCAGCTTCAAAAATTTATTTCTTCCTTTCTAATTATTTTAGTGGATGCCTCTTAAAATTATAAGTATATTCCCTGGAAATAATTCATCACAGTGTGAATTTAAGACATAATTATTTGAAAATATTAAGCATTTTGATGGATCCTTATAATATTACTTAGAAAATTTCAAAATATATTTTGTCTCAACACTTATTCTGCCCGACTTTCAAATATACATACATATGATAACTTTTGTGAGAATATGTAGTGGTTTGAATTTTTCTATGATTATGTACATATATATGCACAAATTCTATTATGTGAAGAACATGTACTAAATTTGGATCTTTTGAGGAATAAGTTGAGGAAGTGGTAAGTAATTCTAAATAAGAATTAATTTACTCTTAAATGTATATATATATACATATATATTAAATATATTACATATATTTAAATATGTTTGCAGTAGCTTGCTAAATTTACTTTCATGGTTATGGTTTTTAAACAATATCTTCTGATTACAGCAAGCTTTTATTTGTAGAATATTATCAGCTAATGAAAGCAGGAAAAATAACAGAATCAGTAGGATCAACATTTAGCAAATACTAAAGAATTAATTGATTCAAGAAAATAACATAAAGAACAAAAATGAGTGCTTAAAAAAACTTAGATCAAGTATTTATGACAAAATGACTCCCGTCACTTGCCATATATCACCTGCCAATCATTTGCTGGTCATAGAAAAAAAGTATCTTTACCAACCATGACTCATATTCCACCACCTGAAACCACTAACAAAATTAACTTGACTAATCATGGTACAACGAGGCATTTTATACCACCTGCCTAATGAAACGTGAAGTCAACCATATACAATATTTTTTCTACTGTTTTTTTTTTTTTTTTGCAATGACAGAAAATGAATTTTCAGTTTATAGAATATACAAGGGGCAGAGGGACAGGCTAAACAGTAAGAGGGCAACACGATAAGTTAGAAAGAAGGAGATTCTGTAAGACAAGTAGAGAGACTTTCAGCAAGTTAATCGCATAAAAAACAGGTGATACTTCAAATTAAAAGATTTAAGAAACATAATGTCTAACGCCCTGTGTGTACTTTAATTAAAATATAGTGATGGTTTAAAGAATAAAAAAGTACTTTCATGTACTTGGAAAAAGTTCTTTCACATACACGAAAGAAAATTAGAAAATAATCTTGAAGATGGGTGGGATATTATATGAGATTACTAAATTGCTGTTGCTAATTTTGTTATAGTTGATAATGATATTTTGATGGTACAAGAATATATCTGTACTCTTACAGAGACAAAATGAAATATTTTGGTGTAAAAATGCCATGATATCAGAGCCATGCATTATAAAACTTAAACAAAAAAATAGATTAATATGGCAAAACGCTAAATTTCTTATGAAATCAGATATATGAGGGTTAATTATAATAGTCTCTCTATTTTACATATTTAAATTAGAATGTTAAAATATATAGTGAATGCAAACAAAAAGTAAACACTATTTTCTGTAATTGGATTTTACTTGTGAAGCTTCTTTTTCTCACACTTTACCAAAAATATTTTTCTATTTTTTTACTCTAAAGGTTGACAGATAAAAGCAGCCTATAAAGCCAAGAGTGAAATAAAGAGGTTTATTCTTCTTCTAATTGCATGTTTTTAGTAAACTCAGAATCAAATAATGGAATTATGAACTGGCCATCTGAAGAAACGTGGCTCCCATTGGTACAGAAGATCCAAATTTCAGCTGTTGACAGGTAATAGAAACACTGGAACCAAAATGAAATGACTCTAATTCAGTTTTCACATCTGGAAATTTGGAAAATTGCTATCTATGCATTATATTCCTTGCACAGAGTAAGTCAACTGATAAATGTAAAGTGCTTAAAACATGATTGATGAAGCCCCTGTAATCCCAGCTACTCAGGAGGCTGAGGCAGCAAATTCTTGAACCCAGGAGGCAGAGGTTTCAGTGACCTAAGATCAAGCCCCTACACTACAGCATGGGTAATAGAGCAAGACTCTGTCTCAAAAAAAAATATATATATATATATACATATGCCTGGTATGTAATGAGAAATAAACAAAACACTAGATAGTATCACTTAATATTGTTATTTACTATTGATTATGGACAATTTTCTATAGAAAGTGAAGAAGCACAATTAATTCATAGTCCCAGATGAATTATTTGCTGGTCATAGAAAAAAAGCAGTTTTATAAATTGTTAGAATTAGCTAAAATGGCTTTTTTTTTTACAACTTCAAAGGAGAAAGGTAGCCATTAAGTGATGAAGCTGAAGTCTTTTTGTTTGTCCAAATAAAGGCTAGATAAAAATGATTAGATGATAAATTAAAATATAAATAACCTTATTATTACTCATGGATTAGACTGGTCAGAATTCCTTGAATTTCTGGAAATGTTTAATTAATAAAAAACTAGAAAAATGTTTTATAATGCATATACCTTTAAGTAATAATAAAATATGTTGCTTAAATGATGTTAAATTTTTCCTTATAGGTAAAATAAACAATTATAATTTTAGTCAATCTCAGGGTTAAGAAATTACATTTTAATGTTTTTACTTTTGTGGCTATATTTTTACACTTCATCTTTGCCAAAAAGCTGAGAATCGATGTGTGTCTATATTTTTAATGTCAATTTACTATGTCCAAGATTATCTAAAACCCACAGCAAATCTTGTATCTCTAAGGTGTGTATCAGTGTATAATAGCACTATTATTTTTCTGGTAGTTTATGTGATTCTTCAGACTCCAGTTTTTTTCTCCCAATATTTCTAATCTTTACAGATCTGTCTATCTATATCTAGTTTCCTGTATGCCAAGTATCACTGTAAAACCTTTATGTTTATCATGTTATATATAAAATAATCTCCTTATTTTGATAATGAAAACCTGGTCCAAAATGATCACTGTCCAGACTTAACATTTTTCCAACTACTTTTCCATAAAGAATCTACTAAAACAAATTAATCTTACCCTTGCCATTTCAAGAATACTAGATTTACTTCTGACAGGCATGACCCCATCTGCCCCAATGTATGTATTATTTTGAGTTATTTTTTAATTTATTTTATTTTATTTTAGGTTTGGGGGTACATGTGCAGAACATACAAGATAGTTGAATAGGTACACACATGGCAGTGTGTTTTGCTGCCTTCCTCCCTTTCACCCATATTTGGCATTTCTCCCCAGGCTATCTTTCCCCAGCTCACCCCCCAGATCACCCTCGCTGTCCCTCCCCTATTCCCCCAATAGATCCCAGTGTGTAATACCCCCTTCCCTGTGTCCATGTGTTCTCATTTCTCCTCACCCACCTATGAGTGTGAATATGTGATATTTCATTTTCTGTTCTTGTGTCAGTTTGCTGAGAATGATGTTCTCCAGATTCATCCATTTTCTAACAAATGACACAAACTTATCATTTTTGATTGCTGCATAATATTCCATGGTGTAGATGTGACATATTTTCCCAGTCCAGTCTATCATTGATGGGCATTTGGGTTGGTTCCAGGACTTTGCTATTGTAAACAGTGCTGCAATAAACATTTGTGTGCATATGTCCTTATATATAGTAGAACGATTTATAGTTCTTTAAATATATACCCAGTTATAGGATTGTTGGGTCAAATGGAATTTCTATTTTTAGGTCCCTGAGGAAACGCCACACTGTCTTCCACAATGGTTGAACTAATTTACACTCCCATCAACAATGTTAGAGTGTTCCTATTTCTCCACATCCTCTCCAGCATCTGTTGTGTCCAGATTTTTTAATCATTGCCATTGTAACTGGTGTGAGATGATATCTCAATGTGGTTTTGATCTGCATCTCTCTAATGACCAGTGATGATGAGCATTTATTCATGTTTGTTGGCCTCATGTATTTCTTCTTTTGTAAAAGTCTGTTCATATCTTTGCCCAATTTTGAATGGGCTTGTTTGATATTTTTGTAAATCTGTTTGAGTTCTTTGCAAGCTCTGGATATCAGCCCTTTGTCAAATGGGCAAACTACAAAGATTTTTTCCCATTCTGATGGTTGCCAATTCACTCTAGTGACTGTTTCTTTTGCCGTGCAGAAGCTGTGGAGTTTGATTAGTTCCCATTTGTCTATTTTGGCCTTTGTTGGCAATGCTTTTTGTGTTTTGGTCATGAAGTCCTTGCCTACTCCTATGTCCTGAATGGTTTTGCCTAGATTTTCTTCTAGGGTTTTTATGGTGCCAGGTCTTATGTTTAAGTCTTTAATCCATCTGGAGTTAATTTTAGTGTAAGGTGTCAGGAAGGGGTCCAGTTTCTGCTTTCTGCACATAGCTAGCCAGTTTTCTCGACACCATTTATTAAACAGGAAATTGTTTTTGTCAGGTTTATTAAAGATTGCATGGTTGTAGATATGTTGTGTTGCCTCCGATGCCTCTGTACTGTTCCATTGGTCTATATCTCTGTTTTGGTACCAGTACCATGCTGCTTTGATACCGTAGCCTTGTAGTATAGTTGGAAGTTTGGTAGTGTGATGCCTCCTGCTGTGTTCTTTTTGCTTAGAATTGACTTGGCTATGCGGTCTCTCTTTTGGTTCCATATAATGTTTAAGGTATTTTATTTCCAGTTCTGTGAAGGTCATTGGATATGAACAAACACTTTACAAAAGAAGACATACATGAGGCCAACAAACATAAAAAATGCTCATCATCAGTGGTCATCAGAGAAATTCAAATCAAAACTACCTTGAGATATCATCTCATGCCAGTTAGAATGGTAATCATTAAAAAATCTGGAGACAGCAGATGCTGGAGAGGATGGAGAGAAATAGGAACACTTTTACACTGCTGGTGGGAGTGTAAATTAGTTCAACCATTGTGGAAGACAGTGTGGTGATTCCTCAAGGACCTAGAAATAGAAATTCCATTTGACCCAGCAATCCCATTACTGGGTATATATCCAAAGGACTATAAATTGTTTTTCAATAAGGACACATGCACTGTTTAAAATAGGAAAGACCTGGAACCAACACAAATGCCATCGATGATAGACTGGACTTGGAAAATGTGGCACATATACACCATGGAATATTATGCAGCAATGATAAATGATGAGTTTGTGTCCTTTGTGGGGACATGGATGAATCTGGAGAACGTCATTCTCAGCAAACTAACACAAGAACAGAAAATAAAATACGGCATGTTCTTACTCATTGGTGGGTGATAAACAATGAGAACACATGGACACCAAGAGGGAAGCACTACACCCTGGGGTCTATTGGGAGGAATAGGGGAGGGACAGCTGTGGGTGGAATTGGGGAAGGCTGGCATGGGGAGAAATGCCAGATGTGGGTGAAGGGGAGGAAAACAGCAAATCACACTGCCACATGTGTACTTAGGCAACTATCTTGCATGTTCTGCATATTTATCTCAAAACCTAAAATGCAATAAAATAAATTATTATTAAAATTTAATGGTATACAATTTACCAAAAAAGGGAGAAAGCAAGTAAAAAATATTTAGTTCTAAGTGAAGATCTACCTTCCAAATGTTGAATGCAATGTTAATCCAAGTGCAAAATAACTATTGTTAGAGATAAAGCAAAGATTTTTGTTCTGCTGTTGAAAGAAGAATATAGAGGTCAACAAAGTAAACAATAATTTTGAATTAAAAAGGAATTATGCAGGATACCCATCAGTAATTCTACACAAAATAAAATACTGAGTAAAGTATTGAACATACTTTATCTGTGATGAGTACATAAAATTCAGAGGTAAACTTTTAGCTGAAATATTTAGATACATATTCAACTTAGTGTTGGTTTGTTTGTCAATGGTGGTGCTAGGGGGTCCTTAAGGATTTAATAATGCAAATAGCTGTTATATAATTTAATTTGGTAAGAAAGAAAATTAAAGCATAGCATATTAAAGTCTCACCATAATACTTGCTTAATCAACATGGCTTACATCTTTCTCCTTGGCTCTACAGTACACGTTTTAGTAATTGTATACAACTAATGCTAATCTCTGCTTTATTTAATAAATATAAGTTACCTATATGTTGGTGGAGCAAAAAACTTAGAAATATAAATTCATTAATAGAATCGAACACTAATGAACTTGATCCTCCCACTCAAAGGAGAAATTAGATCTATAAAGCTGCTAAAAGACACCCAGTATCCCTTTATATATAAATATCTAAGGCCATCTGTGATACAACCATGCAAGAGCATAAGCTGAACAAAAAAGTCAGGAGCGGGTAGTGTACAATTGACAATTCTGCAAATTTATTTTTGCAATTAATGCTTCTCATTTCTAGATTAAAAGTATTGTTGATATTACCAAGGAAATAGCAGTAAGCAAAGCAGAGAGGGTGCCAACACTTATATCTTATAAAGGCTCTTTCTTAAAAATGTTTTCTTACATTCACTCTGAAGTTATCTATAAAGGTCTATGTTCAATAAACTCATTAAGAAAGCATTATTAGATTGACACAAATTGAGGGAAAGATAAATCTTTTGACATTATCACTGGTTTCAGGGAAAAGCCCAGGTAACCCTGTTGACTGACAAGCCTAATAATTCTAGGATCTATAGGAAATATTTCTCAGCCACACAATATAAACTGTATATATATCATAGCAAAAGTTAATCCAGAATATAGATAAATAACAGTCATAGTATAAATAGAGATCACAGAAAAATAATCTCCTGAGTATAATACTGTGGATTCTGTACAATACTGATGCACAGAAGGTTAGTGGTGAAGATGAAATGCTTGTGTGAACTGAAACTTTATGCTGGTTGATGATTAACTCCTCATTTTCCTTTTCTCCTACTATCTGGAAATCACCATTTCAGTCTTTGATTCTTTAAATTCAGTTATTTTCAATACTTCATAATGGCAATTATGCATCATTCTTTCTGTGTCCGGTTTATTTCCTTAGACTAATATTCTTAAAGTTCATTCATATTTTCATGTGAATGTGACATGTCCCACTGTGTTTGTGTGTGTTGTTGTTGTTGTTGTTGTTGTTGGTGGTGGTGGTGGTGGCAAGCATTGTTTTTAATCAAATGCTGAGAATTTTCAAATGTTTATATGATATCCCTATGGTACTTAGGAAGAGATTATTAACAAACATCTAATTTATTGCTAATGATTTTGAAGAAATAACTTTTAATGTATTTGTAAAATCAAAATTTTGTTAAAATACTTTAGAATTTAGTTAATAAAATTTTACATATGTATGTATGTATGTATGTATGTATGTATGTATGTATTTTATACCTGTTGTCATTCTAAGCAGTTTTACATTGATTTTCTTATGTAATCTTCCATATAAACTACATATCATTATCCCTATTTCATATTAAAGGGAATTGAGGCTTAGAGAAATAAAGTAATTTAGCCATGGTCATATAAGTAGTACATAGTAGAGTCTGTATTCTAACTCAGGCAAGCTGAATATAGTTAAAGAAAAAACAGTAATGACCTGTAGCTAGAGGTGTGCAAAAGTGTAGCGCAAACTACCAAGAAATTACCAATCATGATAATACAATTTTGGCTTAAAAATAATTCTTCCCTCTTAAAAATGTTATTTTACTGTGGCAAGAACACTTAATATGTCATATACCCTGTTAGTATATTTTTAACTGCATAATGCATGATTGTCGACTCTAGGTATAATATTTTATAGATCTCTAGAGCTTATTTATCTTGATTTACTGAAAGTTTATGCTCAGTGATTATTAAGTTCTAATTTTTCTTTTCTCACAGACCCTGGCAATCATCATTCTAATCTTTAATTCTATAAATTTTACTATTTTAGATACCGCATATAAGAACAGTTAGGCATTATTGTTCTTTCTGTGCCTTGCTCATTTTCTTGGAGTAATGCTTTTAAAGTGCATTCATATTGTTACATCTTGCAGAACTTTCCTCTTTTTTAAGGCTGAGTCGTATTGTCTTACATTTATATATCACACAGTTTTTATCTACTCTGCTGCTGGACATTAAGTTTGTTTCCATATCTCAGCTGTTGTAAATAGTGCTGTAATATGTGTGGGGTACTAATACTTCTTCAAAACATTGATTTCAATTATTTGGGGTAAATATTTAGAAGTAGAATTGCTGGATCAAACTGTTAAAATGTTCATAATTAAAAATGACCCTAAAAGTACTGTAAATGGTGTACAAAATTCTAAAATATAATCAAAGAGTTGATTATATGTGTTTTAAAATATATAGTATAGCAAGATAGATTTATAGATATGTATCTAAGTACAGACATCTATCTAAATAAATATAGAAATCTTGGTATATAATATAAAATTATTATAAAAATAAAAAAATATAGACTAGAATAACATGCTTCTTGTCCTTCTAGTCACTTGTAATACTTGTATAGAATAACTTATGTTTGTTTCTTATTTTCTTGTTACTTGTAATATTTAACAAGTAGGCAATAAAACACTACATATCTTCTCTATAGCTTATTTTCATACAAATATTATGCTTGTAGTACAATAAAACTTGCATAAGACAAACATATGGAAATGTAATACTTTCAAAACATAATGCATAACACTTTTCACACAAAATAATACAATACTCAAGCCATATATTTAGCAGCTGTTGACTCAGGATAAATAGTGGTAAGAAAAATGGTAGCAACTATTTAATTCTTGGCTTTATCTAAGTCTGTTGAAACAATGCACAACTTCTTTGCTGTTTTATTTCTGGGATGACATTTATATAAAAGTATGATTTTTTTTGTTGGACTACTGAACATGAGGCTTTATTTATTTTTCTCTTTTTTTCCATCTGTGCTTCAGTTTAAACATTTTCTATTGACCCATCTTGTAGTTCAAAGATCTTCTGAAGTATCCTGTCTACATTTTATGCCTATCTGATAATTCTTATTTTAAAAAACTGAATTTTCAAGTTCTGTAATTTTTATTTGGCTTTTTTTTATACTTCTCACTTTTGCCTTGAGGTTTTTTATTTAATTCATTATAATATTCATCTGTTACTTCAAATCACTGAGTATATTTACAATAGCTCTTCTGAGATAGTCAGCCAAATCCAATATTTGGATATATTTTTATTGGTTGTTTTTATCTTCTTTTTATGCTTCAGATTTTGCTGCCTCTTTGGATATATATATATATGTGTGTGTATATATATATATATATATATATATATATATATATATGAAGAAACTGATTTATTAAGCAGAGATAAACAGAGAGAAGTAGTGAGAGCTCACACGCTCTTCTGGGTGAGAATCTCAGAGAGGAAAAACTGAGCAGGTAAGATACAGGGGAGTTTTAACTTTGAAGTTATTCCCGCCCCATTCATGTTTTGTTCAATGAGAAGAGTACATTTTTTTTTTTTTTTTTTTTTTTGGTTTCCATTATTTTATTTAACACAGTGAACGAAATACTGGGCCTTTAAATACTGGGCTTTTTTGACATACTGTTTCAATGCTTTATTGACATTGTTTAATCTGTGCAATAATCCTCTGTATAGGTCATATAACACCTATTTTAAAAAGTAGAAATAAAGCCCAGAGAATTTGAGTAAATTGCCCAAGGTCAAACAGAAAATCGAAAGTGGAGATAAATTTCTAACCCAGGTTTGTCTAGCTCTGAAGCCCATGATCTTTTTTTTTATTATCTTAATTCTTTTATTTTTTTTTTTAATTTTTTTTTTTTATTTTTATTGCATTATAGGTTTTGGGGTACATGTGCAGAACGTGCAAGATAGTTGCATAGGTACACACTCCACAGCTTCTGAACGGCAAAAGAAACAGTCACTAGAGTGAATTGGCAACCATCAGAATGGGAAAAAATCTTTGCAGTTTACACATCTGACAAAGGGCTGATATCCAGAATTTACAAAGAACTCAAACAGATTTACAGGAAAAAAAACAAACAAGCCCATTCAAAAATGGGCAAAGGATATGAACAGAAACTTTACAAAAGAAGACATACATGAGGCCAACAAACATATGAAAAAGTGTTCATCATCATTGGCCATTAGAGAGATGCAAATCAAAACCACATTGAGATACCATCTCACACCAGTTAGAATGGCAATCATTAAAAAATCTGGAGACAGCAGATGCTGGAGAGGATGTGGAGAAATAGGAACACTCTTACACTGTTGGTGGGAGTGTAAATTAGTTCAACCATTGTGGAAGACAGTGTGGCGATTCCTCAGGGACCTAGAAATAGAAATTCCATTTGACCCAGCAATCCCATTACTGGGTATCTATCCAAAGGACTATAAATCGTTCTACTATAAGAACACATGCACACGAATGTTCATTGCAGCACTGTTTACAATAGCTAAGACCTGGAACCAACCCAAATGCCCAACGATGATAGACTGGACTGGGAAAATGTGGCACATATACACCATGGAATATTATGCAGCAATCAAAAATGATGAGTTTGTGTCCTTTGTAAGGACATGGATGAATCTGGAGAACATCATTCTCAGCAAACTGACACAAGAACAGAAAAAGAAATACTGCATATACTCACTCATAGGTGGGTGAGAAAAATGAGAACACGTGGACACAGAGAGGTGGTCTACTATACACTGGGGACTGTTGGGGGGAATGGGGAAGGGACAGCGGGGGGGGCTGGGGGGATAGCATGGGGATGAATACCAAGTGTGGGTGAAGGGGAGGAAGGCAGCAAAACACACTGCCATGTGAGAAGAATTCTTTTAAACTTCTTTTGGAGTGACTGATCTTTGAATTTGACTCCATATTGGTTGGTTGGGCCCACAACAGATTCCCCACTTTCAGGGCTTTTGGCTGGCTTTCTGAACAAAGGAAGATCATCTGGAATTTTACCTAGCACGTGTCCGGAAACGTTAGACAAAGGATTCTAGGTCCCAAGGTGGGGAGGTGGATGAAGGCATGGCACTGGGAAGTTGTTGCCTTTGAAACCACGCCCCTTGTGAACCCAGGAATGGAAGTTAATATAGTGCCTCAGTAGTTGTGCCTCTGGAAGCCCTGCACCATTTCACCTCCCTCCCCTCACTTCTATACTGTTTTTTTGTTTTGTTTTGTTTTATTGCATTTTAGGTTTTGGGGTACATGTGCAGAATGTGCAAGATAGTTGCATGGGTACACACATGGCAATGTGTTTTGCTGCCTTCCTCCCCTTCACCCAAATTTGGCATTTCTCCCCAAGCTAACCCTCCTCATTTTCCCTCCTGCTGTCCCTCCTCTATTCCCCTCAATAGACCCCAGTTTGCAGTACCCCATTTTCTGTGTCTGTGTTCTAATTTTTCCTCACCAGCCTATGAGTGAGAATATGTGGTATTTCATTTTCTGTTCTTGTGTCAGTTTGCTGAGAATGATGTTCTCCAGATTCATCCATGTCCTTACAAAAAACACAAAGTCATCATTTTTGATTGCTGCATAATATTTCATGGTGTATATGTGCCACATTTTTCCAGTCAAGTCTATCATCGTTGGGCATTTGGGTTGGTTCCAGTTCTTTGCTACTGTAAAAAGTGCTGCAATGAACATTCGTGTGCATGTGTCCTTATAGTATAAAAATTTATCGTCCTTTGGATATATACCCAGTAATGGGATTGCTGGGTCAAATGGAATTTCTATTTCTAGGTCCCTGAGAAATCGCCACACTGTCTTCCACAATGGTTGAACTAATTTGCACTCCCACCAACAGTGTAAGAGTGTTCCTATTTCTCCACATCCTCTCCAGCATCTACTGTCTCCAGATTTTTTAATGATCGCCATTCTAACTGGCGTGAGATGGTATCTCAATGTGGTTTTAATTTGCATCTCTCTAATGACCAGTGATGATGAGCATTTTTTCATATGTTTGTTGGCCTCATGTATGTCTTCTTTTGTAAAGTGTCTGTTCATATCCTTTGCCCACTTTTAAATGGGCTTGTTTGTTTTTGTCCTGTAAATCTGTTTGAGTTCTTTGTAAATTCTGGACATCAGCCCTTTGTCAGATGTGTAAACTACAAATAATTTTTTCCCATTCTGATGGTTGCCGATTCACTCTAGTGACTCCTTCTTTTGCCGTGCAGAAGCTGTGGAGTTTGATTAGGTCCCATTTGTCTATTTTGGCTTTTGTTGCTGATGTTTTTGGTGTTTTGGTCATTAAGTTCTTGCCTACTCCTATGTCCTGAATGGTTTTGCCTAGATTTTCTTCTAGGGTTTTTATGGTGCCAGGTCTTATGTTTAAGTCTTTATTCCATCTGGAGTTAATTTTAGTGTAAGGTGTCAGGAAGGGGTCCAGTTTCTGCTTTCTGCACATGGCTAACCAGTTATCCTAACACCATTTATTAAACTGGGAATCCTATCCTCATTGCTTGTTTTTCTCTGGTTTATCAAAGATTATGTGGTTGTAGATATGTTGCTTTGCTTTCAAAGCCTCTTTTCTGTTTCATTGGTCTATATCTCTGTTTTGGTACCAGTACCATGCTGTTTTGATTACTGTAGCCTTGTGCTATAGTTTGAAGTCTGGTATCATGATGACTTTTGCTGTGTTCTTTTTGCTTAAAATTGACTTGGCTGTGCGGGCTTTTTGGTTTCATATGAAGTTCATCGTGGTTTTTTCCAGTTCTGTGAAGAAAGTCAATGGTAGGTTGATGGGGATAGAGTTGATTCTGTAAATTATTTTGGACAGTATAGACATTTTCATGATATTGATTCTTTCTAATCATAAACATGGAATTATTCTCCATCTGTTTGCATCCTCTCTTATTTTGTTGAGCAGTGGTTTATAGATTTTCTTGAAGAGGTCCCTTATATTCCTTGTAAGTTGTATTTCTAGGTATTTTACTCTCTTTGTAGCAATTGTGAATGGCAGTTTGTTCTCGATTTGGTTCTCTTTAAGTCTGTTATTGGTGTATAGGAATGCTTGTGATTTTTGCACATTGATTTTATATTCTGAGACTTTGCTGAAGTTGCTTATCAGTTTCAGGAGATTTGGGCTGAGGCAATGGGGTCTTCTATGTATGCTATCATGTTGCCTGCAAATAGAGACAATTTGGCTTCCACCTTTTCTATTTGAATACCCTTTATTTCTTTTCTTGCCTTATTGCTCTGGCTAAAATTTCCAGTACTATGTTGAATAGCAGTGGTGAGAGAGGGCATCCTTGTCTAGTGCAGGATTTCAAAGAAAATGCTTCCAGTTTTTGCACATTTATTATAATATTGGCCGTTGGTTTGTTGTAAATAGCTTTTATTAATATGAGATATGTTCCATCAATACAAAGTTTATTGAGATTTTTTAGCATAAAGGGCTGTTGAATTTTGTCAAAGGCCTTCTCTGCATGAGTTGAGATAATCATGTGGTTTTTGTTTTTAGTACTGTTTATATGGTGAATTACATTTATAGACTTGCGTATGTTGAAACAGCCTTGCATCCCCAGGATGAATCCTACTTGATCATGATGGATAAATTTTTCAATGTGCTGGTGCAATTGGTTTTCCAGTATTTTATTGATGATTTTTGCATCTATGTTCATCATGGCCTGAAGTTTTCTTTTCTTGTTGAGTCTTTGCCGGGTTTTGGTATCGGGATGACGTTGGTCTCATAAAATGATTTGGGAAGGGTTCCCTCTTTTTGGATTATTTGGAATAGTTTCAGAAGGAATGGTACCAGGTCCTCTTTGTGTGTCTGGTAGAATTCGGCTGTGAACCCATCTGGACTTGGGTTTTTTTATGTGGTAGGCTCTTAATTGCTGCCTCAACTTCAGACCTTGTTATTGGTCTATTCATAGTTTCGGCTTTCCCTTGGTTTAGGCTTGGAAGGACACAGGTGTCCAGGAATTTATTCATTTCTTTCTGGTTTACTAGTTTATGTGCATAGAGTTGTTTGTAGTATTCTCTGATGATGGTTTGAATTTCTGTGGAATCTGTGGTGATTTCTCCTTTATCGTTTTTTATTGCATCTATTTGGTTGTTCTCTCTTTTCTTTTTTATCAGTCTGGCTAGTGGTCTGCCTATTTAGTTGATCTTTGTGACAAACCAGCTCTTGATTATATTTTTTGAGGGGTTTTTCGTGAACTGTATTCTTCAGTTATGTTCTAATCTTAGTTATTTCTTGTCTTCTGCTAGGTTTTGAGTTTTTTTTGATATTGCTCCTCTAGCTCTTTCAATTTTGATGATAGGGTGTCAATTGTGGATCTCTCCACTCTTCTCATGTGGACACTTATTGGTATATATTTTTCTCTACAGACTTCTTTAAATGTTTCCCAGAGATTCTGGTGTGTTGTGTCTTCGTTCTTGTTGGTTTCAAAGAACTTCTTTATTTCTGCCTTCATTTCATTTTTTATCCAATCAACATTAAAAAGCCAGTTGTTCAGTTTCCATGAAGCTGTGCGGTTCTGAGTTTGTTTCTGAATTCTGAGTTCTAACTTGATTGCACTATGATCTGAGAGACTGTTTGTTATTATTTCAGTTGTTTTGTATTTGCTGAGGAGTGCTTTACTTCCAATTCTGTGGTTAATTTTGGAGTAGGTATGATGTGATCCTAAGAAAATGTATATTCTGTGGATTTGCGATGGAGAGTTCTGTAAATATCTATCAGGTTTTCTTGTTCCAGGTCTGAGTTCAAGCTCTGGATATACTTGTTAATTTTCTGTCTCGTTGATCTGTCTAATATTGACAGTGGAGTGTTAAACTCTCCCAATATTATTGTGTGGGAGTCTAAGTCTCTTTCTAAGTCATTAAGAACTTGCCTTATATATCTGGGTGCTCCTGTATTGGGTCCATATATATTTAGGAACATTAGCTCTTCTTGTTGTATCGATCCTTTTACCATTATGTAATGACCTTTTTTGTCTCTTTTGATCTTTGTTACTTTAAAGTCTATTTTCTCAGAGATGAGAATTGCAACTCCTGCTTTTTTTTGCTCTCCATTTGCTTGGTAAATCTTCCTCCATCCCTTTATTTTGAGCCTTTGTGTATTCTTGAATGTGTGACGGGTTTCCTGGATACAGCACACTAATTGTCTTTTTAAAAAAAAAAAATTGCCAGTCTCTGTCTTTTGATTGGTGCATTTAGCCCATTTACATTTAGGGTTAATATTGTTGTGTATAATTTGATACTGCCATTTTGATGCTAGCTGGCTGTTTTGCCTGTGAGTTGATGCAGATTCTTCACTTTTTTGATGCTCTTTAGCATTTGGTATCTTTTTAGAATGGCTGGTACTGGTTGTTCCTTTCTATGTGTAGTGCCTCTTTCAGGAGCTCTTGTAAAGCAGGCCTGGTGGTAACAAAATCTCTGAGTTCTTGCTTGTTGGCAAATTATTATTTTTCTTTCTTTACAAATGAAACTCAGATTGGCTGGATATGAAATTCGGTTTGAAATTTCTTTTCTTTAAAAATGTTGAATATTGGCCCCCTCTCTCTTCTGGCTTGTAGAGTTTCTGCCAAGAGATCTTCTGTGAGTCTGATGGGCTTCTCTTTGTGGGTGACTCGACCTTTCTCTTTGGCTCCCCTTAGTATTTTCTCCTTCATTTCAACCCTTGCGAATCTGATGATTATGTGCCTTGGGGTTGCTCTTCTTGTGGAATATCTTTGTGGTGTTCTCTGTATTTCTTGGAGTTGAGTATTGTCCTGCCTTGCTAGGTTGGAAAAACCTTTCTGGATAATATCCTGAAGAGTGTTTTCCAGCTTGGATTCATTCTCTTCATCACATTCTGCTACACCTATCAAACATAGGTTTGGTCTCTACACATAGTCCCACATTTCTTGGAGATTTTGTTCATTCCTTTTTGCTCTTTTTCTCTAATCTTGGTTTCTCATTTTATTTCATTGAGTGGATCTTTGACTTCTGATATTTTTTCTTCTGCTTGTTCAATTCAGCTGTTGAAACTTGTGCATGCTTCATGAAGTTCTAGTGTTTTTCAGCTCCTTCAATTCATTCATATTCCTCTCTAAGTTGTCCATTGTTTTTATCATTTCCTCGAATCTTTTTTCAA
Source organism: Saguinus oedipus (assembly GCA_031835075.1). Taxonomy (NCBI): domain Eukaryota; kingdom Metazoa; phylum Chordata; class Mammalia; order Primates; family Cebidae; genus Saguinus; species Saguinus oedipus. The sequence goes on from CM063171.1 coordinate 26,542,806, forward strand.
ATCTTTTTTCAATGTTCTCAGTTTATTTGCATTGATTTAGAACATGTTTTTTTAGCTCACTGAAGTTTCTCATTATCCCCCTTCTGAAGTCTGATTCTGTCATTTTGTCACACTCATTCTCTGTTTAGCTTTGTTCCCTTGCTGGTGAGGAGTTTTTTTCATCCTGTGTATGAGGTGAGGTGTTTTGGTTTTGGGTGTTTTTCTCCTTTTTGCGCTGGTTTCTTCCCATCTTTGTTGATTTATCCACTTGTCATCTTAGTAGTTCCTGACTTTTTGATTGGGTCTCTGAGTGGATGCCAAGATTGTTGATGATGAGGTATTTCTGTTACTTAGTTTTCCTTCTACCAGTCTAGCTCTCTGCTGTATGACTGCTGAGGTCCACTCTAGGCCCTGCTTGTCTGGGGTACACCTGTAGCAGCTGTGGAACAGTTAGGGATGCTACCAATTTTTTCTTCTGCTATCTTTGTCCCAGAATGATGCCTGCCAAGTGTCAGTCTGATTAGTCCTTTTTTGAGGTGTCCCTTTGGATATACCCTGGTCAGGGAACTGCTTGAGGAGATGGTCTGTACTTTATAGGGGCTCCAGTGCTGAGCTGTGAACTCTGCTGTTTATTCAGGGATTTTGGGCAGGTGTGTTTATGTCTGCTGCAGCAGAACTTATAAAACCCCTATATTTTCCCTCAGATGCTGTGGCAGGGAGTTGGGGCTTTCTTTATGAGTATCCATTGCACTGTCCTGCCCAGCTAGGAGACAGTCTAGTCACTATTTGCCTGCCGATGCTCTGCCCTCTTACCACAGTGTCTGCCCTGCTGCTGTGGGGTTCTGCCCTACTGTGGTGGACTCTGCAGTTGACGGAGTCTCTCTGTTATAGCAGGTTGCCTCAGCAATGGCAGGCTACTTCAACTGTGTGTGTGTACCTTAGTAGGGGCAGAATGCATTTGTGGTGGTGGACACCCATCCCCCACCGAGCTGCACCATCCTGGATTCAGCTGAGCCTGCATTAAAACTCTCAACCCCAAGCATTTCAAATATCTGTTTTGTTTGTTTCTGTAGGGGTGGGCCCCGCCAATCCTGATCACCTGGCTCCCTGCCTCAGCGTCCTTTCTCTCTCTCTCTCTCTTTTCCTTCTTAAAATTTGGATGGTTGACTCTCTCACAGGGGTTTCAGTCACCTGCTGAAAGGGCACTGGGATCTGTGTGATTTCCCATGCTGCGACCCACTGCACCAGCTCAAGTCATGCTTCCTAGGAATCTCCTGGTCTGGCTCACTGTCCAAGTCCAATTTAATCAGCTGGATATGTTAATCTGTCCTCCCAAATCTTAGATTGCTGGTTTAACAGGGCACCCACACCAGTGAGTTTTGTGTGGGGTGCCGCTGCACTGCAGTGCCAGCCGAACTGGCCATGCAAACCAAAAGGGCTGTGCTGGTGTCCTATGTCTCTCCTACACCTGGGAATTTCTCCGTTCTGTGGGCAACAAAGGTTCATCTGAAAATGCGGCTATGACTCACCCTCTGTGCCTTCACTGAGAGCTTCAATCCCGAGATGTTCCTACCATGCCATCTTCTGGATATATATTTTTAAGTTCTATGCTGACAGTATAAATTTTACATCGATGAGACTTTGTGTTTCCATTTAGAAAAAGTATTTTTTAAATTGACAAAGGAATTAATTTACGACTGCTCAAAATGATGCTTTGAAGTTCTGTCTTGTGATTCTTAGAGCATGTTAGAATTGTTCTTATTCTGGAGCAAGATTAGATCATTTCAAATGTTTAGCCTATTTGTCATCTCAACTGCTTCAGGGAGATTTTTTTGAAATTTCTAAACACTGAATGGTTGTAACTCCTGTGTCTCCTAGCATTATTTGAACTTCTTTCCTTTTTTTTATTTTTTTAAATTTTTTAAATTTTATTTATTTATTTATTTATTTATTTTAAATTTTTATTGCATTATAGGTTTGGGGGTACATGTGCAGAACGTGCAAGGTAGTTGCATAGGTACACACATGGCAGTGTGCTTTGCTGCTTTCCTCCCCTTCACCCACACTTGGTATTTATCCCCAGGCTATCCCCCCCAGCCCCCACCTGCCATCCCTCCCCCATTCCCCCCAACAGTCCCCAGTGTATAGTAGACCGCCTCTCTGTGTCCATGTGTTCTCATTTTTCTCACCCACCTATGAGTGAGTATATGCGGTATTTCTTTTTCTGTTCTTGTGTCAGTTTGCTGAGAATGATGTTCTCCAGATTCATCCATGTCCTTACAAAGGACACAAACTCATCATTTTTGATTGCTGCATAATATTCCATGGTGTATATGTGCCACATTTTCCCAGTCCAGTCTATCATCGTTGGGCATTTGGGTTGGTTCCAGGTCTTTGCTATTGTAAATAGTGCTGCAATGAACATTCGTGTGCATGTGTCCTTATAGTAGAACGATTTATAGTCCTTTGGATAGATACCCAATAATGGGATTGCTGGGTCAAATGGAATTTCTATTTCTAGGTCCCTGAGGAATCGCCACACTGTCTTCCACAATGGTTGAACTAATTTACACTCCCACCAACAGTGTAAGAGTGTTCCTATTTCTCCACATCCTCTCCAGCATCTGCTGTCTCCAGATTTTTTAATGATCGCCATTCTAACTGGTGTGCGATGGTATCTCAATGTGGTTTTGATTTGCATCTCTCTAATGACCAATGATGATGAGCACTTTTTCATATGTTTATTGGCCTCATGTAGGTCTTCTTTTGTAAAGTGTCTGTTCATATCCTTTGCCCATTTTTGAATGGGCTTGTTTGTTTTTTCCTGTAAATCTGTTTGAGTTCTTTGTAAATTCTGGATATCAGCCCTTTGTCAGATGTGTAAACTACAAAAATTTTTTTCCCATTCTGATGGTTGCCAATTCACTCTAGTGACTGTTTCTTTTGCCGTGCAGAAGCTGTGGAGTTTGATTAGGTCCCATTTGTCTATTTTGGCTTTTGTTGCCAATGCTTTTGGTGTTTTGTTTATGAAGTCCTTGCCTACTCCTATGTCCTGAATGGTTTTGCCTAGATTTTCTTCTAGGGTTTTTATGGTGTCAGGTCTTACATTTAAGTCTTTAATCCATCTGGAGTTAATTTTAGTGTAAGGTGTCAGGAAGGGGTCCAGTTTCTGCTTTCTGCACATGGCTAGCCAGTTTTTCCAAAACCATTTATTAAATAGGGAATCCTTTCCCCATTGCCTGTTTTTGTCTGGTTTATCAAAGATAATATGGTTGTAGATATGTTGTGTTGCCTCCGATGCCTCTGTTCTGTTCCATTGGTCTATATCTCTGTTTTGGTACCAGTACCATGCTGTTTTGATTACTGTAGCCTTGTAGTATAGTTTGAAGTCTGGTAGCGTGATGCCTCCCGCTGTGTTCAGAGAATACTACAAACAACTCTATGCACATAAACTAGTAAATCAGGAAGAAATGGATAAATTCCTGGATGCCTGTGTCCTCCCAAGCCTAAACCAGGAGGAAGCCGAAACTATGAATAAACCAATAACAAGGTCTGAAGTTGAGGCAGCAATTTAGAGCCTACCACACAAAAAAAGCCCAGGTCCAGATGTGTTCACAGCTAAATTCTACCAGACACACAAAGAGGATCTGGTACCATTACTTCTGAAACTATTCCAAATAATCCAAAAAGAGGGAAACCTTCCCAAATCATTTTATGAGACCAACATCATCCTGATACAAAAACCTGGCAGAGACTCCACAAGAAAATAAAACTTCAGGCCAATATCCATGATGAACATAGATGCAAAAATTTTCAATAAAATTCTGGCAATCCGATTGCAACAGCACATTAAAAAACTTATCCATCATGATCAACTAGGATTCATCCCAGGGATGCAAGCCTGGTTCAACATATGCAATTCTATAAATGTAATTCACCACATAAACAGAAGCAAAAACAAAAACCACATGATTATCTCAATTGATGCAGAGAAGGCATTTGACAAAATTCAACAGGCCTTTATGCTAAAAACTCTCAAGAAACTTGGTATTGATGGAACATATCTCAAAGTAATAAAAGCTATTTACGACAAACCAACAGCCAATATCATACTGAATGGGCAAAAACTGGAAGCATTCCCTTTGAAATCCAGCACTAGACAAGGATGCCCTCTCTCACCTCTTCTATTCAACATAGTACTGGAAGTTCTAGCCAGAGCAATCAGGCAAGAAAAAGAAATAAAGGTATTCAAATAGGAAAGGTGGAAACCAAATTTTCTCTATTTGCAGACGACATGATAGTATACCTAGAAGATCCCATCATCTCAGCCCAAAAGTTCCTGCAACTGATAAGCAACTTCAGCAAAGTCTCAGGATATAAAATCAATGTGCAAAAATTACAAGCATTCCTATACACCAATAACAGACTTAAAGACAACCAAATCAAGAACGAACTGCCATTCACAATTGCTACAAAGAAAATAAAATACCTAGGAATACAACTCACTAGGAATGTAAGGGACCTCTTTAAGGAAAACTACAAACAACTGCTCAACGAAATAAGAGAGGACACAAACAGATGGAGAAACTTTCCATGTTTGTGCTTAGGAAGAATCAATATCGTGAAAATGGCTATACTGCCCAAAGTAATTTACACAATCAATGCTATCCCCATCAAACTACCATTGAATTTCTTCACAGAACTGGAAAAAACCACGATGAATTTCATATGGAACCAAAAAAGAGCCCGCATAGCCAAGTCAATTCTATTTGAACTTCTGAATGTCCGTTTGACTCACAGTCCTTAAGTAGCTGATTCTTTCAGGCATCATATTTTTTTGTTCTGTACACATATAGCTATGTAGTTGGCGAAATACTTGAAGAAATTTTTGTGCAGATTCTGGTGTGCTCCCTTTTTGCCCTCTTCAGAACACTGATTGGCATATTTGAGCTATCTCCACAGTACTAAACTCTGCTACATGTTTTCTCTGCCAGTGGAATTGCTGATCTCTGTTAGCATTTCACTCCTCAGTGCTGCTGTATAAAATTTGTTCTAAGACAGAAAGTCCAGGCATGTGGTGCTCATCTTGTATATTTCTCTTATCCAATGAATCATAAACTTGCAATATTTGTTGCCTAAGACCTAAAAACAGTTGTTTCTATGATGGGTTTAGTGTTATCATTGTTTATGGTATTTTGATGTTTATTTTTCTCAGCATAGCTATAACCAAAACTTCCCAAGTTACTAAAACTATAAATAAATAAATAAATTAAAATACTCATATTATATATCTGGCTTACAAGCTTCCATGCTTTTCTACTTGTAATTCTTCATTTCACTCTTTTATGTCCATGCCAAATTGTGGCCTGTCTCAAGGAAAACCTTCACATGCCTTCTGTGATTAATCCATTCTATTTTATATGTAAATTTTTATGTCTATTTTTTACTATACAACCTATTTGGAAGTAATCTCATATTGTTTATTAATGTTACTTATACTATATTACTACACTAAAATATATTCTGTGAAATTCTTAAATATGTTCATGTGGTTATATTTTTCCTTTATGAAAATTATAGTTTACATTTATCTGTTTTCTTCAAATAACTATAATGAAATACTCAAATATTATCTTACCAAAATATTCAGTGAATAACTTTAATTTTAATAAATTCATAGACAGTATTTTTAATCATAAATGTATAAAATAAAACAGCATATTTAAAATGAATGACATTTTGTTTTATAATTGCTTAGTGTTCTTATTTCTTCACATTATTAGATATGTTAGATAGATAAATTATTTTGAATTGTTAGCAGTAAAAATTTACTACACTGAATATGTTTATTTATAAAGATATGGAAACTTAGACTGAGGGAAGTTTAATGATATCAAAGACCAGACATCTACTTAAAGGCTGAACGACAGTTCAAACACTGATTTTCTGACTCTTTGTACTAAATCGAATACTCTTTGTACTAAACAGTCTGAGTGTGAACTTTCTATGTGACTTATAAAAAAGCAGATAATTTTTTAAACCTGGTTTATGGAAAGCATACAAATCAATTTAAACAATTGTAGCAATAGAACACAAAATTGTTTACTGAATTTCTTCTTTATTGAATAGAAGATCTTACCGAAACAGTAGTGACTCCATTTTGAATCCCTGCCATGTTACAGGAAAAAAAGATTTACTTGACTTTTAAGTATTTCTCTGCTTAACTTTGTAGATTATTCATTAAGACTATAAATATCTCAGAACAATAGAACCTTCAACATAGATAAAAGAGAATTATGCTGACCAGAAATTCTGGAAACAGACTGACCAGCAGTCTTGGCCATGACTAGATAAGGACAACCTAAAGATGCCAGCAAATGTCCTCAGACACCAACCAAGATGGCAGTGACTTCCTGCCTGCCTGAGATTTCACATGTAGCTCCTCCACAAGGACACTCTGTTTATGACTTACACCTATTCTCATTTCCCTTAAAAACTCTCGGTTCAGAGCTACATTTCAGAAAATTATTCTTGAAACAAGTTTACTCATTTCCCAACTTGCTTGCTTCCCTAATAAAGCTTAGTTTTCTTCTTACCATCAGTAGTCTCTTGAGCATTGGTTTTTCAGGTGTCAAGTGGTCCAATCCCGAGTTTGGTTACAGTTTTGGATGAGCTAGTCAGGAGCCTCACACTCTCTGAGCTGTTCACTCACCTCCCAGCAGTTGAAGCAATTGGCCACAGCAGTGCACAAGGGCTTATTTCTTCAGATTATGGAGAGGATTTGTAGATTCCTTACAGGTGGAGCAGCATGTACGAGCACAGCAGACTGTGGCTGCACATATGGTCCTGTCCCCTCTTGCTTCCAGAGGTGAGCAGCAAGCCTTCAGTAACACCAGATACTTGTGGTTAACCAAGCCCAAAACTGGCAAACTACAGGGACACTCCCATTAGCTACCAAGGCTCTTTCTCACTTTGGGAAAGTTCTCTTTTTCCCTCAACTGATGCCAGCTGCCTATTTTCACTTCAAATTAGTAAAAGGTAACAGAGTTTCTAGATTAGCTGACCAGCTGTATAACAAAGAACATCCACCAGTGTAAACATCTGTGGTCCCCTTTTCTTACCCTTTAAGCCTTTGAGGCAATTTGTGGTAGTTTTTAGAAGAAACAACTTATAGTGACTCCGTAATGGTCTCTTACCTTGAAGGAGATTGTGTTTGGGAAGCACTTCTTTTGTTTTGATTGTGTGTGGTTTCGTTGTTACTCTGGGAGGTATTTCATAAATTATCTCTCAAAGAGAGAGTATTAGCTAACTTGTTGGCCTATAGCTATGACCTCAGGACAAAGGAAAAACAAAACAAAATGAGATTTTATTGTAATACAGCATGACAAATGTATGTGTTAGTCAGAGGAAAGGTGGCCTTTAAATAGAATCTTTGAACTTTTATACAATCTTACAGCTTGAACAGTTTTATCAAAGATCAGGTAAATGGGAAAATACCTATATTCATCTGTTTATTCTATTATGGAATAAAAATGTTTCCGAGAAAGGTTCTCAGTTAATGGTGCAGAGGATAGTATAAAGTTAAATCTCATTGGCCTCTACTGCCTGAGGAAGATACAGAAGGAAAAAAGAAGCAGGAGGATAGGATAATTTTATTAGTCTTAAGCTCACCTCAAGGAAATGATGCTATGATGTTGCAAGTGCCTTCCCTAGTGCTGCCCACTCTGGCACCTGTGCAGGTTCCCATGCTGGCCCTGCTGGCATTGTACCCTGAGCTTCCCTTTCCTCTGCCCACTCCCCCAGAATTTAAATAATCAAGATTTACAAGATGCAGTGCACCCCCATACCACCCTACACAGCACATTAGGCAAGTAGGCCAGAGACAGTCTCTTCTTTTAAGACCTGACAGGGTCTTAAATGCACAAGGCCAGTGTGTTTCTCCTTTTAAGATACAATGGGAATTAAAGGCACAGGGCCAGCCGATGGAATATTTTTTGGAATATATTCACCTTTCTCCACTTCAGACTTAGTGAACTAAAAAAATAAAAATAAAAATAAGCCCTTCCTACAGAGATGACCCACAGCACATGGCCAAATTATGTACCAGTATATTCTCCACTCATTTCCTAATGGGTAGACATTTAAACACCATTAAATTTCATAATAATGTCTGGTAAAAAGAGACCACTAATTATATACAAAGCCAATGATGAGGCCAGGCAGCTACTTCAGGAAGACTCAGCTGGGACCCTTGATCCCACAGGGATGATTCCCTTAATGGAACTCAGTTGTGACCCTAACAATGAGGGACAGCCAAGACTAGAACATTACTAAAAATACGTTTCAATGGGATTGAGTTAAAGAGTACCTGAGAAGCATAGCATCAATAAAATCCATGATCTTCAACATAGGACTAATGAAAATTCAGCCACTTGGCTGGACCCAGTGTATTAGGCTTATAGGGCTGGGTATGGTGGCTCACACCTGTAATCCTAGCACTTTGGGAGGCTGAGGCGGTGAGTGCAGTGGGAATACAAAGTCAGGAGTTCAAGACCAGTCTAGGCAACACAGTGAAACTCCTGTCTCTACTAAAAATAAAAAAAAAAAATTAACCAGGTGTGGTGCTGTGTGCCTGTAATCCCAGATACTCGGGAGGCTGAGGAAAGAGAATTGAGTAAACCTGGAAGGCAGAGGTTGCTTTGAGCTGAGATCATACCAGTGCACTACAACCTTGGTTCCAGTGCAAGACTCCATCTCACAAAGACAGGAAAAATAAAAAGACCTCAGTTATGGATTTAGAGGCCCCAGAACATATTTGGGCAGTCAATCTGACTTTCATCAGCCAAAGCACATCAGATATCCAAAGAAAATTGAAAAAATTAGATAGATTAAACCCCTCTCTATTGGTAGAAATTGCTTACAAATTCTTCAATGCCAGAAAAACAAGAAGAGCCAGACAAATAACCACTTTTGTAGAAAGCATTCAGAAAGGTAAAAGCAGGTGTGAGAAGAGTGAGGGACAAAACAGAATGGGATTCCCAGGGAAAGATCAGTGTGCCTACTGTTGAGGATCTTGATGTTAAAAGCATGATTGCTACAGGCTGTAAGGGAAAAATGACAGCAAAGAAAAGTTAAGAGATAAAAAGAAAAAAAAACAGGAAACCAGAGAAACAAGACAGTACAACAAGATTGGGGCTCTGATAAGATTGAGGAGGCTCAGGTGCTCCCCTGGATAGAGTGCAGCAAATAATCATTTCCCCACAGGAGCCCTGAATACAAATGATATTGAGTATAAAACAATCGACTTCTCAGTTAATACTGAAGCAACTTACACAGTTTTAAATATGAAATTAACTAAAAGTACACACGATATAGTTCCAGAGACAGGAATCAACAGAAAACTGGAGTAAAGAATCCAAATTGGGAGAAAGAAAGTTAAGACCTAGTATATTTTTATATGCCTAATTGCCCTATTCTGTGATTAAGATGACATTTACTATGCTGCACTAAATGCTTAAGTAAACTTTTCTCCTAAAAAAACATATATTGTAAACAGTGCCACAGTTAACACACATGTGCATGTGTATTTGTAGTAGAATGATTTATAATCCTTTGGGTATGATGATGGGGGAATGGACACAGCAAACCACCATGGCATGTGTATACCTATGTAACAATCCTGCACAATCTGCACATGTACCCCAGAACTTAAAATATTAAAAAAGAAAATCTAATTATCAAGATCCTAACCAAACAGGCCTTGTGTTTGCAGACATTGATGACTTAACTTAAAAAGGCCAAGAACTGTTTCCACCTGAAGTATACTATAGAATAAGCAATATTGTTTGGGCCTATGGGGAATCCAGATGAGCCTACTAGATTTCAGATTGTCTGCATTACATTCAAAGAAGGAGATACCGCCCCACATAAAAAAATCCTCTGAAAATGGAAGCATTAGAAGACACTTGACAAGTATTAAAAAGGCTTTTGAAATAGTGTTTATTCAACCCTGTCACTCTCTATACAATACTCCTGTTTTACCAGTAAAAAATGACATTCAAATGAATATCAATTTGTGCAACACTTGAGAAAAATTAAAGAAATCATTCAAGATATCCATCCAACAGTACATAAGGTGTATGCCCAACTCACTATTATTCCAGGAGAACATGACTGGTTCTCAGTATTAGACTTCAAAGATACTGTCTTTTGCATACCAGTTAAAACCTGAATTATTGTTTGTCTATAAATTATTTTTTTTCCAAAAGCTAAGACAATTTTTCAATATTACCATGCTATGTAATTCCAAAAATTTAATCCCCCCCACCACCATTTTTTGGTAAACGTTGGCTAGAAATCTGAGGGGCCTAAAGTTAAACAAAAGGGTATCATTTCAATATGTATATGACTTACTAATTGCCATCCCCACTTATAAAGACTTCCTGGAAAACACAATATTGGTTTTAAATAAGTACTATATAAATGAATGGGGTTATAAAGCATATTCACATAGGTCCTAATATACAAAAAAGACAGTCAAATTGGGGTTCCACCTACAATATAAGCAGTCTTATCACTGATAAGAAACAGGCAGTAGGTGCCATTAAAGCCCTGCCCAAAACAGAAACAGCTAAGGGAATTCTTGGGGATGGCTCACTTTTTTTGACATATAAATTTCTAATTTTGGACTGACAGTAAAACTCTTGTATGAGGCTTTAAAATGACTGACTCAGACCCCTTCATTAGACAATAATATGCTAAAATGCATTTGAGAATATCAAGAAAAAATTAGCATTAGGTTTTTGCCTTGGGGTCCCCTGGTCCCCAAAAGCCCTTTTTCCTATATGTACATTTTAAAAAGAAAATTGGACTAGGAGTTCTGACCCAAAAACTCAGGTAACAACGATAACCTATTGCATATTTTTAAAAACGGAATCAACAACCAAAGGATATTCTCCCTGCCAGAGAGCAGTAGCTGCCACATGTGACTTATTACAAGAAACCAATAAATATACTTTAAGGCAACCCATAACTGTGTATGTTACCCATCAAGTGTTAATCCTATTAAAACAGAAAGGAGGTAACTGTGGGGCATATGAAAAAATATTAGGCCATTTTTCTGGAGAATCCTAGTATCACCCTCCAAACCACTGCAACCCTTAACCCCCACAACACTGCTCCTTGGCAGTTCAGTGCAAGACACAGAGCCTAAAAATAACCATTTATAAATAATTTAAACAGTTTATGCCAGCCACTTAGACTTATGTGATCAGCTGGTGACTCCAGACTAGAAATTGTTGACTGATGAGAGCAGTTTTATGAAAAATAGACACTGGCCATTCTAAAACAGATAATTTAAGTCCCTGAACTTCTTGTTATATCAACCCAAAAAGTAGAATTAGTAACCCTTACCAGAGCCTTAACTTTATCACAAGGGAACAAGGTTAACAGCCACACAGCCTCTAGATATGCCTTCATAATAATACAAGCAAATGGGTCAACATTAAAATAAGTGTTTTTCTAACCTCTAATAACAAAAATATTAAACATCCTAATAAAATAACAAATGCTAAAGGTGCTGCTGCTACCATCTAAAATGGCTGTTATATATTGCTTAATTTAAACTATCTTAATCATTGCCAATAATACATAAAAAAACCTGATAGTTAGATTTGTCATTCCAACCGCTACTCAGCATATGACCATATTGGACCATTTAGTATGTCTTGCATACCATAAAAAAAACAAGAGTTACATATATTGTCAAAATCATTCATTTCACCTCTGAAAAGACACATAATCCCCATGGATTTCCAGAGGGATAAAAACTAATGCCAACTAAACAAGCTACACCAGGACTCTAACAACAGGGAAGACCCTCCCTCTCTAACAAGGAAGAACCTGTAATCCTATCTATACAGATGATTTAATAGATTTCCCTGAAAATACTTGGGGAAAAAATAATACAGCCATTTAGATTAGTAAAACAAATATTATACGTTTTGCCCTTGAAAGATAGATGTTTATATATATTCATAATTGAGTACCATCGGCATATCATTGCCTGTAAAATGCTACACATTCAGGATAATGCCTACTAGACATGATAATAACTCCTTTCACCTGTTACCCTCCCACAAATTTAAAAAAATACTGGACAAGCTCTCTCAAGACTTGAAAAACTTTCTGACCTATATTCCCTCAGGACCCATGTATTTCTTTGGGTACTCTTTTCTGCCTTCCTGGGGAATGAATTTATATTATTATGAACTAATGAATTTACCCAGGACTTTAATCATAACTGCTACTGAAGCCACTAAGTTTCTTGCAAACTTACAAAAATTAGTTTATTGATTAATACAAGTAGTGCTAAAACAGAATAGCCTGATTCTATATTTTAACAGAACGAGGTGGTATTTGTGTTGTTACTAATTCCTCCTGTTGCATATATATCAGTACTTCCTCTCAGGTAGAAGCAAACATTTCACAAGTTAGAGAGCAAGTGCCCTGGTAACTACAAACTCTAAATTATTATATTTCCTTGTTTGTAGGAGACTGGGATTTGTTTTCTAGCCTATTCTCTGAACTAAGTATCGGTATAATACTATCTGCTGAACTAAAATGAGCCTGAGAGAAAATTTTTAAATTAAAATGAACCAGCAATCCCATTAGTAGGTATTTACTGAAAAGGAAAAAACAAAATAAAATGGCACCTGGAATTTTATATTCATCACAGTGCTATTCATCATAGCAAATTCATGGAATCAACCTAAGTCTCCATTAATGGTTGATTAAATAAATAACATAGAGTATATCTACACCCATGGAATACTATGCAGCCATAAAAAATAAATCATATTGTTAGTAACAACATGCATGGAGCTGGAGGCAGTTAGATAACCTTAGTGTAATAACTCAGAAACATAAAATCAAATACTTTATGTTCTTTCTTATAAGTAGAAGATAAACAATAGTTACATATGGACATAAAGATGTAACAATAGACACTAGGGATTCCAAAAGAATGGATGTTGAGAGAGGGTGAGGGTTGAAAAAGCACCTATTGGGTTCAGTGGTCATTATTTGGGTGCTGGGTACACTAGAATCACAAACCCCACAATTACACAATATATTCATGTAACACGTTTGCACATTTACATCCCGAATCTAAAATATAATATTTTAAAGATAGTTTCCTTACTCTTATGATTAAAAAAGTGTTTTTCTATTATCCAAATATATTTAATATGCAAAGGTATTCAGAGAGCCTGATAGCAGTACAGATTACCAGAAATTAAGTAAATGAGAAAGAAGGAACACACTGATTTGATGGTTGAAAAATACATATGGATTTATGGGTGATGAGCAATTTGATACTTATGCTTATGTGTTTCTCTCTACCTTGTAATTTTAAACAGATAATGTTAGTATCACAAGACAAGAATACATAATTATCATTTCTATTGTGATGACTTCTGAAATTTCAATAGTTTTAAAATTGTGATGACATATTTTTCCTGATTTTATAGTAATAGCAAAACAACGACCAACACAAATATGACAGAATATTCTAATTACCTGAGCTGTGTGATGAATCATAAGCCAAACTGGTTTTCTTTTTTCTGATAAATTCATGAGAATTTGTAAGGCAGGAATGCCTAAAATCCATAATAAATTGAAAGTTTATGAGCAGAAAAATATGGAAAGTAGAAAAAGTAAAGCATGTTTTCTCAAATTCAGTTCATTTGTCTATAAAATGATACCTTCATGTTAAATAAAATGAACTTGCATGGTCTATTTAGAGATAATGTGCAAAAGATACTTATTTCATAGGTATAGGCCATAAGTCCTATACTTCTGAAATAGAACACAATGAAACCTTTACCTTCACTTCCTTTTATTTTTTCATTCTTGTATCATATATGCTGATTTTTTCTTTTTCTCCTATTATGTATATACATAAATGAAAAGTTACTTATAATCCCCAAAATGGAGCAATTTGGTCTTGTTTTCTCAGCTTAAAAATGCCTGTTGAGCAGAATATTGTTGATTTTTTTCTGTGTGATAGCTTTAGTTTTAGACTGATTGTAAATTTTAATTTCAATATAAGTACAAATATTAAATAAAATATATTAAAACATAATATGTCCATTTTTTCCTGGATCTGATTATGTATTAAAGTTCATTATTTTCATCTCAGGAATTATTTATATATATTCTATATATACATATATATATTTATATTTATATATATTCTATATTTCTATATATATATTTATATATATTCTATATTTAATTATTTCAAAAATTAAACAGTGAATTATTTATTGCAAAACCCTTGTATATTAGTAATATATCCTGACGTGTCCAACTCTGCACAGTGGAAGTGCTAATTTGACAAATCTGGAGGATTATGACACATGAGTGAGAATTACAATTATTAACCATTAAAAACAATAAGCTATACAGTAGAATTAGGAGTTTTGAAATATACCATATAATTAATTACAGGAATTGTAAAGAAATAAGTTTACTGTCTTATTGCCTTTTATAGGCTCTGTGTTTACCAGAGATACCAAAACACACTTAAAACTTCTATCAAAACAAAGAAGTTTTCTATTACAATGCCACTTTAAATATATGATAGTCTATTTAGACCAGATAATAAAATGTCTCAATATAAAAGGAAACAAACTTATGGATGGTCTTGAAAAAATAAATGTTTATTTTGTCCTGATTCCAAGAAACAGGTTTTTCTTACCAGAAGAAAGGACAATGGGTAGTGGTTGGCTCACAGTGACAAAGTTTCTGATGTTCGAGGGCAGAAAGCATTTAGCACGGGAGAAAAATGTAGGCTGGGAGGCCAGGCCAGTCTCTCCTTTTACATTTTTCTGCCTGCTTGTATTCTAGCCACACACTAGCAGCTGATTAGATTGTGCTCACTCAGATTAAGGGTGGGTTTGCCTTTCCCAGCCCACTGACTCATATGTTAATCTCCTTTGGCAACACCCTCACAGACACACCCAGGATGTGTTGTATTCTTCAATCCAATCAAGTTGACACTCTTGTATTAACCATCACAGTTATCTAGGCACTCAAAACATTCTCTCAACTACAGTCTGCATTGGTGTGGTTCTGGATTTAATAATCCACCTGCTGCTTATGAATATTTTCTGTCCCCAAAAGTTACAGCAAAAACTTATCACTACCACAGCCCATCTTGAATAGGGCCTATGATTGCTTATAAAGATGCTTGTAAAATTTCAAATTCATGCTTCTATAACACAAAAAAAGCAAATTCCTCCTAACTCTGCTAAAAGTTGTATTGTGTGCCCAAAACAAGTATAATTGTGACTAAAATTTTATACCAACTTCCTTGAATACTTCTACATTTTCTGTTTGCTGCCTCGTGGACAATTGTAAACTATAAAGACTCAAAGTTTAGTTAGAAACCTAGACTAAAAAGAAACTTACAACAGTCAGACTATTGTATGACTTTTTTTTAGTACAGTGCATGTAAAGAGAGATGGATGGGCTCAAGCAAACAGGGATACATGTTCATCCTAAATATAATACAGTGTGACATTTTGTTAATTCTTAGAACACTGTAGTAAGCTTAAATGCATGTCTTGGTTCCCAAGGAAAGATTTTTATTTCCCCACTCAGGGATAAGATCATGATTTAGCAATTAAACCTAAAGTAGATACTGGTACCATGCCATTTGAGACTCCTTTTAACATCAGATTAGCAGACAAATAATGGAATAATTTTACTGGATGAGAGAATTATTTCTGACTATCAAGGAGAAATAGTGTTGTTTCTCAATATTTGAGATTTAAAGCAGTATGTCTGTAATCCAAGAAAATTATACTTCCTCGTGTTTCTGCCAACCAATTTTAGAGTAAATGTATTTAAGCCACACATTTTATGTCTAAAGCCATATATATATGCTAAAAGGAATATCTGAACCAATTGGCAAACTCCTTCACCGAATTCCACCCACTTCCTGATTTACATAAGTCCTCCTACTGATCATGAAACCACATTTGTTTGGACAGAGTGACTAAAATTAGCTCAGTGTCAGTACCCTCTTAGCCTTAATATTATGGAGAATATTATGCCCAGTGGCATAATTTCCAAATAAATACTGTTAGGCCCACCTTGGGGAAGAGTCTGAGAATACTTAGTGAATCTTCATAGTGATGTTATTGTTACAAGGTCCTCTCATTGATTCTCTGACTTTCTTGCATTGGCTTTGATGTCTGTTTCAACTCAGGCATGAAAATTGATTGACATGACATCACTTTTGATCATGGTATCTTAATCCGAGCCTCTTTGTAAATAAAACTTCTTTTTGGTTACATAGTGGCTAGTACCAAAATATGCTGTCCACCTATTTCATATTTATGCATCGCATAATCATTTAGTCACATTGCATAATTCTGGTGTAAAAATATTCTGACTATTGATAAGAACCTGCTATCCTTTATAAAAATTAAGTCCATCTTACTTCTGGGAGTTAAATAAAATTTTTTTATTAAATTGCTTCAGGATTTTATATACTATGCATATTAGATATCCCACTTCAATAACAGTATAATAGACTTCTACATTAATCCTTGGACTATATAGAATATATCATATTCTACTTTCAGAAGATGTGGTTCTTATCAGTTTCCTTCTTGCTTTTTTTTTCTTTTTATTTTTTTAATGAGATAGGGTCTTTCTCTGTCACTCAAGCTAGAGTACAGTGACAGAGTCGTAACTCAGTGCAGCCATGAATTCCTGAATTTAAGTCATCCTCCTATGTTAGTCTTCTGAGTAGCTGGAACCACAGACATGTATCACCATGCCCAGATAACTTTTTCTTTTGAAGAGATCTGGGTCTCACTGTGTTTTTCAGGCTGGTTTCAAACTCCTGGCCTCAAGCAACCCTCCCACCTTGGCTTCCTGAAGTGTTGAGATTACAGACATGAGCCACAAACCCAACCTCTTTGTTTTTTATTAACCTTGATGTTTGGTCCTTCACTTTTCACATATGTTGTCCTCAAAAAATATGCATTCAAAAATAAATAGCTTATTCCAAAAATGCAGTAAACGTTCTTGTTTTTATCTCTAATTAGTTAAGAATTATAAGCTAATGGAAAGTAGTTATTGAAATACTAAAGAAAAATTTCCTTTTGGGGACAAAATATTTCTAAAGTGCATTTAGTAGAATAAACATACTGAATAGCCAAAAATATAGGGTAATGAAAATATAGCTTACCAAACGCAAATATATCTCAAATCAGATACCTCCCTATATTGCTATTATACATTAAAATAACAACCAAAACACTACCATCTTTCTCATTGGCAGACTCAACTTGCTCCATTTTTGTACCTTATTTAAATGATAGCCATTTTGATCATGTATAAATATAAGTTAGATGATGGAAAATGCTACATATATTTGAAAATCTCTCAATAGTCAAGCGATAATACAAAATTATTAATTTGGCCAATAATAATCTCCATCAGAAAGTCTGCACACAATTCCATAAACTCATCCTGTTCCTTCATTTCATGTGTTACTCCAGTTATTCAATGTTGTCTTATATTCTTGAATGCAAAATGATTTTTTCTAATATGGAATCTTCCTCATAAACTAGACTGCAAGCTCAAATTCTTGGTCACAGCATTACAACAGTGGTTTCTGTGTATTTGTTTTTGTTTAAGTTTGTGGAGTTTAGATCTCAATTAGGTTAATACCCTATAATTTGGAAAGGCTGAAATTCTCAGTCTAGGCAATAGGTAATTCTAATATATCATTTGTGATGCTGAATTGTTACTCATTTCCAGTTGAAATTGAGATAGGAGCCAGATAAATTATTTTGTTTATATTCTATTTATTTTTAACTATGGCTGCAGCTTCACAGGGTGGAAGCCCCAAACTTTGGCAGCATACACCTGGTGTTGAGCCTGCAGGTGCACAGAAGTCAAGAATTGAAGTTTGGGAAAATCTGCCTGGATCTCAGAAGATGTATGGAAGATGCTGGATACCCAGTTAAAAGTTTGCTGCAGGGTCAGGGCCCTCATGAGAAACCTCTGCTAGGGAATTGCAGAGGAAAATGTGGGGTCAGAGAACCCCCACCCAGAGTCTCCATTAGGGAACTGTCTAGTGGAGCAGTGAGAAGAGGGCCACCATCCTCTAGAGCCCAGAATGGTAGATCCAGGGACAGCTTGCATTGTGCACCTAGAAAAGTCCCAGACACTCAACTCCAGCCCATGAAAACAGCTGTGAAGGAGGCTGTACCCTGCGAAGTCACAGGGTCAGAGCTGCCCAAGACATAGGAACCCACTCCTTGCATCAGTGTGATCTGGATGTGAGACCCAGAGTCAAAGGAGATAATTTTGGAGCTTCGAAATTTGACTGCCTCACTAGATTATGGACTTCAATGGGCCCTGTAACCTCTTTATTTTGGCCAATTTGTCCCATTTATAATGGCTGTATTTACCAAATACCCATACCCACACTGTATCTAGGAAGTGACTAGCTTACTTTTGATATTTATAGGCAGAGGGACTTGCCTTGTTGCAGATGAGACTTTCGACTGTGGACTTTTGGGTAAATGCTGAAAAGTGTTAAGACTTCTGGGGACTGTTGAGAAGATGTGATTGGTTTTAAAATATGAGGACACAGGATTGGAGGAAAAATATGGTTTGGCTGTGTCCCCACCCAAAGCTCAACTTGAATTGCATCTCCCAGAATTCCCACATTGTGGGAGAAAACCGGGGAGGCAGGGGTGGTAATTGTGTCATTGGTTCTGGTGTTTCCTGTGCTCTTCTCTTGATAGTGAATAAGTTTCATGAGATCTGATGGGTTTATCAGGGATTTCCACTTTTGCTTTTTTCTCATTTTCTCTGGCTTCCATCATGTAAGAAGTGCATTTTACTTCCCATCATGAGGGCCATTTCACTTCCCATCTGAGGCCTCCCCAGCCATGCGGAACAAGTCCAATTAAATCACTTTTTCTTCCCAGTCTCAGGTATGTTATTGTACTGAATACTGTAGGGAATTGTAACATGATGGTAAGTATTTTTCTAGCTACACATAGAAAAGGTACAGTAAAAATACAATATTTTAATCTTACTGAACCCCCCTCATATATGTGATTTATCCTTAATCAAAATATTATTATGTGGCACACAACTGTATGTATATATATATATATATATATATATATATATATATATATATATATATATATATATACACACACACACACACACACAGAGCATTTATGTACTGTATATATAAAACCATATATATATAATCATATGTAAAACCACACAAGCATATACATACTCCCCCTATAAACAGAGAAAATATGATTCCATGCTTCAAAATATTAAAACTTGATGAGTGTCTTTGATAAATATATGGAAAATCCTTAAACTATGCTGACAGTTTTCTGGTAACTCTAAAATTTTTAAAAATAAAAATAGTTAAAAACAATCCCTTTAGGTTTATGGTTACCTGTTTATCTGAATAAAATTGTCTACCACTATGTTTTAAGAAAACAATTTTCAGGGAAGATTTCTGTTAAGTTGGACAGTGTTTTAGGAGCCAAAGAATTCAGGATAATTTGGAGGTTTTTTCAGTCCAAAGGGAAAGAACAAATGTCAAGACAAGATTCTTACCAACAAGGTTTTGGGACACTGCCAGTCTGTCAGCATTTTTTTGCTCCAGTGCAGCCTTCCAGGCCTTAGTAAATGCAAAGTCTGGGTAACATCAGGGCATGACCTGTAGGACTGGCAGGCAGAAACTGATGCATACAATCTCAGACAGTGATACACAAATGGAAACTCCTGTGAAACAGCACAAGCCAGCTGAACAGGATGGTGAATGACAGTCTGAGAGCAGGTGGCTGGGTTTGAGCAAGGCAAAGATATCAGGCAACCTCAAGACAAAAAGAGAACGGCAGAAATTTTCATACTTTCTACATGGACCTACAGATGAATAAATGACAGATTACAGATTAAACAATGTAATCTACTTATTTCAGTAACCTAAGTGCATTATCTCCAGAGTATTGATAGAGTCAGAAAATATGAACTTATTGTTGTAAAAATATAATTCAGTAGATAAATCATATATTACATAGAAGCCATATTCCTTGAGACTAACTATAATATATTGAACATCAAAATGAAAAACTATACACAATAATCTAAGCAAAGCTAATATAAAAATATGTTC
Organism: Saguinus oedipus; assembly: GCA_031835075.1. Classification (NCBI taxonomy): domain Eukaryota; kingdom Metazoa; phylum Chordata; class Mammalia; order Primates; family Cebidae; genus Saguinus; species Saguinus oedipus. Next base: position 26,563,027 of record CM063171.1, read on the forward strand.
TCATATACAAGGTACACATTTATACGAGATACATTTGCTCATATAGTGATAAAATGAACACCACTATATGTGGTTTAAGTGTTTTTTTAAACAATGAAAGAAAAATTAGAAAATAAGTTTCTTTTTAGATATTTTTGTGCTATATAGAGTACATGATATATCATGAAGATGGGAAAGATTAAAAGCAGATATGGTCATAATTACAAATTATGGTCAATTCAGTTTGTACATTTCCTTGAATGTGGCACTCCAAAAGTACTTAGAAAAGTGTGAGCAATGGACCAGTTTTGAGAAACAGTGTTTTATAATATTTTATGTAAAAAGGAATATGGTAGATATATATAAGCCAAAAAAGTAACAGAGGCATATGGAGGATGGTTCTAAGCAAAATGTAGAAAAGCCTTAGAAGTAATTACTATAAACTTATGAACATATTGTTTCCAAGAACAAATTTGCCATGAATTTTTTTCTGATGAGTAAGAGAATTTTTCTGTCTTCATTTACAGTATAGCAGATTGGTGGCGTTTGTGTGAAATCAATCGTCAAGTATGTGTCACTTATCCTAAGAAAATGCTGCATACACTCCTAAGTGAACTAACACAGCAACAGAAAATCTAATACTGTGTTCTGTCACTTGTAAGAAGGAGCTAAACAAATGATACACATGTACATGAATATAGAGATAACAGACTCTAGGGATTCAAATGAAAGAAAGTAGGGAAGGTGTGTGAAAGTTAAAAACTAACCTTCTTGGTATAGAGTCCAATATCTGGGTGCTGAGTACACTAGAAGCCAAACCTTCACTATTAAACATGTAATACCCAGGTAACAAGCAGATGCACTCCTGAATAAATAAAATTAAATTGAAACATATATAAAAGAATGCTAATTGTAAAATTTTAGCAAAACATAAGGATATAATTTCTGAATATTTTTTAAAAAGAAAATTAAAAACACTTGTTATAAATATTTAAATATTTTTTAAAAAGTACATATAATCTACATCAAACCCTCATCTTCTTGAGAGAATCTTGTTTTCTTTTTCCTCTACCTCTAATACTTACCAGAAATTGTTCAAAAATTAAGGGGAGTTGTATTTTAAAATATTTTAGGGCTATTTAGAAAGTATCACTTTTAAACAGTTATCTGGCATCATTTTATAATTTAGTTGCAAGTCTCTATATTTCAGTAATATTTAAAATTTGAAATGTCAATGTCAGTAAATTAAAAATATATTTCATCTATAGAAGACTTAAGTGAAAATGTGGTCCATGGGAAATCACCAGTGCTGACAGGTAATTTCACTGTGATTATAATTGTTTTTCTTATTTATCTAATATGATGTTTACTTGAATAAATAGTTGACAGAATGTGTATCTTCCAAAAAACAGAGAATTGAATCTTTGTTGCAAGAAACAATTTGTCTAAATGAAAGACCATCTCTTCAAACTGAATGAAATATAATCTGGCAAATTAGGACAATCCTTGGATCATTACACTGTGCATTAACATAGCAGTAGGTTCAAGTTCAAGATCCCAAAACAGTAATGTGTGTGCAATTTCACTATTGCTCTGAGACTTGAGTCTAAATCCATCTCTGTTTTTTGTGAAGTCTTATTATTACTATTTGTGAGTCTTGTTAAACATTAAATAGCAAGATTAAATTAGAAACATGGTCACATACTGAAACTTTCTTCGTACTTGTTTGGCTATTGTTTATTGCAGAACTTTTCTGTTTGGGGGTTTCTTTTGTTTTCTAGTCTGAGTATGCTAAGAAATATAACATATAACTATAAATATTTAAAGTGGGGTATTGAACAAGAAAGACTTAATGTTTTATCCAGCTTGCCTAAACTTCAGAGTCTTCCTGAGTACAGATTTCTGGTATCAGCTTGCCTACACTTCAGATAGACTCTCCCAGAGTACATATTTCTGATATCCCTTTTCTCAGATAATTTAATTTAGAAAGCTTCCAATTGTAATTTTTTTTCTCTGCTCCTTTGAGATGTAAATCATCTGTCAACCGCTTGCTGGTTTTACAACAAAGGATATCTTTCTTATGAACCAAGAAGTCATTCCATTGAAATGTAATCAAGTAGGATAAAGTTTATATTTCCCAGTCTTTGTGAGATATTAGGAACCTAACTTACGGAAGCACCAATGATGAAACACAGATGACCCAGTGACATTAATGAACCTCACGAATTTCCCCTCACTCTGGCCCTTCAAATTTCTCTCTCCTTTTGTTTTCTTGTCATTGAGTTCAATCTGTCTCCCTCTTATAGTAGTCTTACACCTACTGTGATGCCTTGAATAAAGTCTTCCTTTACTCTACATAGTATATATTTTTTTTCTGAAAATATCAATAATCCATATCCTCTATGACATTACTGTTGGAAACACACTGTTACAGTAAATACATATTCCTTCCATACCCCAGAATACGTGAAGTGTTTTTTTCTTCAAATTTATGTTCTTAAGGGATTGGGGGGGGGTATAAGGTTAAAAAATACATATATTATTTTTAAGAGCAGGTAGTATATTTATGTTTAATTTTTTATATTATATATTTATAGTATATTTATGTTTAATTTTTGTGAAAAATGTGTTCTAGATATAAATATATCTGAGAAGTTAAATATTTAAATGCATAAGATATGAATGATTGAGGCACAAAATAAGTAATAAATTACAGAAGATGAATTAATTCAATGCATTTATGTACCATAGCTATAGAACTTAACTATAGTTTGTAACTAGCTACATGTAACACTTTGTGGCACTCTTTTTTACTCTCTCTCTCCCTGTTCTCCCCATCTTTCAAACTCTCTCCTATAAGTTCTTACTGCAATGTTGACATTACCAGACTTTAAGGGTCTTGAAGACCATAATTATGTTTACATTTCTGTAAATCCTTTGGGATGTAGATGCTTAATAAATTATTATATTGAAAAATTAGTTCCATGGGGGGACTCGCAAGATGGCATCATAGAAGCGACTCAGGATTGCAGCTCTCAGTGAAGGCGCAGAGGATGAGTCCTAGCTGCATTCTCAGATGCACCTTTTTTGCTCACAGAACGATGAAAGTCCCAGGTGTGGGAGAGAAAAGGGACGCTAGTACAGCGGGCTAGTGCAGCCGGTTTGCATGGCTGCTTTGGCTGGTGCCGCAGCGGGATCGGCACAGAACTCACTGGTCTGGGTGCCCAGTTAAACTGGCAAACTGAGATTTGGAAGGGCAGATTGGCATGTCCATCTGATTGAACGGGATTTGGACAATGAGCCAGACCAGGAGTTTCCTGGGAAGCGTGATCTGAGCCAGTGCAGTGGGCAGCAGCAGGGGAGATCCCATGGATCCCAGTGCCTAATCAGCAGGCTACTGGGGCGCCAGTGAGAGAGTCAACCTTTCAGCTTGGGGAGAGGAAGAGAGAAAGAGAGGATGGACTCTGAGGCAGGGAGCTAGGTGATCGGGCTTGGTGGGTCCCACCCTGACAGAAACAAGCAGGGCCAGGATTGGAGGTGCTCAGGGCTGAGAGTTTTGCTGCCAGCATCTAGGACTCTGCAGCCCAGTGAGGGAGGGACGTCCACCACTACTGATGCAATCCACCCCTACTGAAGTACCACCCAGGGCTGATGCAGCCTGCCATTGCTGAGGCAACCTGCTATAACAGAGAGACTCCACCAGGAGGGTGGAGTGCTCCACAGCAGAACGGAGCCCAGCAGTAACAGGGCGGACCCGCGTTAGCAGGGCAGAGCCCCAGCAGGCAAATAGTGAATAGACTGCCTCCTAGTGGGGCAGGACATGCAACAGATACTCATAAAGCCCCAAATCCCTGAGACAGAGCATCTAAGGGGGGAAAAGGGTGGTGTTTTATGAGTTCTGTTGCAGCAGACATAAACAAACTCCCATCAACCCTGAATGAACAACGAAGATCACAGCTCAGCACTGGAGCTCCTATAAAGCACAGACCGTCTCCTCAAGCAGCTCCCTGACCTCTGTATGTTCAAACAGTCACCACAAAAAAGGACTAATCAGACTGACATTTGGCGGGCATCATTCTGGAACAAAGACAGCAGCAGAAGAAACAGGTATCATCCATCACTGTTCTGCAGCCGCTACAGGTATACATAAGAAAACAGGGCCTGGAGTGGACCTCAGCACTCATACAGTAGAGGGGCTAGACCGCTAGAAGGAAAACTAAGTAACAGAAATACTTCATCATCAACAATCTCAGCGTCCACACAGAGACCCAATGGAAAAATCAGCAACTACTAAGACGACAGGCGGATAAATCCATAAAGATGGAAAGAAACCAGCGCAAAAAGGAGGAAAACACCCAAAACCAAAACAACTTACCTCCAAAAAAGGACCAAAACTCCTCACCAGCAAGGGAACAAAGCAGGATGGAGAATGAGTGTGACAAAATGACTGAATCAGACTTCCAAAAGTGGATAATGAGAAACTTCAGTGAGCTAAAAGAACATGTTCTGAATCAGTGCAAAGAAACTAAGAACGTTGAAAACAGATTTGAAAAAAGATTCGAGGAATTCATAACAAGAATGGACAACTTAGAGAGGAATATGAATGAATTGAAGAAGCTGAAAACACAACACGAGAACTTCGTGAAGCATGCACAAGTTTCAACAACCGAATCGACCAAGCAGAAGAAAGAATATCAGAAGTCGAAGATCAATTCAATGAAATAAAATGATAAACCAAGATTAGAGAAAAAAAGCACAAAAAGGAATGAACAAAATCTCCAAGAAATGTGGGACTATGTGAAGAGACCCAACCTCCGTTTGAAAGGTGTAGCAGAATGTGATGAAGAGAATGAATCCAAGCTGGAAAACTCTCTTCAGGATATTATCCAGGAAAATTTCCCCAACCCAGCAAGACAGGTTAATACTCAATTCCAGGAAATACAGAGAACACCACAAAAATACTCTGCAAGGAGAGCAATGCCAAGGCACATAATCATCTGATACACCAGAGTTGAAATGAAGGAGAAAATACTAAGGGCAGCCAGAGAGAAAGGTCGGGTCACCCACAAAGGGAAGCCCATCAGGCTAACAGCAGATCTCTCGGCAGGAACTCTACAAGCCAGAAGAGAGTGGGGGCCAATATTCAACATCTGTAAAGAAAAGAACTTGCAACCCAGAATCTCATATCCAGTGAAACTAAGCTTCCTAAGTGAAGAAAAAATTAAATCCTTGATGAACCAGCAAGTACTCAGAGAATTTGTCACCACTAGGCCTGCATTACAAGAGCTCCTGAAAGAGGCACTACACATAGAAAGAAACAACCAGTACCAGCCATCTTAAAAGCATACCAAATGCTAAAGAGCATCAACAAAATGAAGAATGTACATGAACCAATGGGCAAAACAGCCCGCTAGCATCAAAATGGCAGTATCAAATTGACACATAACAATATTAACCCTAAATGTAAATGGGCTAAATGCACCAATCAAAAGACACAGACTGGCAAATTGGATTAAAAAACAAAACCCATCGGTGTGCTGTATCCAGGAAACCCACCGCCCACGCAAGGATACACAGAGGCTAAAAATAAAAGGATGGAGGAAGATTTACCAAGCAAATGGAGAGCAAAAAAAAGCAGGAGTTGCAAATCTCATCTCTGATAAAATAGACTTTAAAGCAACAAAGATCAAAAGGGACAACAAAGGTCATTACATAATGGTAAAAGGCTTGATACAACAAGAAGAGCTAACAATTCTAAATATATATGTACCCAATGAAGGAGCACCCAGATATATAAGGCAAGTTCTTAATGACTTACAAAGAGACTAAGACTCCCACACAATAATAGTGGGAGACTTTAACACTCCATTGTCAATATCAGACAGATCAACCAGACAGAAAATTTACATGGATATCCAAGACTTGAATTCAGACCTGGAACAAGCAAACCTGATAGACATTTACAGAACTCTCCACCCCAAATCCACAGAATATACATTCTTCTCAGCACCACATCACAGCTACTCCAAAATTGAACGCATAATTGGAAGTAAAGCACTCCTCCGCAAAGGCAAAACAACTGGAATCATAACAAACAGTATCTCAGACCATAGTGCAGTCAAGTTGGAACTCAGAATTCAGAAAATAACTCAGAACCTCACATCTTCATGGAAACTGAACAACTGGCTCTTGTATGTTGATTGGATAAACAAAGAAATGAAGGCAGAAATAAAGAAGTTCTTTGAAACCAACGAGAATGAGGACACAACGTACCAGAATCTCTGGGACACATTTAAAGCAGTCTGTAGAGGGAAATATATAGCAATAAGTGCCCACATGAGAAGAGTGGAGAGATCCAAAATTGACACCCTATTGTCAAAATTGAAAGAACTGGAGGAGCAAGATCAAAAAAGCTCAAAACCTAGCCGAAGACAAGAAATAACTAAGACCAGAGCAGAACTGAAGAAGATAGAGACAAGAAAAACCCTTCAAAAATCAATAAATCCAAGAACTGGGTTTTTGAAAATATCAACAAAATAGACAGACCACTAGCCAGACTGATAAAAAAGAAAATAGAGAACAACCAAATAGATGCAATAAAAAACGATAAAGGGGAAATCACCACAGATACCACAGAAATTCAAACCATCATCAGAGAATACTACAAACAACTCTATGCACATAAACTGGCAAATCAGGAAGAAATGGATAAATTCCTGGACGCCTGTGTCCTCCCAAGCCTAAACCAGCAGGAAGCCAAAACTATGAATAGACCAATAACAAGGTCTGAAGTTGAGGCAGGAATTAAGAGCCTAACACAAAAAAAAAGCCCAGATCCAGATGGGTTCACATTTGAGTTCTTCCAGACACACAAAGAGGATCTGGCACCATTCCTTCTGAAACTATTCCAAATAATCCAAAAAGAAGGAACCCTTCCCAAATCATTTTATGAGACCAACATCATCCTGATACCAAAACCTGGCAGAGACTCAACTAGTAAAGAAAACTTCAGGCCAATATCCATGATGAACATAGATGCAAAAATCTTAAATAAAATACTGGCAAACAGATTGCAACAGCACATTAAAAAGCTTATCCATCATGATCAAGTAGGATTTATCCCAGGGATGCAAGGATGTTTCAACATACACAAGTCTATATATGTCATTCACCACATAAAAAGAAGCAAAAACAAAAAACACATGATTATGTCAATTGAGGCAGAGAAGGCATTTGACAAAATTCAACAGCCCTTTATGCTAAAAACCCTAAAGAAACTTGGTATTGATGGAACATATCTCAAAGTAATAAAAGCTATTTATGACAAACCAATGGCCAATATAATACTGAATGGGCAAAAACCGGAAGCATTCCCTTTGAAATCCGGCACTAGACAAGGATGCCCTCTCTCACCACTCCTATTCAACATAGTACTGGAAGGTCTAGCCAGAGCAATCAGGAAATAAAAAGAAATAAATGGTATTCAAATAGAAAAGGTGGAAGCCAAATTGTCTCTATTTGCAGAAGACATGATAGTATACATAGAAGACCCCATCACCTCAGCCCAAAAGCTCCTGAAACTGATAAGCAAATTCAGCAAAGTCTCAGGATATAAAATCAATGTGCAAAAATTAGAAGCATTTCTATACACCAATAACAGACTTAAAGAGAACCAAATCAAGAACGAACTGCTAATTCACAATTGCTACAAAGAAAATAAAATACCTAGGAATACAACTCACAAGGAATGTAAGGAACCTCTTCCAGAAAAACTACAAACCACTGCTCCATGAAATAAGAGAGGACACAAACGTTCCATGTTTGTGGATAAAGAAACGTTCCATGTTCATGGTTAGGAAGAATCAATATCGCAAAAATGGCTATACTGCCCAAATAATTTACACAATCAATGCTATCCCCATCAAACTACCATTGAATTTCTTCACAGAACTGGAAAAAACCACCATGAATTTCATATGAAACCAAAAGAGAGCCCGCATAGCCAAGTCAGTTCTAAGCAAAAAGAACACAGCGGGAGGCATCACACTACCAGACTTCATACTACACTACCAGGCTACAGTAATCGAAACAGCATGGTACTGGTACCAAAACAGAGATATAGACCAATGGAACAGAATAGAAGCATCGTACGCAACACAACATATCTACTACCATATTATCTTTCATAAACCAGACAAAAACAAGCAATGGAAAAAGGATTCCCTATTTAATAAATTGTGTTGGGAAAACTGGCTAGCCATGTGCAGAAAGCAGAAACTGGACCCCTTCCTGACACCTTACACTAAAATTAACTCCAGATGGATTAAAGACTTAAACGTAAGACCTGACACCATAAAAACCCTAGAAGAAAATCTAGGCAAAACCATTCAGGACATAGGAGTATGTAAGGACTTCATGACCAATATACCAAAAGCATTGGCAACAAAAGCCAAAATAGACAAATGGAACCTAATAAAACTCCACAGCTTCTGCATGGCAAAAGAAACAGTCACTAGAGTGAATCAGCAACCAACAGAATGGGAAAAAATCTTTGCAGTTTACACATCTGACAAAGGGCTGATATCCAGAATTTACAAATAACTCAAACAGATTTACAGAAAAAAACAAACAAGCCCATTCAAAAATCAGCAAAGGATATGAAAAGACACTTTACAAAAGAAGACATACATGAGGCCAACAAACATATGAAAAAATGCTCATCATCACTGGTAATTAGAGAGATGCAAATCAAAACCACATTGAGATACCATCTCACACCAGTTAGAATGGCGATCATTAAAAAATCTGGAGACAGCAGATGCTGGAGAGGATGTGAAGAAATAGGAACACTTTTACACTGTTGGTGGGAGTGTAAATTAGTTCAACCATTGTGGAAGACAGTGTGGCATTTCCTCAAGGGCCTAGAAATAGATATTCCATTTGACCCAGCAATCTCATTACTGGGTATCTATCCAAAGGACTATAAATCATTCTACTATAAGTTCACATGCACACGAATATTCATTGCAGCACTGTTTACAATAGCAAAGAACTGGAACCAACCCAAATGCCCATCGATGATAGACTGGACTGGGAAAATGTGGCACATATACACCATGGAATATTATACAGCAATCAAAAATGATGAGTTTGTGTCCTTTGTAAGGACATGGATGAATCTTGAGAACATCATTCTCAGCAAACTGACTCAAGAACAGAAAAAGAAATACCGTATATACTCACTCATAGGTGGGTGAGAAAAATGAGAACACATGAATACAGAAAGGGGGTCTACTACACATGGGGGTCTATTGGGGGAAATGGGGGAGGGACAGTGGGGGGGCTGGGGTGGGATAGCCTGAGGATGAATGCCAAGTGTGGGTGAAGTGGAGGAAGGCAGCAAAACACACTGCCATGTGTGTACCTATGCAACTATCTTGCACGTCCTGCACATGTACCCCAAAACCTATAATTCAGTAAAAATTAAAAAAAAAAAAAGAAAAGAAAAATTAGTTCCAAATACAAATGTATATATATATATATATAAATATATATATATATATTTCAAGGGATATGTTATCCTTCGAAATTCTAAAGTAGAACATCACATATTTAAAAATAATTTAAGACTATATAATAATTACAATAGCTAATCTTAATGTAGTATATGATACCTACTCAGATATTCTTGTAAGTGCTGTGTATTCATCAACTTATTTAAACTCACAACAAACTTAAGAAATATTTCTATTATATAGAAGAATAAACTGAAGCCTGAGTCTCGATATAATTTATTCAATTTCATATAGTTAGAAAGAGCCAGGACTTGAATTAAGATTTTTTCATTTAAAGACACTAAATTTGGATTATAGTACTGAACATTTAACTATTTGAAACTACTTCTTGGCCACACCCGGTGGCTCACACCTGTAATTCCAGCACTTTGGGAGGCTGAGACAGGCAGATCAGGAGTTTAAGACCAGCATGGCCAATATGGTAAAACCCCGTCTCTACTAAAAATACACAAACAAAATTAGCTGGGCATGATTGCGTGGGTCTGTAATCCCAGCTACTTGGTAGGAGGAGGTGGGAGAATCCTCTGAGCTCTTCAGGCAGAGTTTGCAGTGAGCCTAGATTTTTCCACTGTACTCCATCCTGGGCAACAGAGCTATATTCCTCAGTCTGAAAAACAAAACAAACAAACAAAAAAAACTTCTTCTCTAAAATAATTTAAACAATTTACACTAAACCTAAAGCCAGTGAAAATAACAAAAGAAACCTATCTATAGGTAGTGCTATAGTTAGACTTTCTATTCCCATCCAAATCATCTTGAATTGTAATCCTCATAATTTCTACAATGCCCACATGTCAAGGGAAAGACCAGGTGGAGATAATTGAATCATATGTATGGTTTCCTCCTTGCTGTTCTTATGGGTGAGTTCCAATGATATCTGATGGTCTTATAGGGGCTCTTCCTACTTCACTCAGCACTTTTTCTTCCTGCCACCTTGTAAAAAGGTACCTTACTCCCCTTTGCCTTCTGCCATGATTGTAAGTTTCCTGAACCCTCCAAGCCATGCTGAACTGTGAATCAAATCTCTTTCCTTTATAAATTCTCAGTCTCAGGCAGTTATTAATAGCAGTATGAATACAGACTAATACAGGTAGGAAAGCAGAAAAGGATGCTAACTCAACAAATACAGTGTACAAAGTGCTGACCCTGCAAGGATCATTCAAAATATCTCCCTATTAAGAAAAATCATAGCATCTTTAGGAGAAATGCACAGTGGACAACTTGTCCAAAGGCCACTGACCACTGTAATAATATTGGAGTGAATATGGGAAATGGAGGACCAAGAATAAACCAACCACTCAGAAGCCATTTTGTTTCTGTGGTTCAAAAATACTCAATTGGCTGACTTGAGAAAACACTTCGCAATCCCATCTACAAAACGGGCGACGTCCCTCTCATACCTTGACAGTAGCACCAAAAGATATGCCAACAGGTGTTTCTTACAAGAAGGCCTGCAAATAGTTTTTGCCTCCAAACTGTAGCTTCATCAAGAGCGAGAAGTGGAGGGAGGTCAAAGACATAAAATAACCTGCACATGAATGGAGATTCCCTGCTGGGAAACATCAGACTTCTGATCACTGGACTGTTAACAAAAAATACATCGAATTATAACCAAGCTTAAGATCTAAAATAATGATTCTAACAGCAGCCTGAATGATGATGCAATGCAAGCTGAAACTGCCTTATGGGCAAAATCCAGGTCTATTGTCAAGTTAAAAAAAATAGAAAGTAAAAACAATGACACATTTAATGAAAATTCCAAGAGAAATGATAGACCGAATGTCAGATATTTTAGGGCTCATACATGTTCTTAAATTTTGAATGCAGCAACCATAACTTTCAAAATATTATTTGTAAATCTATGCTTTAGTATGCTAAGATGCATGTGCTTTTGGTCTGTTTCTATGTGCTTTCCTTTAAGCATAATTTTCAACAGATAAGAATATTAAATATTAAGTATATTCCCCATGAATTTTATACTTATGTTCAGCTAAAAACTGGCATGTTGACATAATATCTAAAAAGCTTCTTAAAATGTCATATCAGTGGCACCTGTGTGGTAGTTGCTGAGTAGGGCAGCTATTGTAAATAAATATCCTGCTATTTAGGTTACATCAACAGCATTGTCATGGCAAGACTACAAGAAAAGCCACAGAGGGAAGATCACTTATTTCATTGTCACTTTTACTAAGGAACATCATCATAATAACCTGAGTTGCTTTTGTTTTAGATTTATAAGTATCTCAGTGCTCTCTGAAAATGACACTGTGATCATTTTTACTACCATATCGTTTAAAACAAGCTTTCTAAGTTTCTACTTGTCTACAATACTGTTTTATCATATCAGTTGTAGTAATTTAATGTAATTATTTTTAGCATATACTTGTTAAAATGATAACATAATCTCCATTTGATTAATGTTCCATTTTTTTGGTTGGAATGCTGACCTAATACAAATGCCTCTATATTACAGAGAAAAAGAAACTCTTAACTACAATGCAATTTTTAGAAAGAGTTGCATTTTAATACATTTAATATCGATAAAAGATTAAAGAATGCTCATAATACTAATTTTTAAAATACTTTGCACAAAGGAATTCAAAAGCAATTTCAAAAAATAGACAATAAATTATGTAGTGCTAGTCTCATGCAGGGATAAATGCAGGGTAACATCCAAGAGTGACTACTTTAAAGATCAACATTATTTTGGTACTATAAATTCTCTAGTGGTAGTTAATATTTTGCATGATTTTGAAGTTCTTTTTATTTTTAATAAAAACTCATTAAAGAATTATAACAAGAGAAAACATTATAAATTGTAAGTTAAAGTTAATACAAAAGTTAACATAACTGCATAACATTAAAATTTAGAAATAGAACATTACTAGTAACGTATAATTGCTTCTTGTGCTCCACGCCAATTATCAAATCCCTATCCTGAACTCGAAACGCTTTAGATAAATTTTGCCTTTCACTCAACTTAGTGCAGAATAATCTGTAAAGTAAGTAATGTTTATATATGGCCGACTTTGCTCAAAGTTATTTTTAAGAAATTCTTTCAAGTTAATTATGTAGGTTTTATTCATTTACACCTATTGCTTGATTGCATGCATTATGTATTATACCAGTTCTAGAGTAAATAAGTATTTTGTGTTGTTTCAAATTTTTAAATATTGTAAATAGAGCCATGTTGAACATCTTGTATGCATCATTTATTGAATGTATGTGTTAGACAAATACCAAGGGGTGAGTTTCAGGATCAAATTAAATGTGTGTGTTCTACTTTATAAGATACTGCCAAATAATTTTTAAAGTGAATGGGCAAATTTATGTCAGTTGCTCCAAATGCTTAACAGTACTTGCTATTTTCTTGCTTATTTTTATATTCATTATGGTGGGTGTGCAGTGATATCTTCTTGTAGTTTCAAGTTGCATTTTTTAGTGAGAGTGCAATTGACAGGTTTTCCCATGTTTATTGACCATTTTAAAATGCTGTTTTATGAAGTTAGTATTCAAATTTTTGTCTACTTCCTGATTAGCGTAACTGCACCTAATTCACTCTTTTCATAGATGTCAGTGTTCTGTGCTATTTTCAAGGCCTTGTCAGCTAATTCCAAAAGCAATCACTGCAGATCTAAGTTCACTGTGCTTTTCTTTTTACTTTGGTCAGATATCATGGATATGCTTAGTAATTTTTTTTTTCTAATGATAGATGTATGTTTTCAAAAGTCTCCAAATAATATTGTATCTTGAGAGATGATATGTCCTCTCTGCAGGGTAAGGAGTATATTACTACTCATTTTCACACTACTCATAAAGAAATACCCATGCCTGGGTAACTTATAAAGGAAAGAGCTTTAACAGAATTACAGTTCCACTTGGCTGGAGAGGCCTCACAATCTTGATGGCAGGTGAGAGAGCTCATGGAGGAGAACTCCCATTTATAAAGCAATCAGATCTCATGAAACTTATTCACTGCCACAAGAACATTACCGGGAAAAACACCTCCATATTCAATTATGTTCACCTGACCCTTCCCTTGACAGGTGGGGATTATGACAATCAAGGTGAGCTGTGGGTCAGGACACAGCCAAACCATATCAAAAGAGTGAACCTCAATCACCTTAATCTAAATAGCGACTGTGCTCAGTCAATGTATATTGAAGACCCAGGAAATTGTCTACATTTGATTTCTAGTTGATCACCCAAGTTTTTAAACCCTAGGTATGGTGTCAAGGCAGAGCTACTCTCCCAGTCAGTCCCTAACTCTAAACCATCTCTATTTTAGAGTTCTCTCGATATTTTCACAAAATGAGAAAATCCTGTCTGATTTTATATTGGTGATCTACAAAATCTCAGAATAGCATATGCCTGGCATGCTGGAGCTCAAGTTTCCACCAAAACTCGCTCTTCATTGCCACTAGTTTGGTAATACAAAGGTCAATTTTTGAAACATGTGTTCTTGTTCAGTGTTAACAACATCTTCCAGAATACCAGTGAATGCAAATGTGTGTTCCCCTCTCTAAAGTTCTTTCTTCTCTTTCAGCTTCTTCAGTTCTCATTGCCACACAGATCTCTCATACCTTCAAAGAGATAATTTCTTCGTTTGATTAATGTTCCAGTTTTCTTTGGTTGGAATGCTTACTTAATACAAATGACTCTATTCTACAGAGAAGCAGAAACTCTTAATCAAAATGCAATTTTTAGAAAAGATTGCATATGGTATATATATATATATATATATATATATATATATATATATGCATATATGCACACACACGCAGAAATACACCATGGAATATACTCAGCCATAAAGAGAAATAAAATTATGGTATTTGTAGAAACCTGAATGGAATTAGAGACCATTATTCTAAGTGAAGCAACTCTGGAATGGAAGCTAAACACTGTGTGTTCTCACTTGTAAGTGGTAGCTAAGTTATGAAGATGCAAAGGCATAAGAATTATTCAATGAACTTTGGGGACTTGTGGAGAATGATTGGTGGGATAAAAGACTAAATATTTGGTGCAGCATACCCTGCTTGGGTGATGAGTGCACCAAAATCTCAGAAATCACCACTAAAAACTTATTCATATAACCAGATACCACCTGTTCCCCAAACGTATTGAAATAAAAAAAGAGTGTATTTATATAAATGTGGGTAAAAGATAGAAAATAAAGGTTTCTTTAATTAAAATTACATTTAAACCTAAAATTTGGAGTTTGAAACATTAAGAAAAAGAAAGAGAAACATATGTGTAGAACAGAGTCTCTACATAGAGTTCTTCCATATGAAAATTGGAAATAGTCTATATAATATACATTTAATGGATATCTATTATTTGACATGCACTCATATATATTCTACTTGACATTTCCAATAGTAAAATAGATATTCTATTCTATACTTTAATAATCTCATCAGACAATTTCTATTTCTGGGAACAGATCTAAAATGGGAGAAAAAAAAGAAGAAAATTAGTTGGTTTATACAGCTAAGGGAGATAAAAAAAAGTAATGAAGTAGAAACGAAGTTAAAATCCTGAAGGCATACTGAAATTGAAATGTGCATATGTAGAAGTAGAAGAGGGAAGAAAACACAAATAAACCTATGGCATGAGAAAATGGATTTAGCTAAATAAAAAAAAAGGAAAGAAAAAAACAAGCCTTGTTCAATTAATTGAATCTTCTGAATTGATACATAATATTTATGAAGTTATAAGCATTGATTTTCATGTTGACTTGAACCCGATGATGAATAAATATGTTGTGATTTTTTTCACTCTACAATTTTAACTTAAAGTTTAATTTAACCTTTGCTAATAGTTTATTGCATATTTAGTTTTCCTGATAGAATTGTCTCACTTCCTAGTCATATTTTCCAAAAATGATAGCATTCTTAGATTTCATGTGCTACTTATATCTTCTGTTTGATTATTTAAATATATTATTGAACACTGCCTATAAATTATTTGCAGGGCAAGTATAAAATAATAAGTAAACAGGTATGCCTACTTTTTCTTATAAATTGCAATCTATATAATCTTACAATGTTGTGATTTTCCACAATGTCAACAATTAATTTTGTTAGTTTCCCTGGATGGATAGTGTCTATGTATTTATAGCAAGCTTTAGGCTATAAGTGTTAGAAACAAAATGGCTTGTTCTTTCTAATCAAATGCTCTAAGGTAAAGGTTAAAGCCTATCAAATTATCTTTAAAATCCATCAGGTATTTTCTT
Organism: Saguinus oedipus; assembly: GCA_031835075.1. Taxonomy (NCBI): domain Eukaryota; kingdom Metazoa; phylum Chordata; class Mammalia; order Primates; family Cebidae; genus Saguinus; species Saguinus oedipus. Next base: position 26,578,819 of record CM063171.1, read on the forward strand.
TTTCTTGTTAAACATCAAGGAGTAAGCTTAACCTAATATCATGTATTTAAAAAAAGTTCCATTCAGCATTTATTGTTTCAAATTCTCTAACTTATATATTGAAATGCTTAATGTATGGCTATACAAACGTAATGTACTTAAATTGAAGTTAGAACATAATTTTATATTCTGAAATTACACATTTAAAACATAATCAAAGGATGCTTGATTTTAGTAATCTTACCAATATTTTTCAAGACCCTAATATAAAATCAATTATTTACTATTATTATTGTGCATTATTTGGTGTTGATGGTAGAACACATCTTAGACTTTTCAAGCTGCTATAAGAAAATATCTTAGACTAGATAATTTATAAACAATAAAAATTTGTTGCTTACATTTATGAAGGATGGAAAGCCCAAGTTCATGGTGACAGCAGATCCAGCAGTAAATAAGGGTCTACCCTCCATTTTAAAGATGGTGCCTCACTGATGTGTCTTCACATGGTGGAAACAACAAATAAGCTCTCTCCAACATCTTTCATAAAGACACTGATTCCATTACCACATGCCTTATCTCCCAGTACCATGGAACTGAAGATTAAGTTTCAGTACCTGCATTTTTAGAAGACACAGGCATTTAGATTATAGCATAACATGTAAAAGATATTCACACTATATTTTACAGTGAAAACACCAATATGCATGCATGAAAATAGTAACTACTAGATTTTGCTAACATTTTCATGAAAAAACCAATTGTGAAATGTTATACGATTTCAGAGTCGATAGCTTCATTTTCTTTGTTTACAAATACTACAGAATACATTTAATAAATAGAACAAATTTTCTAGACTTAAGAATTCCAAAAGTGGGAGTGAAATCAGGAAGAAGTGGTAAGGGCAATTCTGGAAAATCCTTTCCTACATGGCTACACTGATTCAGCAATGATCACAGAAAATTTTCTGAACAGGAAACCAAATTTATCAAATCCAGAAGAGAGATTAAGAATAGCCTTTTAGCAGAACCACCATCCCCAGCATAGAATCATAAAATTGGATAGACATCCCCTAGCTCCCAGCTTCTCTCTGGGGAGGGAAAGAGTTGGTCCACACATCCAGTGTTATAGACTCTTTGTGGAGGTTTATTGGGAAACTGTGTTTTATTTTGTGAGACTTGGAATGCTGATGGAACCAGCACAGTCAGGCCACATTGACGAAAATGTAGATGGCGGCTTGTGTTGGCAGTCAGGATAGCTCCACCTCCCAGCTCAACAAAGTGTAAAGGGAAGAAAATTTCTAGCTTCCAGATTCTATCCTGTGGAGGAAAGTAGTGCCATGTGTTCAATGCCCCAGCTCCTCCAGAGCTGCCCAAAGAACTTGCTTATATCCTGCCTATAAAAGAGTACGAATGAATCTAATGTAAACTACATGCCTGGGGTAGAATAGAAATGAGGCATGAACTATCATTCACAAAAACTTCTCTTTCTAGGATCAGCACAAAGAGAATGAATAAAAAACTCCAACTCCCAGCTTCTTTCTGTGGAGGTAAAGAACTGAATGGTGTATCCAGTGACCCAGAATTTCTGGTAGCTGCCTAAGGACCTTGATTTTATTTTACTATCCTATTGTACAGATAGGATATAGTTTACCCTATATACCCAGGGCCTGCAAAGACCAAAGAAAGTGGATTGGAGATGATTGATAAGAGTCTTCACCTATTAAAGACCAGACTATCAAGATTGGGATATGTGGTTGCTTTGTCTAATGTAGAGACACCAACACAGAAAATAAAGATGAAGAAACAGGCTAATATGCTTGAAGTAAGAAAGCAATATAAGTCTCCTGACACCAACCTTAATGAAAAGGATCTGTACAATTTACCTGGTGAAGAATTCAAATTAACAGTAATAAAGATACTCGGTGATGTCAGAGAAACAATACATGAACAAATTGAGAATTTAACAAAGAGATAGAAAACATTTTTTAAAAAGGAACAAGCAGGGCCAGTGTGGTGGCTCACACATGTAATTCAAGATCTTTGGAAGGCCAATGCAGGCTGGTCACTTGAGACCAGAACAGCATTGACAACATTGTTCAGGACCAGCCTGGCCATAATGGTGAAACCTGGTCTCTACTAAAATTACAAAAATTAGCTGGGGTTGGTGGTGCACATCTATAATCCCACGTACTCAGGAGGCTGAAGCAGGAGAATCACTTGCACACATGAGGCAAAACTCACAGTGAGCTTAGATCTTGTCACTGCACTATAGTCTGATACTCTGTCTCAGAACAACAGCAACAGCAACAATAATAACAAATAATAAATAAAGAAACAAGCAAATAATAGAAGTGAAGAATACAATAATTGAACTAAAAGATTTACCTGAAAGATTCAAGAGCAGGCTATGTCAAGCAAATAAAGAATTAGTGAACTCAAAAATAGGTCATTTGAAATTATTTAGTTGAAAGAGCAACAGGTAAAAAATAAAAATAAAAATAAAAAGTTCAGAAGAAAAGTAACATATGGGGCACCATCAAGTTAACCAATGTATGCATTATGAGATTTTCAGGACAAGGAAGGGACAAAGAAACAGAAAGATAATTTAAATAAATAATTACCAAAAACTTCCCAAATCTGGTAAAGAAAATGGACATCTAGATCTAAAAATTGCAAAATCAAATGAACCAAAATAAATGCACATAAAGATACATTATAATCAAATTGTCAAAAGTCACAAGACAGATTTTGAAAGCAGCAAAGAAAAATGATTTGTCATACAAAAATGATTTGTAATCTCTATAAGACTAGCAACAGATTTATCATAAAAAATATTGCATACTAGAAAGGATAGATTATATATTGAAATGCTAAAAGAAAAATCAGCTGGGCGCGGTGGCTCAAGCCTGTAATCCCAGCACTTTGGGAGGCCGAGGTGGGTGGATCACGAGGTCAAGAGATCGATACCATCCTGGTCAACATGGTGAAACCCCGTCTTTACTAAAAAAAATATAAAAAAAAAGCTCAGCATGGTGGCGCATGCCTGTAATCCCAGCTACTCAGGAAGCTGAGGCAGGAGAATTGCCTGAACCCAGAAGGCGGAGGTTGCGGTGAGCCAAGATCGCGCCATTGCACTCCAGACTGGGTAAGAAGAGCGAAACTCCGTCTCAAAATAAATAAATAAATAAATAAATAAATAAAATAAAATTGCTAATCAATAATACTATACCAGGCAAAACTGTCTTTTAAAAATGAAGGAGAGGCTGGGTGCCATGGCTCATGCATGTAGTCCCAGCGCTTTGAGAGGCTGAGGTGGGTGGATCATGAATACAGGAGTTCCAGACCAGCCTGACCAACATGGTGAAACCCCGTCTCTACTGAAAATACAGAAATTAGCCGGGTATGGTGGAGCGTGCCTATAGTCCCAGCTACTCAGGAGGCTGAGGCAGGAGAATCGCTTGAACTCGGGAGGCAGAGGTTGCTGTGAGCCGAGATTGTGCCACTGCACTCCAACCTAGGCAACAGAACAAAACTCCATTTCAAAGAAAAAAAATGGAGAGAACAAGTATTGCCAGACAAACAAAATTTAAGAAAGTTTGCTACCACTAGACATGCATTACAAAAAATACTAAAGGGAATTTTTCATGTTAAAATAAAAGGATGCTATACAGCAAGGTGGTAGTGTAAAAATATATTCTATATATTTACTTTTTTAATGAGTATTATTTCTTACTAATATTCTTTAGGAAAGGCAAATATATAGGCTCTCAGTATAGAATAATGGTTGGTTAATTACTTTTGATCATAGTAAAAGAGTTAAAAGACATTTTTTCAAATTTTAACGAAAATGTGCTACTATATACACAACATAAATAGAGGTAAATTGTGAAAATTGTGTAAAGTAGAAGAAAGAAGATACAAGTAAGTTTATTTTTGTTATGGGATGAATCTTAATTTGATATCAGCTTAAAATAGGCCTTTATAAATATATATTATTTGAGTCTCATGATAATCAGAAGTAAAATATGTATAGAAGATATACAAAATAAAAAAGGAAATCAAAGTATATTAACATAAAACAAGGGCAAACATAAAGGAAAACAACCAGAGATAAAAAAGATGGCAAAAATAGCTATAAGATTAACATAAAACTATTAAGAAAATGTCAAGACTAAATCTTTCCTAATTAGTAGTCACTTTAAATGTTAAGAGATTAATGTCCTCAGTCAGAATACAAAAAAAAGTCAAAATGAGAAAAATAAAAAGAAAAAAGCAACTATACAAGGCTGTCTACAAAAAAACCTTAGATTTAAGGATACTCATAAGCTGAAAGTAAAGGGATTAAAAAAGACAGTCCATACAAATGATAACTAAAAAAAAAAAAGAAGAAGAAGAACAGAGGTGGCTATAACTGTATCAGACAAAATAGACTTTAAGTAAAAAGCTGTTACAAAAGAATAATAAGGAAATTATATAATGATAAAAGGGTTGATATACAAGAACATGCAACAATTAAAAAGTATATTTGCAACTAACATTAGAACACCTAAAAATATAATACAAACATTGGCAGAACTAAAGGAAGAAATAAACAACAATACAATAATAGTAGGAGACTTCAATGCCACTTTCAACAGTGAAAAGAAACATCCAGACGGGATATCAATGATATAATAGAGGATTTGAACGACATTAGATCAAATGGACCTGACAGATATATACAGGACCTTTCAAGCAAAAACAGAAGAATACACATTGTTTTCAAGAATTCATAAAACATTACCAAGGATAGATCAAATGTGTTTATTTATAAACAAGTCAAATTTAAGAAGACTGAAATCTTTTTTTTTTGTTTTGTTTTTTTTTTTTTTTTTTTTTTTTGGCTCTGATATGGGTTTATTGCCTCTATTAGATTAGAAGTAAGACTATAAATGACAGATGGTACCTTCTAGCCTGCTTTCTAAGTAGAAAACAAGTAATAGACTGAAATCTTTTAAAGGACCATTTCTGACCACAATGAAATCTAACTCAAAACCAAAAGTAGAATGACTGGACAATATACAATTATGTGGAAATTAAACATTCTACCCTTAAACCACCTTGGGTAAAATAAAAAATCAAAAGAAAAAATTAAAAAATGCCTTAAGAGCAGCAAAACACACTGCCATGTGTGTACCTATGCAACTATCTTGCACGTTCTGCACATGTACCCCCAAACCTATAATGCAATAAAAATTTTTTTAAAAACATAAAAATAAAGAAAAAGCTTGCACAAAGCTGAACAGAAAAAAAAATGCCTTAGGAAAACAAAAATGAAAATACAATATGCCAAAACCTATGTGATGCAGCATAAGCAGTAGTAGAAAGGAAATTTACTGCTGTAAATTACATTAAAATGGATAAAAATTCTCAAATAATCAACCTAATGTTACCTATCAAGAAAGTAGATAAACAAGAAAAAAGCATGCCCAAAATTAGCAGAAGAAAAAAATATAATAAAAACATTTAAAAACAAATGAAATAAAGAATAGAAAACATTTAAGAATTACTTTAAAAATATAAATAAATTCCACAAAACTTTAGCTACACTCGCTAAGACTAAGAGTGAAGACTCAAACAAAATCATAAATGAAAGAGAATGCATTATTATTGATGTCACAGAAATAAAAAGAATCATGAGACTATTATGAACAATTATATGCCTACTAACTGAATAACCTAGAAGAAATGTGTACTTTGTAGAAACATACAACATATCAACACTGAATTATATAGAAATAGAAAGTCTTAACAGACCTATAAGTAGTATAGAGATTCAATCACTCAGCAATTAAAAACAACAACAACAACAACAACAACAACAAATCTAGAATCAGATGGCTTCACTGGTGAATTCTAGTAAACATTTAAAGAAGAATTAACTCTATTCTTCTCAAATTTTTTCAGAAATTGAAGAGAGAAGACTTCTAAACTCATTTTGTAAGACTATAATTATCCTTAAGCCAAAGTCAGACAAAGGCACCACATGAAAACTACAAGATAGTCCTGATAAATGTAGATACAAACAAAAAAATAAAACTCAATAAAACCTAGCCAATTTTATTCAACAACACACTAAAAAGGTAATAAATCATGATCACATGAATTTTTTTTCTGAGATGCAAGGATGTTTCAACACACAAAAATCAATCTTGTAACTGTACTAACTAAAAATAAAAATGATGTTTTTATCTCAATAGATGCAGAAAAAGCACTTGACTTAATTCAACACATCTTCATGATAAAGAACACTCAACACACTGGGAATAGAAGAAGATCACCTCATCATAGAAAATCCTTGCATGGAAAGCCCAGAGCTAACATCAGACTCAAGGGTAGAAATCTGAAAGCTTTGCTTCAAAGGTAAAGAATGAAGCAAGAACTTAACTATTAAGGTGAAAATCTTGTACACTTAAAACTAGAAAATATTGATGAAAGAAATCAAAGAAGGTATAAACAAATAGAAAGACATTCTGTGTTCATGGATTAGAAGAATTAATAGTGTTACATGCCCATACTACCAAAAGCAATCTAAAAATTTAATTTTATTTCCTGTCAGAATCACAATTTTTTTAAAAAAACCTTTTTAATTCTAAAATTCATGTGTATCCACAAAAGAACAGGAAGCAACAAAGCAATCTTGAAAAAGAACAAAGCAGGGAGAAGGAATCAGACTTCATGATTTCTAAATATGTTAAAAAGCTATATTATGAATTACATTTAACTAAAAAGCTCTTTACAGCCAAAGAAAAAACAGAACAAAAAGACCATAGACCATAGAATGAGAGAAAACAATTGAAAACCATATATCAGATAAGCAGTTAAGTACCAAAATGCATAAAAAATTTCTATTACCCAATAGCAAAAGAAAAACTTAATATCTCAATTAAAAAATGGACTAAAATTTGAGTAGACATTTACCAAGAAAAGACACACAAATGATGAACAGGTAGATAGATTAGACAGATTAGATAGATAGGTAGGTAGGTATAGAGAGAAAGAGAGAGAGAGAGAGAGAGAGAGAGAGAGAGAGAGAGATGGATGGATGGATGCTTAGTGCCAATGATAATCAGAAAAATGCAAATCAAAACCACACTGAAATATCTCAAACTGTCAGGTGGCTATTATCATAAAAACAAGAGACAAGTATTGTTGAGCATGGGGAGACATCAAAACACTTTTATGCCGATGATGGGAATACAAAAGGTACAGCTTCTATAGAAAACAGTATGTAGCTTTCTCAAAAAATAAGACAGAACTGCCATATCATCCAGCAATTCAGCTTCTCAATATTTATTCAAAAGAAATGAAATCAGGATCTTGATAAGATATTAGCACTCCCATGTTTATTGTAATACTATTCATAATGGCCAAGTAATGGGAACAACCTAAATGGTCACCAAAGGATGAATGAATAAAAGAAAATGTGATATATTACAAGAAAATAATCCCCCTCCCCGCTTTGTTCTTTTTCAAGATTGCTTTGTTGCTTCCTGTTTTTAGAATTAAAAAGATATTTTTGTAAAAAAAATCAATATGTATAGTAGACCGTCTCTCTGTGTCCATGTGTTCTCATTTTTCTCACCCACCTATGAGTGAGTATATGCAGTATTTCTTTTTCTGTTCTTGTGTCAGTTTGCTGAGAATGATGTTCTCCAGATTCATGGGGGAGGGACAGCAGGGGGAGGTGGGGGGATAGCCTGGGGATGAATACCAAGTGTGGGTGAAGGGGAGGAAGGCAGCAAAACACACTGCCATGTGTGTACCTATGCAACTATATTGCACGTTCTGCACATGTACCCCAAAACCTATAATGCAATAAAAATAAAAAAATAAATAAAATAAAAAAATAAATAAATAAAATAAAATAAAATGAAATATCCTAAAAAAAAATCAATATGTGATTCTGACAGGGAACATGTGATAACATGCATGCCATAGAAAAATATTATATTTTTTAATGTTATGTTATTCTGGTATTTAGAAGGTAATTTTGTAATATGTAACAACATGGATGAAACTTGTACACATCCTGCTAAGTGAAATAAGCTAGTCAAAGAAGGACAAATTCTGCATGCTTCTTCCTGTATAAGGTATCTAAAATAATCAAATTCATAGAATTAGATTGTAAAAATGTCCATTCCAGGGAAGGAATGAAAAGGAAAACTGGGAGTTGCTAAATTATGCTAAAATAATGTTTAATTGGCATGCAGTTTCAGTTAAGCTAAATTAATAATTCTGTATTATTCATTATAGGTACAGCATTGTACATATAGTGAACAATAATGCATTGTTCACTTAAAATTTCTTACGAGGGTAAACCTCAAGTTATGTATTTTTACCACAATAAAATTAAATAAAATAAAGCAGCCTCACTGTTTGTATTGTGACACACATACACACAAACACACACATATATACACACATATAATATACACATACATATGTGTATAATATATACACACATATATATACACATACATATGTGTATAATATATACACATATATACACATGTGTACATATATATGCACATATATACACATGTGTACATATATATGCACATATATACATATGTGTACACATATACATATATATATACACACTTATAATGTGCAATTGCAGAATATTTGTTTCTTTAATTTTCAGTTATTCTTAATTTTAGGAATATGTTTTATGAGTTAAGAAACAGTGAGTTCTCACATATTATTACTTATAATTTTATATTTTATTTATAGATGAATACTCACTGTGCTGTAGAATACTTAATGATAAAGCATGCATTTTTCCCAGTATAAATAACATAGTCTATGAAATTGAAAATTTCCAAATTTTTTATTCCAGAATCTGTTTTAAAAACATATTCATCATATAAGAATGTGTTTTTCTTTTCATTGTAAAAATGATATTTATAACTACAATTGTATACAGGTCATTAGAATAAATCTTAATTCCACTTAGTTAAATTTTTAAGCATATACAAAAATAAAATTTACATGCACAAATATTATGCTCAATTATAATTTTTAATAAATATTTCTATTTATTCCCCTGAAGGAAAACAAAGAATTTCAGAAACGTTAAGAAAACAAACTAGTTGTATGCTTTTTCATTTTTTATGGGCTCTTGAAATGCAATACCTTTAGTTTACATGTCAAAAAGTGGAAGCTCCTGATTGCCTTGCAAAGCTGTCTTAGAGGCTAATAGTCATAAGACTAAACCAAACATAGTCCTTCAATAATGACAATTTCCACATTAGTTCTTAGCAACTATTAGTGTAGTAAGATGAGCAGTGTCCCTCCAAAGTTCACACCTACTTAGAGCCTCAGAATATGTTCTTATTTAAAATATGGTCTAATTAGATGTGATTAGTTAAAAATCTCAAATAAACGATTCTAGATTTAGAATGGTTTCTAAATCCAAGGACAGATACTCAAAAAAAAAAGAGAAGACACAGATGTTCAGATGGAAGAGGGCCATATAAGGATGGACATAGGATTGAAATTGTGAGGTCACAAGCTAAGGAATATCAGGGCCATTAGAAAGTAGAAGAAGCAAAAAGGGATTCTTCCCGAGAGCCTACAAACTCTGATTTCACATTTTCAGCCTCCCAATCCATAGAACAAGAAATTTTTGTTGTTTTAAAATATACAATTTGTGGTACTTTGGAGTTCTCCCAACCCCATAAAAACTAATACAATTAATTTGAATGGTAATGTTATAAGAGAATGCTGTTTTCTTAGAGTTAATTTGAATACTTGCTCTGCCAGTGTAAAATAGAAAGAGGAACGAGTCATGTACAAATAAAGAGAAAACATAGCCTGCCAATAGATGTCAGAGCTAATACCAGTGGGACTAGAAAGCAAGATATGGGAATGTACAGTCATGTATTCAATCACAAATATTCATAAAATAAATATTTCCAAGAAGTTAGTATGTGCCAGGTGATATAGTAAGCACTGAGGAGACAAAAGCCATAAAATATAAATGAAAAGCTTCAGCTCTTAAGGTCTTCAGTGGTCTTCAGTCAATTCAAAAAAGGAAAAATATGTATTTCAATCCATATTATTAACTGCTATAAACACTGTAAGCACTGCATGTTATTGGAATATATAAGAGTCTTCAATTCCATCTTGATTAGTGGTTCTCATCTTAACTAGCATTGATATCACCTAGGGTGTTGGAATATATTCAATATATATGCTCTGTCTCTCCATATTTTTCTATTAAGCACATGTACATGGACTCAAAAGTGCACATAACACACATATTTGTTATTCAATTTTATTAGGAAATGAGCTTAAAAGGAAATACCAAAAAATATAAATATTGAGAAGTAAAGAGATATTGCAAATCATTGGTATATTTGTTCAAAAGCTCATTGACATATTTTTTTCTTTTTAGTTTTTCCCTTGACGAGAATGAAAAACTTCATTACCACCCTGATTGAATCTATTAGCTCCCTGAAATTCACCAATTTCTATGGAGAACTTGTAACAACTTCTCTAAACTAGAGCACTGATCTTGTATGTGACCAAGAGTTCCCTTATGGGCCTATTTCTTCAGTGTTAGGCAGTCTCAGGCTGTAGGCTTATGAATATTATTTCAGTCCTCAGTTTTAAAGATATAAAAGTTAAATAGGAGAAAATGTACTTGTATTGCTTATGCATGTCTCTAAATCATCCTTTCATGTTACCAGAAGTATAACAAGTTAACTTACTGTGCCAGAATTTGCCATCTGATTTCACTTTTCAGAATAAGTTTTCCGACTTTTTGTAAAATGTGTTATATTGCCATATCAGCTTATTCGGTGACATTTGTAAAGGGCTTATAGCATTTACTATGTTCTCTTTTTAACATCTTTCCATTATGGTCTTGTTTGGTGTCTCATATAACTAAAATATAGTGGGCATTTCACAATACTAGTTGTTCATGATCCCTTCTTCTAATGAAATAAAAAAAGATATACAGAATTGTAAAGTAAATTCTGAGAAGTAAATTTATGTCAAATAATCTGTCAAACTGAGAACCAGAACTATTCAGGATTGATGCTATAGCAGGAAAAAATGTCCCCTTAGAATTTATAAATAATATGGATGAATCTGTAAACCATAATTCACAGCAAACTGACACAAGAACAGAAAATCAAACACCACATGTTCTCCCTTGTAGGCAGGTGTTGAACAATGAGAACACATGGACATAGAAAGATGAGCATCACATACTGGGGTCTGTTGGGGGACTAGGGGTGGAACAGCAGAAGGTGGGGAGGTTGGGGAGGGATAAAACAGGGAGAAACATCAGATATAGGTGACGAGGGGATGAAGGCATCAAACCACTTTGCCATGTAAGAACCTATGCAACAACCCTGCAAGATCTGCACATGTACCCCAGAATCTAAAGTACGATTAATAATAATAATAGTAATTTCTAAATACAGCATGCAAATAGATATTATAAAGCAGCATATGCAAAATCTTCTAGAAGTCAGTAAATTGGCAATTATATTGTTGAAGTCAATCAGGTGTTGGCTGATGAGTGCCCGGGCTTGGTTGATGGAAATAAAAATAGAAGAGAATGTTTGACTCTGAGAGTCCTTTGGAAGTAAAAATTAATAGAAGTAATTGAATAAACTGTTAGAATTAAAGATAACATTGAGGAGACTCACAAGATGGCATTGTAGAAGTGACTCAGGATTGCAGCTCTCACTGAAGGCGCAGAGGGTGAGTCCTAGCCGCATTCTCGGATGGACCTTTTTTGCCCACAGAGTGTTGAGAGTCCCAAATGTGGGAGAGACATGAGACGCTAGGAAAGCTGGCTAACACAGCCGGCTTGCGCAGCCGCTTCGGCCAGCGCTGCAGCGGGACCCGGCACAAAACTCACTGGTCTGGGTGCCCTGTTAAACCGGCAATCTGAGATTTGGAAGGGCAGATTGGCATGTCCATCTGACTGAACGGGACTTGGACAATGAGCCAGACCAGGAGTTTCCTGGGAAGCGTGATCTGAGCCGGTGCAGTGGGCAGTGGCAAGGGAGATCTCATGGATCCCAGTGCCCTATCAGCAGACGACTGGGGCGCCAGTGAGAGAGTCGACCTTTCAGCTTGTGGAGAGGGAGAGAGAGAGAGAGGACGGACTCTGAGGCAGGGAGCTGGGTGATTGGGCTCGGCGGGTCCCACCCTCATGGGGACAAGCAGGGCAGCATCTGGAGGTGCTTGGGGCTGAGAGTTTTGCTGCCGCAACTAGGACAATGTAGCCCAGTGAGGGAGGGGCATCCGCTGTTAATGATGTAATCCACCCCTACTGAAGTACCACCCAGGGCTGATGCAGCCTGCCGTTGCTGAGGCAACCTGCCATAACAGAGAAACTCCACCAGGAGGGGGTAGCACTCCACAGCAGAACGGAGCCCAGCAGCAACAGGGCGGACGTGCACTAACAGGGCAGAGCCCCAGCAGGCAAATAGTGAATAGACTGCCTCCTAGTGGGGCGGGACAGTGCAGCAGATACTCATAAAGAAATCCTCAATTCCCTGAGACGGAGCATCTAAGAGGGGGTGGGAAAAAGAGTGGTGTTTTATGAGTTCTATTGCAGCAGACATAAAAAACCTCCCAACAACCCTGAATGAACAACGGAGCTCACACCTCAGCACTGGAGCTCCTGTAAAGCACAGACCGTCTCCTTAAGCAGCTCCCTGACCCCTGTATATCCAAAAAGTCACCCCAAAAAAGGACTAATCAGACTGACATTTGGCAGGCATCATTCTGGAACAAAGACAGCAGAAGAAGAAACAGGTATCATCCCTCACTGTTCCACAGCTGCTACAGGTATACTTGAGACAAGCAGTGCCTGGAGTGAACCTCAGCACTCATACAGCAGAGGGGCTAGACCATTAGAAGGAAAACTAAGTAACAAAAATACTTCATCATCAACAACCTCAGCATCCTCACAGAGACCCAATTGAAAAATCAGCAACTAGTAAGACGACAGGCAGATAAATCCATAAAGATGGGAAGAAACCAGCGCAAAAAAGGGGAGAACACCCAAAACCAAAACACCTCACTTCCTACAAAGGACCAAAATTTTCACCAGCAAGAGAACCAAGCTGGACGGGGAATGAGTGTGACGAAATGACAGAATCAGACTTCAGAAAGTGGATAATGAGAAACTTCATTGAGCTAAAAGAACATGTTCTAAATCAGTGCAAAGAAACTAAGAACCTTGAAAAAAGATTTGAAAAAATATTTGAGGAATTGATAACAAGAATGGACAACTTAGAGAGGAATATGAATGAATTGAAGGAGCTGAAAAACACAACATGAGAACTTCGTGAAGCATGCACAAGTTTCAACAGCCAAATTGACTAAGCAGAAGAAAGAGTATCAGAAGTTGAAGATCAACTCAATGAAATAATACATGAAACGAAGATTAAAGAAAAAAGCGCAAAAAGGAATGAACAAAATCTCCAAGAAATGTGGGACTATGTGAAGAGACCAAACCTACGTCTGATAGGTGTACCAGAATGTGATGAAGAGAATGAATCCAAGCTGGAAAACACTCTTCAGGATATTATTCAGAAAAACTTCCCCAACCTAGCAAGACAGGTCAATACTCAACTTCAGGAAATACAGAGAACACCACAAAGATACTCCGCAAGAAGAGCACCTCCAAGGCACATAATCGTCAGATTCACCAGGGTTGAAATGAAGGAGAAAATACTAAGGGCAGCCAGAGAGAAAGGTCGGGTCACCCACAAAGGGAAGCCCATCAGACTCACAGCAGATCTCTCGGCAGAGAATCTACAAGCCAGAAGAGAGTGGGGGCCAATATTCAACATCCTTAAAGAAAAGAACTGTCAACCCAGAATTTCATATCCAGCCAAACTGAGCTTCATAAGTGAAGGAAAAATAAAATCCTTCATGAACAAGCAAGTACTCAGAGATTTTGTCACCACTAGGCCTGCTTTACAAGAGATCCTGAAACAGGCACTACACATAGAAAGAAACAACCAGTACCAGCCATCCAAAAAAAATACCAAATGCTAAAGAGCATCAACAAAATGAAGAATGTACATGAACCAATGGGCAAAACTGCCAGCTAGCATCAAAATGGCAGTATCAAATTCACACATAACAATATTAACCCTAAATGTAAATGGGCTAAATGCACCAATCAAAAGACAGAGACTGGCAAATAGGATAAAAAATCAAAACCCATTGGTGTACTGTATCCAGAAAACCCACCTCACACGCAAAGATACACAAAGACTCAAAATATAAGGATGGAGATAGATTTACCCAGCAAATGGAGAGCAAAAAAAAAGCAGGAGTTGTAATTCTCATCTCTGATAAAATAGACTTTAAAGCAACAAACATCAAAAGAGACAAAGAAGGTCATTACATAATGGTAAAAGGATCGATAAAACAAGAAGAGCTAACGATTCTAAATCTTTATGGACCCAATGTAGGAGCACCCAGACATATAAGGCAAGTTCTAAATGACTTACAAAGAGACTTAGACTCCCACACAATAATAGTGGGAGACTTTAACACTCCACTGTCAATAGCAGACAGATCAACCAGACAGAAAATTAACAAGGATATCCAGGACTTGAACTCAGACCTGGAACAAGCAAACCTGATAGACATTTACCAAACACTCCACCCCAAATCCACAGAATATACATTCTTCTGAGCACCACATCACACCTACTCCAAAATTGACCACATAATTGGAAGTAAAGCACTCCTCACCAAATGCAAAACAACGGAAATCATAACAAACAGTCTCTCAGACCATAGTGCAATCAAGTTGGAACTCAGAATTCAGAAAATAACTCAGAACCACACAGCTTCATGGAAACTGAACAACTGGCTCTTGAATGTTGATTGGATAAACAAAGCAATGAAGGCAGAAATAAAGAAGTTCTTTGAAACCAATGAGAATGAAGACACAATGTACCAGAATCTCTGAAACACATTTAAAGCAGTCTGTAGAGGGAAATATATAGCAATAAGTGCCCACATGAGAAGAGTGGAGAGATTCAAAATTGACACCCTATTGTCAAAATTGAAAGAGCTGGAGGAGCAAGATCAAAAAAGCTCAAAACCTAGCCAAAGACAAGAAATAACTAAGATCAGAGCAGAACTGAAGGAGATAGATCCAAGAAAAACCCTTCAAAAAATCAATAAATCTAAGAGCTGGTTTTTCGAAGAGATCAACAAAATAGACAGACCACTAGCCAGAGTGATAAAAAAAAAGAGAGAACAACCAAATAGATGCAATAAAAAACGATAATGGGGAAATCACCACAGATTCCACACAAATTCAAACAATCATCAGAGAATCCTACAAACAACTTTATGCACATAAACTAGTAAATCAGGAAGAAATGGATAAATTCCTGGACACCTGTGTCCTCCCAAGACTAAACCAGAAGGAAGCCGACACTATGAAAAGACCAATAACAAGGTCTGAAGTTGAGGCAGCAATTAGGAGCCTAACAAAAGAAAGGCCAGGTCCAGATGGGTTCTCAGCTGAATTCTACCAGACACACAAAGAGGATCTGGTACCATTTCTTCTGAAACTATTCCAAATAATCCAAAAAGAGGGAACCCTTCCCAAGTCATTTTATGAGACCAACATCATCCTGATACCAAGACCTGGAAGAGACTCAACAAGAAAAGAAAACTTCAGGCCAATATCCATGATGAACATAGATGCAAAAATCTTAAATAAAATACTGGCAAACAGATTGCAACAGCACATTAAGTAGGATTCATCCTGGGGATGCAAGGCTGGTTCAACATATGCAAGTCTATAAATGTAATTCACCACAGAAACAGAAGCAAAAACAAAAACCAAATGATTATCTCAATTGATGCAGAGAAGGCATTTGACAAAATTCAACAGCTCATTAGGCTAATAACCCTCAATAAACTTGGTATTGATGGAACATATCTCAAAGTAATAAAAGATATTTATGACAAACCAACAGCCAATATCAAACTTAATGGGCAAAATCTGGAAGCATTTCCTTTGAAATATTGCACTAGACAAGGGTGCCCTCTCTCACCACTCCTATTCAACATAGTACTGGAAGTTCTAGCCAGAGCAATCAAGCAAGAAAAAGAAATAAAGGGTATTTAAATAGAAAAGGTGGAAGCCAAATTGTCTCTATTTGCAGATGACATGATAGTATACCTAGAAGACCCCATCACCTCAGCCCAAAAACTCCTGCAACTGATAAGCAACTTCAGCAAAGTCTCAGGATATAAAATCAATGTGCAAAAATCACAAGCATTTCTATACACCAATAACAGACTTAAAGAAAACCAAATCAAGAACCAACTGCCATTCACAATTGCTACAAAGAAAATAAAATACCTAGGAATACAACTCACAAGGAACGTAAGGAACCTCTTTAAGGAAAACTACAAACCACTGCTCAACAAAATAAGAGAGGACACAAACAGATGGAGAAACATTCCATGTTCGTGGTTAGGAAGAATCAATATCGTGAAAATGGCTATACTGCCCAAAGTAATTTACACACTCAATGCTATCCCCATCAAACTACCATTGAATTTCTTCACAGAACTGGAAAAAAAACCATGAATTTCATATGGAACCAAAGGAGAGCCCGTATAGCCAAGTCAATTCTAAGCAAAGAAAACACAGCGGGAGGCATCACACTCCCAGACTTCAAACTATACTACAAGGCTACGGTAATCAAAACAGTATGGTACTGGTACCAAAACAGAGATATAGACCAATGGAACAGAACAGAAGCATCAGAGGCAACACAGCATATCTACAACCATATAATCTTTGATAAACCAGACAAAAACAAGCAATGGGGAAAGGGTTTCCTATTTAATAAATGGTGTTGGGAAAACTGGCTAGCCATGTGCAGAAAGCAGAAACTGGACCCCTTCCTGACACCTTACACTAAAATTAACTCCATATGGATTAAAGACTTAAATGTAAGACCTGACACCATAAAAACCCTAGAAGAAAATCTAGGCAAAACCATTCAGGACATAGGAGTAGGCAAGGACTTCATGAATAAAACACCAAGAGCATTGGCAAAAAAGCCAAAATAGACAAATGGGATCTAATCAAACTCCACAGCTTCTGCATGGCAAAAGAATCAGTCACTAGAGTGAATTGGCAACCATCAGAATGGGAAAAAATATTTGTAGTTTACACATCTGACAAAGGGCTGATATCCAGAATTTACAATGAACTCAAACAGATTTACAGGACAAAAACAAACAAGCCCATTTAAAAGTGGGCAAAGGATATGAACAGACACTTTACAAAAGAAGACATACATGAGGCCAACAAACATATGAAAAAATGCTCATCATCACTGGTCATTAGAGAGATGCAAATCAAAACCACATTGAGATACCATCTCACGCCAGTTAGAATGGCGATCATTAAAAAATCTGGAGACAGTAGATGCTGGAGAGGATGTGGAGAAATAGGAACACTCTTACACTGTTGGTGGGAGTGTAAATTAGTTCAACCATTGTGGAAGACAGTGTTGCGATTTCTCAGGGACCTAGAAATAGAAATTCCATTTGACCCAGCAATTCCATTACTGGGTATATATCCAAAGGACTATAAATTTTTATACTATAAGGACACATGCACACGAATGTTCATTGCAGCACTTTTTACAGTAGCAAAGAACTGGAACCAACATAAATGCCCAACGATGATAGATTTGACTGGGAAAATGTGGCACATATACACCATGAAATATTATGCAGCAATCAAAAATGATGAGTTTGTGTTTTTTGTAAGGACATGGATGAATCTGGAGAACATCATTCTCAGCAAACTGACACAAGAACAGAAACAGAAATACCGCATATACTCACTCATAGGTGGGTGAGAAAAATGAGAACACATGAACACAGAGAGGGGTTCTACTATACACTGGGGTCTATTGGGGGGAATGGGGGAGGGACGGTGGGGGGGCTTGGGAGGGATAGTCTGAGAATGAATGCCAAGTGTGGGTGAAGAGGAGAAAGGCAGCAAAACACACTGACATGCGTGTACTTATGCAACTCTCTTGCACATTCTGCACATGTACCCCAAAACCTATAATTCAATAAAAATTTTAAAAAGTAAAATAAAAAAAATAAAGATAACATCAACATTTTGAAGCCAGAAACACAAAGGAGATGAGTAAGGTCAACCACAGAAATTAAAAAATTAGTAACATTTGAGAGAATCCTATACAATTAGTGTTAAAGTTTCTGAGATTGTGATAAAACATTGAAATAGAAATTACCTAAAAATAGTTATATCCACATAAGTGAACTAGTCTTGGATGTTACAGATGTTGTGATTACAATTATATGAAATATGGCACACTAATTTATAATTGTAAATTTGAAATTCAGCTTCCTACACTACCCAAAGTTAGAAATGTTTTCAGTGAAAAAGAGAGGGAAACAAGAAGACTGGGGGAAACAATGAGCTGTAAGAAGGTAAAAGCAGAGCCAAGATAGAAGACAGTGAGAGAGCTTAAGGAAAAAAAACAGAAACAAACAAACAAAAAAAAACAAAACAAAAAAACACTCAAGAAGGAGGAGGAGGAGGGGGTGAAGGGCGGGAGGAGGAGGAGGAAGAAGAATAAGATTCACCATCTAAATTGCATAAGGGAAAAAGAAATAGAGGAATTATGGAGGATCCCTAATAGAAGGAATTGTGCTTCAAAGAACAATCATACATCAAGGGCAGAATCCCCAGGTTTTAAAAGGAATCAGGAGAGAGAAACATACAATTACATCAAATTATTTCATAAAAAATGGTGGATAATTAAACAGAAAAACAATATTTCAGAGAAAATAGCAGGATTGAATGAGTGCATTTTCTATGTTGCTTTCCAGTTGGAATTCTTGAGGATCTTATGAGTTGGGCAAAGCATTTAACTACAGTGATCATTACTTTTTGTATTTATGAATGGTTGTTAAAAATACCAGGATTCCCTACCTCATAGAATAATGGGAGAATAGGATTACATAAATAAATGATAGAGAAATCGCTATAAAGTGTATAAAATATTATGTATATTTTATATCTGCATTACTATATTCACATTATATCCATATTATTAATATCCACATATTATATCCACATTACTAATAACTATAATATGTTTTTTATTTGAGGGGATAAAATACAGCTTTATTGCATTGCTGTCCTCATTAATCATCATTAAAATGTAATGAAAAATGGAATCCAGATTGCTCTGTTAAAAGTGTTCTTTGCCTGCTGAGTGTCTCTTTAAGGACCAGGGGCTCTGTAGCTACAGTCATGAGCTGCATGATAACTTTGCTGTCAATGACAGACCACATTTATGACAGTGGTTTCATAAGCCTATAATACCATATTTTTACTGTATCTTTTCTATGTTTAGATATGTTTATACAAACAAATGCCATTGTGCTCCAATTGCCTACAGTATTCAGTAAAGTCACATGGTACACAGGTTTATAACCTAGGAGCAATAGGCTTTATCTTGTAGCCCAGGTGTACAGTAGGCCACACCATCTAGGTTTGTGTAACTATATGATATTCACATGATGAAATAACCTAATGACAGATTGCTCAGAACAGGTATTCATCGTTAAGTGAGACATGATTTTGTCTCCATCCTATATATCGTCAGCTCACACCTGAATTACTCCAAGTTCCTCTAACTGATCTCAATGCTTTGCTTCTCATTTCTCAGACTTTCTGCAATTTAATCTCAACAGAGCATCCAAAGTAATCCTTTCAAAATATAAGTTGGATTATGTCATTCCTCTGCTCTAAACCTTCCAAAGTCTACATATTTCATTCAGAATAAAAGTCAAGTCCACAAATGATTTACAATTTTTGACCCCATCACCTCACTCTCCAATTTTAACCACACTAGCCTTCCTGCAACTTCTCTAAAATGTCAGAGAGGTTCCTATATTAGCCCTGGCATGAATGCTACTCTCTTAGATAAATCTGCATGGCTAGCTCCACATTCCATGTAAGGCTTTATCTAACATCACCTTCTTAGTGAGTACTAGCTTAAGAACCATATTTAAAGTAGCAACCCCCAATACCCTAAATCCCAGCACTTCCAATCTCTTTCACTTTATTATACACTAACATTTTCTGCAAAGTATGTATTGCCTTCTAAAATGTTATATAATGTACTTATATGTTTTCCATATTCTTATATTTTCTATTCATATTCATTTTTTACTTTAGAATATAAGCTACATGAGAACAGAAATTTTTCTTTCCTTGTTGCAAATAAGCCAGAGTGTTCTGGCTCATTGTTGATATCCACTAAATATTGGTTATATGTAGTCCTTGAACTGCTAGTGGAATATTTTCCACCAACTGCTTCTACCACTTTACAGTGGAGAAATTAGTGGAGACAACTGGGTTATCTTAAGAAAATAGAATAGAAATAGATTCCTTTTAATTAATAATTCATGTGATGGTATCTGTCACTTTCATTGTTTTTATTATTAGCATTCATTTGTACATAAACCATAAAAACAAGATTTGATTCTGAAAGTAGGTGCATATTCCTCTATGTATAGAAAATCTCCTAGAGAATAAAGACAACACAAAGATAGGAGTAAGCTAAGAAGCTGAGAGAGAGAGAGAGAGAGAGAGAGAGAGAGAGAGAGAGATGTAATCATACAATTTTAATGTCAGGGTAGAACTTTTCTATCAGTTTTCATCATATTTTCAAAGCACTAATATTAAGTATGTTTTACTCTCAACAAATTAACTCAGATTTCAAGCAGTTATATCCCCAAATCCTGTACTAACAGTGTGGAAGTTTGATGCTTTGTTGGTATAATTTTGTCATAGCTGTTCTGACAGTTAGTCTTAATGTCTCTAGATAATTTATTTTGATACATAAATTAATTATAAAATTATGTCCAATTGATTCTATATTCCTGGTAAAATTTAATATGGTCCTAACAATTTATTAAAATAATATTTTATGCTGTTTAGATATTTTAAACTCAAATTTTTTTTTAATCTGGAACACAGGCAAACATTTTTTTCTAATCTCCTTTGCATATGTTTAAAAATCTATCAACTTTTCTTTAGTGTCTTTATTTAGAAAAATACAGCTGATCTTCACTCATTTTATATTTATAAATATGCCCATGACCACCTATTTTCATACTATGAAATGAGTGCTTTATTTTGACACTCCCTTTTAAATTCACATTCTGTTTGCTCTAAAGTAACATGAAAAAACCTGAACTTCTCATTTCCTAAATCGTGCAGGAGTTTTAGGTATGAATTTAAATTACCCTAAATCTCATGCTTGCTCTCTCATTTATTTCAGATTTCCTTTTGGCACCCAATCCATTTCATGACCCAGTTTAAAATGCCTATCTCACTGAAACATAGAGAAAGATCTTCAATCTCATTTAATTTCACTCCTTATTGATCTGCCCCTTTGTACCGACTGTGTTACAAATATTTCTTGTAGTAAAACACTTTCTGTCACATCTACTAATTATATCATTATCTTCTGTTTAATTAGCATTTGGGGTACTTGAAACTCAATACAATTTAGTTTTTAATATATTTTACCACAAATTTATCCTCTATGCAATTGTATTTATAGTTTGCTTTGCTTCATAAATTAAAAACTCTGTAAAGTGCAAATGTCCTATAACTTACATGCTGTTTGTAATATTAACTATTTGTTAGTATACACGTATGTTCAATGACAACGTACACAATTTATTCTGAAGCTCACTGTGTTAACAATAGAGATGTTGGTATTAACAGAATTATTGTTTTTATGCTTTTTGATGTGCCTTTGTCTTAGCATCTTGATAGTTCTAATTGTATTATTCACATGTCTCTAAATATCTATTACTTCTCATTATAGTTTTCAAATGCATTGCTTTTTTATATTTACTTTTTTATAATATATGTTCTTATTTATGAGATTGCTCTAAAATAAAAAAATAAAATTAAGTAGTATAATTGTAAAACTATTACAAACATATGTATACATATAAATACACTTTTATTAACTAAACATATATTTTCTACTAAATGTAAACCCTAAGAGGACATATTATTGCTACAAATAGTAATAAATTAGGTCTTGAGATATATAGTTTTAATAAGAAAGACAACATATCCTCACCTCACCTGATGGCTTATCTGAAGGGATGCCACCCAATGAGGAGAAATGGGTAAGAAAAACTGTTAGAAATCTTTATACGCCAACATCTTCTACCTTAATCAATACCATTAGAAAGAATAAAACATTGTTTCAAGTCTTGAAGATCCTTTGATAATTGAATATATAGATATTATGAAGAAGGGGAAAACTGGGTGCTGAATGTTGAAACTTCATACTCCTACCTCCCTGTTCTTACAAAATTCCAGAAGATAGAAACAACTCTGAACAGGAGATTGGAGCCCTTTTCTGTGAAAAATTTTGTTTGTCAAGAAGAAACACTCAAATATGCTGGAGTGAGGAATCATCCAATAATCACCCCACACAGATCAGCATTTAGTGAATTCCAAGGTTACCACGCTCAATCCTAGGTTCAAAATTTGAGGTCAAGTTTTAATTTTTAAAATATTTTTACTCTTACATATAAACTGACAATAAAAGATTATGAGATATCTAAATAAATCTTCTAATCTAAAAACAAAATAAATAGAAAACAAGCCAATTGGTGGAAACAAATTATGCAGATATTAAAAACTATTTTAATGTCTTCAGAATTGTACAAAAAGGTATAGAACCCTGATATCATAATACAAAAAGTCAAGAATTAAAATGAACTCATGAAATTTAAAATATCATAATAAACAAAAACTATAAAAATTAATAAAGTTGAATAATTCAAAAAATTGAACACAAAATAATGAGATAAAATTAATTATATTAGATGATTGCAGTATAAAAATCTCTTCCAAAAACAGCTTACAGAGAAAATAGAATGTAGATAAACAAATTTTTTAGAACCAGAGAATGCCTACTTTCATATTAAAAGATACCACTCTAAGTGATTACCACATTCTATAGAAATAAATTAATACCAAGTTACAGTCAAAAGCACATGTTTGTGGACTATCAGAGCACTATGACCTATGAGAAGAATCATAAACTTCTAGAGAAAATATAAAAGATAAATATCAGATAAAAGATCAGATCTCCAAATGGCTTGAGATTTATTGATGGCATCACTGCAAGCAAAAAAAAAAAAAAAAAAAAAAAAAAAAAAAAAAAAAAAAAAGCAATGGGGCAGTGGCTAAAAGACTAATGGAAAAGAATTTCCAACCTCAAACTTTTATACTCAGAAAATTAGGTATAAGAGTAGAAAACAAATATTTTCAGACATTTATAATCTCCATACATTTTTCTCCCAAGGAACAGTTTTAAATCTGTTATTAAGATGTGTACCTCAAGTAAGATAGTAAACCAAGAAAGGGACATAAGCTGAAAAATCAAAAACAACAGAAATGTGAGTAAAATTCCCAGGAAGATGATGAATTGAGATACCAAGCGAAGCCTTTGCACCAGACATGAAGCTCAACCAGTTTATACTGCAGAAATGTGACTCTATTATGCATAATTTTGAAAAATTTAACTTTTCTAAGTTCACACTTTCTCATCTTTGAAATGGGAATAATTGCAGCCCATAATGTATCGGGTTTTATTAGGTTTAAATGAGACTATATCTATATTACATTCTCAGCATAATATGCTATTATACATTATTATTATTATATGAAACTAAAACCTGATCTTAGCATTTTTCCCCTTAAAACATTTCAAAGTCTTCTCTATAATTACCTCCACCTTACTCCATCCTACACAAGTTCCTCATGCAATAACCTCCATGTTGTAAATTCTGATATTCCTCCCAAGACATCTTGTGCTGCTGGCTGATCATACATGACTCACAGGAAAGCCTACATCAAATTTTCTGGAATGTCATTACCTTCCCCTCTATCCCCATAAGCAGCAATTATGCCTTTTAAATTGAGGTAAAATATCCTCAATTACAGAGATACCTCTTATACCTACATACACACAAGTTGGGTGAGATACATGCAAGAGTTTTCACAAGCCTTTTACATACTCCTTACATACTCCTGTACAATGCACTTAGGGCATTTTCTTGAAATTTTCTCTTTTTGCCACTAAACAGAGCTTCCTAAAATATGAAAGACTGTCTGTTCTTTGTAATTTTCTCTCTTCATTTTTTGGTTGACTTCAACATACATTTACTTGGTGTCTCTTGTGTCTGGGCACTTTTCCAATTATTAATGTTTTTATAAGTGTTGTTTGTTGTGAAAAGTTTATTCAAATGTTTTGTTTAATACAAAGAGTACTTGTCAATGTCCTTTCTCTATTTACTATATAGCTGGATGCTATTCAAATCTTCTTGCAGATATGGAGCTGAAAGTCAGTTGATATATCCTGCTTCAGCAAGAAACACTGTACAATCAATTATTTCTATCTTCCTTTACATGATACCCTGGTATACACAAATACAATTGGTAAAATTTTAAATCTCAGAATATTTCTCTTGATTTTGGTTCCATACCTGAATATCTGGATGTATTAACAGACTCTAAAATCTTTTAGAATTTAAGTAATGATTTCATACTCTTATATTTACTGTTTTAAACAGTCTTTTGCTGAAAGATGCAGCCTCTGGATAAATATACAGCAGAGATGCATGTATATTGATAAATATATGAATGAACTTGGGGTCTTATTAAAAGGCAGAATAAGAGTTAAATCTAGGCTAGGACCCGAGGTTCTAAGACTCTAACTTACTTCAGTTGATACTTATGCTTACAGTCTACAGAAAGGAGCTGAAGTGGCCATGGTCTAGTGCAGAGATTAATGGATTGAGATACAAGAGTAGTGGAGGTGATGACCGTGGTGATGGTGGTGTTGGTGACCTAGATACCTTCAAAGTTAAGTTTTATTCATTAGAGCAACAGAACTACAAATTCTGGTGCTAAAATGTGAATTGCTTTGCCAACAGGGAAGCCATTGATGAAAGGATTATATATCTCTAAATGTCTTCAAGCAAACTTATTTTATTCTCTAATAGCCACTTAACCATCAATTTCTTACTTTTATTGAATACCTGTTTTATACTTACTGAGGCATATGCACATTATTTTATCTTGTATTTAATTCTGATTTGATGCTATTAATACTCTTATTTTACAAATGAGAAAACTGAGGCATAAAGATGCTAAGTAACTTGCCTTAAAATCAAAAAGGTTGACCCTGTGATTTAAACCCAGTATGACTGACTACTGTCATAATATTCTTAACAAAGTTCTAGAGATTACAGAATTTAGAGTCTAAATATGAGTAGGACATATGAAAAAAATAGCCTTAATCCAACCAAAAAGGGAAGTAATTGTTAAAATTTAACTGATTCTAATCATTGGTTGTTAATCAATTTTAGGTTTTGTTGTTTTCGTTTCTTCCTTTGAAGGTCTTTCTCATTTTTTAAACAGGAAATTCAAGCTGATTATTGCAAATATGCCAGCCATATGGCATTAAATCAGAAGTCTCATGACTTATTTGGAAGCTTCTTTTGATGTTGATTGTGACATGATCGCATTTTGTGTCAATTCTCTGGATTTATGTTGGAATCCTAACCCATTTAGAATAACCTTTTTTTCTGTTTGTTTTCTTGGTTTTCAAATGTCAGTTTGAAAGGCTCTAAGATTTTTTGATATTTGATGCTTGGCAAAACTGATTTTAGCTTTGGCAAAATAGACAAAATTAAAAATGGAAATATGCATTAGATTGTTTGTGAATCATGTTTCTTCAGAAAAGGCAAAATATTTTATTAAGCATCAATAAAAATACACAGCCCCTAACAAGGAAAGTGATGGCTTATTATATTCTCAGCTTAGTGAGGCATTATCTAGAGTGCTATATTCTAATGGGAGCACACACTTTCAAAGGGTCATTTGAAAACTGAAAACTTGTAGAGATAAATGTCACTGATGACAAGAGGATTAGAAACCGGTCATATTAAATGTGTTTGTTAGCATGCACAACCTTTAATGTGAAGATATAAATGGGACAGAAAAGCTGTTTATAAATTTTTCAAATGCAGTTGATTATGTCAAAGAATTAATGACTTTCTGTCTGTGTGGCTGCATAATAACAGAATAGAGATGAATGCATAAAAACTGTAGGTGTTTTGATTTATGACCATTTAAGAAAGAGAAATTGTCCCCTAAAATCAAAGCTGCCAAAGCAATATGATTATTCTGGTGAGTCATCAACTCATTCACCCAACCATGGATTATTTTCTGAAGGCTTGTCTGCAGTAGGCACTATGACAGCATGAACACAAAAAGCTACTTTAGTTGAGATTCCAATCTAATATAAAGAAGGGAAGGAAGAGTGTAAATGCAGCCAAGTAAATAGGCAACATGATAAAAATGCCTGTGAAAGAACAGAACTATTGTGAACAGGATGGCCAGGGAAGTCTTGATATATGAGCTGAGAGAGAAAATATGAGGAGTTATCTATGTGCTGTGGACTGAATTGCCCCATCCCCCTTAGTTCACATGTGAAGCCCTAATCTCTCATCTGATGGTATTTGAAGATGAAAACTTTGGAAACTGATTATGATCTCACCCTTATATGAGATCAAAAGGGTGGGTGCCTTACAGATTAGAGTAGTGTCCTTATAGGAAAAAGTACCAGAGAGCTTGCTTTCACTCTTCTCTGCATAGGAGCATATCTAGAAGGTGGCCCTCTGCAAGCTAGGAGAGCTCTCAAAAGAATCCAACCTTGCTGGCACCCTGATCCAATAATTTTAGCCTCTACAATTATGAGAAATTTCTGCCATTCAAGTCACCCAGCTTATGGCATTTTATTATGGCAGTCCAAGCTGATTAAGACATTATGCAAAGATCCAGGGGACAAATTATCAAATATAAGCAGAGATCATGAGGTGATAGTCAGCTTAGAATTTCAGAGGAACTACAAGACTAAGGCTGCATTTTAATGAGTAAGAGAAAGAGTGATATGTGTCAGGGTCTCAGACAAAGACAGCTGCCTTTCTCATACCTTGAACAACTAGGTAAACAGGAGAATGTCTGCAATTCACATCCTGTGTGTACCTAAAACTCCCATATTAAAATTATTCTTTGGAAAAATTATAATGTATGCATTATATAAGTCTAGGTAAATAATTTATTGCTCACAAGAAGCAAAACTAAAAAAGGAATTTTAAGATCCATGTGGCAGATTACATTTCCAAGATAGTGGCCAAAAATTTTCCATCTTCCATGTGTTTATGTGAAGTTTACACTCCTCCTTTAGAAAGAATGGGCTCTGAATATCCTCTTGAATGTCTGGAATAGAAAGGAAGTGATATGCTATAATTTCCAAAGTTAGGACCTATATAGGAATACACCTTCTGGCTGCCGCATTGTCCCTTAGGTTTCTTGTTATAATTCAGCTATCATAATGTGAAGAAGGCCAAGTCACATGGAGACTTGTGAGAGAAAAACCTTTGAAATCATTACAGTCTCAACCACCACTTCCCTGAAAGCATAAGCAAGATTCCAAGTGAGAACCACTCAACTGAGAACAGTCAGCCACTAGGAATATGGAAAAGAAGAGTTCAGTGGTTACCATTGTTTTAGTCCACCAGTTTTGTGGTGATTGTTTTATTAGTGTATGTAAGATTATGATGTAGAAGTCCTGTTTTGTAAAAAAGCTTGTTTGTAAAGAGTGTTAAGGGTGGGGAAGTGGGCAGGGAGGGATCTGTGAGCCCATGAACTGTCCATGAACTGTTCTGGGGGGCTAAGAGCTCTTGGCATTTCAGAACGATATCTTGGAGGCTGGGAGTCTGGCCAACTCCCGGTGCCAAAGAAACAGTCAAGGACAGGTCACTTATGAAGCAGATCTTCCCTGTTTACCAACTGACCCAAAGATCAGTACGTAAATTAGTTATGTAAGCTGATACCATAAAGGAACAGAGGAACACAGAGACATTGGATCAGAGCGACTTCCAGATGTGACTTGGGAATCGCCCGTTCTGCTTTTTTGCCGGTGCTGAGGTAGAGTGGTTTCTGTATATATATAATCTTTCCATCCTCCTACTTATCTCATTAAAATCGTCTATCACTTTATTATTGTTCTCGGTCTGGTGTTTTCTTCCCACGAACTGCCTGTTAAAGGAAAGAAAAAAATCCAAGCTTGGTATGTGCAATTAGCACAACAGTGTAGTAATAAGAAACTGTAATAATTCACATTAGTTCCTTAGAAAAATAAGTAATAACTACTTAGTAATATCTAATTTCATCCTGTGGTAAAATAAAATTAGGCTACCATGGGATAAAATTAGATATTAGAGTCCTAGTATCCTAATATAGGATTTAAGGTCCTGTTAGATCCTAGACACTTTGTTTTTCTTCTTTGGTGGCCTGAAAGCAAAACTATTTTCAAATGTTATTTTTTAAAATATTCAGAGAGTTTTAGAACTTTGATAGTTCAACTTTGGTAATATTTTTCAGAATTCCTTTAATCCTTTGATGCTGTGGAGTGGAAAATTGTTATACCTCTTTAGTATCACTACATAACTCAAGTGGATTTTTCTTTAACATCTGCAATTGTATGCTATAATCCACTGCTACTGATTACTTCATCCTGCTTTATGTACTATGCTTTTCTTCTGTATTGATTCTTCCTTTTTTATTGCTTTATATGCTTTAGACTTCAAACTTCTTTATTATTCTATACTCTGAATCACCATGTTATATATTAGTCCCCAAGAATTTTAAATCATAAGTATGAATAAGGTGATAACACAAATAGAACATTTCTGACTTTTTATATTTTTATTTTTATTATTTTTTATGACTACATATTTTTATTTCTCTTGGATACATAATAAAAAGTGGAATTGGTAGAACATATGGTAGGTTTTTTATTTTTTTATTTTTTATTTTTTATTGCATTTTAGATTTTGGGGTACATGTGCAAAACACACTGCCATGTTTGTACCTATGCACCTATCTTGCACGTTCTGCACATTTCTGACTTTTTAATGTAGGTTATTAAATAATGTTTTATAGTCAAAGTGTTTGAAATCTTTATAAGGAAATATATGTAATTCAAGTCAAAAAATAGATACTTAATTTAAAATAATAGGAGTTTCCAATAGGATGATTCAAATGTTTGAAGCTACAAAAATTTAACATCCTGTGAAACTTTTGAAATAATGTTGCAATTTCTTAGCTCTATATTATTTAAATTAGGCAAATATATATCACTTTTTTTGCCTTGACTGAAATTTTCATGCCATGCCTGAAATTTTCTTGTGTTGTCTAGCCTGGAATTGCCTTGCCTAGAATTGCCTTGACTTGCCTTGCCCAGAATTGCCCTGCCTGAATTTTCTCTGCCTTGTTTTATCTTGGCTGAAATTGACTGACTGAAATTGCACTGCCTTGCCTTGCCTTGCCTTGCCTTGCCTAGAATTGCTTTGCCTTACCTTGCCTAAAATTAATTTTCAAGAAATTGCCTTGCATTGCCTTGCCTTTCCTTGCATGAGATTGCATTGCCTGGAATTGCATTACCTTGCAGTTCCTGGAATTGCCAAGCGTGGAATGGCTTTGCATTGCATTTCCTTGCCTTGGTTGGAATGGCCTTGCCTGGAATTGCCCTGCCTTGAATTTTCTGGCATTGCTTGCCTGAAATTGTTTTGTCTTGCCTTGCTTGAGTGGACTTGTCTTTCCTGCAATTGTTTTTCTTCAATTGCCTTTTCTTGCCATTTTGCCTTACCTTGAGTGGAATTGCCTTGCCTAGTATTGCCTTCCCAGGCCTAAAACTGCCCTGACTAGAATTGCATTACCTTGTTATGTCTGAAATTGCCCTGCCTTTTGTTGCCTTGCCTAAAATTGCCCTGTCTGGAATTGCCATACCTTGCCTTAAGTTGCCTGGAATTGCCTTGCCTTGCATTGCCTTGCCTTGCCTAAAACTGCCCTGCCTAGAATTGCATTGCCTTGCCTTACTGGGCTTTTCCTGGAATTGCTCTGCCTGAAATTGCCTTGTCTTGTCTTGCCTGGAATTGCATTGTCTGAAATTGCCTTGCCTTATTTGTCTTGTCTTGCCTTTAATTGCCTTGCCTGAAATTGCCTTGACCGGCCTTGCCTTGCCTTGCCTGGAATTGCTATACCTGGAATTGTTTTGCCTTGTCTTTCATGGAATTGTCTTGCCTGGAATTGCCTTGTCTTGTCTTGCCTGGAATTGCCTTGCCTGGAATTGCTTAGCCTTATATTTTTTGCCTTGCCTGGAATTTCCTTGCCTTGCCTGGAATATTCTTATTTTGCCTAGCCTGAAATTGCTCTGTCTGGAATGGCTTTTCCTTTGCTTGCCTTGCCTTGCCTGGAATTTTCTTGCCTAGAATTGACTCTATCAATCTTGCCTGAAATTGCCCTGCCTGGATTTTTCCTGACTTTTTTTTTTTTTTTTGCTTTTCCTGAAGTTTCCCTGCATAAAATTGCACTTCCTTGCATTGCCTAGCCTGGAATTGCCCTGGCTTACCTTACCTTAAATTGTTTTTTGTGGAGTTGCCTTGCATTGCCTTTCCTTTTCTTGCATGGGATTGCCTTGCCTGAAATAGTCTTGGATAAAATTGCCTTGCCTTGCCTTGCCTGGAATTGCCTAGCCTGGAATTGCTTTGCCTTGCCTTGCCTTGCCTAAAACTTCTTTGCCTGGGATTTTTTTGCCTTGACTTTCTTGCCTTGCCTGGAATGTCATTGCCTGGAATTTCCCTGCCTTGAATTTTCTGGAATTTCCTTGCCTGGAATTGCCTTTTCTTGCCTTGCTTAGGTCAACTTGCCTCGCCTGAAATTGCTTTGCCTTGAATTGCCTTCCCTTGCCTGGAATTGCCTTGAGTTGTCTTTCTTTGCCTTGCATGCAATCTCCTTGCCTGGAATTGTCTTACCATGACTTGCCCTGCCTTGCCTACAATTGCCATGCCTGGAATTGCATGGTCATGTCTTGACTTCCACTGCCATGCTTGGAAGTGCTTTGCCTTGCTGTGCCTTGCCTGAAATGGCCTTGCCTGAAATTGTTCTGCCTTTCCTTTTCTGGAATTGCCTTTAATAAAATAGCCTTGTCTTGCCTTGCTTGAGTGGACTTGCCTTGCCTGGAATTTCTTTGCCTTGCCCTGCCTTGCCTGAAATTGCCATGCCTGGAATTGCCTGGCCATGCCTTGTCTTCCCCTGCCATGTTTGAAATTGCCTTGCCTTGTCTTACCTTGCCCTGTCATGCCTTGCCTTGCCTTTCCTGGAATGGGCTTGCTTGGAATTACCCTGCCTTTCATTTTCTGGAATTGTCTTGCCTGGAATTGCCCTGTCTTGCCTTGCTTGAGTGGACTTGCTTTGCCTCAAATTGTCTTGCCTTGCCTTGCCTTGCCTTGCCTGAAACTGCCTTGCCTGAAATTGCCTTGCCTTGCCTTGTTTAAAACTGTGTTAGGTTTAATTGCCTTCCCTTGCCTTACATGGTATTGCCTTGCTTTTATTTGCCTTTCCTGCACTTTTCTTGTCTAAAATTGCCTTGTTTTGCCTTGCCTTGCCTGGAATTGCCAGGCCATGTCTTGTCTTCCCCTGCCATTCTTGAAATTGCCATGCCTTGCCTTGTCTTGCCTTGCCCCGCCCTGCCCTGCCCTGTCTTGCCCTGCCTTGCCCTGCCTTGCCTTGCCTTGCCTTGCCTTACCTTTTCTTGCCTTGCCTTGCCTTGCCTGGAATGGTCTTTCCTGGAATGTCCTTGCCTGAAATTGTCTTGCCTTACTTTTTCTGGAATTGCCTTGCCTGGAATTGCCTTTCTTGGATTTGCCTTTTCTGCAATTGTATTGTCTGAAATTTTCGTGCCTTGCCTTGTCCTGCCTTAGCTGCAATTCCCTTTCATGTAATTGCCCTGCCTTGCCTTGCTGTGCCTGAAATTGCCTTGCCTTATCTTTTCTGGAACTACGTTGGCTGGAATTGCCTTGCCTTGCCTTTTCTACAATTGTCTTGCTTCAATTTGCCTTTTTTGCAATTGCCTTGTTTGGAATTGCCTTGGCTTGCCTTGCCCTGCCTTGCCTGCAATTGCCTGGCCATGCCTTGCCTTCCTTTGCTGTGCCTGGAATTGACTTGCTTCAAATTCGCTTGCCTTACCAAGTCTTGCCTGGGATTGCCTTGCCTGGAATTGTTTTGTCTTGCCTTGCATTGCCTTACCTGGAATTGCCTTGCCTGGAATTTCCTTTTCTTATCTTCTTTTGCCTTGCCTTGGCTGGTATTTTCTTTTCTCCAACTGTCTTTCTTTGAATTGCCTTTTTTTATTTTGCTTGTTTTGCCTTCCCTTGCCTTGCCTTGCCTTGTTTGGAACTGTGTTGACTGGAGTTGCCTTGCCTTGCCTTACCTGAAATTGCCTTGCTTGGATTTGCCTTTTCTGCAATTGTATTGCCTGAAATTTTCTTGCCTTGCCTTGTCTTGCCTTGGCTGAAATTCCCTTGCATGGAATTTTTCTGCCTTGCCTTTCCATGCCTGGAATTGGCTTGCCTTATCTTGTCTAAAATTACGTTGGCTGGAATTGCCTTGCCTTGTTTTCCCTAGAATTATCTTGCTTTGATTTGCCTTTTGTGCAATTGCCTTTTCTGGAATTTCCTTGCCTTGCCTTGCCCTGCCTTGCCTGCAATTGCCGTGAATGGAATTGCCTGGCCATGAATTGTCTTCCTCTGTCGTGCTTGAAATTTTCTTGCTTGGAATTGCCTTGCCTTGCCTTCCCAGAAATTGCTTTGCCTTGAGTTGCCTTTTCCTATCATGCCTTGACTGGGATTGTCTTGCATGGAATCGTTTGGTCTTGTTTTGCCTTGCCTTGCCTAAAATTGCCTTGCCTGAAATTGCCCTGCCTTGTCTTACCTGGAATTGTGTTGCCTAAAATTTAATTTCTCTGCCTTGTCCTGCCTTGCCTTGCCTTGCCTTGCCTAGAATAGCCTTTCCTGCAATTTCCTTTACTTGAATTGCCTTTCCATGCCTTGTCTTGCCTTGCCTTTTATTGCCTTGCTTTGTCTTGCCTTGCCTTGCCTAAAATTTTCTTGCCTAGCATTGCCTTCTTTTGACTAAAACTGCCCTGTCTAGAATTGCGTTGCATTGCCTAGTCTTAAATTGCCCTGTCTTTTGTTGCCTTTCCTAAAATTGCCCTGCCTAGAATTGCCCTGCCTTGGCTTACCTTGCTTGCAATTGCCTTGCCTGGCATTTTCTTCCCTTGCCTTGCCTTGCCTTGCCTGGGATTGCCTTGCCTGGCATTGCCTTGTCTTTTCTTGCTCTGTTTTGTCTTGCCTTGCCTTGCCTTGCCTAAAATTGCCCTGTTTGGAATTGCAAACCTTGCCTTGTCTCATCTGGAATTTCCATGCGTTACCTTGCCTGGAATTGACTTTCCCGGAATTTCCTTGCTTTGCCTAGCCTATCCTTGCATTAAGTTGCCTTTTCTGGAATTGTCTTGCCTGGAATTTCTTTGCCTTACCATGCTTTGCCTGGATTTTTTTTTGCATGGAATTGTTTTGTATTGCCTTGCCTTGCCTGGAATTGTTTTCATGGAATTGTTTTGACTTGCCTATACTTGCCTAGAACTGCCTTGTCTGGGATTGCCCTGCCTTGCCTTACCTGGAATTCACTTGCCTGGAATTTTCTTTCCCTGCCTTGTCTTGCCTGTCCTTGCCTGGAATTGCCATTTTTGTAATTGCCTCTCCTTGAATTGATTTTCCTTACCTGGCCTTGCCTTGCATGCAATTGACTTGCCTAAAATTGTCTTGCCTAAAATTGCCTTACCTTGCATTGCCTGGAATTGCCTAGCCTGGAATTACTCTGCCTTTCCTTTCTTGGAATTGCCTAGCCTGGAATTGCATTGCCTTGCCTTGCCTTGCCTGGAATTGCCTTGAATAGAACTGGCTTGACTTTGCTTGCCCTAAATTGCCTTGCCTGGATTTGCCCTGCCTTGATTTGCCTTGCCTGAAATTGCCCTGCCTAGAGTTGCAATGCTTTGCCTTTCCCTGCCTGGACTTGCCTTGCCTTACCTTGTGTGAAATTGACTTTTAAGGAATTGTCTTTCATCACCCTACCTTTTCTTGCATGGGATTGACTTGTCTAAAATTGTCTTGCCTGGAATTGCCTTAACTTGCCTTGTGTGGAATTACTCTGCATTGCCTTGCTTTAAATTGCCTTGCCTGAAATTGTTTTGTTTTGTTTTGCCTTGCCTTGCCTTGTCTGGAATGACCTTGTTTGAAATTACCCTGCCTTGCATTCTCTGTAATTGCCTTGCCTGGAATTGTCTTGTATTGCCTTGCTTGATTGGACTTGCCTTGCCTGAAATTCCCTTGGGTTGTCTTGCATTGCCCTGCATGGCCTTGCATTGCCTTGCCTGTAATTGCCTTTTCTGAAATTGCCTGCCCTTGCCTTGCCTGGAATTGCCTTGAGTTGCCTTTCTTTGCCTTGAACTAAATATCCTTGTCTGGAATTATGTTGCCTTGCCTTGTCCTGCCTTGCCTACAATTGCCTTGCCTGGAATTTTCTGGGCATGCCTTGTTTTCTTCTACTGTGCTTGGATTTGCTTTGCCTCCACTTAACTTTCCTTGCCTTCTCTTGTATTGCCTTACCTTGAATTTTGTTGCCTTAACATACCATGCCTGAGATTGCTTTGCCTGGAATTGTTTTGTCTTGCCTTGCCTTGCCTTGCTTGGAACTTTCTTGCCTGGAATTGCCTTCTCTGACATTTTCTTTCCCTGCCTTCTCTTGCCTTGTCTTGCCTTGCCTTGCCTAGAATTGCCTTATCTTGCATTGTCTTCTCTTGCCTAAAACTGCCCTGCATTGAATTTCATTGCATTGTTTAACCTGGCCTTTCCTTGAATTGTCTTGCCTGCAATTGCCTTGCCTTGTCTTGCTTGGAATTGTGTTACCTGAAATTACCTTGCCTTTCTTGTCTTGTGTTGCCTAGAATTGGCTTGCATGAAATTGCTTTGCCATGAATTGCCTTGTCTTGCCTGGAATTCCCTTGCCTTGCCTTGCATGGAATTGCCTTGCCTGGAATTACCTTCCCTTTTCTTACCTGGAATTGCCATGCCTGGAACTGTCTTGTCTTTCTTTGCCTTGAATTTCCTTGTCTATAATTCCCTTGCCTTGCCTTGCCTTGCCTTGCCTTGCCTTGCCTTGCCTTGCCTTGCCTTGCCTTGCCTTGCCTTGCCTTGCCTTGCCTTGCCTTGCCTTGCCTTGCCTTGCCTTGCCTTGCCTTGAATTGCCTTGCCTGGCTTTGCCTTGCATTGCATTGCATTGTTTTGCCTTGCCTATAATTGCCTTTCCTTGCATTGCATAGCATTTTGTAATAATGCCTTGTCTTGAATTACCCTACCTTGCCTTGCCTTTTCTTATGGGAAATTGCCTTGCCTGGAATTGTTTGCCTTGATTTGTATTGCCCTGCCTTGCCTATAATTGCCTTGATTGGCATTGCATTGCCTTGACTTGAATTGCTGTACCTGTGATGTTCTTGCCGTGACTTCCCTTGCCTTGCTTTGTTTTGTCTTGTCTTGTTTTGCCTGGCATTGCCTTGCCTTGCCTTGTTTTGTCTTGCCTTCTCTGGAATTGCCTTAAGTTGCCTTTCTTTGTTTTGCCTGGAATATTTTTGCCTGGAATTGCCTTGCCTTGACTTGTCCTGCTTTGCCTGTAATTTATTGGCTGGATTTGCCTTGTCTCTCCTTGCCTTGCCTGGAATTACTTTTTCTGCAATTTCCTAGCCTGGACTTTTCTTGCCTTGCCTTGCCTGAAATTGTTTTGGCTGTAATTGCCTTGCCTTGCCTTACCTGTAATTGCCTTAAATAAAGTTGCCTTTTCTGCTATTGCCTTGCCTGGAATTGCCTTGCCTGGAATTGCCTTGCATTGCATGCCCTGAAATTGACTATCCTGAAATTTCTTTGCATTGCCTTGCTTTTCCTTGCATGAAATTGCCTTGTCTGTAATTCCCTTTACTTGTTTTGCATTGCTTTGCCTTTCATGGAATTACCTTGCCTGGAATTGTTTTGCTTTGCCTTTTGTCGCCCTGTTTTTCCTTCCCTTGCCTTGCCTAAGGTTACCTTTCCTAAATTTGCCTTGTTTTGCCTTGCCTTGTCTTGCCATTCTTTGCCTTGCATTGCCGTGCCTAAAATTACCTTTCCTGAAATTGCATCGCCTGGAGTTGCCTTGCTTTACCTTGCCTTCCCTGAAATAGCGTTTCCTTACCTGCCATTTTCTTGCATTGCCTTGCGTTGCATAGCCTTTAATTGCTTTGCATTTAATGGCCTTGCCTTGCCTTGCCTTGCCCATTATTTATCTCCCTGAATTTTCCCTGCCTTGTTTTCCCTTGCCTGAAATTGCCCTGCTTGGAATTGCAAGCCTTGCCTTGTCTTGTTTGGAATTGCCTTGCGTTTTTTTGCCTGGAATTGACATTTCCGGAATTTCCTTGCATTGCCTTTCCTTGCTTGGAATTGCCTATCCTGGAATTGTCTTGCCTGGAATTGCCTTACCTTGCCTTGCCTGGGATTGTCTAGTCTGGAATTGCTTTTCCTATCCTTGACTGGAATTGCATTACCTTGCCTTGCCTTGCCTGGATTAGTCTTGCCTGGCGTGGCCCTGCCTTTTATTTTCTGGAATTGGCTTGCCTGGAATTGCCTTGTTTTGCCTTGCTTGACTGGACTTGCTTTGCCTATATTTGTCTTGCCTCGAAATCTTGCCTTGCCTGGAATTGCATTGCCTGAAATTGCCTTGCCTTGCCTTGTCTGGAACTGTGTTGGCTGGAATTGTCTTTCCTTGCCTTACCTGAAGTTGCCTTGCTTGGAATGGCCTTTTCTGCAATTGAGTTTTCTGGAATTGCTTTGCCTTTTCTTGTCCAGTCTAGCCTGCAATTGCCATGCTTGAAATTGCCTGGCCATGCATTGTCTTTCCCACTGTGCTTGGAATTGCCTTGCATTGCCTTACCTTGCCTGGAATGACCCTGCCTTGCCTTACCTGGAATTTCCTTGCCTGAAATTTTTTTTCTCTGCCCCGTCTTGCGCTCCATTGCCTGAATTTTTTTTTCTGCAATTTCCTTTACTTGAACTGTCCTTCCATGCTTTGCCTTGCCTTGCCTTCCCTTGCCTTGCTCTGCCTTATTTTGCCTTGCCATTTTTGGAATTGCCTCTGCTAGAAAGGCATTATTTTGCCTAAAACTGCCCTGAATAGAATTGCATTGCCTTGCCTTGTCTTGAATTGCTTTTTCTTCTATTGCCTTGCCTAAAATTTTTCTGCCTGTAATGGCTCTGCTTTCAGTTACCTTGCCTGAAATTGCCTTGCCTTGTCTTACATTGCCTTGCCTGTAATTCCCTTGCCTTACCTTACTTGGAGTTTCTTTCCCAGAAATTGCCTTGCCTTTCCTTGCCTGGAACTTCCATGTCTGGAATTGCCTTGCCTTGCATTTCTTTGCTTTGCATTTCTTTGCTTTAAATTCCTTTGTCTGGAATTCCCTTTCCTTTCGTTTCCTTTCCTTTTGTTTCATTTCCTTTCTTTCCTTTCCTTTCGTTTTCTTATTTCCTTTCCTTTCCGTTCCTTTCCTTTCCTTTCCTTTCCTTACCTTACCTTTCCTTTCCTTTCCTTTCCTTTCCTTTCCTTTCCTTTCCTTTCCTTTCCTTTCCTTTCCTTCATTTTTTTTTTGCCTTGCCTTGCAGTGCATTTCCTTGAATAAAACTTCGCTGCCTAGAGTTGCACTGCCTTTCCTTGTCTGGAATTGCTTTTCTTTTTGTTGCCTTGCCTAAAATTTTCCTGCCTGAAATGACTCTGCTTTAAGTTACCTTGCCTAAAATTGCCTTGCCTGTCCTTACCTTGTCTTGCCTTGCATTGCCTGGAATTGCCTTGTCTGGCATTGCCTTCTCTTCTTTTGCTTTGCCTTCACTTACCTTAATTGCTTTTCCTGAATTTGCATTGCCTGGAATTGACTTGCCTTTCCTTGTCTTGCCTTTTTATCCTTGCCTGGAATTGCTTTGCCTTGCTTGGAATTTTCTGCATCTTTATGGGATGCCTAGCCTGTAATTCTTCTGTATGAAATGACCTTACATTGCCTTGCCCAGAATTTCTTTGCCTGGATTTGCCCTGCCTTGTTTTGCCTTGCCTGAAATTGCCCTGCCCAAAATTGCACTGCCTTACCTTGCCTTGCCTTGCCATTCCTTGTCTTGCCTTTATTTTGCCTTGCCTGGAATTGCCTTGCCTTGCTTGGAATATTTTGCATCTTCTTGAGATGCCTAGCCTGAAATTTTCTTTGTCTGGAATGACCTTGCATTGACTTGCCTGGAATTTCCCTGACTGAATTTTCTCTGCCGTGTTTTTTCTTGCTTGAAGTTGACTTGCCTGAAATTGCACTGCCTTGTATTGCCTTACCTGAAATTGGCTTGTCTTACATTAAATAAAATTGATTTTCACGGTATTTTCTTGCATTGCCTTGTCTTTTCTTTCATGGGATTGCCTTGCCTGGAATTGTCTTGCCTGAAATTGCATATTCTTGCCTAGCCTGGAATTGCCTAGCCTATAATTGCTTTGCATTCCTTTCCTTGCCTTTCCTGAAATGGCCTTGCCGGAAATTGCCCTGCGTTGCATTTTCTGGAATTGCCTTTCCTGGAATTACCTTGTCCTGCCGTGCTTGAATGGACCTGCCTTGCCTGGAATTTCTTTGCCTTGCTTTGCCCTGCCTTGCCTACAGTTGCCTTGTCTGAATATTCCTGGCCATGTCATGTGTTACTCTGCCATAATTAGAATTCTTTTCCCTTGCCTTGCATTACATTGTCTGGAATGTCCTTGCTTAGCATTGACCTGCCTTTTATTTTCTTGAATTGTCTTGCTTGGAATTGTCTTGTCTTCCCTTGCCCTGCCTTTCTTACAATTGTCTTGCATGGAATTGCCTGGACATGCCTTGACTTTTCCTGCCATGATTGGAATTTTCTTGCCTGGATTTGCCTTTCCTTACCATGCCTTGCCTGGATTTGTTTTGCATGGAATTGTTTTGTATTGCCTTGCCTTGCCTGGAATTGTTTTGCATGGAATTCTTTCTCCTTGCCTTGCCTTTCCTTGCCTGGAACTGCCTTGCCTGGAATTCCCTTGCCTGGAATTGCCTTTTCTTACCTGGCATTTTTTGCTCTGCTTTGCATTGCCTAGCCTTAAATTGCTTTGTGTTTAACAGTCTTGCCTTGCCTTGCCTGGAATTTGTTTTCTGAAATTGCCCTGTCTTGTTTTGCCTTGCCTGAAGTTGCCCTGTTTGAAATTGCAAGCCTTGCCTTGTCTTGTCTGGAATTTTCCTTCATTACCTTGTCTTGAATTGACTTTCCCAGAGTTTTTATTGCATTTCCTTGCCTATCCTCGCATAAAATTTCCTTTTCTGGAATTGTCTTGCCTGGAGTTGCCTTGCCTTACCATGCTTTGCCTGGATTTGTTTTGAATGGAATTGTTTTGTTTTACTTTGCCTTGCCTGAAATTGTTTTGCATGGAATTGTTTTGTCTTGCATTTTTCTTGCATAGAACTGCCTTGTCTTGAATTGCCCTGCCTTGCCTTACCTGGAATTAACTAGCCTAGAATTTTCTTTTTCTGCATTATCTTGACTGTCTTTGCCTGGAATTGCCATTTTTGTAATCGCCTTTCCTTGAATTGATTTGTCTTGCCTTGCCTTGTATTGCCTTGCATTGCCCTGCATTTCCTTCCATGGGATTGCTTTGTATAAAATTGTTTTGCTTGAAATTTTTTTACCTTGCCTTGCCTGGAATTGCCTAGCCTGGAATTGCTCTGCATTGCCTTGCTTTGAATTGCCTTGCCTGGAATTGCCTTGCCTGCCATATCCTGTTTTGCATTTTATGGAATTGGCTTGCCTGGATTTGACTTGTCTTGCCTTACTTGATTAAACTTGCCTTGCCTGGAATTTTCTTGAGTTCTCTTGCATGGCCCTGCATGCCCTAGATTTGCCTTGCCTTGCATTGTCTTGCCTGTAATTTTCTTATTTAAAATTTCCTGGCCTTTCTTTTTCTGAAATTGCGTTGAGTTGCTTATTTTTGCCTTGCACTAAATATCCTTGCCTGTAATTATGTTGCCTTGCCTAGCCCTGCCTTGCCTGCAATTTCTTTGCCTGGAATTTTATGGCCACGTTTTGTTTTCTTCTACTCTGTTTGGAATTGCTTTGCCTTGAATTAACTTGCCTTGCCTTCTCTTGTATTGCCTTACCTCAAATTGCGTTGCCTTAACATACCATGCCTTGGATTGCTTTGCCTGGAATTGTCTTGTCTTACCTTGTCTTGCCTTGCTTGGAACTCCCTAGCCTGGAATTGTTTTGTCTGAAATTTTCTTTAACTGCCTTCTCTTGCTTTGCCTTCCCTTGTCTTGCTTTGCCTTGCCTGGAATTGCCTTATCTTGCATTGTCTTCTCTTGCCTAAATCTGTATTGCATTTTCTTGCATTACCCGGTCTTTTTTTGAAGTGCCTTGCCTGCAATTGCCTTGTCTTGCCTTGCCTGGAATTGCATTACCTGGAATTGCCTTGCCTTCCTTGTCTTGTCTTGCCTAGAATTGCCTTGCATGATATTGCATTGCCATGAATTGCCTTGCCTTGCCTGTAATCCCCTTGCCTTGCCTTGCATGGAATTTTCTTGCATAGAATTACCTTTCCTTACCTTGCCGGGAATTGCCTTGCCTTGCATTTCTTTGCTTTGAATTGTCTTGTCTGTAATTGCCTTGTGTTGTTATTCCTTGCTTTCTTTGCCTTGCCTTGTCTTGACTGGCCATGCCTAGCCTTGCCTTGCCTTGCCTTGCCTGGAATTGTCTTGTCTTGCAGTGCCTTCCCTTGCCTAAAACTGCACTGCCTAGAATTGCGTTGCCTTGGCTTGTCTGAAATTGCTTTTCCTTTTGTTGCCTTGCCTAAAATTATCCTGACTAAAATGGCTCTGCTTTGAGTTACCTTGCCTGAAATTGCCTTTCCTGTTCTTACCTTGGCTTGCCTTTCTTTGCCTGAAATTGCCTTGCCTTGTCTTCTTTTGCTTTGCCTTCACTTACCTTAATTGCTTTTCCTGAATTTGCATTGCCTGGAATTGCCTTGCATTCCTTGTCTTGCCTTTTATATCTTGCCTGGAATTGCCTTGCCTTGCTTGGAACTTTTTGCATCTTCATGGAATGCCTAGCCTGTAATTATTCTGTCTGTAATGACCTTACATTGCCTTGCCCAGAATTTCTTTGCCTAAATTTGCCCTGCCTTGTTTTGCCTTGCCTGAAATTGCCCTGCTCGAAATTGCACTGCCTTGCTTTGCCTTGCCTTGCCTTGCCTGGATTGCCTTGACTTTCCTTGTCTTGCCTTTTCTTTGCCTTGCCTTGCTTGGAATTTTTTGCATCTTCTTGATATGACTAGACTGGAATTGCCCTGCCTGGAATGGTCTTGCATTGACTTGCCTGGAATTTCTCTGACTGAATTTTCTCTGCCGTATTTTGTCTTGCTTAAAGTTGTCCTGCCTGGAATTGCACTGCCTGAAATTGCCTTACCTGGAATTGGCTTGTCTTACCTTACATGAAATTGATTTTCACGTTAATTTCTTGCATTGCCTTGTTTTTCCTTTCATGGTATTGCCTTCTCTGGAATTGTCTTGCCTGAAATTGCATATCCTTGCCTTGCCTGGAATTGCCTAGCCTAAAATTGCTTTGCATTGCATTTTGTTGCCTTGCCTGGGATGGCATTGCCGGGAATTGCCCTACCTTGCATTTTCTGGAATTAACTTGCCTGAAGTTTCCTTGTCTTTCCGTGCTTGAATAGACCTGCCTTGCCCGAAATTTCTTTGCCTTTCTTTTCCCTGCCTTGCCTACAATTGCCTTGTCTGAAAATGCCTGGCTGTGCCGTGTGTTACTCTGCCATGATTGGAATTTCTTTGCCTTGCCTTGCCTTGCATTGCCAGAAATGTCTTGCTTGGAATTGTTCTGCCTTTTATTTTCTAAAATTGTCTTGCTTAAAATTGCCTTGTCTTGCCTTGCCCTGCTTTTCCTGCAATTGTCTTGCATGGAATTGCCTGAACATACCTTGTCTTTTTCTGCCGTGATTGGAATTTTCTTGCCTGAAGTTGCCTTTTTTTACCATGTCTTGCCCAGATTGGTTTTGCATGGAGTTGTTTTGTATTGCCTTGCCTTACCTGGAATTGTTTTGCATGGAATTGGTTTTCCTTGCCTTGCCTTGCCTTGCCTTGCCTGGAACTGCCTTGCCTAGATTTTTTTTGTCTTACCTGGCATTTTTTTTGCTTTGCCTTGCATTGCCTAGCATTTAATTGCTTTGTGTTTAACGGTCTTGCCTTGCCTTGCCCGGAATTTGTTTTCTGGAATTGTCCTGCCTTGTTTTGCCTTGCTTGAAATTGCCCTGTTTGAAATTGCAAGCCTTGCCTTGTCTTGTCTGGAATTTTCTTGCATTACCTTGCCTTGAATTGACTTTCCCACAGTTATCTTGCATTGCCTTGCCTATCCTCACATAAAATTGCCTTTCCTGGAATTACCTTGCCTTGAATTTCCTTTCCTTACCATGCTTTGCCTGGATTTGTTTTGCATGGAACTGTTTTGTATGGCCTTTTCTTGCCTGGAATTGTTTTGCATGGAATTGTTTTATCTTGCATTTTGTTGCCTAGAACTGCATTGTCTGGGATTGCCCTGCCTTGCCTTACCTGAAATTAACTAGCCTGGAATTTCCTTTTTCTGCATTATCTTGACCGTCCTTGCCTGGAATTCTGGAATTGCCATTTTTGTAATTGCCTTCCTTGAATTGATTTGCCTTGCCTTGCCTTGTATTGCCTTGCATTACCCTGCCTTTTCTTGCATGGAATTGACTTGTCTAAAATTGTTTTGCTTGGAATTTCTTTACTTTGCTTGCCTGGAATTGCCTTGTGTAGAATTGCCTGAAATTTCTTTCTAGAATTACCTGGAATTGCTTAAACTGGAGTTTCATAAATTTGCCTTGCCTCGAATTGCCTTGCCTGGAATTGCCTGAAATTGCCTTGCCTGGAATTGCCTTGTCTTAAATTTTCTTGCCTAAAATTTCCTTGCCTTGCCTTTTCTGGAATTGCCTTTTCTTGCCTTGCCTTGCCTTGCGTTTTCTAAAACTACCTTGCCTGGTCTTGCCTTGTCTTGCCTTACCTTGCCTTGTTTTGCTTTGCCTTGTCCAGAATATCCCTGTCTTGTCTTTCCTTTTCTGATATAATTGTTTTGCCTCAAATTGCCTTGCCTCAAATTGCCTTGAATTGCCTTGCATGGAATTGCCTGGAATTGCCTTTCCTGGAATTGCCTAGAATTGCCTACAGTGGAATTACCTGTATTGCAGTTCCTGGAATTACCTTGCCTGAAGTTGCCTTGTCTAAAATTTCTTTGCCTGAAATTGCCTTTCCTTGCCTTGTCTGGAATTGCCTTTCTTTGCCTTGCCTTTCGTTTGCTAAAACTGCCTTGCCTTGCCTTGCCTTGAATTGTCTGGAATATTTCTGCCTTTCCTTTCCTTTCCTGATATAATTGCCTTGCC
This sequence comes from Saguinus oedipus, assembly GCA_031835075.1. Taxonomy (NCBI): domain Eukaryota; kingdom Metazoa; phylum Chordata; class Mammalia; order Primates; family Cebidae; genus Saguinus; species Saguinus oedipus. The sequence goes on from CM063171.1 coordinate 26,622,442, forward strand.
TAGAATTGTCTTGCCTGAAATTGCCTTGCATGGAATTGCCTGGAATCGCCTTTCCTGGAATTGGCTAGAATTTCCTACAGTGAAATTTCCTGTATTTCAGTGCCTGGAATTGCCTTGCCTGAAATTGCCTTTAATTGCTTTGCCTAAAATTGCCTTGCCTGGAATTACTTTGCCTGGAATTGCCTGAAATTGCCTTGCCAAGAATTCTTATGCCTGAAATTTTATTACCTAAAATTGCCTTGCATAATTTTTTTTTTTGCCTAGAATTGACTTGCCTTGCCTTCCCTGAAATTGCTTGGAAATGCCTTTCCTTACCTGGAATAATTGCCTCGCCTAAAATTATTTTTTCTGAAATTGCCTGGAATTGTCTTGTGTAGAATTGCCTGAAATTGCCTTTTGTGAAATTGCCTGAAATTACTGAAAGTGGAATTGCCTGGAATTGCAGTTCCTGAAATTGCCTTGCCTGATATTGCCTTGCATGGAATTGCCTTGCCTGGAATTGCCTTACTGGAAATTGCCTGAAATTGCCTTGCCAAAAATTGTCTTGCCTGGAATTCTATTATCTGAAATTGCCTTTCCTGGAATTTTCTGGAAATGTCTTCCTAGAAATTTTCTTGCCTTGCCTTGCTTTGCTTTGAGTTGTCTTGCCTTGCCTTCACTGGAATTGCCATGCCTGGAATTGCCTTGCCTTGTCTTCCCTGAAATTGTCTTGCCTTGCCTTGTCTTGCCTGAAATTGCCTTGTTTTGTCTGGAATTGCCTTGCCTTACTTTGCCTTTTCTTTCCAGGAATTATCTTCCCTTGTCCTGCTTTGCCTTGCCTTGACTTTGCTGAAATCGCCTTGCATTGCCTTACATTTACTTGCCTTGTCTTACGTGGAATTGCCTTGCCTTGCCTGGAATTACCTTGCCTTACCTTGAGTTTCCTGGAGTTGCCATGACTTTTTTTGCCTTCCCTGGAATTGCCTTGCATTGTGTTGCCTGGATTTGCATGGCTAGCCTTTCCTGATATTGTTTTTCCTTGACTTACCTTGACTTGCCTTGCCTGGAATTGCCTTGCCTGAAACTGCCTTTACTTGACGTTTGTGGAATTTTCTGGAATTGCATTTCTTGGAATTGCCTTGAATTTTCTACAGTAAAATTGCCTGGAATTGCCTTGCCTAGTATTGCCTAGCCTGGAGTTGCCTTGCCTAGAATTGCCTTGCCTGGAATTGGCTGGACTTGCCTTGCCTGTGCTTGCTTTGCCTTTACTTGCCTGAAATTGTCTTGCCTTGCCCAGCCTAGCCTGGAATTTCTTTGCCTTGTCTTGCCTTACCTGAAATTTCTTTTCCTTGCCTTACCTGCAATTGAGTTGCCTTGCCTTGCCGTGCCTGTAATTGACTTTCTTGCCTGGAACTGCATTGCCTATAATTGCATTGCCTTGCCTTGCATTTCCTGAAATTACCCTGCCTTGCCTTGACTTACTTGGCTTTGAGTTGCCTTGCCTTGCGTTGCATGAAATTGCCTTGTTTTTTCTTGCTTGGAATTGGTCTGTCTGTAATTGCCTAGCCTGGAATTGTCTTGCTTTGCCTTTCCTTGCCTTGAATTGCCTTATCTTGCCTTTCTTGGAATCGCCTTGCCTATTGTTGCATGGAATTGCCTGGCCTTGCCTTGCTTAAAATTGCCTTGTCTCACCTTGCCTGGAATTGCCTCATCTTGACTTGCCTAAAGTAGCCTTGCCTTGCCTTGTCTGGAATTGTTTTGCCTTGACTTGACTGACATTGCCTTGCCTGGAATTGGCTTTCCTTGCCTTGTCTTGCCTGGAATGTTTTTGCGTTGCATGGCCTAGAGTAACTTTGCCTTGTATTGCCTGGAATTGCATTGCCTTGACTTGCCTGAATTTGCCTTGCCTGAAATTGTCATGCCTGGAATTGCCTTGCCTTGCCTTGCCTGGTATTGCCCGGAATTGCCTTGCCTGAAATTGCCTGGAATTGACTTGCCTGGAATTGCCTTGCCTTACCTTGATTTGCCTTGCCAGAAATTGCCTTACCTTGACTTGCCTTGCCAGAAATTGCCTTACCTTGCCTTGCCTTGGCTGGAATTGAATTTCTTTGCCTTGACTTGTCTTGTTTTATCTGGAATTGCCTTGCCTTGCCTTGCCTTGCTTTTCCTTGTTTTGTCTTGCCGAGAGTTGACTTATCTTGACTTGACTTGAATTTCCTCACCGTGTTTTGACTGGAATCGCCTTGCATTTACTAATGTGGAATTTCTTTGCCTTGTTGTTACTTGAATTGCTTGCATTGTTTTTTTTTCTGGAATTGCCTTGCCTTGTATTGCCTTGCCTGTAGTAGCATTTTTTGCCTTGCTAAAAATTGCCTTACCTTGCCTTGCCTGGAATTGCCTTGTCTTGACTTTCTTTGCCTTTCTTGTCTTGCCTTGCCTTGCCTTGCCTTGCTGGAATTGCCTCGCTTTTTATTGCCTTGCCTGGAATAATTGCCTTGCCTGAAATTGCCTGTCCTAAAATTTCCTAGAGTTGCATTGTGTAGAATTGCCTGGAATTCCTTTCTGGAATTGCCTATGCTGGAGTTGCCTAAATTTGCCTTGCCTCAAATTGCCTTGCCTGAAATTGCCTGGAATTGCCTTGCCTGGAATTGCCTTGTCTGGAATTGCCTTTCCTTGCCTTGCCTTGCGTTTCCTCTAACTGCCTTGCTTTGCCTTGGATTGTCTTGCCTTGCCTTGCCTGGAATATTCCTTTCTTGTCTTGCTTTTCCTGGTATAATTGCCTTAACTGGAATAGCCTTTCCTGGAATTGCCTTCCTGGGAATTGCCTAAAATTGCCTTGCCAAAAAATGCCTTGCTTAGAATTTCATTACTTTGCATTTCCTTTCCTGGAATTACCTTGCCTTGCCTTGCTTCACCTTCGGTTGACTTGCCTTGCCTTGCCTGAAATTGCCTTGACTTGACTTGCCTTGCCTGGAATTCTTTTGCCTTACTTCCTCTTTCCTTTACAGAAATTCCCTTACATTGCCTTGCTCTGTTTTGCTTTGACTTGGCTGGAATTGCCTTGCAATGCCTTGAGTTCACTTGCCTTGCCTTGAGTTTCCTGGAGTTGCTGTGACTTGTTTTGCCTTTGCTGGAATTGCCTTGCCTTGCATTGCTGGGAATTGTTTTACCTTGCCTTACATTGATTTGCCTTGCCTGGAATTGACTTGTCTTGTCTTGCCTGGAATTGCCTTGCCTGAAACTTTCTGGAATTACATTGTGTGAAATTTTCTAAAATTTGGTTTCTTGAAATTTCCTTAAATTGTCTACACTGGAATGGCCTGGAATTGCCTAGCCTGGAATTGCCTTGCCTGGAATTTTGTGAAATTGCCTTGTTTAGCCTCACCTAGCCTGGAATTTCTTTTCCCTGTCTTGCCTTATTTAAAATTTTCTTTCCTTGTTTTACCTGTAATTAATTTGCCTTGCCTTTCTGTGCCTGTAATTGCCTTGTGTTCCCTTGCTTCTCTGGAATTGCCTTGCTTTGCCTTTTTGGAAATTGCCATGCCTGGAATTACCTTGCTTTGCCTGAAACTGTATTTCCTTGGAATTGCCTTGCCTTGCCTTGCATTGCCTGGAATTGCCTTTTTTACTCTTGCCTATAATTGCCTTGTATGTTTGTAATTGCCTCGCTGGATTTATCTTGACTTGTCTTGACTTGCCTTGAATTGCCTTGCCTTGCCTTGCCTGAAATCATCTTGCTTTTATTGTGTGGAATTGCCTGGCCTTGCCTAAAATTGCCTTGCCTGGCCTTGCCTAAAATTACCTTGCCTTTACTTGACTAAAATACACTTGCCTTGCCTTGCCTGAAATTGTCTTGTCTTGACTTGCCTAGAATTTTCTTGCCTTAAATTACTGTGCCTGGAATTGCCTTTTGTTGCCTTGTCTTGCCTGAAATTGCCCTGCCTTGCGTGGCCTAGAGGAGTTTTACCTTGTCTTGCCTGCAATTGTATTGCCTTGACTTTCCTGAAATTTCCATGCCTGGAATTGCCTACCCATTCCTTGCCTGCAATTGTCTCCCCTTTTCTTTCCTTGCCTTTCCTTCCCTTGTCTTACCTGGAATTGCCTTTCCTATAATTGACTTGCCTTGAATTGCCCTGCCTGAAATTGCATTGCTTGAAATTGCCGGTCATGGGATTGCCTTGCCTTGCCTTGCCTGGAATTGCTTAACTTGAATTGCCTTGCCTGAAAATGCCTTTTCTGAAATTGTTTGAAATTGCCTTGCCTGAAATTTTCTTGCATGGAATTGTCTGGAATTGCCTAGCCTGGAATTGCTTCGCCTGGAGTTGCCTCACCTGGAAATGCCTCGCCTGGAATTGCCTTGTCTTGAATTGCCTGAAATTGACTTACCTGAAATTTCCTTGCCTTGCCTTGCCTTGCCCTGCCTTGGCTGGAATTGCCTTGCTTTGTTTTGACTTGACTTATTTCACCTGGAGTTGCTTGTTTTCTGAAATTACCTTGCTTTTCTTTGCCTTGCCTTGCCTTGTCTTGCTTTGATTTTTCTTGCCAGGAGTTGACTTGCCTTTTCTTGCCTTGAATTTCCTTCTCTTGCCTTTTCTGGAATTCCTTTGCATTGACTGAGGTAGAATTGCCTTTACTTATTTTTCTTCAAATTGCCTTGCCTATTTTTCTGGAATTGCCTTGCCTGGTATTGCCTTGCCTGTAGTAACCTTTTTTTGCCTTGCCAGGAATTGCCTTACCTTGCCTTGCCTGGAATTGTCTTGCCTTGTCTTTTTTGTTATGCCTTGTTGTGTCTTGCCTTGCCTTGCCTTGACTTGACTTACCTTGTCTTGCCGGGAATTGCCTTGCTTTGTATTGCCTTGCCTGGAGTAATTTCATTTCCTGGAATTGCCTTTTTAAAAATTGCCTGGAATTGCGTTTTGTGGAATTGCGTTTTGTAGAATTGCCTGGAATACCTTTCTGGGATTGCCTAAAATTGCCTACACTGGAGTTGCCTAAATTTGCCTTGCCTCGAATTGCCTTGCCTGGAATTGGGCGAAATTGCCTTGCCTGAAATTGTTTTATCTTGCCTTGTCTGGAATTGCCTTTCCTTGCCTTGCCTTGAGTTTCCTGAAAAGGTCTTGCCTTGCCTTGCCTTGTCTTTTCTTGCCTTGCCTTGCCTTGTCTTGCCTTGCCTGGAATATCCCTGCCGTTTTTTGCCTTTCCTGGTATAGTTTCTTTGCATGGAACTGCCTTTCCTGGAATTTTCTGGAATTGCTTTTTTGGAATTTGCTGAAATTGTATTTCCTGGAATTGTCTGAAATTGCCTACACTGGAATTACCTGGATTGCAGTGCCTGAGTTTCCTTGCCTGGAATTGCCTGGATTTTTTTTGCCTGGAATTTTTTTGCCTGGAATTGCCTTACCTTGAATTCTCTAGAATTGCCTTGCCAGGCATTCCCTTGCCTGGATTTTCATTACCTAAAATTTCCTTGCTTGAATTGTCTTGCCTAGAATTGCCTGGAATTGCCTTCTCTTGCCTGGCATAATTGCCTTGCATGAAATTGCCTTTCCTTAAATTGCTTAAAATTGTCTTGTGTAAAATTGCCTGAAATTGCCTTTCCTAAATTGGCTGAAATTCTCGACACTGGAATTGCCTGGAACTGCAGTGCCTGGATTTGCCTTGCTTGGAATTGCCTTGTCTGAAATTGCCTTACTGGGAATTGCCTGGAATTGCATTGACAGAAATTGCCTTGCCTTTTCTAAAATTGCCCTGTCTATTTTGCATTGCCTTGACATGCCTTACCTTGCCTGGAATTGCCTCGCCTTATCTTGCCTTGCCTGGAATAATTACCTTGCCTGAAACTTCATTGCCTGAAATTGCCTGGAATTTTCTTGAGTAGAATTGCCTGGAATTCCCTTATCTGGAATTGCCTGGAACTGCCTACACTGGAATTGTCTACACTGGAATTGCCTGAAATTGCATTGCCTGAAATTGCCTTGCATAAAATTGCTTTGCCTGGAATTTCCTTGCCTAAAATTGCCTTACCGAAAATTGCCTGGAGTTGCCTTGCCCAACATTGCTTTGCCTGAAATTACATTACCTGGAATTGCCTTGCCTGGAATTGCCTAAAATTGGCTTTGCTGGAATTGCCTTTCCTGGAATTGCCTGAAAATGCCTTATTCAAAATTGCTTTGCATTGCCTTGCTTTGCCTTGAGTTGTCTTGCCTTGCCTTGACTGGAATTGCCTTGCCTGAAATTGCCTTGCCTTGCCTTTTCTGGAATTGTCTTGCCTTACCTTGCCTTGCCTGAAATTGCCTTTTCTTGTGTTGCCTGGAATTTTCTTGCCTTACTTTGATTTTTCTATCCAGGAATTGCCTTTTCTTGCCTTTACTTGCCTTTTCTTGGCTTGCCTTGACTTACCTGGAATTGCCTTGCCTTGCCTGAAATTACCTTGCCTTGCCTTGGGTTGTCTTGAATTGCCATGACTTGTTTTGCCTCTTCTGTAATTGCCTTGCCTTGTGTGCCTGGAATTGTTATGCCTTCCCTTGCCTGGAATTGGTTTGCCTTGCCTTAGCTTGCCTTGCCTTGCCTAGAATTGCCTTGCCTGAAACTGCGTGAAATTGCTTTGTGAGGAATTTTCTGGAATTTTGTTTTTTGAAATTGCCTTGAATTGTCTACACTGGATTTCCTGGATTTGCCTTGCCTGAATTGCCTTGTATGGAATTGGCTAAAATTTCCTAGCTTGTTTTTGCCTTGCCTAGAATGGCCTGAAATTGCTTTGCCCTGCCTCGCCTCACCTGAAAATTTTTTGCCTTGCTTTTTTTTACCTGAAATTTTCTTGCCTTGCCTTATGAGTAATTGAGTTGCCTTGCCTTGACGTGTCTGTAATTGCCTTCCCTTGCCTTGCTTCCCTGAAATTGCCTTGCCTTGCCTTGCTTGGAAATGCCATGCCTGGAATTGCCTTGCCTTGCCTGGAAATGCCATGTCTGGAATTGCCTTGCCTTGCCTGGAACTGTGTTGCCTGGAATTGCCTTGCCTCATCTTGCATTGCCTGGAATTGCCTTGCCTTGCCTTACCTGGATTTGAGTTGCCTTGTCTTGCATTTCCTGAAATTTCCTTGTCTTTTCTTCCCTGGAATTTCTTTGTTTTATCTGTAATTGCCTTGCCTGAAATTGTCTTGACTTGCCTTGCCTTGCCTTGAATTGTCTAGCCTTGCCTTGCCTGGAATCGCCTTGCCTTATCTTGCATGGAATTGCCTGGTCTTGCCTTGCCTAAAATTGCCTTGCCTTGCCTTGCCTAAAATTGCCTTGTTTTGACTTGCCTAAAATACACTTGCCTTTCTTTGCCTGAAATTGTCTTGCCTTGACTTGCCTGAAATTGTCTTGCCTGAAATTGCCGTGCCTGGAATTGCCATGCCTTGCCTTGCCTTGTCTTGCCTGGAATTGCCTTCCCTTGCGTGACCTAGAGTAGTTTTGCCTTCCCTTGCCTTAAATTGTATTGCTTTGACTTGCCTGAAATTGCCTTGCCTGGAATTGTCTGAAATATCCTTGCCTGAAATTGTCTGGAATTGCCTCGCCTGGAATTGACTTGCCTAAAATTGGAATTTTATTATCTAAAATTGCCTTGCAGGGGATGGCCTTACCTTGTCTTGCCTTGAATTGCCTTGTCTGAAATTGCCTGGAATTGTCTTGCGTGGAATTGTTTGAAATTGTTTTTCCTGAAATTGTTTGTAATTGTTTTCTCCTGAAATTGGCTGAAATTGCCAACACTGGAACTGCATGGAATTGTAGTGCTTGGAATTGCTTTGCCTGGAATGTCTTGCCTGGAATTGCCTTATCAGGAATTGCCTGAAATTGCCTTGACAGTAATTGCCTTGCTTTTCCTAAAATTGCCTTGCCTTTTTTTTCATTTTCTTGCCTTGGCTTACCTTGCCTGGAATTTCCTTGCCTTGTCTTGCCTTGCCTGGAATAATTGCCTTGCCAGGAATTGCATTGCCTGAAATTTCCTTTCATGGAATTGCCTGAAATTGACTTTCCTGGAATTGCCTGGAATTGCCTACACTGGAATTGCCTGAGATTGCAGTGCCTAAAATTGCCTTGCATAAAATTTCTTTGCCTGGAATTGCCTTGCCTAAAATTGCCATACTGGAAATTGCCTGGAGTTGCCTTGCCTAAAATTACCTTGCCTGGAATTGCCTAAAATTGGCTTTGCTGGAATTGCCTTTCCTGAAATTGCCTGGAAATGTCTTACTCAGAATTGTTTGCCTTGACTTGCTTTGCCTTGAGTTGCCTTGCCTTGTCTTGACTGAAATTACCTTGCCTGGAATTGCCTTGCCTTGAATTCCCTGGAATTGTCTTGCCTTAACTTGCCTTGTCTGAAATTGCCTTGCCTTTCTCTGCCTGAAATTGCCTTGCCTTTCTCTGCCTGAAATTGCCTTGCCTTACTTTGCTTTTCCTTTCCATGAATTACCTTACCTTGTCTTTCCTTGCCTTGCCTTGAATTGGCTGGAATTGTCTTGCATTGCCTTGCATTGTCTTACCTGGAATTGCCTTTCCTTGCCTGGAATTACCTTGCCTTGACTTGAGTTGCCTGAAATTGCCATGATTTGTTTTGCCTTTCCTGTAATTTTCTTGCCTTGTGTTGCCTGGAATTGCGTTGCCTTGCCTGGAATTGTTTTGCCTTGCCTTACCTTGCCTTTTCTTGCCTGAAATTGACTTGTCTTGCCTTTCCTGGAATTCTCTTGCCTGAAACTGCCTAAAATTGCTATGTGTGAAATTTTCAAGAATTGTGTTTTTTGAAATTGCCTTGAATTGTCTACACCAGATTTGCCTTGAGTTGTTTTGCCTGAAATTGCCTTGCATGGAATTGGCTGAAATTTCCTAGCCTGTTTTTGCCTTGCCTGAAATTGCCTTGCCCTGCCTCGCCTAGCCTGGAATTTCTTTTTCTTGTCTTGCCTTACCTGAAATTTTCTTGTCTTGCCTTAAAAGCAATTGAGTTACCTTGCCTTGCTCTGCCTGTAATTGCCTTGCCTTGCTTCCCTAAAATTGCCTTTCCTCTCCTTGCTTGGAATTACCATGCCTGGAATTGCCTTGCCTTGCCTGGAACTGCGTTGCCTTTAATTGACTTGCCTTGACTTGCTTTGTCTGGAATTGCCTTGCCTTGTCTTGTCTTGTCTTTTATTGCCTGGAATTGCCTTGTCTGTCTGTAATTGTTTGCCTAGAATTGTCTTGACTTGCGTTTCCTTGCTTTGAATTGCCTTGATTGTATTGTCTGGAATCGCCTTGCCTTGTCTTCATGGAAATGTCTCGCCTTGCCTTGACTAAAATTGTTTTGCTTTGCCTTGTCTGGAATTGCCTTGCGTGAAATTGCCGTTCCTGGAATTGCCTTGTCTTGCCTTGTCTTGCCTAAAATTGCCTTGCCTTGCGTGGCCTAGAGTAGTTTTGCCTTGTTTTTTTCTGAAAATGCATTTATTTGACTTGGCTTGCCTTGCCTTACCTTGCCTGGAATTGTCTTGCTTTGTCTTGCCTTGTTTGGAATTGTCTGGAATTGTTTTGCGTGAAATTGCCTAAAATTGCCTACACTGAAATTGCCTGAAGTTGCCTTTCCTAAAATTGCGATGCCTGAAATTGCCTGGAATACCCTTGCCTGAAATGCCTTGCCTGAAATATCATTACATGGAATTGCCTGAAATTGCCTTGCCTGGAATTTCATTACCTGGACTTGCCTTGCCTGGAGTTACCTGGAGTTACCTTGCCTGAAACTGCCTGAAATTGCCTTGCCTTGATTTGCCTGGAATTGCCTTTTATTGTCTTGCATGTAATTGCCTTGCCTTGCTTTGCTTGCCTAAAATTGCCTTGTCTTGCCTTGCCTGAAATTGCAATGCCTGGAATTGACTTGCCTTGCCTGGAACTTGTTTGTCTGAAATTGTTTTCCTTTGCCTCTCCTTGCCTGAAACTGCATTGCCTGGAATTACCTTGACTGGGATAGCCTTGCCTGGGATTGCCTTGCTTGGGAATTCCTAGACAGAAAATTTTTTGGAATTGCCTTGCCCACAATTGCCTTTCCCGCAATTGCCTTGCCTTGTTTTACCTTGCCTTGAGTTGCTTTTCCTTACATTGCCTGGAATTGCCTTGCCTTGCATTGCCAGGGATTGCCTTTCCTGGAATTGCCTTGTCTGAAATTTTCTTTACTGCTTTTGCCTTGCTTGGAATTGCTTTGCCTTGCGTTCCTGGAATTGCCTTGACTTACCTTGCATGTACTTTACAGAAATTGCCTTACGTTGCCTGGTTTTAACTTGCCTTGACTTGGCTGAAATTGCCTTGCATTCACTGGCCTTGTCTCACCTGGAATTTCCTTGTCTTCCTTTCAGTTGCCTGAAATTGTCGTGCCTTGTTTTGCCTAGCCTGGAATTGCCTTGCCTTGCATTTCTTGGAATTGCCATGCCTTGTCTTGCCTGGAATGGTTTTGCCTTGCCTTGTATTGCCTTGCCTTGCCTGTAATTGACTTGCCTTGCCTTGCCTGGAATTAACTCGCCTTGCTTTGCCTGGAATTGCTTTATTTGAAATTTTACAAAATTGCCTTTTGTGGAATTGCCTGAAATTGCGTTTTCTTGAATTGCCTGGAATTGCCTACAATAGAATTGCCTGGAATTCCTTGCCAGTTATACCCTTGCGTGGAATTTTATTTCCTGAAATTACCTTGCCTGGATTTGCCTAGAATTGCCTTTCTTGGAATTGCCTTGCCTTGTCTAGCCTGAAATTTTATTGCCTTGTCTTGTTTTGCCTAAAATTTTCTTTATGTGCCTTACCTGTAATTGAGTTGTCTTGTTTTGCTGTTCCTGTAATTGTCTTGCCTTGCCTTGCTTGCCTGGAATTGCCTTGCCTTGCCTTGTTTCCCTGGAATTGACTTGCCTTGCCTGGCTTGAAATTGCCATGCCTGTAATTGCCTTGCCTTTCCTGGAACTGCGTTGCCTGGAATTGCATTGCCTTGCCTAACATTGACTAGAATTGCCTTGCCTTGCCTTACCTTGCCTTGATTTGCCTTGTTTTACATTGCCTGGAATTGCCTTGTATTTTCTTGCCTGGAATTTCCTTTCCAGAAATTGTCTTGCCTTGCCTTGTCTTAAATTGCCTTGCCTTGCCTTGCCTAAAGTAGCCTTGAATTTTCTTGCATGAAATTGATGGGCCTTCCCTTGCATAAAATTGCTTTGCCTTGCCTTCCCTGAAATTGACTTGCCTTGACATTTCTGTAATAAACTTGTTTTGACTTGCCTGGAATTGTCTTGCCTGCCCTTGCCTGGAATTATCTTTCATTGTCTTACCTGGAATTGCCATGCCTGGAATTGCCTTTCCTTTCCTTGCCATGCTTCTAATTGCCTTGCCTTGCGTTGCCTCAGGTAGCCTTGCCTTGTCTAAAATTTTTTTGCGTTGACATGCCTGGAATTGCTTTGCCATGGCTTGACTGCTATTGGCGGAATAGCCTTGCCTTACCTTGCCTTTTTTGCCTCGCCTTGCCAGGGGTTGACATTCCTTGTCTTGCCTTAAATTTTCTTGTTTTGCCTTGCTTAAAATCGTATTGCATTGACTTACACGGAATTGCCCTGCCTTGTTTTGCCTGGAATTGCCTTGTGTTGTTTTTTATAAGATTTTCTTGACTTGTATTGCTTGCCTGGAATGGCCTTTCCTTGCCTTTCCAAAAATTGCCTTACATTGGTTTGCCTGAAATTGCCTTGCCTTGTCTTTTTTTGCCTTGCCTTGCATGGAGAAGCCTTTCTTTTTTTTTTAATTTTTATTGCATTATAGGTTTGGGGGTACATGTGCAGAACGTGCAAGATAGTTGCATAGGTACACACATGGCAGTGTGTTGTGCTGCCTTCCTCCCCTTCACCCACACTTGGCATTCATCCCCAGGCTATCGCTCCACAGCCCCCCCACTGTCCCTCCCCTATTACCCCTATAGACCCCAGATTGTAGTAGACCCCCTCTCTGTGTCCATGTGTTCTCATTTTTCTCACCCACCTATGAGTGAGTATATGCGGTATATCTTTTTCTGTTCTTGTGTCAGTTTGCTGAGAATGATGTTCTCCAGATTCATCCATGTCCTTACAAAAAACACAAACTCATCATTTTTGATTGCTGAATAATATTCCATGGTGTATATGTGCCACATTTTCCCAGTCCAGTCTATCATCGTTGGGCATTTGGGTTGGTTCCAGTTCTTTGCTATTGTAAACAGTGCTGCAATAAACATTCATGTGCATGTGACTTATAGTATAAAAATTTATAGTCCTTTGGATATATACCCAGTAATGGGATTGCTGGGTCAAATGGAATTTCTATTTCTAGGTCCTTGAGGAATCGCCACAGTCTTCCACAATGGTTGAACTAATTTACACTCCCACCAACAGTGTAAGAGTGTTTCTATTTCACCGCATCCTCTCCAGCATCTGCTGTCTCCAGATTTTTTAATGATCACCATTCTAACTGGCATGAGATGGTAACTCAATGTGGTTTTGATTTGCAACTCTCTAATGACCAGTGATGATGAGCATTTTTTCATATGTTTGTTGGCCTCATGTATGTCTTCTTTTGTAAAGTGTCTGTTCATATCATTTGCCCATTTTTGGATGGGCTTGTATGATTTTTTCCTGTAAATCTGTTTGAGTTATTTGTAAATTCTGGATATCAGCCCTTTGTCAGATGTGTAAACAGCAAAGATTTTTTTCCCATTCGGTTGGTTGCCTATTCACTCTAGTGACTGTTTCGTTTGCTGTGCAGAAGCTGTGGAGTTTGATTAGGTCCCATTTGTTTATTTTGGCTTTTGTTGCCAATGCTTTTGGTGTTTTGTTCATGAAGTCCTTGCCTACTCCTATGTCCTGAATGGTTTTGCTAAGATTTTCTTCTAGAGTTTTTATGGTGTCAGGTCTTATTTTTAAGTCTTTAATCCATATGGAGTTAATTTTAGTGGAAAGTGTCAGGAAGGGGTCCAGTTTCTGCTTTCTGCACATAGATAGCCAGTTTTCCCAACACAATTTGTTAAATTGGGAATCCTTTCCGCATTGCTTCTTTTGGTCTGGTTTATCAAAGATAATATGGTTGTAGATATGTTGTGTTGCCTCCAATGCTTCTGTTCTGTTCCATTGGTCTATATTTCTGTTCTGGTACCCGTACCATGCTGTTTTGATTACTGTAGCCTTGCCGTATAGTTTGAAGTCTGGTAGTGTGATGCCTCTTGCTGTGTTCTTTTAGCTTAGAATTGACTTTGCTATGCGGGCTCATTTCTGGTTCCATATGCAATTCATGGTGGTTTTTTTCAGTTCTGTGAAGAAATTCAATGATAGTTTGATGGGGATATCATTGAGTGTGTAAATTACTTTGGGCAGTATAGCCATTTTCACGATATTGATTCTACCTAACCACGAACATGGAATGTTTCGCCATCTGTGTGTGTCCTCTCTTATTTTGTTGAGCAGTGGTTTGTAGTTTTCCTTAATGAGGTCCCTTACATTTCTTGTGAGTTGTATTCCTAGGTATTTTATTTTATTTGTAGCAATTGTGAATGGCAGCTTGTTCTTGATTTGGTTCTCTTTAAGTCTGTTATTGGTGTATAGGGATGCTTGTAATTTTTGCACATTGATTTTATATCCTGAGACTTTGCTGAATTTGCATATCAGTTTCAGGAGCTTTTGGGCTGAGGTGATGGGGTCTTATAGGTATACTATCATGTCGTCTGCAAATAGAGACAATTTTGCTTCCACCTTTCCTATTTGAACACACTTTATTTCTTTTTCTTGCCTGATTGCTCTGGCTAGAACTTCCAGTACTATGTTGAATAGGAGTGGTGAGAGAGGGCATCCTTGTCTACTGCCGGATTTCAAAGGGAATGCTTCCAGTTTTTGCCCATTAAGTATGATATTGGCTGTTGGTTTCTTTTAAATAGCTTTTATTACTTTGAGATATGTTCCATGAATACGAAGATTATTGAGGGTTTTTAGCATAAAGTGCTGTTGAATTTTGTCAAATGCCTTCTCTGCATCAATTGAGATAATCATGTGGTTTTTGTTTTTGCTTCTGTTTTTGTGTTGAATTACATTTATAGACTTGTGTATGTTGAACCAGCCTTGCATTCCTGAAATGAATCCTACTTGATCATGATGGATAAGTTTTTTAATAAGCTATTGCAATCGGTTTGCCAGTATATAATTCAAGATTTTTGCATCTATGTTCATAATGGATATTGGCCTGAAGTTTTCTTTTCTTGTTGAGTCTCTGCCTGGTTTTGGTATCGGGATGATGTTGGTCTCATAAAATGATTTGGGAAGGGTTCCCTCCTTTTGGATTATTTGGAATAGTTTCAGAAAGAATGGTACCAGATCCTCTTTGTGTGTCTGATAGAATTCAGCTGTGAACCCATCTGGACCTGGGCTTTTTTGTGTGGTAGGCTCTTAATTGCTGCCTCAACTTCAGACCTTGTTATTGGTCCATTCATAGTTTCGGCTTCCTCCTGGTTTAGGCTTGGGAGGACACAAGCGTCCAGGAATTTATCCATTTCTTCCTGCTTTACTAGTTTATGTGCATAGAGTTGTTTGTAGTATTCTCTGATGATGGTTTGAATTTCTGTGGAATCTGTGGTGATTTCTCTATTATCGTTTTTTGTTGCATCTATTTGGTTTTTCTCTCTTTTCTTTTTTATCAGTCTGGCTAGTGGTCTGTCTATTTTGTTGGTCTCTTCGAAAAACCAGCTCTTGGATTTATTGATTTTTTGAAGGTTTTTTCTTGTCTCTATTTCCTTCAGTTCTGCTCTGATCTTAGTTATCTCTTGTCTTCAGTCAGGTTTTGAGCTTTGTTGATCTTGCTCCTCTAGCTCTTTCAATTTTGACGATAGGGTGTCCATTTTGGATCTTTCCACTCTTCTCATGTGGGCACTTATTGCTATATATTTTCCTCTACAGACTGCTTTAAATGTGTCCGAGATTCTGGTACGTTGTTTCTTCATTCTCGTTGGTTTCAAAGAACTTCTTTATTTCTGCCTTCATTTCATTGTTTATCCAATTAACATTCCAGAGCGAGTTGTTCAGTTTCCATGAAGCTGTGCGGTTCTGAGTTATTTTCTGAATTTTGAGTTCCAACTTGATTGCACTATGGTCTGAGAGACTGTTTGTTATAATTTCAGTTGTTTTGCATTTGCTGAGGAGTGCTTTACTTCCAATTATGTGGTCCATTTTGGAGTAGGTGTGATGTGGTGCTGAGAAGAATGTATATTCTGTGGATTGGGGGTGGAGAGTTCTGTAAATATCTATCAGGTTTGCTTGTTTCAGGTCTGAGTTCAAGTCCTGGATATCATTGTTGCTTTTGTGTCTGGTTGATTTGTCTGATATTGACAGTGGAGTGTTAAAGTCTTCCACTATTATTGTGTGGGAGTCTAAGTCTCTTTGTAAGTCATTAAGAACTTGCCTTATATATCTGGGTGCTCCTGCATTGGTTCCATATATATTTAGCATCGTTAGCTCTTTTTGTTGTATTGATCCTTTTACCATTATGTAATGACCTTCTTTGTATCTTTTGATCTTTGTTGCTTTAAAGTCTATTTTATCAGAGACAAGAATTACAACTCCTGCTTTTTTTTGCTCTCCATTTGCTTGGTAAATCTTCCTCCATCCCTTTATTTTGAGCCTGTGTTTATCCCTGCGTGTGAGGTGGGTTTCCTGGATACAGCACACCGATGGGTTTTGTATTTTTATTCAATTTGCCAGTCTGTGTCTTTTGATTGGTGCATTAACCCATTTACCTTTAGGGTTAATATTGTTATGTGTGAATTTGATACTGCCACTTTGATGCTAGCTGGCTGTTTTGCCCATTGGTGCATGTACATTCTTCATTTTGTTGATACTCTTTAGCATTTGGTATGCTTCTAGGATGGCTGGTACTGGTTGTTTCTTTCTATGTGTAGTGCCTCTTTCAGGAGCTCTTGTAAAGCAGGCCTAGTGGTGACATAATCTCTGAGTACTTCTGAGTACTTGCTTGTTCATGAAGGATTTTCTTTTTCCTTCACTTATGATGCTCAGTTTGGCTGGATAGGAAATTCTGTGTTTAAAGTTCTTTTCTTTAAGGATGTTGAATATTGGCCCCCACTCTCTTCTGGGTTGTGGAGTCTCTGCTGAGAGATCTGCTGTGAGTCTGATGGGCTTCCCTTTGTGGGTGACTCGACCTTTCTCTCTGGCTACCCTTAGTATTTTCTTCTTCATTTCAACCCTGGTGAATCTGAAGATTATGTGTCTTGGGTTTGCTCTTCTTGTGGAGTATTTTTGTGGTGTTCTCTGTATTTCCTGGATTTGAGTATTGACCTGTCTTGCTAGGTTGGGGAAATTTTTCTGGATAATATCCTGAAGAGTGTTTTCCAGCTTGAATTCTGTCTCTTCATCAGATTCTAGCACACCTATCAAACGTAGGTTGGGTCTCTTCACATAGTCCCACGTTTCTTGGAGATTTTGTTCATTTCTTTTTGTGTTTTTTTCTTTTAATCTTGGTTTCTCATTTTATTTCATTGAGTTGATCTTCAACTTCTGATATTCTTTCCTCGGCTTGGTCAATTCGGCTGTTGAAACTTGTGCGTGCTTCACGATGTTCTCGTGTTGTGTTTTTCAGCTCCTTCAATTCATTCATATTCCTCTATAAGTTGTCCATTCTTGCTATCTATTCCTCGAATCATTTTTTAAATCTTTTTTCAAGGTTCTTAGTTTCTTTGCACTGATTTAGAACATGTTCTTTTAGCTCACTGAAGTTTCTCATTATCCACTTTTTGAAGTCTCATTCCGTCATTTAGTCACACTCATTCTTTGTCCAGCTTTGTTCTCTTGCTGGTGAGGAGTTTTGGCCTTTTGTAGGAGGTGAGCTGTTTTGGTTTCGGGTGTTTTCCTCCATTTTGCGCTAGTTTCTTCCCATCTTTATGGATTTATCCACCTGTCGTCTTAATAGTTGCTGATTTTTCAATTGGGTCTCTGTGTGGATGCTGAGATTGTTAATGATGAAGTATTTCTTTTCTTAGTTTTTCTTCTAATGGTCTAGCTCCTCTGCTGTATGAGTCCTGAGGTCCACTCCAGTCCCTGCTTGTCTGGGGTATACCTGAAGCAGCAGTGGCACAGTGAGGGATAATACCAGTTTCTTCTTCTTCTGTCTTTGTTCCAGAATGGTGCCCGCCAAATGTCAGTCTGATTAGTCCTTTTTTGGGGTGACTCTTTGGATATACAGGGGTCAGAGAACTGCTTGAGGAGACGTTCTGTAATTTATAGGAGCTCCAGTGCTGAGCTTTGAGCTCTGTTGTTCAATCAAGGTTTTTGGGGGGTTGTTTATGTCTGCTGCAACAGAACTCATAAAACACCACCCTTTTTTTCCCCCTTAGATGCTCTGTCTTAGGAAGTTGGGACTTTCTTTATGAGTATCTGTTGCACTGTCCTGCCTGACTAGGAGGCACTCTATTTACTATTTGCCTGCTGGGGCTCTGCCCTGGTAGCACGGGTCCACCCTGTTGCTTCTGGTCTCTGTTCTGCTGTGGAGCACTCCCCACTCCTGGTGGAGTCTCTCTGTTATGGCAGGTTGCCTCGGCAACGGCAGGCTGCATCAGCCTTGGGCAGTACTTCAGTAGGTATGGATTGTGCCTGTAGTAGTGGACGCCCCTACCCCACTGGGCTGCACCATCCTAAATGCCAGCAGCAAAACTCTCAGCCCCAAGCACCTCCAATCACCGCCATGCTTGTCTTTGTGAGGGTGGGACCCGCCGATCTCAATCACCCAGCTCCCTGCCTCAGAGTCCATCCTCTCTCTCTCTCTTCCTCTCCCCAAGCTGAAATGTTGAGTCTCTCACTGGCGCCCCAGTAACCTGCCGATAGGGCACTGGGATCCATGTGATCTCCCATGCCACTACCCACTGCACTGGCTCAGATCACGCTTCCCAGGAATCTTCTGGTCTGGCTCATTGTCCAAATACCATTTAATCAGATGGACATGCCAATCTGACCTTCCAAATCTCAGATTGCCTGTTTAACAGGACACCCAGACCAGTGAGTTTTGTGCTGGGTCCCGCTGTGGTGCTGGCCAAAGCGTCTGCATGAGCCAGCTGTGCTAGACGGCTCTACTAGCGTCCCGTGTCTCTCCCACACCTGGGACTTTCAACGCTCTGTGGGCAAAAAAGGTCCATCCGAGAATGTGGCTAGGACTCACCCTCTGCACCTTCACTGAGAGCTGCAATCCTGAGTCACTTCTATGATGCCATCTTGCGTGTCCTTTCCCTGCCTTGCCTAATTTTGCCATGCATTCCTTGGAATTGCCTTGCTGTGCCTTTCCTTTTTTTTTTTTTGCTTTTTTTGTAATTGCCTTGCCTTACCTGGAATTACATTGTTTTTTCTTGACTTGCCTGAAATTGCCTTGCCTGGAATTATCTTGCCTGAAAATGTCTGAAATTGCCTTTCATGGAATTGCATTGAATTGCCTTGGCTGTGATTGCCTTGCTTGAAATTTTCTGGAAATGCCTTGCCTGAAATTGCCTTGAATAAAATTTCCTGAAATTGTGTTTACTGGAATTGCCTTACTTGGAATTAACTTGACCATAATTGCCTAGCCTGCAATACCTGTGCCATGAATTTTGTGGAATTTCCATTACTGCAATTGCCTTGCCTGGAATTGCCTTATCTTGCGTTGCCTGGAATTGCGTTATCTTGGGTTGTCTGAAATTGCCTTATTTTGCCTTGCCAGTAATTGACATGGCTTTCCTTGCCTGCAATTGCCTTGTCTTGCCTTGTTTTGCCTTGCCTTGCCTTGTCTTGACTGAAATTGCTATGCCTTGCCTTACCTTGCATTGCCTTGCCTCAGCTGGAATTTCGTTGCCTGAAATTGCATTGCCAGAAAATGCCTTTCCTAAAATTGCCTCCATTTACTTTGCCTTGCCTTGGCTGGAATTGCCTTGTTGAATTGCCTTCGCCTGCCTTGAATTGCCTTTTCTTGCTTTTTCTTGAGTGGCCTTTCCTTGTGTGAAACTGCCTTGACTTCCCTTGCTTTGCATTGCTTTTCATGGAATTTCCTTGCTTTGCATTGCCTTACCTTGTCTGAAATAGCCTTTCCTTGCCCAGAATTGCCTTGCTTTACCTTGCCTGGTATTGCCTTGCCTTGTCTGAGATAGCCTTGCCTCGCCTTCCTGTAATTCTTTTGCCTTGCCTTGCATAGTATTGCCTTGCCTTGACTTTTCTAAAATTTCTTTGCCTTGCTTAACTTGCCTTGCCTTGCCTGGAATTGCCTTGCCTTGTCCTGCCTGAAATTGCCTTGTCTTGAGTTGTCTGGAATTGACTTTTCTGGCCTTACCTGGAATTGCCTTTTTATGCCTTGCCTGGAATTGCATTGCCTGAAATTGCCTAAAGTTGCCTCGCTTGATATTGCCTAAAGTTGCCTCGCCTGAAATTTCCTTGCATGGAATTCCCTGAAATTGCCTTGAATGGAATTCGATTGCCTTGCCTTTCCTGGAATTGCATTGACTTTCCTTGCCTGGAATTGATTTGCTTTGTTTTTCTTGGAATTTTCTTGCTTTGCCTTGCCTTTTTTGTCCTTGCCTTGCCTTGCCTGCCTGGATTTTTTTTGCTCTTCTTTGCCTGGCATTTCCTTGCCTTGGCTTGTTTTGCCTAGATATGCCATGCCTTGCCTGTCTTTTCTTGCCTTGCCTGGAATTGCTATGCCTTGCCTTGCCTTGTTTTGCCTAGAATAATTGCCTTGCCTGGAGTTGCTTTGCCTAAAACTGCCTTGCCTGGAATTGTCTGAAATTGCCTTGCCTGTAATTTCCTGGAATGTACTTTCCTGTAATTGATTGAAATTTTCTTGCCTGGAATTATCTTCTCTAAAATTGCATTGCCTTGTGAGAAATTTTTTGCCTTGCCTGGAATATTTTTGAATTGCCCTGCCTTCCCTTCCCTTGCCTAGAATTGCTTTGCCTTGAATGGAATTATTTTATTTTTCTTTGCCGTACCTTAAGTTGCCTTTCCTTGCCTTGTCTTGCCTTGTTTTGCCTGAAATTGCCTTGACTTTACTTGAGAAGTCTTGACTTTTCTCGCTTTTTCTAGTCTTACGTTGCCTGGAATTGCCTTTACTTAACTTGCCTTGCCTGAAATTGCCTTGCCTTGCCTGAAATTGCCTTGCCTTACTTACCTTTTTATTGCCTTGCCTGGAGCTGCCTTGCCTTGCCTTGTATTGAATTGCCTTGCCTGGCCTTCCCTGGAATTGCCTTGCCTTGCCTTCCATGGAAATGACTTGCCTTGCTTTGCCTGGAATTATAAAGCCTTGTGTAGCCTGAAATTGCCTTTCCTGAAGTTTCCTTTTCTGGAAATTGCCTTGTATCGAATTGTCTGGTATTGCCATTCCTTAAATTGCCTTTTCTGGAATTGCCTGGAGTTGTCTTGACTAAAATTGCCTGGAGTTGTCTTTTCTGGAAATGCCTATTATGGAATTGCCTGGAATTGTTTTGCCTGGAATTGCCTTGTATGGAATTTTCTTCCCTGGTATAACCTGTAATTGTGTTCCTTGAAAAGGCTTTGTCTTGAATTGCCTAAAATTGCCTTCCCTGAAGTTGCCTGGAAATGTGATTTCTGGAATTGCCTCACCTGGAATAGCCTTACCAGGAATTTCCTTAAATAAAATTCCCAGAAATTGCCTTGCCTTTCTTTTCCTGGATCTCATTTTTCTTGCGTTGCCTGGAATTGCCTTGAATAAATTTTTTTACCTTGCCTTGCCTTGGATTACCTCTTCTGAATTTGCCTTGCCTGAAATTTCCTTGCCTTGCCTTGTCTTTTCTTGCCCTGCCTTGCCATTCCTTGCCTGGAATTCCCTTGCTGTGCCCTAAGTAAATTCGCCTTGCATTGCTTTGCATTGCCTGGGATTGACTTGTGGTGCCTTACCTTGCCTGGAATTTCCATGGCTTTTTAAGCTTGCCTTGCCTTGTCTGGAATTGCCTTGTCTTGCCTTTCCTTGCCTGAAATAATTGGCTTGCCTGGAATTGCTTGGAATTGCCTCGCCTGAAATTAACTTGCCTAAAGCTGATTGAAATTGCCTTGCTTAAAGTTGCCTAGAATTGCTTTGCTTGGAATTGCCTTGCCTGGAATTGTTTTTCCTTGCCTGGAATTACCTTGCCTTGCCTGGAATTGTCTTGCATTGACTAGAGTTGCGTTTTCTTGCCTGAAATTTTCTTAACTTTCTTGGAATTACCTTACCTTGCTTTGCCATTCCTGAAATTGCCTTGTCTTACATTGCCTTGCCTTGCTTTGCCTTGCCTTGCCTGGAATTGCCTTGACTTGACTGCCTTTGATTCCCTTGCCTTTTCTTGCCTTGACTAGTATTGAATTGCTTTTCCTTGCCTTACATGGCATTGCCTTGTTATGCCTTGCTTTGTCTGGATTTGCCTTGCCTTGTTTTGCCTTGCCTTCCATTCTCTTATCTTTTTTTGCCGAGAATTGCCTTGCTTGGAATTGCCTTGCTTTTTCTTGCCTGAAGTTACCATTATTTACCTTGCTTGGAATTGCCCTGCATTGCCTTACCTTGCCTCAAATTGCCTTTCTGTCCCTTGCCTTGCCTCGAATTGCAATGCCTTAGCTCTTCTTGCCTTACCTTGCCTAGAATTGCCTTGTATTGCCTTGCCTTCCCTGGAATAATTACCTTGCCTTGTTTTGCCTTGCCTGGAATAATTGTCTTGCTTAAAATTGTCTAGAATTGCCTTGCCTGGAATTGCACAAAATTGTCTTGCATATAATTGCCTTTCCTAAAATTGCCTTTCCTGAAATTTCCTGAAATGGCCTTGCATGAAATTCTTTGTCATTGCCTTGCCTGGAATTGCCTGGCATTGCCTTGCCTGGAATTGCTTTGCCTTGCCTGCAATTGCCGTGCCTTGCCTAAAATTGCCATGCATTGACTTGACATGCCTTCTGCTTCCTGAAATTTTCTTTCCTTGTTTTGCTGTACTGCAATTACATTGCCTTGCCTTGCCTTGCCTGGAATTGCCTTGACTTAACATGCCTTGCCTTGTTTTGCCTTGTCTTCCCTGGAATTGAATTGCCTTGCCTTACCTTTCATGGAATTGCCTTGCCTTGCCTTACCTGGAATTGCCTTGTGTTTTTCAACCTTGCCTTGAATTGTTTTGCCTTTGTTGCTTGAAATTGCCTTGTCTTGTCTTGCTTGGAATTGCCATGCCTTGACTTGCCTTCAAATGCCTTCCCATTTTTTTTCTCTTTTGGAATTGTCTTGCCTTGCCTTGCCTTGCCTTACCTGGAATTACCTTGCCTCGAATTGTTTTCCTTGGAATTCCCTTGATTTGTTTTGCCTTGCCTGGAATTGCCTTGCCTTGCCTTGCCTAAAATTGCCTTTCCTTGTCTGTTCTGGAATAATTCCATTTCCTTGCCTTCAGTGCCTGGAATAATTGCCTTGCCAAAATTTTTTTGCATAAAATAATGTTTCTCATGAAATTGTTTTGCCTGGAATTACCTTGCCTATAATTGCCTTGCCTGGAATTTCCTGGAATTGCCTTGCCTAAAATTGCCTGGAATTGCCTTGTCTGGAATTGCCTTTAATGTAATTCCATTGCCTTGTTTTGCCTGGAATTGCCTTGCCTTGTTTTTCCCGGAATTGACTTGTGTTGCCTTGCCTTGCCTCGAATTAATTTGCCTTGTTTTTTTTCTGGAATTTTTTTTTGCTTTGCCTTGCCTTTTTTGCCTTTCCTTGCCTTGCCCTGCCTGAAATTTTTTTGCCTTGCCTTGCCTTGCCTGGAATTGCGTTGCCTTTACTTGTTTTGCCTAGAAACGCCATGCCTTGCCTGTTTTGCGTTGCTTGCCTGAAATTTCTTTGCCTTGCCTTACATTGCCTTGCCTTGCCTTGCCTTTCCTGGAATAATTGCTTTCCTGGAATTGCTTTGCCTGAAACTGCCTTGCCTGGAATTGCCTTGCCTAGAATTGCCTTGCCTGGAATTGACTTGCATGGAAATTCCTAAAATGGCCCTGCCTGTAATTCTTTGAAATTGCTTTGCCAGAAATTGCCTTGCATTTTCTTGCCTAGAATTGCCTTGCCTGAAATTTTCTGATACAGCCCTGCCTGTAATTCTTTGAAATTGCTTTGCCAGAAATTGCCTTGCATTGCCTTGCCTGAAATTTTCTTGCCTGGAATTGCCTTGCCTTGCCTGCAATTTTTGTGCCTTGCCCATAGTTGCCATGCATTGCCTTGACTTGCCTTCATTTTCATGGATATTTCTTGCCTTGCCTAATATTAACTTGTCTTGCCTTGTTGGACCTGAAATTGCCTTGCCTTGCCTTGCCTTGCCTTGCGTTGCCTCTAATTGTTTTGCCTTTCATTGTCTGGAATTGCCTCGTCTTGCCTTTCCTGGAATTGCCACGCCTTGCCTTGACTGAAATTTTCTAAAATTGCCTTGCCTAGAAATGCCTTTTTGAAATGGCCTTGCCTGGAATTGCCTTGATGTAATTGACTCTTCTGGAATTGCCTTTAATTGACGTCTCTTGCCTTGCCTTGACTGGCATTGCATTGCCTGGAATTTACTTGCATTGCCTTGCCTTGCCTGGAATTGATGTTACTTGCCTTGTTTTGAATTGCCTTGAATAAAATTTCATTGCCTTGCCTTGCCTGGAATTACTTTTTTTCTGAATTTGCCTTGCCTGGAATTACCTTGCCTTGTTATTTCTTGCCTTGCCTTGCCTTGCCTCGCCTGGAATTCCCTTGCTGTTCCCTGACTAAATTTGCCTTGCATTGCTTTGCATTGCCTGGGATTGCCTTGCCATGCCTTACCTTGCCTGGAATTGCCATGGCTTTTTAAGCTTGCCTTGCCTTGTCTGGAATTGCCTTGTCTTGCCTTTCCTTGACTGAAATAATTGGCTTGCCTGGAATTGCCTTGCCTGGAATTACCTTGCCTAAAATTGAAATTGCCTTGCTTGAAATTGCCTGGAATTGCTTTGCTTGGAATTGCCTTGCCTGAAATTGTGTTTTCTTGCCTGGAATTGCCTTGCATTGACTAGACTTGCGTTTCCTTGCCTGAAATTTTCTTACCTTTACTGGAATTACCTTGCCTTGTTTTTCTGTACCTGAAATTGTTTTGCCTTTCCTTGCCTTGCCTGGAATTGCCTTGACTTGCCATGCCTTGCCTTTTCTTCTTCTTCTTTTTTTTTTGCCTTGACTAATATTGAATTGACTTCCCTTGCCTTAAATGGCATTGCCTTGTTTTGACTTGCTTTGCCTGGATTTGCCTTGTCTTGTTTTGCCTTGCCTTCCATTGTTTTGCCTTTTCTTGCCTGGAATTACATTGCCTGGAATTGACTTGCTTTGCCTTGCCTGAAGTTATGATGATTTACCTTGCCTGGAATTGCCTTGCATTGCCTTACCATACCTCTATTTCACTTTCTGTCTTTTGCCTTGCCTCAAATTGCAATGCCATACCTGGCCTTGCCTTGACTTACCTAGAATTGCCTTGTATTGTTTTGCCTTCCATGGAATAATTACCTTGCCGTGTTTTGCCTTGCCTGGAATAATTGCCTTGCCTGGAATTACCTTGCCTAAAATTTTCTAGAATTGCCTTGCCTAGAATTGCACAAAATTTCCTTGCATATAATTGCCTTGCCTGGAATTGCCTTGCCTGAAATTTCCTGAAATAGATTTGCCTGAAATTCTTTGTAATTGCCTTGCCTGGAATTGCCTGACATTGCCTTGCCTGGAATTGCCTTGCCTGGAATTGCCTTTCCTTTCCTGGAATTGCCTGGCATT
Organism: Saguinus oedipus; assembly: GCA_031835075.1. Taxonomy (NCBI): domain Eukaryota; kingdom Metazoa; phylum Chordata; class Mammalia; order Primates; family Cebidae; genus Saguinus; species Saguinus oedipus. The sequence continues at coordinate 26,647,182 of CM063171.1, forward strand.
GCCTTGCCTGGAATTGCCTTGCCTGAAATTGCCTTGCCTTGCCTGGAATCACCATGCCTTGCCTAAAATTGCCATGCATTGACTTAACATGCCTTCTCTTTCCTGGAATTTTCTTTTTCTTGTTTTGCCATACCTGCAATTACCTTGCGTTGCTTCCCCTGGAATTGCCTTGACTTAACATGCCTTGCCTTGCCTTGCTTTGCATGGAATTGCCTTGCCTTGCCTTGCCTGGAATTGCCTTGCCTTGTTTTCCCTTGCCTTGAATTGGTTTGCCTTTGTTGCTTGGAATTCTCTTGTCTTGCCTTGCTTGGAATTGCCATGCCTTGCTTTGCCTTCAATTGCCTTGCCTTTCTTTTTCTCCTTTGGAATTGCCTTGCTTTGCCTTGCCTTGCCTGGAATTACCTTGCCTCGAATTGTTTTCCTTGGAATTGCCTTAATTTGTCTTGCCATGCCTGGAATTGCCTTGTCTTGCCTTGCATTGCCTAGATTTTTTTTTGTCTGTTCTGAAATAATTGCCTTTTCTTGCGTTCAGTGCCTGTAATAATTGCCTTGCAAAAAATTTCTTGCCTGAAATAATGGTTTGCATGAAATTGTTTTGCCAGGAATTGCTTTGCCTATAATTGTCTTGCCTAAATTTTTCTGGAATTGCCTTGCCTAAAATTGCCTGGAATTGCCTTGCCTCGATTTGCCTTGAATAAAATTCCATTGCCTTGCCTTGCCTGGAATTGTTGTGCATTGTTTAAAACTGACTTGACATGCCTTTTCTTTTCAGAAATTCACTTGCCTTGCCTTGCTGTACCTGTAATTACCTTGCGTTGTTTTGCCTTGCCTTGCCTGGAATTGCCTTAACATGACATGCCTTGCCTTGCCTTCCCTGTAATTGCCTTGCCTGTAATTTCCTCAAATTGCCTTGCTTGGAATTGTCTTGCCTTGAATTGTCTTGAATTCTCTTACCTAAAATATTCTTTCCTGGAATTGTCTTGCCTGGAATATCCTTGCCTGAAATTGCCTTGAATTTTCTTGCCTGAAATTAACTTGCCTTTGATTGCCTTTTTTGCCTGGAATAATTGCCTTGCCTGGAATACCTTTTCTGGAATAATAATTTCCTTGCCTAAAAATGCCTTGCATTAAATTTCCTGGAATTGCCTTGCCTGGAATCATTTTTCTTGGAATTTCCTGGCTTGAAAATGCCTTGTATTACCTTGCATTTCCTTGATTTGCCTTGCTTGGAATACTCTTACCTTGCATTACCTAGAATTGGTTTAGCTTACCTAACCTGGAATTGCCTTTTCTTGCCTTCCCGTTTATAGAATTTTCTTGCCTCGAGTTGCCTTGCCTTGCATTGCCTGGAATTACCTTGCCTTGCCTTGCCTTACCTTGCCTAAAATTGCCTTGGCTTTTCTTGTCTGGAATTGACTTGTCTAAAATTACCTTGCCTTGACTTGCCCTGCCTGTATTTGCCTTGCCTTGTCTGGAATTGCCTTGCCTGGAGTTGCGTTGTCTAAAATTGCCTGGAGTTTCTTTGCCTGAAGTTGCCTAAAGTTGCCTTGCCTGAAATGCCTTGCCTGGAATTGCCTAAAATTTCTTTGCCTGAAATTGCTTGCCTGCAATTTTCTGGAATTCCTCTGCCTTAAATTGCCTTGACTGGAATTGCATGAAATTGTCTTACCTAAAATTGCCTTGCATGGAATTGCCTGTAATTGCCTTCATTGAAACTGCCTTTCCTGAAATTGCATGGAATTGACTTGCCTGGAATAGCCTGAAAATGCCTTTGTTGGAATTTTCTTGCCTGAATTTGCATAGAATTTTGTAGCCTTGATTGACTTCAATGGAATTGCCTGGAATTGACTTGCCTGGAATTGCCTTGCCTGGAATTTTCTGAAATTTCATTGCCTCGAATTGCCTTTTCTGAAATTTTTGGGAATTGCATTGCCTGGAATTGCCTTGCCTGAAATTGCCTTGCCTGAAATTATTTTATTTCCCTTGCCTGTAATTGCGTTGCCTTTCCTTGACCGAAATAGCATTGCCTTGCCTTTTTTTAATTCACTTGTCATGTTTTACCTCAACTGAAATTGCCTCGCCTTGTCCTTCCTGGTATTGCTTTGCTAGGAAATGCCTTGCCTGGAATTGCATTTATTTGTCTTGCATTGCCTGGAATTGCCTTGGCTTGACTTGCCTGGAATTTCCTTGCCTTGACTTACCTTGCCTTACCTGAAATTGCCTTGCCTTGCCTTGCCTGTACTGGTCTTGACTTCCATGAAATTGCCTTGTCTTGCCTTACCTGAAATTGCCTGGCCTTGCCTTGCCTTGCTTTGCCTTCCTTGCCTGAAATTGCCTATTTTTTTTGCCTTGCGTGGAATTGCCTGAAATTGCCTTGCATGACTTGCCTGGAATTGCCTTTCCATGACTTATCTACTTTGTTTGAAATTGTTTTGCCTTGCCTTGCCAAGCCTGATTTTACCTTCTGTGAAATTGCCTTGCCTTGCCTTACCTGGAATTGACTTGTTTTGCCTTGCCTTGCCAGGAATTGCCTTCTGTTCCTGGAATTGCCTTGTTTTGTCTTGCCTTGCCTGGCCATGCCTAGAAATGTCTTGCCTTGCCTTGCTTTGCCTGGCCTTACCTGGAATGATCTGCCCAGCCTTGCCTGAAATTGCCTTACCTTGCCTCGTCTGAAATTGCCTTGCCTAGCCTTCCCTAGAATTGCATTGCTTCGCTTACTTTGCCTTGCCTTTTCTTGCCTGGAATTGCCTTGCCTTGTTTATCCTTTTTTGCCTTGCCTTGAACTGCCTTACCTTGCCTTTCATGAAATTGCCTTACTTTGACTTGCCTGGAATTGCTTTGTTCTGCCTTTCGTGGAATTGCCTTGCCTTGCCTTTCTTGGAATTTCCCTTCCGTGCCCTACCTGGAATTGACTTGCCTTGCTTTTCCTGGAATTGTTTTGCCATGTGTTGCCTGAAATTGCCTTGCCTTGCCTTGACTGAAAAACACTTGAGTTGCATTGTCTGTAAATTCCTTGCCTTATCTTGTTTTGCCTTGCCTTGCCTGATATTCCCTTGCCTTGTTATGCATGGAATTGGCTTTTCTGGAATTGCTTTGTTTAGAATTTTCTTGCCTTGCCTTGTCTGGAATTATCTTGCCTTGCCATGACTTGCCTTTCCTTGAATTGCCTTTCTTTGCCTTTTCTTGTCTTACCTTAAATTGTCTTGCTTTGCAAGAAATTGCCTTGCCTTGCCTCACCTTCCCTGGTATTGTCTTCACTAAAATTGTGTAAAGTTGCCTTGCCTGAAATTGCCTAGAATTGCCTAGCCTGGAATTGCCTAGAATTGCCTTGCCTGGAATTGCCTTGCCTAAATTGCCTTACATGAAATAGCCTGGAATTGCCTTGCCTTGAATTACTGTGCCTGGAATTGCCTGGAATTGATTTGCCTGCAGTTCTCATGGCAGAAATTGCCTAGAAATGCCTTGACTGGAATTGTCTTGCTTGGAATTTTCTGTAATTGCCTTGCCTAAAATTGCCTTGTTTGGAAATGCCTGGATTTGCCTTGTCTGTAATTTTCTTTCCTGTAATTTCCTGAAATTGCATTGCCTGAAATTGCTTTGCCTGGAATTTCGTGGAATTGCTTTGCCTGTAGTTACCTTGCCTGGAATTGCCTTGCTAAGAATTGTCTTTTCTGTATTTCCTAACTTGGAATAGCCTGGAATTGCCTTGCCTTAAATTGAAATGCCTTGCTTCTTTTGTACTTTTAATGCCTTGCCTTACCTGGAATTGCCTTGCCTCGAATTGTTTTTCCTGGTATTGCCTTGTTTGGAATTGCCTTCCCTGGAATTACCTAAAATTGCCTCTTTTCCATAAAAATTATGGAATTGCTTTGCCTGGAATTGCTTTGCCTGAATTCCCTGAAGTTGCCTTGCCTGGAATTGCCTGAAATTGCCTTGCCTGGAATTGCATGGAGTTTCCTTGGCTGGAATTGCCTTGCCTGGAGTTGCCTGAAATTGCCTTTCATGGAATTGCCTAGAGTTGCCTTGCCTGAAATAACCTGGCGTTTTCTTGCCTGAATTTTCTTGCCTGGAATTGCCTGAAATTGCTTTGCCTGAAATTGCCTTGCCTGGAGTTGCCTGGAATTTCTTTGCCTGGAATTGTCTGAAATTGCCTTTCCTCGAATTGCCTTCTCTATAATTGCCTGGAATTGACTTGCCTGAAATAGCCTGGAAATGCCTTTCTTGGAATTGTCTGGCCTGGATTTGCCTGAAATTTTGTAGACTGGAATTGCCTTAAGTGGAATTGCCTGATATTGCTTTGACTGTAATTTTTTTTAATTGCCTTGCCTTGAATTGTGTTGCCTTAAATTTTCTGTTATTGCCTTGCAAGGAATTGTATTTTTTGAAAATTTTTTGCCTTTCCCTGCCTGGAATTGCCTTGCTTGGAATTGTCTTACTTGCCTTGAGTGTAATTTCGTTGCCTTGCCTTGTCTCAAATGGTGTTGCCTTGCCTTTCCAGACATTTCCTTGCCTTGCCTTGCCTTGCCTTTCTTTGCCTTGCCATGCTTTGCCTCGACTAAAATTTTCTCGCCTTGCTTTGCCTGAAATTTCTTGCCAGAAAATGCCTTGCAGGAAATTGCATTCATTTGTCTTGCCTTGCCTGGAATTGCCTTGCCTTACTTTGCCTGAAGTTGCTTTGTCCTGACTGACTTTGTCTTGCCTGGAATTGGGTTGCTTGGCCTTACCTGGACTGGCCTTTCATTCCATAAAATTTCCTTGCTTTTTCTTGTTTTGCTTTACCAGGAATTGCCTTGCCTTGCCTTCCCTTGCCTTGTCTGGAATTGCCCATTTTGCATGGAATTGCCTTGCCTTGGTTTGCCTGAAACTACCTCTTTCTTCTTACCTTGCCTTGCCTTTATTTTGCCTGGAATGGCCTTGCCTTGTTTATCTTTTCTTGCCTTGCCTTGAATTGCCTTACCTTGACATACCTGAAATTGCTTTGTTTAACCTTGCCTGAAATTGCCTTGTTTTGGTTTGCATGGAATTGCCTTGCCTTGACTTACCTGGAATTGACTTACGTTGCTGTGTCTGGAATTGTCTTGCCTTGTGTTGCCTGAAATTGCGTTGACTTGCATTGCCTGAAAAAGCTTTCACTTGCCTTGCCTAGAATTGCCTTGCCTTATCTTGCCTTTTCTTTCTTTGCCTGGTATTCCCTTTCATGCCTTGCCTGGAATTGCCTTGTTTCAAACAGCCTTGCCTTGTTCTGCCTGGGTTTGCCTTGCATTGCCTTGAATTGCCTTGCCTTGTTTTTCCTGGAATTGCCTTGCCTTCCCCTGCCGTGTCGTTCCTTGAATTGACTTGACTTTCATGGAATTACCTTGCATTGCCTTGCCTTCTTTGAAATTGCCTTGCCTGAAATTGCGTGGAGTTGCCTTGCCTGAAATTTTCTGGAGTTGTCTAAACTGGAAATGACTTGCCTGGAAATGCCTGAAAGTGCCTTGTCTGGAATTATCTTGGGAATTGCCTTGCCTGGAATTGCCTTTAATTCGCTTGACAAAATTGCCTTGCCTGGAATTGCGTTGTCTGAAATAGTCTTTCCTGAAATTGTCTGAAATTGCCTTGCCTGGAATTGCCTTGTCTGAAATTTCGTGGAATTGTTTTGCCTGAAATTGCCTCACCTGAAATTGCCTGGAATTGCCTTGCCTGGAATTCTCTTTCCTGGATTGCCTTACCTAAAAAAAAACCTGGAATTGCCTTGCTTTTTTTTGACTTGACATGCCTCTCCTGGAATTGCCTTTCCTTTCCTTTTCTTTTTCTGGATTGCCTTGCCTCGAATTGTTTGTCTTGGAATTACCTTGCTTGAAATGGTCTCTTCTGGAATTGCCTGGAATTCTTGTTCATAAAATTACATGGAATTGTTTTGCCTAAAATTTTCTTTCTTTAAATTTTCTTCTTGAAATTGCATGGAAATGTTTTGCCTGGAATTGCCTGGAGTTGTCTTGCCTAAAATTTTCTGGAATTGCCTTGCCTGGAATTGCGTGGAGTTGCCTTGGCTAAAACAGTTTTGTTTAGAATTGCCTGGAATTGTCTTGCCTGAAATTGCCTTGATTTGCCTTGCCTGAATAAACCTAGAGTTGCCTTACCTAGAATTGCCTTGCCTAGAATTGCCTTGAATTGTTTTGCCTGGAGTTGTTTTGCTTGAAATTGCCTGGAATTGTGTTGCATCGAATCGCCTTGCATGGAGTTGTCTGGAATTGCCTTCCCAGAAAAATTTTTGCCTGGAATTGCCTAAAATTGACTTGCCTGGAATTACCTGAAAATGCCTTTTTTGAAATTGCCTTCTTGGGACTGCCTGGAATTGCATTGACTGGAAATGGAGGTAATGGCCTTGTTTCAAATTGTCTTGCCTCAATTTTTCTGCAATTGCCTTGCCTGGCATTCCCTTGTGTGGAATTATTTTGCATTGCTTTGCCTAAAATTGCCTTGCCTGGAATTGCCTTGCCTGAAATTTCTTGGAATTGTTTTGACAGGAATTGCCTTGAATGAAATTCCCAGAAATTGACTTGCCTAAAATTCCGTTTTCTTTTCTTGCATGGAATTGTCTTGCATAAATTTGCCTTACCTGGAGTTGGCTTACTTTGCCTTGCCTTGCCTGGAATTCCGTAGCCTTGCCTTGTCTGAAATTGCCTTGTTTGCCTTGCTAGGAATTGCCTTGCCTTGAATTAAATTGCCTTTCCAGGAAATTCCTTGCTTGAAATTGTCTTCATTTTCCATGCATTGCCAAGAACTAGCTAGCCTTGCTTTGCTTTAACTTGTCTTGCCTTGTGTCACCTGGAATTGCCTTGCCTTTCCTTGCCTGCAAATGCCTTGACTTGCCTTGCCTGGAACAACTTGCCTTGCCTAGAATTCTGTTGCCTTGCCTTTTATTAATTTGCTTTGTCTGAAATTGCAATGTCTTGTGTTGTTTTGACTTGCGTTGCCTAGAATTGTCTTGCCTTGCCTTGCCTCTTTTGGCCTGTGTTTTCTAGAATTGCCTTAACTTGCCATGCCTTGCCTTGCCTTGCCTTGCCTGGATTTGCCTTGTTTTGCCTAAAATTACATTGTCTTCCCTTGCCTTTCCTGGAAATTTTTTGCCTAAAATTTCTTTGTCTGAAATTTTCTGAAGTTGCCTTGCCTGGAATTGCCTGTGGTTGCCTTGAATTACATTGCCTTACCTGGTATTGCCTGTAATTGCCTTGCCTGGAATTAACTTGCCTTTAATTGCCTGGAATTGCCTTGTCTGGAATTGCCTGGAATTGTCTTGCCTGGAATGTCCTTACCTGAAATTGTCTCGAAATGCGTTCCCTGAAATGCTATGCCTAAAATTTTCTGGAATTGCCCTGGCTGCAATTGCCTTGATTGGAATTTTCTGTAAACACCTTTCCTTAAATTGCTTTGGCTGAAATTGCTCGGAATTGACTTGCATGGAATTGCCTTGCCTGGAATATCCTTGTATTGCCTTACATAGAATTCTCTTGAATAAAATTCCCTTGCCTGTTCTGCCTGGAAATGCCTTGCTTTTAATTGCCTTGCCTTATGTTGCCTGGAATTGACTTGCTTTTCCTTGCCTGAAATTGCCTTGCCTTGCCTCTCCTGAAATTCATTTCCCTTGCTTTTTCTAAAATGTCCTTGCCTTGTATTGTCTTTCATTGTCTTGCCTTGCCATGCCTCACCTGGATTTGCCTTGCCTTTCCTAGCCTTTAATTGCCTGGCATTGCCTTGCATTGCCTGGAATTGCCTTGCATTGTCTTGACTTGCCTGAAATTGCCATGACTTTCCTGGCTTTCATTGCCTTGCCTGAAATTGCCTTGCCTTGCCTTTTTGGGAATAATTGCATTGACTTGCCTGGAATAATTGCCTTGCCTGAAATTGCCTTGAAAGAGATTTCTTGGAATCGCTTTGCCTGGAATTGCCTTGCCTTGCCTGGAATTGTCTTGCCTTGCCTGGAATTGCCTTACATTGCTTTGACTTGCTTTTCTTGCCTGGAATTGCCTTGCCTTACATGGAGTTACCTTACCTTGCTTGCTTTACCTGAAATTGCCTTGACTTGACTTGGTTTGCTTTGCATTGCATGAAATTGCCTTGCCTTGCCTGAAATTGCCTGGCCTTGTTTTCCTTTGCATGGAATTGCCTTGCTGTGCTTTGCCTTGCCTTGCCTGGAATTGCCTTGCCTTGTTTTTTACCTGGCCATGCCTTGCCTGAAATTGTCTTGCATTGATTAGCCTTGTTTTGCCTTTTCTAGAGTTTCCTTGTTTGGCTTTTCTTGGCTTGCCTTGCCTTGCCTGGCCTTGCTTTGCCTGAAATTTCCTTGCCTTGACTTGTTTGCCTGGACTTGCCTTAAATTGCCTTGCCTTGTCTTGCCTAAAATTGCCTTGCCTTGAGTGGCTTGCCTTGCCTTGCCTGGAATTGCCTTGCCATGCCTTGCCTTGCCTAGAATTCTCTTGCCTTGCCATGACTTGCATGGCCTTATCCAAAATAGCATTGTCTTGCCTTTTTTGTATGGAATTAACCTTGCCTTGCGTTGCTTGAAATTGTCTTGGAATTGCATTGCCTTGTATTGTCTTGCCTTGACTGAAATTGCCTTGCCTTGTCTTGCCTAAAATTGCCTTGCCTTGCATGGCTTGCCTTGCCTTGTATTGCCTTGCCTTGCCTGAAATTGCCTTGCCTTGTCTTGCCTACAATTGCCTTGCCTTGAATGGCTTGCCTTGCCTTGCCTGGAATTGCATTGCCTTGCCTTGCCTGGAATTGACTCACCTTTTCTTGCCGTTCCTGGAATTGCCTTTCCTTGCCTTGCTTAATCTGGAATTCCCATGCCTTGCCTGGATTTCTTTGCCTTGTCTGGAATTGCCTTATTTTGCTTTGCCTTGCCTGGAATAATTATCTTTCCTGGAATTGCCTATTCTGGAATTGCAAACAATTGCCTTGCCTGGGATTGCCTTTTTTATAATTGCCTGGCCTGGAATTGCCTTGCCTGGAATTGCCTGGAATGTCCCTGCCTGAAACTGATTGGAATTGTCCTGCCTGGAATTGTGTGGAATTACCTTGCCTAGAATTGACTTGCCTGAAATTGCCTTGCTTTGCCTGGAATTTTCTTGAGTTGCCTGGAATTGCCTTGCATTACTTTGACTTGCATCCCTTGCCTGGAATTGCATTGCCTTACGTGGAATTATCTTGCCTTGCTTTTTGTACCTGAAATTGCCTTGGGTTTTTTTCCTTGCCTTGACTTGCCTGGAATTGCTTTGACTTGCCTTGCCTGGGTTTGCTTTGCTTTGCCTTTTCTTGTCTTGCCTAGAATATAAATGTCTTGCCTTCACTTGCATGGAGTTGCCTTGCTTTGTCTTGCCTTGCCTAGAATTGCCTTGCCTTGCCTAAAATTGTTTTGCCTTTATTTGCTTAAAGTTGTTTAGCTTCTCCTTTTCTGGAATTTCCATGCCTTGCCTTGCCTGGAATTGCCTTGCATTCCCTTGTTGGGTATTTCCTGGAAATGCTTTGCCTAGAATTGCTTTGCCTGTAATTGCCTAGAATTTTCTTTTCTATAATTGCGTTTCCTGGAGTTGCCTGGAATTGCCTGTTCTGAAATTGCCTTGCCTGGAATTGCCTGACATTGACTTGCCAGGAATTGCCTTGTAGAATCTTTTGGAATTGCCTTGACTTCCATAGAATTGCCTTGTCTTGACTTGCCTTGTTTTGTCTTGCCTGGAATTGCATTGCCTTGCCTTTTCTAAAATTGCCTTGCCTTGCCTCGGATAACCTTAACTTGCCTTGCATTACCTGAAATTACCTTGCCTTCCCTTGTCTTGCCTAGAATTCCTTGCCTTGCCTTGCCTTGCCTTACCTTGCTTTGATTTGCATGGAATTGTCATGCCTTAACTTGCATTTCCTGGAAATACCTTGCCTTGTCTTGCCTGGAATTGCCTTGCCTTGCCTGGAATTGCTTTGCCTTGCCTAGAATTACTTTGTCTTGCCTGGGTTTTTTTGCATTGTTTTGCCTTGCCTTGCCTTGCCTTACCTAAAATTGCCTTGCCTTTCCTTGTATGGCATTGGATTGCCTCATCTTGCCTGGAATTGGCGTATTTTTTTGCCTAAAATTTCTTGTCCTTTCCTTGCTTAAAATTTTCTTTCCTTGCATTACTAAAAGTTTTATTGCCTTTCCTTGCCTGCAATTGTTTTGCCTTTCCTTGTGTGCAATTGCCCTTGCCTTGCCTTGCCTTTTTTTTCTGGAAATTACCTTTCCTTGACTTTCCTGGAATTGCCTTTTCTTGCCATGTCTGCAATAGCCTTGCCTTGCCTTGCGTGAAATTGCCTTGCTTGTAGTTGCCTCGTCTTGCTTTCCCTTGCACTGAATTTCCTGGAATTGTCTTGCCTAATAATGCCTAGAATTACCTTGCCTGGATTTGCCTAGCCTTGCCTTTCCAGAAATTGTTTTACCTTGACTTGTCTGGAATTGCCTTGTCTTGCCTTGCGGTTTCTTCCCTGAAATTGCTTTGCCATACCTTGCCTGAAATTGCCTTGCCAGAAAATAATTTTTCTGGAATTGCCTACATTTGCTTGCTTTGCCTGGAATTGTTATGCCTAGCCTTACCCAAAATTGCCTTGTATTGCCTCACCTTTTCTTGTATTGCCGTGCCTTGTCTTGCCTTTCCTGGAATTGACTTGCCTTGCCTTGCCTTGCCTTACTGGAATTGTTTTCTTTTTCTTTTGCCTTACTTTGCCTAGTTTTGCTTTGCCTGGCCTAAAATTGCCTTTCCTTGCCTGAAATTACCTTGCTTTGCCTAGCTTGTAATTATTTTGTCTTGTCTTTCTTTGCCTTGTAATTTTTTTCCTGAAATTCCCTTGCCTTGCTTTGACTATAATTTTCTTGCCTGGAATTTTCTGAAATTGCCTTGCCAGGATTTGCTTTAACTAAAATTGCCTGTCCTGGAATTGCCTTGCCTTTTCTTGTTAGGCGTTGCCTTAACTTTCCTTGCCTGAAATTACCTTGCCTTGCCTGGAATTGCCTTGCCTTGCCTTGCTTGAAATCGCCTTGCCTTACCTTCGCTTACCTGGTCCTGCCTTGCTTGACATTGCTTTTTCTTGCCTTGCCTTGCCATGTCTTTCTTGGAGTTGCCTTGCCTTGAATTACCTGCAATTGCCTTGCCTTGCATTGCTGTTCCTGGTCTTGCCTTGTCTAAAATTTCCTTGCGTTGACTTGCTTGGCCTGGCTCTGCCTGGAATTGCCTTTGCTTGCCTAGCCAGTAAATTTTTTGCCTTGCCTTGCCTTTCCTGAAATGGTCTTTCCTTGTCACTTTTGCCTAGCCTTGCCTGGAATTGTCTTGCCTTGCCTGTAATTACATTGTCTGTAATTGCCTTGTCTTGCCTTGCCTAGAATTGCCTTGCCTTGCTTGCCTTGCCTTCAATTGCCTTGTTCAGAATTGCCTTGTTTTGCCTTACCTGAAATTGCCTTGTTTTCCCTTAACTGGAATTGTTTTGCCTTGCCTTCACTTACCTTGTTCAAAATTTCCTTGTTTTGCCTTACCTGGAATTGCCTTGCCTTCTCAGGAAATGCTTTACCTTGCCTTGCTTGGAATAGTCTTGCCTTACTTTGCCTGGAATTGCCTTGACTTGCCTTGTCTGGAATTACCTTGCCTTACTTTGCATTGCCTTGAATGGAATTGTCTTGCCTGGAATTCCCTTGCCTTGCCTTGCCTGGATTTGTCTTTCCTGGAATTGCCTTGCCTTGCCTGGAATTTTCTTGTATTGCCTTGACTTGCTTTCCTTGCCTAAAATTGTTCTGAAGTACATGGAATTACCTTATCTTGCCTTTATGTACCTGAAATTACCTTGACTTGACTTGCTTTTTTTGGCCTTGACTGGAAATTTTTTGCCTTGCCTTGCCTTGAAAGAAATTGCCTGCCCTTTCCTTGCCTTGCATGGAATTGTTTTGCCTTGCCTTGCCTTGCCTGCATTGCCTTGCCTTGCCTATTCTTACCTGGCCCTGTCTTGATTGAAATTGCCTTGCCTTGATTAGTCTTGCCTTGCCTTTCCTGGAGTTGCCTTGCCTTGGCTTTCCTTGATTTGTTTTGCCTTGCATTGCCTGGAATGGCCTTGCAATTTCTTGCTTGCCTTGTCTTGCCTTGCCTGAAATTGCCTTGCCTTGTCTTGTTTGGCCTCGCCTGGCCTTGTCTTGCCTGAAATTTCGTGCCTTGACTTGCTTTGCCTGGCCTTTCCTGAAATTGCCTTGCCTTGCCTTCCTTGGAATTGCCTTGCCTTGCCTTGCCTAGAATGCTCTTGCCTTTCCATGCCTTGCCTAGTCTTGTCTAAAATTACCTTTCCTTACATTTCCTTGTCTGGAATTGCTTTGCCTTGCATTGCCTGGAATTGCCTTCCTTGGAATTGCATTGCCTTGAATTTCCTTGCCTTTCCTTGCCTTGCTTGACTAAAAATGCCTTGCTTTGCCTTGGTTCTTCTGGAATTGTTTTGCCTTGCTTACCTTGCCTTGCCTTGCCTTGCCTGAAATTGCCTTGCCTTGCCTTGCCTTGCCTTGCCTTGCCTTGTCTTCTCTGGCCTTGCCTGAAATTGTCTTGCCTTGCCTTGCCTTCCCTTGCCTTGTCTTCTCTGGCCTTGCCTAAAATTGCCTTGCCTTGCCAAAACTGAAATTGTTTTGCCCTACTTAGCCTGGTAATGCCTTTCCTTGCCTTGCATTTTCTGTAATTGCCTTGCCTTGCCTGGAATTGTTTTGCCTTGCCTTGTCTGAAATTACCTTGCCTTGCATTGCATTGCCTTTAAAAGAATTGCCTTGCCTGGATTTTTCTTGCCTTGCCTTGCCTTGCTTGGAATTGCCTTTCATGGAATTTCCTTGCCTGGAATTTTTTGGCTTTGCCTTGCCTTGCCTTGTCTTTTTTTACCTTGTCTGGAATTGTCTTGCCTTGCCTTGGCTTTCCTGAAATTGCCTTGCATTTCCTTGCTTTTCTATTTACTTGCATTTCCTGGAATTGCCGTGCCCAGCCTCTAATTATTTTGGCTTGCCATGTCTTGTTTGAATTTGCCTTGCAATGCCTTGTCTTGCTTTACTTTGATGTAACTGAAAATGCCTTACCTTGCCTTTTTTTGCTTTGCCTTTCCTTGCCTGGAAGTGCCCTGCCATGTTTAGCCTTGCCTTACCTAAAATTGCCTTTCCTTGCCTTGCCTTGACTTGCCTGAAACAATTGCCATGCCTGGAATTGCCTAGGATTGCCTTGTCTGGAAATGTCTTGCCTGAAACAGCATGGATTTTCTTTTCATGGAATTGCATGGAGTTGTCTTTCCAGAAATGTTTTTCACTGGAGTTGTCTGAAATTGGCTGGCCTGGAATTTCTATTACTGAAATTAGCTGGTTTTGTGTTTTCTAAAATTGCATTGTTTTGCCTTTCCTGGAATTGCCTTGCCTTGCCTTGCCTTGTCTTGCCTTGTTTTGCCTTGCCTGAAAATGTCTTGCCTTGCCTTGCCTTGCCTAGCTTTAATGAAATGTCCTTGCCTTGCCTTGACTTGCCTGGTCTTGCATTGGCTAAAATTGCCTTGCCTAACATTGCCTTGACTTGCCTTGCCTTACCTGAAATTGCCATGCCTTGCTGTGTTAAAATTGCATTACTTTGCCTTGCCTGAAATTTCCTCACCTTTTATTGCCTTGCCTTTCTTTGCCTGAAATGATTGTCTTGCCTGGAATTACTTGCCTGGAAATATTGCCTTGCCTGGAATTGCCTTGCCTGAAAATTTTTTGCTTGAAATTGTCTTGTCTGGAATTTTTTAGAATTCCTTTGCCTGGAATTGCCTTTCCAGGAATTGTGTGGAATTGCCTTGCCTAAAATTTGCCTTGCCTAAAATAGCATGAAATTGCTTTGCTTCCAATTTCTTTGCCTGGAGTTGCCTTTCTGAAATTGCTTGGAATTGTCTTGCCTGGTAATGCCTACCCTGGAATTGCTGGGAGTTGCCTATTCTGGAATTGCCTTACCTGGAATGCCTTGAATTCAGTGGAGTTTTTTGCTTAGAATTGCCTTGCCTGTAATTTCTTGGAATTGCCTGGCTGGAATTGACTGGAGTTGCCTTTTCTGGAATTACCAGGAGTTTCCTTGCCTGGAATTAATTGGAATTTCTTTGCCTAGAATTGCCTTGCCTGAAATTGCCTGGAATTGACTTGTCTGAAATTGCCTGGAGTTGTCTTCCCTGAAACTGCATGAAATTTCCTTACCTGAATTTGCCTTCCCTAGACTAGAATTGTTTTGATTGTAATTGCATAGAATTGTTCTGCCTGGAATTGCTTTGCCTGGAACTGCCTTGAGTTGCCTTGCCTCGAATTATCTTACCAAGAATTGCCAGGAATTTTCTTGCTTTGAATTTCCTTCTGTGGAATTTCCTTGCCTTGCCTTGACTGGAATTGCCTTGCCTGGAATTGCCTCGCTTTGCCATGCCTTGCCTCGACTGGAATTGACTTTTTTTCCTTGCCTGGAATTTCCTTGCTAGGAAATGCCTTTTCTTTAATTGCATTTATATTCCTTGCCTTGTTTGGAATTGCTTTGCCTTGACTTATTTTGCCTTGCCTGGAATTGCCTTATTTTCCCTTGCTTGGCCTGGCCTTGTTTTGGTTGAAATTGCCTTGCCTTGCCTTGTTTGTAATTACCTTGTCTTGCCTTGCCTTGCCTGGAGTTGTCTTGCCTTGCTATGCCTTGCCTGGCCTTACCTGGAATTGTGTTGTCTTGCCTTGCCTTGCTTGGAATCGTCCTGCCTCGCCTTGCCTGGAAATGCCTTGCCTTGAATTGCCTGAAAATTTTTTGCTTTAATTTCCTAAAATTGCCTTGTCTTGCCTTACCTTGCCTTGCTTTGACTGGAATTGCCTTGCCTTGCTTACCTTGCCTTGCCTTTCCTGGAATTGCCTTGTTTTGCCTTTCCCTGCCCTTTCTGGAATTTCCTTGCCTTGCCTTGCCTTGCCTTGCATGGAATTGCCTTGTCTTGCCTTGTGTGCAATTACCTTTCCTTGCTTACATTGTCTTGCCTTGCCTTGTTTTGAGTTGCCTCGCCTTGCCTGTCTTTTTAAATTGCCTTGAATTGACTTAACTGGGAGTGCCTAAAATTGCCTGGAATTGCCTTGCCTGGAATATTCTGGAATTGCCATACCTGAATTTGCCTTGCCTTGCCTTCCCCAAAACTGCCTTTTCTTGCTTTGCCTGGAATTGCTTTGCCTTGCCTTGCCTCGCCTAAAATTGCCTAGTGTTTCCTTGTCTGGAATTGCCTTGCCAGGGAATGATCTGCCTGAAATTTCTTCATTTGCTTGCCTTGCCTGGAACTTCCTTTCTTTGCCTTGCCTTGTCTTGTGTTGTTTGGATCTGCCTTCCATTGCCTTGCCTCTTCTGAAATTGCCTTGCATTTCCTTCCCTTACTTGGTCCTGCCTTGCCTGAAATTGTCTTGCCTTGACTTTCCTTGCCTTGCTTGTACTAAAGTTTCCTTGATTGACTTTTCTGAAGTTGTTTGCCTTGCTTTCTCTTGCCTTGACTTGCCTGAAACTGCCTTGCCTTGCTTTGAATAAAATTGCCTTGCCTTTCTGGCCTTGCCTGGTCTTGCGTGGCCTGAAATCACCTTGCCTTGATTTTTCTTGCCTTGCCTTGCCTGGAATTGCTTTGCGTTGCATTGCCATGCCTTGCCTGGCCTAGCCTTGCCTAAAATTTCCTTGCCTTACTAGCCTTTTCTTTCCTTGCCTTGACTTTCCTTTCCTTGCCTTGCCTAAAATTTTCTTTGCCTTGTCATTTCTCAAATTGCTTTGCCTTTTCTTGCCTTGTCTGGAATGGTCTTGCCTTGCCTTGCCTGGAATTGCTTTGTCTGGAATTGCCTTTTCTTTAATTGCTTTGCCTTGTTTTGCCTTGCCCTGCCTCGAGTTTCCTTACCTTGCCTTGCCTGGAATTGCCTAGCCTTGCTTGCCTTTCTTAGCCTTGACTTGCCTTGCCTGGAGTTGCCTTGCCTTGCCTTTCATTGCCTTGAATGGAATTGTCTTGCCTGGAATACCCTTGCCTTGCCTTGCTTGGAGCTGCCTTTCATGAATTGTTTAGCCTTGCCTTGCCTGAAATTGTCTTGCCTTTCCTTGCCTGTAATTGCCTTTTCTTGCATTGCTTGCAATTGCCTTGCCTTGCCTTGCCTTGCCTTATCTTGCCTCGAATAGCCTTGCCTTGCATTGCATTGCATTGCTTGGATTTTTTCTAATTTCCTTGCCTTTTCTTGCTTTGCCTTGCTTTGACATTTCTGCAATTGCCTTGCCATGCCTGAAATAAAATTGCCTTGCCTTTCCTTGCATTGCCTTTTCTTGCCTTGACTGGAATTGCCTTTTGTTTCCTTGCTTGTTGTGAACTGAACATGAGCCCAGGAATCTCGTCCAGCAAGAAGGTCTCAAACATGGAAGAGGGAGTGAGTGGAAAATAAAGGGGACAGAGACAGGTGGGGTCTGGAGGACTGGATGGGCTATGCCCATACAGCAGTTTTATTTTTGCAGTAGTTTTCCTTATATACCTTTTTTTTAACATTATTACCTCAATGCATATTATTATTCAAACAATAAAAGGAACAGTAAATTTTTGGGGGGATGATTATGAGGAACTGTCAAAGGGAACAAATACTAATTTAGAATATTAATGGGAAATAGGTGATGCTGATTATCGATATTGTCAGAACAATCAGTAACTTGAATAACAATCTTTATTTAACAAGAAGTCACAAGCTCAGCAGTAAACTATGCATCTGCGAAAGACAAAGACAACAGGGGAAGTTGCTAGGCTGAAACAATGCCTGGTAAACAATGTCTTAGGTTAGGAGCCAGAAGGGGAACACAATACCCAATTAACTCACTTCAGCATTCACCTGGCCATTACGTCATCAGCAAAGAATGCTGAGAATAGTGTACTGCTTAATCATTCTAAATTTTATTTTTTATTCTTTTCTTAATTTTCTCTCACTCATAGCTCGACAGCCTCCAGCCAGGAACAATATGTAAGGAGTCAAGCTCACCTAATGGCAAAAGCCAAGTTGTTAGCCTCTTGCAGGGGCGAGCCCCACAATGTTTCTCTTTTCTTTGTTTTTAAATGAAGCTCAAATAATTGGAGTTGAAAATGCTGCAGGGTGGAGAACACAAGGCAAAAGAGGAATGGTAAGAGAAGGATGAGGAAAAGGACAAAAGCACCAACAGCAATCATGAACGAGAGGGAGGGAAGATGAAAGCTGGTGAACCAGGAAGACAAAGTGTCAACAATATCACAGGCGATTGTGTCATCCTTAGGCAGCTACCGATGAGAAAAATCAATGGCATGAATTTCCTGCTGCAGCTTGAAAACATCTAGGAATATATTGTCATGAGTTCAAACTCCTTGTAAATGGGTCTTAACAAGAGGACACTGCCATTTAGTGTTATTATAAGGAGTATTAGTTATACAAATATATTTATAACCTGCATGGCAATGAAGGGCCAGGTGGTTTTGCATATTATAGAGTTTATAACCAAGAGTAGTAACAGTTTGTTCCAAAGCATTAACTCTCTCATCAATTTTCTTATCAATTTCTATTTGAGTTTTCATTGTAACAGAAATATTCTTTACAAGAGGATTAACATAAGTAGCAGTCTGAACACTGTGAGCAAGGCTAACAGCTGCAGTAGCAGCAGTAGCCACAACTCAAACAACAGCAATAATGCTAGCAATGAGAATACCAATGAAACGTTTAGGGCAAATTATAAGATTGCAGACTTGTTGGAAAATAAGAAGAGCTCTTTCATCATACCAGGTTCCAGAAATATTAACAAGTAACATAACGTAGGGGGGTGCTGTACAAGAAGAAGAGTATGAACAGAAAAAAAGTAAGAATCAATGCAGTTTTTAAGAATAAAATTTTTACCATAAATGGAATATGAGCCAGAAGCTCAGGTGATGGAAACATTACCAGCAATAATAGCATAAGGAGAAGCAATGCAGGATTGAGTATAAATAGTCTGATTAGCGGGATAAGATAAACTACAGAAACTGGCGTGAATGAAGGTAGGAGATAAGGATACAAACAGCTTCCAGAGAGAAGTGTAGGCTTTGCTGGAGAAGGTAGTGTAAATGGGAGTGCTCCAACCACAAAGTGTTTCATAACAAGCTAAAACAATGTCAAGAGGATGAGGAACAGACCAGTCAAATAAGGAGAAACCAGAAGGTAGGGTATAATTAATAGCCTGCTTTAGGTTAGAAAAACAAAACTGCCAGTGCAGGGAAGGGCCCAAAGAGGAGTTAGAATGTCGATAATGCCAGTGCTTAATGAGGGGAAAATGCTGAGCAGAGGAAAGGTTGTAAGTTTCTCTAATTCCCACATCATTGAGTATCCAATCACAAGAATAAAGGGTTTCACCTGGGAAGAGGTCAGAGGGGCCAGAAAATGTATGAAGTTGGCGAATTCCAATATTTAAACAATAAGAACCAGAAAAAGAAAGAGGAATAGAAGGAGAGGAATAGACATTCCAGAGGAATCACGATCCCAGATTTTGGAGGTGTAGAAGCACATGGGAGGGGCAGCAGCTTGGGTAGAGTAAGTATAGGTAGCAACCTAAGGAGTAATATGAGAAGAAGAGTGGAAGCCAAGAATAGAAGTATCATTAATATAGATGGGAAAGGCGGGATTATTCCAGGTAACAGGTCAAAGAAAAGGAGGGCAGGGAACATAAGCCCACATAACATGAAAATCAGGGAGAGGGGAGGCCTGTGCCAAATGACAAGACAATATAGTCATTATAGCAATAAACATAACAGTAGGAGAACGAGATAGCCTGGAAAATGCGACCAGGGTGGCTGCTTCAACAGTCAGCGCATCTGGGCACACGTTAGCAGGGGGCTGCCTCGTTGTGGAGTCTGGAAGTTCACTGATTGAGCTGCTCAGCAAGTCCAGTGGCGGTGTTGAGGCAGAGGTGGCATCAACAAGAGATGGTGAAGATGGGGTATCAGGGCGTTTTCACTGCCTGGTGGGGAATTCATGCTTGACTAGGCATTCAGAAACCCATATTGGATAGGGATCAGACCAGGGAAAAATAAAAAAATGTCTTTGTCCCCATATTAGGATGGGATCTGGACCATGCCACTAGTTAATGAGAGCGTCTTTTCACAAGACCTTGGGATGGGACACATTATTAAGGTGCCAATGACGATCCGCTGTGGAGAGTCCATCAGCAACGAAAGTTAAGAAATTAAGAACATAAACAGCATGTTTAAGCCAAGTGTGAGGGGTTTTATGTAATAAATCAGAAATCGGGCCATGTTTTAATTTATGTAATAATTTTTTCCAAACAGCATGGCTTCTTTCGATGATACCTTGGCCTTGAGGATTAAAAGGAATGCCTGTACAGTGAGAAATCTGAAAATGAGAGCAAAAGGAAACAAAAGTTTTGCTGGTATAAGCAGGTCCATTGTCTGTCTTCAGGGTATTAGGTTGGCCAATAATAGAAAAAACAGTTAGGCAATGTGCTACAACATCCTTAACTGCTTTCACAGCATGAGCGGTAGCAACTATAAGATGAGAAAAAGTGTCAATGGAAACATGCACATACTGCAACTTACCAAAGGGGGGAAAGTGAGTAACATTCATCTGATATACATGACCAGCTTGCAGTCCTTGGAAATTCACCCCATAGTGGTGAGCAACAGGCAAGCAAGGCAAACAAGCTGTGCAATGTTTAACAATTTGGCGGGCCTGTTCTCTGGTAATCTGAAATTGCAATCACAGACTGTGAGCATTCTGATGGTGAAGGGCGTGAGAAGTCTTGGCCTGCTGTACAGGGGACAAAACAGGAAAAATATATTGAGTGAGTTATCAGCTTGGGCGTTGCACTCAGTTAGAGGACCTGGCAGGGAGGAATAAGCTCTAATAGGACCAATGAAAAAAGGACTCGATCTGCGGTGAAGTGTCTGATGTAAAGGGAACAAAAGATGAATTATAAAAGAGGAGTCAGAAAAGGGCAAAGGGGTTGTTTCCAGATTTTGAACTAAATTAACAACATATTGACTATCAGAGTAAATATTCAAAGGGTCATCCCAATTAGTCATGACATGATGAACTGCCAGAAGCTCCACACTCTGAGCAGAGCGTTCTGGGGTCTGAAACAAAACAGGGTGTGCATTAACAGTGCCTGCAGCAATACCAGAGGAGGAGCCATCAGTAAAGGCTAAGAATGCTTCAGATAATGGTAATTTGAGGCATGTCTGTGAAAAAATAAGAAAGTTTTGGGAGAAAAAATGTAATAATTTATCAGCAGTATAACGGCACAGTATTTGATCTGAAAAGCCAGCAACGGCTAATTGCCAGGAGTCAGAGAACTGCCAAAGCCACTGTTGCTGAGTGCTATAATAAGGAACAATGATTTCAGGAGGATCAATACCAAAAAGAGATAGAGCCCATACATGACCTTTAACTACCGAAACAGAAACTAATTCAAAGTAAAATAAGGGGTTACAACTTTCCCACGGCTGGCTGGGAGATGAAGCCATTCCAGGATACCCTGTTGCCAAAAAAATCCCAGTAGGAGTATAAACAGTAGGAAAAACACAATAACACCAGCGAGAGTTGTCCTTAATACAAGAAAGTTATTGCTGAAACAAGGCATCATGAACTAAATGCAAGCCCAACTTTGCAGGAGCTGTCAAAGAATGACAGAAAGTTGGATTAGAGGGTCCTTTGAGAATGTCAAATAAGGGCTTCAATTGTCCTGTGGTAAGTTTCAAGTTCAGGCAAATCCAATTAATGTCTCCTAAAAATTTCCGAAAGTCATGCAGTGTGGTTAAATTTGCTGTGGAAAGAATAGGAGTCTTAAAGGAAACTTGGTTAGATTCAATAAGCTTTTCCAAGTAATGGTATGGAGTGGCAGTCTGAAACTTATCTGCTGTGATAACAAGGTTATTTTTTGTCAGACAGGTTCACAAACATTCAAAGGCTTGATAAAGAAGGACCTCAGTTGGAGCAGATAAGAGGAGATCATCCATATAATGTAATAGTTGAATATCAGGAAATTTTTGACAAACAGGTTAGATGACTTTAGACACAAAGGTCTGACACAAGGTGGGGCTGTTAGCCATACCTTAAGGCAACACAATTCACTCATACCACTCATACGGTCGATCAAAATTAGTGGACGGTATGCTAAAGGCAAAATGATGACAATCTGACGGATGCAAAGGAATGGAAAAGAAACAATCTTTCAGATTAATCACTAACAGTTTCCGAGTCTGAGGCACAAAAATAGAGGAAGGTTGGCCAGGTTGTAAGGGACCCATCACTTCCATAGTAACATTAACTTTTCTTAAATCATATAAAAGCCTTTATTTACTGGAGCACTTCTTAATAACAAAGATAGGGGAATTCCAAGGACTATTAGTAGGTCTAATATGACCCTCAGAGAGTTGTTTCCGAACCAACTCGCGAGCTGCTGTAATCTTTTCATCAGAAAGGGGCCACTGCTCTACCCATATAAATGTGTCTGATAACCAAAAACTTTTATCAGCATGGGTATCGGGAATCATGGTGACACCTAGAAAAAATATCCTAGGCCAGAACGGTCAGTTTTCTGGGGAAGGGAAAGAGGCTCAGAATTTATCTGCAAAGTTTTTTCCAAGCCCTTGACAGGCAAGTAGCCCTGTTTAGTCATAATGTCAAGAGCAACGGAATTGGTCACCAATCGAGCCCCCATGGCTTCTAAAATATCATGGCCCCCAAAATTGAGTGGAATACAAGGAATTACATGGGGGCAAAATGAGCCAGAGTGACCCTCATCATCAGCCCATGTTAATAAACTTCCAGATTGCATAGGATTGTTAGTTATTCCTACACCTTGTAGAGA
Organism: Saguinus oedipus; assembly: GCA_031835075.1. Lineage (NCBI taxonomy): Eukaryota > Metazoa > Chordata > Mammalia > Primates > Cebidae > Saguinus > Saguinus oedipus. The sequence continues at coordinate 26,669,045 of CM063171.1, forward strand.
AGTCATGGCAGTAGATGTAAGGCATTGAGAAGGGCAACATTTATGGAAACACATCAGCCCCTGTGTCCAGGAGGCCTTAAATGTCTTGCCATTAATTTTATTGGTAAGTTCAGGTCTGGTAGTTGAAATGGCTTGAACCCATTAAGCATAAGAAGATGAAGGCTCAGGACCTTAGTTACCTATAACTTTAGTCAACAATTGAGAGCCAGCTGAAGTATCAACAAAAATGAGAAGCAGTTGAGCAAAGGACAATTTAGGATGCAGCGTGTAAACACCTGTAGGTAACCAAGCAAACACCTTAATTTCTCCTGAGTAATCAGCATTAACAACTCCAGGTAGTACATATAGACCTCTCAAGGAAGAGTTACTATGACCTAAAGTAAGGTCATAGTATATATGACCCAATATATCCCGAGGGAATAGGACCAAAAATTTCCATAGGAATGGCTTGGGGTCCCATGTCAGGAGTTAATACATGTCGGGCGGTGGGACAGAGGTCAAGTCCTGTGATGTACGGTGTTGCTCCACGGAGTTGAAAAACGGTTTGTGCTTGAACTCAGGATGGGAGCTTCAACATAAAATGTTCTGATATTTTTCTGGGGCTGGGACCACCCCCCCCGGGAGTTTCCCAACTGCTGAGGGAGAGAATTGCCTTTGGCACTATGCTTAGAGTGGCACTCATTGCCCCAGTGGGTGCCACGGTGACAGCGAGGGCTCAAACCTGGTTGGTGTGGTTGAGGTGATGGGGTGACATGAGAAGGAGAAGCAGGAGTAGGATCTGGGGGTACTGGCAAAGTTAACATCTGAGGCTGTGGAGAAATATAAACTTGACACTGTCTAGCCATATGGTCCAGACCGCCACAATGAAAACATTTAAGGGGTGGTCTAGGTTGGTTGGGTCTTTGTTTTAAAAAGGCGGCAATAGAAATTCCTGCTTGGGCAGCCACTAGAGCAAGACCTTGCTGATAAGCAGGTCTGATATCAGCACAGAGGCGAATATAATTAGTTAATGTGCCTTTACATTTAAAAGGCCTCATGGGTGCCTGGCATGCCATACTAGCATTCTCAAAAGCCAATTGCTTTACCAAAAGGGAGCTAGCCTCATCATTGTCAACCTGGCGTGTAATAGCCTGGAGGAGGTGCGAGAAAAACTCCTGAAAAGGCTCGTCAGGTTCCTGACGAATTTTAGCAAGCACCTCCGTCCTAACACTGGATGATGGTAATTGCCTCCAGGCACGCATTTCCAAGGAGGTAATCTGCATATAAGCCTCAGTAGGGTAGTTTAGCTGGTCGGGTAATTCCGAATGTGCTCCTCTCCCAAAAAGCATGTCTAGAGTCACTGGGGACTGCAGGCAGCGGTTTTGAATTAATTGATCAAAAGCTGCATCCTCGTAATAAGCTTTCCACAGCAAAAAGTCACCACCAGAAAGACAAGCGATAGCAAGGGGACCCCAACTACCTGGAGGGAGGGCTACAATGCAAAGATTATCCAAGATTGTTAAAGTGTAGGAAGCAGTTGGGCCATATTGAGAAACAGCATCCTTCAAGTTCTTTAAAGTCTTAGGAAGAAGAGGTTAATTTCTCACTGAATTACCATAATTTTCCATAGTTTCAATAATGGGGTATGTAAGAGAAGCTTCAGGGCCTGTAAGTTCTCTGCAAAGGGACATAAGGGCATGAGACAGTGGTGAAATAGGAGACAGTGGAGTGGATTGCACACGAACTGGAACAGTTGGTCAAATGGGTTGTGATTGCTGGGTGATAGAAAAACACTGGTATTGTTGAGACAGAGAGTGTGGGAGCAAAGCGAAAGTAAATCTTGAAACTGGCGAATTAAATCAGGAGGAAGAGTATGGGTGAAATGACAAGGAGTCTATTGTGCAGGAGGGGAAGAACTGTCCACGAGCACTTCAGCCATGGTCTCAAATGCATCCATAGGTGGAGGCACAGCATAAGAATGATGAGAGCTGCGTTCTGCCAAATCAAGAGGATCAGGAAATAGTGTTTAGAGGAGAGGCAAAGGCGGCCACAGGGGTATAAGGTGTGGCTGAGGAAGAAGTATGAATGGGAAAAAGGGAATCATGCAACTTAGGCCAAATGGAAAGCAAAATATCAATTTTAGGTAGCGATGTGTTGTGGGTAGAAAATTGATCAGTTTTTTCTCCTATAACCTTCCAAACGTTTTCATCCAAGAATCCACCCTCTGGAATCCATGGCCAAAGCTCGTGAACTATCTGCACAAATTCCTCAACAGTTTTTAGTTTAATATCATGACCATGTAACTTAATCATATGTTGCAAAAGCTGTACAAACAATTTACGCTATTTAGATTCTATTTGCCTGATGTTTTACTCCAGATGAAAAATAAAAGGTTATTCACTTACTTACACTGCAGCTTCACCTCTATAGTTTGTAGGCGTCACGATTGTCCCTCATGTCCAGGCCCCACTTTGGGCGCCAGATTGTAAACTGAATGCAAGCCCAGGACTCTCGTCCAGATAGAGGGTTCCAAACCTGGAAGAGGGCATGCGCAGAAAAGAAAGAAGACAGAGAGAGGAGGGGTCTAGACGATTGGATGGGCTATGCCCATACAGCAGTTTTATTTGTGCAGTAGGTTTCTTTATATACCTTTTTCTTTAACATCATTACCTCAATGAAGATCATTACTCAAATAATAAAAGAAACAGTAAATTCCTCGGGGGATGATTCTGAGGAACTGTCAAAGGAAAAAAATATTAATTTAAAATATCAATGAGAAATAGGTGATGCTGATTATTGATATTGTCAGAACAAACAGTAACTTGGATAACAATCTTTAATTAACTGGAAGTCACAAGCTCAGCAGTAAACCGTGCATCTGCTAAAGAGAAGGAATAAAGCTCACCTAATACCGGAGGCCAAGTTGTTAGCCTCTTGCAGGGGTGACACCCACACTTGCCTTGCCTTTCCTTGTCTGGAATTGCCTTGCCTTGCTTGTCTGGAATTGCCTTGCCATGTTTTGCCTTGCCTTGATTGCTTGGAATTACCTTGCATTCTCTTGCCTTGCCTAAAATTCCCTTTCCTTACCTTGTCTTGAATTGCCTGGGCTGAAATTGCCTTGCCTTACCCTGCCTTGCCTTGCCAGGAATTAACTTGGCTGACCTTAAATGGAATTTTCTTTCCTTGCCTTGCCTAGTAATGCCTTGCCTTGCCTTGCCTTGCCTTGCCTTGTCTTGCCTTGCCTGTAAGTGTCTTGCCTTGCCTTGCCTCGCTTGAAATTTTCTTGCCTTGATTTGCCTTGCCTTGTCTTCCCTGGAATTGAGTTGCCTCGTTTTGCCTGGCCTTGCCTGAATTGCCTTTCTTTGCCTTGTCTTGCCTTGTATTGCCTTGGCTTTCTCAAAATTTTCTTTCCTTTTCTTGTCTTGCCTTGCCTTTCCTGGAATTGCCTTGACTTGACTGAAATTACCTTGCCTTGCCTTGGTTTTCCTGGATTTGCCTTGCCTTGCCTTGTCTTGCCTGAAATTGAATTTTCTTTCCTTGCCTTGCATTGCCTTGCCTTGCCTTGTCTGGAATTGCTTTGCCATGTTTTGCCTTTTCTTGCTTGTCTGAAATTGCCTTGCCTTTGTTTGACTTGTCTGGAATTTCTTTGCTTTGACTTGTTTTGCCTGGAATTGCCTTTCCTTCCCGTGCCTTGCCTTCCCTTTGCTGGCCCCACCATGCCTAAAAATGCCTTGCCTTGGTTTTCCTGGATTTGCCTTGCCTTGCCTTGACTTGCCTGAAATTGCCTTTCCTACCCTTAAATTGTCTTGCCTTGCCTTACCTGGTCTTGCCTTCCCTGAAATTGCCTTGCTTTGCATGCTTTGCCTTGCCTTGCCTGAAATTATTTTGCCTTGCCTTGCCTTGCCAGGAATTTCTTTGGCTTACCTTACCTGGAATTGCCTTGCCTTGCCTGGAAATGCCTTAGCTTGCCTTGTCTGGAATTGGCTTGCCTTGTCTTGAATTATTTTCCCTGGACTTGCTTAGCCTTTAATAAAATTGCCTTGTCTGGAATTGCCTTGCCTTGACTTGCCTTGCCTTACCTGGAATTGACTTGCCTTGCCTTACCTGAAATTTCCATTTTTCGAATTGCCTTGCCCTGTCTTGCCTGGAATTGCCTTGTCATGTTTTGCCATGCTTGATTGCCTGGAATTGCCTTTCCTCCCCTTGCCCTGCCTGGTATTGCCTTGCTTTCTTTTGGCTTCCCTTGCTTAGAATTGTCTTGCCTTACCTTGTTTTGCTTTTCCTGGAACTGCCTTGCCTTTTTAGAAATTGCATGTTTTGAATGGCCTTGCCTTGAGTTGTATTGCACGGAATTGCCTTGTATTGCTTTGCCTTGCCTTTCTTGGAATAATTGTTTTGACTGGAATTGTTTAAAGTTAGTGTGCCTGGAATTGCCTTGCCTGAAGTTGCCTGAAATTGCCTGGAATTGCCTTGCCTGAAAAGGCCTTGCTTGCAATTGCATGGAGTTGACTTGCCCAAAATTCTCTGTAGTTGTCTTGCCTCGATTTGCCTTCCCTGGAATTTTCTGGAATTGCCTTGCCTGAAATTGCCTTGGTTTGCCTTGCCTGGAATCAAATTGCCTGAAAATGTCTTGCCTGGAATTGCTTGAAGTTGCCATTCCTGAAATTGCCTAAAATTTCGATGCCTGAAATTGCCTTGCCTGGAATTGCCTGGAAATGCCTTGTGTGGAATTAACTTGCTTGCAATTGCCTGGAATTGCTGTGCCTTTCAAGAAATTGCATGTTTTGCCTTGCCTTGACTTGCAATGCATTGCATTGCCTGAAATTGCCTTGCCTTGCCTAGGATAACTGTCTTGCATGGAATTGCCTAGAGTTGCCATGCCTGAAATTGCCTATAACTGCATTGCCTGGAATTGACTAAAATTGTTTTTTCAGGAATAGTCTAAAATTTTCTTACCTGGATATACCTTGCTTGAAATTTCCTTGAGTTGCCTTGCCCAAAATTGCCTGGAGTTGCCATGCCTTCCATTGCCTGAAATTGATTTGCCTTACCTTGCCTGGAATTGCCTTGCCTTGCCTTTTCTTGCCTTGTCTTGCCAACTGTAAAATTGCCTTGCCTTGCCTTTTCTTGCCTTGTCTTGCCAACTGTAAAATTGCCTTGTCTTGCCTTTCCTGGAATTTTCTGGAATTGCCTTTCCTAGAATTGTCTTGCCTGAAATTGCCTTGCCTGAAACTACCTGAAATTGCCTTTCCTAAAAAATGCCTTGCCTTTCCTTGCCTTGCTTTGCCTTGCCTTTACTGAAATTGCCGTGTCTTCCTTGGAATTAACTTGCCTTGCCTTTTTTGCCTGCATTTTCCTTGCCTTGCCTTGCCTTGACTGAAATTGCCATGTCTTGCTTTGCCTTGCTTTGACTTCTCTTGCCTGGAATTGCCTTGCCATATTTGGCCTTGCCTTGAGTTGCCTGGAATGGCCTTGCCTTCCTTTGCCTTTCCTAAAATTGTTTTGTTTTGTCTTTCCTTTACTTGCCTGAGATCTCCTTATCTTGCCTTGCCTAAAATTGCCTTGCGATGATAGTAATTGTATATATATTTTCGCCTTGTTTTGCTTTTCCTTGCATTGCCTGGAATTCCCTTGCTTGAAATGCCTTGCCTTGTCATTCCTGGAATAATTGCCTTGCCATTCCTGTAATAATTTCCTTGCCTGTAATTGCCTTGCCTGGAATTTCCTTGCCTTGCTTTGCCAATCCTGGAATTGCCTTGCCTTGCCTAGACAAATTGAATTGCCTTGCTTTGCCTTGCCTTTCCTTGCATTGCCCTGAATTGCCTTGCCTTGCAATGCCTTTCCTATCCTTGCCTGGAATAATTGCCTTTACTGGAATTTTCTGCAGTTACCCTTATTGAAATTTCCTGGAATTGCCTTGCCTGGAATTGCCTGAAATTGCTTTGCCTGGAATTGCCTGAAATTGCCTTGCCTTGCCTTGACGGGAATTACCTTGTCTTCCCTTGCATTGCCTTAAATGGAATTGCCTTGCCTGAATTTTTTTTGCCTTGCCTTTTTTCCATGGAATTATCTTGCCCAGAATTGCATTGCCTGAAATTTTCTTGCCCTGCCTGAAATTGATTGAAAATGCCTTTCTTTGCCTTGCCTTGCCTTGCCTGGAATTGCCTTATTTTTTCCTGCCTGCAATTGCCTTGCCTTGACTGGAATTGTCTTGCCTTGCCTTGAATTGTTTTGCTTTCCTTGAATTGCCATTTTTACATTCTCTTGCCTTTCCTTTACTTGCCTGGATCTGCCATGCTTTGCCTGGAATTACTTTGCCTTGCCTTTCCTTACCTGGAATTGCCTTGCCTTGACTTGCCTTGCCTTGCATTATGTGGAATTCTCTTTCCTTGCTTTGCCTTCTCTGGGATTACCTTGCCTAAAATTCGCTTGCCTTGGCTTGCCATGCCTAGCCTTGAATGGAATTTCCTCACCTTGCCATATCTGGCCTTGCTTTGTCTGAAATGTCCTTGCTTTGTCTTGCCTTGCATGCAATTGTCTTGCCTTGCCTGCAATTGTCTTGCCATACCTTGTTTTAACATGCCTAGCCAGAAATGGCCTTGCCTCACCATGCCTGTAATTGCCTTGCCTTGCCATGCCTGGAATTGCCTTGCCTTGCCTGTAATTGTTTTACTTGCGTTGCCTGCAACTACGTTGACTTGCCATGCCTTGCTTTTTCTTGCTTTACCTTGCCTGGAATTGTCTTGCATTGCCTTGCCTTGCCTTGGGTTTCCTGCAATTGCCTTGCCTTTGCTTGCCTTGCCTTTTAAAGAATTGCCATACCTTGACTGGAACTACCTTGCCTTTCCTTGCCTTGCCTTGATTTGCCTTGCCTTCCTTGCATTGTCTTCCCTTGTCTGAAATTGCGTTGCATTGCATTGCCTTTCCTTGTCTGAAATTGTTTTGCCATGTTTTTTCTTGCCTTGCCTGGAATTGCCTTGCCTTCCCATTTTTTTTTTGCCTGGAATTGCTTTGTTTTGTCTTGCCTTCTCTTGCCTTAAATTGCCTTGATTTGCCTTGAATTGCCTTGCCTGGAACTTTTTTCTCTAGCCAGTAATTGCAAATTTTGCCTTGCCTTGCCTTGCCTGGAATTACCTTACCTTTCCATGTCTTGCCTGGAATAATTGCTTTGCCTGGAATTGCCTGTAGTTGCTGAGCCTGAAATTCCCTGGATTTGCCTTGCCTGGAATTGACATTTCTGGAATTGCCTGTAATTCTTTTTCTGGAAATGCCTTGTCTGGAATAGTCTGAAGTTGCCTTGCCTGGAATTGCCTGGAGTTGTCTTGCCTGGAATTGCACTTTTTGGAGTTGCCTGGAATTGCCTTGCCTAAAATTGCCATTTCTGAAATTGCGTGGAATTGCTTTGCCTAAAATTGCCTTGCCTGAAATTGCCCTGCCATTCCAAAAATTGCATGTTTTGCCTTGCGTTGCCTTGTATTGCCTTGCATTTTCTGGAATTCCCTTGCCTTGCCTTCCTCAGAATAATTATATGGACTGGAATTGCGTAGAGTTGCTGTGCCTGGAATTACCTGGAGTTGCCTTGCCTGAAACTGCCTTAAATTGCCTTGCCTGGAAATGCCTTACCTGGAATTGCCTGGATTTGCCTTGCCTGGATTTGACTGGAGTTGCCTTGCCTGGAATTGCCTTGCATCGAATTGCCTGGAATTGCCTTGACTGAAATTGCCTGGAATTGCTTTGTCTAAAATTGCCTCACCTGTATTTGCCAGGAAATGGCTTGCCTGGATTTGCCTTTTCTGGAATTACCTGGAGTTTCCATATCAGTAGTTGCCTGAAATTTTCTTACAAAGAATTGCCTGAAATTGCCTTGCCTTGCCTTGTGTTGCCTGAAATTGCTTTGTTTTGACTTGCTTTGTTTTGCCTTGCCAGAAATTTCCTTGCCTTGCCTTTCCTGAAATTGCCTTGCCTTGCCTTGCTTGTCATTCCTGGCCGTTTATGAGATTTCCTTCTCTTGCCTGGAATTACCTTGTCTTGCCTTGAGTTACCTCGAATTGACTTGTTTTGCCTTGCCTGGCCTGAAATTGTCTTGTCTTGCATTGTCTTGCCTGGAAACCCCTTGCCTTGACTTGCCTTGCGTTATCTTGCCTGGAATTGACTTTCTTCATCTTGCCTTGCCTAGCCTTGCCTGGAATAATTGCCTTACCTTTCCTGGAATAATTGCCTTGTCTTACCTTGCCTGGCCTGGAATAATTACCTTGTCTGAAATTGCCTGGAATTGCCTTGCCTGAAATAGCCTTGCCTAAAATTGCCTGAAGTTGCCTTCCCTGGAATTGCCTGCAGATGCCTTGCAAGAAATTTTTCTGCCTGGAATTGCCTTGACTGGAATTGCCATGCCTTGCCTTGCCTGGAATTCCCTTGCCTTGAATTGCCTTGTCTTACCTTTCCTGGAATTACCAGTTTTGGTTTTGCCTTGCCTTGCCTTCCCTGGGATAATTGCCTTGCCTGGAATTGCCTTGTCTTGCCTTTCCAGAAACTGCCTTGCCTTGCCTGGCCTGGAATTGCCTTACCTTGCCATGGTTAAAATAGACTTGCTTTGCCTTGCCTAAAATTGCCTTTCCTTGACTTGCATGGAGTTACCTCGCCTTGCCTTGCCATGCCTAGAATTTCCTTGCCTGGAATTGCCTTGCCTTGCCTGGATTTGTTTTACCTTGCCTTGCCTTGCCTTGACTCTCCTGGAATTGCCTTTTTTTTGTCTTGCCTAAAATTGCCCTGCCAGAAAATAATTTGGCTGGAATTGCCTTCATTTGCTTGCCTTGCCTTGCCTTGCCTGGAATTGCTTTGCCTAGCCTTGCCTTGCCTTGCCTTGCCTGGAATTGCCATTTCTTGCATTAGTTTACCTGGTCCTGCCTTGCCTGAAGTTGCCTTGACTTGACTTGCCTTACCTTGAATTTTATGGAGTTGTTTTGCCTTGACTTGCATGAAATTGTTTTGTGTTGCCTTTCCTTTCCTTGCCTGGAATTGCCTTGTTTTGCCTAGCCTTGTCTTCTTGCCTATCCTTGCCTGGTCTTGCCTTGCCTGAAATTGCCTTGCCTTGTCTTCTCTTGCCAAAAGTTGCCTTGCCTTGACTTGTTTTGCCTTTTTTTGTCTTGCCTGGCCTAAAACGTTTTACTTTCACTTGCTTTGCCTGGCCTTTCCCTGAATTGCTTTGCCTTATCTTGCCTTGCAATTTTTTGCTTGGAATTACTTTGCCTTGCCTTGCCTTGCCTTGCCTTGCCTTGCCGGAAATGGTCTTGCCATGACATGCCTTGACATGCCTTGCCTGAATTTGCCTTGCCTTGCCTTTCCTTGTCTAAAATAGCCTTGCCTCACCTTCCATGGAATTTTGTTTTGGCAGAATTTGCCTCGCCTTGAAATACCTTGCCTTGCCTTATATTGTCTGGAATTGCCTTTTCTTGTTTGGCCTTGCCTGAAATTGCGTTGCCAAGCTTGCCTTTTGTTGCTTTGCTGGAAATTGCCTAGCCTTGCCTTTCCTTGCCTTTCATTTCCTTGCCTTTTTTGGAATTGCCTTGGCTTGCCTTACCTGGAATTGCCTTACCTTGCCTTGTATGAAAATGCCTTGCCTTGCCTGGCCTAAAATTACCTTGCCTTGCCTGGAATTACCTCGCCTTTTCTTGCCTAAAATTACCTTGCCTTACCTTACATTGCCTTGAATGGAATGCCTTGTATTTTCTAAAATTTCCTCGCCTTCCCTTGCCTAGAATTGCCTTGCCTGGAATTTCTTTGTCTTCTACTCTCTCCAATTGTCTTGCCTGGAATTGCCTTTCCTTGCCTTGCCTGCAATTGCCTTGCCTGCAATTGCCTTGCATTGACTTGACTTGCCTTGCCTTATATTACTTGAAATTGCCTTGCCTTCGCTTTACTGGAATTGCCTTGCCATTTTTTGCCTTGCCTTTCCTTGCCTTTTCTTCAATTTACATGCCTTGCCTAAAATTAGGTTGCCTGGATTGGTCGTGCCTGGATTTGCCTTGCCTTGTCTTGCGTTTCCTGGAATAATTGACTTGACTGAAATTGCCTGGCTTTGTATTGCCTAAAATGGCCTTGCCTGGAATTACCTGGAATTGCCTTGCATTTACTTGCCTTTCCTGAAATTGCCTAGCACTGCCTTGTTTTGTCTGGAATTGCCGTACCTTGCCTGAGGTTATCTTTTTTGTTTTGCTTTGCCTTGCCTAGAATTGCATTGCCTTTTCTTGCCTGAAATTGACTTGCTTTGCCTGGCCTGGCATTTTCTGGAATTGCCTTGCCTAGAGTCGCCTTGGCTGTATTTTTTTTTTCTGGAATTTCCTAAAATTACTGGATCTGCATTTCATGGAATTGCCTTTTTTTCCTTGCCTTGCTTTGCCTTGTTTTTCCTGGAATTGCCGTTCCTCGCCTGAAATCACCTTGCCTTGTCTTTTCCTGCCTGCATTTTGCTTGCCTTTTTATGCTTTGCTTGCCTTGCCTTCCCTTGCCTTACGTTGCCTTGATGGGAATTGCCTTACCTTGTTTTGCCTTGTCTTGCCTTGCCTGGAATTTCCTTGCCATGTTTGGCCTTGCCTTAAATTGCCTGGAATTGCCTTGCCTTCTCCTGCCTTGCCTGGAATTGCCTTGTTTTGTCTTGCCTTTTCTTGCTTGGAATTGCCTTGCCTTTCTTTTCCTGGAATTGCCTTGCATTGCCAGAAATTGCATGTATTGCCTTTCCTTGCTTTACATTTTTTCACATTGCCTGGAATTGCCTTGCCTTGCAATGTCTTGCCTTGCCTTTTCTGGAATACTTGCCTTGCTGTTAATCACCTTGCCTGAAATTTTCCTGCCTGTAATTGCCTTGCATTGCCTGAAATTGCCTTGCCTTGCCTTGACTGGAATTTTTTGCCTTGTCTTGCCTAACATTGCCTTTTCTTCCCTTTCCTAAAATTGCCTTGCCTGCTTTGCCTTGCCTTGCCTTATCTTGACTGAAATTGCCTTGTTTTGCCTTGAGTTGCCTGGGCTCTTCTGAAATTGCCTTTCCTTTTTTTTTCCTTTTCTTTTTATTTTTAATTTTTATTGCATTATAGGTTTTGGGGTACATGTGTAGAACGTGCAAGATAGTTGCATAGGTACACACATGGCAATGTGTTTTGCTGCCTTTCTCCCCTTCACCCACAGTTGGCATTTCTCCGCAAGCTATTCCTAACCAGTCTCCCACGCTGACCATCCCCCATTTCCCCCAATAGACCCCAGTGTGTAGTAGTCCCCCTCCCTGTGTCCATGTGTTCTCATATTTCTCACCTGCCTATGAGTGAGAATATGTGGTATTTCCTTTTCTGTTCTTGTGTCAGTTTGCTAAGAATGATGTTCTCCAGATTCATTCATGTTCTTACAAAGAACACAAACTCATCATTTTTGATTGCTGCATAATATTCCATGGTGTATATGTGCCACATTTTCCCAGTCCAGTCTATCATCGATAGGCATTTGGGTTTGTTCCAGGTCTTTGCTATTGTAAACAGTGCTGCAATGAACATTCGTGTGCATGTGTCTTTATAGTAGAATGATTTATAATCCTTTGGATATATACCCAGTAATGGGATTGCTGGGTCAAATGGAATTTCTATTTCTAGGTTCTTGAGGAATCGCCACACTGTCTTCCACAATGGTTGAACTAATTTACACTCCCACCAACAGTGTAAGTGTTCCTATTTCTCCACATTCTCTCCATCATCTGCTGTCTCCAGATTTTTTAATGATCGCCATTCTAACTGGCGTGAGATGGTATCACAATGTGGTTTTGATTTAAATCTCTATAATGACCAGTGATGATGAGCATTTTTTCATGTGTTTGTTGGCCTCATGTATGTCTTCTTTTGTAAAGTGTCTGTTTATATACTTTGCCCATTTTTGAATGAGCTTGTTTGTTTTTTTCCCGTAAATCTGTTTGAGTTATTTTAAATTCTGGATATCAGCCCTTTGTCAGATGCATAAACTGCAAAGACTTTTTCCCATTCTGATGGTTGCTGATTCACTCTATTGACTGTTTCTTTTACTGTGCAGAAGCCATGGAGTTGGATTAGGTCCCATTTGTCTATTTTGGCTTTTGTTGCCAATGCTTTTGGTGTTTTGGTCATGAAGTTCTTGACTACTCCTATGTCCTGAATGATTTTGCCTAGATTTTCTTCTAGGGTTTTTAGGGTGCCAGGTCTTATGTTTAAGTCTTTAATCCATCTAGAGTTAATTTTAGAGTAAGGTGTCAGAAAGGGGTCCAGTTTCTGCTTTATGCACATGGCTAACCAGTTTTCCCAACACCATTTTTTAAACAGGGTATACTTTCCTTATTGCTTGCTTTTGTCTGGTTTATCAAAGATTATACGGTTGTAGATATGTTGTGTTGCCTCCGATGCCTCTGTTCTGTTCCACTGGTCTATATATCTGTTTTGGTACCAGTACCATGCTGTTTTGATTACTGTAGCCTTGTAGTATAGTTTGAAGTCTGGTAGTGTGATGCCTCCCGCTGTGTTCTTTTTGTTTAGAATTGACTTGGCTATGCAGGCTCTCCTTTGGTTCCATATGAAGTTCATGGTGGTTTTTTTCAGTTCTGTGAAGAAATTCAATGGTAGTTTGATGGGGATAGCACTGATTGTGTAAATAACTTCGGGCAGTATAGCCATTTTCACGATATTGATTCTTCCTAACCAAGAACATGGAATGTTTCTCCATCTGTTTGTGTCCTCTCTTATTTCGTGGAGCAGTGGTTTGTAGTTTTCCTTAAAGAGGACCCTAATGTTTCTTGGGAGTTGCATTCCTAGGTATTTTATTTTCTTTGAAGCAATTGTGAATGGCAGTTTGTTCTTGATTTGCTTCTCTTTAAGTCTGTTATTGGTGTATAGGAATGCTTGTGATTTTTGCACATTGATTTTATATCCTGAGACTTTGCTGAAGTTGTTTATCAGTTTCAGGAGTTTTTGGGCTGAGGTGATGGGGTCTTCTAAGTATACTATCATGTCTTCTGAAAATAGAGACAATTTGGCTTCCACCTTTCCTATTTGAATACCCTTTATTTCTTTTTCTTGCCTGATTGCTCTGGCTAGATCTTTCAGTACTATGTTGAATAGGAGAGGTGAGAGCGAACATTCTTGTCTAGTGCCGGATTTCAAAGGGAATGCTTCCATCTTTTGCCCATTAAGTATGATATTGGCTGTTGGTTTGTCATAAATAGCTTTTATTACTTTGAGATATGGTCCATCAATACCAAGTTTATTGAGGGTTTTTAGCATAAAGGGCTGTTGAATTTTGTCAAATGCCTTCTCTGCATCAATTGAGATAATCATGTGGTTTTTGTTTTTGCTTCTGTTTATGTGGTGAATTACATTTATAGACTTGCATATGTTAAACCAGCCTTGCATCCCCGGGATGAATCCTACTTGATCATGATGGATAAGTTTTTTGATGTTCTGTTGCAATCGGTTTGCCAGTATTTTATTGAAGAGTTTTGCCTCTATGTTCATCATTTATATTGTCCTGAAATTTTGTTTTCTTGGTGAGTCTCTGTCGGGTTTTGGTATCAGGATTATGTTGGTCTCATAAAATGATTTGAGAAGGGTTCCCTCTTTTTGAATTATTTGGAATAGTTTCAGAAGGAATGGTACCAGATCCTCTTCGTGTGTCTTGCAGAATTCGGCTGTGATTCCATCTGGACCTGGGCCTTTTTTGTGTGGTAGGCTCTTAATTTCTGCCTCAAATTCAGACATTGTTATTGGTCTATTCTGTTTTGGCTTCTTCCTGGTTTAGGCTTGGGATGACACCGGTGACAAGAAATTTATCCATTTCTTTCTGGTTTACTAGTTTATGTGTATAGAGTTGTTTGTAATATTCTCTGATGATGGTTTGAATTTCTGTGGAATCTGTGGTGATTTCCCCTTTATTTTTTTTTATTGCATCTATTTGTTTGTTCTCTCTTTTCTTTTTATCAGTCTGGCTAGTGATCTGTCTATTTTGTTGATCTTTTCAAAAACCCAGCTCTTGGATTTATTGATTTTTTGAAGGATTTTTCTTGTGTCTATCTCCTTCAGCTCTGCTATGGTCTTAGTTATTTCTTGTCTTCGACTGGAATTTGAGCTTTTTTAATCTTGCTCCTCTAGCTCTTTCAATTTTGATGTTAGGGTGTCAATTTTGGATCTCTCCACTCTTCTCATGTGGGCACTTATTGCTACATATTTTCCTCTACAGACTGCTTTAAATGTGTCCCAGGTATTCTAATATGTTGTGTCTTTGTTCTCATTGGTTTTGAATAACTTCTTTATTTCTGCCTTTATTTCATTGTTTATCCAATCAACATTCAAGAGCCAGTTGTTCAGTTTCCATGAAACTGTGCGGTTCTGAGTTATTTTCTGAATTCTGAGTTGTAATTTGATTGCAGTGTTGTCTGAGAGACGTTTTTCATGGTTTCAGTTGTTTTGCATTTGCTGAGGAGTGCTTTACTTCCAATTATGTGGTCAGTTTTGAAGTAGGTGTGATGTGAAGCTGAGAAGAATGTATATTCTGTGGATTTGGGTTGGAGAGTTCTGTAAATATTTATCAGGTTTGCTTGTTCCAGGTCTGAGTTCAGGTCCTGGATATCCTTGTTAATTTTCTGTCTGGTTGATCTCTCTGATATTGACAGTGGAGTGTTAAAGTCTCCCACTATTATTGTGTGGGGGTCTAAGTCTCTTTGTAAGCCATTAAGAACTTGCCTTATATATCTGGGTGCTCCTGCATTGGGTCCATATATAGGTAGAATCGTTAGTTCTTCTTGTTTTATCGATCCATTTACCATTATGTAATGACCTTCTTTGTCTCTTTTGATTTTTGTTGCTTTAAATTCCATTTTGTCAGAGACGAGAATTGCAACTCCTGCTTTTTTTTTTTTTGCTCTTCATTTGCTTGGTAAATCTTACTCCATCCCTTTATTTTGAGCCCTTGTGTATCCTTGCATGTGAGGTGGGTTTCCTGGATACAGCACTCCGACGGGTTTTGGGTTTTTATGCAATTTGACAGTCTGTGTCTTTTGATTGGTGCATTTAGCCCATTTACATTTAGGGCTAATATTGTTTGTGTAAATTTGATCCTGCCATTTTGATGCTTCCTGGCTGTTTTGCCCATTGGTTCATGTAGATTCCTCATTTTGTTGATGCTCTTTAGCATTTTGTATTCTTTTAGGATGGCTGGTACTGGTTGTTTCTTTCTATGTGTAGTGTCTCTTTCAGGATCTCTTGTAAATCAGGCCTAGTGGTGACAAAATCTCTGAGTACTTGCTTATTCATGAAGGATTTTATTTTATTTTTCACTTGTGCAGCTCAGTTTCGCTGGATATGAAATTCTAGGTGTAAAGTTCTTTTCTTTAGGGATGTTGAATATTGGCCCCCACTCTCTTCTGGCTTGTAGAGTCTCTGCCGAGATATCTGCTGTGAGTCTGATGGGCTTCCCTATGTGGGTGACCCGACCTTTCTCGCTGGCTGCCCTTAGTATTTTCTTCTTCATTTCAACCCTGGTGAATCTGACCATTATTTGCCTTTAGGTTGTTCTTCTTCCGGAGTATCTTTGTGGTGTTCTGCATTTCCTGGAGTTGAGTATTGACCTGTCTTTCTAGGTTGGGAAATTTTCCTGGATAATATTCTGAAGAGTATTTTTCAGCTTGAATTCATTCTCTTCATCACATTCTGGTATACTTATCAAACGTAGGTTGGGTCTCTTCACATAGTCCCCCATTTTTTAGAGATTTTGTTCATTCCTTTTTGCGCTTTTTTTTCTAACCTTGGCTTCTCATTTTATTTCATTGAGTGGATCTTTGACTTCTGATATTCCTTCTTCTGCTTGGTCAATTCGGCTGTTGAAACTTGTGCATGCTTCGCGAAGTTCTCGTGTTGTGTTTTTCAGCTTCTTCAATTCCTTCATCTTTCTCTCTAAGTTGTCCATTCTTGTTATTATTTCCTTGAATCTTTTTTCAAATCTTTTTTCAAGGTTCTTAGTTTATTTGCTTTGATTTAGAACATGTTCTTTTAGCTCAGTGAAGTTTCTCATTATCCATTTTCTGAAGTTTGATTCTTTCATTTTGTCACACTCATTCTCCGGCCAGCTTTGTTCCCTTGCTGGTGAGGAGTTTTGGACCTTTCTAGGAGGTGAAATGTTTTGGTTTCGGGTGTTTTCCTCCTTTTTGCGCTGGTTTCTTTCCATCTTTATGGATTTATCCACCTGTCGTCTTGGTAGTTGCTGATTTTTCAATTGGGTCTCTGAGTGGACGCCCAGATTGTTGATGATAAATTATTTGTTACTTAGTTGTTTTTTTCTAATGGTCTAGCCCCTCTGCTTTACGAATGCTGAGGTCCACTCCAGGCCATGCTTGTCTGAGGTACACCTTTAGCAGCTGCAGAACAGTGAGGGATGCTACCAGTTTCTTCTTTTGCTGTCTTTGTTCCAGAATGATGCCCGTCAAATATCAGTCTTATTAGTCCATTTTTGAGGTGACTCTTTGGATATATAGGGGTCAGGGAGCTGCTTGAGGAGATGGTCTGTGCTTTATAGGAGCTCCAGTGCTGAGCTGTGAGCTCCGTTGTTCATTCAGGGTTGTTGGGAGGATGTGTTTATGTCTGCTGCAGCAGAACTCATTAAACCCCCCCATTTTTTTCACCCTTAGATGCTCTGTCTCAGGGAGTTGGGGATTTCTTTATGAGTATCTGTTGCACTGTCCTGCCTGTCTGGGAGGTAGTCTATTCACTAATTGCCTGCCGAGGCTCCACCCTGCTAGCCCGGGTCCACCCTGCTGCCATGGGGCTCTGTTTTTCTGTGGTGTGCTCTGCCCTGCTGGTCTTTCTTTGTTATGGCGGGTTGCCTCGGCAATGGCAGGCTGTGTCAGCCCTGGATGGTATTCAGTATGGGTGGATTGCATCCGTAGTGCAGACGCCCATCCCCCATGGGGCTGCATCATCCTAAATTCAGCTGTGCTGGCAGCAGAACTCAACACTGAGCGCCTCCAATCACTGCCCTGCTTGTTTTTGTGAGGGTGGAACCTGCCGAGCCTGATCATCTGGTTCTCTGCCTCATAGTCCGTCCTCTCTCTCTCTCTCTCTCTTTTTCTCCCCAATTTGAATGGTTGACTCTCTCACTGATGCCCCAGTAGCCTGCTGATAGGGCACTGAGATCCATGTGATCTCTCGTGCCACTGCCCACTGCACCAGCTCAAATCACACTTCCCAGGAATCTCCTGGTCTGGCTCATTGTCCATGTCCCGTTTAATCAGATGCACATGTCAATCTGCCCTTCCAAATCTCAGATTGTCTTTTTAACAGGGCACTCAGACCAGTGAGTTTTGTGCCTGGTGCCACTGCACTGCATCGCCAGCTGAACTGGCCATGCAAGCCGGCTGTGCTGGTGTCCTGTGTCTCTCCTACACCTGGGACTTTCAACCTTCTGTGTGAAAAAGAGGTCCGTCTGAGAATGCGGCTAGGACTCATCCACTGCACCTTCCCTGAGAGCTGCAATCCTGAGTTGTTTCTACGGTGCCATCTTAGTAGATCCTCCCTTTTTCCCTTTTCATAAGTTTCCTTTCCTTGCCACGACCTGCCATGCCTTGTTTTGAATTACCTTGCCTTTCCTGAATTTGCCTTGCCTGGAATTTCCTTTCCATGCTTGCCGTGACTTTCCTTGCTTGGAATTGCATTGCATTGCCCTGCTTTGCCTTGCCTTGCCTCCCCTGGAATTGCCTTACCTCACCTTCTCTGAATTTTTTTTCCAGTAAATGGTTTGACTGGAATTGCCTTCATTTGCTTAATTTGACTGGAATTGCCTTGCTTTGCCTTCTCTGAAATTGCCTTTCCTTGCCTGGAATTGTCTTGCCTTGCGATGCCTTTCCATGCCTTGCCTTGCCTTTCCTGAAATTGCATTGCCTTGCCTCACTTTGACTTATGTTGCCTTGCCTTGCCTGAAATTTCCTTGCTTTGCCTCCCCTTGCCCTGCCTTGCCTGGAATTGCCTTTTCTTGCTTGCATTGCCTTTTCTGGAATTGCCTTGTTTTGCCATGCCTTGACTTGCCTGGAATTTTCTTGCCTTGTTTTGCCCTGCTTGGGATTGCCTTGTCTGAAAATTTCTTGCCTTGCCTTGCCTTGCCGGGCCTTGAATGGAATTGCCTCAACTTGCCTTGTCTTGCTTGATTTTTCTGCAATTGCCTTGCTTTGCCTTGCCTTTCCTGAAATTGTCTTGCCTTGCCTTGCTTGCCTTGGCTGAAAATGCCTTGCCTTGCCCTGCCTTGCCTTGTCTTTCCTGGTCTTTCCTGGGATTCCCTTGTATTGCCTGGAATTATTTTGCTTTGCCTTGTGTTACCTCGAATTGCCTTGCCTTGCCTTGCCTGAAATTGTCTTGCATTGCATTGTCTTGCCTGGAATTTTCTTGCCTTGACTTGTCTTGCCTTGCCTTGCCTGGAATTGCCTTTCTTTGCCTTGCATTGCCTAGCCTTGCCTGGAATTGCCTTTCTTTGCCTTGCATTGCCTAGCCTTGCCTGGAATAATTGCCTTGCCCTGCCTGAAATTTTTTTTCCTTACCTGTAATTGTCTTTACTTGCATTGTCTTGCCTGGAACTCCTTTCCCTTGACTTGCCTTGCCTTACCTTGCTTGGAATTGCCTTTCTTTGCCTTGCCTTGCCTAGCCTTGACTGCAATAATTGCCTTGCCTTACCTCGCCTTGCCTGGAATAATTACCTTGCCTGGAATTGCCTGGATTTGTATTGCCTTGTCTGAAATTGCCTGGAATTGCTTTTCCTAAAATAGCCTTGCCTGAAATTGCCTGAATTTGTTTTCCCTGGAATTGTCTGGGGTTGCCTTGCCTGGTATTACCTTGCCAAAAATTGCCTGAAATTGCCTTGACTGAAATTGTCTTGTTTTGCCTGCAATTGCCTTGCCTTTCCTCTTCTGGAATGGCCTTGCTTGTCTTGCCTTGCCTTGTCTTGTAGGAAATTGCCTTGTATTGACTGGCCTGGAATTGCCTTTTGTTGCCATGCCTGGAATACACTTACCTTGCTTTGCGTGAAATTTTCTTGCCTTGCCTTTCTTGTAGTTGACTTGCCTTGCCTTTTCTTGCCTGGAGCTGCATAGAATTCCCTTGCCTTGTTTTGCCTTCTCTTACATTGCCTGAAATGGTTTTGATTTTTTCTTTGCCTTTCCTTGCCTTGTCTTGACTAAAATTGCCTTGTCTTGCCTGGAATTGCCTTGCCTTGCATTGCATTGACTTGCCTTTCCTGAAATTACTTTGCCTTGCCTGGAATTGCCTTGCCTTGTTTTGTGTTGCCTTGCCTGGAATTGTCTTGACTTGCCTTTCTGGGATTGGCTTGCCTTGTCTTTCCTGGAATTGCCTTGCTGTTCCTTCCCTGGAATTACTTTTCTTTGCCTTTCCTGAAATTGCCTTGTCTTGCCTTTCCTGGAATTCCCTTGCCTTGCCTTGTCAGCCATGGTCTTCCTTCCCTTGCCTGGAATGGCCTTTCCTTGCCTTGCCTTTCCTTGCCTTTCAGGGAATTGCCTTGCTTTGACTGGCTTGTAATTGCCTTCGGTTGCCATGCCTGGAATACTCTTGCCTTGCCTTGCGTGGAATTGTCTTTCCTTGTCTTTCTTGTCGTTTCCTCACCTTGCCTTGCCTTGCCTGGAATTGCATAGAATTGCTTTGCCTGTAATTGCCTGGAATTGTCTTGCCTAAAATTGCCCAGAATTGCCTTGCCTGGAATTTTTTTGACTTGCCTTTCCAAGAATTGCCTTACCTTGCCTGGAATAGTCTTGCTTTTCCCTGCCTTGCCTTGCCTCCCATGGAATTGTCTTGCCTTACCTTCACTGAAATTGCCTTGCCAGTAAATAGTTTGTTTGGAATTGCCTTCATTTGCTGGCCTTGACTGGAATTGCCTTGCCTTGTTTTGTCTGCGATTGTTCTGCCTTGCTTTGTCTTGCCTGGAATTGCCTTGCCTTGCCTTGCCTGAAATTGCCTTGCCTGAAATTGCCTTGTTTTGCCTTGCCTTTTTTTGCCTGGGATCGTCTTGCCTTGCCTCACCTTGACGTTTGTTGTCTTGTTTTGCTTTGCCTTGCCTGAAATTGCCTTTTATTTCCTTGTGTTGACCTTCCTGGAATACCTTGCCTTGTCTTGCCTTTTTCTGCCTTGCCTAAAATTTACTTGCCTTATTTTGCCATGCTTGAAATTGCCTTGCCTAAAATTGCTGTGCCTTGCCTTGCCAGGCCTTGCATGGAATTGCCCCGACTTGCCTTGCCTAAAATTGCCTTGTTTTCCTTGACTTTTCTAAAATTGTCTTGCCTTTTCTTGCTTGCTTTGTCTGGAATTGCCTTGCCTTGCCTTGCCTTGCCTGAATGGCCTTGCCTCGCCTTGCCTGGAATTGCCTTGCCTTGCTCTGCCTGGAATTGCCTTGCTTTGCCCTGCCTGGAATTGACTTGCCTTTCCCTGTTTGTAATTGCTTGTCTTGCTTGCCTTGGTTTGCCTTGCCTGGAATTTCTTTGCTTTGCCCTGCCTTGCCTTGCCTCTCTTGGAATTTCCTTGCCTTACCTTCTCTGAAATTGCCTTGCCAGTAAATGGTTTGCCTGGAAATGCCTTCATTTGCTTGTCTTGACTGGAATCGTATTGCCTTGCCTTGATTGGAATTGTCTTGCCTTGCCTGGTCTGGAATTGCCTTGCCTTGCCTTGTCTTGCCTGGAATTGTTTTGAGTTTCGTTTCCTTGCCTTGTCTTGCCTTTCCTTTCCTACAATTGCCTTGCCTTGCATCACCTTAACTTGTGTTGCCTTTTCTTGCCTAAAATTACCTTGATTTGCCTTGCCTTGTTCTGCCTTGCCTGTAATTGCCTTTCCTTGCTTGCATTGCCTTTTCTTTAATTGCCTTGTCTCGCCATAGCTTGCCTTACCTTGCTTGCTTCAAATAATTACCTTGTCTGGAATTGCCTTATCTTGCCTTGCCTGCGATTGTCTTGCCTTTTCTTGCCTGGAATTGGCTTGCCTTTCTTTGCCTGTGTTTACTTTAATTTGCCTTGCCTGAATTGGACTTGCCTTGCATGAAATTACCTTGCCTTGTCTGGAATTCTCTTGCCTTACTTTGCTTGCTTGAAATAATTACCTTGCCTGGAATTGCCTTACCTTGCCTTGCCTGGATTGTCTTGACTTGGCTTGCCCGGAATTGGCTTGCCTTTCTTTGCCTGTGTTTACTTTTTCTTGCCTTGCCTGAAATGGCGTCTCTTTGCCTGGAATTGCCTTGCCTTGCCTTGCCTTGTTTTGCCTTGTCTATCCTTGTCTGGAATTGCCTTGCCTTGCCTCACCTTGACCTTTGTTACCTTGTCTTGCCTGAAATTTCCTTGCCTTGACTTGCCTTGCCTTGCCTTGTCTGAAGTTACCTTTCCTTGCCTTGCATTGCCTTTCCTGAATTGGCTTGAATGCCATGCATTGCCTTGCCTTGCCTTGTCTGAAATTTACTCGCCTTGTTTTGCCTTGCCTGAGATTGCCTTTTCTTAAATTGCCTTGCCTTGACTTGTGTTTCTGGGCCTTGAATGGAATTGCTTCGACTTTCTTTGCCTAGCTTGCCTTGCCTGTAATTTTCTTGTTTGCCTTGCCTTTCCTGAAATGTCTTGCCTTGCCTTACTTGCCTTGTATGTAATTACTTTGCCTTGCCTTTTCTTGCCTGGAATGGACTTGCCTCACCTTTCCTGGAATTGCCTTGCCTTGCTCCATATGAAATTGCCTTGCCTTGCCCTGTCTGGAATTGCCTTCCTTGCCCTGCATGGAATTGACTTGCCTTGTCCTGCCTGGAATTTCTTGGCCTTGCTTACCTTGTCTTGCCTTGCCTGGAATTGTCTTGCCTTGCCTCCCCTAGAATTGCCTTGCCTTACCTTCTCCGAATTTGCCTTGCCAGTAAATGGTTTACCTGCAATTGCTTTCATTTGCTTGCCTTGACTGTAACTGCCTTGCTTTGCCTTGTCTGGAATTGGCTTTCCTTTCCTTGTCTTCCCTGAAATTTTTTTTTGCCTTGCATTGCCTTTCCTTGCCTTGCATTTCCTTGCCTGGAATTGCCTTGCCTTGGCTCACCTTGACTTGTGTTGCCTTGCCTTGCCTGAAGTTACCTTACATTGTCTTTTCTTGCCCTGCCTTTCCTGGAATTGCCTTTCCTTGCTTGCATTGCCTTTTTTTGTAGTTGTCTTGCCTTGTTTTGTTTTGCCTTGCCTTGTCTTGCCTTGTTTTGCCTTGCCTTGCCTTGCCTTGCCTCGACTGGAATTTACTTGCCTTGTTTTGCCTTGCCTGAGATTGCCTTTTCTGAAAATGTCCTGCCATGCCTTGCCTTGTCAGGCCTTGCATGGAATTGCCTCGACTTGCTTTGCCTTGCTTTCTTTGCTTTGCCTTGCCTTTCCTGGAATTGTCTTGCCTTGTCTTGCTTGCCTTGCCTGGAATTGCCTTGGCTGGAATGGTCTTTCCTTGTCTGAAATTGCCTTGGATTGCCTTTCCTGGAATTGCCTTGCCTTGACTGGAATTCTCTTGCCTTGCATTTCTTGACTGGAATTTCCTTACATTGAGTTGTCTTACCTTACCTTGCCTGGAATTGCCTTTCTTTGTCTTGTCTTACTTAGGCTTGCCTGGCATAATTTTCTTGCCTTACCTTGCCTTCCCTGGAATAATTGCCTTGACTGGAATTGCCTGGCTTTGTATTGCCTTTAATTGCCTTGCCTGGAATTGCCTGGAATTGCTTTGCCTGGAATTGCCTTGCCTGAAATTTCCTCAAATTGCCTTACCTGAAATTGCCTTGTCTGGAATTGCCTGGAATTGCCTTCCCTGGAATTGTTTTCAGTTTCATTGCCTGAAATTACCTTGCGTGTAATTGCCTGGAATTGCCTAGAATTGCCTTGTGGGGAATTGCTTTGCCTTGCCCTGCCTAAAATTGTCCTGCCTTGCCCTGCCTGGAATTGACTTGCATTACCCTGCCTGAAATTGCCTTGTTCTGCTTTCCATGCCTGGAATTGCCTTGGCTTGACTTGCCTGAAATTGCCTTGGCTTGCCTTGCATGAAATTGCCTTGCCTTGTCTTGGCCTGCTTGCTTTGACTTTACTGTGATTCACTTGCCTTGCCTGGAATCACCTTGCCTTGCATCACCTGAAATTGCCTTGTCTTTCCTTGCCTTACATTGCCTGGAATTGCCTTGCTTTATCTTGCTTGCTTGGAATAATTATCTTGCCTGGAATTGCCTTATTTTGCCTTTCCTGGGATTGGCTTGCCTTGTCTTGCCTGGAATTGGCTTGCCTTTCCTTGCCTGAATTTACTTTGCCTTGCCTTGCCTTGCCTTGCTTGCTTGCCTTGCCTTGCCTTGCCTTGCACTGCCTAAAATTATTTTGCCTTGCCTTGCCTTGCATTGCCTGAAATTTTCTTGCCTTGTTTTGCCCTGTCTTGCCTTGCCTGGAATTGCTTGCCTGGAATTGTCTTGCTTGCCTTGCCTGGAATTTTCTTGCCTTGACTTGCCTTGTCTTACTTTTCCTGGAATTACCATTCTCGGCCTTGCCTTGACTTGTGTTGCCTGGGATAATTGCCTTATCTTGCCTTGCCTTGCCTTGTATTTCCTTGCCTTGCCTTGTGTGAAATAATTGCCTTGTCTGGAATTGCCTAGCCTTGCCTTGCTGGGAACTGCCTTGCCTTGCCTTGCCTGGAATTGCCTTGGGTGGAATAGTTTTGCATTGCCTTGCCTGGAATTGCCTTTCCTTGCCTTGCCTGGAGTTGCATCGTTTTGCCTTGCCTTACCTAGAATTGCCTGGAATTACCTTGCCTTGAATTGCCTGGAATTACCTTGCCTACAATTGCATGGAATTGCCTTGTCTGGAATTGACATTCCTTGCCTTGCCAGGAATTGCCTTGCCTTTCCTAGATTTGCTTTGCCTTGCCTTGCCTTGACTCACCTTGAATGGCCTTGCCTTGTCTTTCCTGGAATTGCCCTGCCAGAAAATGATTTGCCTGGAATTGCCTGAAATTTTCTTGCCAGTATGTGCCTGGGACTTTCTTACATAGAATTGCCTAAAATTACCTTGCCATGCCTTGCTTTGCATGAAATTGCCTTGCCTTGACTTGCCTTGTTTTGCCTTGCCTGAAATTGTTTTGCCTTGTTTTTCCTGAAATTGCCTCGCCATGCATTGCCTTGAGTTGCCTTCCCTTGCCTAATCTGGGATTTCCTTCCCTTGCCTGGAATTACTTTGCCTTGCTGTGCATTATCTGGAATTTCCCTGACTTGACTTGCCTTGCCTTGCCTGGAATTACCTTGCCTTGTTTTGCCTTCTCTTGCCTTGCCTGAAATAGCCTTGAATTGCTTTGCCTCTCCTTGTTTTGTCTTGTCTGGAATTGCCTTGCCTTACCTTGCCTTGCCTAGAATTGCCTTGCCTTGCCTAGAATTGCCTTGCCTTGACTTGCTTTGCCTGGAATTATTTTGCCTTGCCTGGAATTGCCTGGTCTTGCCTTGCCTTGCCTTGCCTTGCCTGAAATTGCCTTGCCATGCCTTGCCTGAAATTGGCTTGCCTTGTCTTGCCTGGAATTGGCTTGCTTTTCCTTCCCTGGAATTACTCTTCCTTGCCTTGCCAGAAATTGCCTTGTCTTGCCTTTTATGGAAGCCTTTTGCCTTGCCTTGCCTGAAATTGCCTTGTTTTTCATTTCCTGGAGTGCTCTTGCCTTGTCTTGACTTGCCTTACAGGAAATTGCCTTGCATTGACTGGCCTAAAATTTTCTACTATTGAAACCTGGAATACCCTGGCTTTGCCTTGCGTGGAATTGTCTTTTCTTGCCTTTCTTGTAGTTGCCTCGCCTTGCCTTTCCTTACCTGGAATTGCCTTTCCTTGCCTTGCCTGTAATTGCCTGAAATTGCCTGGCTTAAAATTGCCCAGAATTGCCTTTCCTTGCCTCCCCTGAAATTGCCTTGCCTTGCCTCCCCTGGAATTGCCTTGCCTTGCCTCCCCTGGAATTGCCTTCATTTGCTTGCCTTGACTGAAATTGCCTTCATTTGCTTGCCTTGACTGAAATTTCCTTGCCTTGCCTTGTGTGAAATTGCCTTGCCTTGCCTTGCCTGAAATTGCCTGAAATTGCCTGACTTGCTTTGCTTGGAATTGCCTTGCCTGAAGGTACCTTGCCTTGCATTGCCTTGATTTGCCTAGCCTTTCCTTGCCTGGAATTGCCTTGTCTTGCCTCACCTTGACTTGTGTTGCCTTGCCTTGCTTTGCCTGAAACTATCTTGCTTTGCCTTGCCTCTCCTCTCCTTTCCTTGCCTTGCCTGGCATTGCCTTTCTTTGCCTTGCGTTGCCTTTTCTGGAATTGCCTTTTCTTGCCTTGCATTGTCTTGCCTTGATTTGCCTTGCATTGTCTGGCCTTGGTTTGCCTTGCCTTGCCTTGACTTGTCTTGCCTGAAATTCGCTTGCCTTGTTTTTCCTTTTCAGAAATTGTCTTGTCTAAAATTTTCTTGCCTTGACTTATCTTGCCTGGCCTTGTATGGAATTGCCTCGACTTGCCTTGCTTAGCTTGCTTTGCCTGGAATTGCCTTGCCTTTCCTGAAATTGTCTTGCCTTGTTTTGCTTGTCTTGCCTGGAATTGCCTTGCCTTGCCAGAAATGGCTTGCCTCTCCTTTCCTGGAATTGCCTTGCTTTGCCCTGCCTGGAATTACCTTGCCTTGCCCTGCCTGGAATTAACTTCCCTTGCCCTATCTGGAATTGCCTTGCCTTGCTTGCCTTGGCTTGCCTTGCCTAAAATTGTTTTGCCTTGCCCTGCCTTGTCTTGCCTTTCCTGGAATTATTTTGCATTACCTTCTCTGAAATTCCCTTGCCAGTAAATGGTTTGCCTGGAATTGCCTTCATTTGCTTGCCTTGACTGGAATTGCCTTGCCTTGCCTTGTCTGGAATTGCCTTGCCTTTTCTTGTCTTGCCTGGAATTGCCTTGCATTGCATTGCCTTGCCTTGCCTTGTTTTGCCTTGCTTTACCTTGTGTGAATTTGCCTTGCCTTAACTTACCTGGTTTTGCCTTGCCTAAAATTGCCTTGCCTTGTTTTTCCTGAAATTGCCTTGCCTTGCCTTGACTTTTCTGGGATTAACTTGCCTTGCCTGGAATTACCTTGCCTTGCCTTGCATTACCAGTAATTGCCTTTTCTTTCCTTGCCTTTTCTGGAATTCTCTTGTCTTATCTTGCTTGCTGGAAATAACTAACTTGCCTGGAATTGCCTTACCTTGCCTTTCCTCGAATTGGCTTGCCTTGTCTTCCCTGAAGTGCCTTGCCTTGCCTGGAATTTTCTTGCCTTGCCTTGCCTGGAATTTTTTTGCCTTGCCTTGAGTTGCCTTTTTCTGGAATTGCCTTGCCTTGCCTTGCCTTGCCTTGCCTGAAATTTACTTGCCTCATTTTGCCTTGGCTGAGATTGTCTTGTCTGAAATTGCCTGGCGTTCACTTGCGTTGCTGGTCCTTGCATGGAATTGCCTCGACTTCTTTTGCCTATCTTGCTTTGCCTTTAATTGCCTTGCTTTGCCTTGCCTTTCCTAAAATTGTCTTGCCTTGCCTTGTTTGCCTTGCCTGGATCTGCCTTGCCTTGAATGGCCTTGCCTTGCCTTTCCTGGTATTGCTTTGCCTTGATCTGCCTGGAATTGTCTTGCCTTTCCCTGACTGGAATTGACTTGCCTTGCCCTGCATAAAATTGCCTTGCCTTGCTTGCCTTGGTTTTCCTTGCCTGGAATTGCCTTGTCTTGCCCTACCTTGCCTTGCCTCCACTGAAATTGCCTTGCTTTACCTTCTTTGAAATTGCCTTGCCATTAAATGTTTTGCCTGAAATTGCCTTCATTTCCTTGACTTGACTGGAATTGACTTGTTTTGCCTTGTCTGGAATTGCCTTTCCTTGCCTTGTCTTGCCTGGAATTGCCTTGCCTTGTGTTGCATTGCCTTGCCTGAAATCGGCTTGCCTTGCCTCACTTTGACTTGTGTTTTTTTGCCTTAACTAAAATTACCTTGCTTTTCCTTGCCTTGCCCTGCTTTGCATGGAATTGCTTTTCAATGCTTGCATTGCCTTTCCTGGAATTGCCATGCCTTGAATGCCTTTCCGTGCCTTGTCTTGGCTTGATTGGAATTTAGTTGACTTATTTTGCCTTGCCTGAGATTGCCTTTTCTGAAAATGTCTTGCCTTGACTTGCCTTGCCGGGTCTTGCATGAAATTGCCTCGACTTGCTTTGTCTTGCTTGCTTTGCCTGGAATTGACTTGCTTTGCTTTGCCTTTCCTAAAATTGTCTTGTCTTGCCTTGCTTGCCTTGCCTGGAATTACCTTGCCTTGCCTTTTCTTGCCTGAAATTGACTTGCC
The DNA here is from genome assembly GCA_031835075.1 of Saguinus oedipus. NCBI lineage: Eukaryota > Metazoa > Chordata > Mammalia > Primates > Cebidae > Saguinus > Saguinus oedipus. The sequence continues at coordinate 26,696,378 of CM063171.1, forward strand.
TTGCCTCACATTGACTTGTGTTGCCTTGCCTTGCCTGAAATTATTTTGCTTTGCCTTGCCTTGCCCTTCCTTGTTTGGAATTGCCTTTCTTTGCTTGCGTTTCCTTTCATGGAGTTGACTTGCCTTGCCATGCCTTGTTTTGTCTTGCCTTGCCTTTCTTTTATTTTTGCCTTGACTGGAATTTACTTGCCTTGTTTTGCCTTGCCTGATATTTTCTTGTCTGAAAATGTCTTGCCTTGACTTGTCTTTCTGGGCCTTGCATGAAATTGCCTCGACTTTTTTTGCCTTGCTTACTTTACCTGGAATTGACTTGCTTTGCTTTGTTTTTCCTGCCATTGTCTTGACTGGAATTGCCTTGCCTTGCCCTGCCTTGAATTGCCTTGCTTTGCTTGCCTTGACTTGTATTTTTCTGGAATTGCCTTTCCATTCCTGGAATTGCCTTTCCATTTCTGGAATTGCCTTGCCTTTCCTAGAATTCTCTTGCCATGCCTTTCTTTTCTGAAATTCCCTTGCATTGAGTTGCCTTAGCTTACCTTGTCTGAAATTTCCTTACTTTGCCTTGCCTTGCCAAGACTTGTGTAGCATAATTGCCTTGCTTACCTTGGCTTCCCTGGAATAATTGCCTTGACTGGAATTGCCTCGAATTGCAATTGCCTGAAATTGCCTTGTCGGGAATTGCCTGGAATTGCCTTGCCTGGTATTCCCTTGCCTTGTCTGCAATTACCTTGTTTTTCTTGCCTGGAATGGCCTTGCCTTGCCTTGCCTTGCCTCGACTTGCCTTGCTTTGCAGGAAACTGCTTTGCATTGACTGGCCTAAAATTGCCTTCTGTTGCCATGCTTGGAATACCCTTGCCTTACCTTGCGTGGAATTGTCTTTCCCTGTCTTTCTTGTAGTTACCTCGCCTTGCCTTGCCTTGCCTGGAATTGCAAAGAATTGCCTTGCTTGTAATTGCCAAAAATTGCCTTGCCTAAAATTGCCTTGCCTTGCCTTTTCATGAATTGTTTTAATTTGCCTTGCCTGGAATTGGCTTGCCTAGCCCTGCCTTGCAATGCCTCTTCTGGAATTGCCTTGTTTTACCTTCCCTGAAATCGCCTTGCCAGTAAATGGTTTGCCTGAAATTGCCTTCATTTGCTTGCCTTGACTAAAATTGCCTTGCCTTGCCTTGTTTGGAAGTGCCCTGCCTAGCCTTGCCTTGCCTGGAATTGCCTTGCCTTGCCTTGCCTTGTCTGGAATTGCCTTTCCTTTCCTTGACTGGAATTGCCTTGCCTTGCCTTACCTAACCTTGTGTTGTATTTTCTTGCCTTAAATTACCTTGCTTTGCATTACTTTGCCTTGCCTTTTCTTGCCTGAAATTGTCTTTTTTTGCCTTGAGTTACCTTTCCTGTAATTATTTTTTCTTGCCATGCATTGCCTTGCCTTGCCTGAAATTTACTTGCCTTGTTTTCCCTTGCCTGAAATTGCCTTGTCTGAAATTGCCTTGCTTTGACTTGCCTTGCCAGGCCATGCATGGAATTGCCTCTACTTTCCTTGCCTAGATTGCTTTGCCTGGAATTGCCTTACTTTGTTTTGCCTTTTTAAAAATTGTCTTGTCTTGCCTTGTTGCCTTGCCTGGAATTGCCTTCCCTTGCCTTGCCTTGCCTGGAATGACCTTGCCTCGCCTTGACTGGAATTGCCTTGCCTTTTTCTGCCTGGAATATTCTTGCCCGGCCCTGACTGGAATTGACTTGCCTTTCCCTGCCTGGAATTGCCTTGCCTTGCTTGCCGTGGCTTGTCTTGCCTGGAAGTGCCTTGCCTTGCCTGAAATTTTCTTGCCTTGCCCTGCCTTGCCTTGCCTCCATTGAAATTGCCTTGCCTTATTTTGAATTTGCCTTGCCAGTAAGCGGTTTGCCTGCAATTGCCTTTATTTGCTTGCCTTGACTGGAATTGCCTTGCCTTGCCTTGTCTGGAATTGCCTTGCCTTGCCTTGTTTTGCATGAAATTGCATTGCCTTGCCTTGCCTTGCCTTGAATTGCCTTTCCTTGCCTCATCTTGATTTGTGTTGCCTTGCCTTGCCTGAAATTACCTTGCTTTGCCTTGCCTTGCCCTGCCTTGCCTAAAATTGCATTTCTGTGCTTGTGTTGCCTTTCCTGGAATTGCCTTGCCTTGCCATGCCTTGCCATGTTTTTGCCTTGCCTTACATTGCCTTGCTTTAATTCGACTGAAATTTACTTGCATTGTTTGGCCTTGCATGACATTGCCTTGTCTGAAAATATCTTGCCTTGACTTGCCTTTCTGGGACTTGCATGGAATTGCCTTGACTTGCCTTGCATTGCTTGCTTTGCCTGGAATTGCCTTGCTTTGCCTTGCCTTTCCTGAAACTGTCTTGCATTGCCTTGCTTGCCATGCCTGATATTTTGTTGCCTTTTTTTTTTACCATGCCTTGCCTCGCCTTGCCTGGAATTTTCTTGCCTTGCCTTGTTTTGCCTTGCCTAAAATTGCCTTGCCATACCTTGTCTTGCCTGGAATTGATTTATCTTGTTTTTCCTTGAATTACCTTGCCTTGCCTTGCCTTGCCTTACTTTTCCTGGAATTACCGTTCTTGGTCTTGCCTTGCCTTGCCTTGCCTTGCCTTGCCTTGCTTTGCCTGGAATAATGGCCTTGTCTGGAATTTCCTTGTTTTGCCTTGCCTGAAACTGCCTTGCCTTGCCTGGTCTGGAATTGCCTTACCTTGACATAGCTGGAATAGACATGCATTGCCTTGCCTGAAATTGCCTTTTCCTGGCCTTGCCTGGAGTTGCCTCGCCTTGCCTTGCCTTGCCTTGCCTAGAGTTGCCAGAAATTACCTTGCCTGGAATTGCCTTGCGTAGAATTGCATGAAATTGCCTTGCCTTGTCTTGCCTGCAATTACCTTGCCTTACCTGGCATTGCCCTGAATGGAATTGCCTTGTATTGCCTAGAATTGTCTTGCCTTTCCTGGCTTGGAATTGCCTTGCCTGGAATTGACTTTTCTTGTATTGCCTAGAACTGCCTTGCCTTGCATTTACTTGCCTGCAATTGCCTTGCATTTACTTGCCTTGCCTTGTTTTATATTTCCTGTAATTGCCTTGCTTTTTCTTGCCTTGCCATGACTTTTCTGGAATTGCCTTGCCTTTTCTTTCCTTTCTTTGTCTTGCCTTTTCTGCAATTGTCTTGCCTTGCCTGGAATTACTTGTCTTGCCTTGCCCTGCCTGAGTTTGCCTTGCCGTGTCTTCCCTGGAATAATTGCCTTGACTGGAATTGCCTGGCTTTGTATTGCCTGGAATTGCCTGGAAGTGCCTTGCCTAAAATTGCCTGAAGTTGTCTTGCCTGTAATTCCCTGAAATTGCCTTGCCTAAAATTGTCTTGCCTAAAATTGCCTTGCCTGGAATTTCCTGAAGTTTTGTTACCTGGAATAACCTGGCATTGCCTTGCCTGGAATTATTTTGCCAGTGTTTACCTGGAGTTGCCTTGCCTGAAATTGCCGTGCCTGGAATTTCCTAGAATTGCTTTATCTGGAATTGCCTTGCATGGAATTGCCTAAAAATGTTTTGTCTGAAATAGCCTTTCCTTGCCTTACCTGGAATTGCCTTGCCTTGCCTTGCTTGGAATTACCTTGCATTGCCTTTCCTTTCCTGGAATGGCTTAGCCCTGCATTTTTTTGTCTGGAATTACATTACCTTGCCTGGAGTTACCTTTTCTTGCCTAGAATTGTATTGCCTTTTCTTGCCTGAAATTGACTTGTGTTTCCTTGCCTGGAATTTTTTGGAATTGCCTTGCCTAGAATCATTTTGGGTGTAATTCCCTGGTCTGAAATTGCCTGAAATTGATTGGGACTGCATTTTATATATATTTTTTTTCTCTTGCCTTTCTTTGCCTTGCCTTTCTGGAATTGCTGTGCCTTGCCTGAAATCACCTTGCCTTGCCTATCCTTGCCTGCATTTTGCTTGCCTTTTTTTGCCTTGCTTTTCTTTTCCTGCCTTGACTGGAATTGCCTTTCCTTTTCTTTTATTTCCTTTCATTTCCTTTCCTTTTCTTTCCTTGCCTTGCCTTGCCTTGCCTTGCCTTGCCTGTAATTGCCTTGTGATGTTTGGCCTTGCCTTGAATTGCCTGAAATTGCCTTGCCTTCTCATGCCTTGCCTGAAATTGCCTTGTTTTGTCTTGCGTTTCCTTGCTTGGAATTAACTTGCCATGCCTTGCCTGAAATTGATTTACCTTGCCTGAAATTTCCTTGCCTTGCCTCGACTGGAATCGACTTACCTTGACTTGCCTTGCCTGGAATTGCCTTGCCTTGCAATGCCTTGCCTTGCCTTTAATAATTGCCTTGCCTGAAATTGCCTGGAGTTGCCCTCCCTGGAATTGCCTGGAATTGCCTTGCCTGAAATTGCCTGGAATTGCCTTGCCTGAAATTGCCTTGCCTTATCTTGACTGGAATGACCTTGTCTTGCCTTGAATTGCCTTGGGTTTTCTGGAATAGCCTTTTCTTTCCTTTTCTTTCCTTGCCTTGCCTTCCCTTGCCTCACCTGAAATTGTCATGCCCTTCCTGGAATTACCTTGCCTTGCCTTGTCTGGTTTTGACTTGCCTTGCATGAAATTTTCTTGCCTTGCTTTACCTTGCCTGAAAGTTTTTTTGTTTGAAATTGGCTTGCCTTAGCTTGCCTTGCCTTGCTTTGCCTGAAATTGCCTTTCTTTGCCTTGCCTTGCCTGGAATTGTTTTGCCTTACCTTGCTTTGCCTTGCCTTGCCTGGAATGGCCTTGTCTAGCCTTTCCTGGAATTGCCTTTCCTGGAATTGCCTTTCCTTGCCTTGCCTGGAATTGCTTGGCCTTGCCCGGAATTTCCTTTTCTTGACTTGCCTTGCTATGCCTTTCCTTGCCTTATTTTGCCTGGAATTGCCTTGACTTGTCTTGGCCTAAATGGAGTTTTTTTTCTTTTTTTGTTTTGCCTTGCCTTTCTTGAAACTGCAGTGCCTTGCTTGGAATTATATTGCCTTGCCTTGCCTTTCATTGCCTTGCCTTGCCTTGACTGGAATTGCCTTTTCTTGCATTGCCTTGTCTTGACTTTTCTTGCCTGGAATTTTCTTGCCATGTTTGCCTTGCCTTGCCTTGCCTGGAATTGCCTTTGTTTTTCTTTTCTTGCCTGGAATTCCCTCGTTTTTTCTTGCCTTTTCTTGCCTGGAGTTGCCTTGATTTGCCTTCACTTGCCTTTCCTGGAATTGCATTGCCTTATCAGTAAGAGCAAATTTTGCTTTGCCTTTCCTTGCCTTGCATTGCATTGTTTTGCATTGCCTGGAATTACCTTACCTGCATTGCCTTGCCTGGAATAATTGCTTTGCCTGAAATTACCTGGAGTTGCTGTACCTGAAGTTGCCTAGAATTGCCTTGTCTGAAATTGTCTAGAATTGCCTTGTCTGAAATTGCCTGGAATTGCCTTGTCTGAAAATGTTTTGTCTGGAATAGACTGAAGTTGCCGTACCTGGAATTGCCTGGAATTGCCTTGCCTGGAATTGCCTTGTTTGTAATTGCCTGGGATTGCCTTGTTTTGACTGGAATTGCCTTGCATGGAATTGCATAAAATTGCCTTTCCTGAAATTGCCTTTCCTGGAATTGCCTCGAATTGCCTTGCCTGAAATTGCCTTCTCTGGATTTGCCTGGAATTGCCTGGCCTGGAGTTGCCTGAAGATTTCTTGCCTGGAATTGATTTATCTTGCATTGCCTAAAATATTTTGGAATTGTCTGGAATTGTTTTGTTTAAAATCGCCTTGGCTGTAATTCCTTTGTCTGGAATTGCCTGAAATTGACTGGAACTGCATTTCATGAAATTGTTTTATTTTTTGTTTTGCTTTTCCTTGCCATTCTGCAATTGCCATGCCTTGACTGGAATCAACTTGCCTTGCATTTCCTTGCCGGCATTGTTCTTGCATTTCCTTGCCTTGCTTGCCTTGCCTTGCCTTGACTGGAATTGCCTTGCTTTTCTTTGCTTTGCTTTGCCTTGCCTTGCCTGGAATTGTCTTGCAATGTTTGGCCTTACATTGAATTGCCTGGAATTGCCTTGCCTTCTCATGCCTTGCCTGGAATTGCCTTGTTTTGTCTTACATTTACTTGCTTGGAATTACCTTGCCTTGCCTTGCCTTGCCTTTTTTGCCATGCCTGTATTTGTCTTGCCTTGCCTGAACTAAAATTGTATTGTCTTGCCTTGCCTTTCCTTGCCTTGAAATGCCATGCCTTGCCTGGCCTGAAATTGTCTTGCCTTGTCTTGCTTGGAATTGCCTTGCATTGCCTTGCCTTTCACAGAATTGTCTAGCCCTGCCTTGTCTTTTTTGAAATTGCCTTACCTTGCCTGGAGTTACTTGCCTTGCCTTGCCTAGAATTGACTTTTATTGCCTTGCCTAAAATATTTTGGAATTGTCTGGAATTCTTTTGCCTAGAATCACCTTGGCTGTAATTCCTTTGTCTGAAATTGCCTGAAATTGCCTGGAACTGCATTTCATAAAATTGTTTTTTTTTCTTGTTTTGCTTTGCCTTGCCATTCTGCAATTGCCATGCCTTGCCTGGAATCAATTTGTCTTTCATTTTCTTGCCTGCATTTTGCTTCTTTTTTCTTACCTTGCTTGCCTTGCCTTGCCTTGCTTTGCCTTGACTTGAATTGCCTTGTTTTACCTTTCCTTTCCTTGCCTTGCCTTGCCTGTAATTGCCTAGCAATGTTTGGCCTTGCCTTGAATTGCCTAAAATTGCCTTGCCTTCACATTCCTTGCCTGGAATTTCCTTGATTTGTCTTACCATTTTTTTGCTTGGAATTAACTTGCCTTGCCTGGAAATGCCTTTCCTTGCTATAAGTTGCATATTTTGCCTTGCCTTGGCTTGCCTTCCCTTGCCATGCCTGGATTTGCCTTGCCTTGCCTGACCTGAAATCACCTTTCCTCACCTTGCCTTGAAATTCCATGCCTTGCCTGGCCTGGAATTGCCTTGCCTTGTCTTGCCTGGAATTGCCTTGCCTGGAATTACATTGCCTTATTTTGTGTTGCCTTGAATGGAATTGCTTTGCCTGAAATTTTGTTGCCTGGAATTTTCTTGTCTTGCATTGACTAGAATTGCCTTGCCTGGAATTGCCTTGCCTTGCCTTACCTAGAATTGCCTTTTCCTTGACTTTCCTGGAATTGCATTTTTTTGCCATGCCTGCAATTTTCTTGCGTTGCTTTGCCTTGTCTTAACTTACCTAAAATTGCCTTTTCTTGCCTTGCCTTGTCTTTTCTTTTCTAGTATTGCCTTGCCTTTTTTTTGCCTTCCCTTGCCTTGCCATTTCTGCAATTGCTGTGCCTTGACTGGAATTAACTTGCCTTGCCTTACCTGGATTTGCCTTGCCTTGCCTTGCTTTGCCTTGACTGGAATTGCCTTCCCTTGCCTTTTTTTGCTTTGGCTTTCCTTGCCTGGAATTGCCTTGCCATGTTTTGCCTTGCCTTGCCTTGCCTTGCCTTGCCTTGAATTGCCTTGCCTTTTCTTGTCTTGCCTGGAATTGCTTTGTTTTGTCTTGTATTCCCTTGCCTGGAATTGCCTGCCCTTGCCTTGAGATGCCTTGCATAGAATTGCCTTATTTTGCCTGGAATTGCATGTTTTGATTTGCCTTTCTTTGCCTTGCCATGCATTGTCTGAAATTGCCTTGCCTTCTTTTGCTTGGAATAGTTGCCTTGCATGGAATTTCCTTGAGTTGCCGTCCCTGAAATTGCCTTGCCTTGAAATGCTTGCATAAAATGATTGCTTTTTCTGGAATTGCCTGGAGTTTTCTTGCCTGGAATTGCCTTCTCTGGTGTTGCCAAAAATTGACTTGTCTGAAATTGCCAGCACTGAAATTGCCTGGAATGGCATTGCCTGAAATTGCCTTGACTAAAATTGTCTGGAAATGCCTTTCCCAGAATGGTCTTGACTGGAATTGCCTCGCCTGGAATTGTTATTACTAAAATTGCCTGGAATTGCTTTGCCTGAAATTGCCTTGCCTGGAATTGTCTGGAAAGCCTTGCCTGAAATTGCTTTGCAGGAAATTGCCTTGCCAGTTGTTGCCTGGAATTTCGTTAGGTAGAATTTGCTGACATTGCCTTGCCGTGCTTTACTTTTTGGGAAATTGCCTTGCCTTGACTTGCCTTTTTTTGCATTGCCTGGAATTGCTTTGGCTTGCCTTTTCTTGCCTTGCCTCTCGTGGGATTGCCTTGCCTTGCCAAAAAATACTTTGCCTTGCCTTGACTTGCCTTTATTTGCATTGCCTGGAATTGCTTTGGCTTGCCTTTTCTTGCCTTGCCTCTCGTGGGATTGCCTTGCCTTGCCAAAAAATACTTTGCCTTGCCTTGAGTTTTCTAAAATTGCCTGGACTTGTTTTGCCTTGCTTGGAATTGCCTTGCCTTGTTTTGCCTTCCCTTGTCATGCCTGACGTGGCCTTGCATTGCCTGGCATTTTTTTGACTTGTCTTCCTGAAATTTTTTTGCCTTGCCTTGCCTTGCCTTCCCTTGCCTTGCCTGGAATTGCCTTCCCTTGCGTTGCCTGGAATTGCCTTGCCTTGTCTTATTTATCCTTGCCTTATGTTGCCTTTTTTTGCCTTGCCTTGCCTTGCCTGGAATTACCTTGCCTTGCCTGGAATTGCCTCGCCTTGCCTTGCCTTACTTGGAATTACCTTACCTGGGATTGGCTTGTCTTTTCTTGCCTGGAATTAACTTGCTTTCCTTTGTCTGGAATTACTTTTTCTTGCCTTGCCTAACATTGCCTTGCATTGTCTTGCCTGGAATTTCCTTGCGTTGACTTGCCTTGCCTTACCTTGCCTGAAATTGCCTTGCCTTGATTGTTCTGGAATTGCCTTCCTTTGCCATGCTTGGAATAGACTTGCCTTTCATTGCATGGAACTGTCTTGCCTTGCCTTGCTTGTAGTTGCCTCGCCTTGCTTTGCCTTGCCTGGAATTGCTGAGAATTACCTTTTCTGAAATTACTGGGAGTTGCCTTGCCTAAAATTGCCTAAAATTGTCTTGCCTGGAATTGCCTTGTCTAAAATTGTCTGAAATTGTTTTGCCTGGAAATGCCTTGCCTAACATTGCCTTTACTGGAATTGCCAAAAATTGCCTTGCCTGGAATTGCCTTGCCTAGAATTGACTAAAATTGCTTTGCCCTGTTTTGCCTTGCCTGAAATTTTCTTGCAGGCTTGCCTGGAATTGCCTGGATTGTTTTGTCTGAAATTGCCTGAAGATGCCTTACCTAATATTGCCTTTTCTGAAATTGCTGAAAATTTTCTTGCTGGAAATTGCCTGGAATTGCCTTGTTTTGACTTGCATAGAATTGTCTTGCCTTGCCTTGCATTACATGGAATTGCCTTGTTTTGTCTTGCCTTGACTTTTCTGGAATTGCCTTGCCTTGTGTTGTCTTGCTTTGCCTGGAATTGCCTTTTCTTAGTTTGTCTTGCCTGGAATTGTCTTGCCTTTTCTTATCTTGCCTTGCTTTTTCTTAGCTAGCATTGCCTGGAATTGCCTTGCCTTGTCTTGCCTTGTCTTGCCTAGAATTGCCTTGCCTTGCCTAGAATTGCCATGTTTTGCCTTCCCTTGCCTTGCCTGGAATGACTGCATTTTCTTGCCTTGTCTGGAATAGTTCCCTTGTTTTACTTTGCCTGGAATTGCTTGAAAATGCCTTTTCTAACAGTACCTTTCCGGTAACTGCCGAAAATTGCCTTGCTTGGAATTGCCTTGCCTAGAATTGCCTGGAATTGTTTTGACTTGCCTTGCATTGCATTGCCTGGAATTGCCTTGCCTTGACTTGCCTTGTTTTGCCTTGCTTGGAATTGCCTTGTCTTGCATTGTCTGGAATTACTTTGTCTTGACTTGCCTGGAATTGCCATTTCTTACTTTGCCTGCGATTGCCTTGTCTTTTCTTGCCTTGCCTAAAATTGCCTTGCCTTTCCTTACCTTGCGTTTCTTGGAGTTGCCTTGTCTTGACTTGCCTTGCCTTTTCTGGAATTCCCTTGCATTGCTTTGCCTCTCTAGAATTGCCTAGACTTTTCTTGTGTTACCTGGAATTGCGTTATCTTAATTGGAATTACCTTGCCTTTCCTTGCCTTGCCAAGAATTGCCTTGACTAGCCTTGCTTTTCCTCACCTCGTTTTGCCTTCCCTTGCCTTAAATTTGTTTTCCTTGCCTTGACTTGCCTTGCCTTGAATTCCCTTGCCTTGCCTGGAATTACCTTTTCTTGCCTTTCCCTGTCTTGCCTAGAATTGCCTTACATTGCCTTGCCTTTCCTTGCATTTCTTCAAATTGCCTTGTCTTGCCTTGCCTTGCCTTGACTTTCCTGGAATTTTTTTTCTTGTCTGAAATTGTTTTGCATTGTCTTGAATTGCCTTGCCTAAAACTGCCTTGCGTTGGTTTCCCTTTCCTGGAATTGTCTTGTCTTTTCTTATCTTCTTTTGCTTAATTTTACCTAGGTTTGCCTAGAATTGCCTTGCCTTGGTTGCCTTGCCTTGAAATTCCTTGACTTGTCTTGTCTTCACTTGCCTGGAATTACCTAGACTTGCTGGGAATTGTTATATTTGGCCGGGTTTGCCTTGCCTTGCCTTGCATTACCTTGCCTTGCATGGCCTTGCATTGCCTGAAATAATTGTTTTTCCTTGGCCTTGCCTTTCCTGGAATAGTTGCCTTGTCTGAAATTGCCTGAAAACGTATTGCCTATTATTTTACTTTCTGGAATTGCATAAAATTGCCTTGCCTTTAATTGCCTAGAATTGCCTTACCTAGAATTGCCTGGAATTGCTTTGCCTTGCCTTGCCTTAACTTGCCTGGAATTGCCTTGCCTTGACTTTCCTTGTTTTGCTTTGTGCGGAACTGTCTTGTTTTCCCTTCCCTTGACTTGCCTCGTCCAGAATTACCTTGTCTTGTTTTGCCTGTAATTGCCATTTCTTTCCTTGCCTGCAATTGTTTTGTCTTTTCTTGTCTTGCCTAAAATTGCCTTGCCTTGCCTTGCCTTGCATGTTCTGGAGTTGCCTTGTCTTTACTTACTTGCCTTTTCTGGAAATTCCTTGCATTGCCTTGCCTTTCTAGAATTGCCTAGCCTTTGCTTGTGTTGCCTGAAATTGCGTTATCTTAAATGGAATTACCTTGCCTTGCCTAGAATTGCCTTGCCTTGCCTGGAATTGCCTTGACTAGCCTTGCTTTCTCTCGCCTTGTTTTCTCTTACCTTGTCTGGAATTTTCTTGCCTTACCTTGCCTTGCCTTGCCTGGTATTTTCTTGCTATGACTTGCTGGGAATTTTCTTGCCTAAAATTTTCTTGCCTTGCCTTTCTTTGCCTGGAATTGCCTTGCCTTGCCTTGCCTGAAATTGCCTTTATTTGCCTTACATTGTCTTGTCATACCTTGCCTGGAATAATTGCTTTGCCTTGCCTGGAATAATTGACTGGACTCTAATTGCCTGGCTTCATATTTTCTGAAATTGCCTTGCCTGGAATTTTTTGAAATTCCCTTGCCTAAAATTTCCTGAAATTGCCTTGCCTGGAATTTCTTTGCCTGTAATTACCTGGAATTGGCTTGCCTGAAATTGCCTTGTATGAAATTGTCTTGCTTGGAACTGCCTGTAGTTGGATTGCCTGGAATTGTCTGGAGTTGCCTTGTCTGGAATTGCCTGGTATTGCCTTACCTGGAACTGCTGAAATTTCCAGAAATTGCCTTGACTAAAATTACCTGAAAATGCCTTGCATGAAATAGCCTCTTTTGGAATTGCCAGAAATTGCCTTTCCTTGAATAGCCTTGCATGGAATTGCCTGAAATTTCTTTCCTTGGAATTGTCTTGCATGGAATTGCCTTGAAATGCCTTGCCTGGAATATTCTTGACTGGAATTGCCTGGAATTGCCTTGCCTGGAATTGCCTGAAATTGCCTTGCCTGAAATTGCCTGGAATGGCCTTGCCTGGAATTGCATAGTACTGCCTTTCCTAAAATTGCCTTGTCTGGAATTTACTTGCCTTGCTTTTCCAGGAATTGCTTTGCCTTGCCTTGCCTGAAATTGCCATGCTTTGGCTTGCCTGGAATTGAAATTTTTTGCCTTGCCTGCAATTGCCTTGTCTTGCATTTTCTTGCCTGGAATTGTCTTTTCTTGCTTTGCTTTGCATTTCCTGGAATTACATTGTCTTCCCTTGCCTTCCTTTTTTGGAATTTTATTGACTTCCCTGAAATTGACTTGCATTGCCTTGCCTTGCCTTGCCTTGCCTTGCTTTGCTTTTCCTGAAATTGCCTTGTTTAGCTTTGCCTTGCCTGGAATTGTCTTGCCTTGTTTATCCTTCCCTGGAATTGAGTTGCCATGCCTTACCTTGCCTGAAATAGCCTTGCCTTGTCTTGCCTTATCTTACCTTCATTTTTCTTGCCTTGCCTTGCCTTGCCTGAATTTGCCATGTTTTGCCTTGCCTTGCCTTGCCTTGCCTTGCCTTGCTATGCTTTGTTTGGATTTGCCTTGCCTGGAATAATTGCCTTTTCTTGTCTTTTCTTGCCTGGAATAGTTGACTTGCTTGAAATTGCCTGTTATTGCCTTGGGTTAAATTTCTTGGAATTGCCTTTCCTGGAATTGCCTGGAATTGTTTTGCCTAGGATTGCCTTGAAATGCCTTGCCTAACATTGCCTTTTTTGGTATTGACTCAAATTGTCTTGCCTTGAGTTTCCTAGAACTGGCTTGCCTAGAATTGCCTGGAATGGCTTTGCCTTGCCTTGCCTTGCCTTGCCTAAAATTGCCTTGCCTGGAATTTTCTTAAAATGCCTTGCCTAACATTGTTTTTCCTGGAATTGCCAATAATTGCCTTGCCTGGAATTGCCTGGAATTCCCTTGCCTAGAATTGCCTGGAACTGCTTTGCCTTGTCTTGCCTTACATGAAATCTACTTGCCTTCACTTTTTTGTTTTGCCTTGCCAAAAATTTACTTACCTTCCTTTGCCTTGCCTTGCCTTGTCTAAAATTGCCTTGCTTTGCCTTGCTTGGAATTGCCATTCCTTGCCTTGCCTGCAATTGCCTTGTCTTGCATTGCCCTTCCTGGAATTGCCTTGTCTTGCCTTGCCTTGCATTTTCTGGAGTTGCCTTGTTTTTACTTGTCTTGTCTTTCCTCAAATTCCCTTACTTTGTCTGAAATTACCTTGCCTTGCCTGGAATTGCCTTGCCTTCCCTTGCCTTCTCATAAATAAAATTATCTTGCCTTGCCTTGCCTTAAATGTTCTTACTGTACTTTGTCTTGCCTTGCCTTGTGTTGCCAGGAATTGCATTGCCTTCACTTGCCTTGTCTGGAGTTGCCTTACAATGCATTTTTTTTCTGGAATTCCCTTGAATTGCTTTGCCTTATTAGAATTGCCTACCCTTGCCTTGTGTTTCCTGGAATTGGGTTATCTTACCTGAAATTACCTTGCCATGCCTTATCTTGCCTTGCCTTGACTTTTCTGGAATTGCCTTGACTAACTTTGCTTTGCCTAGCTTTGTTTTGCCTTCCCTTGCTTAAAATTTTCTTGCGTTACCTTGCCTTGCCTTGCCTTGTCTGGTATTGCCTTGCCATGTCTTGCCTGAATTTTTTCTGCTGTGCCTTACCTGGCCTTGATTTTTTTGTCTTGCCTTGGCCTAGCCTAAAATTTTCTTGCCTTGAATTGCCTTGACTTCCCCTGCCTTGCCTTGCCTGAAATTGCCTTTCTTTGACTTACCTTACTTTGCCTTGCCTTGCCTGGAATAATTGCCTTGCCTTGCCTGAAATAATTGCCTTAACTTGAATTGCTAGGCGTCATATTCCCTGGAATTGCCTTGCCTGAAATTTTCTGGAATTGCCTTGCCTAGGATTATTTTGCCTGGAATTACCTTTCCTGTAATTGCATGGAATATCCTTGCCTGAAATTGCCCTGTCTGGAATTGCCTTGCCTGAAATTGCCTGTAGTTGGCTTGCCTGAAATTATCTGAAATTCCCTTGCCTGGAATTGCCTTACCTAAAATTACTGTGCATGGAATTGCCAAAAATTTCCTTGCCTAGAATTGCCTTTTTTGAAATTGCATTGAAATGTTTTACCTGGAATAGCTTTCCCTTGAATTGCCTGGAATAGCCTTGCTTTGAATTGCCTTGCCTGGAATAGCTTTCTGTAAAATTGTCTTCTCTGGAATTGCCTGAAAGTGCCTTGCCTGGAATTGCCTTGCCTGGAATTGCCTTGCATGGAATTGCATGGAATTGCCTTGCCTGGAATTATTCTGCATAAAATTGCCTGGAATGATCTTGCCTGGATTTGCATAATACTGTCTTGCCTAAAATTGTCTTGCCTGGAATTCACTTGTCTTGCTTTTTCTGAAATTGCTTTGCCTTGCCTCGCCTGGAATTGCCATGCCTTTTCTTACCTGGAATTGCCATTTCTTGCCTTGCCTGCAATTGCCTTGCTTTCTCTTTTATTTCCTGAATTGCCTTGCCTTGCTTTGCCTTGCTTTGCCTTGCATTGCCTGAAGTTACCTTTTCTTTCTTTGCCTTGCCTTTTGTGAAATTTTCTTGCCTTCCCTTAAATTGCTTTGCCTTGCCTTGCCTTGCCTTGAATTGCATTGCCAGGAATTGCCATTCCTTGCCTTGCCTTGCATTTTTTACAGTTGCCTTATATTGCCTTGCCTTACAATTTTTGGAATTCCCTTGTTTTTTTTTTTTCTGAAATTACCTTGCCTTGCCTTTTCATGCCTGAAATTCTTTTTCCTTGCCTTGCCTTCCTTTGCATGAAATTACCTTGCCTTGCATTGCATTACCTAGAAATTTTTAACGTTTTCTTGCCTTGTTTTGCCTCTCCTTGCCTTCCCTTGCATTGACTTGCGTTTCCTGGAATTAAATTGCCTTTTTATTTTGCCTGGCCTGGACTGCTTTGCATTGCCTTGCCTTTCCTAGAATTGCCAAGCCTTGCGTTATTTTGCCGGGAATTGCCTTACCTTACCTTGAATTACGTTGCCTTGCCTTTCCTAGAATTGTCTAGCGTTGAATTGTTTTGCCGGGAATTGCATTACCTTACCTTGAATTACATTGCCTTGCCTTGCCTTGCCTAAAATTATCTTGACTAACCTTCCCTTGCCTTGTTTTTTCTTCCCTTTCTTGGAATTTTCTTGCCTTGTCTTTTCTTGCCTTGCCTGGTGTTGCCTTGCCATGTCTTCCATAGAATTTCCTGATCTTGATTTCCCTTGCCTGGAATTGTCTTTTCTTGCCTTGACTTGCTTGGAATTTTCTTGCCTGAAATTTCCTTGTCTGAAATTGCCTTTTCTCGAATTGCCTTGCCTGAAATTGCCTGTAGTTGCCTTGCCTAGAATTGCCTGAAGTTGCTTTGCCTGGAATTTTCTTGCCTGAAATTGCCTTGCCTGAAATTGCCATGCCTGGAATTACTTGTAATTGCCTTGCCTGGAATTTCCTTGCCTGAAATTTTCTAAAATGGCCTTTCCTGGAATTGTATAATACTGCCTTGCCTAAATTTGTCTTGCTGGAATTCACTTGCCTTGCTTTGCCTGAAATTTCCTTGCCTTGCCTTGCCGGGAATTGCCATTTTATCCCTTGCCTGCAATTTCCTTCCCTTGCCTTGCCTTGCCTAAAATTGCCTTGCCTTACCTTGTTTTGTATTTCCTGGAGTTTGTTTGTCTTTTCTGCCTTTCCTTTCCTGGAATTCTCCTCCCTTGCCTGGAATTGCCTTGCATTGCCTTGTCTTGCCTTGCCTGAAATTTCCTTGCTTTGCCTTGTCTGGAATTGCCTTGTCTTGTGTTACCTGGACTTGTGTTATCTTACCTGGAATTACCTGACCATGCCATGCCTTGCCTTGCCTTGCCTGGAATTGCCTTGAATAGCCTTGCTTTTTCTAGCATTGTTTTGCCTTCTTTTGCTAAAAATTTTCTTGCCTTGCCTGGTATTGCTTTGCCATGTCTTGCCTGAAATATTTTTGCCTTGCTTTGCATTGCCTGGAATTGCCCTTTTCTGCCTTACATTACCTTGCCTTGCCTTGCCTGGAATAATTTCCCTGCCTTGCCTTGCCTTGACTGGAATAATTGCCTTGACTCAAATTGCCTGGCTTTGTATTCCCTGGAATTGGCTTGCCTGGAATTTTCTATAATTGCCTTGCCTTAAATGTTCTGGAATTGCCTTGCCTAGAATTTTCTTGCCTGGAATTACCTAGCCTGTAATTGAATAAAATATAACTGCCTGAAATTGCCTTGTCTGGAATTTTCTGGAATTGCCTTGTCTGGAATTGCCTTGCCTTGAATTGCCTTGCCTGAAATTGCCTGAAAATGCCTTTCCTGGAATAGCCTTTTTTGAATTGCCTGGAATTGTTTTGCCTGGAATAGTTCTCCATGGAATTGTCTTGCCTGGAATTGCCTGGAAATGCCTTGCCTGGAATAGCCTTGTCTGGAATTGCCTTGCCTGGAATTGCCTGATATTGCCTTGCCTGGAATTGCCTTGCATGGAATTGCCTGAAATTGCCTTGCCTGTAATTTTCTTGCCTGAAGTTGCCTGGAATTGTCTTGCCGGGAATTGCATAATACTGCCTTGTCTAAAATTGCCTTTCCTAAAATTCACGTGCCTTGCTTTTCCCGAAATTGCTTTGCCTTGCCTTGTCTGGAATTGCCATGCCTTTTCTTGCTTGGAATTGCCATTTCTTGTCTTGCCTGCAATTGCCTTGCCATGTTTTTTTCCCCTGGAATTGCCTTGCCTTGCAATTCCTGACATTACCTTGTCTTTCCTTGCCTTATTTTTGAAAATTTTTTTTGCCTTCCCTTGAATTGCCTTGCCTTGCCTTGCCTGGAATTGCCTTGCCTTGCTTTGCCATATATGAAATTGTCTTGCCTTGCCTAGCCTTGCCTGAAATTGAATTGCCATGCCTTGCCTTTCCTTGTCTTGCCTTATCTTACTGGGAATTGCCTTGCCTTGCCTTGCCTGGAATGGCCATGTTTGCCTTGCTTTGCCTTGCCTTGCCATAATTTGCATTGCCTGGTATCATTGCCTTTTATTTTGTTTCACTTTGCCTGGAATAGTTGCCTTGCCTGTAATTGCCTGTGGTTGCCTTGCCTGAAATTACCTGGAATTGCCTTTCCTGGAATAGCCTGGAATTGTTTTGCCTGGAATTGCCTTGAAATGCCTTGCCTACCATTGGCATTTCTGAAATTGCCGAAAGTTACCTTGCCTTGAATTGCCTGGAATTGCCTTGCCATGCCTTGACTTGCCTGTAGTTTTCTTGCCTTGATTTGCCTTGTTTGCCTTGCCTGGAATTTTTTTGTCTGTCCTTGCCTTGTCTGAAATTGCCTTGCCTTGCCAGAAATTGTCATTTCTTGCCTTATCTGCAATTGTTTTGTCTTACCTTGCCTTTCCTGGAATTGCCTTGCCTTACCTTGCCTTGCGTTTTCTGGAGTTGCCTTGTCTTGCCTTGCTTTGCAATTTGTGGAATTCTCTTGTTTTGCCTGAAATTACCTTGCTTTGCCTTGCCATGTCTAAAATTGTCTTGCCTTGCCTTGACTTCGCTTGCATGGAATTACCTTGTCTTGCCTTGCATTACCTGAAAATTTTAACCTTGATTTGCCTTGCCTTGCCTCTCCTAGCCTTGTGTTGTGTGGAATTAAATTGCCTCCCTTTGCCTGGCCCGGACTGCTTGCCTTGCCTTATATTTCTTGGAATTCCCTTTCATTGCCTTGCCTTTCCTAGAATTGCCTAGCCTTGCATTGTCTTGCCGGTAATTGTGTTACCTTACCTAAAATTACCTTGCCTTGCCTTGCCTAGCCTTGCCCTGTCTGGAATTATCTTGACTAGCCTTGCCTTGCCTTGTTTTGCATTTTCTTTCTTGGAATTTTTTGCCTTGCCTGGTGTTGCCTTGCCATGACTTCCCTGGAATTTTTTGATCTTGCCTTCCCTTGCCTGGAATTGGCTTTTCTTGCCTTGCCTTGCTGTGAATTCCCTTGCCTTGAATTGCCTTGCTTTGTCTTGCCTGTATTTGCTTTTCTTTGCCTTACCTTGCCCTGCCTTGCCTGGAATAATTGCCTTGACTTAAATTGTGTGGCTCCTTATTCCCTGAAATTGCCTTACCTAAAATTTCCTGAAATTACCTTGCCTGGAATTGCATTGCCTGAAATTTATTTGCCTGGAATTGCCTTTCGTGGAATTGTCTGAAATTGCCTTGCCTGAAATTGCCTTGTCTGGAATTGCCATGCCTGAAATTTCCTGTAGTTGCCTTGCCTAGAATTGCCTGGTGTTGCCTTGCCTTGAATTCCCTTATCTGGAATTGCCTAGCCTAGATTTGCCATGCCTGGAATTACCTAAAATTGCCTTGCCTGAAATTGCCTTTCCTGGAATTGCCTGGAATGACCTCGCCTGGAATTGCACAATACAACCTTGCCTGAATTTGCCTTGTCTGGAATTCACTTGCCTTGCCTTGCCTGGAATTGTCTTGAATTGCCTTCCTGAAGTTGCCTTTTCTGGAATTTTCTGTAATTTTATGCCTGGATTTGCCTTTTCTAAAATTATTTCGAGTTGTATTATCTCTAATTGCCTTGCCTGGAATTTCCTGGAAATTCCTTGCCTATCATTGACTTTCCTGGAATTGCCATAAATTGCCTTGCCTTGCGTTGACTTGCCTGGAATTGCCTTGCCTTGCGTTGCCTTGCCTTGCCATGCCTGGAATTGCCTTGTCTTTTCTTGAATTACCTGGTCTGTCCTGAAGTTGCCTTGGCTTGTGTTGTTTCCTAAAATGGCTTTCCTTGCCATGCCAGGCCATGCCTTGCCTAGCCTTGCCAGAAATTGCCTTGCCTTGCATTTCCTTGTCTGGAATGCCCCTGCCTTGACTTTCATGGAATTACCTTGCCTGAAATTGCATTGCCTTGAATTGCCTTGCCTTGCTTTGCCTTGAATTGCCTTGCCTTGTTTTGCCTGGAATTTCGTTTTCTTGCTTTGCCTTGCCTAAAATTGCCTTGCCTTGCCTTACCTGGCCTTGCCTTGCATTCCTTTTCCTTTCCTTGCCTGGAATTGCCTTACCTTGCCCTACCTAGAATTGCCTTGCCTCGCCTTCACTAAAAATTTCTTGCCTTCTCTGGCCTGAAGTTGCCTTACTCTGCTTTACCTGGAATTTTCTTGCCTCGCCTTGCCTGAAATTACCTTGCCTTACCTTGCATTGTCTGAAATGGGATTACTTTGATTGAAATTTTTTTGCCTTGCCTTACCTGGAATTGCCTTGCCTGGAATTGTCTTGCCTTGCCTTGCCTAGAATTGTCTTCCCTTACGTTGCCTGGAATTCCAATTTTTGCCTTTCCTAAAATTGCCTTGCCTTGCCTCTCCTTTTCTTGACTATCTTGAAATTGCCTTGCCATTCCTCGCCTCACCTTGTTTTGCCTTGCTTTTCCTTGCCTGCAATTTCTGTGCCTTGCCTGAAATTAACTTGTGTTGCCTGGATTTGCCTTGCCTTGCCTTGCCTTGTCTTGATTTGCCTCACATGAAATTGTTTTGCATTGCCTTGCCTTGCCTTTTTGTGCATTGTCTTTTCTTGCCAGAAATTCCCTTGCCATGTTTTTTCTTTCTTTTGCTAACCTAAAATTGACTTGCCTTTTTTTGCCTTGCCTGGAATTACCTTGTTTTGTCTTGCCTTCCCTTGCCTGGAATTGCCTTGCCTTGCCTTGCCTTGCCTTTCCTGGAATTGCCTTGACTTGACTTGCCTTGTTTTTTCTTGTCTAAAATTGCCTCACCTTGCTTTGCCTTTTTACCTTGCCTTGCCTTGCCTTGTTTGGAATTGCCTAATCTTGCCTTACCTTACCTTGCCTTGCCTAGACTTCTTTTCCTTACCTGAAATTGCCTTGCCATGACTGAAATTATATTGCCTTGCCTTTCTTTGCCTGAATTTGCCTTCGCCTGCCTTGCCTTGCCTTGCCTTGCCTTGCCTATGTTGGAATTGCCTTCCCTTGCCTGGAAATACCTTACCTTGCGTTGCCTTGATTTTTTTGCCTTCCCTTGCCTTGAATTGCCTTGCCTTGCCTTCAATTGCCTTGCCTTGCTTTGCCTTTCCTTGCCTAAAATTGCGTTGCTTTATTTTACCTTTCCTTGCCTTTCTTTGCCTTACCTTGCCTTGCCTAGCCTGGCATGGAATTGCCTTGCTTGCCTTTTCTTGACTTACCTGATATTCCATTGCTTTCCTTTCCCTTGCCTGGAATTGCCTTGCCTTGCTTTGACTTGCCTTGCTTGGAACTGCCTTGCATTGCCTTGCCTTTCCTGGGATTGCCTAACTTTGTATTTTCTTGCCTGAAATTGCCTTACATTGCCTTGAATTACCTGACCTTGCCTTGCATTGTCTAGAATTGACTTTACTTTTCTTGCTTTGCCTTCCCTTTCAGGGAATTGCCTTGACTTTTCTTGATTTGCTTTGTTTTACCTTGCCTTTCCTGGAATTGCCTTGCCTTGCCAGGAATTGCCTTGCCTTGCCTTACCTGGACTGGAATTGCATTGCCTTGCCATGGCTGGAATAGACTCGTCTTGCCTTGTCTGAAATTGCGTTTCATTGCCTTGCCTGGATTTGTCTTGCCTTGCCTTGCCTTGCTTTTAATTGCCTGGAATTGCCTTGCCTAGAATTGCCTGGAATTGCCTTGTCTGGAACTGCCTTGTCTTGCCTTGTTAGGAATTGCCTTGCCTTGCCTTTCCTAGAATTGCTTTGCCTTGCCTTGCCTGGAATTTTCTTGTCAGGGAATGATTTACCTGGAATTGCCTTCATTTGCTTGTGTTGACTAAAATTTTCTTACCTTGCCTTGCCTGGAATTGCCTTTCCAGGAAATGATTTGCCTGGAATTTCCTTCATTTGCTTGCATTTTCTAAAATTGCCTTTCCTTGTCTTGCATAAAATTGTTTTGCCTAGTCTTGCCTTGCCTTTCCTTGCCTGGAGTTTACTTGCCTTGCCTTCTCTTACCTAAAATTGCCTTACATTTAATTGCCTAAAATTGCCTTGCCTTGCCTTGCATTGCATTGCCTAAAATTGCCTTGCCTTGATTTGCCTTTTCTGGTCTTGTATTGCCGAAAATTGCCTTGCCTTGATATGCCTTGCCTTGCCTGGAATTGCCTTCCTTTGTCTTGCCTTGCCAAACCTTGCCTGGAATTACTTTGTCTTGCCTTGCCTAGCCTTGTTTGAAATTGCCTTGCCTTGGCTTCCCTTACCTGTCTCTGCCTTGCCTGAAATTTCCTTGCCTTTACTTGCCTAAAATTGTCTTGCCATAACTTGAGTGAAATTGCCTTGCCTTATTTTGCCTTGACTTGCCTTGTCTAAAATTTTCTTACCTTACCTTGCCTTTCATTGCCTGGTTTTGATGAGAATTGCCTCGCCATATATTGCCTTTCCTTGCCTTTCCTTGCTATGCTTTGCCTTGCCTGTAATAGTTTTGCCTTGCCATGCCTTGCCTAGTCTTGCCTGGAATTGCCTTTCCTTGCCTATCTTTGTATAAAATCCCCTTCTTTTTTTGGCAGGAATTGTCTTGCCTTGCCTTGCCTGGAATTGCCTTTCCTTGCTTTGCCTGAAATTGTCTTTCCTTGCCTTTCCTTGCCTTGCCTTTTCTTGATTAATTTGTTTCCCCTTGCCTTGACTTGCCTTACCTTACGTGGAATTCCTTGCCTTGCCTTGACTGGAATTGCTGTGCCTTCCCTTGCCTTTTCTTGCCTGGAATAGCCTTGCCGTACTTTGCCTTGCCTTGCCTTGCCTGGAATTGTTTTGACTTCCCTTATTTTGCCTGGAATTGCCTTGTTATTTCTTGCCTTCCCTTGCTTAAAATTGCCTTGCCTTGCCTTGCCTTGCGTGCCTAAAATTGCCTTGTCTTTCCAGAAATTGCATGTTTTGCCTTGCCTTGCATTGCCCTGCATTGCCTAGAATGCCCTTGCCTTGCCTTGCCTTTTCTTTTCTTGCCTGGAATAATTGCCTTTAGTTGCCATGACTGGAATTACCTGAAATGCCTTGCCTGGAATTTCCTGCATTGTCTTGTCTGAAAAACCCTTGCCTGAAATTGCTTGGAATTGCATTCCCTGAACTTGCCTGCCTGGAATTGCCTGGAAAGTCCTTGCCTGGAATTCCCTTGCCTTGCCTGAAAATGCCTGGAATTGCCTTGCCTGGAATTTCCTGAATTGTCTTGTATGAAAATACTTTGCCTGGAATAGCCTAAAGTTGCCCTTCTTGGAATGGCCTGAAGTTACCTTGCCTGGAATTGCCTTCCCTGGAAGTGCCTGAAATTATTTTGCCTGAAATTGCCTTGCCTGGAATTGAATGGAAAGACCTTGCCTGGAATTTTCTTGCCTAAAGTTGCTTTTTCTGGAGTTGCTTGAAATTGCCTTGCCTTTCGAGGAATTGCATGTTTTGCCTTGCCTTGCATTGCATTGCCTTGAATTACATTGCCTTGCCTTGTCTGGAATATTTTTTTCTGTTTGGAATTGTCTGGAGTTGCTTTGCCTGGAATTGCCTGGAATTACCTTGTTTGAAATTGACTGGAACTGCTTTACATGGAAATGCCTTGCCTGGAATTTACTGGAGTTGCCTTGCCTAGAATTGGTTGGAGTTGTTTTGCCTGAAATTGTCTTGCATGGGATTGCCTGATATTGCCTTTCCTGAAATTGCCATTCCTAAAACTGACTGAAATTGCGTTGCCTGAAATTTCTTGCCTGGAATTGCCTAAAAATGTCTTGCCTGTAATTATTTTGCCTGGAATTGCCTAAAATTGCCTTGTCAGTAGTTGCCTGAAAATTCCTTAGGTAGAATTGCCTGAAATAGCCTTGCCTTGCCTGACATTGCTTTGCTTTTACTTGTCTTGTTTTCCTTTCCAGGAAGGGCCTTGCTAGCCTTTTCTGAAATTGCTTTGCCTCGCCTTGCCTTGCTTTGCCTTGTCTGGGATTGCATTGTTTTTTTCTGGAATTACCTTGCCTTGCCTTGCGTTACCTGTAATTGCCTTGCCTTGCCTTACCTGGAATTTTCTTGCCTTGTTTTGATTTGCTTTGGCTTGCTTAAAATGGCCTTGGTTTGCCTTGCCTTTCCTTGGATTGCATTTACTTGCCTGCAATTACCTTACCTTGCCTTGCATTAACTGAAATTGCCTTGACTTCCTTTGCATTGCATGAAATTGCCTTGCCTTGCCTTGCTTTTCCATGCCTTGCCTTGCCTTTCCATGCATTGCCTTGCCTGGAATTGCCTTGCCTTCACTTGTTTTGCCTGAAATTTTTTGCCTTGCCTGAAATTGCCTTGTCTTGCCTAAAATTCACTTGCCTTGAATTTCCTTGCCTTTTCTTGCTTTGAATTGCCTTGCCTTTCTTTGCCTAAAATTAACTTGCCTTGCCTTGCCTGAAATTGGCTTGCCTTTCTTTGCCTGGAATTACTTTTCCTTGCTTTGCCTAAAATTGCTTTCCCTTTCCATGCCCAGAATAGCCTTGCCTTGATTGGAATTCTCTTGCCTTGCCTTACTTGTAGCTGCCTCGTTATGCTTGCCTTGCCTTGTATTGCCTGGAATTGCCTTTTCTGGACTTCTCTTGCCTAAAATTGTTTGGAATTGCCTTGCCTGGAATCGCCTTGCCTTGTCATTCCAGGAATTGCCTTACCTTGCCATGCCTGAAATTGCCCTGCCTTACCTTGCCTTGCTTGGCCTCCCTGAAATTGCCTTGCCTTACCTTGCCTGAAATTAACTTGCCAGGAAATGGTTTGCCTGGAATTGCCTTAATTTGCTTGCTTTTCCTGGAATTGCCTTGTTTTATTTACCTGAAATTTCCATGCCTTGCCTTGCTTTGCCTTGCCTAGCCTAGAATTGTCTTTCCTTGCCTTTTTTGGAATTGTCTTTTCTTGCCTTGCCTGCAATTGTCTTGTGTTGCCTTGCCTTGTTTTGCCTTACCTTGCCCAGAATTGTTTGCCTTGCCTTCTTTTGCCTTGGCATTTCTAAAATTGCTTTCCTTTTCTTGCCTTGCCTTTCCTCAAATTGCCATGCCTTGCCAGAAATTACCTTGCCTTGCCTTGCCTTGCTTGAATTTTTCTTGCCTTGGCTTTCCTTGCCTTGCATTGCCTTGAATGAAATGGTATTGCCTTTCTTTTTTTTTTTTTTGATTTGCCTTTTCTTGCCTGGAATTGCCTTGCCATGTTTTGCCATGCCTTGCCTTGCCTGGAATTGCCATGCCTCCCCTTGCCTTGCCTGGAATTGCCTTGTTTTGTCTTGCCTTCCCTTGCCTGGAATTGCCTTGCCTTGCCTTGTATTTCCTTGCCTGGAATTGCCTTGCCTTGCCATGCCATAAATTGAATGTTTTGCTTTGCGTTGCCTTGCATTGTTGGAATTGCCTTGCCTTGCCTTGTCTTGTCTTGCCTTGCCTTGCCTTGCCTGGAATAATTGCCTGCCTGGAATTGCCTGGAGTTTCTGTGCATGGAATTTCCTGCAGTTTCTGTGCCTGAAATTGCCTGGAATTTCATTTCCCGGAATTCCCTGGAATTTACATGTCTGGAAATGCCTTTGCTGAAATAGCCTGCAGTTGACTTCCCTAGAATTGCATTGTCTGGAATTGCCTGGTCTAAAATTCCCGTTCCTGAAATTGACTGGTATTGCATTGCCTGAAATTGCCTTGCCTGGAATGACCTGGTAATGTGTTGCCTAAAATGGCCTTGCCTGGAATTGCCTTGCCTTTACTGGAATTGTCTTGTCTTTCCATGCCATGTTTGCCTTGCCTTGCCATGCCTTGCCTTGCCTTACATTGCTTTGCCTTGCCTTGCTTTGCCTTCAGTTGCCTTGCCTTGCCTTCAGTTGCCTTGCCCTGCCTTGCCTGAGATTGGCTTGTCTTTTCTTGCATAGAATTGTCTCCTCTTTCCTTGCGTGGGATTACTTTTTCTTGCCTTGCCTGAATTTGCCTTGCCTTGCGTTTTTTGGAATTCCCTTGTTTTGCTTTGCCTGCATTTGCCTTGCTTTTTCTTGCGTGGAATGGGCTTCCTTGCCTTGCCTTTCCGGGAATTGCCTTGCCTTGACTGAATTGGAATTGTTTTTCATTTCAATGCCTGGAATAGCCTTGCCTTGCCATGCGTGAAATTGTCTTTTCTTGCCTTGCTTGTAGTTGCCTCTCTTTGCCTGGTCTTGCCTGGTATTGCCTAGAATTGCCTTGCCTAAAATTGCCTGGAATTACCTTGCCTAAAATTGCCTGGAATTGTTTGGCCTGAAATTGCCTTACCTTGCCTTTCCAGGAATTGCCTTACCTTGCCTTGCCTGGAATTGCCTTGCTTTGTATTGCCTTTCTTTCACTGGAATTGCCTTGCCTTCCCTTACCTGAAATTGTCTTACTTTGCATTGCCTTGCCTTGTCTGGAATTGCCTTTTCTTGCCATCCCTTTTCTTGCCCTGCCTTGCCTGAATTTGCCTTTCCTTTGCTTGAGTTGCTTTGACAGACTTGCCTGAAATTGCGTTTCTCTGCCTTGGCATGCCTGGTCTTGCCTTGACTGTAATTGTTTTGTCTTGGGTATTTTTGCCTTGCCTTATGTTGCCTTGCCTGGCATTGCCGGGCCTGAATTTTTTTTGCGTTGACTTGCTTTGCCTGGCATTGCCTGGAGTTGCCTTATTATTATTTTCTTTTTGCCTTGCCTGGAATCGCCTTGCCTTGGCTTGCATTGCCTATAATGGTCATGCCTTGCCTAAAATTGCCTTGCCTTAAATTGCCTTGCCTTGCTGTGCCTTGCCTTGCCTTTTTTGTCTTGCCTGGAATTACCTTGCCTTGCATTACCTGGAATTGCCTTACATTGCCTTGCCTGAAAATGCCTTGCTTGCTTTGGCTGGAATAGCCTTGCCTTGCCTTGCCTAAAATTTCTTTGCCTTGTCCTGCTTGAAATTATCTTGCCTTGCCTTGCGTTGGCTTGAATGAACGTGTCTTTCCTGGCATTTCCTTTTATTGCCTTGCCTGAAATTGCCTTGCCTTGCCTTGCCTGACCTTGCCTAGAATTGCCTTGTCTTTCTTTCCCTGGAATTGTCTTTTTTTGCCTTGCCTTCAATTGTCTTTCCTTCCTTGCCTTGTTTTGCCTTACCTTGCCTGGATTTGCCTTGTCTTGTCTTACCTTGTCTTGCTTTGCCGTGACTGGAATGGCCTCGCATTGCCTTTTTTTGCTTTAATTTTTCTTGCCGGGAATTTCTTTGCTATGTTTTGCCTTGCCTTGCTTTTCGTGGATTTTTTTTGCCTTCCCTTGCCTTGCCTGGAATTGTCTTGTTTTGTCTTGCCATCCCTTGCCTGGAATTGCCTTGCCTTGCCATGCCTTGCCTTGCATTACCTTGCCTGGTATTGCCTTACCTTGCCATGCCAGGAATTGAATGTTTTGCTTTGTGTTTCCTTGAACTGTTAAAATTGCCTTGCCTTGTCTTGCCTTGCCTTCCCTTGCCTTGACTTGCCTGGAATAATTGCCTGCCTGGAATTGCCTGGAATTTCTGTGTATGGAATTGCCTGGATTTTACATGTCTGTAAATTCATTGCCTTAAATAGCCTGGAGTTGCCTTGCCTGGAAATGCCTGGAATTGCCTTTCTGGGAATTGCCTGGAATTGCCTAACCTAAAATTTCCGTTCCTGAAATTGAATGGTATTGCATTGCCTGAAATTGCCTGGTAATGCCTTGCCTGGAATGGTTTTGACTGGAATTACCTGGAATTGCTTTGCCTTGCCTGGAGTCACATGTTCTGCCTCGCCTTGCCTTGCATTGCCTTGAATTGCCTGGAATTGCCTTTCCTGGAAATGACTTTTTTTTGGAATTGCCTGGAGTTTCCTCGCCTGGGATTGTCTGGGGTTTCCTTGCCTGGAATTGCCTGGAAATGCCTTGCCTGAAATTGCCTTGTCTGGAATTGCCTGAAATTGCTTTGCCAATAATGGCCTGGAATTCCCTTACATAGAATTGCCTGAAATTCCCTTGCCCTGACTTTTTTGGCGTCAAATTGCCTGCCTTGACTAGCCTTGTTCTGCGTGGCTGGAATTGCCTTGCCTTGAGTTTTCTGAAATTGTTTGACTTGCCTTACCTTGCCTTTCCTGGGATTGCTCTTTATTGCCTGAAATTATCTTGCCTTGCCTTATGTTATCTGAAATTGCCTTGACTTGCCTTGCCTCTGATGAAATTGTCTTGCCTTGTTTTGCCTTCTCTTAAATTGTCTGAAATGGTCTTTCCGTGCCTTGCCTTTCCTTGCCTTGTCTTGCCTAGAATTGCCTTCACTTGCCTTTCTTTGTCTGGAATGGCCTTGCCTTGCCTTGCCTGCAATTGGCTTTCCTGGAATTGCGTTGCCTTAAATTACCTTGCCTTACCTGTAATTGCGTTTCTTTGCCTTGCCTGAAATTGCCTTGCCGTGCTTGCCTTACCTTGTCTTTTTTGAAATTGTTCTGTCTTGTCTGGCCTGGAATGTTCTTGCCTTCTCTTGTGCCTGAAATTGCCTTGCCTTGCCTTACCCGGAATTGCCTTGCTTGCCTTTTCTTGACTAAAATTGCTTTGCCTTGCCTGGAATTAGCTTGCCTTGCCTAAAATTACCTTTTCTTGCCTGGAATTGTCTTGCCTTGTTTAGCCATGCTTTGTCTTGCTTTGTCCAGCCTTGTCTTGCCTTGCCTTGCCTTGAATTGCCTTGCCTTGCTGTACTTTTCCTTGCCTTCTTTTACCTTGCCTGGAATTACCTTGCCTTGCCTTACCTGGAATTGCCTAGCATTGCCTTATCTAAAAATGCCTTGCCTTGCCTTGCCTGGAATTGTCTTTTCTGGAATTGCCTGAAATTGCCTGGCCTAAAATTTCTGTTCCTGAAATTGACTGGTATTGCATTGCCTGAAATTCCTTTGCCTGGAATTGCCTTGCCTTTCCAGGAATCACATGTTTTGCCTCGTCTTGCTTTGCATTGCCTTGAATTGCCTGGAATTGCCTTGCCTGGAATTGCCTGGAGTTGCTTTTTCTGGAAATGTCTGGAGTTGCCTTGCCTGAAATTGCCTTGGCTGGAATTGCCTGAAAATGCCTTGCCTGAAATTGCCTTGACAGTAGTTGCCTGGAATTTCCTTATGTAGAGTTGCCTGAAATTACCTTTACTTCTGTTCTTTGTGTCAAATTGCCTGCCTTGATTAGCCTTGTTTTGCCTTGCCTGGAATTGCCTTGCCTTGCCTTTTCTGACATTGCCTTGCCTTGCCTTGCCTTGCATTGCCTGGAATTGCCTTTGCTTGCCTGGAATTACCTTGCCTTGCCTTGTGTTACCTGGAATTGCCTTGACTTGACTTGCATTTCATGGAATTGTCTTGCCTTTTTTGCCTTCCCTTGAATTGTCTAAAATTGCCTTTCCGTGCCTTGCCTTTCTTTTTTTTGGTTGCCTGGAATTGCCTTGCCTTGCCTTTCTTTGTCTGGAATGGCCTTGCCTTGCCTTGCCTGCAATTGTCTTTCCTGGAATTGCCTTGCCTTGCCTTGCTTGTGATTGTGTTTTCTTGCCTTGCCTGAAATTTCTTGCCTTGCTTTCCTTGCCTTGTCTTTTTTGAAATTGCCTTGCCTTGCCTGGAATTTTTCTGTTTTCCCTTGCCTTGCCTGGAATTGCCTTGCCTTCCCTTTTTTCGCCTGAAATTGCCTTGCCTTGCCTCCCCTAGCCTCTTCTGGAATTGCCTTGCCTTGCCTGGAATTACCTAAAATTATCTCGCTAGAAATTACCTTGCCTGGAATAGCCTTGTCTGTAATAACCTTGCCTGTAATAACATAATTTATAATTGCCTTGCCTGGAATTGTTTTGCCTGATACCAGCAGGAGTTGCTTAGCCTGTAATTGCCTTGAATGGAATTGCCTTGCCTGAAATTGCATGTAATTTCCCTGCCTGGATTTACCTTATCTGGACTTGCCTGAAATTGCCTTACTTAATATTTTCTTGCCTGGAATTGCGTGGAATTGACTTGCCTGGATTTGCCTTTCCTGGAATTGCCTGTAATAGCCTTGCCTGGAATTGCCTAAAATTGCCTTGCCTGGAATTGCCATGCCTTGAATTACCTGAAATTATCTAGCTAGTAATTGCCTTGTCTGGAATTGTGTGGAATTAACTTGCATAAAATTTCCTTGCCTGGAATTGCCTGGAATGCCTTGTCTGTAATAGACTTGCTTGTAATGATTTTATTTATAATTCCCTAGCCTAAAATTTTTTTACCTGATATCACCAGGAATAGCTTTGCCTAGAATTGCCATGCCTGGAATTGCCTTGCCTTGCCATGCCTGAAATTGCTTTGCCTGAAATTGCCTTGCCTGGAATTGCCTTGCCTAGAATTGCTTGGAATTTCCTTGCCTGGAAATGCCTGGCCTAAAATTATCTGAAATTTTTTTTCCTGGAATTGCCTTGCCTGGAATTTCTTAAAATTGCCATTCCTGGAATTGCCTGGAATTGTCTTGCATAAAATTCCTTTGTCAGAAATTGCCTTGTCTAAAATTTTCTCATATTTTCATGCCTGGAATTACCTTGCCTGGACTTGTTTTGATTGGAATTGCCTAAAATTACCTTGCCACAAATTGCCTTGCCTGGAATTTGGTATAATTGCCTTGCATGCAATTACCTTAATTTGCCTTGCCTGGAATTGCCTTGCCTGGAGTTGGCTGTAATTGCATTTCCTGAAATTACCTTGAATGGAATAATCTTGCCTGCCTGGAATTGCTAGGAATTGTCTTGACAGAAATTGCCTTGGTTGGAATTGCCTGGAATAGCCTTGCCTGAAATTGCCTTGCTTGAAGTTGCCTTGAATAAAATTGCATCCCTGGAATTGCCAGGAATTTACTTTCCTAATATTTTCTTGGCTAAAATTGCCTTGCTTTGCCATGCCTAGAGTGGCCTTTTCTAAATTTAGCTTGCCTGCAATTGCCTTGCCTGGAATTTTCTGAAATGGCCTTGCCTGGAATTGTTTTGCCAAATATTGCCTTGTCTGAAATTTCCTGGAATTCCCTTGCCTGCAATTGCCTTGCCTGCAATTGTTTGGCCTGGAATTGCCTGGGATTTTCTTGCCAGTAATTGCCTCACCTCAAATTACGTAGAACTGACTTTCCTGAAATTTCCTTCCATAAAATTTTCTTGTGTTATGTTGCCTGAAATTGCTTTTCCTGGAATTGCCTGAAATTACCTTGCCTGAAATTGCCTTGCCTGAAATTGCCTTGCCAAAAATTGTCATTCTTTGATTTGCCTAGAATTGCCTATCTTGAAATTGAAGGGCCTTACATTTCGTGAAATTCACTTTCCTGGAATTGAATTACCTTATCTTCAGAAGTTGGAAACACGTTTCTAGTAAAAGCTGCGATTGGATATTCCTGAGTTAATGGGAATATATGCCGTACTGAAAAAATATCTAATTCCAAAACGAAAACGGAGCTATTTAACAGAATTTGTGCATTCAACTTACAAAGTTAAACTGATATTTTGATGCAGCAGTTTGAAAACGCTTTATGTGGAGTACCTAAAAACAAATATTTCCAGCAAAATACCCGCATATAACAAAGAGCAATAAGACTGACTCTAAAACATAGAAGAAACGTATTCTTCAATCTGCTCTGTTGTGCCTTTGTTCAACTAAGTGAGGTGAATCTATCTTTAGATTCAGGAGTTAGAATCACGTCTCTAGTGAAAGCTGCATTTGGATATTGCTGAGTGAATGGGAGTATATGCTGTACTGAGAAATGTCTGGTTCTAAAACCAAAACGGAGCTATCTAACAGAATGGTTGTCAACGTGTGCATTCTACTTACACAGTTAAACTGACGTGTTTATGCAGTAGTTTGGGAACGCTTTCTGTGGAGAATCAAAATACGGACATTTCCAGCTAAATGCCCGTATATAACTAATAGCAGTAGGACTGCCTCTAAAACACAGAACAAACGTATTCTACAAAATGCTCCGCTATGAGTTTGTTCAAATAAGTGAGCTGAAGCTATCTTTAGATTGAAGAGTTAGATACACGTTTTTAGTAAAAGCTGCATTTGCATATTCCTCAGTGAACAAGGTATATGCTGTACGAAAAAATGTGTGCTTCTAAAACAAAAACAAAGTTTTCTAACAGAATGGTTGTTAATGTGTGCATTCAACTTACAGAGTTAAACTGATGTGTTTATGCAGCAGTTTGAAAACGCTTACTGTGGAGAATCTAAAAACGGACATTTCCAGCAAAATAACTGAATATAACAAATAGCAGTAAGACCAACTCTAAAACACAGAAGAAACGGATTTTGCAATATGTTCTGCAGTGCGTTCATTCTAATAAGTGTGCAGAAGCTGTCTTTAGATTCAGGAGTCAGAAACACGTTTCTAGTAAAAGCTGCGTTTGGATATTTTTTAGAAAATGGGAGTATATGCTGTACTGAGAAATATCTGGTTCTAAAACCAAAGCAGAGCTATCTAACAAAATGGTTGTCAATCTGTGCATTGAACTTACAGAGTTAAACTGAGCTGTTTATGTAGCAGTTTGGAAAGGCTTTCTGTGGAGAATCTAAAAACAGACATTTCCATAAAAATACTCACATATAATTAATAGCAGTAAGACTGCCTCTAAAACACAAAAATAAATATATTCTACAATCTCCTCAGCTGTGCATTTGTTCACCTAAGTAAGCTGGATCTATATTTAGATTCAGGAGTTAAAAAAACCTTTCTAGTACAAACTGCATTTGGATATTCCTGAGTTAATGGGAGTATATGCCGTACTGAGAAATATCTGGTTCTAAAACAAAACAGACCAATCTAACAGAATGGTTCTCGTGTGTGCATTCAACATACAATGTTAGACTGATGTGTTTTTGCAGAAGTTTGTAAACGCTTTCTGTGGAGTATCCAAAAACGGATTATTCCAGCAAAATACCTGCATATAACAAATAGCAGTAAGACTGACTCTAAAACATAGAAGAAACGTATTCTACAATCTGCTCTGCTGTGCGGTCATTAAACTAACTTAGCTTAATCTATATTTAGATTCAGGAGTTGGAAACCCATTTCTAGTAAAACTGCATTTGGATATTCCTGAGGAAATAAGACTATATGCTATACTGAGAAATATCTGGTTGTAAAACCAAAACGGAGCTGTCTAAAAGAATGGTTGTCAATGTGTGCATTCCACTTACAGAGTTAAACTGATGCATTTTATGCAGCAGTTTGAAATTTTTTTCTGTGGAGAAGGAAAAAAAGGACTCTTCCATCAAAATACCCATATGTAACTAATACCAGTAAGATTGCCTCTAAATCACAAAAGAAACTTATAATACAATGTCCTCCACTGTGTGCTTTTTCAAATAACGGAGCTGAATCTACCTTTAGATTCAGGAGTTAGAAACACCTTTCTCGTGAAAGCTTCATTTAGATATTCCTGCGTTAATGGGAGTATATGATGTACTGAGAAATATCTGGTTCTAAAACAAAAACAGAGCTATCTAATGGAAAGGTTCTCAGTGTGTGCTTTTAACTTTTGAAGTAAAAATGATGTGTTTAAGAAGCAGTTTGGAAACGCTTTCTGTGAAGAATCTAAAAATGGATATTTCCATCAAAATACCCAAATATAAATAATAGCAGTAAGACTGCCTCTAAAACACCAAAGAAACATATGCTTAAATCTTCTCTGCTGTGCGTCCACTTAACTTAGTTAGTTGAATCTATTTTTAGATTTACTAGATAGAAACACGTTTATAGTAAAAGCTTCATTTAGATATGTCTGAGTGAATGGGAGCACATGCTGTAATGAGAAATATCCAGTTCTAATACCAAAACGGAGCTATCTAACAGAATGGGTGTCAATGTGTGCATTCAACTTACAGAGGTAAGTTCATGTGTTTATTCCGCAGTTTAGAATCGCATTCTGTGGAGAATCTCAAAACAGACATTTCCACCAAAATACCCGCATATAACAAATAGCAGTAAGACTGCCTCTAAAACACAGAAGAAACGTATTCTTAAATCTGCTCTGCTGTTCATTTGTTTAACTAAGTGAGTTGAATCTATCTTTAAATTCAGGAGTTAGAAATCCGTTTCTAGTAAAAGCTTCATTTGGATATTCTTGTGTGAATAGGAGTATGTGCTGCAATGAGGGATATCTGGTTCTAAAACCAAAACGGAGCTATCTAACAGAATGCTGTTTAATGTGTGCATTCAACTTACAGTTCTAAATGGATGTCTTCATGCATCAGTTTAAAAATGCTTTCTGTGGAGAATCTCAAAACAAACATTCCCAGCAAAATACCCGCATATAACAAATAGATGTAAGACTGCCTCTAAAACACAGAAGAAACGTACGCTTCAATCTGCTCTGCTGTGAGTTATTTCAACTAAGTGAGTTGAATTTATTTATTTATTTTTAAATTTTTATTGCATTTTACGTTTTGAGGTACATGTGCAGAACGTGCAAGATAGTTACATAGGTACACACATGGCAGTGTGTTTTGCTGCCTTCCTCCCCTTAACCCACATTTGGCATTTCTCCCCAGGATATCCCTTCCCAGCTCTCCCCCGCTGTCCCTCCCCTATTCCCCCCAATATACCCCAGTGTGTAGTACCCCTCTCCCTGTGTCCATGTGTTCTCATTTTTCTCACCCACCTATGAGTGAGAATATGTGGTATTTCATTTTCTGTTCTTGTGTCAGTTTGCTGAGAATGATGTTCTCCAGATTCATCCATGTCCCTACAAAGGACATACACTATTGCAGCACTGTTTACAATAACAAAGAACTGGAACCAACTTAAATGCCCATCGATGATAGACTGAACTGGGAAAACGTGGCACATATACACCATGGAATATTACGCAGCAATCAAAAGTGAGTTGAATTTATTTTTAAACTCAGAAGTTAGAAACACGTTCCTATTAAAACCTGCATTTAGATATTCCATAGTAAATTGGTGTATAGGCTATAATGAGAAAAATCTAGTTCTAAAATCAAAACCGAGCTGTCTAACAGAATGGGTGTTAATGCATGCATTCATCTAGAGAGTGGAACTAATGACTTGATGCAGCAGTTTGGAGACGCTTTTTGTGGAGAATCTCAAAACAGGCATTTCTAGCAGAATACCCGCATATAACAAAAGAGCAGTAAAACTGATGCTAAAACACTGAAGAGAGGTATCCTTCAATGTGCTCTGCTGTGAGCTTGTTCAACTAAGTGAGTTAAATCTATCTTTAGATTCAGGAGTTAGAAACACGTTTCTGTAAAAGCTCCGTTTGGATATTTCTGAGTGAATGGGAGTATATCCTGTAATGAGAAATATTTGGTTCTAAAACCAAAACGGGACTATCTGACAGAATGGATTTCAATGTGTGCATTCAGCTTACAGAGTTAAACTCATGTGTTTTTGCAGCAGTTTAAAAACACTTTCTGTGGAGAATCTCAAAACCGGCATTTTCAGCTGAATACCCCCATAAAAAAATAGCAGTAAAACTGCCCCTAAAACAGTGAAGAAACGTATCCTTCAATCTGCTCTTCTGTGCGTTTGTTCAACTAAGTGAGTTAAATCTATCTTTAGATTCAAGAGTTAGAAACACGTCTCTAATAAATATGCATTTGTATATTTCTGAGTGAATGAGATTTTATGCTGTAATGAGAAATATCTGGTTCTAAAACCAAAACGGAGTTATCTAACAGAATGGATGTCAACGTGTGCATTCAACTTACAGAGTTAAACTCATGTGTTTATGCAGCAGTTTGGAAATGCTTTCTGTGGAGGATCCCAAAACAGGCATTTCCAGCAGAATACCCGCAAATAACAAAATAACAATAAAACTGTCCCTAAAACACAGAAGAAACGTATCCTTCCATCTGCTCTGCTGTGTGTATTTTCAACTAACTGAGTTAATTCTATCTTTAGATTCAGGAGTTAGAAACAGATTTCTGGTAAAAGCTCCGTTTGCTTATTTCTGAGTGAATGGGAGTATATGCTGTAATGAGAAATATCTGGATCTAAAACCAATAAGGAGTTACCTAAATGAATGGTTGTCAATGTGTGCATTCAACTTAAGGAGTTAAGCTCATGTGTTTATGCAGCAGTTTGGAAACGCTTTCTTTGGAGAGTCTCAAAACAGGCATTTCCATCAGAATTACCGCATATAAAAAAATAGCAGTAAAACTGCACCTAAAACACTGATGAAACTTATCCTTCAATCTGCTTTTCTGTGCGTTTGTTCAACATAGTGAGTAAAATTTATCTTTAGATTCAGGAGTTAGAAACACGTTTCTGTTAATAGCTGCGTTTGGATATTCCTGAATAAATGGGAGTATATGCTGTAATAAGAAATATCTGGTTCTCAATCCAAAGCGGAGATAAGAGAATGGTTGTCAATATGTGCATTCACTTTACAGAGGTAAAGCCATGCGTTTATGCAGCAGTTTGGAAACGCTTCTTTGGAGAATCTCAGAACAGAAATTTCCAGCATAATACCCGCAAAAACAAAAACAGCAGTAAGAGTGCCCCTTCAACACAGAAGAAACGTATCTTTCAATCTGCTCTGCTGTGCGTTTGTTCAACTAAGTGAATTAAATGTAACTTTAGACTCAGGGGTTAGAAACACGTTTCTGGTAAAAGCTGCATTTGGATATTTCTGAGTGAATGGGTGTATATGCTGTAATGAGAAATATCTGGTTCTAAAACCAAAACGGAGCTATCTATCAGAATGGTTGTCAATGTGTGCATTCTGCTTACAGAGTTAAATTCTTGTGTTTATGCAGCAGTTTGGAAACGCTTTCTGTGGATAATCTCAAAGCAGGCATTTCCAGCAGAATACACGCAAATAATAAAATAACAATAAATCTGCCCCTGAAACACAGAAGAAAGGTATCCTTCCATCTGCTCTGCTGTGTGTTTGTTCAACTAACTGAGTTTATTCTATCTTGGTATTCAGGAATTTGAATCACATTTCTGGTAAAAGCTTCGTTTGGGTATTTCTGAGTGAATGGGAGTATATGCTGTAATTAGAAATATCTGGTTCTAATATCTCAAAGTAATAAAAGCTATTTACGACAAACCAACAGCCAATATCATACTTAATGGGCAAAAACTGGAAGCATTCCCTTTGAAATCCGGCACTAGACAAGGATGCCCTCTCTCAACACTTCTATTCAACATAGTACTGGAAGTTCTAGCCAGAGCAATCAGGCAAGAAAAGAAATAAAGGGTATTCAAATAGGAAAGGTGGAAGCCAAATTGTCTCTATTTGCAGACGACATGATAGTATACCTAGAAGACCCCATCACCTCAGCCCAAAAGCTCCTGCAACTGATAAGCAACTTCAGCAAAGTCTCAGGATATAAAATCAATGTGCAAAAATCACAAGCATTCCTATACACCAATAACAGACTTAAAGAGAACCAAATTAAGAATGAACTGCCATTCACAATTTCTACAAAGAAAATAAATTACCTAGGAATACAACTCACTAGGAATGTAAGGGACCTCTTTAAGGAAAACTACAAACAACTTCTCAATGAAATAAGAAAGGACACAAACAGATGGAGAAACATTCCATGTTTGTGGTTAGGAAGAATCAATATTGTGAAAATGGCTATACTGCCCAAAGTAATTTACACATTCAATGCTATCCCCATCAAACTACTATTGAATTTCTTCACAGAACTGGAAAAAAACCACCATGAATTTCATATGGAACCAAAAAAGAGCCCGCATAACCAAGTCAAATCTAAGCAAAAAGAACACAGCGGGAGGCATCACGCTACCAGACTTCAAACTATACTACAAGGCTACAGTAATCAAAACAGCATGGTACTGGTACCAAAACAGAGATATAGACCAATGGAACAGAACAGAAGCATCAGAGGCAACACAACATATCTACAACCATATTATCTTTGATAAACCAGACAAAAACAGGCAATGGGGAAAGGATTCCCTATTTAATAAATGATGTTGGGAAAACTGGCTAGCCATGTGCAGAAAGCAGAAACTGGACCCCTTTCTGACACCTTACACTAAAATTAACTCCAGATGGATTAAAGACTTAAACATAAGACCTGACACCATAAAAACACTAGAAGAAAATCTAGGCAAAACCGTTCAGGACATAGGAGTAGGCAAGGACTTCATGGAAAAACACCAAAAGCATTGGCAACAAAAGCCAAAATAGACAAATGGGACCTAATCAAACCCCACAGCTTCTGCACAGCAAAAGAAACAGTCACTAGAGTGAATCGGCAACCATCAGAATGGGAGAAAATCTTTGCAGTTTACACATCTGACAAAGGGTTGATATCCAGAATTTACAAAGAACTCAAACAGATTTACAGAAAAAAAAAAACAAACAAGCCCATTCAAAAATGGGCAAAGGATATGAACAGAAACTTTACAAAAGAAGATATACATGAGGCCAACAAACATATGAAAAAGTGCTCATTATCATTGGTCATTAGAGAGATGCAAATCAAAACCACATTGAGATATCATCTCACACCAGTTAGAATGGCGATCATTAAAAAATCTGGAGACAGCAGATGCTGGAGAGGATGTGGATAAATAGGAACACTCTTACACTGTTGGTGGGAGTGTAAATTAGTTCAACCATTGTGGAAGACAGTGTGGCGATTCCTCAGGGACCTAGAAATAGAAATTCCATTTGACCCAGCAATCCCACTACTGGGTATCTATCCAAAAGACTATAAATCGTTCCACTATAAGGACACATGCACACGAATGTTCATTGCAGCACTGTTTACAATAGCAAAGACCTGGAACCAACCCAAATGCCCATCGATGATAGACTGGACTGGGAAAATGTGGCACATATACACCATAGAATATTATGCAGCAATAAAAAATGATGAGTTTGTGTCATTTGTAAGGACATGGATGAATCTGCAGAACATCATTCTCAGCAAACTGACACAAGAACAGAAAAAGAAATACTGCATATACTCACTCATAGGTGGGTGAGAAAAATGAGAACACATGGACACAGAGAGGCGGTCTACTATACATGGGGACTGTTGGGGGAAATGGGGGAGGGACAGCGGGGGGGGCTGGGGGGGATAGCCTGGGGATGAATACCAAGTGTGGGTGAAGGGGAGGAAGGCAGCAAAACACACTGCCATGTGTGTACCTATGCAACTATCTTGCACGTTCTGCACATGTACCCCAAAACCTATAATGCAATACAATTAAAAAAAAAAAAGAAAAGAAATATCTGGTTCTAAAACCAAAACAGCTATCTAACAGAATGGTTGTCCATGTGTGCATTCATCTTACAGAGTTAAATTCTTGTGTTTATGCAGCAGGTTGGAAACGCTTTTTGTGGATAATCTCAAAACAGGCATTTTCAGCAGAATACCTGCAAATAACAAAATAGCAATAAAACTGCCCCTGAAACACAGAAGAAACGTACCTTCTGCTCGGCTGTGCGTTTGCTCAACTAACTGAGTTAATTCTATCTTTATATTCAAATATTTGAATTACATTTCTGGTAAAAAGCTGCGTTTGGATTTTTCTGAGTGAATGGGAGTGTATGCTGTAATGAGAAATATCTGGTTCTAAAACAAATCAGAACTATCTAACAGAATAACTGTCAATGTTTGCATTCAAGATACAGGTAAACGCATGTGTTTATGCAGCAATTTGGAAACGCTTTCTGTGGAGAATCTCAAAACCGGCATTTTCAGCTGTATACCTGTATATAACAAAATAGCAGTAAAACTGACCCTAAAACACAGAAGAAACGTATCCTTCAATCACCTCTGCTGTGTGTTAGTTCAACAAAGTGAGTTAATTCTATCTTTAGATTCAGGAGTTATAAACACGTTTCTGGAAAAAGCTACGTTTGGATATTTCTGAGTGAATGGCAGTATATCCTGTAATGAGAAATATCTGTTTCTAAAACCAAAACGGAGCTATCTAACAAAATGGTTGTCAATATGTGCATTCAACTTACAGAGTTAAACTCATGTGTTTATGCAGCAGTTTGGAAACGCTTTCTGTGTAGAATCTCAAAACCGGCATTCTCAGCTGAATA
This sequence comes from Saguinus oedipus, assembly GCA_031835075.1. Taxonomy (NCBI): domain Eukaryota; kingdom Metazoa; phylum Chordata; class Mammalia; order Primates; family Cebidae; genus Saguinus; species Saguinus oedipus. The sequence goes on from CM063171.1 coordinate 26,735,283, forward strand.
CCCACATATAACAAAATAGCAGTAAAACTTCCCCTAAAACACTGAAGAAAAGTATCCTTCAATCTGCTCTTCTGTGCGTTTGTTCAGCTAAGTGAGTTAAATCTATATTTAGATTCCGGAGCTGGAAACACGTTTCTGGTAAAAGCTGAATTTAAATATTCCTGAATGAATGGGAGTATATGCTGTCATAAGAAATATCTGGTTCGAAAATTAAAACGAAGCCATCTAAGGGAGTGGTGGTCAATGTGTGCATTCAACTTACAGAGTTAAATTCATGTGTTTATGCAGCAGTTTGGAAATGCTTTCTGTGGATAATCTCAAAACAGGCCTTTTCCTGCAGAATACCCGCAAATAACAAAACAACAATAAAACTACCCCTGAAACACAGAAGAAACGTATACTTCCACCTGCTCTGCTGTGCGTTTGTTAAACTAACTGAGTTAATTCTATGTTGGTATTCAGGAATTTGAATCACATTTCTGGTAAAAGCTTCTTTTGGGTATTTCTGAGTCGATGGGAGTATATGCTGTAATGAGAAATATCTGGTTCTAAATCAAAAACAGAGCTATCTAACAGAATGGTTGTCCATGTGTGCATTCATCTTACAGAGTTAAACTCATGTGTTTATAAGCAGGTTGGAAATGCTTTTTGTGGATAATCTTAAAACAGGCATTTCCAGCAAAATACCAAAAAATAACAAAATAGCAATAAAACTGTCCCTGAAACACAGAAGAAACGTACCATCTGCTAGGCTGTGCGTTTGCTCAACTAACTGAGTTAATTCTATCTTGATATTCAAATATTTGAATCACATTTCTGGTAAAAGCTGCGTTTGTATTTTTCTGAGTGAATGGAAGTATATGCTGTAATGAGAAATATCTGGTTCTAAAACAAAACAGAACTATCTAACAGAATAACTGTCAATGTTTGCATTCAACTTACAGTTAAACGCATGTGCTTATGCAGCAGTTCGGAAACGCTTTCTGTGGAGAATCACAAAACAGGCATTTTCAGCTGAATACCCGCATATAACAAAATAGCAGTAAAACTGCCCCTAAAACACAGACGAAACGTATCCTTCAATCAGCTCTGCTGTGTGTTTGTTTAACAAAGTGTGTTAATTCTATCTTTAGATTCAGGAGTTAGAAACACGTTTCTGGAAAAAGCTGCGTTTGGATATTTCTGAGTGAATGGGAGTATATTCTGTAATGAGAAATATTTGTTACTAAAACCAAAACGGAGCTATCTAACAGAATGGTTGTCAATGTTTGCATTCAGCTTACAGAGTTAAACTCATGTGTTTATGGAGCAGTTTGGAAATGCTTTCTGTGGAGAATCTCAAAACATGCATTTCCAGCAGAATACCCATATATAAGAAAATAGCAGTAAAACTACCCCTGAAACACTGAAGAAACGTATCCTTCAATCTGCTCTGCTGTGCGTTTGTTCAACTAAGTGAGCTAAATGTATCTTTAGATTCAGGAACTGAAGACACGTTTCTGGCAAAAGCTGCGTTTGGATATTTCTGAGTGAATGCGAGTATATGGTGTAATGAGAAATATTTTGTTCTAAAACCAAAACGAAACTATCTAACAGAATGGTTGTCAATGTGTGCATTCAACCTACAGAGTTAAACTCATATGTTTATGCAGCCATTTGGAAACGTTTTCTTTGGAGAATCTCAAAACAGGAAACAACTTTATATGGCCAAAATTTCAGAGCCTCAGTGAATAATACATAACTGGGGAATACTCAGGACGATATTACATATGGCATCTATTTCAGAGCTTCTTTGAATAAGGGACACCTGTATTATAGACATAATTATATTTCGGATAGCCATATATTCAGAGGCTAACTGAATAACATACACCTTGGGGAAAATTATTCTATTTTGTATAGCCACTCTTTTAGAGCTGAATGTAAAACACAGGCCTGAGTATTATTCAGAAGTCTCTATTTTATGGCCACACATTCATAGACTCACAGGATAATACAGAACTATGAAAAATTCAGGAGTGGATTTTACATGGCCTCTTATTCAAAACCTGAGTGAAGAATCATACATATCTGAAAAATACTCAGGATTCTATTATATATAGCCACTTATTCAGAGACTCACTGAATAATGCACACCTGGGAAATATTCTGGAGTCTATTTGATATGACCCTTCACCCAGTGACTTAGTTAAAAATGCACAACTGAGAAATAGTCAAGAGGATAGAGTCAAAAAATTATTTTATGTGGTCACTTATTCAGAAACTAACTGAAGAATACACACCTTGGGAATAATCAGAGTCCAGGTCATATTGCCACTCAATCACAGAATTACCAAATAATGCACAGTGGCACAATAATAAGGAGTCTATTTAATATGGCCTCTCAATCAGAGCTTCAGTGCATAACAGCTGCAAAGTAGTCAGAGTCCTATTTAAGGTATCCCCAAATTATGCAACTCTGTAAATGATACACACATGTGTGATAGTCAGAAGACTATTTCATATGGACACTCATAAAGAACCTCTTCAAAAACTTCACATGTGAGGAATAATCATTAGTCTATTTCATATGATGATTCATTTGGAGAGACAAAAATTGTCACACACATGTGGAGTAAATTGGGTCTATTTCATAAGGCCACTCTTTAAATGATTCAGTGAATAATATGTATATCTGATAAGTCAGGTATCTCTTTCACATGGCCACTCGTTCAGGGACTCTGTAAATAATACTCCCCTCAGAAAGAGTCAAGTGTCTACTTCAAATGGCTACACATTTAGAGTCTCTGTAAGTAATGCACACCTGGGCAATACACAAGAGTCTCCTTTTTATTCCCACTTAGTCAGAGTCTCATTCAATAATACACACCTGAGGAAAAGTTAAGAGTCTACTTCATGTAGCCACTCATTTGAAGCCTCAGTGAATAATGCACACCAGGGTAATTGTGGAGCATTTTTTATATGGCCACACATTCTGTGCCTCCATGAATGATACACACCTGAGGAATTCTCAGGATTCTATTTCTTACTACCACTCATTTATAATTTTATTGAATAATTCACAGTGGAGCAATAGGTGTCTATTTCATATGGCCTCTCATTCAAAGTCTCAGTGAATAATGAAATTCTATGGAGTAATCAGGATGCTGTTTAAGATAGCCACTAATTCAGTACATTCCTGAATAATACACACCTGGGTTATAGTCAGGAGTCTATTTTATATGAACTCTAATTCTTGGTTTCGCTGAGTAATGCACACCTGTGGTAGTGTCAGGAGTCTATTTGGTATGGACACTCATACAGAACCAGTTTGAATAATGCACACATGGAGAATAATGAGGAGTCTATGTCATAGGGCTACTCATTCAGACAAACAGTAAATAACACACATGTGGAGTAATTTAGAAGTCTGTTTTATATGGCCCCTTCTTCCCAGCCTCACTGAATATTACAAACTTGTTATATAGTCTGGAGTCTATTATTTATGGCCACTTATTCAGAGAATCACTGAATAATGCACACTTGAGAAAAAGTCAGAAGTCTCTTTCCTATGGCCACTCATTAGAGCCTCACTAAATGTACACACCTGAGGAAATAGTCAGGATTGACTTTTATCCCCTTATTCAGAGTATCATTAAATAATGCACACCTGTGGAATAGCCAGGAAACTTTTATATGTGGTCTCTAATTCTGAGTGTCACTGAATAATGTGGTGTATTCAGGAGGCTATTTCATGTAGACACATATTCAGAGCCTCAGTGAATAAGACAGACTTTTGCTATAGTAAGGAATCTGATTATTATGGCCACGCCTTCTGAGCCTCACTGAATAATGCACACCTGGATAATAATTTGGAGTCTATTTTCATTGGACTTTCATTCAGAGCCTCGGTGAATAATGCACACCTGTGAAGTAGCCAGGAGTCTATTTCACTTGGACACTCATTCATAGCCTCAGTGGATAATATGCACGTGTGGATTAGTCAGGATTCCATTTCATATGGCCACTGACTCATAACCTCAGTGAATAATGCACAAATGTAAAGTACTCAGCAGTCTATTTCATATAGCCACTCATTCAGAGATTCACTGAATAATACAAAAATTTAAGATAGACAGCATTCTGTTTCATGTGGTCCAACAAGAAGAGCTTAACTGAGTAATTCCAACCTGGGGAAGTGTTAGGAGTCTACTTTATATACCCTCTCATTTACAGCCTCAGCTAATAGTGCACACATGTGGAATAGACACTAGTCTATTTTATATGGCCACAAAATCAAAGCCTGAGTGAGTAATACACAACTTTGGAATAGTCACTAGTCTATTCCATATGCCCAAATATTCAGATTCAGAGTCAATAATACACACCTGTGGACTAGTGAGAAAACAATTTCATATGGCCAAAGTTTCAGAGCCTCAGTGAATCATACATACCTGCAGAATACTCAGGACGCTGTTACATATGGCATCTATTTCAGAGCTTCATTGAATAAGGAACACCTGTATTGTAGTCAGAATTCTATTTCATAAAGCCACATATTCAGAGCCTAACTGAATAACATACACCTTGGGGAAAGTCTGCATTCTATTTTGTATAGCCACTCATTTAGAGACGAATGTAAAAACGCACGCCTGAGGAGTATTCAGGAGTCTCTATTTTATGGCCACTCATTAAGAGCCTCACAGAATAATACAGACCTATGGAAAAGTCAGGAGTGTATTTCACATGGCCACTTATTCAGAACCTCAGTGAAAAATGATATATATCTTGAAAATACTCAGGATTCCATTATATATAGCCACTTATTCAGACACTCACTGAATAATGCACACCTGGAGATTAGTCTGGAGACTATTTGATATGACCATTCACCCAGTGACTTAGAGGAAAATTCAGAGCTGAGAAATAGTCAAGAGGATAGAGTCAGGAGTCTATTTCATGTGGTCACTCATTGAAAACCTCACTGAATAATACACAGCTTAGGAATAGTCAGTGTGCAGGTCACATAGCCACTCAATCACAACATTACCGAATAATGCACAATTGGGCAATAGTAAGGAGTCTATTTCATATGGCCCCTCATTTAGAGATTCTGTGCATATGAAAACAGCTGTGGAGTCCTCAGAACCCTATTTAAGGTAGACTCAAATTAAGCAACTTTGTGAATGATACACACATGTGTGATAGCAGACTATTTGATATGGAAACTCATACAGAACCTCTTCAAATACTGCACATGTGGGTAATAATCACTAGTCTATTTCATATGGTGATTCATTTGGAGAGTCAAAAAATAATGCACACCTGTGGAGTAAAATGGGGTCTATTTCATAAGGCCCCTCTTTCAGTGTTTCAGTGAATAATATGTATATCTGGTAAGTCAGGAATCTCTTTCACATGGCCACTGGTTCAAGGTCTCTGTGTATAATACTCCCCTCAGAAATAGTCAAGGGTCTACTTTAAATAGCTACACATTCAGAGTCTCTGTATGTAATGCACACCTGGGAAATATGCAAGAGTCTCTTTTTTATGCCCATTTAGTCAGAGTCTCATTCAATAATACACACCTTGGGAGGAGTTAAAAGCATACATCATGTAGCCACTCATTTAGAGCCTCAGTGAATAATGCACACCAGGGTAATAGTTGAGCATTTTTTATATAGCCACTCATTCTGTGCCTCCCAGAATGATACACACCTGGAAAATACTCAGAATTCTATTTCATACTATCACTCATTTAGAACCTTATTGAATAATTCACAATGGAGCAATAGTCAGGTGTCTATTGTGTATGGCCTCTCCTTCAAAGTTTCAGTGAATAATGAACTACTATGGAATATTCAGGATGCTGTTTAAGATAGCCACGAATTAAATGCCCTTCTAAATGATACAATCCTGGGTAATAGGAGTCTATTTCATATGAACTCTAATTCTGGATATTGCTAAGTAATACACACCTGGAAGAGTTTCAGGAGTCTATTTGGTATGGACACTCATACAAAACCTGTGTGAATAATGCACACATGGAGAATAATGAGGAGTCTATGTCATACGGATACTCATTCAGACTAACAGTGAATAACACACATGTGGAGTAATTAGAAGTATTTTTTATATGGCCCCACTTTCACAGCCTCACTGAGTATTACACACTTGTGATATAGTCTGAAGTCTATTTTTTATGGCCACTCATTCAGAGAATGACTGAATAATGAACACCTGCAGAATAGTCAGAAGTCTCTTTCCTATGGCCTCTCATTGAGAGCCTCGCTAAATGTACACACCTGGGGAAATAGGACTTAATTTTATCCCCTCATTCAGAGTCTCACTAAATAATACACACCTGTGGAATAGTCAGGAGATTTTTTATGTGGCCTCTCATTCGGAGTGTCACTGAATAATGTGGTGTAGTCAGGAGTCTATTTCATGTAGACACATATTCAGAGCTTCAGTGAATAAGACAGACCCTTGCTATAGTAAGGAATCTAATTAATATGGCCACATCTTCTGAGCCTCACTGAATAATAAACACCTAGAGAATAATTTGAAGTCTATTTTCGATGGACATTCATTCAGAGACTCGGTGAATAATGCACACGCCTGAAATAGCCAGGAATCTATTTCAATTTGACACTCATTCATAGCCTCAATGGATAATATGCACGTTTTGATTAGTCAGGATTTCATTTCATATGGTCTCTGGCTAGTAATTTCAGTGAATTATGAACAAATATAAAGTACTCAGCAGTCTATTTCATATAACCACTCATACAGAGATTCACTGAATAATACAAATATTTAAGATAGACAGCATCCTGTTTCATATGGTCACACAAGAAGAGTCTCACTGAGAAATACACACCTGGAGAAGTGTTAGGAGTCTGCTTTATATAGCCTCTCATTTACAGCCTCAGCAAAAAATGCACACGTGTGGAATAGACACTAGTCTATTTTATATGGTCACAAAATCAAAGCCTGAGTGAGTAATACACAACTTTGGAATAGTCACTAGTCTATTCCATATGCCCAAATATTCAGAGTCAGAGTCAATAATACACACCTGTGTACAAGTCAAGAAACAATTTCATATGCCCAAAGTTTCAGAGCCTCAGTGAATAATACATACCTGGGGAATACTCAGGACGCCATTACATATGGCGTCTATTTAAGAGCTTTCTTGAATAAGGTACACGTGTATTGTAGTCAGAATTCTATTTCATAAAGCTACATATTCAGAGCCTAACTGAATAACATACACCTTGGGGAAAGTCTGCATTCTATTTTGTATAGCCACTCATTTAGAGACGAATGTGAAAACGCACACCTGAGGAGTATTCGGGAGTCTCTATTTTATGGCCACACATTAAGAGCCTCACAGAATAATACAGACCTATGGAAAAGTTAAAAGTGTATGTCACATGGCCCCTTATTCAGAACCTCAGTGAAGAATGATATATATCTTGAAAATACTCAGTATTCTATTATATATAGCCACTTATTCAGACACTCACTGAATAATGCACACCTGGAGATTAGTCTTGAGACTATTTGATATGACTGTTCACCCGGTGACTCAGTAGAAAATGCAGAGCTGAGAAATAGTCAAGAGGATAGAGTCAGGAGTCTATTTTATGTGGTCACTCATTGAAAAACTCACTGAGTAAAACACACCTTGGGAATAGTCAGAGTCCAAGTCATATTGCCACTCAATCACAACATTACCGAATAATGCACAATGTGGCAATAGTAAGGAGTCTACTTCATACGGCCTCTCATTCAGAGCTTCAGTGCATAATAAACAGCTGTGGAGTAGTCAGGACCCTATTTAAGGTAGGCCCAAATTAAGCAGATCCGTGAATTATACACACATGTGTGATAGTCAGGAGACTATTTGATATGAACACTCATACAGAACCTCTTCGAATATTGCACATGTGGGAAATAATCACTAGTCTATTTCATATAGTGATTAATTTGGAGAATCAAAAAGTAACGCACATCTGTGGAGTAAAATGGGGTATATTTTATATGGCCATGCTTTCAGTGTTTCAGTGAATAATATGTATATCTGATAAGTCAGGAATCTCTTTCACATGGGCACTCGTTCAGGGCCTCTGTGAATAATACTCCCCTCAGAAATAGTCAAGGGTCTACTTCAAATGGCCACACATTGAGAGTCTCTGTATATAATGCACACCTTGGGAATAGTCAGGAGTTTCTTTCTTATGCCCACTTATTCAGTCTCATTTAATAATAGACACCTGGAAAAGAGATAAGGGTCTACTTCATATAGACACTCATTTAGAGCCTCAGTGAATAATGCACACCTGTGGAACAGACACTGGTCTATTTTGTATGGCCACAAAAAGCCTGAGTGAGTAATGCACAACTCTGGAATAGGGAGTAGTGTATTCTATATGCTCACTTAATCAGTGTCTAGTTCAGTACTACCCACCTTAGAAACAGTAAGGAATCTACTTCATCTAATCAGTAACTCAAAGCCTCTTTAAATAATACACACCTGTGGAATAGTCAGTAGTCTACTTCATATGGCCAAAGATTCAGAGCCTCAGTGACTAATGCATACTGGGGCATACTCAGGACACTATTACATATGGCCACTCATTCAGAGTTTCACTGAATAATGAACACTTGAAGGAAACTCAGAATTATATTTCATAAAGAAACTCTCTCAGTTCCCAACCTAAAAATGTACTTCTGCGAGTATTCAGGAGTCTTTTTCTTATGGCCACTCATTCAGAGCCTTATTAAATCATACATACCTGGGGAATACTCAGGAGATTATTTCATATGGCCACTCATCCAGCGACTCATGAAATAATGCACACCTGCGAAATAGTCTGGAGTTTATTTGATATGGTGGTTCATTCAGTGCCTCAGTGGAAATAGCACATGTGAGGAATAGTCAAGAGGCTTTTCAGGTCGCCACTCATCCATACCCTTAGTAAGTAACACACACCAGGGTAATCGTCAAAAGTCTATTTTATGTGGTCATTTATTCAGAAACTCAGTGAGTGATACACACCTGTGGACTAGTTAGAGCCTATCACATACGGACACTTAATCAGAGCATTACTAAATGGTGCACACCTGGGAAATTGTCAGGATTCTATTTCATATGACCGTTGTTTAAGGGCCTCATTGAGTAATGCACATCTGGTCAGTAATCAGGAGGCTATGTCATATGAACACTCATTCAGAGCCTAAGTGAATAATGCACACCTGTGGAGTAGCTAGGAGTGTATTTCACACAGCCACACATTTAGAGCCTCAGTGAATAATACACACATGTAGAATACTCAGGATTCCATTTCATATGGCCACTGACTCATAGCCTCAGTGAATAATGCACAAATGTACAGTACTCAGCAGTCTATTTTATATAGTCACTCATTCAGATATTCACTGAATAATACAAATATTTGGGATAGACAGCATCCTTTTTTATATGATCACACAAGGAGAGCCTCACTGAATAATGCACTCCTGGGGAAGAGTTAGGAGTCTACTTTATACAGCCACTCATTTGAAGCCTCAGTGAATAATGAATACCTGTGGAATAGACACTAGTTTATCTTACATAGCCACAAAATCAAAGCCTGTGTGAGTAATACACAACTATGGAATGGTCAGTAGTCTATTCCATATTCCCACATATTCAGTCTAAGTCAATGATACACCCTTAAGGAATAGTCAGAAGTCTATTTCCCATGGCCGTTAACTCAAAGCCTCATTAAATAATACACGCCTTTGGACTAGTCAGGAGACGATTTCATATGACCAAAGTTTCAAATCCTCAGTGAATAATGCATACCTGGGGGAATACTCAGGACGCTATTACATTTGGCCTCTCCTTTACAGCTTCACTGAATAAAAAACACCTGTAAGGTAGTCAGAATTCTATTTCATATAGCCACATATTCAGAGCCTCACTAAGCAACATACACCTTGGAAGAAGTCAGGATTCTATTTTGTACAGCCACTCATTTAGAGCCAAACCTGAAAATGCACGCCTCTGGAGTATTAAGGAGTCTCTTTTCTATGGCCACTCATTCAGAGCCTCGCTGAATAATACAGAACTATGAAAAAGTCAGGAGTGTATTTCACATGGCCATTCATTTAGAACCTCAGTGACGAATAATGTATACCTGAAGAGTACTCAGGATTCTATTTCATATAGCCATTAATTCAAAAACTCACTGAATAATGCACACCTGGGAAATAGTCTGGAGTCTATTTAATATGACTTTCTCCCTGTTCCTACAGCAGAGAAATAGTAAAGAGGATATAATCAGGAGTCTATTTTATATGGTCACTCCTTCAGAAACTCACTGAATGATACACACCGTGGGAATAGTCAGAGTCGATGCCATATGGCCACTCTATCACAGCATTACTGAATAATGCACAATGGGGCAATAATAAGGAGTCTATTTCATATGGCCTCTCATTCAGAGCTTCAGTGCATAATAAAAAGCTGTGGAGTAGTCAGGACCCAAAATTAAGCATTTCTGTGAATGATACACACATGAGTGATAGTCAGGAGACAATTTGATATGGACACTCATACAGAACCTCTTCGAATACTGCACATGTGGGGAATAATCACTAGTCTATTTCACAAGGTGATTCGTTTGGAGAATCAAAGAATAACGCACACCTGTGGAGTAAAATCGATGATAGACTGGACTGGGAAAATGTGGCACATATACACCATGGAATATTATGCAGCAATCAGAAATGATGAGTTTGTGTCCTTTGTAGGGACATGGATGAATCTGGAGAACATCATTCTCAGCAAACTGACACAAGAACAGAAAAAGAAATACTGCATATACTCACTCATAGGCGGGTGAGAAAAATGAGAACACATGGACACAGAGAGGCGGTCTACTATACACTGGGGACTGATGGGGGAAATGGGGGAGGGACAGCGGGGGGGGCTGGGGGGGATAGCCTGGGGATGAATACCAAGTGTGGGTGAGGGGGAGGAAGGCAGCAAAACACACTGCCATGTGTGTACCTATGCAACTATCTTGCACGTTCTGCACATGTACCCCCAAACCTATAATGCAATAAAAATTTAAAAAAAAAATTATAATTACAAAAAGGGGTCATTATCATGCCTAATCAAATAAAGCACCACCAATTGGTAAAAAAAAAAAATGGGGTCTATTTCATATGGCCACTCTTTCAGTGTTTTACTGAATAATATGTATATCTGAATCATCAGGAATCTCTTTCATATGGCCACTCGTTCAGGACTCAGTGAATAATACACCCCTTGGAAATAATCAAGAGTCTACTTCAAATGACTACATATTCACAGTCTCTGTAAATAATGCACACCTGGAAAATAGACAGGAGTCTTTTTTTATTCCCATTTATTCAGAGTCTCATTCAATAATAAACACCTGAGAAAGAGTTAAGAGTCTGCTTCATAAGCCACTTATTTAGAGCCTCAGTGAATAATGCATACCAGGGAAATAGTCTGGAGCTGCTTTCATTTGGCCACTCATTTGGTGCCTCATGAAAGGATACACACCTGGGAAATCATCACAATTTTTTTCCTTGCTACCATATATTCAGAACCTTATTGAATAATTCACAACTGGACAATAGTCAGGTGTCTATATTATATGGGCTCTCATTCAGAGATTCGGTGAATTATGAACTTCTATGAGTTAGTCAGAACGCTGTTTAAGATAGCCACAAATTAAGTCCCTCCCTGTATGATACACACCTGGGTGATAGTCATAAATCCATTTTATATGATCTCACATTCTGGGAATAACTAAATATACACACCTGGGTGAGTGTCAAGAGTCTATTTGGTATGCACCCTCATGCAAAACCTGTTTGAATAATGCACACATTGAGAATAAATGAATCTATGTTATATGGCTACTCATTCAGACAATCTGAATAACGCACACATGTGGAGTAATAAGAAGTCTGTTTTATATTGCCACTCTTTCACAGCCTCGGTGAATATTGCACATTTGTGATATAGTCTGGAGTCAATTCCTTATGGCCGCTCATTGAGAGAATCGCTGAATAATGCACCCCTGCTTAATAGTCAGAAGTCTCTTTTCTATGGCCACTAATTAAGAGCCTTACTAAATGTACACACCTGGGAAAATAGTCAGGATTTTGTTTTATTCCCTCATTCAGAGTCTCAATGAATAATGCACACCTGTGGAACAGACAGGAGTTTTTTTCATGTGGCCTCTCATTCGGATTGTCACTGAATAACGTGGAGTAGTCAGGAGTCTATTTCATGTTGACACATTGAGAGCCTTAGTGACTAATAATGCCCCTAAATTACTAAGGAATCTAATTAATATGGCCACATGTTCTGGCCTCAATGGATAATACACACCTGGAGAATTATTTGAAGTCAATTTTAGATGGATATTAATTCAAAGCCTCGTTGAATAATGCACACCTGAGGAGTATCCAGGAGTCTATTTCATTTGGAAACTCATTTATAGCCTCAGTGGAAATTATGCAAATGTGGAACAGTCAAAAGTCTATTTCATATGGCCAGGCATTCAGAGCCTCACTGAGTAATACACACTTGGGGAATAGTCAAGAGTCTATTTTATATGGCCACTCATTCAGAGCCTTCATAAATAATGCACACTAGGGGAATAGTCAAGAGTTTATTTTATAAGGCCACTCTCTCAGCACCTCCCTGAGTGATATATACCTGGGAAATAGTCAGGGCAGTTTCACATGGGTACTCAATGAGTGCCTCACTGAATAATGCACACCTGTTGAATACTCAGGAATCTATTTCATTTGGTCACTCTTTCAGAGCCTCAGTGAAAAATACACACCTACAAAACAGTGAGGAGTTTATTTAATGTTGCCACTCATTCAAAGACTCATGGAATAGTGCACACTGGAAAATTCTCAAGAGTTTATTTGGAATGGCAATGCATTCAGAGACTCTGAAGTATACAAACCTAAGAAATAGTGAGGAATCTATTCCAAATGGCCATATATTTGGAGCCTCAATGAATAATGCAGACCAGGAAAATAATCAGGACTCTATTGTTTTTGCTTTCTCTGTTATTTTTTTAATTATACTATGGCTTTATTAGAAGGAAAATTTTCTAAATTTGTCTCAAAATTCTTAAAAACTAAGTCAATAAATATATAATAAAGTTATTTCTACTCTCAATAGATTTTCAGTTTTCCAATAACCTTGTTAGTTGCTCTTCATTCGTCCTTCACTTACACCACTGGACAAATACCTTTAAAAGAAAAACCTCAAAACACAAAACTACTTAAAATATGTTTTTTAGTATTTGACAGAGTTTATTGGAACAGAATCCATTCTCCTTATACTTCAACACCACCACTGAGCTTAAAATTTCTTCCAAGCTTTTGAGAACAATGCTCTCACTATCACAATCCCTACTCTCCATAAGATAATCATTGGCTGTACCCCAAATTCCAGAACCATGTGCCATTGCATTGCTTTCCTCCCACACTGAAGTCACTGGCAGTAGCGCATTGTGGCAGTTTGTGAAATGAATCACAGGTAAAGCACTTGGTGATTTTTAACCAAATGAATCTGTTGTGTACACAGAAAATGACATGTATAGGTATTTCACATATTATAAGAGAACATAGTGAATGAAATACCCCGTAGAGCAAAATCCTGGAATTCAGACTTCTCTTTGAAAACTTCTCCCTTTAAATTTTTTTTTTTAATTTTTATTGCATTATAGGTTTTGGGGTACATGTGCAGAACGTGCAAGATAGTTGCATAGGTACACACATGGCAGTATGTTTTGTTGCCTTCCTCCACTTCACCCACACTTGATATTTATCCCCAGGGTATCCATCCCCAGCCCCCCCCCCGCTGTCCCTCCCACATTCCCTCCAATAGACCCCAGTGTGTAGTAGACCCCCTCCCTGTGTCCATGTGTTCTCATTATTCTCACCCGCCTATGAGTGAGAATATGTGGTATTTCTTTTTCTGTTCTTGTGTCAGTTTGCTGAGAATGATGTTCTCCAGATTCATCCATGTCCTTACAAAGGACAAAAACTCATCATTTTTGATTGCTGCATAATATTCCATGGTGTATATGTGCCACATTTTCCCAGTCCAGTCTATCATTGACGGGCATTTGTGTTGGTTCCAGGTCTTTGCTATTGTAAACAGTGCTGCAATGAACATTCGTGTGCATGTGTCCTTATAGTAGAACGATTTATAGTCCTTTGAATAGATACCCAGTAATGGGATTGTTGGGTCAAATGGCATTTGTATTTCTAGGTCCTTGAGGAATTGCCACACTGTCTTCCAAAATGGTTGAACTAATTTACACTCCCACCAACAGTGTAAGAGTGTTCCTGTTTCTCCACATCCTCTACAGCATCTGCTGTCTCCTGGTTTTTTAATGATCGCCATTCTAACTGGCATGAGATGGTATCTCAATGTGGTTTTGATTTGCATCTCTCTAATGACCAGGGATGATGAGCATTTTTCATGTGTTTGTTGGCCTCATGTATGTCTTCTTTTGTAAAGTGTCTGTTCATATATTTTGCCCATTTTTGAATGGGCTTGTTTGTTCTTTTCCTGTAAATCTGTTTGAGTTCTTTGTAAATTCTGGATATCAGCCCTTTGTCAGATGCATAAACTGCAAAGATTTTTTCCCATTCTGATGGTTCCCTATTCACTCTAGTGACTGTTTCTTTTGCTGTGCAGAAGCTGTGGAGTTTGATTAGGTCCCATTTGTCTATTTTGGCTTTTGTTGCCAATGCTTTTGGTGTTTTGGTCATGAAGTCCTTGCCTACTCCTATGTCTTGAATGCTTTTGCTTAGATTTTCTCCTAGGGTTTTTATGGTGTCAGGTCCTATGTTTAAGTCTTTAATCCATCTGGAGTTAATTTTAGTGTAAGGTGTCAGAAAGGGGTCTAGTTTTTGTTTTATGCACATAGCTAGCCTGTTTTCCCAACACCATTTATTAAATAGGGAATCCTTTCCCCATTGCCTTTTTTTGTCTGGTTTATCAAAGATTATATGGTTGTAGATATGTTGTGTTGCCTCCGATGCCTCTGTTCTGTTCCATTGGTCTATATCTCTGTTTTGGTACCAGTACCATGCTGTTTTGATTACTGTAACCTTGTAGTATAGTTTGAAGTCTGGTAGTGTGTTGCCTCTCGTTGTGTTCTTTTTGCTTAGAATTGACTTGGCTATGCGGGATTTCTTTTGGTTCCATATGAAGTTCATGGTGTTTTTTTCCAGTTCTGTGAAGAAATTCAATGGTAGTTTGATGCGGATAGCATTGATTGTGTAAATTGCTTTGGGCAGTATAGCCATTTTCACGATATTGATTCTTCCTAACCACGAACACGGAATGTTTCGCCATCGGTTTGTGTCTTCTCTTATTTCGTTGAGCAGTGGTTTGTAGTTTTCCTAAAAAATATCCCGTACATTTCTTGTGAGTTGGATTCCTAGGTATTTTATTTTTTTTGTAGCAATTTTGAATGGCAGTTCGTTCTTGACTTGGTTCTCTTTGAGTCTGTTATTGGTGTGTAGGAATGCTTGTGAATTTTGCACATTGATTTTATATCCTGAGACTTTGCTGAAATTGCTTATCAGTTTCAGGAGTTTTTGGGCTGAGGTGATGGGGTCTTCTAGGTATACTATCATGTCGTCTGTGAAGAGAGACAATTTGGCTTCCACCTTTCCTATTCGAATAAACTTTTTTTATTTTTCGTGCCTTATTGCTGTGGCTAGAACTTCCAGTACTATGTTGAATAGGAGTGGTGAGAGAGGGCATCCCTATCTCGTGCCAGATTTCAAAGGGAATGCTTTTAGTTTTTGCCCATTAGGTATGATATTAGCTGTTGGTTTGTCGTAAATAGCTTTTATTACTTTGAGATACGTTCCGTCAATACCGAGATTATTGAGAGTGTTTAGCATAAAGGACTGTTGAATTTTATAAAATGCCTTCTCTGTGTCAATTGAGATAATCATGTGGTTTTTGTTTTTGGTTCTGTTAATGTGGTGAATGATGTTTATAGACTTGCGTATGTTGAACCAGCCTTGCATCCCCGGGATGAATCCTACTTGATCATGATGGATAAGTTTTTTAATGTGCTGTTGCAATTGGTTTGCCAGTATTTTATTTAAGATTTTTGCATCTATTTTCATCATGGACATTAGCCTGAAGTTTTTTTTTTTCTTGTTGTGTCTCTGTCAGGATTGGTATCAGGATGATGTTGATCTCATGAAATGATTTGAGAAGGGTTCCCTCTTTTGGAATTATTTGGAATAGTTTCAGAAGCAATGGTACCAGCTCCTCTTTGTGTGTCTGGTAGATTTCGGCTGTGAACCCATTTGGACATTGGGTTTCTTTGGGTGGTAGGCTCTTAATTGCTGCCTCAACTTCAGACCTTGTTATTGGTCTATTCATAGTTTCGGCTTCCTCCTGGTTTAGGCTTGGGAGGACACAGGCGTCCAGAAATTCATTCATTTCTTCCTGGTTTACTAGTTTATGTACATAGAATTGTTTGTAGTATTCTCTGATGATGGTTTGAATTTCTGAGGAATATGTGGTGATTTCCCCATTATCTTGATTTTTTTTTTGAGACAGAGTTTCACTCTTTTTACCCAGGCTGTAGTGCAATGGCACGATCTTGGCTCACTGCAACCTCCGCCTCCTGGGTTCAGGCCATTCTCCTGCCTCAGCCTCCTGAGTAGCTGGGATTACAGGCATGCGCCACCATGCCCAGCTAACTTTTTGTATTTTTAGTAGAGACGGAGTTTCACCATGTTGACCCGGATGGTGTCAATCTCTTTACCTCGTGATCCATCCGCCTTGGCCTCCCAAAGTGCTGGGATTACAGACTTGAGCCACTGCGCCCAGCCCATTATCATTTTTTATTGCATCTATTTGGTTGTTCTCTCTCATCTTTTTTATCTGTCTGGCTAGTGGTTGGTCTATTTTGTTGATCTTTTCGAAAACCAAGCTCTTGAATTTATTGATTTTTTGAAGGGTTTTTCTTGTCTCTATCTCCTTCAGTTCTGCTCTGATCTTAGTTATTTCTTGTCTTCAGCTAGGTTTTGAGCTTTTCTGATCTTGCTCCTCTAGCTCTTTCAATTTTGATGATAGGGTGTCCATTTTGGATCTCTTTACTCTTCTCATGTGGGCACTTACTGCTATATATTTTCCTCTACAGACTGCTTTGAATGTGTCCCAGAGATTCTGGTATGTTGTGTCTTCGTTCTCATTGGTTTCAAAGAACTTCTTTATTTCTGACTTCATTTCATTGTTTATCCAATCAACATTCAAGAACCAGTTGTTCAGTTTCCATGAAGCTGTGTGGTTCTGTGTTATTTTCTGAATTCTGAGTTCCAACTTGATTGCACTATGGTCTGAGAAACTGTTTTTTATGATTTCAGTTGTTTTGCATTTGCTGAGGAGTGCTTTACTTCCAATTATGTGGTCAGTTTTGGAGTAGGTGTGATGTGGTGCTGAGAAGAATGTATATTGTGTGGGTTTGGGGTGGAGAGTTCCGTAAATGTCTATCAGGTTTGCTTGTTCCAGGTCTGAGTTCAAGTCTTGGATATTCTTGTTAATTTTCTGTCTGGTTGAACTGTCTGATATTGACAGTGGAGTGTTAAAGTCTCCCACTATTATTGTGTGGGAGTCTAAGTCTCTTTGTAAGTCATTAAGAACTTGCCTTATATGTCTGGGTGCTCCTGCATTGGGTCCATATATATTTAGGATCGTTAGCTCTTCTTGTTGTATCGATCCTTTTATCATTATGTAGTGACCTTCTTTGTGTCTTTTGATCATTGTTACTTTAAAGTCTATTTTATCAGAGATGAGAATTGCAACTCCTGCTTTTTTTGCTCTCCATTTGCTTGGTAAATCTTCCTCCATCCCTTTATTTTGAGCCTTTGTGAATCATTGCATGTGAGATGGGTTTCCTGGATACAGCACACTGATGGGTTTTGTTTCTTTATCCAATTTGCCAGTCTGTGTCTTTTGATTGGTGCATTTAGCCCATTTACATTTAGGCTTAATATTGTTATATGTGAATTTGGTACTGCCATTTTGATGCTTGCTGGCTGTTTTGCCCGTTGGTTGATGTAGATTCTTCATTTTGTTGATGGTCTTTAGCATTTGGTATGCTTTTAGGTTGGCTTGTACTGGTTGTTTCTTTCTATGTGTAGTGCTCTTTCAGGAGCTCTTGTAAAGCAGGCCTAGTGGTGACAAAATCTCTGAGTACTTGCTTGTTCACGAAGGATTTTATTTTTCCTTCACGTATGAAGTTCAGTTTGGCTGGATATGAAATTCTGCGTTGAAAGTTCTTTTCTGTAAGGATGCTGAATGTTGGCCTTCACTCTCTTCTGGCTTGTATAGTCTCTGCCAAGAGATCTGCTGTGAGTCTGATGGACTTCCCTTTGTGGGTGAGCCGACCTTTCTCTCTGGCTGCCCTTAGTGTTTTCTCCTTCATTTCAACCCTGGCGAATCTGACGATTATGTGCCTTGGGGTTGCTCTTCTTGGGGAATATCTTTGTGGTGTTCTCTGTATTTCCCGGAGTTGAGTATTTTCCTGTCTTGCTAGGTTGCGGAAATTTTCCTGGATAATATTCTGACGAGTATTTTTCAGCTTGGATTCATTCTCTTCATCACATTCTTGTACACCTATCAAACGTAGGTTGGGTCTCTTCACATAGTCCCACATTTCTTGGAGATTTTGTTCATTCCTTTTTGTGCTTTTTTCTCTAATCTTGGTTTCTCATTTTATTTCATTGAGTTGATCTTCGACTTCTGATATTCTTTCTTCTGCTTGGTCAATTCAGCTGTTGAAACTTGTGCATGATTCACGAAGTTCTTGTGTTGTGGTTTTCAGCTTCTTCAATTCATTTATATTCCTCTCTAAGTTGTTCATTTTTGTTATCATTTCCTTGAATCTTTTTTCAATTTTTTTCAAGGTTCTTAGTTTCTTTACACTGATTTAGAACATGTTCTTTTAGCTCACCGAAGTTTCTCATTATCCACTTTCTGAAGTCTGATTCCCTCATTTCATCACATTCTTTCTTTGTCCAGCTTTGTTCCCTTTCTGGTGAGGAGTTTTGGTCCTTTGTAGGAGGTGAGATGTTTTGGTTTCGGGTGTCTTTCTCCTTTTTGCGCTGGTTCCTTTCCATCTTTATGGATTTATCTAACTCTCGTCTTAGTAGTTGCTGATTTTTCAATTGGGTCTCTGAGTGAATGCCCAGATTGTTGATGATGAGGTGCTATTTCTGTTACTTAGTTTTCCTTCTAATGCTCTAGCCACTCTGCTGTATGAGTGCTGAGGTCCACTCCAGGCCCTGCTTGTCTGGGGTACACCTGTAGCTGCTGCAGAACACTGAGGGATGCTACCAGTTTCTTCTTCTGCTATCTTTGTTTCAGAATGATGCCCACCAAATTTCAGTGTGATTATTCCTTTTTGGGGGTGACTCTTTGGATATGCAGGGGTCATTGAGCTGATTGAGGAGACAGTCTGTGCTTTATAGAAGCTTCAGTGCTGAGCTCCATTGTTCATTCAGGGTTGTTGGGAGAATATGTTTATGTCTGCTGCAACAGAACTCATAACCCCCCCTTTTTTCCCCCTTGGATGCTCTGTCTCAGGGAGTTGGGGCTTTCTTTGTGAGTGTCTGTTGCACTGTCTTGCCCAGCTAGGAGGTAGTCTATTCACTATTTGCCTGCCAAGGGTTCGCCCTGCTGCTGTGGGGCTCTGTTCTTCTGCAGTTGACTCCGCCCTGTTGGCAGAGTGTCTCTGTTACGGCAGGTTGCCTCGTTAACGGCAGGCTGCATTAGCACTGGGCGGTACTGCAGTAGGGGTGGATTGCGTCCATAGTAGCGGACGCCCCTCCACCACTGTGCTGCACCATACTAGATTCAACTGTGCCAGCTGCAAAACTCTCAGCCACGAGCGCCTCCAATCGCTGTCCTGCTTGTCCCTGTGAGGGTGGGACCCACTGAGCCTGATTACCCAGATCCCTTCCTCAGAGTCCGTCCTCTCTCTCTCTCTTCCTTTTTTTAGCTGAACGGTTGACTCTCTCACTGGCGCCCCAGTAGTCTGCCGATAGGGCACTGGGATCTGTGTGATCTCCCATGCCGCTGCCCACTGCACCAGCTCAGATCACGCTTCCCAGGAATCTCCTGGTCTGTCTCATTGTCCAAGTCCCGTTCAATCAGATGGACATGCCAATCTGCCCTTCCAAATCTTTAATTGCCGGTTTAACAGGGCACCCAGACCAGTGAGTTTTGTGCTGGGTGCTGCGGCGCTGCGGCACTGGCCAAACTGGCTGCATGAGCCGGCTGCACTGGTGTTCCATGTCTCTCCCATACCTGGGACTTTCAATGTTCTGTGGGCAAAAACGGTCCATCTGAGAATGCGGCTAGGACTCACCCTCTGCACCTTCACTGAGAGCTGCAATCCTGAGTCACCTCTACGACCCCATCTTGGAAGATCTCCTGCTTTTGCTTTCTCATTCTTTCAGTGAATAATGCACATCTGTCGAGTACTGAGGGGTCTGTTTCATATGGCCACTCATTTCGAGCTTCACTGAATAGTACCCAACTGGGAAAAAGTCAGGGGTGTATTTCACATGGCCACTCATTCAGAAGCTCAGTGAATAATCCACAGCTCTTGAGTCCTCAGGAGGCTTTCTCATATGGTGAATCATTCAGAGCCTCACTGAATGATACACAGCTTGGGAATAGTCAGGATTCTGTGTAATATGAACACTCATTATGAACCTCAGTGAATAACGCATGTCTGTGGAGTACTGAGGATACTAATTCATATCAGCCCCCAATTCTGAGATTCCCTAAATATTACACACCTTTGGAATAATCAGAAGTCTATTTCGTATGGTGACTCATTAGGAACGTGAAGAAATAATACGCTACCATAGAAAAGTCAGGAGTCTATTTCATATGGCCACTCAGAGAATCAGTGAATAATGCACACATGAGGAATACTCAGAGAATATTAGGAGTCTATTTCATATGGCCACTCAGAGCCTCAGTGAATAATGCACACCATGGTAATAGGATCCTGTTTCATATGACCACTGATTCAGTATCTCACTAAATGATACACACCAGGAAATTTTCAGGATTCTATTCCATAGGACCACTCATTCAGAGCCTTACTGAATGATGCACAATGGGGCCATAGTCAGGAGTCTATTTCATATGGCCTTTCATTCGGAGCTTCAGTGAATAATGAACACCTGTGAAGTAGTCAGAACCCTATTTAAGATAGATACAAATTAAGCACCTTCCTAAATAATACACACCTGGGTGACAGTCAGGGGTCTATTTGATAGGGACACTCATACAGAATCACTTTAAATAATGCACATGTGAAGAATAATCACTAATCTATTTTATATGGTGATTCTTTTGAAGGATCAATAAATAACGAACACCTGTGGAGTAAAATCGAGTCTATTTCATATGGCCACCCTTTCAGTGTTTCAGTGAATAATATATGTATCTGGAGTAGCCAGGAATCTCTTTCATATACCCACTCATTCAGGGCCTCTGTGAATGATACACCCCTCGGAAATAGTCAAGGGTCTACTTCAAATGGCTACACATTCAGAGTCTCTGTAAATAATGCACACCTAAGCAATACAAAGGAGTCTCCCTTTTTATGGCCACTTATTCAGAGTATCATTCAATAATAAACACCTGAGAAAGCGTTAAGAGTCTACTTCATATAGCCACTCATTTAGAGCCACAGAGAATAATGCACACCTGTGGAAGAGACACTGGCCAATTTTTTGTGGCCACAAAATCAAAGCCTGTGTGGGTAATGCACAATTTTGGAATAGTGAGGAGTCTATTCCATATGCCCACTTAATCAATGTCTCTGTCAATAATACACACCTTAGGAATAGTAAGAAATCCATTTTATCTAATTACTAACTCAAAGCCTCGTTAAATAATACACACCTGAGGAATAGTCAGGAGGCTCTTTCTTATGGCTAAACATTCAGAGCCTCAGTGACTAATGCATACTGTGCATACTCAGGACACTATTACATATGGCCTTTCACTCAGAGCTGCACTGGATAATGAACACCTGGGAAAAAGTCAGATTTCAATTCCATAAACACAATCTTTCAGATCCCAAACTAAAAATGCACTTCTGTGAGTATTCAGGAGACTCTTTTTTTTTAAATGTGAACATTTATTTATTTATTTATTTATTTATTTATTATCTTTTTAAATTTTTATTGCATTTTAGGTTTTGAGTTACATGTGCAGAACGTGCAAGATAGTTGCATAGATACATACATGACAGTGTGTTTTGCTGCCTTCCACCCCTTCACCCACATTTGGCATTTATCCCCAGGCTGTCCCTCTCCTGCTCCCCCGCACTTTCCCTCCTCTATTCCCTCCAATAGACCCCAGTGTGTAGTACCCACCTCCCTGTGTCCATGTGTTCTCATTTTTTCACCAACCTATGAGTGAGAATATGTGGTATTTTGTTTTCTGTTCTTGTGTCAGTTTGCTGGGACTGATGTTCTCCAGATTCATCCATGTCCTTACAAAGGACACAAACTCATCATTTATGACTGCTGCATAATATTCCATGGTGTATATGTGCCACATTTTTCCAATCCAGTCTATCATTGATAGGCATTTGTGTTGGTTCCAGGTCTTTGCTATTGTAAACAGTGCTGCACTGAACATTCGGGTGCATGTGTCCTTATAGTAGAATAATTTATATTCCTTTGGATATATACCCAGTAATGGGATTGCTGGCTCAAATGGAATTTCTATTTCTAGGTCCTTGAGGAATCGCCACACTGTCTTCCACAATGGTTGAAGTAATTTACACTCCCACCAACAGTGTAAGAGTGTTTCTATTTCTCCACATCCTCTCCAGCATCTGTTGTCTCCAGATATTTTAATGATCACCATTCTAACTGGCATGAGATGGTATCTCAATGTGGTTTTGATTTGCATCTCTCTAATGACCAGTGATGATGAGCATTTTTTTATGTGTATGTTGGCCTCATGTATGTTTTCTTTTGTAAAATGTCTGTTCATATACTTTGCCCATTTTTGAATGGGCTTTTTTTTTCCTGTAAATTTGTTTGAGTTCTTTGTAAATTCTGGATATCAGCCCTTTTTCAGTTGGGTAAACTGCAAAGATTTTTTCCCATTCTCTTGGTTGCCAATCCACTCTAGTGACTGTTTCTTTTTCTGTGCAAAAGCTGTGGAGTTTGATTAGGTCCCATTTGTGTATTTTGGCTTTTGTTGCCAATGCTTTTGGTGTTTTGGTCGTGAAGTCCTTGCCTATTCTTATGTCCTGAATGGTTTTGCCTAAATTTTCTTCTAGGGTTTTTATGGTGCCAGGTTTTATTTTTAAGTCTTTAGTCCATCTGGAGTTAATTTTAGTGTAATGTTTCAGGAAGAAGACAAGTTTCTGCTTTCTGCACATGGCTAACCAGTTTTTCCAACACCATTTATTAAACAGAGAATTCTTTCCCCATTGCTTGTTTTTGTCTGGTTTATAAAGATTATATGGTTGTAGATATGTTGTGTTGCCTCCGATGCCTCTGTTCTGTTCCATTGGTCTATATCTCTGTTTTGGTACAAGTACCATGCTGTTTTGATTACTGTAGCCTTGTAGTATAGTTTGAAGTCTGGTAGTATGATGCCTCCCACTGTGTTCTTTTTGCTTAGAGTTCACTTGGCTATGTGGGCTCTCTTTTGGTTTTATATGAAGTTTATGGCTGTTGTTTTCCAATTCTGTGAAAAAAATTCAATGGTAGCTTGATGAGGATAGTGTTGATTTCATAAATTACTTTGGGCAGTATAGCCATTTTCATGATACTGATTATTCCTAACCATGAACATGGAATGTTTCTTCATCTGTTTGTGTCCTCTTTTATTTCGTTGAGCAGTGGTTTGTAGTTTTCCTTGAAGAGGTCCCTTATGTTCCTTGTAAGTTGTATTCCTAGGTATTTTATTCTCTTTGTAGCAATTCTGAATGTCAGTTCATTCTTGATTTGATTCTGTTTAAGTCTGTTATTGGTGTATAGGAATGCTAATAATACACACCTGTGGAAATGTCAGGAGTGTATTTCTCATGTTCACTTATTCAGATCCTCATTGAATCATACATACCTGGGGAATACTCAAAAGTCTATTTTATATGGCCATTCATTCGGAGACACATGAAATAATGCACACCTGTGAAATAGTCTGGAGTCTATTTCATATGATGGTTCATTTAATGCCTCAGTGGAAAATGCACACGTGAAAAACAGTCAAGAAGCTCTTTTCTGTATCCACTTGTCCATACCCTTAGTAAGAAATACACACGTGGAAAATAGTCAAGAATCTATTTTATGTGGCCATATATTCAGAATCTCAGTGAATGATACACACCTGTGGCCTCGTTAGAGTCTATGTTGTATGGCCACTCAATCAGAGCATTACTGAATGATGTACACCTGGGAAATAGTCAGGATTCTATTTTATATGACTATTGTTTAAGAGCCTCATTGAGTAATGCACATCTGGTCAGTAATCAGGAGGCTATTTCATATGAACAGTCATTCAGAGCCTCAGTGAATAATACACACCTGTAAAGTAGCCAGGAGTGTATTTCACACAGCCACTCATTCAGAGCCTCAGTGAATAATACGCACCTGTAGAATTGTCAAAATTCTATTTCATATGGCCATTGACTCATAGCCTCAGAGAATAATGCACAAATGTACAGTACACAGCAGTCTATTTTATATAGGAAAAAATCCAGAAATTCACTGAATAAGACAAATATTTGGGATAGAGAGCATCCTGCTTAATATGATCACACATGGAGAACCTCACTGAGTAATACACAACTGGGGAAGAGTTAGAAGTCAACTTTATATAGCCACTCATTTACAGCCTTAGTGAATAATGCACAGGTGTGGATTACACATTGGTCTATTTTATATGGCCACAAATCAAACCCTGAGTGAGTAATGCACAACTTTGTAATAGTCAGTAGTCTACTTCATATGCCCACATATTCAGAGTCTGAGTAAATAATACACACCTGAAAAATAGTCAGAAGTCTATTCCATATGGTCACTAACTCAAAGCCTCACTGAATAATACACACCTGTGAACTAGTCAGGACTTTTATATGGCCAAAGTTTCAGAGCCTCAGTGAATAATGCATACCTGAGGAATACTCAGGACGCTATTAAATATGGCATCTTCTTCAGAGTTTCACTGAATAAGGAACACCTGTATTGTAGTCAGAATTTTATTTTCTATAGCCACATATTCAGAGACTCTCTGAATAACATACACCATGGGTTAGGTCATGATTCTATTTTGTATAGCCACCTATTTAGAGCAAAACCTAAAAATGCATGCCTGAGCAGTATAGAGGAGTCTCTTTTCCATGGCCACTCATTGAGAGCCTCACTGAATAATACAGACCTATGGAAATGTCAGGAGTGTTTTTCACATGGCCACTCATTCACAACTTTAGCGAAGAATCATCTATACCTGGAAAATACTCAGGATTCTATTTTATATAGACACTTATTCAGAAACTCACTGAATAATGCACACCTGGGAAGTAGTCTGGAGTCTATTTGATATGACTGTTCACCCAGTGCCTCAGTGGAAAATATGAGTAATATGCATATCGGAATAGTCAGGAATCTCTTTTATTTGGCCACTCTTTCAGAGTCTCAGTGAATAATACACCCGTAAAAAATAGTCAAGGGTCTACTTCAAGTGGCTGCACATTCAGAGTCCCTTTAAATAATGCACACCTGGGCAATAGACTTGTGTCTCTTTTTTATGCCCACTTATTCAGAGTCTCATTCAATAATACACACCTGAGGAAGAGTTAAGAGTCCACTTCATACAGCCACTTATTTAGAGCCTCAGTGAATAATGCACACCAGCCTAATATTCTGGAGCCTTTTTTATATGGCCTCACTGAATGATACACACCTGGAGAATCATCAGGATTCTATTATATACTACCACTCATTCAGAGACTTATTTAATAATTCACAGCGGGGCGATCGTCAGGTGTCTATTTTATATGGCATCTCATTCAGAGTTTCAGTAAATACTAAATTTTATGGAGTTGTCAGGACGCTTTTTAAGATAGCCACGAATTAAGTTCCTCGCTGAATGATACACACCAGGGTGATAGTCAGGAGTCTATTTTATATGACCTCTCATTCTGGAAATCACTGAATAATACACACCTGGGGAAGAGTCTGGAGTCTATTTTCTATGGTCCCTTAAACAGAACCTGTTTGCATAATGCACACATGTAGAATAATTAAAAATCTATGTCATATGATGACCCATTCAGACAATCAGTGAATAACGCACAAATTAAAAGTAATAAGAAGTCTTTTTCATATGGTGAAACTTTCACAGCCTCACTGAATATTACACACTTGTGATATAGTCTGGAGTCTATCTTTTGTTTCCACTAATTCAGAGAATCACTGAATAATGAACATTTTCAGAATAGTCAGAAGTCCATTTCCTATGGCCAATCATTGAGAGACTCACGAAATATACACACCTGGGGAAATAGTCAAATTTATGTTTTATCTCCTCATTCATAGTCTCAGTTAATAATGCACACATGTGGAATAGTCAGGAGTCTTTTTCATGTGGCCTCTCATTCAGAGTGTCACTGAATAATGTCCAGTAGTCAGGATTCTATTTCATGTAGACACATATTCAGAGCCTCAGTGAATAATACACACCCGTGGGATAGTAAGGAATCTAATTAATATGGCCACATCTTATGAGCCTCACTGAATAATACACACCTGGAGAATAATTTGGAGTCGGTTTCTCATGAACATTAATTTAGATCCTCGGTTAAATGTGGCACATATACACCATGGAATATTATGCAGCAATCAAAAATGATGAGTTTGTGTCCTTTGTAAGGACATGGATGAATCTGGAGAACATCATTCTCAGCAAGCTGACACAAGAACAGAAAAAGAAATACCACATATACTCACTCATAGGTGGGTGAGAAAAATGAGAACACGTGGACACAGAGAGGCGGTCTACTATACACTGGGGACTGTTGGGGGAAATGGGGGAGGGACAGCAGGGGGGGGCTGGGGGGGATAGCCTGGGGATGAATACCAAGTGTGGGTGAAGGGGAGGAAAGCAGCAAAGCACAGTGCCATGTGTGTACCTATGCAACTATCTTGCTTGTTCTGCACATGTACCCCCAAACCTATAATGCAATAAAAATTAAAAAAAAAAAAAAAAAAAAAAAAAAAAACATCAGCTCAAGAAGCTAGAAAGTAAAAAAAAAAAAAAAAAAAAAAAAAAAAAAAAAATAATGCACACCTGTGAAATAGCCAGGAGTCTATTTCATTTGGACACTCATTCATAGTCTCAGTGGATAATATGCACCTGTGGAATAGTCAGGATTCTATTTCATATGGCCATTCATTCAGAGCCTCAGTGAATAATACACACTCAGGGAATAGTCAAGAGTCTATTTTATATGGCCACTTTATCAGCACATCACTGAGTGATACACACCTGGTAAATAGTCAAGAGAGTTTCCTATGGACACTAAATGAATGCCTCACTGAATAATGCACACCTGTGGAACAGTCAGGAATCTATTTGGTTATTCTTTCAGAGCCTCAGTGAATAATACACACCTAGAAAATAGTGAGGAGTCTAATTCATGTGGCCATTCATTCAGGGCCTCATGGAATAGTGCACACCTGGAGGATTCTCAAGAGTCTATTTGGAATGGCAATGAATTCAGCGACTCTGTGAAGAACACACAACTAGATAATAGTGAGGAAGCTATTCCAAATGGCCACATATTCGGAGCCTCAGTGAATATTGCACACTGGATAAATAATCAGGAGTCTATTGCTTATGCCCTCTCATTCAGCCCCTCAGTGAATAATGCACATCTGTCGAGTACTGCGGGGTCTGTTTCATATGGCCACTCATTTAAAGCCTCACTGAATAGTACAAAACTGGGAATAAGCCAAAGGTTTATTTCACATGGCCTTTCATTCAGAGGCTCAGTAAATAATTCACAGCTGTTGAGTACTCAGGAGCCTTTCTCATTTGATGAATTATTCAGAGCCTCACTGAATGCTACACAGCTTGGGAATAGTCGGATTATGTTTAATATGAACACTCATTATGAGCCTCAGTGAATAACGCATGTCTGTAGAGTACTGAGGATACTAATTCATGTCACCCCCCAATTCTGACATTCCCTGAATATTACACACCTGTGAAATAATCAGAAAGAAGTCTATTTTATTTGGTGATTAGAAACCCTAAAGAATAAACACTACTGGGAAATAGGAGTCTATTTTATATGGCCACTGAGAAAATCAGTGAATAATGCACACATGAGGAATACTCAGTGAATACTCGGAGTCTATTTTATATGGCCACTCAGAGCCTCAGTAAATAATGCACACCACGGTAATAGTTAAGATTCTGTTTCATGTAACCACTGATTCAGTACCTTACTGAATGATATGCACAGGAAAATCATCAGGATTCTACTCCATAGGACGACTCATTCAGAGCCTTACTGAATAATGCACAATGGGGCAATAGTCAGGAGTCTATTTCCTATGGCCCCTCATTCAGAGATCAAGTGAATAATGAACACCTGTGGAGTAGTCTGGACCCTATTTAAGATAGCCAGAAATTAAGCACCTCCCTGAACGATACACACCTGGGTGACAGTAAGGAGTTTATTTTATATGAACACTCATACAGAACCTCTTTGAATAATGTACATGTAAAAAACAATCACTAGTATAATTGATATGGTGTTTTTTTTTTAGAGAATCATTGAATAATGCACACCTGTGGAGTAAAATCGAGTCTATATCATATAACCAACCTTTCAGTGTTTCAGTGAATAATATATATATATATATATATATATATATATATATATATATATATATATATGGAATAGCCAGAAATCTCTTTCATATTGCCACTTGTTCAGGGCCTCAGTGAATAATACACCCCTGGAAAATAGTCAAGAGTCGATTTCAAATGGCCACACATTGAGAGTCTTTGTATATAATGCACACCTGGGAAATAGTCAGGAGTCTCTTTCTTATGCCCACTTATTCAGTCTCATTCAATAATACACACCTGGAAAAGAGATAATAGTCTACTTAATATAGCCACTCATTTAGAGTCTCAGTGAGTAATGCACACCTGTAGAACAGACATTGGTTTATTTTGTATGGCCACAAAAATCAAAGCCTGAATGAGTAATGCACAATATTAGAATAGTAAGAAGTCTATTCCATATGCCCACTTAATCACTGTCTTAGTCAATAATACACACCTTAGAAATAGTAAGGAATCAATTTCATCTAATGACTTACTCAAAGCCTCATTAAATAATACACACCTGTGGAATAGTCAGGAGGCTATTTCATATGGCCAAACATTTAGAGCCTCAGTGACTAATGCATACCGAGGCATACTCAGGACACTATTACATATGGCCTCTCATTCAGAGATTCACTGAATAATGAACACCTGAGGAAAAGACAGAATTCTATTTCATAAAGCCACTTTTTCAGACCCCAACCTTAAAATGCCCTCCTGAGAGTATTCAGGAGTCTCTTTTTTATGGCCACTCATTAAGAGATTCATTGAATAATACACATCTATAAAAATGTCCGGAGTGTATTTCACATAGCCACTCATTCAGAGCCTCACTGAATCATATATACCTGGGGTATTCTCAGGAGTCTATTTCATATGGCCACTCATTCAGAGATGAATGGAATAATGTGCACCTGCTAAATAGTCAGGAGTCTCTTTGATATGATGGTTCATTCAGTGCCTCGGTGGAAAATTCACACCTGAGGTATAGTCAAGAGGCTATTTTATGTAGCCACTCGTCCATACCCTTAGTAAGTAATACACACCTAGGAATAGTCGGGAGTCTATTTCATGTGGCCACTTATTCAGAAACTCAGTGAATGATACACACCTGTGGACTAGTTAGAGAGTATGACATACGGCCACTCAATCAGAGCATTACTGAATGACACACACCTGGGAAATAGTCAGGATTCTATTTCTTATGAACATTGCCTAAGAGCCTCATTGAGTAATGCACATCTGGTCGGTAATCAGGAGGCTATATCATATGAAGACTGATTCAGAACCTAAGTGAATAATGCACACCTGTGAAGTAGCCAAAAGTGTATTTCACACAGCCACTCATTCAGAGCTTCACTGAATGAGACACACCTGTGGAATAGTCAGAATTCTATTTCATATGACCACTGATTTCTAATCTCAGTAAATAATGCAAAAATGTAAAGTACTCAGAAGTCTATTTCATATAGCCATTGATTCAGAGATACAATGAATAATACAAATATTTAGGATAGACGGCATCCTGTTTCATATGATCACATAAGAAGAGCCTCACTGAGTAATACACACCTGGGGAAGAGTTACGAGTTCACTTTATATAGCCACTCATTTACAGCCTCAGGGAATAATGCAAACTTGTGGAATAGACATTATTCTATTTTATAAGGCCACAAAATCAAAACCTGAGTAATACACAAATTTAAAATAGTCACAAATCTATTCCATATGCCCACATATTCAGAGTCTGAGTCAATAATACACACCTAGGGAATAGTCAGTAGTCTAATTCATATGCCCATATATTCAGAGTTAGAGTCAATAATACAAACCTGTGGACTAGTCAGAAAACAATTTCATATGGCCAAACTTTCACAGCCTCAGTGAATAATACATACCTAGGGAATACTCAGGACGCTATTACATATGGCATCTCCTTTAGAGCTTCACTGAATAAGGAACACCTGTAATGTAGTCATAATTCTATTTCATATAGCCACATATTCAGAACCTCACTGAATAACATACACCTTGGAGAAAGTCAAGATTCTATTCCGTATAGCCACTCATTTAGTGCCAAACCTAAAAAAGCACGCCTGAAGAGTATTCAGGAGTCTCCTTCCTATGGCCACACATTCAGAGCCTCACTGAATAATACAGACCTATGGAAAAGTCAGGAGTGTATTTCACATGGCCACTCATTCAGAACCTCAGTGAAGAATCATATATATCTGGGGAATACTAAGGATTCTATTATATATAGCCACTTATTTAGAGACTCAGTAAATAATGCACACCTGGGGAATAGTCTGGAGTATTTTTGATATGACCATTCACCCAATGCCTCAGTGGAAAATGCACAGGTAAGAAATAGTCAAGAGGACAGAGTCAGGATTCTATTTTATATGGTCACTCGTTCAGAAGCTCACTGAATGATACACACCTGGAGAATAGTCAGAGTCCAAGCCATGTGGCCACTCAAACACAGCATTTTGGAACAATGCACAATGGGGCAATAGAAAGGAGTCTATTTCATATGGCCTCTCATTCAGAGCTTTAGTGCATAATAAACAGCTGTGGAGTAGTCAGGACTCTATTTAAGGTAGCCCCAAATTAAGCACCTCCGTGAAGGATACACACATGAGTGATAGGAGAATATTTGATATGGACACTCATACTGTACCTCTTCAAATACTGCACATGTGGGGAATAATCACTAGTCTATTTCATATAGTGATTTGTTTTGAGACTCAAGAAATAACAAACACCTGTGGAGTAATATGGGGTCTATTTTGTAAGGTCACTGTTTTAGAGCTTCAGTGAATAATATGTATATTTGAATAGTCAGGAATCTCTTTCATATGGCCAGAAGTTCAGGGCCTCTCTTAATTTTACATTCCTCGAAAATAGTCAAGGTTCTACTTCAAATGGCTACACATTCAGAGTGTCTGTAAATAATGCATACCTCGGCAATAGAGAGGAGTCTCTTGTTGATGCCCACTTAGTCAGAGTCTCATTCAATAATACACACCTGGGGAAGAGTAAAGGGTCTACTTCATGTAGACACTCATTTAGAGCCTCAGTGAATAATGCACACCCGGGTAATAGTCTGGGGCCTGCTCCATATGGCCACTCATTCTGTGACTCAATGAATGATACACACCTGGGGAATCATCAGTATTCTATTTCATACTACCACTCATTTAGAAACTTAATGAATAATGCACAATGGAGCAATAGTCAGGTGTCTATTTTATACGGCCTCTCATTCAGAGCTTCAGTGAATAATAAACTTCTATGAAGTAATCAGGATGCTGTTTAAGATAGCCACGAAATAAGTGCCTCCCTGAATGATACACACCAGGGTGATAGTCAGGAGTCTATTTCATATGACCTCTTATTCTGGAAATCACTGAGTAATGCACACCTGGGGGAGTGTCAGGAGTTCATTTGGTATGGACACTCATACAGAACCTGTTTGAATAATGCACACATGGAGAATAATGAGGAGTCTATATTATATGGCTACTCATTTTGACAAACAGTGAATAACCCACATGTGGAGTAATAAGAATTATGTTTTAAATAGTCACTCATTCACAGCCTCACTGAATATTACACACTTGTGATATAGTCTGGAGTTTATTTCTTATGGCCACTCATTCAGAAATTCCCTGAATAATGCACACCTGTGGAATAGTTAGAAGTCTCTTTCTTATGGCCACTAATTGAGGGAATCACTAAATGTACACACCCAGGGAAATTGTCAGGATTCCGTTTTATCCCCTCATTCAGAGTCTCACTAAATAATGCACACCCGTGGAATAGTCATGAGACTTTTTCATGTGGCCTCTCATTCGGAGTGTCACTGAATAATGTGGAGTAGTCAGGAGTCTATTTCATGTAGACACACATTCAGAGCCTCAGTGAATAAGACAAACCCGTGGGGTGGTGAGGAACCTAATTAATATGACCACATCTTCTGAGCCTCAGTAAATAATACACACCTGGAGAATAATTTGGAGTCTATTTCCGATGGGCATTCATTCAGAGCCTCAGTGAATAATGCACACCTGTGGAGTAGCCAGAAATCTATTTTATTTCTGAACTCATTCATAGCCTCAGTGGATAATATGCACCTGTGGAATAGTCAGGAATCCATTTTATATGGCCACTGACTCCTAGCCTCAGTGAATAATGCACAAATGTAAAGTACTCAGCAGTCTATTTCATATAGCCACTAATTCAGAGATTCACTGAATAATACAAGTATTTAGGATAGACAGCATCTTGTTTCATATGATTACACAAGAAGAGACTCACTGAGTAATACACACTTGGGGAAGAGTTAGGATTCTTCTGTATATAGCCACTCATGTACAACCTCAGGGAATAATGAACACGTGTGGAATAGATGGTAGTCTATTTTATATGGCCACAAAATTAAAGCCTGAGTGAATAATACACAACTTTGGAATAGTCACTATTCTATTTTATATTCCCACATATTCAGAGTCTGAGTCAATAATACACACCTAGGGAATAGTCAGTAGTCTATTCCATATGCCCACATATTCAGAGTCTGAGTCAGTAATACACACCTGAGGACTAGTAAGAAAACAATTTTATATGGCCAAAGTTTCAGAGTGTCAGTGAATAATACATACCTTGAGATTACTCAGGATGGTATTACATATGGCATCTCCTTCAGAGCTTCACTGAATAAGGAACACTTGTGTTGTAGTAAGAACTCTATTTTATATAGCCACATGTTCAGAGCCTCACTGTATAACATACACCTTGAGGAAAGTCAGGATTCTATTTTGTACAGCCACTCATTTAGAGCCAAACCTAAAAATGCACGCCTGAAGAGTATTCAAGATTCTCTTTCCTATGGCAATTCATTCAGAGCCTCAACGAATAATACAAACCTATTATTCAGAAAAAAGTCAGGAGTGTATTTTACATGGCCAGTCATTCAGAACTTCAGTGTAGAATTATGTATATCTTGGGAATATTCAGGTTTCTATTATATATACCAACTTATTCGGAGACTCACTGAATAATGCACACCTGGGGAATAGTCTGGAGTCCATTTGATATGACCATTCACCCAGTGCCAAAGTGGAAAATGCACAGCTGAGAAATAGTCAAGAAGATAGGGTCAGGAGTCTATTTTATATGGTCACTTCTTCAGAAACTCACTGAATGATACACACCTTGGGAATAGTCAGAGTCTATGCTAAACAGCCACTCAATCACAGCATTACCGAATAATGCACAATGGGGCAATAGTAAAGAGTCTATTTCATATGGCCTCTCATTCAGAGCTTCAGGGCAAAATAAACAGCTGTAGAGTAGTCAGGACCCTATTTAAGGTAGCCCCAAATGAAGCAGCTCCGTGAATGATACATACATGAGTGATAGTCAGGAGACTATTTGATATGGACACTCATAACAAACCTCTTCAAATATGGCACCTGTGGGGAATAATCACGAGTTTATTTCATATGGTGATTCATTTGGAGAATCAAAGAAAAATGCACACTGGTGGAGTAAAATGGGGTCTATTTCATATGTCCAGTTTTTCAGTGTTTCACTGAATAATATGTATATCTGAATAGTCAGGAATCTCTTTCATATGGCCACTCGTTCAGGGCTCAGTGAATAATACACCCCTTGGAAATAGTCAAGAGTCTACTTCAAATGACTACACATTTAGATTCTCTGTCAATAATGCACACCTAAAAAATAGACAGGAGTCTCTTTTTTATGCCCACTTAGTCATAGCCTCATTCAATAACACACACCCAGAAAAGAGTTAAAAGTCTACTTCATGTAGCCACTCATTTAGAGCCTCAGTGAATAGTGCACACTAGGGTAATAGTCTGGAGCCTTTTTCATATGGCCACTTATTTTGTGCCTCACTGAGTGATACACACCTGAGGAATCATCAGAATTTTCTTCCTTGCTACCACTCATTTAGAACCGTATTGAATAATGCACAATGGAGCAATAGTCAGGAGTCTATTTTGTATGGCCTTTTATTCAGAGCTTCAGTGAATAATGAACTCCTGTGGAGTAATCAGGACGTTGTTTAAGATAGCCACAAATTAAGCACCTCCCTGAATGATACACACCAGGGTGATAGTCAAAACTTTATTTTATATGACCTCTTATTCTGGGAATCACTGAGTAAGACAAACCTGGGGGAGTGCCAGGAGTCTATTTGGTATGGACAGTCATACAGAACCTGTTTGAATCATGCACACATGAAGAATAATTAAAAGTTTATGTTATATCGCTATTCATTCAGACAAACAGTGAATAACGCACATGTGGAGTAATAAGAAGTCTGTTTAATTAGGTACCTCTTTCACAGCCTCACTGAATATTCCACACTTGTGATATAGTCTGGAGTCTATTTCTTATGGCCACTCATTCAGAGAATCACTGAATAATGCACACCTGCGGAATAGTCAGAAGTCTCTTTACTATGGCCACTCATTGAGAGCCTCACTAAATGTACACACCTGGAAAAACTGTCAGGATTCCGTTTTATTTCCTCATTCAGAGTCTTACTAAATAATTCACACCTGTGGAATAGTCAGGAGACTTTTTCATCTGGCCTCTCATTCGGAGTGTCACTGAATACTGTGGAGTAGTCAGGAGTCTATTTTATGTAGACACATATTCAGAGCCTTAGTGAATAAGACAGACCGTTGGGATAGTAAGGGATCTAATTAATATGGCCCCATCTTCTGAGCCTCCCTGAGTAATACACACATGGGGAATAATTTGGAGTCTATTTCCTATGAGGATTCATTCAGAGCCTTGGTAATTAATGCACACATGCGTAGTAGCCAGAAGTCTATTTCATTTAGACACTCATTCATAGTGTCAGTGGATAATATGCATCTGTGGAATAGTCAGGATTCCATTGCATACGGCCACTGACTTATAACCTCAGTGAATAATGCACAAATGTAAAGTATTCAGCAGTCTATTTTACATAGTCACTCATTCAGATATTCACTGAATAGTACAAATATTTAGGATAGACCGCATCCTGTTTCATATGATCACACAAGAAGATCCTCACTGAGTAATACACTTCCGGGGAAGAGTTTGGAGTCCACCTTATGTAGCCACTCATTTACAGCCTCAGGAAATAATGCACACGTGTGGAATAGACACTAGTCTATTTTATAAGGCCACAAAATTAATGCCTGAGTGAGTATGCACAACAATAAAATAGTCACTAGTCTATTGCATATGCCCATATATTCAGAGTCTGAGTCAATAATACACACCAAAGGAATAGTCAGTAGTCTATTCCATATGCCCACATATTCAGAGTCAAACTCAAAAATACACACCTGTGGACTAGTTAGGAAACAATTTCTTATGGCCAAAATTTCAGAGCCTCAGTGAGTAATACATACATGGGGAATACTCAGGACACTTTTCCATATGACTTCTTCCTCAGAGCTTCACTGAATAAGAAATACCTGTATTGTAGTCAGAATTCTATTTCCTATAGCCACATATTCAGAGCCTGACTGAATAACATACACCTTCAGGAAAGTCAGGATTCTATTTTGTATAACCACTCATTTAGAACCGAACCTAAAAATGCACGCCTGAAGAGAATTAAGGGGTCTCTTTTCTATGGCAACTCATTCAGAGCCTCACTGAAAAATACAGACCTATGGAAAAGTCAGGAGTGTATTTTTCATGGCCACTCATTTAGAACCTCAGTGAAGAATTATATATATCTGGGGAAAACTCAGGATTCTATTTTATATAGCCACTTATTCAGAGACTCAGTAAATAATGCATACCTGGGGAATATTCTGGAGCCTATTTGATATGACCATTCACGCAGTACCTAAGTGGAAAATGCACAGCTGAGAAATCGTCAAGAAAATACAGTCAGTAGTCCATTTTATATGGTCAATCGTTCAGAAACTCACTGAATGATACACACCTGGGGAATAGCCAGAGTCCATGTTATATGGCCACTCAATCACAGCATTATGGAACAACGCACAATGGGACAATAGTCAGGAGTCTTTTCTACATGACATCTCATTCAGGGCTTCAGTGCATAATAAGCAGCTGTAAAGTAGTCAAAACCCTATTTAAGGTAGCCCCGAATTAAGCACCTCCCTAAATAATACACACCTGGGTGACAGTCAAATTCTATTTGATATGGACACTCATACATAAGCTCTTTGAATAATGCACATGTAAAGAATAATTACTAGTCTATTTCATATGGTGATTTTTTGAGAATCCATGATTAATGCACACCTGTGGAGTTAAATCGAGTCTCTCTCTCTCTCTCTCTCTCTATATATATATATATATATATATATATATATATATATATCTGGAATAGGCGGGAATCTCTTTCATATGACCACTCGTTCGGGGAGTCAGTGAATAATACACCCCTGGAAAATAGTCAAGGGTCTACTTCAAATGGCCACACATTGAGAGTCTCTGTATATAATGCACACCTGGGGAATAGTCGAAGTATCTTTCTTATGCCCACTTATTCAGTCTCATTCAACAATACCCACCTGGAAAAGAGTTAAGGGTCTACTTCATATAGCCACTAATTTAGAGCCTCAGTGAATAATGCACACCTGTGGAACAGACACTGGTCTGTTTTTTACGGCCACAATATTAAAGTCTGAGTGAGTAATGCACCACTTTGGAATAGGAAGTAGTCTATTCCATATGCCCACTTAATCATTGTCTCAGTCAGTATTACCCACCTTAGAAATAGTAAGGCATCTACTTCATCTAATCAGTAACTCAAAGCCTCTTTAAATAATACACACCTGTGGAATAGTCAGTAGTCTACTTCATATGGCCAAAGATTCAGAGCCTCAGTGACTAATGCATACTGGGGCATACTCAGGACACTATTACATATGACCTCTCATTCAGAGTTTCACTGAATAAGGAACACCTGAAGGAAAGTCAGAATTCTATTTCATAAAGACACTCTTTCAGTGCCCAACCTAAAAATGTACTTCTGCGAGTATTCAGGAATCTTTTTCCTATGGCCACTCATTCAGAGCCTCATTGAATAATACACATTGATGGAAATGTCAGGAGTGTATTTCACATGGTCACTTATTCAGAGCCTCATTAATTTATACATAGCTGGGGAATACTCAGGAGTTTATTTCATATGGCCACTCATCCAGAGACTCATACAATATTGCACACCTGCGAAATAGTCTGGAGTTCATTTGATATGATGGTTCATTCAGTGCCTCAGTGGAAACAGCACATGTGAGGAATAATCAAGAGGCTCTTTAAGTAGCCACTCGTCCATACCCTTAGTAAGTAAGACACACCTGGTTAATAGTCAGGAGTCTATTTCATGTGGCCATTTATTCAGAAACTCAGTGAGTGATACACACCTGTGGACTAGTTAGAGTCTACCATATATGGCCACTTAATCAGAGCATTACTGAGGGGTGCACACCTGATAAATAGTCAGAATTTTATTTCATATGACAGTTAAGAGCCTCATTGAGTAATGCACATATTGTCAGTAATCAGGAGGCTATGTCATATGAACACTCATTCAGAGCCTAAGTGAATAATGCACACCTGTGAAGTAGCCAGGAGTGTGTATTTCACACAGCCACTCATTCAGAGCCTCAGTGAATAATACTTAACTGTGGAATACTCAGGATTAAATTTCATATGGCCACTGACTCATAGCATCAGTGAATAATGCACAAATGTACAGTACTCAGCAGTCTATTTCATATAGGCACTCATTCAATGATTCACTGAATAATACAAATATTTGGGATAGACAGCATCCTGTTTGATATGATCACACAAAAAGAGGCTCACTGAGTAATACAAACCTGGGGAAGAGTTAGGAGTCTACTTTACATAGCCACTCATTTACAGCTTCAGTGAATAGTGCACAGGTGTGGAATAGACACTATTTAATTTTATATGGCCACAATATCAAAGCCTGAGTGAGTAATTGAAAACTTTGTATAGTCAGTAGTCTATTCCATATGCCCACATATTCAGAATCTGAGTCAATAATACACACCTGGGAATAGTCAGAAGTCTATTTCATATGGTTACTAACTCAAAGCCTCATTAAATAGTACACACCTGTGTACTAGTCAGGAGACTATTTCATATGGCCAAAGTTTCAGAGCCTCAGTGAATAATGCATCCCTGGGGAATACACAGGATGCTATTACATGTGGCCTCTCTTTCAGAATTTCACTGAATAAGGAACAAGTGTATTGAAGTCAGAATTCTATTTTTATAGCCACATATTCAGAGCCTCACTGAATACCATACACCTTGGGGAACATCAGAATTCTATTTCCTATAGCCACTCTTTTAGAACCAAACCTAAAAATGCACGACTGAGGAGTATTCAAGAATCTCTTTCCTATGGACACTCATTCAGAGCCTCACTGAATAATACAGACCTAAGGAAAAGTCATGAGTATATTTCACATGGCCATTCATTCAGAGGCTCAGTGAATAATTCACAGCTGTTTAGTACTCAGGAGACTTTCTCATATGGTGAATCATTCAGAGACTTACTGAATGATACACAGCTTGGGAATAGTCAGGATTTTGTGTAATATGAACACTCATTATGAGCCCCAGTGAATAATGCATGTCTGTGGAGTACTGAGGATACTAATTCATATTGCCCCCAATTCTGAGATTCCCTAAATATTACACACCTTTGGTATAATCAGAAGTCTATTTCACATGGTGACTCATTAGGAACCCCAAGAAATAATACACTACTGAAGAATAGTCAAGAGTCTATTTAATATGGCCACTCAGAGAATCAGTGAATAATGCACACATGAGGAATACTCAGTAAATATTAGGAGTCTATTTTATATGGCCACTCAGAGCCTCCGCGAATAATGCACACCATGGTAATAGTCAGGATCCTGTTATATATGACCACTGATTCAGTATCTCACTGAATGATACACACCAGGGAATTTTCAGGATTCTATTTCATAGGCCACTTATTCAGAGCCTAACTGAATGATGCACAATTGGGCCATAGTCAGGAGTCTATTTCATATGGCCTCTCATTCAGAGCTTCAGTGAATAATGAACACCTGTGGAGTAGTCAGGACCCTATTTAATATAGACACAAATTAAGCATCTCCCAAAATAATACACACCTTGGTGACAGTTAGGAGTCTATTTAATAGGGACACTCGTACAGAATCTCTTTAAATAATGCACATGTGAAGAATAACCACTAGAGTATTTCATATGAAGTTTTTTTAGAGAATCAATGAATAATGCACATCTGTGGAGTAAAATCGAGTCTATTTTATATGGCCACTTTTTCTGTGTTTCAGTGAATAATATATATATCTGGAATAGCCAGGAATCTTTTTCATTTGGCCACTCATTCAGGACTTCAGTGAATAATACAGTCCTGGGAAATAGTCAAGTGTCTAATTAAAATGGCCACACATTGAGAGTCTCTGTATATAATGCACAACTGGGGAATAGTCAGGAGTCTCTTTCTTATGCCCATTTATTCAGTCTCATTCAAAAATACATGCCTGGAAAAGAGTTAAGTGTTTACTTCATATAGCCACTGATTTAGAGACTCAGTGAATAATGTACACCTGTGGAACAGACACTGGTCTATTTTGTATGGCCACAAAGTCAAATCCTGAGTGAGTAATGCACAACTTTGGAATACACAGGAATCTATTTCATATGACATCTCATTATGGGAATCACTGAATAATACACACCTGGGAAAGTGTCAGG
This sequence comes from Saguinus oedipus, assembly GCA_031835075.1. Lineage (NCBI taxonomy): Eukaryota > Metazoa > Chordata > Mammalia > Primates > Cebidae > Saguinus > Saguinus oedipus. Next base: position 26,776,081 of record CM063171.1, read on the forward strand.
AGTCTACTTTGTATGAATGGTCATACAAAACCTGTTTCAATAATGCACACATGGAGAATAATGAGGAGTTAATATCATATAGCTACTTATTTAGATAATCAGTGAATAACACACACATGTGGAGTAATAAAAAGTCTGTTTCATAGGGCCACTTTTTCACAGCCTCACTGAATATTTCCCACTTGTAATATAGTCTGGATTCTATTTCTTATGGCCTCTCATTCAGAGAATCACTGAATAATGCACACCTGAAGAATATTCAGAAGTCACATTTCTATTGCCACTCATTGAGAGCCTCACTAAATGTACAGACCTGGGGATATAGTCAGGATTCTGTTTTATCCTCTCAATCAGAATATCACTGAATATTGCACACCTGTAAAATAGGAGTCTTTTCCATGTGGCCTCTCATTCGGAGTGTCACTGAATAATGTGGAGTAGTCAGAAATCTATTTAATGTATACACACATTCAGGGTCTCAGTGAATAATACACACCCATGGAATAGTAAGAAATCTAATTAATATGGCCACGAGGATTTCCAAGATAATGTGGTAGGAACAACTCAGGATTTCAGCTCTCAGTAAAGGTGCAGAGGGTGAGTTCTAGCCGCATTTTCATACAGATCTTTCTTGCCCAAAGAACGGGAAAATTTCCAGGTGTAAAAGGGACAGGAGATAGCAGTGCAGATTTTTGGCTTGAGTGGCTGTTTTTGCCAGTGTCACAGCAAAGTGGAACCCCGCAAAAAACACACTGGTCTGGGTGCCCTGTTAAACCTTCAATCTAAGATTTGGGAGGGCAGATTAACATATACTTCTGATTAAATGGGACTTGGACACTGAGCCATAGCAGGAGATTCCTGGGAAGTGTCCTTTGAGCTGGTGCAGTGGGTCACTGCATAAAAAATTACACAGATCCTGGTGCCCTATCAGCAGGCAACTTAAACACCTGTGAGAGAGTCAAGGGTTAAACTTAAAAAAATCAGAGACAGGGAGCCAGGTGACCAGGCTTGGTGTGTTCCACCCACACAGGGACAAAGAAAACAGCAATTCAAAACGCTCAGTGTTGAGAGTTTCACTGTGGGCTCACCTGAATCCAGGACGGCGCAGCTCAGTGGGGGAGGGGTGTCCACCAGTACTGATGCATTCCACTTTTACTGACATACACTCCCATTGCTGAAGCAGCCTGCCTGTTACTTAGAAAACTAAGCAACAGAAACACTTCATGATCAACAATCTGGGCATACACTCAAAACCCAATCAAAAAGTCAGCAATTACTCAGACGACAGGTGAATAAATCCACAAAGATGAGAAGAAACCAGCGCAAAACGGAAGAAAACACCCAAAACCAGAACATCTCCCCTTTTACAAATGACCAAAACTCACCAGCAAGGTAAAAAAGCTGGACAGAGAAAGAGTGTGATTAAATGATGGAATCAGACTTCAGACTTCAGAAAATAGATAATGAGAACCTTTTGTGAGCTAAAAGAACATGTTCTAAATCAATTCAAAGAAATTAAAAACCTTGAAGAAAGATTTGAGGAAATGACAACAAGAATGGACAACTTAGAGAAAAATATAAATGAATTGAAGGAGCTGAAAAACACAACATGAGAACTTCGCAAAGAATGCACAAGTTTCAACAGCTGAATTGGACAAGCAAAAGAAAGAATATCAAGAGTTGAAGATCAACTCAATGAAATAAAACAAGAAACCAAGGTTAGAGAAAAAGCGCAAAAAGGAATGAACAAAGTCTCCAAGAAATGTGGGATTATGTAAAGAGACCTAACTTACGTTTGATAGGTGTACCAGAATGTGATGAAGAGAATGAATCCAAGCTGAAAAATACTTCAGAATATAATCCAGGAAATTTTCCACAACCTAGAAAGGCAGGCAAATACTCAAGTTTAGGAAATACAGAGAACCCCACAAAGATAGTCTGCAAGAAGAGCAACCCAAAGGCACATAGTCATCAGATTCACCAGGGTTGAAATGAAGGAGAAAATACTAAGGGCAGGCAGAGAGAAAAGTCGGGTCACTCACAAATAAAAGCCCATCAGACTCACAGCAGATCTCTTGGCAGAAATTCTACAAGGCGGAAGAGAGTGAGGGCCAATATTCAACATCCTTAAAAAAAAAACAACTTTCAACCCAGAATTTCATCTCCAGCCAAACTGAGCTTCATAAGTGAAAGAAAAATAAAATCTTTTGCCAAAAAGGAAGTACTCAGAGATTTTGTCACCACCAGGCCGGTTTACAAAAGCTCCTGAAAGAGGCACTACACATAGAGAGGAACAACCAGTACCAGACATTCTAAAAGCATACCAAATGCTAAAAAGCATCAACAAAATGAAGAATCTGCATCAACTAACGGAAAAAACAGCCAGCTAGCATCAAAATGGCAGTATCAAATTTACACATAACAATACTAATCCTAAATGTAAATGGGCTAAATGCACCAATCAAAAGACACAGACTGGCACACTGGATAAAAAAGCAAAACCCATCAGTGTGCTGGATCCAGGAAACCCATCTCACATGCAATGATACCCAGAGGCTCAAAATCATGAAACGGATAATAATTTATCAAGCAAATGAAGAGAAAAAAAAGCAGGGGTTGCAATTCTCATCTCTGATAAAATAGACTTTAAAGCAACAAACATCAAAAGACACAAAGAAGGTCAATACACAATGGTAAAAGGATTGATAAAACAAGAAGATCTAACGATCCTAAATATAAATGGACCCAATACAGGAGCACCCAGATATATAAGGCAAGTTCCTAATGACTTACAAAGAGACTTGGACTCCTACACAATAATAGTGGGAGACTTTAACACTCCACTGTCAATATTAGACAGATAAACCAGACAGAAAATTAACAAGGTTATCCAGGACTTGAACTCAGACCTGGAACAAGAAAACCTGATAAACATTTACGGAACTCTCCACCCCAAATCCACAGAATATACATTCTTCTCAGCACCACATCACACCTACTCCAAAATTGACCACATAATTGGAAGTAGAGCACTCCTCAGCAAATGCAAAAGAACTGAAATTATAACAAACAGTCTTTCAGACCATAGTGCAATCCAGTTAGAACTCAGAATTCAAAAACTAACTCAAAACCGCACAGCTTTATGAAAACTGAACAACTGGCTCTAGAATGTTGATTGGATAAACAATGAAATGAAGACAGAAATAAAGAAGTTCTTTGAAACCAACGAGAACAAACACACAACATACCAGAATCTCTGGAACACATTTAAAGCAGTCTCCAGAGGAAAATGTATAGCAATAAGTGCCCACATGAGAACAGTGGAGAGATCCAAAATTGACACCCTATCATCAAAATTGAAAGAGCTAGGAGAGCAAGATCAAAAGAAGTCAAAACCTAGCAGAAGACAAGAAATAACTAAGATGAGAACAGAACTGAAGGAGATAGAGACACGAAAAACCCTTCAAAAAATCAATAAATCCAAGAGCTGGTTTTTAGAAAAGATCAACAAAATAGACAGACCGCTAGCCAGACTGATAAAAGAGAAAAGAGGGAACAACCAAATAGATGCAATAAAAGATGATGAAGGGGAAATCACCACAGATTCCACAGAAATTCAAACCATCATCAGAGAATACTACAAACAACTCTATGCACATAAACTAGTAAGCCTGGAAGAAATTAATAAATTTCTGAACATCTGTTTCTTCCCAAGCCTAAACCAGGAGGAAGCTGAAACTATGAATAGACCAATAACAAGGTCTGAAATCGAGGCAGCAATTAAGAGCCTACCATACACAAAAAGCCAAGGTGCAGATGAGTTTACAGTCGAATTCTACCAGACAGACAAAGAGGAGCTGGTACCATTCCTTCTGAAGCTATTCCAAATAATCCAAAAAGAGAGAATCCTTCCCAAATCATTTTATGAGACCAACATCATCCTGATACCAAAACCTGGCAGAGATTCAACAAGAAAAGAAAACTTCAGGCCAACATCTATGATGAACATAGATGCAAAAATCTTCAAGAAAGTACTGGCAAACCGATTACAACAGCACATTAAAAAACTTATCCATCTTGATCAAGTAGGATTCATCTCAAAGATGCAAGGCTGGTTCAACATACACGAGTCTATAAATGTAATTCACCACATAAACAGAAAGAAAAACAAAAACCACATGATTATCTCAATTGACGCAGAGAAGGCACTTGACAAAATTCAACAGCACTTTATGCTAAAAACCTTTAATAAACTCGGTATTGATGAAACGTATCTCAAAGTAATAAAACCTATTTATGAAAACCCAACAGCCAATATCATCCTGAATATGCAAAACCTGAAAGAATTCCCTTTTAAATCTGGCACTAGACAAGGATGCCCTCTCTCACCACTCCTATTCAATATAGTACTGGAAGTTCTAGCCAGCGGAATCAGGCAAGAAAAAGAAATAATGTGTATTCAAATAGAAAAGGTGGAAGCCAAATTGTCTCTATTTGCAGATGACATGATAGTATACCTAGAAGACCCCATCACCTCAGCCCCAAAACTCCTGAAACTGATAAGCAACTTCAGCAAAGTCTCAGGATATAAAATCAATGTGCAAAAATCACAGGCATTCCTATACACCAATAGCGGACTTAAAGATAACCAAATCAAGAACAAACTGCCGTTCACAATTTCTACAAAGAGAATAAAATATCTAGGAATACAACTTACAAGGAACGTAAGGGACTTCTTCCAGGAAAACTACAAACCACTGCTCAACGAAATTAGAGAGGACACAAATAGGTAGAGAAACATTTCATGTTCATGGTTAGGAGAATCAATATCGTGAAAATGGGTATACTGCCCAAAGTAATTTATGAAATCATCGCTATCCTCATCAAGCTATCATTGCATTTCTTCACAGAACTGGAGAAAAACACCATGAACTTCACATGGAATCAAAAGAGAGCCCGCATAGCCAAGTTAATTCTAAGCAAAGAAGAACACAGCAAAAAAGAACACAGGCATCACATTACCAGACTTCAAACTATACTACAAGGCTACAGAAATCAAAAGAGCATGGTACTGGTACCAAAACAGAGATATAGACCAATGGAACAGAGCAGAGGCGTCAGATGCAACACAACCTATGTACAACCATACAATATTTGATAAACCAGACAAAAATAAGCCATAGGGAAAGGATCCCCTTTTTAATAAATGGTGTTGGGAAAAGTGGCTAGCCTTGTGCAGAAAGCAGAAACTGGACCCCTTCCTGACACCTTACACTAAAATTAACTCCAGATGGATTAAAGACTTAAACATAAGACTTGGCACCATAAAAACCCTAGAAAAAAAATCTAGACAAAATCATTCAGGACATAGGAGTAGGCAAGAACTTCATAACCAAAGCACCAATAGCATTGGCAGCAAAAGCCAAAATACACAAATGGGACCTAATCAAACTCCACAGCTTCTGCACAGCGAAAGAAAAAGTTACTAGAGTGAATCAGCAATTAACAGAATGAAAAAAATTTTTGCAGTTTACCCATGTTACAAAGGGCCAATATCCAGAATTTACAAAGAATGAAAACAGATTAACAGAAAAAATCAAACAAGCCCATTCAAAAATGGGCAAAAAATATGAACAAACACTTTACCAAAGAAGACATACATGAGGCCAACAAACATATAAAAAAAATGCTCATCATCACTGGTCATTAGAGAAATGCAAATCAAATCCACATTGAGATACCATCTCACACCAGTTAGAATGGCGATAATTAAAAAATCTAGAGACAACAGATGCTGGAGAGGATGTGGCGAAGTAGGAACACTCTTACACTTTTGGTGAAAGTGTAAATTAGTTCAAGCATTGTGGAAGACAGTGTGGCGATTCCTCAAGGCCTTACAAATGGAAATTCCATTTGACCCAGCAATCCCATTACTGGGTATATATCCAAAGGACTATAAATTATTCTACTATAAGGACACATGCACATGAATGTTCATGGCAACACTGTTTACAATAGCAAAGACCTGGAACCAACACAAATGCCCATGGATAATGGACTGGACTGGGAAAATGTGGCTCATGTACATTATGGGATATTATGCAGCAATAAAAAATGATGAGTTCGTGTTCTTTGTAAGTATATAGATGAATCTGGAGAACATCATCCTCAGCAAACTGACACAAAAACAGAAAATAAAAAACCACATATTCTTACTCATAATCGGGTGAGAAAAAATGAGAACACATGGACACAGGGAAGGAGGTATTGTACAATGGGGTCTACTGGGGAAAATAGGGGAGGGAAAGTGGAAGGGGGAGCTGGGAAGGAATAGCATGGGGAGAAATACCAAATGTGGGTGAAAAGGAGGAAGGCAGCAAAACACACTGCCATGTGTGTACCTATGCAACTATCTTGCACATTCTGCACAGGTACCCCAAAACCTAAAATGCAATTAAAAAATAAAAAAAAATACGGCCATATATTCTGAGCCTAACTGAATAATACACACCTGGAGAATAATTTGGAGTCTATTTGCGATGGACATTCATTCAGAGCCTTGGTGAATAATGCACACCTTCGGAATAGTCAGGAATCAATTTCATATGGCCACTCATTCAGAGCGTCAGTGAATAATATACACTTGGAAAATAGTCAAGAGTCTATTTTATATGGCTACTCTCTCAGCGCCTCACTGAGTGATACACACTTGAAAAATAATCAGGACAGTTTCCTATAAAAACTCAATGAGTGCCTCACTGAATAATGCACACCAGTGGAATAGTCAGGAATCTATTTTATTTGGTCACTCTTTCAGAGACTCAGTAAATAATACACACCTAGAAAACAGTAAGGAGTCTATTTCATGTTGTCACTCATTCAGATACTCATGGAATAGTGCACACCTGGAGAATTCTCAAGAGTATATTTAGAATCACAATGCATTCAGCGAATCTGTGTAGAACACACCTAGGGAATAGTGAGGAATCTATTCCAAATGGCCACATATTCGGAGCCTCGGTGAATAATGCACACCAGGAAAATATTCAGGAGTTTTTTGCTTATGCCCTCTTACTCAGCTTCTCAGTAAATAATGCACCTCTGTCGACTACTGAGGGGTCTGTTTTCTTATGGCCACTCATTTTGAGCCTCATTGAGTAATACACAACTGGGAAAAAGTCACGGGGCTATTTCACATGGCCATTCCTTCAGAGGCTCAGGGAATAATTTACAGCTTTTGAATACTAAGGAGACTTTCTCATATCGCAAATAATTCAGAGCCTCACTTAATGATACACAGCTTGGGAATAGTCAGCATTTTGTTTAATATTAACACGCATGAGCCACAGTAAATAACGCATGTCTGTGGAGTACTGAGGATACTAATTCATATCGCCCCCCTATTCTGAGATTCCCTGAATATTACACACCTGTGAAATAATCAGAAGTCTATTTTATATGGAGAGTCATTAGGAACCCAAGAAATAATACACTACTGGGGAATAGTCAGGAGTCTATTTCATATGGCCACTCAGAGAATCAGTGAATAAGGCACACATGAGGAATGCTCAGTGAATATTAAAAGTCTATTTCATATGGTCACTCAGAGCCTCAGTGAATAACGCACACCACGGTAATAGTCAGGATACTAATCCTTATGACCACTGATTTTGTATCTCACTAAATTATACACACCGGGGAATCATCAGGATTCTATTCTATAGAAAGACTAATTCAAAACCTTACTGAATAATGCACAATGTGACAATAGTCAGGAGTGTATTTTATATGGCCTTTCATTCAGAGCTTCAGTGAATAATAAAAACCAGTGGGGTCATCAAGACCCTATTTAAGATAGCCACAAATTAAGCAGCTTTATGAATGATAGACACCTGGGTGACAGTCAGGAGTCTATTTGATAGCGACACTCATACAGAATCTGTTTGAATAATGCACATGTGAATTATAATCACTAGTCAATTTCATATGGTGATTCCTTTAGAGAATCAATGAATAACACACACCTAAGGAGTAATATGTGTATATTATACACATATATCTGGAATAGCCAGAAATCTCTTTCATATAGCCACTCGTTCAGGGACTCAGTGAATAATACACCCATGGAAAAGAGTCAAGTGTCTACTTCAAATGGCCATACATTGAGAGTCTCTGTATATAATGCACACCTTGGGAATAGTCAGGAGTCTCTTTCTTATGCCCACTTATTCAGCCTCATTAAATAATACACACCTGGAAAAGAGTTAAAAGGATACTTTATATAGGCACTCATTTAGAGCCTCAGTGAATAATGCACACATGTGGAACACACACTGGTCTATTTTGTATGGCCACAAAATCAAAGCCTGAGTGGGTAATGCACAACTTTGGAATAGTGAGGAGCCTATTCCATATGCCTACTTAATCAGTTTCTCACTCAGTAATACACATCTTAGGAATAGTAAGGAATCTATTTCATCTAATGACTAACTCAAAGCCTTATTAAATAATACACACCTGTGGAATAGTAAGGAGGCTATTTCTTATGGCCAAACATTCAGATCCTCAGTGACTAATGCATACCGGGGCACACTCAGGACACTACTACATACGGCCTCTCATTTAGAGCTTCACGGAATAATGAACACTTGGGAAAAAGTTCGGATTCTATCTCAGAAATACAGTATTTCAGAGCCCAACCTAAAAATGCACTCCTGCAAGTATTCAGGGGTCTCTATTCTATGGCCACTCATTCAGAGCCTTACTGAATCGTACATACCTGGGGAATACTCAGGAGTCTATTTTTCTTCTTCTTCTTCTTCTTCTTCTTCTTCTTCTTCTTCTTCTTCTTCTTCTTCTTCTTCTTCTTCTTCCTCTTCCTCTTTTTTTTAAATTTTTATTGCATTATAGGTTTTGGGGTACATGTGTAGAACGTGCAAAATAATTGCATAGGTACACACATGGCAGTGTGTTTTGCTGCCTTCCTCCCCTTCACCTACATTTGGCATTCATCCACAGGCTATCCCTCCCCAGCCCCCCACGCTGTCCCTCCCCCATTCCCCCCAATAGACCCAAGTGTATAGTAGACCGCCTCTCTGTGTCCATGTGTTCTTATTTTTCTCACCCACCTATGAGTGAGTATATGCGGTATTTCTTTTTCTGTTCTTGTGTCAGTTTGCTGAGAATGATGTTCTCCAGATTCATCCATGTCCTTACAAAGAACAAAAACTCATCATTTTTTATTGCTGCATAATATTCCATGGTGTATATGTGCCACATTTTCCCAGTCCAGTCTATCATCATTGGGCATTTGGGTTGGTTCCAGGTCTTTGCTATTGTAAACAGTGCTGCAATGAACATTTGGGGGCATGTGTCCTTATAGTAGAATGATTTATAGTCCTTTGGATATATACCCAGTAATGGGATTGCTGGATCAAATGGAATTTCTATTTCTAGGTCCTTGAGGAATCGCCACACTGTCTTCCACAATGGTTGAACTAATTTACACTCCCACCAACAGTATAAGAGTGTTCCTATTTCTCCACATCCTCTCCAGCATCTGCTGTCTCCAGATATTTTAATGATTGCCATTCTAACTGGTGTGAGATGGTATCTCAATGTGGTTTTGATTTGCATCTCTCTAATGACCAGTGATGATGAGCACTTTTTCATATGTTTGTTAGCCTCATGTGTGTCTTCTTTTGTCAAGTGTCTGTTCATATCCTTTGCGCATTTTTGAATGGGCTTGTTTGTTTCTTTTCTGTAAATATGTTTGAGTTCTTTGTAAATTATGGATATCATCCCTTTGTCAGATGTGTAAACTGCAAAGATTTTTTCCCATTCTGATGGTTGCTGATTCACTCTAGTTACTCTTTCTTTTGTCGTGCAGAAGCTGTGGAGTTTGATTAGGTCCCATTTGTCTATTTTGGCTTTTGTTGCCAATGCTTTTGGTGTTTTGTTCATGAAGCCCTTGCCTACTCCTATGTCCTGAATGGTTTTGCCTAGATTTTCTTCTAGGGTTTTTATGGTGTCAGGTCTTACGTTTAAATCTTTAATCCATCTGGAATTAATTTTAGTGTGAAGTGTCAGGAATGGGTCCAGTTTCTGCTTTCTGCACATGGCTAGCCAGTTTTCCCAACACCGTTTATGAAATAGGGAATCTTTCCCCATTGCTTGTTTTTGTCTGGTTTATCAAAGATAATATGGTTGTAGATATGTTGTGTTGTGTACGATGCTTCTATTCTGTTCCATTGGTCTATATCTCTGTTTTGGTACCAGTACCATGCTGTTTTGATTACTGTAGCCTGGTAGTGTAGTATGAAGTCTGGTAGTGTGATGCCTCCCGCTGTGTTCTTTTTGCTTAGAATTCACTTGGCTATGCGGGCTCTTTTTTGGTTCCATATGAAATTCATGGTGGTTTTTTCCAGTTCTGTGAAGAAATTCAATGGTAGTTTGATGGGGATAGCATTGATTGTGTAAATTACTTTGGGCAGTATAGCCATTTTCATGATATTGATTTTTCCTAACCACGAACATGGAATATTTCTCCATCTGTTTGTGTCCTCTGTTATTTCGTTGAGGAGTGGTTTGTAGTTTTCCTTAAAGAGGTCCCTTACATTCCTTGTGAGTTGTATTCCTAGGTATTTTATTTTCTTTGTAGCAATTTTGAATGGCAGTTCGTTCTTGATTTGGTTCTCTTTAAGTCTGTTATTGGTGTATAGGAAAGCTTGTGATTTTTGCACATTGATTTTATATCCTGAGACTTTGCTGAAGTTGCTTATCAGTTGCAGGAGCTTTTGGGCTGAGGTGATGGGGTCTTCTAGGTATACTCTCATGTCGTCTGCAAATAGAGACAATTTGGCTTCCACCTTTCCTATTTGAATACCCTTTATTTCTTATTCTTGTCTGATTGCTCTGGCTAGAACTTCCAGTACTATGTTGAATAGGAGTGGTGAGAGAGTGCATCCTTGTCTAGTGCTGGATTTCAAAGGGAATGCTTCCAGTTTTTGCCCATTAAGTATGATATTAGCTGGTGGTTTGTTGTAAACAGCTTTTACTACTTTGAGATATGTTCCATCAATACCAAATTTATTGAGGATTTTTAGCATAAAAGGCTGTTGAATTTTGTCAAATGCCTTCTCTGCGTCAATTGAGATAATCATGTGTTTTTTTGTTTTTGCTTTTGTTTATGTGGTAATTACATTTATAGACTTGCATATGTTGAACCAGCCTTGCATCCCCGAGATGAATCCTACTTGATCATGATGGATAAGTTTTTTAATGTGCTGTTGCAATCGGTTTGCCAGTATTTTATTGAAGATTTTTGCATCTATGTTCATCATGGATTTGGCCTGAAGTTTTCTTTTCTTGTTGAGTCTCTGTCAGGTTTTGGTATCAGGATGATGTTGGTCTCATAAAATGATTTGGGAAGGGTTCCCTCTTTTTGGATTCTTTGGAATAGTTTCAGAAGGAATGGTACCAGATCCTCTTTGTGTGTCTGCTAGAATTCAGCTGTGAACCCATCTGGACTTGGGCTTTTTGTGTGTGGTAGGCTCTTAATTGCTGCCTCAACTTCAGACCTTGTTATTGGTCTATTCATAGTTTCGGCTTCCTCCTGGTTTAGTCTTGGGAGGACACAGGCATCCAGGAATTTATACATTTCTTCCTGATTTACTAGTTTATGTGCATAGCGTTGTTTATAGTTTTCTCTGATGATGGTTTGAATTTCTGTGGAACCTGTGGTGATTTCCCCATTATCGTTTTTATATTGCATCTATTTGGTTGTTCTCCCTTTTCTTTTTTATCAGTCTGGCTAGTGGTCTGTCTATTTTGTTGATCTTTTTGAAAAACCAGCTCTTAGATTTATTGATTTTTTGAAGGATTTTTCTTGTCTCTATCTCCTTCAGTTCTGCTCTGATCTTAGTTATTTCTTGTCTTTGGCTAGGTTTTGAGCTTTTTTGATTTTTCTCCTCTAGCTCTTTCAATTTTGATGATAGGGTGTCAATTTTGGATCTCTTCACTCTTCTGATGTGGGCACTTATTGGTATATGTTTTTCTCTACAGACTGCTTTAAATGTGTCCCAGAGATTCTGGCACATTGTGTCTTCATTCTCGTTGGTTTCAAAGAACTTCTTTATTTCTGCCTTCACTTCATTATTTATCCAATCAACATTCAAGAGCCAGTTGTTCAGTTTCCATGAAGTTGTGCAGTTCTGAGCTATTTTCTGAATTCTGAGTTCCAACTTGATTCCACTATGGTCTGAGAGACTGTTTGTTATAATTTCAGTTGTTTTGCATTTGCTGAGGAGTGCTTTACTTCCAATTATGTGGTCAATTTTGGAGTAGGTGTGATGTGGTGCTGAGAAGAATGTATATTCTGTGGATTTGGGGTGGAGAGTTCTGTAAATGTCTATCAGGTTTGCTTGTTTCAGGTCTGAGTTCAAGTCCTGGATATCCTTGTTAATTTTCTGTCTGGTTGATCTGTCCGCTATTGACAGTGGAGTGTTAAAATCTCCCACTATTATTGATTGGGAATCTAAGTCTCTTTGTAAGTCATTAAGAACTTGCCTTATATATCTGGATGCTAGTATATTGGGTCTATATATACTTAGAGTCGTGAGCTCTTCTTGTTGTATCGATCCTTTTACCATTATGTAATTTCCTTTGTCCTTTTTGATCTTTGTTGCTTTAAAGTCTATTTTATATGGCCACTCATCCAGAGACTCATGGAATAATGCACACCTGTGAAATAGTTTGGAGTCTATTTGATATGATCGTTTATTCAGTGCCTCAGTGGAAGAGGCCCACCTGAGGAATAGTGAAGTGGCTATCTTATGTAGCCCCTCATCCATATCATTACTAAGTAATACATGCCTGTGAAATAGTCAGGAGTCTATTTCATGTGGCCACTTATTCAGAAACTCAGTGAATGATACACAAATGTGGACTACTTAGAATCTATGACACATGGTTACTCCATCAGAGCATTACTGAATGGTGCACACATGAGAAATAGTCAGGATTCTACTTCATATGACCATTGATTAAGGGTCTCATTGAGTAATGCACATTACTCAGTGAATAATGCACACCTGTGGATTAGCCAGGAGTGTATTTCACACAGCCCCTCATTCAGAGCCTTAGTGTATAATGCACACCTATGGAATAGTCAGGAGTGTATTTCACACAGCCACTCATTCAGAGCCTCAGTGAATAATGCACACCTGTGAAATAGGCAGAATTCCATTTCATATGGCCACTGACTCATAGGTTCAGTTAGTAATGCACAAATGTACAATACTCTGCAGTCTATTTCATATAGTCACTCATTCAGAGATTCACTGAGTAATACAAATATTTGAAATAGACAGCATCTTGTTTTCTATGAGCACACAAAGTGAGCCTCACTGAGTAATACACACCTGGGGAAGAGTTAGGAGTCTTCTTTATATAGCCAATCATTGACAGCCTAAGTGAATAATGCACATGAGGGGAATAGACACTAGTCTATTTTATATGACCACAAAATCAAAGCCTGAGTGAGTAATGCACAACTTTGGAAGAGTCAGTAGTCTATTCCATATGCCCACATATTTAGAGTCTGAGTCAATAATGCATACCTGTGGAATAGTCAGAAGTCTATTTTATATGGTCACTAACTCAAAGCCTCGTTAAGTAATAAACATCTGTGGACTTGTCAGGAGGCTATTTTATATAACCAAAGTTTCAGAGCCTTAGTGAATAATGCATACCTGAAAAATACTCAGGACGTTATTACATATGGACGCTCCATCAGAGCTTCACTGTATAATAAACACCTGTATCATAGTCAGAATTCTATTTTATATAGCCACATATTCAGAACCTCACTGAATAACATACACTGTAGGCAAAGTAAGGATTAAATTTCATATAGCCACTCATTTAGAGCCGAATCTAAAAATGCATGCCTGAAGAGTATTCAGGAGTCTCTTTCCTATGGCCACTCACTCAGAGGCTCAGTGAAAAATACAGACCAATGGAAAAGTCAGGAGGGTATTTTACATGGCCACTCATTGAGAACCTCAGGGAACAATCATATATTCCTGGGGAATACTCAGGATTCTACTTCATATATTCACTTATTCAGAGACTCACTGAATAATGCACACCTGGGAATAGTCTGGAGTCTATTTGATATGACCGTTCATCCAGGGCCTCAGTGAAAAATGCACAGCTTAGAAATAGTCAAGAGGATAGTGTTGGGAGTCTATTTTATATGGTCACTTGTTCCTAAAATCACTAAATGATACACATCTGGGGAATAGTCAGAGTCCATGCCACTTGGCAACTCAATCACAGCATTACCGAATCATGCACAATGTGGCAATAGTCAGAAGTCTATTTCATATGGCCTCTCATTCAGAGCTTCAGTGCATAATAAACAGCTGTGGAGTAGTCAGGACCCTATTTAAGTTAACCCCAAATTAAGCACCTCCCTGAATGATACACACATGAGTGATAGTCAGGAGACTATTTGATATGGACACACTTACAGAACCTCTTCGAATACTGTACATGTGGGGAACAATTACTCGTCTATTTCATATGGTGATTTGTTTGGAGAATCAAGACTTAACACACACCTGTGGAGGAAAATTGGGTCCAAATCATAAGGCCACTCCTTCAGTGTTTCATGGAATAATATGTATATCTGAATAGTCATATGAGGATTCTCTTTCATATGGCCACTGATTCAGGGCCTCGTTGAATAATGCACCCCTGGAAGACAGACAAGAGTCTACTTCAAATGACTACACACTCAGAGTCTCTGTATATAATGCACACCTGGGCAATATATAGGAGTCTCTTTTTTATTCCCACGTATTCAGAGTCTCGTTCAATAATACACACCTGGTGAAGAGTTAAGAGTCTACTTCATATAGCCACTCATTTAGAGCCTCAGTTAATAATGCACACCAAGATAACAGTCTGGGGCCTCTTTCAAAGGGCCACTCATTCAGTGCCTCACTGAATGATACACACCTTGGAATTCATCAGAATTCTCTTCCATACTACCATTTATTCTGATCCTTATTGAATAATTCACAACGGAGCAATAGTCAGGTGTCTATTTCATATGGCCTCTCATTCAGAGCTTCAGTAAATAATGAACTTCTATGGAGTAGTCAGGATGCTGTTTAAGATAGCCACAAATTAAGTTCCTCCCTGAATGATACACACCTGGGTGATAGTCAGGAGTCT
This sequence comes from Saguinus oedipus, assembly GCA_031835075.1. Classification (NCBI taxonomy): domain Eukaryota; kingdom Metazoa; phylum Chordata; class Mammalia; order Primates; family Cebidae; genus Saguinus; species Saguinus oedipus. Next base: position 26,791,324 of record CM063171.1, read on the forward strand.
ACTTCATATGACCTCTCATTCTGAAAATCACTGAATAATACCCACCTGTGGGAGTGTCAGGAGTCTATTTGGTATGGACGCTCATACAGAACCTGTTTGAATAATGCACACATAGAGAATAATTCGGAGTCTGTGTCATATGTCTACTCATTCAGCCAATCAGTGAATAACGTACACATGTGGAGTAATAAGATGTCTGTTTTATATGGCCACCCTTTCACAGCTTCATTGAATATTACACACTTGTGATATAGTCTGAAGTCTATTTCTTATGGCCACTCATTTACAGAATCACTGAATAATGCACACCTGCGGAATAGTCAGAAGTCTCTTTCCTATTGCCACTCATTGAGAGCCTCACTAAATGTACACACCTGGGGAAATAGTCACGATTCTATTTTATTTTTTTATTCAAAGTCTCACTGAATAATGCACACCTGTGGAATAGCCAGGAGTCTTTTTCATGTGGCCTCTCATTCAAAGTGTCACTGAATAATGTGGAGAAGTCAGGAGTCTATTTTATGTAGACACATATTCAGAGTCTCAGTGAATACTACACACCCGTGGGATAGTAAGGAATCTAATTAATATGGCGACATATTCTGAGCCTCACTCATTAATACAAACCTGGAGAATAATTTGGAGTCTGTTTCTGATAAACATTTCTTCAGACCCTTGGTGAACAATCCACACCTGTGGAGTAGCCAGGAGTCTATTTCATTTGGATACACATTCATAGCCTCAGTGGTTAACATGCACCTGTGAAAGAGTCAGGAGTCTATTTCATATAACCACTCATTCAGAGCCTGAGTGAATAATACACACTTGGGGAATAGTCAAGAGTCTATTTTGTATGACCACTCTCTCAGCGACTCACTGAGTGATACACACCTGAAGAATAGTCAGGATAGTTTCATATGGACACTCAATGAGATCCTCACTGAATAATGCGCACCTGTGTAATAGTCAGGAATCTATTTTAATTGGTCACTATTTCAGAGCCTCATTGAATAATATTCACCTAAAAAACAGTGAGGAGTCTATTTCATGTGGCCACTCATTCAGAGCCTCATGGAATACTGCAAACCTGGAGAATTTTCAAGAGTCTATTTGGAATGGCAATGCATTTGGAGACTCTGTGAACAACACACATCTAGGGCATAGTGAGAAATCTATTCCAAATGGCCACATATTCGGAGCCTCAGTGAATAATACACACTGGGGAAATAATAGCGAGTCTATTGCGTATGACCTCTCTTTCAGCTCCTCAGTGAATAATGCACCTCTTTAGAGTACTGAGAGTTCTGTTTCATATGGAAACTCATTTAGAGCCTCATTGAATAGTACACAACTGGGAAAAAAACAGGGGTGTATTTCACATGGCCACTCATTCAGAGGCTCAGTGAATAATTCACAGCTGTTGAGTACTCAGGAGGCTTTCTCATATGGCAAGTCATTCAGCGCCTCACTGAATAATACACAGCTTTAGAATAGACAACATTCTGTTTAATATGAACGCTCATTATGAGACTCAAAGAATAATGCATGTCTGTGGAGTACTGAGGGTACTAATTCATATCGTCCTCCAATTCTGAGATTCCCTGAATATTACACACCTGTGGAATAATCAGATTTTTTTTTTATATGGCGAATCATTAGGAACCCCAAGAAATAATACACTACTGGGGAATAGTCAGGAGTCTATTTCATATGGCCAATCAGAGAATCAGTGAATAATGCACACATGAGGAATACTCAGTGAATATTAGGAGTCTATTTTATATGGCCACTCAGAGCCACACTGAGTAATGCACACCATGGTAATAGTCGGGATCCTGTTTCATATGACCACTGATTCAGTATCTCACTGAATGATACACACCGGGATATCGTCAGGATTCTATTCCATAGGACCACACATTCAGAGCCTTACTGAATAATGCATAATGGGGAAATAGTCAGGAGTCTATTTCATATGGCTTCTCATTCAGAGCTTCAGTGAATAATGAACCCCTGTGGAGTAGTCAGGAACCTATTTAAGATAGCCACAAATTAAGCACCTCCCTGAATGATACACACCTGTGTGACAGTCAGGAGTCTATTTGATATGGACGCTCATACAGAACCTCTTTGAATACCGCACATGTGAATTATATTGACTAGTCTATTTCATGTGGTTATCCCTTTAGAGAATCAATGAATAATGCACATTTGTGGAGTAAAATAGAGTCTATTACATATGACCACCCTTTCAGTGTTTCAGTGAAATATATATATATCTGGAATAGCCAGGTATCTCTTTCATATGGCCACTCATTCAGGGCCTCAGTGAATACTACACCCCCGGGAAATAGTCAAGAGTCTACTTCAAATGGCCACACATTGAGAGTCTCTGTATATAATGCACACATGTCGAATAGTCAGGAGTCTCTTTCTTATGCCCACTTATTCCCTCTCATTCAATAATACACATCTGGAAAAGAGTTAAGTGTCTACTTTATATAGCCACTCATTTAGAGCCTCAGTGAATAATGCACACCTGTGGAACAGACACTGGTCTATTATGCATGGCCACAAAATCAAAGCCTGTGTGAGTAGTGCACAACTTTGGAATAGTGAGGCCTCTATTCCATATGCCCACTTAATCAGTGTCTCAGTCAATAATACACACCTTAGGAATAGTAAGGAATCTTGGAATAATTTCTTGGAAATACTTCCAAGATGGCTGATCGCTAACAGCTCGGGATTGTAGCTCTGAGTGAAAGTGCAGAGAACGAGAGGATGCCAAACTTTTAGACAAATTTTTGTCGCTCATGAACTAGCAGATTTTCAGTGGACTAGCCTCTAGGGTAACCAGCGTGAGTCTTGTGGTTGGCGCACGGTTTTCTGGCGCCTCGTCACAGCAGCTCTTCATGCAGAATAAACGGAACTGATTCCCATACTGACCAGTGATGGAGCTCCGGGATGGCAGAGCCACTTGTTACAGACCCAAACAGGAAGTCAGGCCAGAGATTCCTGAGCAGAAGAGCACCATCAGTCTTATCGCTGCTATTTTGACTGGCTCAGTGGGTTGCTCGTATTCCAGCACTGGGAATCAATAAATTGGACGTTCACTCAGAAATCTAATTAGAAAGGCGTTAATTGTAAAGAAGACAGATGGATAAATTTATAATAAAAGAAAGAAACCAGCCTAAAAAAGGTCGAGAATACCCAAAATCAGAACACCTCTCCCTCTTCAGGGGATTGCAGTTTCTCATCAGCAATGAAACAAGCCCTGATGGAAAAGCATTGTGTTCCATTATCTGAAGTAGGCTTCAGAAGGTGGATGATAAAAAACTTCCAGGAGTTAAAAGAACTTGTCCTAACCCAATGTAAAGAAACTAAGAACTTTGAAGAAAGGTTTGACAAAATGCTAACAAGAATAGACAATATAGAGAGGAAGATAAATGAACTAACAGAGTTGAAAAATACAACACGAGAACTTAGTGAAATATGCACAAGATTGAATAGCCGAATTGATCAAGCAGAAAAAAAAGGATATCAGAGGTCAAAGACCAACTTAATGAAATAAAATGACAAGATAAAAATAGAGAAAAAAGCATAAAAAGGAATGAGCAAAATCTCCAAGAAATATGAGACTATGTGAAAAGACCTAATCTACGTTTAATTGACGTACCTGAACATGATGAAGAGAATGAATTCAAGCTAGAAAATGCTCTTTAGAATATTATCCAAAAAGATTTTTTCAATCTAGCAAAGAAGGACACTTTTCAATCCCAGGTAATAAAGAGAACAGCACAAAGATATTCCACAAGAAGAGCAACCCCAAGGCACATAATTGTTAGATTCACCAGGGTTGAAATGAAGAAGAAAATACTAAGCATAGCCAGAAAGAAATGTCAGGTTACCCACAAAGGGAAGCCTATTGGATTTACAGAAGATCTCTTAGCAGAAACCCTACAAGCCAGAAAACAGTGGGGGCCAATATTCAACATCCTTAAAGAACAGAACTTTCAGCTCAGAATTTTTTATTCTGCGAAACTATACTTCACAATTGAAGGAAAAATAAAATATTTTATGAACAAGAAACTACTCAGAGATTTTATTACCACCAGGCCTGCTTTACAATAACTTCTGAAAGAAGCATTACACATAGAAGGAACAACCAGTATTAGCCTTTCTAAAAATATACCAAAAAGTAAAGAGCTTCAACATAAAGAAGAATTTACATCAACGAATGGATAAAACAGCCAGTTAAGACCAATAAAGAGATTTAGACTCATTGAGGCAGAAAATTAAAAGGATATTCAGGACTTGAATACAGATACAGAACAAGTAAACTTAATAAATATTTATAGAGCTCTCAACTTTAAATACACAAAATATACATTCTTCACCTTAAACACACAAAATATTGATCGGCCATTATTAATACCCATTTTAAGAATAAATCAATATTCTTGTTCTTGCTTCCTCTTTTTCTTCCTTTCTTCCTCTCCTTCGCTTCTTTTATTCTTTAAAAATGTCTATTTCATTTAATCACTAACTCAAAGCCTTATTAAATAATAGACACCTGTGGAATAGTCAGAAGGCTATTTTATACTGCCAAACATCCAGAGCCTCAGTAACTAATGCATACCGGGGCATACTCAGGACACTATTACATATGGCCTCTCATTCAGAGATTCACTGAATAATGAACACCTGGGAGAAAGTCAGAATTCTGTTTGATAAAGACACTCCTTCAGATCGCATCCTAAAAATGCACTCCTGTGAGTATTCAGGAGTCTTTTTCCTATGGTAAGTCATGCAGAGCATCATTGAATAATACACATCTAAGGAAATGTCAAGAGTGTATTTTACATGGCCACGCATTCAGAGCCTCATTAAATCATACATAACTGGGGAATACTCAGGAGTCTATTTCATATAACCTTGCATCCAGAGACTCATGAAATTATGCACACCTGTGAAACAGTATGGAGTCTATTTGATATGACGGATAAATGCAACAATAAGAGCTAACGATCTTATTTAGATTCACTAAATAATACAAATATTTGGGATAGACAGCATCCTGTTTCATATGATCACACAAGGAGAGCCTCAATGAGTAATACAAACTTGGGGAAGGGTTAAGAATCTACTTTATATAGCCACTCATTTACAGCCTCAGTGTATAATGCACACATGTGAGATAGACATTAGCCTATTTTATATGGCCACAAAATCAAAGCCTGAGTGAGCAATGCACAACTTTGGAATAGTCAGTAGTCTATTCCATATACCTATATATTCAGAACCTGTGTCAATAATACACACCTGGGGTATAGTCACATGTCTGTTTTCTATGGTTACTAACTCAAAGCCTCATTAAATAATACACACTTGTGGACTAGTCAGCAGACTATTTAATATGGCCAGATTTTCAGAGCCTCAGTGAATAAATAATGCATACCTGGAGAATACTCAGGACGCTGTTACATATGGCCACTCCTTTGGAACTTAACTGAATAAGAAACACCTGTATTGTAGTCAGAATTCTATTTTATATAGCCACATATTCAGAGCTTCACTTAATAACATACACCTTGGAGAAAGTCAGGATTCTACTTCGTATAGCCACTCATTTGGAGCCGAACCTAAAAATTCACGATATAGAAGTATTCAGGAGTCTCTTTTTTATGGCCACTCATTCAGAGCCTCACAGAACAATACAGACCTATGGAAAAGTCAGGAGTGCATTTCACATGGCCACTCATTCAGAACCTCAGTGAAGAATTATATATACCTGGGAATACTCAAAATTCTATTGTATATAGCCACTTATTCAGAGACTCACTGAATAATGCACACCTGGGGAATAATCTGGAGTCTATTTGATATAACCATTCACCCAGTGCCTCAGTGAAAAATGCACAGCTGAAAAATAGTCAAGAGAATATAGTCAGGAGTCTAGTTTATATTGTCACTCATTCAGAAACTCACTGAATGATACACACCTGGGGAATAGTCAGAGTCCATGCCATATGGCCACCCAATCACAGCATTACAGAATAATGCACAACTGGGCAATAGTAAGGAGTCTATTTCATATGGCCTCTTATTCAGAGCTTCAGTGCATAAGAAACTGTTGTGGAGTAGTGAGGACCCTATTTAAGATAGCCACAAATTAAGCACCTTCCTGTATAATACACACACGAGTGATAGTCAGGAGACTATTTGATATGGACACTCATAGAGAACCTCTTCGAATATTGCATATGAGGGGAATAATCACTAGTCTGTTTTACATGGTGATTCATTTGGAGAATCAAGGAATAATGCACACCCGTGGAGTAAAATGTGGTCTATTCCATATGGCCACTCTTTCAGTGTTTCAGTGAATAATATGTATATCTGAATAGTCAGAAATATCTTACATTTGGCCACTCGTTCATGGCCTCAGTGAATAATTCACCCCTGGGAAATATTCAAGAGTCTAATTCAAATTGATACACATTCAGGGTCTCTATAAGTAATGCAAACCTGGGCAATAGACAGGAGTCTTTTTTTCATGCACACTTATTCAGAGTCTCATTCAATAATACACAGCTGGGGAAGAGTTAAGAGTCTACTTCATATAGTCACTGATTTAGAGCCTCAGTGAATAATGCACACCAGGGTAATAGTCTGCAGCCTCTTTCATATGGCCACTAATTCAGTGCCTCAATGAATAATACACATCTGGGAATTATCAAGATACTATTCCATACTACCACTCATTCGGAGTCTTATTGAAAAATTCACAACTTGCAGTAGTCAGGTGTCTATTTTATAAAGCCTCTCATTTTGAGCTTCAGTGAATAATGAACTTTTATAGAGTAGTCAGGATTCTGTTTAAGTTAGGCAGGAATTAAGTGCCTTTCTAAAGTATACACACTAAGGTAATACTCAGGAGTCTATTTCATATGATCTCTCATTCTGGGAATCACTAAATAATACACACCTGTGAAAGTTTCAGGAGTCTATTTTGTATGGACGCTCATACAGAACTTGTTTGTATAATGCACACATGGAGAATAATGTGGAGTTTATGTCATATGTCTGCTCAGACAATCAGTAAGTAACACACACATGTGGAGTAATAAGAAGTCTGTTTCATAGGGCCACTTTTTTACAGCCTCACTGAATATTTCACACTTGTAATATAGTCTGGAGTCTATTTCTTATGGCCACTCATTCAGAGAATCACTGAATAATGCACACCTGAGGAATAGTCAGAAGTCTCTTTCCTGTTGCCACTCATTGAGAGCTTCACAAAATGTACACACCTGAGGAAACAGTCAGGATTCTGCTTTATTCTCTCAAACAGAATATCACTGAATAATGCACAACTGTGGAATAGTCAAGAGTCTTTTTCATGTGGCCTCTCATTCGGAGTGTCACTGAATAATGTGGAGTAGTCAGAAATCTATTTAATGTATACAAACATTCACAGCCTCAGTGAATAATACACACCCGTGGGATAGTCAGGAATCTAATTAATATGGCCACAAGGATTTTCAAGATGGCATCATAGAAACAACTCAGGATTGCAGCTCTCAGTGAAGGCACAGAGGGTGAGTCTTAGCCGCATTTTCATACAAATCATTCTTGCCCACAGATCAGGAAAATTCCAAGGTGTAGAAGGAACAGGGGACACCAGCACAGCTTTTATGGCTTGAGTGGGCATTTTTGCCAGCACCGCAGCACAGCTTAACCATGCAAAAAATGCACTGCTCTGGGTGCCGTGTTAAACCTTCAATCTGAGATTTGGAAGGGAAGATTAACATATCCGTCTGATTAATCAAAACTTGGACAGTGAGCCATACCAGGAGATTCTCAGGAAGTGTCATTTGAGCTGGTAAAGTGGGTCACTGCACGGGAAATCACAGATCCCGGTGCCCTATCAGCAGGCAACTTAAACACCTGTGAGAGAGTCAAAGGTTCAACTTAAAAAATCAGAGGCAGGGAGACAGGTGATCAGGCTCGGCGTGTTCCACTCTCACAGGGAAAAAGAAAACGGCAATTCAAAACGCTCAGTGTTGAGAGTTTCACAGTGGGCTCAGCTGAATCCAGGACGGTGCAGCTCAGTGGGGGAGGGGCGTCCACCACTACCAACGCATTCCACTCCTACATATACTGAGCCTCACTGAATAAGAAACACCTGGAGAATAATTTCGAGTCTATTTCCGATGGACATACATTCAGAGCCTTGGTGAATAATGCACACCTGTGGAGTAGCCTAGAGTCTATTTTATTTGGACACTCATTCATAGCCTCAGTGGATAGTATGCACCTGTGTAATAGTCAGGAGTCAATTTCATATGGCCCATTCATTCAGAGCGTCAGTGAATAATATACACTAGAAAATTAGTCAAGAGTCTATTTTATAGGGCCACTCTCTTAGCGCCTCACTGAGTGATACACACTTGGGAAATAATCAGGACAGTTTTCTATGGACAGTCAATGAGTACCTCACTGAATAATGCACACCAGTGGAATAGTCAAGAATCTATTTCATTTGGTCACTCTTTCAGAGACTCAGTGAATAATGCTCACCTAGAAAACAGTGAGGAGTCTATTTCATGTTGCCACTCATTTATACACTCACGGAATAGTGCACACCTAGAGAATTCTCAAGAGTACATTTAGAATGGCAATGCATTCAGCGACTCTGTGTAGAACACACCTAGGGAATAGTGAGGAATCTATTCCAAATGGCCACATATTCAGAGCCTCGGTGAATAATGCACACTGGGAAAATATTCAGGAGTCTATTGCTTATGCCCTCTAACTCAGCCCCTCAGTGAATAATGCACATCTGTTGATTACTGAGGGGTCTGTTTTCATATGGCCACTTCTTTCAAGCCTCATTGAATAATACACAACTGGGAAAAAGTCAGGGGGATATTTCACATGGCCACTGATTCAGAGGCTCAGTGAATAATTCACAGCTGTTGAGTACTAAGAAGATTTTCTCATATGGCAAATTACTCAAAGCCTCACTGAATCACAACGCATTCAGCGACTCTGTGTATAACACACCTAGAGAATAGTGAGGAATCTATTCCAAATGGCCACATATTCAGAGCCTCAGTGAATAATGCACACCAGGAAAATATTCAGGAGTTTATTGCTTATGCCCTCTTACTCAGCTTCTCAGTGAATAATGCACGTCTGTCGACTACTGAGGAGTCTGTTTCATATGGCCACTCATTTTGAGCCTCATTGAGTAATACACAACTGGGAAAAAGTCACGGAGCTATTTCACATGGTCACTCCTTCAGAGGCTCAGGGAATAATTTACAGCTTTTGAATACTAAGGAGACTTCTCATATCGCAAATAATTCAGAGCCTCACTTAATGATACACAGCTTGGGAATAGTCAGTATTCTGTTTAATATGAACACTCATTATGAGCCTCAGTGAATAATGCATATCTGTGGAGTACTGAGGATACTAATTCATATCACTCCCCTATTCTGAGATTCCCTGAATATTACACACCTGTGGAATAATCAGAAGTTTATTTCATATGATGAGTCATTAGAAACCCAAGGAATATTACACTACTGGGGAATAGTCAGGAGTCTATTTCATATGGCCACTCAGAGAATCAGTGAATAAAGCACACATGAGAAATATTCAGTGAATATTAGGAGTCTATTTCATATGGCCACTCAGAGCCTCAATAAATAATGTACCCCACGGTAATAGTCAGGATCCTGATTCTTATGACCACCGATTTCACATCTCACTAAATTATGCACACCGGGGAATTGTCACAATTCTATTCCATAGGAAGACTCATTTAGAGCCCTACTAAATAATGCACAATGTGGCAATAGTCAGAAGTGTATTTTGTATGGCCTCTCATTCAGAGCTTCAGTGAATAATGAACACCTGTGGAGTAGTCAGGACCCTATTTAATATAGCCACAAATTAAACACCTCCCTGAATGATAGACACCTGGGTGACAGTCTGGAGTCTATTTTTTTTTAAATTTTTATTGCATTATAGGTTTTGGGGTACATGTGCAGAACGTGCAAGATAGTTGCATAGGTACACATATGGCAGTGTGTTTTGCTGCCTTCCTCCCCTTCACCCACACTTGGCATTCATCCCCAGGCTATCCCTCCCCAGCCCCCCCCACTGTCCCTCCCCCTTTCCCCCAATAGACCCCAGTGTATAGTAGACCGCCTCTCTGTGTCCATGTGTTCTCATTTTTCTCACCCACCTATGAGTGAGTATATGCGGTATTTCTTTTTCTGTTCCTGTGTCAGTTTGCTGAGAATGATGTTCTCCAGATTCATCCATGTCCTTACAAAGGACAGAAACTCATCATTTTTTATTGCTGCATAATATTCCATGGTGTATATGTGCCACATTTTCCCAGTCCAGTCTATCATCGTTGGGCATTTGGGTTGGTTCCAGTTCTTTGCTATTGTAAACAGTGCTGCAATGAACATTCGTGTGCATGTGTCCTTATAGTAGAACAATTTATAGTCCTTTGGATATATACCCAGTAATGGGATTGCTGGGTCAAATGGAATTTCTATTTCTAGGTCCCTGAGGAATCGCCACACAGTCTTCCACAATGGTTGAACTAATTTACACTCCCACCAACAGTGTAAGAGTGTTCCTATTTCTCCACATCCTCTCCAGCATCTGCTGTCTCCGGATTTTTTAATGATCGCCATTCTAACTGGCGGGAGATGGTATCTCAATGTGGTTTTGATTTGCATCTCTCTAATGACCAGTTGATGAGCATTTTTTCATATGTTTGTTGGCCTCATGTATATCTTCTTTTGTAAAGTGTGTGTTCATATCCTTTGCCCATTTTTGAATGGGCTTGTTTGTTTTTTTCTTGTAAATCTGGACGAGTCTATTTAATATTGACACTCATACAGAACCTCTTTGAATATTGCACATGTGAATTATAATCACTAGTCTATTGTATATGGTGATTCATTTAGATAATCTATGAATAACACACACCTATGGAGTAAAATTGAGTCTATTACATATGGCCACCCATTCAGTGTTTTAGTGATATATATATATATATATATATATATATATATATATATATATATATCTGTAATAGCCAGGAATCTCTTTCATATCACCACTTTTTTTAAGAAACTCAGTGAATAATACACCCTTGGGTAATTGTCAAGGTTGTACCTCAAATGGCCACGCTTTGAGAGTCTCTGTATATAATGCATACATGGGGAATAGTCAGGAGTCTTTTTCTTATGCCCACTTATTCAGTCTCATTCAATAAAATATACACCTGGAAAAGAGTTAAGAATCTACTTCATATAGCCACTCATTTAGAGCCTCAGTGAATAATTAACACCTGTGAAACAGACACTGGTCTATTTTGTATGGCCCTAAAATCAAAGCCTGAGTTGGTAATCCACAACTTTGAAATAGTGAGGAGTCTATTTCGTATGCCCAATTAATCATTTTCTCAGTCAGTAATACACATTTTAGAAATAGTAAGGAGTCTATTTTATCTAATGACTAACTCAAAGCCTCATTTAGTAATACACACCTGTGGAATAGTCAGGAGGCAATTTCTTATGGCCAAACATTCAGAGCCTCAGTGACTAATGCATACCGAGGCATACTCAGGACATTATTACATATGGCCTCTCATTCAGAGCTTTACTGAATAATAAACACTTGGTAGAAATTTTGGATTCTATCTTATAAAGACAGTCTTTCAGAGCCCAACCTAAAAATGCACTCCTGCGAGTATTCAGGAGTCTATTTTCTATGACCAATCATTCAGAGCCTCATTGAATAATACACATCTATAAAATTTTCAGGTGTGTATCTCACATGGCCACTCATTTAGAGCCTCACTGAATCATACATATTTGGAAAATACTCAGGAGTCTATTTTATATGGCCGCTCATTCAGAGACTCATGGAATAATGCACACCTATGAAATAGTCTGGAGTCTATTTGATATGATTGTTTATTCAGTGCCTCAGTGGAAGAGGCACACCTGAGAAATAGTTTAGTGGATATTTTATGTAGCCCCTCATTTATACCATTACTAAGTAATACATGACTGGGGAATAGTCAGGAGTCTATTTCATGTGGCCACTTATTCAGAAACTCAGTGAATGATACACAAATGTGGACTACTTAGAGTCTATGACATATGGCCATTCCATCAGAGCATTACTGAATAATACAGACATGAAAAATAGTCAGGATTCTACTTCATATTACCATTGTTTAAGAGCCTCATTGAGTAATGCACATCTAGTCAGTAATCAGAAGGCTATATCATATGAACACTCATTCAGAGCCTCAGTGAATAATGCGCACCTGTGGAGAAGCCAGGAGTTTATTTCACACAGCCACTCATTCAGAGACTCAGTGAATAATGCACACCTGTGGAATAGTCAGGATTCCATTTCACATGGCCACTGACTTATAGCCTCAGTTAATAATGCACAAATGTACAGCACTCCGCAGTCTATCTCATATAGTCACTCATTCAGAGATTTACTGAGTAATACAAATATTTTGGATAGACAGCATTGTGTTTTCTATGATCACACAAGGAGAGTCTCACTGATTAATACATGCCTGGGGAAGAGGTAGGAGTCTACTTTATATAGCCAATCATTTACAGCTTCAGGTAATAATGCACACATGTGGAATAGACACTAGTCTATCTTATGTGGCCACAAAATCAAAACCTGAGTGAGTAATGCACAACTTTGGAATAGTTAGTAGTCTATTTCATATGCCCACATATTCGGAGTCTGAACCAATAATGCACACCTCGGGAATAGTCAGAAGTCTATCTCATATGGTCACTAACTCAAATCCTCATTAAGTAATACACACCTGTGAACTAGTCAGGAAACAATTTCATATGGCCAAAGCTTCAGAGCCTCAGTAAATAATACATACCTGGAAAATACTCGGGATGCTATTACATATTGCATCTCCTTCAGAGCTTAACTGAATAAGAAACACATGAATTGTAGTCAGAATTCTATTTTCTATAGCCACATATTCAGAGCCTCACTGAATAACATACACCTTTCGGAAAGTCAAGATTCTATTTTGTATAGCCACTCATTAAAGCCGAATGTAAAAATGCATGCCTGAGGAGTATTCAGGAGTCTCTATTTTATGGCCACCCATTCAGAGCCTCACTGAATAATACAGACCTATGGAAATGTCAGGAGTGTATTTCTCATGGACACTCATTCAGAACCTCAGCGAAGAATTATATATATCTGGGGAATACTCAGGATTCTATTATATATAGCCACTTATTCAGAGACTCGCTGAATAATGCACTCCTGGGGAATAGTCTGGAGCCTATTTGATATGACCATTCACCCAGTGACTCAGTGGAAAATGCACAGCTGAGAAATAGTCAAGAGAATAGAGTCAGGAGTCTATTTTATATGGTCACTCGTTCAGAAACTCACTGAATGATACACACCTGGGGAATAGTCAGAGCCCATGCCATATGGCCACTCAATCACATCATTACCAAATAATGCAACATGGGGCAATAGTCAGGAGCCTATTTTACATGGCCTATCATTAAGAGATTCAGTGCATAATAAAAACCTTAGGAGTGGTCAGAACCCTATTTCAGGTAGCCTCAAATTAAGCAGATCCCTGAATGATACAAACATGAGTAATAGGAGACTATTTGATATGGACACTCATACAGAACATCTTGGAATACTGCCCATGTGAGGAATAATCACTGGAGTATTTCACATGGTGATTAATTTGGAGAGTCAAGAAATAACGCACACCTGTGGAGTAATATGGGGTCTATTTCATAAGTCCACTCTTTCAGTGTTTCAGTGAATAATATGTATATCGGAATAGTCAGGAATCTCTTTCATGTGGCCACTCGTTCAGGGCCTCTGTGAATAATACACCCCCCGGAAATAGTCAAGGGTCTACTTTAAATGGCTACACATTCAGAATCTCTGTAAATAATGCACACATGGGCAATAGATAGAAGTCTCTTTTTTCTGCCCACTTAGTCAGAGTGTCATTCAGTAATACACACCTGGGGAAGAGTTAAGAGTCTACTTCATATAGCCACTCATTTAGAGCCTCAGAGAATAATGCACACCAGAGCAATAGTCTGGAGCCTTATTCATATTGCCACTCATTCTGTGCTGCACTGAAAAATACACACCTGGGAAATCATCAGGATTGTATTCCATACCACCACTCATTTATAATCATATTGAATAATGCACAATGGAGCAATAGTCAGGTGTCAATTTTCTATGGCCACTCATTCAGAGCTTCAGTGAATAATGAACTTCTATGGTGTAATCAGGATGCTGTTTAAGAAAGTCACGAATTAAGTGCTCCCGGAATAATACACACATGGGTGGTAGTCAGGAGTCTCTTTCATATGAATTCTAATTCGGGGTATCGCTGAGTAATGCACTCCTGGGAGAGTGTCAGGAGTCTATTTGGCATGGACACTCATACAGAACCTGTTTGAATAATGCACACATGCAGAATAATGAGGAATCTATGTCATAGGTCTACTCATTCAGACAAATAGTAAATACTGTACACGTGGAGTAATTAGAAGTCTGTTTCCTATGGATCCTCTTTCACAGCCTGACTGAATATTACACACTTGTGATATCATCTGGAGTCTATTTTTTATGACCACTTATTCAGATAATCACTAAATAATGCACACCTGCGGAATAGTCAGAAGTCTCTTTCCTATGGCCACTCATTGAGAGCCTCGCTAAATGTACACACCTAGGGAAATAGTCAGGATTTACTTTTCTCCCATTATTCAGAGTCTCACTAAATAATGCAAACCTGTGGAATAGTCAGGAGAATTTTTCATGTGGCTGCTCATTTGGAGGGTCACTGAATAATGTGCTGTAGTCAGAAGTCTATATCATGTAGAAACATATGCAGAGCCTCAGTGAATAAGACAAACCCTTGATATAGTAAGGAATCTAATTAATATGGCCACATCTTCTGAGCCTCACTGAATAATACACACCTGGAGAATAATTAAGAGTCTATTTTCGATGGACATTCATTCAGAACCTCAAAGAATAATGCACACCTGTGGAGTAGCCAAGAGTCTATTTCATCTGGAAACACATTCATAGCCTCAGTGGATGATATGCACGTGTGAATCAGTCAAGATTCCATTTCATATGACCAATTTCTTGTAATCTCTGTGAATAATTGACAAATTTAAAGTACTCAGTAGACTATTTCATAGAGCCACTCGTTCAGAGATGTCCTGAATAGTACAAGTATTTAAGATAGACAGCTTCCTGTTTCATATGGTTACACAAGAAGAGCCTCACTGAGTAATACAAACTCGAGGAAGTGTTAGGAGTCTACTTTATATAGCCTTTCATTTACAGCCTCAGGGAATAATGCACACGTGTAAAATAGACACTAGTCTCTTTTATATGGCCGCAAAATCAAAGCCTGATTGAGTAAAACACAACTTTGGAATAGTCACTTGTCTATTTTATATGCCCAAATATTCAGAGTCAGAGTCAACAATACACATGTGTGGACTAGTCAGGAAAGAATTTTATATGGCCAAAGGTTCAGAGCCTCAGTGAATAGTACATACATGGAAAATACTCAGGACGCTATTTCATAGGGCATTTATTTCAGAGATTCATTGAATAAGGAACTCCTGTATTGTAGTCCGAATTCTACTTTGTATAGCCACATATTCAAAGCCAATCTGAATGGCATACACATTGGGATAAGTCAGGATTCTATTTTGTATAGCCACCAATTTAGAGCCGAATGTAAAAATGCATGCCTGGGAAATATTCAGGAGTCTCTATTTTATGGCCACTGATACAGAGCCTCACAGAATAATAGAGACCTATGGAAATGTCAGGAGTGTATTTCACATGGCCACTTTTTCAGAACCTCAGTGAAGAATCATATATATCTGAAAAATACTCAGAATTCTATTATATATATCCACTTATTTAGAGACACTCTGAATAATGCACACCTGGGAAACAGTCTGGAGACTATTTGATGAGACCGTTCACTGAGTGACTCAGTGGAAAAAGCACAGCTGATAAATAGTCAAAAGAGTAGAGGAAGGAGTCTATTTTACATGGTTACTCGTTAAGAAACTCACAGAATAATACACACCTTGGGAATAGTCAGAGTCAAGGTCTTGTGGCCACTCAATCACAGCATTACTGAATAATGCTCAGTGGGGCAATAATAAGGAGTCTATTTCATATGGCCTCTCATTCAGAGCTTCAGTGCATAATAAACAGCTGTAAAGTAGTCAGGGCCCTATTTAAGGTATCCCCAAATTATACAATACTGTAAATGATACACACATGTGTGATAGTCAGGAGACTATTTGATATGGACACTCATAAAGAACCTCTTTAAAAACTGCACATGTGGAAAATAATCTTTCGTGTATTTCATGTGATGATTCGTTTGGAGAGACAAAGAATAGAGCACACCTGTAGATTCAAATGGAGTCTATTTCATAAGTCTACTCTTTCAGTGTATCAGGGAATAATATGTATATTTGATAAGCCAGGAATCTCTTCCACATGGCCACTCATTAAAAGACTTTTTGAATAATACTCCCCTCAGAAATAGTCAAGGGTCTACTTCAAATGGCTACACATTCTGAGTCTCTTTAAGTAATGAACACCTGGGCAATACACAGGAGTCTCTTTTTGATGCCCACTTAGTAAGAGTCTCATTCAATAATACACACCTGGGGAAGAGTTAAGAGTCTACTTTATGTAGACACTCATCTTAAGATTCAGTAAATAATGCACACCAGTGTAATAGTTGAATATTTTTATATGGACACTCATTCTGTTCCTCCCTGAATGAAACACACCTGGGGAATCCTCAGGATTCTATTTTATAGTAAAATTCATTTAGAACCTTATTTAATAATACACAGTGGAGCAATAGTCAGGTGTCTGTTTTATATGGACTCTCATTCAGTTTCAGTGAATAATGAACTCCTATGGTGTAATCAGTATGCTGTTTAAGATAGCCAAGAATTAAGAGCCTTCCTGAATGATACACACCTGGGTGTAGTCAGGAGTCTATTTCATGTGAACTCTAATTCTGGGTATTGCTGAGTAATACACACAAGGGAGAGTGTCAGAAGTCGATTTGGCACACTCATAGAGAACCTGTTTGATTAATGCACACATGGAGAATAATGTGGAGTCTATGTCATATGGCTACTCATTCAGATGAATACTAAATATCCATACATGTGGATTAATTAGAAGTCTGTTTACTATGGACCCTCTTTCACAGCCTGACTGAATATTACACACTTCTGATAGCATCAGAAGTCTATTTTCTATGGTCACTAATTCAGAGAATCACTGAGTAATGCACACCTACAAAATAGTCAGAAGTCTCTCTTTTATGGCCACTAATTGAGAGCCTCACTAAATGTGCACACCTGGGGAAATAGTCAGGATTTACTTTTCTCCCATCATTCAGAGTCTCACTGAATAATGCACACCTGTGGAATAGTCAGGAGACTTTTTCATGTGGCTGCTCATTCGGAGTTTCACTAAATAATGTGCTGTAGTCAGAAGTCTATTTCATGTAGACACATATTCAGAGCCTCAGTGAATAAGCCAAACACTTGTTATAGTAAGGAATCTAATTAATATGGCCACATCTTCTGAGACTCACTGAATAATACATCCCTGGAGAATAATTAAGAGTCTATTTTCGATGGACTTCCATTCAGAGCCTCAATCAATAATGCACACCTCTGGAGTAGCCAAGAGCCTATTTCATCTGGAAACACATTCATAGCCTCAGTGGATAATATGCAGGTGTGGATTAGTCACGATTCCATTTCACATGGCCACTTTCTTGTAAAATCTGTGAATAATGGACAAATGTAAAGTACTCAGGAGGCTATTTCATATAGCCACTCATTCAGAGATTTCCTGAATAGTACAAATATTTATGATAGACAGCATCATGTTACATATGATCACACAAGAAGAGCCTCACTGAGTAATACAAACCTGGGGAAGTGTTAGGAGTCTACTTTATATAGCCTGTCATTTACAGCCTCAGGGAATAATGTAGATGGGTGGAATACACACTAGTCTATTTTAAATGGCCACAAAATCAAAGCCTGAGTGAGTAATACACAACTTTGGAATAGTCATTGTCAATTTCATATGCCCAAATATTTAGAGTCAGAGTCAACAATACACACCTGTGGACTAGTCAGGAAACAATTTCATATGGTCAAAGGTTCAGAGCCTTAGTGAATAGTACATACCTGGGGAATACTCAGGACGCTATTTCATATTGCATTTATTTCAGAGCTTTATTGAATAAGGAACTCCTGTATTGTAGTCAGAATTCCATTTTGTATAGCCACATATTATAAGCCAAAATGAATAGCATACACCTTGGGATAAGTCAGGATTCTATTTTGTATAGCCACCAAATTAGAGACGAATGTAAAAACTCAGGCCTGGGGAATATTCAGGAGTCTCTATTTTATGGCCAATTATTGAGAGCCCCAGAGAGTAATAGATTCCTATGGAAAAGTCAGGAGTGTGTTTCACATGGCCATTTTTTCAGAACCTCAGTAAAGAATCATATATATCTGGAAAATACTCAAGATTCTATTATATATATCCACTTATTCAGAGACTCTCTGAATAATGCACACCTGGGGAATAGTCTGGAGACTATTTGATGAGACCGTTCACCATGTGACTCAGTGGAAAAAGCACAGCTGAGAAATAGTCAAAAGAGTAGAGGCAGGAGTCTATGTTACATGGTTACTCGTTCAGAAACTCACTGCAGAATACACACCTTGGGAATAGTCAAAGTCCAGGTCATATGTCCACTCAATCACAGCATTACCGAATAAAGCACAGTGGGGCAATAGTAAGGAGTCAATTACATATGGCCTCTAATTTAGAGATTCAGTGCATAATAAAGAGCTGTAAAGTAGTCAATGCCCTATTTAAGGTTTCCCCAAATTATGCAACTTCATAAATGATACACACATGTGTGATAGTCAGGACACTATTTGATATGGACACTCATAAAAACCTCTTCAAAAACTGCACATGTGGGGAATAATCAGTCTATTTTATATGAATATTCTTTTGCAGAGACAAAAAATAGCGCACACCTGTAGAGTCAAATGGGGTCTGTTTCTTAATCCCACTCTTTCAGTGTTTCTGGGAATAATATGTATATTTGTTATGTCATGAATCTCTTTCACAGGGCCACTCGTTAAAAGAATCTCTGAATAATACCTTCCTGAGAAATAGTCAAGGGTCTACTTCAAATGGCTACGCATTCTGAGTCTCTGAAAGTAATAAACACCTGGGCAATAAACAAGACTCTCTCTTTTATGCCCACTTAGTCAGAGTTTCATTCAATAATACACATCTGGGGAAGAGTTAGGAATCTACTTTATGTAAGAACTCATCTAGAGCTTCAGTGAATAATGCACACCAATGTAATAGTTGAGCATTATGTATATGGCCACACATTCTGTTCCACCCTGTATGATACACACCTGGTGAATCATCAGGATTCTATTTTATACTAAAACTCATTTAGAACCTTATTGAATAATTCACAATGGAGCAATAGTCATTTGTCTATTTTATATGGCCTCTCATTCAAAGTTTCAGTGAATAATGAGCTGCTATGGTGTAATCAGGATGCTGTTTAAGATATCCATGCATTAAATGCCTTCCTGAATAGTACACACCTGGGTGATATTCAGGAGTCTATTTCATATGAACTCTAATTCTGATTATTGCTGAGTAATGCACTCCTGGGAGAGTGTCAGGAGTCTATTTGGCATGGACACTCATACAGAACCTGTTTGAATAATGCACACATGCAGAATAATGAGTAATCTATGTCATACATCTACTCATTCAGACAAATAGTAAATAATGCACATGTGGAGTAATTAGAAGTCTGTTTCCTATGGACCCTCTTTCACAGCCTGACTGAATATTACACACTTGTGATATCATCTGGAGTCTATTTCTTACGGCGACTCACTCAGATAATCACTGAATAATGCACACCTGCAGAATAGTCGGATGTCTCTTTCCTATGGCCACTCATTGAGAGCCTCACTAAACGTACACACCTCAGGAAATAGTCAGAATTTACTTCTCTCTCATCATTTAGAGTCTCACTAAATAATGCACACCTGTGGAATAGTCAGGAGAATTTTTTATGTGGCTGCTTATTCGTAGTGTCACTGAATAATGTGCTGTAGTCAGGAGTCTATTTCATGTAGACACATATTTAGAGCCTCAGTGAATAAGACAAACCCTTGCTATAGTAAAAAATCTAATTAATATGGTCACATCTTCTGAGCCTCACTAAAAAATACACACCTGGAGAATAGTTAAGAGTGTATTTTTGATGGACATTCATTCAGAGCCTCAAAGAATAATGCACACCTGTGGAGTAGCCAAGAGTCTATTTCATCTGGAAACACATTCATAGCCTCAGTGGATGATATGCAGGTGTGGATTAATCAAGATTCCATTTCATATGGCCAATTTCTTGTAACCTCTGTGAATAATTGACAAATGTAAAGTACTCAGGAGACTATTTCATATAGCCACTCACTCAGAGATTTCCTGAATAGTACAAATATTTAAAACAGAGAGCTTCCTGTTTTATATGGTCACACAAGAAGGGCCTCACTGAGGAATACATGCCTGAGGAAGTGTTAGGACTCTACTTTATATAGTCTGTCATTTACAGCCTCAAAGAATAATGCACACGTGTGGAATAGACACTGGTCTATTTTATGTGGCCACAAAATCAAAGCCAGTGTTAGTAATACACAACTTTGGAAGAGTAACTTGTCTATTTCATATGCCCAAATATTCAGAGTCAGAGTCAACAATACACACCTGTGGACTTGTCAGGAAATAATTTCATATGGGCAAAGGTTCAGAGCCTCAGTGAATAATACATACCTGGGGAATAGTCAGGATGCTATTTCTTATGGCATTCATTTTAGAGCTTCATTTAATAAGAAACACCTTTGTTGTTGTCAAAATTCTATTTTTTACAGCCACATATTCAAAGCCAAACTGAATGGCATACACCTTGGGATAAGTCAGGATTCTATTTCGTATAGCCAGCAATTTAGAGCCAAATGTAAAAATGCACACCGGGGGAATATTCAGGAGTCTCTATTTTATGGCCACTGATTCAGAGCCTCACAGAATAATAGAGACCTATGGAAAAGTCAGGAGTGTATTTCACATGGCCACTTTTACAGAACGTCAATGAAGAATCATATATATTTGGAAAATACTCAGGATTCCTATATATATATATATATCCACTTATTTAGAGACACTCTGAATAATACACACCTGGGAAATAGTCTGAAGATTATTTGATGAGACTGTTCACCCAGTGACTCAGTGGAAAAAGCACAGCTGACAAACAGGCAAAAGAGTAGAAGCAGGAGTCTATTTTATGTGGTTACTCTTTCAGAAACTCACTGCGGTATATACACCTTGGGAATACTCAGAGTCCAGGTCATACAGCCACTCAATCACAGAATTAACAGATAAGGCACTGTGGCCCAAGAGTAAGGAGTCTATTTCATATCGCATGTCATTCAGAGATTCAGTGCATAATGAACAGCTGTAAAGTAGTCAGGGCTCTATATAAGGTATCCCCAAATTATGCAACACCGTAAATGATACACACATGTGTGATATTCAGGAGACTATTTGATATGGACACTCATAAAGAACCTCTTAAAAACTGCGCATGTGGGGAATAATCATTAGTCTATTTCATATGATGATTTGTTTGGAGAGACAAAGAATAGCGCACACCTCTGGAGTCAAATCGGGTCTATTTCATAAGGCCACTCTTTCAGAGTTTCAGGAAATAGTATGTATATTTGATAATTAAGGAATCTCTTTCACATGTCCAGTGAAAAGACTCTGTGAATAATACTCCCCTCAGAAATAGTCAAGGGTCTACTTCAAATGGCTACACATTCTGAGTCTCTGTAACTGATGTACACCTGGGCAATACACAAGAGTCTCTTTCTGATGCCCACTTAGTCAGAGTCTCATTCAGTAATACACACCTTGAGAAGAGTTAAGAGTCTAAGTTTTGCAGCCACTCATCTAGAGCTTCAGTGAATAATGCACACCAGTGTAATAGTCGAGCATTTTTTATATGGCCGCTCGTTCTGTTTCTCCTTGAAAGATACACACCTGGGGAATCCTCAGGATTCAATTTTGCCCAAATACTCTTTTAGAACCTTACTGAATAATCCACAATAAAGTAATATTCAGGTATCTATTTTATATGGCCTCTAATTCAAAGTTTCAGTGAATAATGAACTGCTATAGAGTAATCAGGACGCTGTTTAAGATAGCCACTAATTCAGTGCCTTCTGAATGATACACACCTGGGTGGTAGTCAGGAGTCTGATTCATATGAATTTAAATTCAAGGTATTGCTGAGAAATACACACATAGGGGAGAGTTAGGAGTATATTTGACATGGACACTCATACAGAACCTGTTTACATAATGCACACATGATAAATAATGAGGAGTCTATGTCATACAGATACTCATTCACACAAATACTAAATAACGCACATGTGGAGTAATTAGAAGTCTGTTTCCTATGGACCCTCTTTCACAGCCTGACTTAATGTTACACACTTGTGATATCATCTGGAGTCTATTTTTTATGGCCACTCATTCAAAGAATCACTGAATAATGCACACCTGCAGAAGAGTCAGAAATCTCTTTCCTATGGCCACTCATTGAGAGCCTCACTAAAAGTACACACCTAGGGAAATAGTCATGATTTACATTTCTTCCATCATTCAGAGTCTCACAAAATAATGCACACCTGTCTAATACTCAGGAGACTTTTTCATGTGGCTGCTCATTTGGAGTGTCACTGAATAATGAGCTGTAGTGAGGAGTCTATTCCATATAGACACATAGTCAGAGGCTCAGTGAATAAGACAAACCCTTGCTACTGTAAGGAATCTAATAAATATGGCCACATCTTCTGAGCCTCACTGAATAACACACACCTGGAGAATAATTAAGAGTCTATTTTCAATTGGCATTCATTCAGAGCCTCAATGAATAATGCACACCTGTGGAGTTGCCAAGAGTCTATTCTATCTGGAAACACATTCATAGCCTCAGTGGATGATATGCACGTGTGGATTAGTCACGATACCATTTCATATGGACAGTTACTTGTAACCTCTGTGAATAATGAACAAATGTAAATTACTCAGGACACTATTTCATATAGCCACTCGTTCAGAGATTTCCTGAATAGTACAAATATTTAAAATAGAGGCATCCTGTTTTATATGGTCACACAAAAAAGCCTCACTGAGTAATACATGCCTGAGGAAGTGTTAGGAGTCTACTTTATATAGCATCTCATTTACAGCCTCAGGGAATAAAGCACATGTGTGTAATAGAAACTAGTCTTTTTTTTTATTTTTTATTGCATTATAGGTTTTGGGGTAAATGTGAAGAACGTGCAAGATAGTTACATATGTACACACATGGCAGTGTGTTTTGCTGCCTTCCTCCCCTTCACCCACACATAGCATTTATCCCCAGGCTATCCCTCCCCAGCCCTTCCCGCTGTCCCTCCCCCATTCCCCCCAATAGACCCCAGTGTATAGAAGACTGCCTCTCTGTGTCCATGTGATCTCATTTTTCTCACCCACCTATTAGTGAGTATATGCGGTATTTCTTTTTCTGTTCTTGTGTCAGTTTGCTGAGAATGATGTTCTCCAGATTCATCCATGTCCTTACAAAGAACACAAACTCATCATTTTTGATTGCTGCATAATATTCCATGGTGTATATGTGCCACATTTTCCCAGTCCAGTCTATCATCGTTGGGCATTTGGGTTGGTTCCAGTTCTTTGCTATTGTAAACAGTGCTGCAATGAACATTCGTGTGCATGTGTCCTTATAGTAGAAAGATTTTCAGTCCTTTGGATATATACCCAGTAATGGGATTGCTGGGTCAAATGGAATTTCTATTTCTAGGTCCCTGTGGAATCGCCACACTGTCTTTCACAATGGTGGAACTAATTTACACTCCCACCAACAGTGTAAGAGTGTTCCTATTTCTCCACATCCTCTCCAGCATCTGCTGTCTCCGGATTTTTTAATGATCGCCATTCTAACTGGCGGGAGATGGTATCTCAATGTGGTTTTGATTTGCATCTCTCTAATGACCAGTGATGATGAGCACTTTTTCATATGTTAGTTGACCTCATGTATGTCTTCTTTTGTAAAGTGTGTGTTCATATCCTTTGCCCATTTTTGAATGGGCTTGTTTGTTTTTTTCCTCTAAATCTGTTTGAGTTCTTTGTAAATTCTGGATATCATCCCTTTGTCAGATGTGTAAACTGCAAAGATTTTTTTCCCATTCTGATGGTTGCTGATTAACTCTAGTTACTCTTTCTTTTGTCGTGCAGAAGCTGTGGAGTTTGATTAGGTCCCATTTGTCTATTTTGCCTTTTGTTGCCAATGCTTTTGGTGTTTTGTTCATGAAGTCCATGCCTATTCCTATGTCCTGAATGGTTTTGCCTAGATTTTCTTCTAGGGTTTTCATGGTGTCAGGTCTTCCATTTAAGTCTTTAATCCATTTGGAGTTAATTTTAGTGTCAGGTGTCAGGAAGTGGTACAGTTTCTGCTTTCTGCACATGGCTAGCCAGTTTTCCCAACACCATTTATTAAATAGGGAATCCTTTCCCCATTGCTGGTTTTTGTCTGGTTTATCAAAGATAATATGGTTGTAGATATGTTGTGTTGCCTCCGATGCTTCTGTTTTGTTCCAATGGTCTATATCTCTGTTTTGGTAACAGTACCATGCTGTTTTGATTACTGTAGCCTTGTTGTATAGTTTAAAGTCTGGTAGTGTGATGCCTCCCACTGTGTTCTTTTTGCTTAGAATTGACTTGGCTATGCGGGCTCTTTTTTGGTTCCATATGAAATTCATGGTGGTTTTTTCCAGTTCTGTGAAGAAATTCAATGGTAGTTTGATGGGGATAGCGTTGATTGTGTAAATTACTTTGGGCAGTATAGCCATTTTCACGATATTGATTCTTCCTAACCACAAACATGGAATGTTTCTCCATCCGTTTATGTCCTCTCTTATTTCGTTGAGGAGTGGTTTGTAGTTTTCCTTAAAGAGGTCTCTTACGTTCCTTGTGAGTTGTATTCCTAGGTATTTTATTTTCTTTGTAGCAATTGTGAATGGCAGTTCGTCCTTGATTTGGTTCTCTTTAAGTCTGTTATTGGTGTATAGGAATGCTTGTGATTTTTGAACATTGATTTTATATCCTGAGACTTTGCTGAAGTTGCTTATCAGTTTCGGGAGCTTTTTGGCTGAGGTGATGGGGTCTTCTAGCTATACTATCATGTCCTCTGCAAATAGAGACAATTTGGCTTCCACATTTCCTCTTTGAATACACTTTATTTCTTTTTCTTGTCTGATTGCTCTGGCTAGAACTTCCAGTACTATGTTGAAGACAAGTGGTGAGAGAGGGCATCCTTGTCTAGTGCCGGATTTCAAAGGGAATGCTTCCAGTTTTAGCCCATTAAGTGTGATATTGACTGTTGGTTTGTCATAAATAGCTTTTATTACTTTCAGGTATATTCCATCAATACAAAGTTTATTGAGGGTTTTTAGCATAAAGGGCTGTTGAATTTTGTCAAATGCCTTCTCTGCATCAATTGAGATAATCATGTGGTTTTTATTTTTGCTTCTGTTTACATGGTGAATTACATTTATAAACTTGCGTATGTTGAACCAGCCTTGCATCCCCGGGATGAATCCTAATTGATGATGATGGATAAGTTTTTTAATGTGCTGTTGCAATCAGTTTGCCAGTATTTTATTGAAGATTTTTGCATCTATGTTCATCATGGATATTGGCCTGAAGTTTTCTTTTCTTGTTGAGTCTCTGTCAGGTATTGGTATCAGGATGATGTTGGTCTCATAGAATGATTTGGGAAGGGTTCCCTCTTTTTGGATTCTTTGGAATAGTTTCAGAAAGAATGCTACCAGATCCTCTTTGTGTGTCTGGTAGAATTCAGCTTTGAACCCATCTGAACCTGGGCTTTTTTTGTGTGGTAGGCTCTTAATTGCTGCCTCAACTTCAGACCTTGTTATTGGTCTATTCATAGTTTCAGCTTTCTCCTGGTTTAGGCTTGGGAGGACACAGGCATCCAGGAATTTATCAATTTCTTCCTGATTTACTAGTTTTTGTGCATAGAGTTGTTTGTAGTATTCTCTGATGATGGTTCAAATTTCTGTGGAATCTGTGGTGATTTACCCATTATCATTTTTTATTGCATCTATTGTTGTTCTCTTTTTTCTTTTTTATCAGTCTGGCTAGTGGTCTGTCTATTTTGTTGATCTTTTTGAAAAAACACCTCTTAGATTTATTGATTTTTTGAAGGGTTTTTCTTGTCTCTCTCTCCTTCAGTTCTGCTCTGATCTGAGTTATTTCTTGTCTTCGGCTAGGTTTTAAGATTTTCTGATCTTGCTCCTCTAGCTCTTTCAATTTTGATGATAGGGTTTCAATTTTGGATCTCTCCACTCTCTTCATGTGGGCACTTATTGCTATATATTTTCCTCTACAGACTGCTTTAAATGTGTCCCAGAGATTCTGGTACATTGTGTCTTCATTCTCGTTGGTTTCAAAAACTTCTTTATTTCTGCCTTCATTTCATTGTTTATCCAATCAACATTCAAGAGCCAGTTGTTCAGTTTCCATGAAATTTTGCTGTTCTGAGCTATTTTCTGAATTCTGAGTTCCAACTTGATTGCACTATGGTCTGAGAGACGGTTTGTTATAATTTCCATTGTTTTGCATTTGCTGAGGAGTGCTTTACTTCTAATTATGTGGTCAATTTTGGAGTAGGTGTGATGTGGTGCTGAGAAGAATGTATATTCTTGGGGTGGAGAGTTCTGTAAATGTCTATCAGGTTCTCTTGTTCTAGGTCTGAGTTCAAGTCCTGGATATCCTTGTTAATTTTGTCTGGTTTATCTGTCTGCTATTGACAGTGGAGTGTTAAAGTCTCCCACTATTATTGTGTGGGAGTCTAAGTCTCTTTGTAAGTCATTAAGAACTTGCCTTATATATCTGGGTGCTCCTACATTGTGTCCATATATATTTAGAATCGTTACCTCTTCTTGTTCTATCAATTCTTTTACCATTATGTAATGACCTTCTTTGTCTTTTTTGATCTTTGTTGCTTTAAATTCTATTTTATCAGAGACGATAATTGCAACTCCTGCTTTTTTTTGCTCTTCATTTGCTTGGTAAATCTTCCTCCATCCCTTTATTTTGAAACTTTGTGTATCTTTGCGTGTGAGGTGGGTTTCCTGTATACAGCACACCAATGGGTTTTGGTTTTTTATCCAATTTGCCAATCTTGTCTTTTGATTGGTGCATTTAGCCCACTTACATTTAGGGTTAATATTGTTATATGTGAATTTGATACTGCCATTTTGATGCTAGCTGTCTGTTTTGCCCATTGGTTCATGTACATTCTTCATTTTGTTGATGGTCTTTAGCATTTTTTATGCTTTAAGGATGGCTGGTACTGGTGTTTTCTTTCTATGTGTAGTGCCTCTTTCAGGAGCTCCTGTAAAGCAGGCTTAGTCGTGACAAAATCTCTGAGTACTTGCTTGTTCATGAAGGATTTTATTTTTTCTTCACTTATGAAGCTCAGTTTGGCTGGATATAAAATTCTGGGTTGAAAGTTCTTTTCTTTAAGGATGTTGAATATTGGCCCCCACTCTATTCTGGCTTGTAGAGTCTCTGCCGAGAGATCTGCTGTGAGTCTGATGGGATTCCCTTTGTGGGTGACCCGACCTTTCTCTCTGGCTGCCCTTAGTATTTTCTCCTTCATTTCAACCCTGGTGAATCTGACGATTATATGCCTTGGGGTTGCTCTTCTTGCTGAGTATCTTTGTGGTGTTCTCTGGATTTCCTGGAGTTGAGTATTGACCTGTCTTGCTAGGTTGGGGAAATTTTTCTAAATAATATCCTGCAGAGTGTTTTCCAGCTTGGATTTATTCTCTTCATCACATTCTGGCACACCTATCAAACGTAGGTTGGGTCTCTACACGTAGTCCCAGATTTCTTGGAGATTTTGTTCATTCCTTTTTGTGCTTTATTCTTTAATCTTGGTTTCTTGTTTTATTTCATTGAGTTGATCATCAACTTCTGATATTCTTTCTTCTGCTTGGTCAATTCGACTGTTGAAACATGTGCATGCTTCGCGAAGTTCTCGTGTTGTGTTTTTCAGCTCCTTCAATTCATTCATATTCCTCTCTAAGTTGTCCATTCTTGTTATCAATTCCTCGAATCTTTTCTCAAATCTTTTTTCAAGGTTCTTGATTTCTTTGCACTTGTTTAGAACATGTTCTTTTAGCTCACTGAAGTTTCTCATTATCCACTTTCTGAAGTCTTTTTCCATCATTACATCACACTCATTCTCCGTCCAGCTCTGTTCCCTTGCTGGTAAGGAATTTTGGTACTTTTTTGGAGGTGAGGTGTTTTGGTTTCGGGTGTTTTTCTCCTTTTTGCGCTGGTTTCTTCCCATCTTTATGGATTTATCCGCCTGTCGTGTTAGTAGTTGCTGATTTTTCAATTGGGTCTCTGTGTGGACGCTGAGATTGTTGATGATGAATTATTTCTGTTACTTAGTTTTCCTTCTAATGGTCTAGCCCCTCTGCTGTATGAGTGCTAAGGTCCACTCCAGGCTCTGCTTGTCTGGGACATGCCTGTAGCAGCTTCAGAACAGTTAGGGATGATGCCAGTTTCTTCTTCTTCTGTTTTTGTTCCAGAATGATGCCTGCAAAATGTCAGTCTGATTAGTCCATTTTGGGGTGACTCTTTGGATGTACAGTGGTTAGGGAGCTGCTTGAGGAGATGGTCTGTGCTTTATAGGAGCTCCATTGCTGAGCTGTGAGCTCCGTTGTTCATTCAGGGTATTGGGAGTTTGTTTATGTCTGCTGAAATAGAACTCATAAAACACCACCCTTTTTTCCCCCCCTTAGATGGCCTGTCTCAGGGAGTTGGGGATTTCTTTATGAGTATCTGTTGCACTGTCCTGCCCCACTAGGAGGCAGTCTATTCACTATTTGCCTGCCGGAGCTCTGACCTGCTAGCGTGGGTCCACCCTGTTGCTGCTGGGCTCACTTCTGCTGTGGAGCGCTCCCTCCTCCTGGCAGAGTCTCTCTGTTATGGCAGGTTGCCTCGGCAATGGCAGGCTGTGTCAGCCCTGTGCGGTACTTCAGTAGGGGCGGATTGTGTCAGCAATGGCAGACGCCTCTCCTCACCGGCCTGCACCATCCTAGATGCCGGCAGCAAAACACTCAGCCCCAAGCTCCGCCAGTCGCTGCCCTGCTTGTCCCCGTAAGGGTGGGACCCACAGAGCCCAATCACCCAGCTCCCTGCCTCAGAGTCCCTCGTCTCTCTCTCTCTCTCTTCCTCTCAGCAAGCTGAAAGGTCGACTCTCTCACTGGCGCCCCAGTAGCCTAATGTTAGGGCACTGGAATCTGTGCAATCTCCCGTGCTGCTGCCCACTGCACCGGCTCAGATCATGCTTCCCAGGAACCTCCTCATCTGGCTCATTGTCCAAGTCCCATTCAATCAGATGGACATGCCAATCTGCCCTTCCAAATCTCAGATTGCCGGTTTAACAGGGCACCCAGACCAGTGAGTTCCATGCCGGGTACCACTGTGGCGCTGGCCTAAGCAGCCACGTGAGCCAACTGCATTAGCCGGCTGTACTAGTGTCCCGTGTCCTTCCCACACCTGGGACTTTCAACGCTCTGTGGGCAAAAAAGGTCCATCCGAGAATGTGGCTAGGACTCACCCTCTGTGCCTTCACCAAGAGCTGCAATCCTGAGTCGCCTCTACGATGCCATCTTGCGAGTCCCCCACTCAAAACTAGTCTTTTTTATATGGCCCCAAAATCAAAGACTGAGTGAGTAGTACACAACTTTGGAATACTTACTTGTCTATTTCATATGCCCAAATATTCAGAATCAGATTTAATAATACACACCAGTGAACTAGTTAGGAAACAATTTTATATGGCCAAAGGTTCAGAGCCTCAGGGAATATATATATACCTGGAAAATACCCAGGACTCTATTTCATACGGCATTTATTTCAGAGATTCATTGAATAAGGAAAACCTGTATTGTAGTCATAATTCCATTTTGTATAAACACATATTCAAAGCCAAACGGAATGGCATACACCCTGCAATAAGTCAGGTTTCTATTTCATAGAGCTACCAATTTAGGGCCGATTGTATAAACGCACACCCAGGAAATATTCAGGAGTCTCTATTTTATGGCCACTGATTCAGAGCTGCACAGAATAATAGAGACATATGGAAAATCAAGAGTGTATTTCACATGGCCACTTTTTCAGAACCACAGTGAAGAATCATATATGTCAGGAAAATACTCAGGATTCTATTATATATATATCCACCTATTCAGAGACTCACTGAATAATGCACACATGGCGAATAGTCTGGAGACTATTTGATGAGGGTGTTCACCCAGTGCCTCAGTGAAAAAATCACAGCTGAGAATTAGTCAAAAGAATGGAAGCAGGAGTCTATTTTATGTTGTTACTCTTTCAGAAACTACCTGACGAATACACACCATGGGAATTGTCAGAGTCCAGGTCATATGGTCACTGAATTACAGAATTACTGAATAATGCACATTGGCTCAATACTAAAGAGTCTATTTCACATGGCCTTGCATTCAGAGCTTCAGTGCATAATATTCAGCTGTAAAGTAGTCAGGGCCCTATTTAGGGTATCTCCAAATTACACAACTCCATAAATTATACACTCATGTGATAGTTAGGAGACATTTTGATATCACAGTCATAAATAACTTCTTCAAAAACTGCACATGTGGGAAATAAACATTAGTTTATTTTATATGAAGATTCGTTTAGAGAGACAACGAATAGCCCACGCCTGTAAAATAAAACGGGGTCTATTTCATAAGGCCACTCTGTCAGTGTTGCAGAAAATAATATGTATATTTGATAATTCAGGAATCTCTTCCACATGGCCACTCGTGAAAAGCCTCTGTGAATAATGCTCCCCTCAGAAAGAGTCAAGGGTCTACTTCAAATGGCTACATATTCTGAGTCTCTGTAACTGATGTACACCTGGGCAATACACAAGAATCTCTATTTGATGCCCACTTAGTCAGAGTCTCATTCAATTATACACACCTGGGGAAGAGTTAAGAGTATAATTTATGTAGCCACTCATCTAGAGCTTCAGTGAATAATGCACACCACTGTAATAGTTGAGCATTTTTAATATGGCCACTCATTCTGTTCCTTCTTGAATGAGACACACCTGGGCAATCCTCAGGATTCTAGTTTACACACAAAAAAACTCATTTAGAACCTTAATGAATAATTCACAATGGAGAAATATTCAGGTATCAATTTTATGTGGCCTCTCATTCAAAGTTTCAGTGAATAATGGACTGCTATGTGGTAATCAGGACGCTTTTTAAGATAGCCACAAATTCAATGCCTTCCTGAATGACACATACCTGGGTGGTAGTCAGAAGTTTATTTCATATGAACTCTAATTCTGGATATTGCTGAGAAATACACATCTGGGGGAGTGTCAGGAGTCTATTTGGCATAAAAACTCATACAGAACCTGTTTGAATAATGCACACATGGAGAATAATGAGGAGTCTATGTCATACGGATACTCACTCAGACAAATACTAAGTAATGCACATGTGGAGAAATTAGAAGTCTGTTTCCTATGGACCCTCTTTCACAGCATGCCTGAATATTACACACCGGTTATATAGTCTGGAGTCTATTTTTTATGGCCACTCATTCAGAGAATCACTGAATAATGCACACATGCGGAATAGTCAGACGTCTCTTTCCTATGGCCACTCATTGAGAGCCTCAGTAAATGTACACAACTGGGGACATAGTCAGGATTTAATTTTTTCCCATCATTCAGAGACTCACTAAATAACGCACACATGTGTAATAGTCAGGAGACTTTTTCATGTGGCTGCTCTTTCGGAGTGTCACTGAATAATGTTCTGTAGTCAGGAGTATATTTCATGTAGACACATATTCAGAGCCTCAGTGAATAAGACAAACCCTTGCTATAGTAAGGAATCTAATTAATATGGCCACATCTTCTGAGCCTCACTGAATAACACACATCTGGTGAATAATTAAGAGTCTATTTTCGATCAGCATTCATTCAGAGCCTCAATGAAAAATGCACACCTGTGGAGTTGCCAAGAGTCTATTCCATCTGGAAACACATTCACAGCCTCAGTGGATGATATGCACCTGTGGATTAGTCACGATTCCATTTAATATGGCCACTTACTTGTAACCTCGGTGAATAATGAACAAATGTAAAGAACTCAGTACACTATTTCATGTAGCCACTCATTCAGCGATTTCCTGAATGGTACAAATATTTAAGATAGAGGCATCCTGTTTCATATGGTCACACAAAAATGCCTCACTGAGTAATACACGCCTGAGAAAGTGTTAGGAGTCTACTTTATATAGCCTCTCATTTACAGCCTCAGGGAATAATGCACATGTGTGGAAAAGGAACTAGTCTTTTTTATATGTCCCCAAAATCAAAGACTGAGTGAGTAGTACAAAACTTTGGAATAGTCACTTGTCTATTTCATATGCCCAAATATATTCAGAGTCAGAGTCAATAATACACACCAGTGGACTAGTTAGGAAACAATTTTATATGGCCAAAGGTTCAGAGCCTCAGGGAATATATACACCTGGGATATACCCAGGACTCTCTTTCATACGGCATTTATTTCAGAGATTCATTGAATAAGAAAAACCTGTATTGTAGTCAGAATTCCATTTTGTATAGCCACATATTCAAAGCCAAAGGGAGTGGCATACGCCTTGAGATAAGTCAGGTTTCAGTTTTGTATAGCCACCAATTCAGGGCTGATTGTATAAACGCACGCCCGGGAAATATTCAGGAGTCTCTATTTTATGGCCACTGATTCAGAGCCTCACAGAGTAATAGAGACCTATGAAAAATCAAGAGTGTATTTTACATGGCCAGTTTTTTAAAACCACAGTGAAGAATCATATATATCAGGAAAATACTCAGTATTTTATTATATATATCCACCTATTCAGAGACTCACTGAATAATGGACACATGGCAAATAGTCTGGAGACTATGTGATGAGGGCGTTCACCCAGAGCCTCAGTGGAAAACGCACAGCTGAAAATTAGTCAAAAGTATTGAAGTAGAAGTCCATTTTATGTTGTTACTTTTTCAGAAACTCAGTGAAGAATACACAGCTTGGGAATTGTCAGAGTCCAGGTCATATGGTCACTCAATCACAGAATTACCGAATAATGCACAGTGGCTCAATACTAAAGAGTCTATTTCATATGGTCTCTTATTCAGAGCTTCAGTGCATAATAATCACCTGTAATGTACACAGGGCCCTATTTAAGGTATCCCCAAATTATGCAACTCTGTAAATTATACACTCATGTGTGATACTTAGGAGATATTTTGATATGGACACTCATAAATAACTTCTTTGAAAACTGCACACGTGGGGAATAAACATTATTCTATTTCATATGATGATTCATTTGGAGAGACAAAGAATAGCCCACACTTGTAAAATAAAATGGGATCTATCTCATGAGGCCACTCTGTCTGTGTTGCAGGAAATAATATGTATATTTGACAATTCAGGAATCTCTTCCACATGGCCACTCGTGAAAAGACTCTGTGAATAATACTCCCCTCAGAAAGAGTCAAGGGTCTACTTCAAATGGCTACACATTCTGAGTCTCTGTAACTAATGTACACCTGAGCAATACACAAGAGTCTCTTTTTGATGCCCACTTAGTCAGAGTCTCATTCAATAATATTCACTTAGGGAAGAGTTAAGAGTCTAATTTATGTAGCCACTCATCTAGAGCTTCAGTGAATAATGCACACCACTGAAATAGTCGAGCATTTTTTATATGGCCACTCATTCTGTTCCTTCTTGAATGAGACACACCTGGGCAATCCTCAGGATTCTAGATTACAAAAAAAAAAGCTCATTTTGAACCTTAATGAATAATCCACAATGGAGAAATATTCAGGTATCAATTTTATGTGGCCTCTCATTCAAAATTTCAGTGAATAATGGACTGCTATGTAGTAATCAGGATGCTTTTTAAGAGAGCCACAAATTCAGTGCCTTTCTGAATGACACACACCTGGGTGGTAGTCAGAAGTCTATTTCATATGAACTCTAATTCTGGGTATTGCTGAGAAATACACACCTGGGGGAGTGTCAGGAGTCTATTTGGCATGGAAACTCATACAGAACCTGTTTGAATAATGCACACATGGAGAATAATGAGGAGTCTATGTCGTAGGGATACTCACTCAGACAAATACTAAGTAACGCACATGTGGAGAAATTAGAAGTCTGTTTCCTATGGACCCTCTTTTACAGCCTGACTGAATATTACACACCGGTTTTATCGTCTGAAGTCTATTTTTTATGGCCACTCATTCAGAGAATCACTGAATAATGCACACGTGCAGAATAGTCAGACGTCTCGTTCCTATGGCCACTCGTTGAGAGCCTCAGTAAATGTTCACTACTGGGGACATAGTCAGGACTTAATTTTTTCCCATCATTCAGAGTCTCTCTAAATAATGCACACCTGTGTAATAGTCAGGAGACTTTTTCATGTGGCTGCTCTTTCGGAGTGTCACTGAATAATGTTCTGTAGTCAGGAGTATATTTCATGTAGACACATTTTCAGAGCCTCAGTGAATAAGACAAACCCTTGCTATAGTAAGGAATCTAATTAATATGGCCACATCTTCTGAGCCTCACGGAATAACACACACCTGGAGAATAATTAAGAGTCTGTTTTCGATCAGCATTCATTCAGAGCCTCAATGAATAATGCACACCTGTGGAGTTGCCAAGAGTCTATTCCATCTGGCAACACATTCATAGCCTCAGTGGATGATATGCACGTGTGGATTAGTCACTATTCCATTGTATATGGCCACTTACTTGTAACTTCTGTGAATAATGGACAAATGTAAATTACTCAGGAAACTATTTTATAAAGCCACTCATTCAGAGATTTCCTGAATAGTACAAATATTTAAGATAGAGGCATCCTGTTTCATATGGTCACACAAAAAATCCTCACTGAGTAATACACGCCTGAGGAAGTGTTCAGAGTCTACTTTATATAGCCTCTCATTTACAGCCTCTAGGAAAATGCACACGTGTGGAATAGACACTAGTCTATTTTATATGGCCACAAAATCAAAGGCTGAGTGAGTAATACACAACGTTGGAATAGTCACTTGTCTATTTCATATGCCCATATATTCAGAGTCAGAGTCAATAATACACACCAGTGGACTAGTCAGGAAACAATTTCATATGGCCAAAGGTTCAGAGCCTCAGGGAATATATATACCTGAGAAATACCCTGGACAGTATTTCATATGGCATTTATTTCAGAGCTTCATTGAATAAGGAATACCTGTATTGTAGTCAGAATTTTATTTTGTATAGCAACATAATCA
Source organism: Saguinus oedipus (assembly GCA_031835075.1). NCBI lineage: Eukaryota > Metazoa > Chordata > Mammalia > Primates > Cebidae > Saguinus > Saguinus oedipus. The sequence continues at coordinate 26,827,124 of CM063171.1, forward strand.
AAGCCAAATCGAATGGCATACACCTTGGGATAAGTCAGGGTTCTATTTTGTATAGCCACCAATTTAGGGCCGATTGTATAAATGCATGCCTGGGGAATATTCAGGAGTCTCTATTTTATGACCGCTGATTCAGAGCCGCACAGAGTAATAGAGACCTATGTAAAATCAAGAGTTTATTTTCCATGGCCACTTTTTTAGAACCACAATGAAGAATCATATATATATCAGGTCAATACTCAGGATTCTGTTATATATATCCACCTATTTAGAAACTCACTGAAAAATGCACACTTGGAGAATAGTCTGGAGACTATGTGATGAGGGCATTCACCCAGTGCCTCAGTGGAAAAAAGCACAGCTGAGAATTAGTCAAAAGAATCGAAGCAGGAGTCTATTTTATGTTGTTACTCTTTCAGAAACTCACTGAAGAATACACACCTTGGGAATAGTCAGAGTCCAGGTCATATGTTCACTCAATCACAGAATTACTAAATATTGCACAGAGGCTCAGTACTAAAATGTCTATTTCATATGGCCTCTCATTCAGGGTTTCCCTGCATAATAAACAGCTGTAAATTAGTCAGGGCCCTATTTAAGGTATCCTCAAATTATGCAACTCCGTAAATGATACACTCATGTGTGATAGTTAGGAGACATTTTTATATGGACACTCATAAAACCTCTTCAAAAACTGCACATGTGGGGAATAAACATTAGTCTATTTCTTATAATGATTTTTTTGGAGAGACAAAGAATAGCCCACACCTTTAAAATAAAACGGGGTCTATTTCATAAGGCCACTCTTTTAGTGTTGCAGGAAATAATATGTATATTTGATAATTCAGCAATCTCTTCCACATGGCCACCCGTGAAAAGACAAGGTGAATTATACTCCCCTCAGAAATTCTCAAGGGTCTACTTCAAATGGCGACACATTCTGCATCTCTGTAAATAATGAACACCTGGGCAACACACAGGAGTCTCTTTTTTTATGCCCACTTAGAGTCTCATTCAATAATACACACTTGGGAAGAGTTAAGTGTGTAATTTATGAAGCCACTCATTTAGAGCTTCAATGAATAATGCACACCAGTGTAATAGTCGAGTATTTTTTATATGGCTTCTCATTTTGTTCCTCCCTGAATAATACACACCTGGGGAATCTTCAGGATTCTATTTTATATTAAAAATCCTTTAGAACTTTGTTGAATAATTCACAATGGAGCAATATTCAGGTATCTATTTTATGTGGCCTCTCATTCAAACTTTCAGTGAATAATGAACTGCTTTAAAGTAGTCAGAATGCTGCTTAAAATAGCCACGAATTAAGTGCCTTCCTGAATGATACACACCTGGGTAGTAGTCAGGAGTCTGTTTCATATGAACTCTAATTCTGGGTATTGCTGAGAAATAGACACCTGGGAGAGTATCAGGAGTCTATTTGGAATGGACAATCATACAGAACCTGTTTGAATAATGCACATATGGAGAATAATGAGGAGACTATTTTATATGGCTACTCATTTAAACAAATAGTAAATAAGGCACATGTGGAGTAATTAGAAGTCTGTTTTCTATGGACTTTCTTTCACAGCCTGACCGAATATTACACAGTGGTAGTATCATGTGGAGTCAATATTTTATGGCCACTCATTCTGAGAATCACTTACTAATGCACACCCGTGCAGTACTAAGAACTCACTTTCCTATGGCCATACATTGAGAGCCTCACTAAATGTACACACCTGGGGACATAGTCAAAATTTACTTTTCTCCCATCATTCAGAGTCTCACTAAATAATGCACACCTGTGGAATAGTCAGGAGACTTTCTCATGTGGATGCTCATTCGGAGTGTCACTGAATAATGTGCTGTAGTCAGAAGTCTATTTTATGTAGACACATATTCAGAGCCTCAGTGAATAAGACAAACCCTTGCTATAGTAAGGAATCTAATTAATATGGCCAAATTTTCTTAGCCTCACTGAATAGCACACACCTGGAGAATAATTAAGAGTGTATTTTTGATAAATATTCATTCAGAGCCTCAATGAATAATGTACACCTCTGGAGTAGCCAAGAGTCAATTTCATCTGGAAACACATTCATAGCCTCAGGGGATGATGTGCACGTGTGGATTAGTTACAATTTTATTTCATATGGCCACTTACTTGTAACCTCTTTAAATAATGGACAAATGTAAAGTACTCAGGAGACTATTTCATATAGACACTCTTTCAGAGAATTACTGAAAAGTACAAATATTTAAGATTGTCAGCATCCTGTTTCATATGGTCATACAAGAGACTCACTGAGTAATACACACCTGATGAAATGATAGGAGTCTACTTTATATAGTCTCTCATTTACAGCCTCAATGATTAATGCACATGTGTGGAATAGACTCTAGTCTATTTTATATGGCCACAAAATTAAAGCCTGAGTGAGCAATACACAACTTTGGAATAGTCGGATGTCTATTTCCTATGGCCAAATATTCAGAGTCAGAGTCAATAATACACTCCTGTGGATTAGTCAGGAAACAATTTGATATGGCCAAAGGTTCAGAGCCTCAGTGAATAGTACATGCCTGGGAAATACCCAGAACGCTCTTCCATATGGCATTTAATTCAGAGCTTCATTGAATAAGGAACACCTGTGTTGTAGTCAGAATTATATTTTGTGTAGCCACATATTCAAAGCCAAACTGAATGGCATACACCATGGGAAAAGTCAGGATTCTATTTTGTATAGCCACCAATTTAGAGCCAAATGTGAAAATGCATGCCTGGGGAATATTCAGGAGTCTCTATTTTATGGCCACAGATTCAGAGACCCACAGACTAATAGAGACCTATGGAAAAGTCAGGAGTGTATTTCACATGGCCACTTTTCCAGAACCTCAGTGAGGAATCATATATATCTGGAAAATACTCAGGATTCTATTATATGTATCCACTTATTCAGAGACTCACTGAATAATGCAAACATGGGACATAGTCTGGGGACTATTTGATGAGACCGTTCACCCAGTGTCTCAGTGGAAAAAGCAGAGCTGAGAAAAACTCAGAAGAATAGATGCAGGAGTCTATTATATGTGGTTACTCGTTCAGAAACTCACTGAAAAATACACACCTTGGGAATAGTGAGAGACCAGGTCATATGGTATCTCAATCACAGAATTACCGAATAAAGCAAAGTGGCTCAATACTAAGGAGTCTATTGCATATGGCCTCTCATTCAGAGCTTCAGTGCATAATAAACAGCTGTAAAGTAGTCAGGGCCCTATTTAAGGTATCCCCAAATTATTCGACTCCGTAAATGGTACACTCATGTGTGATAGTCAAGAGACATTTTGATATGGACACTCATAAATAACCTCTTCAAAAAATGCACATGTGGGGAATAATTATTAGTCTATTTTATATGATGATTTGTTTGCAGAGACAAAGAATAGTGCACACCTATGGAATACAATGGGGTCTATTTCATAAGGCCACTCTTTCAGTGTTTCAGAAAATAATATGTATATTTGATAAGTCAGGAATCTCTTCCACATGGCCACTCGTGAAAAGACTCTGTGAATAATACTCTCCTCAGAAATTCTCAAGCGTCTACTTCAAATGGCTACACATTCTGAGTCTCTTTAAGTAATGAAAACCTTGGCAATACAAAATAGTCTCTTTTTGATGCCCACTTAATCAGAGTCTCATTCAATAATACACACCTTTGGAAGAGTTAAGAGTCTAATTTATGTAGCCACTCATCTAGAGCTTCAGTGATTAATGCACACCAGTGTAATAGTTGAGCATTTTTTATATGGCCACTCATTCTGTTGCTCCTTGAAAGATACACACCTGGGGAATCCTCAGCATACTATATTTTACATGAAAACTCATTTATAACCATATTAAATAATTCACCATGGAGCAATATTCAGGTATCTATTTTATATGGCCTCTCATTCAACGTTTCAGTGAATAATAAACAGCTATGGAGTTATCAGGACACTTTCTAAGATAGCCACAAATTCAGTGCCTTCCTGAATTATAAACACATGGGTGGTAGTCAGGAGTCTATTTCATATGAACTCTAATTATTGGTATTGCTGAGAAATACACACTTGGGGGAGTTTCAGGAGTCTATTTGGCATGGAAACTCATACAAAAGCTGTTTGAATAATGCAAACATGGAGAATAATGGGGAGCCAATTTCATATGTCTACTCATTCAGACAAATAGTAAATATGGCACATATGAAATAATTAGAAGTCTGTTTTCTATGGACCCTCTTTCACAGCCCGACTGAATATTACACACATGTGATATTGTCTGTGGTCTATTTTTTATGGCCACTCATTCAGAGAATCACTAAATAATGCACACCTGCGGAATAGACAGACGTCTCTTTCTTATGGCCACTCATTGAGAGCCTCACTAAATGTACACACCTGGGGAAGTAGTCAAGATTAACTTTTCTCCCATCATTCAGAGTCTCTCTAAATAATGCACACCTGTGGCATAGTCAGGACACTTGTTCATGTGGCTACACATTCGGAGTGTCACTGAATAATGTGCTGTAGTCAGGAGTCTATTTTATGTAGACACATTTTCAGTGCCTCAGCGAATAAGAAAACCCCTTGCTATAGTAAGGAATCTAATTAATATGGCCACATCTTCTGAGCCTCACTGAGTAATACACACCTGTAGAATAATTAAGATTCTATTTTCGATGGACATTCATTCAGAACCTCAATGAATAATGCACACTTGTGGAGTTGCCAAGAGTCTATTTAATCTGGAAACACATTCATAGCCTCAGTGGATGACATGCACGTGTGGATTAGTCATGATTCCACTTCATATGGCCACTTACTTGTAACCTCTGTGAATAATGGACAAATGTAAAGTACTCAGCAGACTATTTCATATAGACACTCATTCAGAGATTTCCTGAATAGTACAAATATTTAAGATAGACAGCATCCTGTTTCATATGGTCACACAAGAAGAGCCTCACTGAGTAATACACACCTGATTAAGTGTTAGGAGTCTACTTTATATAGCCTCTCATTTGCAGCCTCAGGGAATAATGCACAGGTGTTGAATAGAACATCGTCTATTTTGTATGGCCACAAAATCAAAGCGTGAGTGAGAAATACACAACTTTGGAGTAGTCACTTGTGTATTTTATATGCCCAAATATTCAGAGTCAGAGTCAACAATACACACCTGTGGACTAATGAGAAAACAATTTTATATGGCCAAAGTTTCAGAGCCTCAGTGAATATTACATACGTGGGTAATAGTTAGGATGCTATTTTATATGGCATTTATTTCAGAGCTTCATTAAATAAGGAACTCTTGTATTGTAGTCAGAATTCTATTTTGTATAGCCACATACTCAAAGCAAACTGTATAGCATACACCTTGGGATAAGTCAGGATTCTATTTCATATAGCCACCAATTTAGATCCGAATGTACAAATACATGCCTGGAAACTATTCAAGAGTTTCTATTTATGGCCACAGATTCAGAGCCTCACAGAGTAATAGAGACCTATGGAAAAGTCAGGAGTGTATTTCACATGGCCCCTTTTCCATAACCTCAGTGAAGAATCATATATATCCAGAAAATACTCAGGATTCTATTATATGTATCCACTTATTCAGAGACTCACTGAATAATGCACAACTGGGGAATAATCAGAGTCCGGGTCATATGGCCACTCAATCACAGCATTACCAAATAATGCACAGTGGGTCAATAGTAAGGAATCTATTTCATATGGCCTCTCATTCATAGCTTCAGTGCATAATAAACAGCTGTAAAGGTGTCAGGGCCCTATTTGAGGTATCCCCAATTATGAAACTCCATCAAAATTACACACATTTGAGATAATCAGGAGACTATTTGATATTGACACTCATAAAGAACCTCTTCAAAAACGGCACATGTGGGGAATAATCATTAGTGTATTTTATATGATGATTCATTTGGAGAGACAAAGAATAGCTCACACCTGTGGAGTCAAATGGAGTCTATTTCATAAGGCCACTCTTTGAGGGTTTCATGGAATAATACATATATTTTATAAGTCAGGAATCTCTTTCACATGACCACTCGTTTAAAGACTGTGAATAATATTCCCCTCAGAAATAGTCAAGAATCTACTTCAAATGGCTACACATTCTGAGTCTCTGTAAGTAATGAACACCTGGGCAAATATGCAAGACTCTCATTTTTATGCTCACTTAGTCAGAGTCTCATTTAAATATACACGCATGGGGAAGAGTTAAGAGTCTACTTTATGTAGCCACTAATCTACAGCTTCAGTGAATAATGCACACCAGTGTAATACTACAGCATTTTTTATATGGCCACTCACTCTGTTGCTTCCTGAATGATACAAACCTGGGAAATCCTCAGGACTCTATTTTATACTAAAACTATTTGAGAACCTTATTGAATAATTCACAATGGAGCCATAGTTAGGTGTCTATATTATATGGCCTCTCATTCAAAATTTCAGTGAATAATAAACTCATATGGAGTAATCAGGACGGTGTTTAAGATAGGCACGAATTAAGTGCCTTCCTGAATGATACACACCGGGGTGGTAGTCAGGAGTCTATTTCATATGAACTCTAATTCTGGGTATTCCTGATTAGTATACACCTGACAGAGTGTCAGGCGTCTGTTTAGCATGGACATTCATACGGAAACTGTTTGAATAATGCACACATGGAGAATAAAGAGGAGTCTATATCATATGGCTACTCATTCAGACAAATAGTAAATAACACACATGTGGAGTAATTAGAAATATGTTTCCTATGGACCCTCTTTCACAGCCTGACTGAATATTATACACATGTGATATAGTCTGGGGTCTATTTATATGGCCACTCATTCAGAGAATTACTGAGTAATGCACACCTGCAGAATAGTCAGACCTCTCTTTCTTATGGCCACTCATTGAGAGCCTCACTAAGTGTACACACCTGGGGAAATAGTCAGGCTTTACTTTTCTCCCATCATTCAGAGTCTCTCTAAATAATGCACACCTGTGGCATAGTCAGGACACTTGTTCATGTGGCTACACATTCAGAGTGTCACTGAATAATGTGCTGTAGTCAGGAGTCTATTTTATGTAGACACGTATTCAGAGACTCAGTGAATAAGAAAACCCCTTGCTATAGTAAGGAATCTAATTAATATGGCCACATCTTCTGAGCCTCACTGAATAAGACACACCTGTAGAATAATTAAGAGTCTATTTTTGATGGACATTCATTCAGATCCTCAATGAATAATGCACACCTGTGGAGTTGCCAAGAGTCTATTTAATCTGAAAACACATTCATAGCCTCAGTGGATGACATGCACGTGTGGATTAGTCATGATTCCACTTCATATGGCCACTTACTTGTAACCTCTGTGAATAATGGACAAATGTAAAGTACTCAGCAGACTATTTCATATAGACACTCATTCAGAGATTTCCTGAATAGTACAAATATTTAAGATAGACAGCATCCTGTTTCATATGGTCACACAAGAAGAGCCTCACTGAGTAATACACACCTGATTAAGTGTTAGGAGTCTACTTTATATAGCCTCTCATTTGCAGCCTCAGGGAATAATTCACACGTGTGGAATAGACCCTAGTCTATTTTCTATGGCCACAAAATCAAAGCGTGAGTGAAAAATACACACCTTTGGAATAGTCCCTTGTGTATTCCCTATGCCCAAATATTCAGAGTCAAAGTCAACAATACACATCTGTGGACTGATCAGGTAACAATTTTATATGGCCAAAGGTTCAGAGCCTCAGTGAATATTACATACATGGGTAGTAGTCAGGATGTTATTTCATACGGCATTTATTTCAGAGTTTCATTGAATAAGGAACTCCTGTATTGTAGTCAGAATTCTATTTTATATAGCCACATATGCAAAGCAAACTGTATAGCAAATACCTTGGGATAAGTCAGGATTCTATTTCGTATAGCCACCAATTTAGAACCGAATGTAAAAATGCTCGCCTTGGGCCTATTCAGGAGTCTCTATTTTATTGTCACAGATTCACAGCCTCACAGAGTAATAGAGACCTATGGAAAAGTCAGGAGTGTATTTCACATGGCCCCTTTTTTATAACTTCAGTGAAGAATCATATATATCCAGAAAATACTCAGGATTCTATTATATATATCCACTTGTTTGGAGACTCGCTGAGTAATGCACACCTGGGGAATAGTCTGGAGACGATTTGATGAGACCGTTCACCCAGTGACTCAGTGGAAAAAGCACAGCTGAGAAATCGTCAAAAGAATAGAGGCAAGAGTCTATTTTATGTGGTTACTTTTTCAGAAACTCACTGAAGAATACACACCTTGGGAATAATCAGAGTCCTGGTCATATGGCCACTCAATCACAGCATTACCGAATAATGCACAGTGGGGCAATAGTAAAAAGTCTATTTCATATGTCCTCTCATTCAGAGCTTCAGTGCATAATAAACAGCTGTAAAGGTGTCAGGGCCCTATTTAATATATCCCCAATTATGCAACTTCGTCAAAGATACACACATGTGTAATAGGAGACTATTTGATATAGACACTCATAAAGAACCTCTTCAAAAACTGCACATGTGGGGAATAATCATTAGTTTATTTCATATGATGATTCATTTGGAGAGACAAAGAATAGCTCACACCTGTGTAGTCAAATGGAGTCTATTTCATAAGGCCACTCTTTGAGTGTTTCATGGAATAATACATATATTTGATATGTCAGGAATCTCTTTCACATGGCCACTCATTAAAAGACTGTGAGTAATACTCCCCTCAGAAAGAGTCAAGGGTCTACTTCAAATGGCTACACATTCTGAGTTTCTGTAAGTAATGAACACCTGGTAAATATGCAAGAGTCTCTTTTTTATGCCCACTTCGTCAGAGTCTCCTTTAACTATACACACCTGGGGAAGAGTTAATAGTCTACTTTATGTAGCCACTCATCTAGAGGTTCAGTGAATAATGCACACCAGTGTAATAGTAGAGCATTTTTTATATGGCCACTCATTCTGTTCCTTCCTAAATTATACACACCTGGGGAATCCTCAGGATTCTATTTTATACTAAAACTCATTTTGAACCTTATTGATTCATTCACAATGGAGCAATAGTCAGCTGTCAATCTTATATGGCATCTCATTCATAGTTTCAGTGAATAATGAACTTCTATGTAGTAATCAGGACGCTGTTTAAGATACCCACCAATGAAGTGCCTTTCTGGATGATACACACCTGGGTGGTAGTCAGGAGTCTGTTTCACATGAACTCTAATCCTGGGTATTTATGAGTAATATAAACCTGGGAGAGTGTCAGGAGTCTATTTGGCATGGAAAGTCATACAGATCCTGTTTGAATATTGCACACATGGAGAATAATGTGGAGTCTAGGTCATACCGCTACTCATTGAGACAAATAGTAAATAATGCACATGTGAAGTAATTAGAAGTCTGTTTCATAATGATCCTTTATCACAGCCTGACTGAATATTACACACTTGTGATATCCTCTGGAGTCTATTTTTTTGCCACTAATTCAGAAAAACACTGAATAATGCACACCTGTGAAATACTCAGAAGTCTCTTTCCTATGGCCATTTATTGACAGCCTCACTAAATGTACACACCTGGTGAAATGGTCAGGATTTTCTTTTCTCCAATCATTCAGAGTCTCACTCAATAATGTAAACCTGTGGAATAGTCACTAGACTTTTTTCATGTGGCTGCTCATTTGGAGTGTCACTGAATAATGTGCTGTAGTCAGGAGTCTATTTCATGTAGACACATATTCAGAGCCCCAGTGAAGAAGAAAAACCCTTGCTATGGTAAGGAATCTAATTAATATGGCCACATCTTCTGAGCATCACTGAATAATACACACTTGCAGAGTAATTATAGTCTATTTTCGATGGACATTCATTCAGAGCTTCAACGAATAATGCACACTTGTGGTGTAGCCAAGAGTCTATTTTATCTGGAAACACATTCATAGCCTCAGTGAATAACATGCACGTGTGGGTTAGTCACGATTCCATTTCATATTTCCACTTACTTGTAACCTCTCTGAAAAATTGACAAATGTAAAGTACTCAGGAGACTATTTCATATAGCCACTCATTCAGAGATTTCCTGAATAGTACAAATATTTAAGATTGATAGCATCCTGTTTCATATGGTCACACAAGAAGTGCCTCACTGAGTAATACACACCTGAGCAAGTGTTAGAAGTCTACTTTATATAGCCTCTCATTTACAGCCTCAGGAAATAATGCACACGTGTGGAATAGACACTAGTCTATTTTATCTGGCTGCAAAATCAAACCCTTAGTGAATAATACACAAATTTGGAATAGTAACTTGTCTGTTTCATATGCCCAAATATTCTGAGTCAGAGTCAATAATACACACCTGTGGACTAGTCAGGAAACAATTTCATATGGCCAAAGTTTCAGAGCCTCAGTGAATATTACATACCTGGGGAATACTCAGGACGCTATTTCATGTGGCATTTATTTCAGAGATTCATTGAATAAGGAACCCCTGTATTGTAGTTAGAATTCTATTTGTATAGCCACATATTCAAAACCAAACTGAATAGCATTCACCTTGTTATAAATCAGGATTCTATTTCGTATTGCCACCAATTTAGAACAGAATGTAAAAACACATGCCTGGGGAATATTCAGGTGTCTCCATTTTATGGCCATTTATTCAGAGTCTCACAGAGTAATAGAGACCTATGGAAAAGTGAGGAGTGTATTTCACATGGCCACTTATTCAGAATCTCAGTGAATAATCATATATATCTGGAAAATACTCAGGATTCTATTATATATATCCACTTATTCAGAGACTCACTGAATAATGAACACATGGGGAATAGTCTGGAGACTATTTGATGAGATCGTTCACCCAGTGACGCAGTGGAAAAAGCACAACTGAGAAATAGTCAAAAGAATAGAGGCAGCAGTCTATTTTACGTGTTTGCTCATTCAGAAACTCAATGAAGAATACACACATTGGGAGTAGTCAGAGTCGAGGTCATATGGCCACTCAATCACAGCATTACCAAATAATACAAAGTGGGGCAATAGTAAGGAGTCTATTTCATATGGCCTCTCATTCAGATCTTCAGTGCATAAAAAACAGCTGTAAATTTGTCAGGACCCTATTTAAGGTATCCCCAAATTATGCAACTCCATAAGTGATACAGACATGTGTGATAGTCAGGAGACTATTTGATATGGACACTCATAATAAACCTCTTCAAATACTGCACATGTGGGAAATAATCATTAGTCTATTTTGTATGATGATTCGTTTGGAGAGACAAAGAGTAGCACACTAAGGCCACTCTTTCAGTGTTTCAGGGAATAATATGTATATTTGATAAGCCAGAAATATCTTTCACATGGCCACTCGTGAAAAGACTCTGTGAATAAAACTCCCATCAGAAATAGTCAAGGGTCTACTTCAAATGGCTACACATTCTGAGTCTCTGTCAGTAATGATCACCTGGGCAATACACAAGAGACTCTTTTTTTTTCTTCTAAATTTTTATTGCATTATATGTTTTGGGGTACATGTGCAGAACGTGCAAGATAGTTGCATAGGTACACACATGGCAGTGTGTTTTGCTGCCTTTCTCCTTTTCACCCACACTTGACATTTATGCCAAGGACATCCCTCCCCAGGCCCCCGCAGTCCCTCCCCCATTCCCCCAATAGACCCCAGTGTGTAGTAAACCCCCTCCCTGTTTCCATGTGTTCTCATATTTCTCACCCGCCTATGATTGAGAATATGCGGTATTTCTTTTTCTGTTCTTGTGTCAGTTTGCTGAGAATGATGATTTCTAGATTCATCCATGTTGTTACAAAGGACACAAGCACATCATTTTTGATTGCTGCATAGTATTCCATGGTGTATATGTGCCACATTATTCCAATCCAGGCAATCATCGATGGGCATTTTGGTTGGTTCCAGGTCTTTGCTATTGTAAACAGTGCTGCAATGAACATTCATGTGCATGTGTTCTTATAGTAGAATGATTTATAGTCCTTTGGATATATACCCAGTAATGGGATTGCTGGGTCAAATGGAATTTCTATTTCTAGGTCCTTGAGAAATTGCCACACTGTCTTCCACAATGCTTGAACTAATTTACACTCCCACCAACAGTGTAAGAGTGTTCCTATTTGTCCACATCCTCTCCAGCATCTGCTGTCTCCAGATTTTTTAATGATCGCCATTCTAACTGGCGTGAGATGGTATCTCAATGTGGTTTTGATTTGCATCTCCCTAATGACTAGTGATGATGAGCATTTTTTCATATGTTTGTTGGCCTCATGTATGTTTTCTTTTTTTTTTTTTTTTATTATTTTTTTTTATTATTTTTTAATTTTTTTTTTTATTGCATTATAGGTTTGGGGGTACATGTGCAGAACGAGCAAGATAGTTGCATAGGTACACACATGGAAGTGTGCTTTGCTGCTTTCCTCCCCTTCACCCACACTTGGTATTCATCCCCAGGCTATCCCCCCCAGCCCCCCCCTGCTGTCCCTCTCCCATTCCCCCCAACAGTCCCCAGTGTATAGTAGACCGCCTCTCTGTGTCCACATGTTCTCATTTTTCTCACCCACCTATGAGCGAGTATATGCGGTATTTCTTTTTCTGTTCTTGTGTCAGTTTGCTGAGAATGATGTTCTCCAGATTCATCCATGTCCCTACAAAGGACACAAACTCATCATTTTTGATTGCTGCATAATATTCCATGGTGTATATGTGCCACATTTTCCCAGTCCAGTCTATCATCGTTGGGCATTTGGGTTGGTTCCAGGTCTTTGCTATTGTAAACAGTGCTGCAATGAACATTCGTGTGCATGTGTCCTTATAGTAGAACGATTTATAGTCCTTTGGATAGATACCCAGTAATGGGATTGCTGGGTCAAATGGAATTTCTATTTCTAGGTCCCTGAGGAATCGCCACACAGTCTTCCACAATGGTTGAACTAATTTACACTCCCACCAACAGTGTAAGAGTGTTCCTATTTCTCCACATCCTCTCCAGCATCTGCTGTCTCCAGATTTTTTAATGATCGCCATTCTAACTGGTGTGAGATGGTATCTCAATGTGGTTTTGATTTGCATCTCTCTAATGACCAATGACGATGAGCACTTTTTCATATGTTTGCTGGCCTCATGTATGTCTGCTTTCGTAAAGGTTCTGTTCATATCCTTTGCCCATTTTTGAATGGGCTTGTTTGTTTTTTTCCTGTAAATCTGTTTGAGTTCTTTGTAAATTCTGGATATCAGCCCTTTGTCGGATGCGTAAACTGCAAAGATTTTTTCCCATTCTGATGGTTGCCGATTCACTCTAGTGACTGTTTGTTTTGCTGTGCAAAAGCTGTGGAGTTTGATTAGGTCCCATTTGTCTATTTTGGCTTTTGTTGCCAATGCTTTGGGAGTTTAAACCACATGATTATCTCAATTGATGCAGAGAAGGCATTTGACAAAATTCAACAGCCCTTTATGCTAAAAACCCTCAATAAACTTGGTATTGATGGAACATATCTCAAAGTAATAAAAGCTATTTATGACAAACCAACAGCCAATATCATACTTAATGGGCAAAAACTGGAAGCATTCCCTTTGAAATCTGGTACTAGACAAGGATGCCCTCTCTCACCACTTCTATTCAACATAGTACTGGAAGTTCTAGCCAGAGCAATCAGGCAAGAAAAAGAAATAAAGGGTATTCAAATAGGAAAGGTGGAAGCCAAATTGTCTCTATTTGCAGACGACATGATAGTATACCTAGAAGACCCCATCACCTCAGCCCAAAAGCTCCTGCAACTGATAAGCAACTTCAGCAAAGTCTCAGGATATAAAATCAATGTGCAAAAATCACAAGCATTCCTATACACGAATAACAGACTTAAAGAGAACCAAATCAAGAAGGAACTGCCATTCACAATTGCTACAAAGAAAATAAAATACCTAGGAATACAACTCACTAGGAATGTAAGGGACCTCTTTAAGGAAAACTACAAACAACTGCTCAATGAAATAAGAGAGGACACAAACAGATGGAGAAACATTCCATGTTCGTGGTTAGGAAGAATCAATATCGTGAAAATGGCTATACTGCCCAAAGTAATTTACACAATCAATGCTATCCCCATCAAACTACCATTGAATTTCTTCACAGAACTGGAAAAAACCACCATGAATTTCATATGGAACCAAAAAAGAGCCCGCATAGCCAAGTCAATTCTAAGCAAAAAGAACACAGCGGGAGGCATCACGCTACCAGACTTCAAACTATACTACAAGGCTACAGTAATCAAAACAGCATGGTACTGGTACCAAAACAGAGATATAGACCAATGGAACAGAACAGAGGCATCGGAGGCAACACAACACATCTACAACCATATTATCTTTGATAAACCAGACAAAAACAGGCAATGGGGAAAGGATTCCCTATTTAATAAATGGTGTTGGGAAAACTGGCTAGCCATGTGCAGAAAGCAGAAATTGCACCCCTTCCTGACACCTTACACTAAAATTAACTCCAGATGGATTAAAGACTTAAACGTAAGACCCGACACCATAAAAACCCTAGAAGAAAATCTAGGCAAAACCATTCAGGACATAGGAGTAGGCAAGGACTTCATGAACAAAACTCCCAAAGCTTTGCTCATTTTTAAATGGGCTTGTTTGTTATTTCCCTGTAAATTAGTTTGAGTTCTTTGTAAATTCTGGATATCAGCCCTTTGTCAGATGAGTAAACTGCAAAGATTTTTTCCCATTCTGATGGTTGCCGATTCACTCTAGTGACTGTTTCTTTTGCCGTGCAGAAGCTGTGGAGTTTGATTAGGTCCCCTTTGTCTATTTTGGCTTTTGTTGCCAATGCTTTTGGTGTTTTGGTCATGAAGTCCTTGCCTACTCCTATGTCTTGAGTGGTTTTGAATAGATTTTCTTCTAGGGTTTTTATGATGTCAGGTCTTATGTTTAAGCCTTTAATCCATCTGGAGTTAATTTTAGTGTAAGGTGTCAGAAAGGCATCCAGCTTCTGCTTCCTGTACATGGCTAGCCAGTTTTCTTAAGAGCATTTATTAAACAGGGAATCCTTTCCCCATTGCTAGTTTTTGTCTGGTTTATCAAAGATTATATGGTTGTAGATATGTTGTGTTGCCTCCGATGCCTCTGTTCTGTTCCATTGGTATATAACTGTTTTGGTACCAGTACCATGCTGTTTTGATTACTGTAGACTTGTAGTATATTTTGAAGTCTGGTAGTGTGATGCCTCCCGCTGTGTTCTTTTTACTTAGAATTGACTTGGCTATGAAAGCATTCTTTTGGTTCCATATGAAATTCATGGTGGTTTTTTTCAGTTCTGTGAAGAAATTCAATGGTAGTTTGATGGGGATAGCAATGATTGTGTAAATTACTTTTGCAGGATAGCGATTTTCACGATATTGATTCTGCCTAACCATGAACATGAAGGGTTTCTCCATCTCTTTGTGTCCTCTCTTATTTTGTTGAGGAGTGGTTTGTAGTTTTTCTTAAAGAGTTCGTTTACATTCCTTGTAAGTTGTATTTTTAGGTATTTTATTTTCTTTGTAGCAATTGTGAATGGCAGTTCGTTTTTGATTTTTTTCTCTTTAAGTCTGTTATTGGTGTACAGAAATCCTTGTGATTTCTGCACATTGATTTTATATCCTGAGACTTTGCTAAAGCTGCTTATCAGTTTCAGCAGTGTTTGGGCTAAGGTGATGGGGTCTTCTAGGTATACTATCATGTCGTCTGCAAATAGAGACAATTTGGCTTCCAATTTTCCTATTTGAATACACTTTATTTCTTTTTCTTGCCTGATTGCTCTGGCTAGAACTTCCAGTACTATGTTGAATAGGAGTGGTGAGAGGGGGCATCCTTGTCTAGTGCCAGATTTCAAAGGGAATGCTTCCAGTTCTTGCCCATTTGGTATGATATTGGCTGTTGGTTTGTCATAAATAGCTTTTATTACTTTGAGATATGTTCCATCAATACCAAGTTTATTGAGGATTTTTAGCATAAAGGGCTGTGGAATTTTGTCAAATGCCTTCTCTGCATCAATTGAGATAATCATGTGGTTTTTGTTTTTGCTTCAGTTTATGTGGTGAATTACATTTATATATTTGCGTATATTGAACCAGACTTGCATCCACAGGATACATCCTAGATGATCATGATGGATGAGTTTTTTAATGTGGTGTTGCAATCGGTTTGCCAGTATTTTATTGAAGATTTCTGCATCTATGTTCATCATGGATATTGGCCTGAAGTTTTCTTTTCTTGCTGTGACTCTGCCGGGTTTTGGTATCAGGATGATGTTGGTCTCATAAAATGATGTGGGAAGGGTTCCCTCTTTTTGGATTATTTGGAATAGTTTCAGAAGGAATGGTTCCAGATACTCTTTGTGTCTCTGGTAGAATTCAGCTGTGAACCCATCTGGACCTGGGCTTTTTTTTGTGTGGTAGGCTCCTAATTGCTGCCTCAACTTCAGACCTTGTTATTGGTCTATTCATAGTTTCGGCTTCCTCCTGGTTTAGGCTTGGGAGGACACAGGTGTCCAGGAATTTTCCATTTCTCCTGATTTACTAGTTTATGTGCATAGAGTTGTTTGTAGTATTCTCTGATGATGGTTTGAATTTCTGTGGAATCTGTGGTGATTTCCACTTTATCGTTTTTTATTGCATCTATTTGGTTGTTCTCTCTCTTCTTTTTTATCAGTCTGGCTAGTGGTCTGTCTATTTTGTTGATCTTTTCGAAAAACCAGCTCTTAGATTTATTGATTTTTTGAAGGGTTTTTCTTGTCTCTATCTCCTTCAGTTCTGCTCTGATCTTAGTCATTTCTTGTCTTCGGCTAGGTTTTGAGCTTTTTTGAACTTGCTCCTCTAGCTCTTTCAATTTTGACCATAGGTTGTCAATTTTGGATCTCTCCACTCTTCTCATGTGGGCACTGATTGCTATATATTTTCCTCTACAGACTGCTTTAAATGTGTCCCAGAGATTCTGGTACGTTGTGTCTTCATTCTCATTGGTTTCAAAGAACTTCTTTATTTCTGCCTTCATTTCATTGTTTATCCAATCAACATTCAAGAGCCAGTTGTTCAGTTTCCATGAAGCTGTGCGGTTCTGAGTTATTTTCTGAATTCTGAGTTCCAACTTGATTTCACTATGGTCTGAGAGACTGTTTGTTATGATTTCAGTTGTTTTGCATTTGCTGAGAAGTGCTTTACTTCCAATTATGTGGTCAATTTTGGAGTAGGTGTGATGTGGTGCTGAGAAGAATGTATATTCTGTGGATTTGGGGTGGAGAGTTCTGTAAATGTGTATCAGGTTTGCCTGTTCCAGGTCTGAGTTCAAGCCCTAGATATCCTTGTTAATTTTCTGTCTGGTTGATCTGTCTGATATTGACAGTGGAGTGTTAAAGTTTCCCACTAGTATAGTGTGGGAGTCTAAGTCTCTTTGTAGGTCCTTAAGAACTTGCCTTATATATCTGGGTGCTCCTGTATTGGGTCCATTTATATTTAGGATGATTAGGTCTTCTTGTTGTATCGATCCTTTTACCATTATGTAATGACCTTCTTTGACTCTTTTGATCTTTTTTGCTTTAAAGTCTATTTAATCAGAGATGAGAATTGCAACTCCTGCTTTTTTTTTTGCTCTCCATTTGCTTGGTAAATCTTCCTTCATCCCTTTATTTTGAGCCTTTGTGTATCTTTGCATGTGAGGTGGGTTTCCTGGATACAACATATCGATGGGCTTTGGTTTTTTATTCAATTTGCCAGTCTGTGTCTTTTGATTGATGCATTTAGCCCATTTACATTTATGGGTAATATTGTTGTGTGTGAGTTTGATACTGCCATTTTGATACTATCTGGCTGTTTTATCCCTTGGTTGATGCAGATTCTTCATTTTGTTAATGCTCTTTAGCATTTGGTATGTTTTTAGAATGGCTGGTACTGGTTGTTCCTTTCTATGTGTAGTGCCTATTTCAGGAGCTCTTGTAAAGCAGGCCTGGTGGGGACAAAATCTCTGAGTTCTTGCTTGTTGGCAAAAGATTTTATTCTACCTTCACTTATGAAGCTCAGTTTGGCTGGATATGAATGTCTGGGTTGAAAGTTCTTTTCTTTAAGGATGTTGTATATTGGCCCCCACCCTCTTCTGGCTTGTAGAGTATCTTCTGGGTGATCTGCTGTGAGTCTGATGGGCTTCCGTTTGTGGGTGACCCGACCCTTCTTTCTGGCTGCCCTTAGTATTTTCTCCTTCATTTCAACCCTGGTGAATCTGATGATTATATGCCTTGGGGTTGCTCTTCTTGCAGAATATCTTTGTGGTGTTCTCTGTATTTTCTGGAGTTGAGTATTGGACTGCCTTGCTTGGTTGGGGAAAGTTTCCTGGATAATATCCTGAAGAGTGTTTTCCAGCTTGGATTCATTCTCTTTATCACCTTCTGGTACACCTATCAAATATAGGTTGGATCTCTTCACATAGTCCCACATTTCTTGGAGATTTTGTTCATTCCTCTTAGCGCTTTTTTCTCTAATCTTGGTTTCTCTTTTTATTTCATTGAGTTGACCTTCGACTTCTGATATTCTTTCTTCTGCCTGTTCAATTCGGCTGTTGAAACTTGTGCATGCTTTGCAAAGATCTCGTGTTGTGTTTTTCAGCTCCTTCAATTCATTCATATTCCTCCCTAAGTTGTCCATTCTTGTTATATTTTCCTCGAATCTTATTTCAAATCTTTATTCAAGGTTCTTAGTTTCTTTGCATTGATTTAGAACATGTTCTTTTAGCTCACTGAAGTTTCTTCTTATCCACCTTCTGAAGTCTGATTCCATCATTTTGTCACTCTCATTCTCTGTCCAGCTTTGTTCCCTTGCTGGTGAGGAGTTTTGGTCCTTTGTAGGAGGTGATGTGTTTTGGTTTCAGGTGTTTTCGTCCTTTTTGCGCTTGTTTCTTTTCATCTTTGTGAATTTATCCACCTGTCATCTTAGTAGTTGCTGATTTTTCAATTGGGTCTCTGAGTGGATGCCCAGATTGTTAATGATAAAGTATTTCTGTTATTTAGTTTTCCTTCTAACCATGTAGCCCCTCTGCTTTACGAGTGCTGAGGTCAACTCCAGGCCCTGCTTGTCTGGGGTACACCTGTAGCAGCTGCGGTAAAGTGAGGGATGCTACCAGTTTTTTCTTCT
Organism: Saguinus oedipus; assembly: GCA_031835075.1. Classification (NCBI taxonomy): domain Eukaryota; kingdom Metazoa; phylum Chordata; class Mammalia; order Primates; family Cebidae; genus Saguinus; species Saguinus oedipus. The sequence continues at coordinate 26,846,437 of CM063171.1, forward strand.
GCTATCTTTGTCCCAGAATGATGCCAGCCAAACTGTCAGTCTGATTAGTCCTTTTTTGAGGTGGCTCTTTGTATATACAGGGGTCAGGGAGCTGCTTGAGGAGATGGTCTGTACTTTATAGGAGCTCCAGTGCTGAGCTGTGAGCTCCGTTGTTTATTCAGGTTTGTTGGGTGAATGTGTCTGCTGCAGAACTTATAAAAGCCCCCCCTTTTTTTCATTAGATGCTCTGTCTCAGGGAGTTGGGGCTTTCTTTATGAATATCTGTTGCACTGTCCTGCCCAGCTAGGAGGCAGTCTATTCACTGTTTGCCTTCTGGGGCTCCGCCTTGCTAGCGAGGGTCTGACCTGCTGCCAAGCCACTCCGTTCTACTGTGGTGCACTCTGCCCTGTTGGTGGCGTCTCTCTGTTATGGCTGGTTGCCTCAGCAATGGCAGGCTGCATCAGCAGTGAATGGTACCTCAGTAGGGGCGGATTGCATCCCTAGTGGCAGACACACCTTCCCCGCCGAGCTGCACCATTAGAATTCAGCTGACCCTGCAGCAAAACTCTCAACCCCTAGTGCCTCGATTCTCAGTGCTGCTTGTCCCTGTGAGGATGGGACCCGCCGCATCTGATCACCTGGCTCCCTTCCTCAGAGTCCCTCCTTTCTCTCTCTTTTTCTTTCCAAATTGAATGGTTGACTCTAACAGGCGCCCCAGTCGCCTGCTGATTGGGCACCGGGATCCCTGCAATCTCCCTTGTGGCAGCCCACTGCACTGGCACAAATCGCTCTTCTCAAAAATCTCCTGGTCTGGCTCACCATCCAAGTCCCGTTCAATCAAATGGACATGTCAATCTGCCTTCTCAAAACTCAGATTGCCGGTTTAACAAGGCACCCAGACTAGTGAGCTTTGTGCGGGCTGCCACTGCACTGCAGAGGGGTGCCGGCCAAAATGGCATCACAAGCGAGCTGTGCTGCTCTCCTGTGTCTCTCCTACACCTGAAAATTTGACAGTTATGTGGGCTACAAAAGTCCGTCTTAAAATGCAGCTAGGACTCACCCTCTGTGCCTTCACTGAGAGCTGCAATCCCAACTTGTTTCTATGACACCATCTTGGAACTGCTCCCGTCACTTGTCTATTTTATATGCCCAAAGATTCAGAGTCAGAGTCAACAATACACACCTGTGGACTAGTCAGGAAACAATTTCATATGGCCAAAGGTTCAAAGCCTCAGTGAATAGTACATACCTGGGAAATACTCAGGACGCTATTTCATATGGAATTTATTTCAGAGCTTCATTGAATAAGGAACACCTGTATTTTAGTCAGAATTCTATTTTGTATAGCCACATATTCAAAGCCAAACTGAATGGCATACACCTTGGGATAATTCACGATTCTATTTTGTATAGCCACCAATTTAGAGCCGAATGTAAAACGCACGCCTGGGGAATATTCAGGAGTCTCCGTTTTATGGCCACAGATTCTGAGCCTCACAGAGTAATAGAGACCTATGGAAAAGTCAGGAGGGTTTTTCACATGGCCACTTTTTCATAACCCCAGTGAAGAATCATATATATCTGGAAAATACTCAATATTCTATTACATATATTCACTTATTCAGAGACTCACTGAATAATGAACACATGGGAAATAGTCTGGACACTATTGATGAGACCGTTCACCCAGTGACTCAGTAAGAAAAGCCCAGCTGAGAAATAGTCAAAAGAATAGAGGCAGGAGTCTATTTTACGTGGTTACTCATTCAGAAACTCACTGAGGAATACACACCTTGATAATAGTCAGAGTCCAGGTCATATGGCAACTCAATCAGAGCATTACCTAATAATGCGCAGTGGGGCAATAGTAAGGAGTCTATTTAACGTGGGCTCTCATTCAGAGCTTCAGTGCATAATAAACAGCTCTAAAGTACTCAGGGCCCTATTTAAGGTATCCCCAAATTATGCAACTCTGTAAATGATACACACATATGTGATGGTCAGGAGACTATTTGATATGGACACTCATAGAGAACCTCTTCAAAAAGTGCACATGTGGGGAATAATCATTAGTCTATTTCATATGATGATTCGTTTGCAGAGACAAAGAATAGCACACACATGTGGAGTCAAATGGGGTCTATTTCATAAAGCCACCCTTTAAGTGTTTCAGGGAATAATATGTATATTTGATAAGTCAGGAATCTCTTTCACATGGCCACTCGTTAAAAGACTCTGTGAATAACACTTTCCTCAGAAATAGTCAAGGGTCTACTTCAAATGGCTACACATTCTGAGTCTCTGTAAGTAATGAACACCTGGGCAATACACAAGAATCTCTTTTTTATGTCCACTTAGTCAGAGTCTCATTCAATAATACACACCTAAGAAAAAGTCAAGAGTCTACTTTATGTAGCTGCTCATCTAGAGCTTCAGTGAATAATGCACACCAGTGTAATAGTCGAGCATTTTTTATATGGCCACTAATTCTGTTCCTCCCTGAATGATACACACCTGGGGAATTCTCAAAATTCTATTTTACACTAAAACTTATTTAGAACCTTATTGAATAATTCACAATGGAGCAGTAGTCAGGTGCCTATTTTATATGGCCTCTCATTCAAAGTTTCAGTAAATAATGAACTTCTGTGGAATAATCAGGATGCTGTTTAAGATAGCCATGAATTCTGTGCCTTCCTGAATGATACACAGCTGGGTGGTAGTCAGGAGTCTATTTCATATGAACTCTAATTCTGGGTATTGCTGTGCAATACCCACCTGGGTGAGTGTCAGGAGTCTATTTAGCATGGAACCTCCTACAGAACTTGTTTGAATAATGCTCACATGGAGAATAATGAGGAGTTTTTGTCATACAGCTACTCATTCAGACAAATAGTCAATAACACACACATGGAGTAATTAGAAGTCTGTTTCCTATGGACCCTCTTTCACAGCCTGACTGAATATTACACACTTGTGATATCGTCTGGAGTCTATTTTTTATGGCCACTCATTCAGAGAATCACTGAATAATGCACACCTGTGGAACAGTCAGAAGTCTCTTTCCTATGGCCACTCATTGAGAGCCTCACTAAAGGTACACACCTGGGGACATAGTCAGGATTTACTTTTCTCCCATCATTCAGAGTTTCACTAAATAAAGCACACCTGTGGAGTAGTCAGAAGACTTTTCCATGTGGCTGCTCTTTCGGGGTGTCACTGAATAATGTGCTGTAGTCAGAGTCTATTTCATGTAGACACATATTCAGAGCCTCAGTAAATAATACAGAACCTTCCTATAGTAAGGAATCTAATTAATATGGCCACATCTTCTGAGACTCACTGAATAACACACACCTGGAGAATAATTAAGAGTCTATTTTCGATGGGCATTCATTCAGAGCCTCAATGAATAGTGCACACATGTGGAGTAGCCAAGAGTCTATTTCATCTGGAAACACATTCATAGCCTCTGTGGATGATATGCACGTGTGGATTATTCACAATTCCATTTCATGTGGCCACTTACTCATAACCTCTGTGAATAATGGACAAATGTAAATTACTGAGGACAGTATTTCATAAAGCCACTCGTTCAGGGATTTCCTGAATAGTACAAATATTTACGATAGACAGAATCCTGTTTCATATGGTTACACAAGAAAAGACTCACTGAGTAATACATCCCTGAGGAAGTTTTAGGAGTCTACTTTATATAGCCTCTCATTTACAGCCTCAGGGAATAATGCACATGTGTGGAATAGACACTAGTCTATTTAATATGGCCGCAAAATCAATGCCTGAGTGAGTAATACACAATGTTGGAATAGTCTCTTGCCTATTTCATATGCCCAAATATTCAGTCAGAGTCAATAATACACACCTGTAAACTAGTGAGGAAACAATTTCATATGGCCAAAGGTTCAGAGCCTCAGTGAATAATATATACTTGGGGAATACCCAGGACGCTATTTCATATGGCATTTATTTCAGAGCTTCATTGAATAAGGAACACCTGTATTGTAGTCAGAATTCTATTTTATATAGCCACATATTCAAAGCCAAACTGAATATCATACACCTTGGAATAAGTCAGGATTCTGTTTCGTATAGCCACCAATTTAGAGCCGAATGTAGAAACGTACGCCTGGGGAATATTCAGGAGTCTCTATTTTATGGCCACTGATTCAGAGCCTCACAGAGTAATAGAGACCTATGAAAAAGTCAGGAAAATATTTTCCATGGCCATTTTATCAGAACCTCAGTGAAGAATTATATATATCTGGAAAACACTCAGGATTCTATTATATAAATCCACTTATTCAGAGACTCACCGAATAATGCACACCTGGGAAATATTCTGGAGACTATTTGATGAGATCGTTCACCCAGTAACTCAGTGGAAAAAGCACAGCAGAGAAAATGTCAAAAGAATAGAGGCAGGAGTCTATTTATTTTTGACTTTCTTTTTAATTTTTATTGCATTTTAGGTTTTGGGGTACATGTGCACAAAGTGCAAGAGAGTTGCATAGGTACACACATGGCAATGTGTTTTGCTGCCTTCCTCCCCTTAACCCACATTAGGCATTTCTCTTCAGGCTATCCCTTTACAGCTCCCTCCAGCTGTCCCTCCCCTATTTCCCGCAATATACCCCAATGTGTAGTACTTCATCATCAGCAATCTGGGTGTCCACTCAGAGACCCAATTGAAAAGTCAGCAACTACTACAATGACAGGTGGATAAATCCACAAAGATGGGAAGAAACCAGTGCAAAAAGGAGTAAAACAAACGAAAACCAAAACACCTCACCTCCTACAAATTACCAAAATTTTCATCAGCATGGGAAAAAAGCAGGACCGAGAATGAGAGTGACAAAATGACGGAATCAGATGGTAGAAGGTGAATAATGGGAAACTTCAGTGAGCTTAAAGAACATGTTCTAAATCAATGCAAGGAAACTAAGAACCTTGAAAAAAGATTTGAAAAAAGATTTGAGGAAATGATAACAAGAATGGAAAACTTAGAGAGGAATATGAATGAATTGAAAAAACTGAAAAACACACCACGAGAATTCACAAAGGATGCCCAAGTTTCAACAGTCGAATTGACCAGGCAGAAGAAAGAATATCAGAAGTTGAAAATCAACACAATGAAATAAAAAGAGAAACCAAGATTAGAAAAAAAAGGTGCAAAGTAATAAAATTTCCTAGAAATGTGGGACTATGTGAAGAGACCTAACCTACGTTTGATAGGCATACCAGAGTGAAGAAGAGAATGAATCCAAGCGGCAAAACACTCTTCAGGATATTATCCACAAAAATTTCCCCAACATAGCAAGGCAGGCCAATACTCAACTCCAGAAAATACAGAGAACACCACCAAGATATTCTGCAAGAGCAACCCCAAGACACATAATGGTCAGATTCAACAGGGTTGAAATGAAGAAGAAAATACTAAGGGCAGCCAGAGAGAAGAATGGGGTCACCCACAAAGGAGTCTATTTTATATGGTTACTCGTTCAGAGACTCACTGAAGAATACATAACTTGGGAATAGTCAGAGTCCAGGTCATATGGCCACTCAATCACAGCATTACCGAACAATGCACACTGGGGCAATAGTAAGAAATCTATTTCATATGGCCTTTTATTCAGAACTTCAGTGCATAATAAACAGCTGTAAAGTAATCAGGGCCCAATTTAAGGTATCCCCAAATTATGCAACTCTGTAAATGATACACAAACGTGTGATAGTAAAAAGACTATTTGATATTGACACTCATAAAGAACCTCTCCAAAAACTGCACATGTTAGAAAAAATCATTAGTCAATTTCATATGATGATTCGTTTGGAGAGACAAAGAATAGCTCACACTTGTGGAGTAAACTGGGGTCTATTTCATAAGGCCACTTTTTAGTGTTTCAGGGAATAATATGTATATTTGATAAGTCAGAAATATCCTTCACATGGCCACTTATTAAAGGACTTTGTGACTAATACTCCCCTCAGAAATAGTGAAGGGTGTACTTCAAATGGCTACACATTCTGAGTCTCTGTAAGTAATGAACACCTGGGCAATACACAATAGTCTCTTTTTTATGGCAACTTACTCAGAGTCTCATTCAATAATACACACCTTGGGAAGAGTTAAGAGTCTACTTTTTGTAGCCACTCATCTAGAGCTTCAGTGAATAATGCACACCAGTGTAATAGTAGAGCATTTTTATATGGCCCCTCATTTTGTTCCTCCCTGAATGATATAACACCTGCGGAATCCTCAGGATTCCATTTTACACTAAAACACAATTAGAAACTTACTGAATAATTCACAATGGAGAAATAGTCAGGGGTCTATTTTATATGGCCTCTCATTCAAAGTTTCAGTGAATAATGAACTGCTATGGAATAATTAGAATGCTCTTTCAGATACCCACAAATTAATTGCCTTTTTGGATGATACACCCCTTTGTGGTAGTCAGGAGTCTATTTCATGTGAACTCTAATTCTGGGTATTGCTTAGTAATACACACCTGGGAGAGGGTCAGGAGTCTATTTGGCATGGACACTCATAGGAAACCTTTTTGAATAATGCACACATGGAGAATAATGAGGAGCCTATGTCATATGGCTACTCATTCAGACAAACAGTAAATAACGCACATGTGGAGTAATTAGAAGTTTGTTTTCTATGGACCCACTTTCACAGCCTGACTGAATATTACACACTTGTGATATCGTCTGGAGTCTATTTTTTATGGCTACTCATTCAGAGAATTACTGAATAATGCACATCTGTGGAATAGTCAGAAGTCTCTTTTCTATGGCCACTCATTGAGAGCCTCACTAAATGTACACACCTGGGGAAATAGTCAGGCTTTACTTATCTCCCATCATTCAGAGTCTCACTAAATAATGCACACCTGTGGAATAGTCAGGAGACCTTTTCATGTGGCTTCTCATTCGGAGTGTCACTGAATAATGTGCTGTAGTCAGGAGTCTATTTCTTATAGACACATATTCAGAGCCTCAGTGAATAAGACAAACCCTTGTTATAATAAGGAATCTAATTAATATGGCCACATCTTCTGAGCCTCAATGAATAATACACACCTGGAGAATAATTGAGTCTATTTTCTATGGATATTCATTCAGAGCCTCAATGAATATGCACAAATGTGGAGTAGCCAAGAGTCTATTTAATCTGGAAACACTTTCATAGATTCAGTGGATGATATGCACGCGTGGATTCATCACGATTCCATTTCTTATGGCCACTTACTTGTAAACTCTTTGAATAATGGACGAATGTAATATAGCCACTCATTCAGAGATTTCCTGAATAGTACAAATATTTAAGATAGACAGCATCCTGTTTCATATAGTCACAAAAGAAAAGCCTCAATGAGTAATACACACCTGAGGAAGTTTTAGGAGTCTACTTTATAAAGCCTCTATTCCACAGCCTTGGGGAATAATGCACACTTGTGTAATAGACACTAGTCTATTTTATATTGCCACAAAATCAAAGTCTGAGTGAGTAATACACAACATTTGAACAGTCACTTGTCTCTTTCATATGCCCAAATATTCACAGTCAAAGTGAATAATACACACCTGTGAACTAGTCATGAAACAATTTCATATGACCAAAGGTTCAGAGCCTCAGTGAACAATACATACCTGGGGAATACTCAGGACGCTATTTCATATGGCCTTTATTTCAGAGTTTCATTGAATAAGGAACACCTGTGTTGTAGTCAGAATTCTATTTTGTATAGCCACATATTCAAAGCCAAACTTAATAGTATACATTTTGGTATAAGTCAGGGTTTTACTTCGTAGAGCCACCAATTTAGAGCTGAATGTAAAAACGCACGCCTGGGAAATATTCAGGAGTCTCTAATTTATGGCCACAGATTCAGAGCCTCACAGCATAATAGAGACCTATTGAAAAGTCAGGAATGTATTTCACATGGCCACTTATTCAGCACCTCAGTGAAGTATCATATATATCTGGAAAATACTCAGGATTCTATTATATATATCCACTTATTCAGAGGCTCACTAAATAATGCACACCTGGGGAATATTCTGGAGACTATTTGATGAGACTGTTCACCCAGTGACTCAGTGGAAAAAGCCCAGCTGAAGAATAGTCAAAAGAATAGAGGCTGGAGTCTATTTTACGTGGTTACTCATTCAGAAACTCACTGAAGAATACACACCTTGGGAATAGTCAGAGTCCAGGTCATATGGCCACTCAATCACAGAATTATCGAATAATGCACAGTGGGGCAGTAGTAAAAAGTCTGTATCATATGGCCTCTCATTCAGAGCTTCAGTGAATAATAAACAGCTTTTTTTAAAAAAAACTTTTTAAATTTTTATTGCATTATAGGTTTTGGGGTACATGTGCAGAACGTGCAAGATGGTTGCGTAAGTACACACAAGGCAGTGTGTTTTGCTGCCTTCCTCCCTTTTACCCACAGTTGGCATTTATATCCAGGCTATTTCTCCCCAGCCCCACCCACTGTCCTTCCCCCATTTTTCCCTATAGACCCCAGTGTGAAGTAGACCACCTCCCTGTGTCCATGTGTTCTCATTTTTCTCACCCACCTACGAGTGACAATATGCGGTATTCCTTTTTATGTTCTTATGTCAGTTTGCTGAGAATGATGTTCTCCAGATTCCTTCATGTCCTTCCAAAGGACACAAACTCATCATTTTTGATTGCTGCATAATATTACATGGTGTATGTTTGACACATTAACCCAGTCCAGTTTATCATCGATGGGCATTTGGGTTTGTTCCAGGTCTTTGCTATTCTAAACAGTGCTGCAATGAACATTCGTGTGCATGTGTCCTTACAGTATAACAATTTATAGTCCTTTGGATATATACCCAGTAATGGGATTGCTGGGTCAAATGGAATTTTTATTTCTAGGTCCGTAAGAAAAGGCCACACTGTCTTCCACAATGGTTGAACTAACTTACACTCCCACCAACAGTGTGAGTGTTCCTATTTATCCACATCCTCTCTCGCATCTGCTGTCTCCAGATTTTTTAATGATCGCCATTCTAACTGGCGTGAGATGGTATTTCAATGTGGTTTTGATTTGAATCTCTCTAATGACCAGTGATGATGAGCATTTTTCATGTTTGTTGGCCTCGTGTATGTCTTCTTTTGTAAAGTGTCTGTTCATACCTTTGCCCATTTTTGAATGGGCTTGTTTGTTATTTTCCTGCAAATCTGTTTGAATTCTTTTTAAATTCTGGATATCAGCCCCTTGTCAGATGGGTAAACTGCAAAAATATTTTCCATTCTAATGGTTGCTGATTCACTCTACTGACTGTTTCTTTTGCCATGCAGAAGCTGTGGAGTTTGATTAGGTCCCATTTGTCTATTTTGGCTTTTATTGCCAATGCTTTTGGTGTTTTTTTTTTTTTTTTATTTATTTATTTATTTATTTATTTTTATTGCATTATAGGTTTGGGGGTACATGTGCAGAACGAGCAAGATAGTTGCATAGGTACACACATGGCAGTGTGCTTTGCTGCTTTCCTCCCCTTCACCCACACTTGGTATTCATCCCCAGGCTATCCCCCCTCCTATGTTCTTAATGGTTTTGCCTAGATTTTATTCTAGGGTTTTTATAGTTTCAGGTCTTATGTTTAAGTCTTTAATCCATCTGGAGTTAATTTTAATGTATGGTGTCAGGGAGGGGTCCAGTTTTTGCTTTCTTCACATGGCTAGCCAGTTTTCTCAACACCATTTATTAAACAGGGAATCCTTTCCCCATTGCTTGTTTTTGTCTGGTTTATCAAAGATTACATTGTTGTAGATATGTTGCATTGACTTCGATGCCTCTATTCTGTTAAATTGGTCTATATCTCTGGTTTTGTGTCAGTACCATACTGTTTTGATTACTGTAGCCTTGTAGTATAGTTTGAAGTCTGGTAGTGTGATGCCTCCCTCTGTGTTCTTATTGCTTAGAATTGACTTGGCTATGCGGGCTCTCTTTTGGTTCCATATGAAGTTCATGGTGGATTTTTCCAGTTCTGTGAAGAAAATGAATAGTAGTTTGATGGGGATAGCATTGATTGTGTAAATTACTTTGGGCAATAAAGAGTGTTAAAGTAGTCAGGGCCCTATTTAAGTTATCCCCAAATTATGCAACTCCATAAATGATACACACATGTGTGATAGTCAGGAGACTATTTCATATAGACACTCATAAAGAATCTTCTCAAAAACTGCACATGTGTGGAATAATCATTACTCTATTTTATCTGATGATTCGTTTGGAGAGACAAAGAATAGCGCACACCTGTGGAGTCAAATGGGGTCTATTTTTTAAGGCCACTCTTTCAGTGTTTCAGGGAATAATATGTATATTTTATAAATCAGAATTCTCTTCAACATGGCCAATCATTAAAAGACTCTGAATAAAACTCCCCTCAGAAATAGTCAAGGGTCTACTTCAAATTGCTACACATTCTGAGTCTCTGTAGGTAATGAACACCTGGGCAATACACAAGAGTCTCATTTTTATGCCCACTTAGTCAGAGTCTCATTCAATAATACACACCTGGGGAAGAGTTAAGAGTCTACTTTATGTAGACACTCATATAGACCATCAGTGAATAATGCACACAACTGTAATAGTCGAGCATTTTTTATATGGCCAACCATTCTGGTCCCCCCTGAATGATACACACCTAAGAAATCCCCAGGATTCTATTTTATAAATAAAACTCATTTAGAACCTTATTGAATAATTCACAATGGAGCAATAGTCAGGTGTCTATTTTATATGTCCTCTCATTCAAAGTTTCAGTGAATAATGAACTGCTATGGAATAATCAGGACGCTGTTTAAGATAGCCACGAATTCAGTGCCTTCCTGAATAATACACACCTGGGTGGTATTCAGGAGTCTATTTCATATGAACTCTAATTCTGGGTATTGCTGAGAAATACACACCTGGGAAAGTGTCAGGAGTCTGTTTGTCATGGACACTCATATGGAACCTGTTTGAATAATGCACAATGAAGAATAATGAGGAGTCTATGTCATATGGCTACTCATTCAGACAAATCATAAATAACGCCCCTGTAGAGTAATTAGAAGTCTGTTTCCAATGGACCCTCTTTCATAGCCTGACTGAATATTACGTACTTGTGATATCATCTGGAGTCTATTTTTTATGGCCACTCATTCAGACAATCACTGAATAATGCACACCTGCGGAATAAGCAGAAGTGTCTTTCCTATGGCCACTCGTTGAGAGCCTCACTAAATGTACACATCTGGGGAAATCGTCAGGATTTACTTTTCTCCCATCATTCAGAGTCTCACTAAATAATGCACACCTGTGGAATAGTCAGGAGACTTCTTCATGTTGCCGCTCATTCGAAGTGTCACTGAATAATATGCTGTAGTCAGGAGTCTATTTTATATAGACACATATTCAGAGCCTCAGTGAATAAGACAAACCCTTGCTATAGTAAGGAATCAAATTAATATGGCCACATCTTCTGAGAATCACTGAATAATACACACCTGGAGAATAATTAAGAGTCTATTTTCGATGGACATTTATTCAGATCCTCAAAGAATAATGCACACCTGTGGAGTAACTAAGAGTCTATTTTATTTGGAAACACATTAATAACCACAGTGGATAATACGCATGTGTGGATTGGTCATGATTCCATTTCAAAAGGCCACTTACTCCTAACCTCTGTGAAAAATGGACAAATGTAAAGTAATCAGGACACTATTTCATATAGCCACTCATTCAGAGATTTCCTGAATAGTAGGAATATTTAAGATAAACAGCATCCTTTTTCATATGGTCACACAAGAAGAGCCTCACTGAGTAATACACACCTGAGAAAGTGTTAGGAGTCTACTTTATATAGCCTCCCATTTACAGCCTCAGGGAATAATGCACACGTGTGGAATAGACACTAGTATATTTTATATGGCCGTAAAATCAAAGCCTGAGTGAGTAATACACAACTGGAGAATCATCACTTGTTTATTTCATATGCCCAAATATTCAGAGTCAGAGTCAGTAATACACACCTGTGGACTAGTCATGAAACAATTTCGTTTTGGCCAAAGGTGCATAGCCTCAGTGAATAGTACACACCTGGGAATACTGAGGACGCTATTTCATAAGGCATTTATTTCAGAGCTTCATTGAATAGGGAACACCTGTATTTTAGTCAAAATTCTGTTTTGTTTGGCCACATATTCAAAGCCAAACTGAATGGCATACACCTTGGGATAAGTCAGGATACTATTTCCTATACCCACCAATTTAGAGAAGAATGTAAAAACGCATGCCTGGGGTATATTCAGGAGTCTTTATTTTATGGCCAATGATTCAGAACCTCACAGAATAATAGAGACCTATGGAAAAGTCAGGAGTGTATTGCAGATGGCCATTTTTCAGTACCTCAGTGAACAATCATATATATCTGGAAAATACTCAGGATTCTATTATATATATGCAGTTATTCAGGGACTCTCAGAATAATGCACCCTTGGGGAATAGTCTGAAGATTATTTGATGAGACCATACACCCAGTGACTCAGTTAAAAAAGCACAGCTGAGAAATAATAAAAAGAATAAAGACAGGAGTCTATTATACATGGTTACTCATTCAGAAACTCACTGAAAAATACACACCATGGGAATAGTCAGAGTCCAGTTCATATGGCCATTCAATCACAGTATTACCAAATAATGCAAAGTGGGGCAATAGCATGGAGTCTATTTCATATGGCCTCTCGTTCAGAGTTTCAGTGAATAATGAACTCCTATGGAGTAATCAGAATGCTGTTTAAGACAGCCAGGAATTAACTGCCTTCCTGAGTGATACACACCTGGGTGGTAGTCAGGAGTCTATTTCATATGAACTCTAATTCTGGGTATTGCTGAGTAATACACACCTGTGAGGGTGTCAGGCACCTATTTGGCATGGACACTCATACAGAACTTGTTTGAATAATCCACACATGGAGAATAATGAGGAGTCTATGTCATATGGCTACTCATTCAGACAAATAGTAAATATCGCACATGTGGAGTAATTAGAAGTCTGCTTCCTATGAACCCTCTTTCACAACCTGACTGAATATTATACAAATGTAATATCGTCTGGGGTCTAATTTTTATGGCCACTTATTCAGAGAATCACTGAATAATGCACACCTGCGGAATAGTCAGGAGACTTTCTCATGTGGGTGTTCATTAGGAGTGTCACTGAATAATGTGCTGTAGTCAGGAGACTATTTCATGTAGACACATATTCAGAGCCTCAGTAAATAAGACAAACCCTTGCTATAGTAAATAATCTAATATGACCACATCTTCTGAGCCTCACTGAATAATATACACCAGTAGAATAATTAGGAGTCCATTTTCGATGGATATTCATTCAGAGCCTCAATGAATAATGCACACCTTTGGGGTAGCCAAGAGTCTATTTCATCTAGAAACACATTCATAGCCTCAGTCAATAATATGCACGTGTGAATTAGTCACGAGTCCATTTTCTTTTGCCACTTACTTGTAACCTCTGTGAAAAATGGACAAATGTAAAGTACTCAGGAGACTATTTCTTATAGCCACTCATTCAGAGATTTTCTGATTATTAAAGTATTTAAGATACACAGCACCCTGTTTCATATGGTCACACAAGAAGAGCCTCACTGAGTAATACACACCTGAGGAAGTATTAGGAGTCTACTTTATATAGCCTCTCATTTATAGCCTCAGGGAATAATGCACACGTGTGGAATAGACCCTAGTCTATTTTGTATGGCTGCAAAATCAAAGCCTAAGTGAGAAATACACAACTTTGGAATAGTCACTTTTCTATTTCATATGCCCTAATATTCAGAGTAAGAGTCAACAATACACACCTGTGGAATAATCAGAAAAAAAATTTAAATGGACAAAGGTTCAGAGCCTCAGTGAATAGTACATATTTGGGAAATACTCAGGCCGCTATTTCATATGACATTTATTTCAGAGCTTCATTGAATAAGGAACATCTGTATTGTAGTCAGAATTCTCTTTTTTTTTATAGCCACATATTCAAAGACAATCTGAATAGCAAACACCTTGGGATAACTCAGGATTCTATTTCGTATAGCCACCAATATAGAGCCGAATGTAAAAACGCACACCTGGGGAATATTCAGGAGTCTCTATTTTATGGCCACTGATTTAGGGACTCACAGAGAAATAGAGACCTATGGAAAAGTCAGGAGTGTGTTTCACATGGCCACTTTTTCAGAATATCAGTGAAAAATCATACATATCTGGAAAATACTCAGGATTCAATTATATATATCCATTTATTCAGAGACTCACTGAAAAATGTACACCTGGGGAATAGTCTGGAGACTATTTGATGAGACTGTTCACGCAGTGACTCAGTGGAAAAAGCACAGCTGAGAAATAGTCAAAAGAATAGAGGCAGGAGTCCATTTTACATGGTTACTCATTCAAAAACACACTGAAGAATACACACCTTGGGAATAGTCAGAATCCAGTTCATATGGCCACTGAATCACAGCATTTCCAAATAATGCACAGTGAAGCAATAGTAAGGAGTTTATTTCATGTGGCCTCTCATTCAGATTTTATTGCATAATAAACAGCTGTAAAGTATTCAGGGCCCTATTTAAGGTATCCCTAAATTATGCAAATCCATAAATGATACACATATGTGTGATAGTCAAAAAACTATTTGATATGGACACTCGTAAAGAACCTCTTCAAAAACTGCACATGTGGGGAATAATCATTTGTCTATTTCATATGCTGATTAGTTTGGAGAAACAAAAAATTGCTCACACCTGTGGAGTAAAATGGGGTCTATTTCATAAGGCCACTCTTTCAGTGTTTCAGGGAATAATACCTATATTTGACAAGTCAGGAATCTCTTTCACATGGCCACTCGTTATAAGACTATGTGAATAATACTCCCATCAGAAATAGTCAAGGGTCTACTTCAAATATCTACACATTCTGAGTCTCTGTAAGTAATGAATACATGGGCAATATGCAAGAGTCTCTTTTTTATGCCCACTACCTTGGGAAGAGTTAAGAGTCTACTTTATGTAGCCACTCATCTAGACCTTCAGTGAATAATGTACACCAGTGTAATAGTCGAGCATTTTTTGCATGGCCACTCATTCTCTTACTCCCTGAATGATACACACCAGGGAAATCCTCAGGATTCTATTTTATACTAAAACTTATTTAGAACTTTATTGAATAATTCACAATAAAGCAATGGTCAGGTGTCTATTTTATATGGCCTGTTATTCAAAGTTTCAGTGAATAATGAACTCCTATGGAGTAATCAGGACGCTGTTAAAGATAGCCACGTAATAACTGCCTTACTGAGTGAAACTCACCTGGGTGGCAGTCAGGAGACTATTTCATATGAACTCTAATTCTGGTTATTGCTGAGTAATACACACCTGCGATAGTGTCAGGAGTCTGTTTGGCATGGACACTCATATGAATCTTGTTTGAATAATCCACACATGGAGAATAATGAGGAGTTTATGTCATATGGCTACTCATTCAGACATATAGTAAATAACGCACATGTTGAGTAATTAGAAGTCTGTTTCCTATGGACCCTCTTTCACAGCCTGACTGAATATTATACACGTGTGATATCGACTGGAGTCTAATTTTTATGGCCACTCATTCAGAGATTCACTGAATAATGCAAACCTGCGGAATAGTCAGAAATCTCTTTCCTATGGCCACTCATTGAGAGCCTCACTAAATGTACAAACCTGGGGAAATAGTTAGGAATTACTCTTCTCCCATCATTCAGAGTCTCACTAAATAATGCACACCTGTGGAATAGTCAGGAGACTTTTTCATGTGGATGCTATTCGGAGTGTCCCTGAATAATGTGCTGTAGTCAGGAGTGTATTCCATGTAGACACATATTCAGAGCCTCAGTGAATAAGAAAAACACTTGCTATAGTAAGGAATCTAATTTATATGGCCACATCTTCTGAGCCTCACTGAATAATACACACCTGGAGAATAATTAAGAGTCTATTTTCGATGGACATCCATTCAAAGCATCCATGAATAATGCACAGCTGTGGAGTCACCAAGAGTCTACTTCATCTGGAAACACATTCATAGCCTCAGTGGATGATATGCACGTGTGGATTAGTCACGGTTCCACTTCATATGGCCACTTATTTGTAACCTCTGTGAAAAATGGACTAATGTAAAGTACTCAGATGAGTATTTCATATACCCACTCATTCAGAGATTTCCTGAATAGTACAAATATTTAAGATAGACAGAATCCTGTTTCATATGGTCACTCAAGAAGAGCCTCACTGAGTAATACACACTTGGTGAAGTGTTAGGAGTCTACTTGATATAGCCTCTCATTTACAGCATCAGGGAATAATGCACACGTGTGGAATAGACCCTAGTCTATATTGTATGGCAGCCAAATCAAAGCCTGAGTGAGAAATACAGAACTTTGGAATAGTCACTTGTCTATTTTATATGCCCAAATATTCAGAGACAGAGTCAACAATACACACCTGTGGACTAATAAGGAAATAATTTCATATGGCCAAAGGTTCAGAGCATCAGTGAATGGTACATACTGGGGAAATACTCAGAACGCTATTTCATACGGCATTTATTTCAGAGCTTCATTGAATAAGGAACACCTGTATTGTATTCAAAATTCTATTTTTCTATAGCCACATATTCAAAGCCAATCTGAATAGCATACAGCTTGGGATAACTCAGGATTCTATTTCGTATAGCCACCAATTTAGAGCTGAATGTAAAAACGCACGCCTGTGGAATATTCAGAAGTCTCTATTCAATGGCCACTGATTCAGAGCCTCACAGAGTAATAGAGACCTATGAAAAAGTCAGGAGTTTATTTCACATGGCCATTTTTCAGAACCTCATTGAAGAATCATTCATATTTGGAAAATACTCAGGATTCTATTATATAAAAACACTTATTCAGAGACTCACTGAATAATGCACACCTGGGGAATAGTCTGGAGACTCTTTGATGAGACCGTTCACCCAGTGACTCAGTGTAGAAAGCACAGCTGCAAAATAGTCAAAAGAATAGAGGCAGGAGTCTATTTTATGTGGTTACTTTTTCAGAAACTCACTGAAGAATACACACCTTGGGAATAATCAGAGTCCAGGTCATATGGCCACTCAATCACATTACCGAATAATGCACAGTGGGGCAGTAGTAAGGAGCCTATTTCATATCGCCTCTCATTCAGAGTTTCAGTGCATAATAAACAGCTGTAAAGTTGTCAGGGCCCTATTTGAGGTATCCCCAAATTATGCAACTCTGTCAATGATATACACATGTGTGATAGTCAGGAGACTATTTGATATGGACACTCATAAAGAACCTCTTCGACAACACCATCTGGGATAGCTGCAGGCACAGAACTCCAGCCTGTGAGAGCTGCTCAGGAGTGAGCTGAGCCCCGCAAATCTATGGAGGTGTCCTCAGAAGTGGGAAATTGCTGCCAGTGCTGATGATGATTGGGCACATTTACTACATCCACTATTTAATTTGGAAGCCAGTAGCTGAATAAAAATAATGCTTTTTTATAATTAAAATATATGAGACTGGATCTCCTGGCATATATTTCAGGCCCAATACTGAGATGAATACTAAAAAACAGATCTTTGGTGAAGATGAATGAGATGTTATCAAACAGAAGACCATTTTGTGTTACTTTGAACATTTTAAATTTAATCTGAAAATCATCAAGTTGGACATTATTCTGCAAGATTTTGACAGCAAAGTTGTCAGTGAAACATAGTATTATGTTTCTGGCTTCGCTTCTACAGAAATGCCATCTGGAATTGAAAACACTTTTCTGATAGTGATGATGGGAGAATTCATAATCTGAATTCTAGGGAATGGGTTCATTGCGCTAGTTGACTGCTTTAACTGGAGTTTCACACTTTTTGCCGAGGCTGGAGTGCATTGGCATGATCTCGGCTCACCGCAATTTCTGCCTCCAGGGTTCAAGTGATTCTCCTGCCTAATTCTCTTGAGTAGCAGAATTACAGTTCTAGAGGATGGAAAGTCCAAGATCCAGGCATTTACAAATTTGCTTTCTGGTGAGGGCTCATTTCCTTGTTCATAGATGGCTTTTCCCTATAACCTCACATGGCAAAACAGTTAAAATAAGCTGTAGTGGAGGAACAGCAAGATGGCGTCATAGAGGCAACTCAAGATTACACCTCTCAATGAAGGCACAGAGGGTGAGTCCTAGCTGCATTCTCGGATGGACCTTTTTTTTACCACAGAACGTTGAAAGTCCCAGGTGTGGGAGAGACACGGGACACCAGCACAGCTGGCTCACGTGGCCGGTTTGGCCAGCGCCACAGTGCAGCAGCTCCCGGCACAAAACTCACTGGTCTGGGTGCCCTGTTAAACTGGCAATCTGAGATTTGGAAGGGCAGATTGGCATGTCCATCTGATTGAACAGGACTTGGACGATGAGCCAGACCAGGAGATTCCTGAGAAGCGTGATCTGAACCAGTGCAGTGCGCAGCAGCATGGGAGATCACACGGATTCCAGTGCCCTTTTGGCAGGCTACTGGGGCGCCAGGGAGAGAGTCGACTGTTCAGCTTGGGGAGAGGAAGAGAGAGAGAGAGAGGAAGGACTCTGAGGAAGGGAGCTGGGTGATAGGGCTCAGTGGGACCCACCCTCATGGGGAAAACAGGGCGGTGAATGGAGGTGCTCGGGGCTGAGAGTTTTCTGCTGGCACAGTAGAATCTAGGATGGTGCAGCCCAGTGAGAGAGGGGTGTCTGCCACTAGAGATGCAATCCACCCCTACTGAAGTACTGCCCAGTGCTGATGCAGCCTGCCATTGACGAGGCAACCCACCATAACACAGAGACTCCGTCAGCAGGGCAGAGTGCATAACAGCAGAATGGAGCCCTGCAGCAGCAGGGCAGATCTGTGCTAGCAGGGCGGAGCCTTGGCAGGCAAATAGTGAATAGACTACCTCTAGCCAGGCAGGACAGTGAAACAGATACTCATAAAGAAAGCCCCAACTCCCTGAGACAGAGCATCTAAGAAGGAGAGAAATAGAGGGGGGTTTTATTAGTTCTGTTGCAGCAGACATAAACACATCCTCCCAACAAGCGTGAATGAATAACGGAGCTTACAGCTCATCACTGGAGCTCCTATAAAGCACAGATCCTCTCCTCAAGCAGCTTTCTGACCCCTGAATATCCAAAGAGTCAACCCATAAAAGGACTAATCAGACTGACATTTGGCAGGCATCATTCTGGAACAAATATAGCAGAAGAAGAAACTGGTAGCATCCCTCACTGTTCTGCAGCTGCTACAGGTGTACCCCAGAAAAGCAGGGCTTAGAGTGGATCTCAGAACTGGTACAGCAGAGGAAATAGACCATTAGAGGGAAAACTAAGTAACAGAAATACTTCATCGTCAACATTCTGTGCATCCACTCAGAGACCCAATTGAAAAATCAGCAACTACTAAGACGAAAGGTGGATAAATCCATAAAGATGTAAAGAAACCAGCGAAAAAAGGAGAAAAACACCCGAAACCAAAACACTTCACCTCCTACAAAGGACCAAAACTCCTCACCAGCAAGGAAAATAAGCTGGACGGAGAATGAGTGTGACAAAATGACGGAATCAGACTTTAGAAAGTGGATAATAAAAAACTTCAGTGAGCTAAAAGAACATGTTCTAAATCAGTGCAAAAAAACTAAGAACCTTGAAAAATGATTTGAAAAAAGATTCGAGAAAATGATAACAAGAAAGAACAACTTAGAGAGGAATATGAATGAATTGAAAGAGCTGAAAAACACAACACGAGAACTTCACAAAGCATGCACAAGTTTCAACAGCCAAATTGACCAAGCAGAAGAAAGAATATCAGAAGTCAAAGATCAATTCAATGAAAGAAAATGAGAAATCAAGATTAGAGAAAAAAGCACAAAAAGGAATGAACAAAATCTCTAAGAAATGTGGGACTATGTGAAGAGACCCAACCTACGTTTGATAGGTGTACCAGAATGTGATAAAGAGAATGAATCCAAGCTGGAAAACCCTCTTCAGGATATTATCCAGGAAAATTTTCTCAACCTAGCAAGACAGGTCAATACTCAACTCCAGGAAATACAGAGAACACCACAAAGATACTCCTCAAGAAGAGCAACCCAAAGGCACGTAATCGTCAGATTCACCAGGGTTGAAATGAAAAAAAAAAATACTAAGGGCAGCCAGAGAGAAAGGTCAGGTCACTCACAAAGGGAAGCCCATCAGACGCACAGCAGATCTCTCAGCAGAAACTCTACAAGCCAGAAGAGAGTGGGGGCCAATATTCAACATTCTTAATAAAAAAAAAGCTTTCAACCCAGAATTTCATATCCAGCCAAACTGAGCTTCATAAGTGAAGGAAAAATAAAAACCTTCATGAACAAGCAAGTACTCAGAGATTTTGTCACCACTAGGCCTGATTTACAAGAGCTCTGGAAAGAGGCACTACACATAGAAAGGAACAACCAGTACCAGCCATCCTAAAAACATACCAAATGCTAAAAACCATCAACAAAATGAAGAATCTACATGAACCAGTGGGCAAAACAGCCGGCTAGCATCAAAATGGCAGTATCAAAGTCACACAAAGCAATATTAACCCTAAATGTAAATGGGCTAAATGCACCAATAAAAAGACACAGACTGGCAAATTGGATAAACACCCAAAACGAATCGCTGTGCTCTATCCAGAAAACCCATCTTACACGCAAGGATAGGCAAAGGCTCAAAATAAAGGGATGGAGGAAGACTTACCAAGCAAATGGAGAGCAAAAATAGCAGGAGTTGTAATTCTCTTCTCTGATAAAATAGACTTTAAAGCAACAAAGATCAAAAGGGACAAAGAAGGTCATTACATAATGGTAAAAGGATCGATACAACAAGAAGAGCTAATGATTCTAAATATATATGGACCCAATGCAGGAGCACCCACATATATAAGGCAAGTTCTTAATGACTTACAAAGAGACTTAGACTCCCACACAATAACAGTGGGAGACTTTAACACTCCACTTTCAATATCAGACAGATCAACCAGACAGAAAAGCAACAACGATATCCAGGACCTGAAACCAAACCTGGAACAAGCAAACCTGATAGACATTTACATAACTCTCCACCCCAAATCCACAGAATATACATTCTTCTGAGCACCACATCACACCTACTCCAAAATTGACCACATAATTGGAAGTAAAGCACTCCTCAGCAAAGGCAAAACAACTGAAATCATAACAAACAGTCTCTCAGATTATAGTGCAATAAGTTGGAACTCAGAATTGAGAAACTAACTCAGAACTGCACAGCTTCATGGAAACTGAACAACTGGCTCTTGAATGTTGATTGGATAAACAATGAAATGAAGGCAGAAATAAAGAAGTTCTTTGAAAACAACAAGAACGAAGACACAACGTACCAGAATCTCTGGGACATATTTAAAGAAGTCTGTAGAGGAAAATATACAGCAATAAATGCCCACATGAGAAGAGAGGAGAGATCCAAAATTGACACCCTATTGTTAAAACTGAAAGAGCTAGAAAAGCAAGATCAAAAAGCTCAAATCCTAGCAGAAGACAAGAAATAACTAAGATCATAGCAGAACTAAAGGAGATAGAGACAAGAAAACCCCTTCAAAAAATCAATAAATCCAAGAGCTGGTTTTTCAAAAAGATCAACAAAATAGACCACTAGCCAGACTGATAAAAAAAGAAAAGAGAGAACAACCAAATAGATGCAATAAGAAACGATAAAGGGAAAATCACCACATATTCCACAGAAATTCAAACCATCATCAGAGAATACTACAAACAACTCTATGCACATAAACTAGTAAACCAGGAAGAAATGGATAAGTTCCTGGATGCCTGTGTCCTCCCAAACCTAAACCAGGAGGAAGCGGAAACTATGAATAGACCAATAACAAGGTCTGAAGTTGAGGCAGCAATTAAGAGCCTACCACACAAAAAAAGCCCAGGTCCAGATGGGTTCACAGCTGATTTCTACCAGACACACAAATAGAAGCTTGTACCATTCCTTCTGAAACTATTCCACATAATTCAAAAAGAGGGAACCCTTCCCAAATCATTTTATGAGACCAACATCATCCTGATATCAAAGCCCGGCAGAGACTCAACAAGAAAAGAATACTCCAGGCCAATATCAACGATGAACATAGATGCAAAAATCTTCAATAAAATACTGGCAAACTGATTGCAACAGCACATTAAAAATCTTATCCATCATGATCAAGTAGGATTCATCCCAGGGATGCAAGTGTGGTTCAAGGTATGCAAATCTATAAATATAATTCACCACATAAACAGAAGCAAAAACAAAAACCACATGATTATCTCAATTGACTCAGAGAAGGCATTTGACAAAATTCAACAGGCCTTCATACTAAAAACCCTCAATATACTTGGTGTTGATGGAACATATCTCAAAGTAATAAAAGCTTTTTACAACAGACCAACAGCCAATATTGTATTAATGTGCAAAAATTGGAAGCATTCCCTTTGAAATCCAGCACGAGCCAAGGATGCCCTCTCTCACCACTTTTATTCAACATAGAAATGGAAGTTCTAGCCAGAGCAATCAGGCAAGAAAAAGAAATAAAGTGCATTCAAATAGGAAAGGTGGAAGCCAAATTGTCTCTATTTGCAAACGACATGATAGTATACCTAGAAGACCCCATCACCTTAGCCCAAAAACTCCTGAAACTGATAAGCAACTTCAGCAAAGTCTCAGGATATAAAATCAATGTGCAAAAATTACAAGCATTCCTATACACCAATAACAGACTTAAAGAAAACCAAATAAAGAACGAACTGCCATTGACAATTACTACAAAGAATATAAAATACCTAGGAATATAACTCACAGGGAATGTAAGGAACCTTTTTAAGGAAAACTACAAACCACTGATCAAGGAAATAAGAGTGGACACAGACAGATGGAAAAACATTCCATGTTCATGGTTAGGAAGAATCAATATCGTGAAAATGGCTATACTGCCCAAAGTAATTTACACAATCAATGCTATCCCCATCAAACTACCATTGAATTTCTTCACAGAACGGGAAAAAACCACCATGAACTTCATAGGGAACCAAAAGAGAGCCCGCATAGCCAAGTTAATTCTAATCAAAAAGAACACAGCGGGAGGCATTACACTAGAAGTCTTCAAACTATACTACAAGACTACAGTAACAAAAACAGCATGGTACTGGTACCAAAACAGAGATATAGACCAATGGAACAGAACAGAGTCATCAGAGGCAACACAACATATCTGCAGTCATATAGTTTTTGATAAACCAGACAAAAACAAGCAATGGGGAAATGATTTCCTGTTTAACAAATGGTGTTGGGAAATCCGGCTAGCCATGTGCAGAAATAAGAAACTAGACCCCTTTCTGACACCTTACACTAAAATTAACTCCAGATGGATTAAAGACTTAAACATAAGACCTGACACCATATAAACCCCAGAAGAAAATCTAGTCAAAATCATTCAGGACATCGGAATAGGCAAGGAATTCATGACCAAAACACCGAAAGCATCGGCAACAAAAGCCATAATAGACAAATGGGACCTAACAAAACTCCACAGCTTCTGCTTGGCAAAAGAAACAGTCACTAGAGTGAATCGGCAACCATCAGAATGGGAAAATATCTTTGCAATTTAAGCATCTGACAAAGGGTTGATATCAAGAATTTACAAAGAACACAAACAGATTTACCGGGGGGAAAAACAACAAGCCCATTCAAAAATGGGCAAAGGATATGAACAGACACTTTACAAAAGAAGACATACACGAGGCCAACAAACACGTGAAAAAAAATGCTCTTTATCACTGGTCATTAGAGAGATGCAAATCAAAACCACATTGAGATACCATCTCACGCCAGTTAGAATGGCGATCATTAAAACATCTAAAGACAGCAGATGCTGGAGAGGATGTGGAGAAATAGGAACACTCTTACACTGTTGGTGGGAGTGTAAATTAGTTCAACCATTGTGGAAGACAGTGCGGCAATTCCTGAATGACCTAAAAATAGAAATTCCATTTGACCCAGCAGTCCCATTACTGGGTATATATCCAAAGGACTATAAATCATTCTATTATAAGGACACATGCACAGGAATTTTCATTGCAGCACTGTTTACAATAGCCAAGAACAGGAACCAACCCAAATGCCCAACAACGATAGACTGGACTGGGAAAATTTGGCACATATACACCATGGAATATTATGCAGCAATCAAAAATGATGAGTTTGTGTCTTTTGTAAGGGCATGGATGAATCTGGAGAACATCATTTTCAGCAAACTGACACAAGAACAGAAAAATAAATACCGCATATACTCACTCATAGGTGGGTGAGAAAAATGGGAACACATGGACACAGAGAGGGGGTCTACTACACACTGGGGTCTATTGGGGGGAATGGGGGAGGGACAGTGGGGAACGGGGGAGGGATAGCCTGGGGATGAATGCCAAGTGTGGGTGAAGGGGTGGAAGGCAGCAAAACACACTGCCATGTGTGTACCTATGCAACTATCTTGCACGTTCTGCACATGTACCCCAAAACCTATAATGCAATATATTTTTTTTTAAAGAGAGGCGACTGGGCCAGTAAAAAAAATCAACTACAGCATTTTTGCCAGCAAACATAAAATAAAATGAACAATAAGTTTTTTTTAAAAAAATAAAAAAATAAAAAATATATAAAAGGATGTTCCTTAATGACTCAGTGGAAAAAGTACAACTGAGAAATAGTTAAAATAGAGGCAGCTGTCTATTTTATGTGGTTAAACTTTCAGAAACTCACTGAATAATACATATCTTGGGAATAGTCAGAGTCCGGGTCATATGGCCACTCAATCACAGCATTACTGAATAATGCACAGTGGGGCAATAGTAAGAAATCTATTTCATATGGCCTCTCATTCAGAGCATCAGTGCATAATAAACAGCTGTAAAGTTGTCAGGACCCTATGTAAGATATCCCCAAATTATGCAACTCCATCAATGAAACACACATGTGTGATAGTCAGGAGACGATTTGTTATGGACACTCCTAAAGAACATCTTCAAAAACTGCACATGTGGGGAATAATCATTAGTCTATTTCATATGAAGATTAGTTTTTAGAGACAAAGAATAGCTCACACCTGTGGAGTAAAATGGGCTCTATTTTATAAGGCCACTCTTTCAGTGTTTCAGGATATAATACATATATTTAATAAGTCAGGAATCTCTTTCACATGGCCACTTATTATAAGACTCTTTGAATAATACTCCCCTCAGAAATAGTCAAGGATCTACTTCAAATGGCTACACATTCTGAGTCTCTCTAAGTAATGTACACCTGGGAAATATGCAAGAGTCTCTTTTTTATGCCCACGTAATCAGAGTCTCATCCAACTATACACACCTGGGGAAGAGTTTAAAGTCTACGTTATGTAGCCACTTATCTAGAACTTCAGTGAATAATGCACACCAGTGTAATAGTAGAGCATTTTTTATCTGACCCCTTATTCCGTGTCTCCCTAAATAATACACACCTGGGGAAATATCAGGATTCTATTTTATACTAAAACTCATTTAGAGCCTTACTGAATAATCACAATTGAGCAATAGTCAGGTGTCTATTTTATATGGTCTATCATTCAAAGTTTCAGTGAAAAATAACTGCTATGGAGTAATCAGGACGCTATTTAAGACAACCAAGAATTAATTGCCTTCCTGAATGATATACACCAAGGTGGTAGTCAGGAGTCTATTTTATATAAACTCTAATTCTGGGTATTGCTGAGAAGTACCCCCCTGGGAGAGTGACAGGAGTCTATTTGGCATGGACACTCATATGAAACCTGTTTGAATAATGCACACATGGAGAATAAAGAGGAGTCTATGTCATACAGATATTCATTCAGACAAATACTAAATAACTCACATGTGGAGAAATTAGAAGTCTGTTTCCTATGGACCCTCTTTCACAGCCTGACTGAATATTACACAATGATGATATCGTCTGGAGTCTGTTTTTTATGGCCACTCATTCAGAGAAACACGGAATAATGTGCATCTATGGAATAGTCAGAAATCTTTTTCCTATGGCCACTCATTGAGAGCCTCACTAAATGTACACATCTGGGGAAATAGTCAGGATTTACTTTTCTCCCATCATTCAGAGTCACACTAAATAATCCACACCTGTGAAATAGTCAGGAGGCTTTTTAATGTTGCTTCTCATTCAGAGTGTCATTGAATAAAGTGCTGTAGTAAGGAGTCTATTAAATGTAGACTCATATTAATAGCCTCAGTGAATAAGACAAACCCTTGCTATAGTAAGGAATCTAAGTAATATGGCCACATCTTCTGAGCCTCACTGAATAATACACACCTGGAGAATAATTAAGAGTCTATTTTGGATTGACATTCATTCAGAGCCTCAATGAATAATGCACACATGTGGAGTTGCCAACAGTCTATTTCATCTGCAAACACATTCATACCCTCTGTGGATAATATGCACGTGTGGATTAGTCACGATTCCATTTCATGTGGCCACTTCCTTGTAACCTCGGTGAATAATGGACAAATGTAAAGTACTCAGGAGACTATTTCATATAGCCACTTATTCAGAGATTTTCTGAATAGTACAAATATTTAAGATTGAGAGCATCCTGTTTCATATGGTCACACAAGAAAAGCCTCTCTGAGTAATACACTCCGGAGGAATTGTTAGGAGTGTACTTTATATAGCCTCTCATTTACAGCTTCAGGGAATAATGCACACGTGTGGAATAGACACTAGTCTATTTTATATGGTCTCAAAATCAAAGCCTGTGTGAGTAATAAACAAATTTGGAATAGTCACTTGTCTATTTCATATGCCCAAATATTCAGAGTCAGAGTCAATAATAAACACCTGTGGACTACTCAGGAAACTATTTCATATGGCCAAAGGTTCAGTGCCTCAGTGAATAGCATATACCGGGGGAATACCCAGAACGCTATTTCATATGGGATTCATTTCAGGGCTTCATTGAATAAGGAACACCAGTATTGTAGTCAGAATTCTATTTTGTATAGACACATATTCAAAGTAAAACTGAATGGCATATACCTTGGAATAATCCAATATTCTATTTCGTATAGCCACCAATTTAGAGCTGAATGTAAAAACGCACGCCTGAGAAATATTCAGGAGTCACTATTATATGGCCACTGATTCAGAGCCTCACAGAGGAATAGAGATCTATGGAAAAGTCAGGAGAGTATTTCACAAGGCCACTTTTTCAGAATCTTAGTGAAGAATCATATATATCTGGAAAATACTCAGGATTCAATTATATATATGCACTTATTCTGAGACTCATTGAATAATGCACACATGGGGAAGAGTCTGGAGATTCTATGATGAGACCATTCACCCAGTGACTCAGTTGAAAAAGCACAGCTGAGAAATAGTCAAAAGAATAGAGGCAGGAGTCTATTTTATGTGGTTACACATTCAAAAACTCACTGAAGAATACACACCTTGGGAATAGTAAGAGTCCAGGTCATATGGCCACTCAATCACAGAATTACAGAATAATGCACAGTGGTGCAATAGTAAGGAGTCTTTTTCATATGGCCTCTCATTCAGAGCTTCAGTGCATAACAAACAACTGT
Organism: Saguinus oedipus; assembly: GCA_031835075.1. NCBI lineage: Eukaryota > Metazoa > Chordata > Mammalia > Primates > Cebidae > Saguinus > Saguinus oedipus. Next base: position 26,874,259 of record CM063171.1, read on the forward strand.
AAGTGTTCAGGGGTCTATTTAAAGTATCCCAAAATTATGCAACTCCCTAAATGATACACTCATGTGTCATAGTCAGGAGACCATTTGATATGGACACTCATAAATAACCTCTTTAAAACTGCACATGTGGGGAATAATCATTCGTCTATTTCATAAGATGATTCATTTGGAGAGACAAAGAATAGCGCACATCATTGGAGTCAAATGGGTTCTATTTCATAAAGCCACTCTTTCAGTGTTTCAGGAAATAATATGTATATTTGATAATTCAGGAATCTCTTCCACATGGCCACTAATGAAAAGACTGTGAATAATACTCACCCCAGAAATAGCCAAGGGTCTACTTCAAATGGCTACACATTCTGAGTTTCTGTAAGTAATGTACACCTGGGCAATACAGAAGAGTCTCTTTTTGATGCAAACTTAGTCAGAGTCTCATTCAATAATACACAACTGGGAAAAAGTTAAAAGTCTAATTTATGTAGCCACTCATCTAGAGCTTCAGTGAAAAATGCACACCAGTGTAATAGATGAGCATTTTTTATATGGCCACTCATTCTGTTACTCCTTGAATGATACACACCTGGGGAATCCTCAGGATTCTATTTTACACAAAAACTTATTTGGAACCTTATTGAATAATTCACAATGGAGCAATAGTCAGGTATCTATTTATATGGCCTCTCATTCAAAATTTCAGTGAATAATCAACTGCTATGAGTAATCAGGATGCTGTTTCATATAGCCACTCATTAAGTGCCATCGTGTATGATACACACCTGGGTAGTATTCAGGAGTCTATTTCATATGAACTCTAATTTTGGGTATTGCTGAGAAATACACACCAGGGAGAGTGTCAGGAATCTATTTGGCATGGAAATTCATACAGAAACATTTCGGATAATGCACACATGGAGAATAATGAGCAGTCTATTTCATATGGCTACTCATTCAGAAAAATAGTAAATAAGGCACTTGTGGAGTAATTAGAAGTCCGTTTCCTATGGACCCTCTTTCACAGCATGACTGAATATTACACAGTGGTAATATCATCTGGAGTCTATTTTTTATAGACACTCATTCAGAGAATCACTTAATAATGCACACCTGCGGAGTACACAGAAGTCTTTTTTCTATGGCCACACATTGAGAGCCTCACTAAATGTACACACCTGGAGAAATAGTCAGGATTTACTTTTCTCCCATCACTCAGAGTCTCACTAAATATTGCACACCTGTGGGATAGTCATGAGACTTTTTCATGTGGCTGCTCATTCGGAGTGTCATTGAAAAATGTGCTGTTGTCAGGAGTCTATTTCATGTAGACAAATGTTCAAAGCCTCAGTGAATAAGACAAACACTTGCTATAGTAAGAAATATAATTATTATGGCCACATCTTCTGAGACTCACTGAATAATACACACCTGAAAAATAAGTAAGAGTTTATTTTCTATAAACATTCATTCAGAGCCTCAATGAATAATGCACACCTGTGAAGAAGCCAAGAGTCTATTTCTTCTGGAAACACATTCATAGCCTCAGTGGATGATGCATGTATGGATTAGTCGTGATTCCATTTTATATGGCAACTTACTTGCAACCTCTGTGAATAATGAACAAATGTAAAGTACTCAGGACACTATTTCATATAGACACTTGTTCAGAGATTTTCTGAATAGTACAAATATTTAAGATTGACAACATCCCGTTTCATATGGTCACACAAGAAGAGCCTCACTGAGTAATACACACCTGAAAAAGTGTTAGGAGTCTACTTTATATAGCCTCTCATTTACAGCCTCAGGGATTAATGCACATGTGTGGAATAGACACTAGTCTATTTTATATGTCCGCAAAATTAAACCCTGAGTGAGTAATACACAAGTTTGGAATAGTAACTTGCCTATTCCATATGCCCAAATATTCAGAGTTAGAGTCAATAATACACACCTGTGGACTAGTCAGGAAACAGTTTCACATGGCCAAAGGTTCAGAGCCTCAGTGAATAGTACATACCTGGGGAATACTCAGGATGCCATTTCATATGGCATTTATATCTGAGTTTCATTGAATAAGGGACACCAGTATTGTAGTCAAAATTCTATTTTCTATAGCCACATGTTCAAAGCCAAACTGATTGGCATACACCATGGGATAAGTCAGGATCTTATTTCATATAGCCATCAATTTAGAAGTGAAAGTAGAAACGCACGCCTGGGGAATATTCAGGAGTCTCTATTATATGGCCACTGATTCAAAGTCTCATAGAGTAATAGAGACCTAAGTAAAAGTAAGGAGTGTATTTCACATGGCCACTTTTTCAGAACCTCAATGACAAATCATATATATCCGGAAAATACTCCGGATTCTATTACATATATCCACTTATTCAGAGACTCACTGAATAATGAACACATGGGGAATAGGCTGGAGACTATTTGATGAGACAGTTCACCCAGTGACTCAGTGGAAAAAGCACAGCTGAGAAATAGTCAAAAGAATAGGGTCAGGAGTCTATTTTATGTGGTTACTCATTCAGAAACACACTGATGAATACACACATTGGGAATAGTCAGAGTCCAGGTTATATGGCAACTCAATCACAGCATTACGGAATAATGCACAGTGGCGCACTAGTAAGGAGTCTATTTCATATGGCCTCTCATTCAAATCTTCAGTGCATAATAAACAGCTGTAAAGTAGTCAGGGCCCTATTTAAGGTATCCCTAAATTATGCAACTCCGTCAATAATACACTCATGTGTGATAGTCAGGAGACTATTTGATATGGTCACTAATAAAGAACCTCTTCAAAAACTGCACATGTGGGGAATAATCATTAGTCTATTTCATATGATGATTTGTTTGGAGAGAAAAAGAATAGCACACACCTTTGGAGTAAAATGGGGTCTATGTAATAAGGCCACTCTTTCAGTTTCACAGGAAAAAATGTGTATATTTTATAATTCAGGAATCTCTTCCGCATGGCCACTCGTGTAAAGACTCTGTGAATAATACTCCCCTCAGAAATAGACAAGGGTCTACTTCAAATGGCTACACATTCTGAGTCTCTGTAAGTAATGAACACCTGGGCAATACACAAGAGTGTCTTTTTGATGCCCACTTAGAGTCTCATTCAATAATACACACCTGAGGAATATATAAGGGTCTGCTTTATGTAGCCACTCATCTAGAGCTTCAGTGAATAACGCACACCAGTTAATAGTCGAGCATTTTTTATATGGTTCCTCATTCTGTTGCTCCCTGAATGATACACACCTGGGGAATCCTCAGGAGTCTATTTTATATTAAAACTCATGTAGAACCTTATTGAATAATTCACAATGGAGCAATAGACAGGTATATATTTATATGGCCTCTCATTCAAAGATTCAGTGAATAATGACCTGCTATGGAGTAATCAAGATGCTGGTTAAGATAGCCACGCATTAAGTGCCTTCCTGAAAGATACACACCTGGGTAGTAGTCTGGAGTCTATTTCATATGAACTCTAATTCTGAATATTGCTGAGAAATACACACTTGTGAGAGTGTCAGGATTTTATTTGGCATGGACCCTCATACAGAACCTGTTCGAATAATGCACACATGGAGAATAATGAGAAGTCTATTTCATACGGCTATGCATTCAGACATATAGTACATAATTAACATGTGGAGTAATTAGAATTGTGTTTCCTATGGACCCTCTTTCACAGCCTGACTGAATATTACACAGTGGTAATATCATCTGGAGTCTATTTTTTATAGACACTCATTCAGAGAATCACTTAATAATGCACACCTGCGGAGTACTCAGAAGTCTTTTTTCTATGGTCACCCATTGAGAGCCTCACTCAATGTACACACCTGGGGAAATAGTCAGAATTTACTTTTCTCCCATCATTCAGAGTCTCACTAAATAATGCACACCTGTGGAATTGTCAGGAGACTTTTTCATGTGGCTGCTCATTCCGAGTGTCACTGAATAATGTGCTGTATGCACGAGTCTATTTCATGTAGACACATATTCACAACCTCAGGGAATAAGACAAACCCTTGCTATAGTAAGGAATCTAATTAATATGGCCATATCTTCTGAGACACACTGAATAATACACACCTGGGAAATAATTAAGAGTTTATTTTCAATAAATATTCATTCAGAGCCTCAATGAATAATGCACACCTGTGGAGTAGCCAAGAGTCTATTTCTTCTGGAAACACATTGATAGCCTCAGTGGATAATGCATGTGTGGATTAGTCAGGATTCCATTTCATATGGCCACTTACTTGTAACCTCTGTGAATAATGAACAAATGTAAAGTACTCAGGACACTATTTCATATAAAAATTCATTCAGAGATTTCCTGAATAGTATCAATATTTAAGACTTACAGCATCCTGTTTCATATGGTCACACAAGAAGAGCCTCACTGAGTAATACACACCTGAGGAAGTTTTAGGAGTCTACGTTATATAGCCTCTCATTTACAGCCTTGGGGAATAATGCACACGTGTGGAATAGACAATAGTCTATTTTATATGTCCGCCAAATTAAACCCTGAGTGAGTAATAAAGAACTTTGGAATAGTTACTTGTCTATTTCACATGTCCAAATATTCAGAGTCAGAGTCAATAATACACACCTGTGGACTAGTCAGAAAACAATTTCACATGGCCAAAAATTTCAGAGCCTCAGTGAATAGTACATACCTGGGGAATACTCAGGATGCTATTTCATATGGCATTTATTTCTGAGCTTCATTGAATAAGGAACACCTGTATTGTACTAAAAATTCTATTTTATATAGCCACATGTTCAAAGCCAAACTGATTAGCATACATTATGGGATAAGTCAGGATTCTGTTTCATAAAGCCACCAATTTAGAGCTGAATGTAGAAACGCACGCCTGGGGAATATTCAGGAGTCTCTATTTTATGGCCACTGCTTCAGAGCCTCACAGAGTAGTAGAGACCTATGGAAAATTCAGGAGGGTTTTTCACATGGGCACTTTTTCAGAACCTCAGTGAAGAATCATATATATCTGGAAAATACTCCGGATTCTATTACATATATCCACTTATTCAGAGATTCACTGAATAATGCACACATGGGGAATAGCCTGGAGACTATTTGATGAGACCATTCACCCAGTGACTCATTGGAGAAAGCACAGCTGAGAAATAGTCAAAAGAATAGAGGCAGGAGTCTATTTTACGTGGTTACTCGTTCAGAAACACACTGAAGAATACATACATTGGGAATAGTCAGAGTCCAGGTCATATGGCAACTCAATCACAGCATTACGGAATAATGCACAGTGGCACACTAGTAAGGAGTCTATTTCATATTGCCTCTCATTCACAGCTTTAGTGCATAATAAACAGCTGTAGTCAGTGCCATATTTCAGGTATCCCTAAATTATGAAACTCCGTAAATGATACACTCATGTATGATAGTCAGGAGACTATTTGATATGGACACTCATAAAGAACCTTTTCAAAAACTGCACATGTGTGGAATAATCATTAGTCTATTTCATATGATGATTTGTTTGGAGAGAAAAAGAATAGCGCACACCTGTGGAGACAAATGGGGTATATTGAATAAGGCCACTCTTTCTGTTTCACAGGAAAATATATTATATTTGATAATTCAGGATTCTCTTCTGCATGGCCACTCATATGAAGACTCTATGTATAATACTCCCCTCAGAAATAGTCAAGGGTCTACTTCAAATGGATATGCATTCTGAGTCTCTGTAAGTAATGAACACCTGGGCAATACACAAGAGTCTTTTTTTGATGCCCACTTAGTCAGAGTCTCATTCAATAATACACACCTGGGGAAGAGTCAAGAGTCTACTCTTTGTAGCCACACATCTAGAGCTTCAGTGAATAATGCACAGCACTGTAATAGTCAAACATTTTTTATATGGCCCCTCATTCTGTTCCTCCCTGAAAGATACACACCTGGGGAATCCTCAGGAGTCTATTTTGTATTAAAACTCATTTAGATTCTTATTGAATAATTTACAATGGAGCAATAGTCAGGTATCTATTTATATGTCCTCTCATTCAAAGTTTCAGTGAATAATGAACTGCTATGGAGTAATCAGGATGCTGTTTAAGATAGCCACCCATTAAGGGCCTTCTTGAAAGATACACACCTGGGTGGTAGTCAGAAGTCTATTTCATATGAACTCTAATTCTGGGTACTGCTGAGAAATACACACCTGGGAGAGTGTCAGGAGTCTATTTGGCATGGACCCCCATACAGAACCTGTTCGAATAATGCACACATGGAGAATAATGAGGAGTCTATTTAATACAGCTACTCATTTAGACAAATAGTAAATAAGGCACATGTGGAGTAATTAGAAGTCTGTTTACTATGGACCCTCTTTCACAGCCTGACTGAATATTACACAGTGGTAATATCATCTGGAGTCTGTTTTTTATAAACACACATTCAGAGAATCACTTAATAATGCACACCTGCGGAGTACTCAGAAGTCTTTTTTCTATGGCCACACATTGAGAGCCTTACTAAATGTACACATCTGGGGAAATAGTCAGGATTTACTTTTCTCCCATCATTCAGAGTCTCACTAAATAATGCACACCTGTGGAATAGTCAGGAGACTTTTTCATGTTGCTGCTCATTTTGAGTATCATTGAATTATGTGCTGTAGTCAGGAGTCTATTTCATGTAGACACATATTCAGAGCTTCAGTGAATAAGACAAACACTTGCTATAGTAAGGAATCTAATTAATACAGCCATATCTCCTGAGCCTCACTGAATAATACACACCTGGAAAATAAGAGTTTATTTTTGATAAACATTCATTCAGAGCCTTTTTTTTTTTTTTTTTTTTTTTTTTTTTTTTTTTTAATTTTTATTGCATTATAGGTTTGGGGGTACATGTGCAGAACAAGCAAGATAGTTGCATAGGTACACACATGGCAGTGAGCTTTGCTGCTTTCCTCCCCTTCACCCACACTTGGTATTCAGAGCCTTAATGAATAATGCACACCTGTGGAGTAGCCAACAGTCTATTTCATCTGGAAACACATTCATAGCCTCAGTGAATGATGCATGTGTGGATTAGTCACGATTCCATTTCATATGGACACTTAATTGTAACCACTGTGAATAATAAACAAATGTAAAGTACTCAGGACATTATTTCTTATAGACACCCATTCGAAAATTTTCTGAATAGTACAAATATTTAAGACTGATATCATCTTGTTTCATATGGTCACACAAGAAGAGGCTCACTGAGTAATACATACCAGAAGAAGTGTTAGGAGTCTACTTTATATAGCCTCTCATTTACAGCCTCAGGGAAAACTGGACACATGTGGAATCGACACTAGTCTATTTTATATGTTCGCAAAATTAAAGCCTGAGTGAGTAATACACAACTTTGGAATAGAAACTTGTCTATTTAATATGCCCAAATATTCAAATCAGAGTCTATAATAAACACCTGTGGACTAGTCAGGAAACAATTTCACATGGACAAAGGTTAAGAGCCTCAGTGAATACTAAATACCTGGGAAATACTCAAGATGCTAATTCATATGGCATTTATTTCTAAGCTTCATTGAATAAGGAACACCTGTATTGTACTCAAAATTCTATTTTCTATACCAATGTGTTCAAAGCCAATCTTTTTGCCATACACCATGGGATAAGTCAGGATTCTATTTCGTATAGTTACCAAGTTAGAGCTGAATGTAAAAATGCACAACTGGGGAATATTCAGGAGTCTCTATATTATGGCCACAGATTCAGAGACTCACAGAATAATAGAGACCTATGGGAAAGTCAGGAGTGTTTTTCACATGGCCCCTTTTTCAGAACCTCAGTGAAGAATCATATATAACTGGAAAGTCCTCAGGATTCTATTATATATATCCACTTATTCAGAGACTCACTGAATAATGCACACATGGTGAAAAGTCTGGAGATTCTTTGATGAGACCGTTCACCCAGTGACTCAGTAGAAAAAGCACAGCTGATAAATAGTCAAAAGAATAGACGCAGGAGTCTATTTAATGTGGTTACTTTATCAGAAACTCACTGAAGAATACACACATTGGGAATAGTTAGAGTCCAGGTCATATGGCAACTCAATCACAGCATTACCAAATAATGCACAGTGGTGCACTAGTAGGAATTCTATTTCATATGGCCTATCATTCAGAGCTTCAGTGCATAATAAACAGCTGTAAAGTAGTCAGAGCCCTATTTAAAGTATCTCCAAATTATGCAACTCCGTAAATGATAAACTCATGTGTGATAGTCAGGAGACTATTTGATATGGACACACATAAAGAACCTCCTGAAAACCTGCACATGTGGGGAGTAATCATTAGTCTATTTCATACGTTGATTTCTTTGGAGAGCCAAAAAATAGTGCATGCCTCTGGAGTCAAATGGGGTCTATTTAATAAGGCCACTCTTTCAGTTTCATAGGAAAAAAATATGTATATTTGATTATTCAGGAATCCTTTCCACATGGCCCCTCGTGAAAAGACTCTGTGAATAATAATCCCCTCAGAAATCTTCAAGGGTCTACTTCAAATGCCTTCACATTCTGATTTTCTGTAAGTAATGAACACCTTGGCAATACACAAGAGTTTCTTTTTGATGCCCACTCAGTCAGAGTCTCATTCAATAATACACACCTGGGGAAGACTTAAGAGTGTACATTATGAAGCCACTCATCTAGAGCTTCAGTGAATAATGCACACCAGTGTAATAGTCGAGCATTTTTTATATGGCCCTTCATTATGTTCCTCTTTGAATGATACACACCTGGGGAATCCTCAGGATTCTATTTTATATTAAAACTCATTTAGAACCTTATTGAATAATTCACACTGGAGCAATAGTCAGGTATCTATTTATATGGCCTCTCATTCAAAGTTTCTGTGAATAATGAACTGCTATGGAGTAATCAGGATGTTGTTTAAGATAGACACTCATTAAGTGCCTTTTTGAAAGACACACACCTGGGTAGTAGTCAGGAGTCTTTCCTATGCACTCTAATTTTGGGTATTGCTGAGAAGTACACACCTCAAAGAGTGTCAGGAGTCTATTTGGCATGAACCCTCATAAAGAACCTGTTCGAATAGTGCACACATGGAGAATAATAAGGAGTCTATTACATATGGCTACTCATTCAGGCATATATTAAATAAGGCACATGTGGAGTAATTAGAAGTCTGTTTCCTTTGGACACTTTTTCACAGCCTGACTGAATATTTCTCAGTGGTAATATCATCTGGAGTCTATTTTTCATAAACACTCATTCAGAGAATCACTTCATAATGCACACCTGCAGAGTACTCAGAAGTCTTTTTTCTATGGCCACACATTGAGAGCCTCACTTAATGTACACACCTGAAGACATAGTCAGGATTTACTTTTCTCCCATAATTCAGAGTCTCACTAAATAATGCACACCTGTGGAATAGTCAGGAGACTTTTTCATGTGGCCGCTCATTCAGAGTGTCATTGAATAATGTGCTGTAGTCAGGAGTCTATTTTATGTAGACAAATATTCAGAGCCCTCAGTTAATAAGACAAACGCTTGCTATAGTAAGGAATCTAATTCTTATGGCCACATCTTCTGAGCCTTACTGAATAATACACACCAGGAAAATAATTAAGAGTTTATTTTCGATAAACATTCATTCAGGGCCTAAATGAATAATGCACACCTGTGGAGTAGCCAAGAGTCTATTTCATCTGAAAACACATTCATAGCCTCAGTGGATGATGCATGTGTGGATTAGTCACGATTCCATTTCCTATGGCTACATACTTGTAGCTTCTGTGAATAATGAACAAATGTAAAGTACTCAGGACACTATTTCATATAGACACTCATTCAGAGATTTCCTGAATAGTAAAAACATTTAAGATTGACAGTATCCTGTTTCATATGGTCACACAAGAAGAGCCTCACTGAGTAATACACACCTGAGGAAGTGTTAGGAGTCTACATTATATAGCCTCTCATTTAGAACCTCAGGGAATAATGCACATGTTTGGAATAGACACTAGTCCATTTTATATGTCTGCAAAATTAAAGCCTGAGTGAGTAATACAAAACTTTGGAATAGTAACTTGTCTATTACATATGCCCAAATATTCAGAGTCAGAGTCAAAAATACACACGTGTAGACTACTCAGGAAAAAATTTCACATGGCCAAAGATTCAGAGCCTCAGGAAATAGTACAAACCTGGGGAATACTCAGGAAGCTGTTTTATATGGCATTTATTTCTGAGCTTCATTGAATAAGGAACACCTGTATTGTACTAAAAATTCAATTTTATATAGTCACATGTTCAAAGCCAAACTGATTGGCATATACCATGGGATAAGTCAGGATTCTATGTCGTATAGCCGCCAATTTAGAGCTTAATGTAAAAACGCACGCTTGGGGAATATTCAGTAGTCTCTATTTTATGGCCACTGATTCAGAGCCTTACAGAGTATTAGAAACCTATGGGAAAGTCAGGAGTGTATTTCACATGGCCCCTTTTTTTAGAACCTCAGTGAATAATCATATATAACTGGAAAATACTCAGGATTCTATTATAAATATCCACTTACTCAGAGACTTACTGAATAATGCACACATAGAAAATAGTCTGGAGACTATTTGATGAGACCGTTCACCCAGTGACTCAGTGGAAAAAGCACAGCTGAGAAATAGTCAAAAGAATAGAGTCAGGAGTCTATTTAACGTGGTTACTCATTCAGGAACTCACTGAAGAATACATATATTGGAAATAGTTAGAGTCCAGGTCATATGGCAACTCAATCACAGGATTACAGAATAATGCACCGTGGCGCACTAGAAAGGAGTCTATTTTATATGGCCTCTCATTCAAAGCTCCAGTGCATAATAAACAGCTGTAAGGTAGTCAGGGCCCTATTTAAAGTATCTCCAAATTATGCAACTCCATAAATGATACACTCATGTGTGATAGTCAGGAGACTATTTTATATGGGCACTCATAAAGCACCTCTTCCAAAACTGCACATGTGTGGAATAATAATTAGTCTATTTCATATGATGATTTGTTTGGAAAGACAAAGAATAGCACACACATATGGAGTCAAATGAGGTCTATTTAATAAGGCCACTCTTGCAGTTTTACAATAAAAATATGTGTTTTTGATAGTTCAGGAATCTCTTCCACATGGCCAATCATGAAAATACTCTGTGAATACTACTCCCCTCAGAAGTAGTCAAGGGCCTACTTCAAATGGCTACACATTCTGAGTCTCTGTAAGTAATGAACACCTGGGCAATACACAAGAGTCTCTTTTTTATTCCCACTGAGTCAGAGTCTCAATCAATATTACACACCTGGGGAAGAGTTAAGAGTCTACTTTATGTAGCTATTCATCTGGAGCTTCAGTGAATAATGCACACCAGTGTAATTGTCAAGCATTTTTTATATGGCCCCTCATTATGTTGCTCCCTAAATGATACACACATGGGTAATCCTCAGGATTCTATTTTATATTAAAACTCATTTAGAACATTATTGAGTAATTCACAATGGAGCAATAGTCATGTATCTATTTATATGGCCTCTCATTCAAAGTTTCAGTGAATAATGAACTGCTATGGAGTAATTAGGATGCTGTTTAAAATAGCCAGGCATTAAGTGCCTTCCTGTAAAATACACACCTGGGTAGTAGTCAGGAGTCTATTTCATATGAACTCTAATTCTGGGTATTGCTGAGAAATACACACCTGTGGGAATGTCAGGAGTCTATTTGGAATGGACCCTCATACAGAACCTGTTCGAATAATGCACACATGGAGAATAATGAGGAGTCTATTTCAAAGGTTACTTATTCAGAGAAATAGTAAATAAGGCACATGTGGAGTAATTAGAAGTCTGTTTCCTATGGACCCTCTTTCACAGCATGACTGAATATTACACAGTGGTAATATCATCTGGAGTATATTTTTTATGAGCACTCATTCAGAGGATCACTTAATAATTCTCACCTGCGAAGTACTCAGAAGTGTTTCTCCTATGGCCACACATTGAGAGCCTCACTAAATGTACACACCTGGGGAAATAGTCAGGATTTCCTTTTCTCCCATCATTCAGAGTCTCACTAAATATTGCACACCTGTGGAATAGTCAGGAGACATTTTCATGTTGTTGCTGATTTGTAGTGCCATTGAATTATGTGCTGTAGTCAGGAGTCTATTTCATGTAGACAGATATTCAGAGCCTCAGTGAATAAGACAAACCCTTGCTATAGTTAGGAATCTAATTAATACGGCCATGTCTTCTGAGCCTCGCTGAATAATACACACCTGGGAAATAATTAAGGGTTTATTTTTGATAAAAATTCATTCAGAGCCTCAATAAATAATGCACACCTGTGGAGTAGCCAAGAGTCTATTTCATCTGGAAACACATTTATAGTCTCAGTGGATGATGCATGTGTGGATTAGTCATGATTCCATTATTTTTTTTTTGAGGTTATTTATTTATTTATTTATTTATTTATTTTAATTTTTATTGCATTATAGGTTTGGGGTACATGTGCAGAACGTGCAAGATAGTTGCATAGGTACACACATGGCAGTGTGTTTTGCTGCCTTCCTCCCCTTCGCCCACACTTGGCATTCATCCCCAGGCTATCCCTTCCCAACCCGCTCCTGCTGTCCCTCCCCCCTTTCCCCCAATAGACCTCAGTGTGTAGTAGACCCCCTCCCTGTGTCCATGTGTTCTCATTTTTCTCACCCGGCTATGAGTGAGAATATTCGGTATTTATTTTTCTGTTCTAGAGTCAGTTTGCTGAGAATGATGTTCTCCAGATTCATCCATATCCTTACAAAGGACACAAACTCATCATTTTTGATTGCTGCATAATATTTCATGGTGTATATGTGCCACATTTTCCAAGTAAAGTCTATCATCGTTTGGCATTTGGGTTGGTTCCAGGTCTTTGCTATTGTAAACAGTGATGCAATGAACATTTGTGTGCATGTGTCCTTATAGGCTGGTACTGGTTGTTTCTTTCTATGTGCAATGCCTCTTTCAGGAGCTCTTGTAAAGCAGGCCTAGTGGTGACAAAATCTCTGAGTACTTGCTTGTTCATGAAGCATTTTGTTTTTCCTTCACTTATGAAGCTCAGTTTGGCTGGATATAAAATTCTGGGTTGAAATTTCTTTTCTTTAAGGATGTTGAATATTGACCCCCACTCTCTTCTGGCTTGTAGAGTCTCTGCCAAGAGATCTGCTGTGAGTCTGATGGGCTTCCCTTTGTGGGTGACCCGACGTTTCTCTCTGGCTGCCCTTAGTATTTTCTCCTTCATTTCAACCCTGGTGAATCTGACGATTATGTGCCTTGGGGTTGCTCTTTTTGCGAAGTATCTTTGTGGTGTTCTTTCTATTTCCTGGAGTTGAGTATTTACCTGTCTTGCTAGGTTGGGGAAATTTTCCTGAATAATATCCTGAAGAGTATTTTCCAGCTTGGATTCATTCTCTTCATCACATTCTGGTACACCTATCAAACGTAGGTTGGGTCTCTTCACATAGTCCCACATTTCTTGGAGATTTTGTTCATCCCTTTTTGCGCTTTTTTCTTTTTCTTTTTTCTTGATTTCTGGGGATAAGTTTTGGAATACTGGGCAGTCCTTTTTTGTGTCAGTGCAGAGATAGCTATGTGGCTGGGGAAGAAACAGGAATACCCAGGCCAGCTGATACCACTCGTTCAGCAGAAGCATGAAACTCCTTCAGATGTTCCTGAACATTTTGCTTGGCCTGCTTCCAACTTTGTCCATTTAGTGTCCATTCAATTATGACAGTAATATTTCAAGTCAGTGGAGGAAATATGGGTTATGCAACACATGGTGATAGAATAGTTGGGAAATTATTATTATTATTATTATTATTATTATTTATTATCATTTTTAAGGAAAGGAAAAGAGAGGAAGAAAAAGAGGGAGAGAGAACAGGAATATTGCTTTATTCTATAAATGGGTATTAATAATGGCCGATCATTATTTTGTGTATTTAAAATGGAGAATGTAGGTTTTATTTATCTAAAGTGGAGAGTTCTACAAGTGCTTATTAAGTTTACTTGTTACTGATCTGAGTTCAGATTCTGGATATCCTTATTAATTTTCAGTTCCGTTGAGTCTGAATCTCTTTATGGGTCTTATGTATCTGGGTGTTAGGCCACTCTATCTTTGTTGGTTTGAAATCTGTTTTATCAAATGCATAAAATGCAACTCCTTTTTGTTTATTTATTTGTTTTTGTTCTCTATTTGGTTGGTAAATCTTTCTCCAACCCTTTGTTTTTAGTCTTTGTGTATCTTTGGATATGAAATGGGTCTGGATATAGTATACCGTTAGGTTTTGGCTGTATCTTTTAATTAGAAAATTTAGTCGATTTCAATTTAAGATTACTGCCATTTGATGTTAACTGGCTATTTTATTCATTTGTTGATGTAAATTCTTCTTTATGTTGATGCTCATTACATTTTGGTATATTTTTAGAAAGGCTAATACTGGTTGTTCCTTTCTGTGTATAATGCTTCTTTCAGAAGTTTTTGTAAAGCAGGCCTGGTGGCAATAAAATCTCTGAGTACTTGCTTGTTCATAAAAGATTTTATTTTTTCTTCAATTGTGAAGCTTAGTTTGGCAGGATATGAAATTCTGGGCTGAAAGTTCTGTTCTTTGAGGATGTTAAATATCAGCCCCCACTCTCTTCTGGTTTGTAGGGTTTCTACTGAGAGATCTGCTGTAAGTCTAATAGGTTTCCCTTTGTGGGTAACCTGACCTTTCTCTCTGGCTGTTCTTAGTATTTTCTCCTTTGTTTCAACCCTGGTGAATCTAATGATTATGTGTCTTGGGGTTGCTCTTCTTGAGAAATATCTTTGTGGTGTTCTCTGTATTACCTGAGGTTGAATGGTATCCTGCTTGGCTAGATTGGAAAAATTCCCTTGGATAATATCCTGAAGAGTATTTTCCAGCTGGGATTCATTCTCTCCATCACATTCAGTTACACCTATCAAACGTAGATTAGGTCTATTCACATAGTCCCATAATTCTTGGAGACTTTGCTCATTCCTTTTTATCTTTTTTTCTCTATTCTTGTCTTCTCATTCCATTTCATTAAGTCGGTCTTCGACCTCTAATATGCTTTCTTCTGCTTGATCAATTCGGCTAGTCAAACGTGCATATTTCACTAAGTTCTCGTGTTGTATTTTTTCAACTCCATTAGTTCATTTATATTCATTTCTATATTGTCCATTCTTTTTAACATTTTGTCTAACCTTTTTTCAAAGTTCTTAGTTTCTTTACATTGGGTTAGAACAAGTTGTTTCAATTCCCAGAAGTTTTTTACCATCCACCTTCTAGAGCCTCCTTCAGATACTGGAACACAGTCCCCTTCCATTAGGGCTTGTTCCATTGCTGATGAGGAATTACTATCCCCTGTAGAGGGAGAGGGGTTCTGACTTTCAGTTTTCTCGGCCTTTTTAGGCTGTTTTTTTTTTTCCCTTTTTTGTGAATTTATCCATCTGAAGTCTTTACAATTAGCGCCTTTCTGATTAAGTTCCTGAGAGAATGTCCAATTTATTGATTCCCAGTGCTGGAATCCGAGCAACCCACTGCGCCAGCCAAAACAACAGCGAAAGGACTGATGGTGCTCTTCTGCCTAGGAATCCCCAGTCTGGCTTCCTTCTTGAGTCCGCAACAAGTGGCTCTGCCTTCCCAGAGCTCCAAACACCAGTCAGTAAGGGAACCAGTCCCGCTCACTGTGCACGAAGAGCTGCTGCGCCGAGGCGATGATAAAACCGCTGCACCGGCCACAGAAGTCGCGCTGGCGACCCGCGGGGCTCCTCCACTGGAAATCTTTTGGTCAGCGGACGATGAAAATTCCTCTGAAAATGTGGTGTCCTCACGTTTTCTGAGCTTTCACTAGGAGCTACAATCCTGAGCTGTTAGCGATCAGCCATCTTGGATCTCCCTGTGCTTTTTTCTTTAAACTTCGATTCTCGTCTTATTTCATTGAGTTGATCTTCAGCTTCTGATATTCTTTCTTCTGCTTGTTCAATTCGGCTGTTGAAACTTGTGCATGCTTTGTGAAGTTCTCGTGTTGTGTTTTTCATCTCCTTCAATTCATTGATGTTCCTAAGTTGTCCATTCTTGTTATCATTTCCTTGAATCTTTTTTCAAACCTTTTTTTAAGGTTCTTAGTTTCTTTGCACTGATTTAGAACATGTTCTTTTAGCTCACTGAAGTTTCTCATTATCCACTTTCTGAAGTCTGATTCCGTCATTTCATCACAGTCATTCTCTGTCCAGCTTTGTTCCCTTGCTGGTGAGGAGTTATGGTCCTTTGTCGGAGGTGGTGTTTTACTTTCGGGTGTTTTCCTCCTTTTTGCGCTTGTTTCTTCCCATCTTTTTTTTTTTCTTTCTTTTTTTTTTTTAATTTTTATTGCATTATAGGTTTTGGGGTACATGTGCAGAACGTGCAAGATAGTTGCATAGGTACACACATGGCAGTGTGTTTTGCTGCCTTCCTCCCCCTCACCCACACTTGGTATTCATCCCCAGGCTATCCCCCCCAGCCCCCCCCCGCTGTCCCTCCCCCATTTCCCCCAACAGTCCCCAGTGTATAGTAGACCGCCTCTCTGTGTCCATGTGTTCTCATTTTTCTCACCCGCCTATGAGTGAGTATATGCGGTATTTCTTTTTCTGTTCTTGTGTCAGTTTGCTGAGAATGATGTTCTCCAGATTCATCCATGTCCCTACAAAGGACACAAACTCATCATTTCTGATTGCTGCATAATATTCCATGGTGTATATGTGCCACATTTTCCCAGTCCAGTCTATCATCGATGGGCATTTGGGTTGGTTCCAGGTCTTTGCTATTGTAAACAGTGCTGTTCTTCCCATCTTTATGGATTTATCCACCTGTTGTCTTAGTAGTTGCTGATTTTTCAATCAGGTCTCTGTGTGGATGCCCAGATTGTTGATGATGAAGTATTTCTGTTACTTAGTTTTTCTTCTAACAGCCTTGCCCCTCTGCTGTATGACTGCTGAGGTCCACTCCAGGCCTTGCTTGTCTGGGGTACACCTGTAGCAGCTGCAGAACAGTGAGGGATGCTACCAGTTTCTTCTTCTGCTATCTTTGTTCTAGAATGATGCCCACCAAATGTCAGTCTGATTAGTCCTTTTTTGGGGTGACTCTTTGGATATACAGGGGTCAGGGAGCTGCTTGAGGAGATGGTCTGTGCTTTATAGGAGCTCCAGTGCTGAGCTGTGAGCTCAGTTGTTCATTCAGTGTTGTTGGGAGAATGTGTTTATGTCTGCTGCAACAGAACTCATAAACCCCCCACTTTTTCCCCCTTTAGATGCTCTGTCTCAGGGAATTGGGGCTTCTTTGTGAGTATCTGTTTTACTGCCTTGCCCTGCTAGGAGGCAGTCTATCCACTATTTGCCTGCCAGGGCTCTGCCCTGCTAGCTCAGGTATGCCCTGCTGCAGTGGGGCTCCGTTCTGCTCTGGAGCACTCTCCTCTGCTGGCGGAGTCTCTCTGTTATGGCAGGTTGCCTTGGCAAAGGCAGGCTGCGTCAGCCCTGGGCAGTACTTCAGTAGGGGCAGATTGCATCTATAGTGGCAGACGCCCCTCCCCCACTGGGCTGCATCATCCTAGATGCTGGTATCAAAACTTTCAACCCTGAGTGCTTCCAATCACCAACATGCTTGTCCCCATGAGGGTGGGACTCGCCGATCCTGATCACCAAGCTCCCCGCCTCAGAGTCTGTCCTCCCTCTCTCTCTCATCCACTCCCCAAGCTGAAAGGTCGACTCTCTCACTGGCACCCCAGTAGCCTGCTGATAGGGCACTGAGCTCCGTCCGTTCTCCCATGATGCTGCCTACTGCACCGGCTCAGATCACGTTCCCCAGGAATCTTCTGGTCTGGCTCATTGTCCAAGTCCCATTCAATCAGATGGTCATGCCAATCTGCCCTTCCAAATCTCAGATTACTGGTTTAAAAAGGCACTCAGACCAGTGAGTTTTATGCCAGGTCCCTCTGCACTACAGCGCTGACTGAACCAGCCATGTGAGCTGGCTGTGCTAGGATCCCATGTCTCTCACACACCTGGGACTTTCAACACAGTGTGGGCATAAAAGGTACATCCAAGATTGCAGCTAGGACTCACCCTCTGCATTTTAACTGATAGCTGCAATCCTGAGTCGCCTCTATGACGCCATCTTGGAAGCCCCCCAACACTAGTCTATTTTATATGTCCACAAAATTAAAGCCTGAGTGAGTAATACACAACTTTGGAATAGTAACTTCCATATTTCATATGCACAAATATTCAGAGTCAGAGTCAATAATACACACCTGTGGACTAGTCAGGAAACAATTTCACATGACCCTCAGTGAATAGTACATACCTGGGGGATACTCAGGACGCTATTTCATATGGCATTTATTTCTGAGCTTCATTGAATAAGGAACACCTGTATTGTAGTCAAAATTCTATTTTCTATGGCCACATGTTCAAAGCCAAGCTGATTGGCATACACCCTGGGATAAGTCAGGATTCTATTTCATATAGCCACCAATTTAGAGCTGAATGTAAAAACGCACTCCTGGGGAATATTCAGAAGTCTCTATTTATGGCCATTGATTCAGAGCCTCACAGAGTAATAGAGACCTATGGAAAAGTCAGGAGTGTATTTCACATGGCCACTTTTTCAGAACCTCAGTGAAGAATCATATATATCTGGAAAATACTCAGAATTCTATTTTATATATATATATATATATATATATATATATATATATATATATACACACTTATTCAGAGACTTACTGAACAATGCACACATAGGGAATATTCTGGAGACTATTTAATGAGACCGTTCACCCAGTGACTCACTGGAAAAAGCACAGCTGAGAAATACTCAAAATAATAGAGGCAGGAGTCTATTTAACATGGTTACTCATTCAGGAACTCATTGAAGAATATACACATTGGGAATAGTCAGAGTCCAAGTCATATGGCAACTCAATCACAGCATTATGAAATAATGCACAGTTGCGGGCTACTAAGGAGTCTATTTCATATGGCCTCTCATTCAGAGCTTCGGTGCATAATAAACAGCTGTAAAGTAGTCAGGGCCCAATTTAAGGTATCCCCAAATTGTGCAACTCCATAAATAATACACTCATTTGTGATAGTCAGAACACTATTTGATAGGGACACTCATAAAGAACCTCTTCAAAAACTGCACATGTGGGGAATAATCATTAGTCTATTTCATATGATGATTTGTTTGGAGAGCCAAAGAATACTGCACACCTGTGGAGTCAAATGGTGTCTATTTAATAAGGCCACACATTCAGTTTTACATTCAGGAATCCTTTCCACATGGCTCCTCATGAAAAGATTCTGTGAATAATACTCCCCTCAGAAATAGTCAAGTGTCTACTTCAAATGGATACACATTCTGAGTCTCTGTAAGTAATGAACACCTGGGCAAATACACAAGAGTCTCTTTTTGATGCCCACTCAGTCAGAGTCTCATTCAATAATACACACCTGGGGAAGACTTAAGAGTCTACATTATGAAGCTACTCATCTAGAGCTTCAGTGAATAATGCACACCAGTGTAATTGTTGAGCATTTCTTATATGGCCCCTCATTCTGTTCCTCCCTGAATGATACACACCTGCGGAATCCTCAGGAGTCTATTTTCTATTAAAACTCATTTATAACCTTATTAAATAATTCACAATGAAGCAATAGTCAGGTATTTATTCATATTGCCTCTCATTCAAAATTTCAGTGAATAATGTACTGCTATGGAGTAATCAGGATGTTGATTAAGATACACACGCATTAAGTGCCTTCCTGAAAGATACACACGTGGGTGGTAGTCAGGATTCTATTTCATATGAACTCTAATTCTGGGTATTGCTGAGAAATACACACCTGGGAGAGTGTCAGGAGTCTATTTGGCATGGACCCTCATACAGAACCTGTTTGAATAATGCACACATGGAGAATAATGAGGAGTCTATTTCATACAGCTACTCATTCAGACAAGTAGCAAATAAGGCACATGTGGAGTAATTAGAAATCTTTTTTCTGTGGACACTTTTTTTACAGCCTGACTGTATATTACACAGTGGTGCTATCATATGGAGTCTATTTTTTATAGACACTCATTCGGAGAATCACTTAATAATGCACACCTGCGGAGTACTCAGAAGTCTTTTTTCTATGGCCACACATTGAGAGACTCACTAAATGTACACAACTGTGGAAATAATCAGGATTTACTTTTCTCCCATCATTCTGAGTCTCACTAAATAATGCACATGTGTGGAATAGTCAGGAGACTTTTTCATGTTGCTGCTCCTTGGGAGTTTCATTGAATTTTGTGCTGAAGTCAGGAGTTCCTTTCATGTAGAAACATATTTAGAGCCTCAGTGAATAAGACAAACCCTTGCTGTAGTAATGAATCTAATTAATATGGCCACATCTTGTGAGCCTCATTGAATAATACACACCTAAAAAATAATTAAGAGTTTATTTTCGATAAATATTCATTCAGAGCCTCAATGAATAATGCACACCTGTGGAGTAGCCAATAGTCTATTTCATCTGGAAACAGATTCATAGCCTCAGTGGATAATTCATGTGTGGATTAATGATGATTCCATTTCATATGACCACTTACTTATAACCTCTGTGAATAATAATCAAATGTAAAGTACTCAGGACACGATTTCATATAGACACTCGATCAGAGATTGCCTGAATAGTACAAATATTTAAGATTGACAGCATCTTGTTTCATATGGTCACACAAGAAGAGACTTTCTGATTAATACACACCTGAAAAAGTGTTAGGAGTCTAACTTATATAGCCTCTCATTTACAGCCTCAGGGAATAATGCACATGTGTGAAATAGACACTAGTCTATTTTATATGTCCGCAAAACTAAAGCCTGAGTGAGTAATACACAACTTTGAAATAGTAACTTGTGTATTTCATATGCCCAAATATTCAGAGTCAGAGTCAATAATACACACCTGTGGACTAGTCAGAAAACAATATCACATGGCCAAAGGTTCAGAGCCTCAGTGAATAGTACATACCTGGGGAATACTCAGGATGCTGTTTTATATGGCATTTATTTCTGAGGTTCATTGAATAAGGAACACCTGTATTGTAGTCAAAATTCTATTTTCTATAGCCGCTTGTTCAAAGCCAAACTGATTGGCATACACCGTGGGATAAGTCAGAATTCTGTTTTGTATAGCCACCAATTTAGAGCTGAATGTGAAAACGCATGCCTGGGGAATATTCAGGAGTATCTATTTTATGGCCACTGATTCAGAGCCTCACAGAGTAATAGAGACCTATGGAAAAGTCAGGAGTGTATTTCACATGGCAAGTTTTTGAGAACCTCAGTGAAGAATCACATATATCTGTAAAATATTCAGGAACCTATTAAATATATCCACTTATTCAGATACCCACAGAATAATGAACACATGGGGAATATTCTGGAGACTGTTTGATGAGACCGTTCACTCAGTGACTCACTGGAAAAAGCACAGCTGAGAAATAGTCAAAAGAATACAGGCAGGGATCTATTTTACGTGGTTACTTATTCAGAAACTCACTGAGGAATACACACTTTGGGAATAGTCAGAGTCCAGGTCATATAACAAATCAATCACAGCATTACAGAATAATGCACACTGGCGCAGTAGTAAGGAGTCTATTTCATATGGCCTCTCATTCAGAGCTTCAGTGCATAATAAACAGCTGTAAAGTAGTCAGTGCCCTATTTAAGGTATCCCCAAATTGTGCAATTCTGTAAATGACACACTAATTTGTGATAGTCAGAAGACTATTTGATATGGACCCTCATAAAGAACCTCTTCAAAAACTGCACATGTGGGGAATAATCATTAGTCTATTTCATATGATGATTTGTTTGGAGAGCCAAAGAATATGGCACACCTGTGGAGTCAAATGGGGTCTATTTCATAAGGCCACACATTCAGTTTCACACGCAGAAACTCTTTCCACATGGCTCCTCGTGAAAAGATTCTGTGAATAATACTCCCCTCAGAAATAGTCAAGTGTCTACTTCAAATGGCTATGCATTCTGAGTCTCTGTAATAATGAACTCCTGGACAATAGACAAGAGTCTCTTTTTGATGCCCACTTAGTCAGAGTCTCATTCAATAATACATACCTGGGGAAGAGTTAAGAGTCTACATTATGAAGCCACTCATCTAGAGCTTCAGTGAATAATGCACACCATTGTAATAGTCGAGCATGTCTTATATGCCTTCTCATTTTGTTCCTCCCTGAAAGATACACACCTGGGGAATCCTCAGGATTCTATTTTATATTAAAACTCATTTAAAACCTTATCGAAAAATTCACAATGGAGCAATAGTCAGGTATCTATTGATATGGCCTCTCATTCAAAGTTGCAGTAAATAATGAACTGCTATGGATTAATCAGGATGTTGATTAAGATACACACGCATTAAGTGCCTTTCGGAAAGATACACACCTGGGTCATAGTCAGGAGTCTATTTCATATGAACTCTAATTCTGGGTATTGCTGAGAAATACACACCTGGGAGAGTGTCAGGAGTCTATTTGGCATGGACCCTTATACAGAATCTGTTGGAATAATGCACACATTGAGAATAATGAGGAGTCTATTTCATATGGCTACTCATTCAGACAAATAGTAAGTAAGGCACATGTGGAGTAATTTGAAGTCTGTTTCCTATGAACCCTCTTTCACAGCCTGACTGAATATTACACAGTGGTGCTATCATATGGAGTCTATTTTTTATAGACACTCATTCAGAGAATCACTTAATAATGCACACCCGCGGAGTACTCAGAAGTCTTTCTCCTATGGCCACACATTGAGAGCCTCACTCAATGTACACACCTGGAAAATAATTAAGAGTTTATTTTCGATAAATATTCATTCAGAGCCTCAATGAATAATGCACAGCTGTGGAGTAGTCAATGGTCTATTTCATCTGGAAACACATTCATAGCCTCAGTGGATGATGCATGTGTGGATTAATAATGATTCCATTTCATATGGCCACTTACTTATAACCTCTGTGAATAATGATCAAATGTAAAGTACTCAGGACATAATTTCATATAGACACTCGTTCGAGATTGCCTGAATAATACAAATATTTAAGATTGACAGCACCTTGTTTCATATGGTCACACAAGAAGAGACTTTCTGAGTAATACACACCTAAAAAAGTGTTAGGAGTCTAACTTATATAGCCTCTCATTTACAGCCTCAGAAAATAATGCACACGTGTGGAATAGACACTAGTCTATTTTATATGTCCGCAAAATTAAAGCCTGAGTGAGTAATACACAACTTTAAAATAGTAACTTGTGTATTTCATATGCCCAAATATTCAGAGTCAGAATCAATAATACACACCTGTGGACTAGTCAGAAAACAATATCACATGGCCAAAGGTTCAGAGCCTCAGTGAATAGTACATACCTGGGGAATACTCAGGATGCTATTTCATATGGCATTTATTTCTGAGGTTCATTGAATAAGGAACACCTGTATTTTAGTTAAAATTCTATTTTCTATAGCCGCGTGTTCAAAGCCAAACTGATTGGCATACACCGTGGGATAAGTAAGGATTCTCTTTCGTATAGCCACCAATTAAGAGCTGAATGTAAAAATGCATGCCTGGGGAATATTCAGGAGTCTCTATTTAATGGCCACTGATTCAGAGCCTCACAGAGTAAAGAGGCCTATGGAAAAGTCAGCAGTGTATTTCACATGGCCACTTTTTGAGAACCTCAGTTAAGAATCATATATATCTGGAAAATATTCAGGATCTTATTAAATATATCCACTTATTCAGAGACTCACAGAATAATGCACACATGGGGAATATTATGGAGACTATTTGATGAGACTGTTCACCCAGTGACTCACTAGAAAAAGCACAGCTGAGAAATAGTCAAAAGAATAGAGGCAGGAGTCTATTTTATGTGGTTACTCATTCAGAAACTCACTGAGGAATACACATATTGGTAATAGAGTCCAGGTCATATAACAAATCAATCACAGCATTACGGAATAATGCACAGTGGTGCAGTAGTAAGGAGACAATTTTATATGGCCTCTCTTTCAGAGCTTCAGTGCATAATAAACAGCTGTAAAGTAGGCAGTGCCCTATTTAAGGTATCCCCAAATTATGCATCTCCGTCAATGATACACTCATTTGTGATAGTCTGAAGACTATTTGATATGGACACACATAAAATACCTCTTCAAAGACTGCACACATGGGGAATAATCATTATTCTATTTCATATGATGATTTGTTTGTAGAGACAAAGAATATTGCACACCTGTGGAGTCAAATAAGGTCTATTTAATAAGGCCACTGTTTCACTTTTACAGAAAAAAATATGTATATTTCATAATTCATGTATCTCTTCCACATGGCCACTCATGAAAAGACTATGTGAATAATACTCCCTTCAGAAATAGTCAAGGGTCTACTTCAAATGGCTACACATTCTGAGTCTCTGTAAGTAATGAACTCCTGGACAATACACAAGAGTCTCTTTTTGATGCCCACTTAGTCAGAGTCTCATTCACAGCATTACGGAATAATGGACAGTGGTACAGTAGTAAGGAGTCTATTTTATATGGCCTCTCTTTCAGAGCTTCAGTGCATGATAAACAGCTGTAAAGAGTCTACATTATGAAGCCACTCATCTAGAGCTTCAGTGAATAATGCATACCATTGTAATAGTCGAGCATGTCTTATATGCCTTCTCATTCTGTTCCTCCCTGAAAGATACACACCTGGGGAATCCTCAGAATTGTTCAAATAATTCATGGATGAAGAATAATGAGGAGTCTATTTCATATGGCTACTCATTCAGACAAATAGTAAATAAGGTACATGTGGAATAATTAGAAGTCTGTTTCCTATGGACCCTCTTTCAGAGCCTGACTGAATATTACACAGTGGTATTATCATCTGGAGTCTATTATTTATAGACACTCATTCAGAAAATCACTTAAGAATGCACACCTGTGGAGTACACAGAAGTCTTTTTCCTATGTCCCCACATTGAGAGCCTCACTAAATGTACACAACTGAGGAAATAGTCAGGATTTACTTTTCTCCCATCATTCCAAGTCTCACTAAATTTTGCACACCTGTGGAAAAATCAGGAGACTTTTTCATGTGGCTGCTCATTTGGAATGTCATTGAATAATGTGCTGTAGTCAGGAGTCTGTTTCATGTAGACACATATTCAGACCCTCAGTGAATAAGACAAATGCTTGCTCTAGTAAGGAATCTATTTAATGTGGCCACATCTTCTAAGCCTCACTGAATAATACACACCTGGACAATAATTAAGAGTTTATTTTCGATAAACATTAATTCAGAGCCTCAATAAATAATGCACACTTGTGGAGTAACCAAGAGCCTATTTCATCTGGAAACACATTCATAACCTCAGTGGATGATGCATGTGTGGATTAGTCACGATTCCAATTCATATGGCCACTTACTTGTAACCTCTCTGAATAATGAACTAATGTAAAGTACTCAGGACACGATTTCATATAGACACTTGTTCAGAGATTTTCTGAATAGTACAAATATTTAAAATTGGCAGCATCCTGTTTCATATGGTTACACAAGAAGAGCCTCACTGAGTAATACACACCTGATGAAGTGTTTGAAGTCTACTATATATAGCTTCTCATTTAGAGCCTCAGGGAGTAATGCACACGTGTGGAATAGACACTAGTCTATTTTATATGTCTGAAAATCAAACCCTGAGTGAGTAATACACAACTTTGGAATAGTTACTTGTCTATTTCATATGCACATATATCCAGAGTCACAGTCAATAATACACACTTGTGGACTAGTCAGGAAACAATTTCACATGGTCAAAAGTTCAGAGCCTCAGTGAATATAACATATCTGGGGAATACTCAGGACGCTCTTTCATATGGCATTTATTTCTGAGCTTCATTGAATAAGGAACACCTGTATGGTAGTCAAAATTCTATTTTCTATAGCCACATGTTCAAAGCCAAATTGAATGGCATACACCATTGGATAAGTCAAAATTCTATTTCGTATAGCGACCAATTTAGAGCTGAATGTAAAAACGCACGCCTGCTTAATATTCAGGAGTCTCTATTTTATGGCCACTGATTCAGAGCCTCACCGAGTAATAGAGACCTATGGAAAGTCCGGAGTGTTTTTCACATGGCCACTTTTTCAGAATTTCAGTTAAGAATTATATATATCTGGAAAATACTCAGGATTCTATTATATATATCCAATTATTTAGAGACTCACTGAATAATGCACACATGGAAAATAGTCTGGAGACTATTTGATGAGACAGTTCACCCATTGACTCAGTAGAAAACGCAGAGCTGAGAAATAGTCAAAAGAATAGAGGCAGGAGTCTATTTAACGTGGTTACTCATTCAGAAACTTATGGAAGAATACACACATTGGGAATAGTCAGAGTCCAAGTCATATGGGAACTCAATCACAGCATTAGAGAATAATGCACAGTGGCACACTAGTAAGGAGTATATTTCATATGGCCTCTCATTCAGAGCTTCAGTGCATAATAAACAGCTGTAAAGTAGTCAGGGCCCTATTTAAGATATCCCAAATTATGCAACTCCATAAATGATGCACTCATGTGTGATAGTCAGGAGACTATTTGATATGGACACTCATAAAGAAACTCTTCAAAAACTGCACATGTGGAGAATAATCATTAGTCTATTTCATATGATGGTTTGTTTCCTGAGCCAATGAATAGCCCACAGCTATGGAGTAAAATGGGGTCTATTTAATAAGGTGACTCTATCAGTTTTACAGGAAAAAAATATGTATATTTGATAATACAGGAATGTCTTCCACATGGCCAATCTTGAAAAGACTCTGTGAATAACAGTCCCCACAGAAATAGTCAAGGGTCTACTTTAAATGGCTACACATTCAAAGTCTCTGTAAGTAATGAACACCTGGGCAATACAAAAGAGTCTCTTTTTGATGCCCAGTTTGTCAGAGTCTCATTCAATAATACACACGGGGGAAATAATTAAGAGTCTACTTTATGTAACCACTCATCTAGAGCTTCAGTGAATAATGCACACCAGTTTAATAGTCGAGCATGTTTTATATGACCCCTCATTCTGTTTCTCCCTGAATGAAAAAAACCTGCAGAATTCTCGGGATTATATTTTATATTAAAACTCATTTATAACCTTATCAAATAATTCACAATGGAGCCATACTCAGGTATCTATTTATATGGCCTCTCATTCAAAATTTCAGTGAATAATGAACGGCTATGGAGTAATCAGGATGCTGTTTAAGATAGCCACGCATTAAGTGTCTTCCTGAAAGATACACACCTGGGTAGTAGTTAGGAGTCTATTTCATATGAACTCTAATTCTGGGTATTACTGAGAAATACACAATGTGGAGAGTGTCAGGAGTCTATTTGGCATGGGCCTTCATAAAGAACCTGTTCTAATAATGCACACATGGAGAATAATGAGGAGTTTATTTCATATGGCTACTCATTCAGACA
Organism: Saguinus oedipus; assembly: GCA_031835075.1. Lineage (NCBI taxonomy): Eukaryota > Metazoa > Chordata > Mammalia > Primates > Cebidae > Saguinus > Saguinus oedipus. The sequence goes on from CM063171.1 coordinate 26,902,000, forward strand.
AATGGTAAATAAGGCACATGTGGAGTAATTAGAAGTCTGATTTCTATGAACCCTATTTCACAGCCTGACTGAATAATACACAGTGGTAATGTCATCTGGAGTCTATTTTTTATAGAAATTCATTCGGAGAATCACTTAATAATGCACACCTGTGGAGTACTCAGAAGGCTTTTTCCTATGGCCGCACATTGAGGGCCTCACTAAATGAACACACCTGGGGAAATAGTCAGGATTTACTTTTCTCCAATCATTCAGAGTCTCACTAAATAATGCATACCTGCGGAATAATCAGGAGACTATTTCATGTGGCTGCTCATTCAGAGTGTCATTGAATAATGTGCTGTAGTCAGGAGCCTATTTCATGTAGACACATATTCACAGCATCTGCGAATAAGACAAAATTTTGCTATAGTAGGGAATCCAATTAATATGGCCACATCTTCTGAGCCTCACTGAAAAATACACACCTGGACAATAATTAAGAGTTTATTTTTGATAAACAGTCATTCAGAGCCTCAATGAATAATGCAAACCTGTGGATAAGCCAATAGCCTATTTCATCTGGAAACACATTCATAGCCTCGGTGGATGATGCATGTGTGGAATAGTCATGATTCCATTTCATATGGCCAATTACTTGTAACCTTTGTGAATAATGAACAAATTTAAAGTACTCAGGACACTATTTCATATAGACACTCGTTCAGAGATTTCCTGAATAGTACAAATATTTAAGATTGACAGCATCCTGTTTCATATGGTCACACAAGAAGAGCCTCACTGAGTAATAAACACCTGAGGAAGTGTTAGGAGTCTACTCTATATGGTCTCTCATTTACAGCCTCAGGGAATAATGCACACGTGTGAAATAGACAGTCTATTTTATATGTCCACAAAATTAAAGCCTGGGTGAGTAATACACAACTTTGGAATAGTAATTGTCTATTTCATATGCCCAAGTATTCAGAGTCAGAGTCAATAATACACACTTGTGGACTAGTCAGGAAACAATTTCACATGGCCAAAGGTTCAGAGCCTCAGTGAACAGTACATACCTGGAGAATACTCAGGACGCTATTTTATATGGCATTTATATCTGAGCTTCATTGAATAAGAAACACCTGTATTGTACTCAAAATTCTATTTTCTATAGTCACATGTTCAAAGCCAATCTGACTGACATAAACCATGGGATAAGTCAGAATTCTATTTTGTATAGCCACCAATTTAGAACTGAATGTAAAAACGCACACGTGGAAAATATTCAGGAGTCTCTAATGGCCACTGAATCAGAGCCTCACAGAGTAATAGAGACCTATGGGAAAGTCAGGAGAGTATTTCACATGGACACTTTTTCAGAACCTCAGTGAAGAATCATATATATTTGGAAAATACTCAGGATTCTATTATATATATCCACTCATTCAGAGACTCACTGAATAATGCACACATGGGGAATAGTCTGGAGACTATTTGATGAGACCATTCATCGAGTGATTCCGTGGAAAAAGCCAAGCTGAGAAATAGCAAAAAGAATAGAGGCAGCATTCTATTTTACGTGGTTACTCTTTCAGAAACTCACTGAAGAATACACACATTGGGAATAGTCAGACTCCAGGTCATATGGCAACTCAATCACAGCATTACAGAATAATGCACCGTGGTGCATTAGTAAGGAGACTATTACATATAGCCTCTCATTCAGAGCTTCAGTGCATAATAAACAGCTGTAAATCAGTCAGGGCCCTATGTAATGTATCCCCAAATTATGCAACTCCATAAATGACACACTCATGTGTGATAGTCAGGAGATTATTTGATATGGGCACTCATAAAGAACCTCTTCAAAAACTGCACGTGTGGGGAATAATCATTAGCCTATTTCATATGATGATCTTTTTGGAGAACCAAAAAATAGCACACACTTGTGGAGTCAAATGGGGTCTATTTCATAAGTCCACTCTTTCTGTTCTATGGGAAATAATATGTATATTTCATAATTCAGGAATCTCTTCCACATGGCCACTCGTGAGAAGACTCTGTGAATAATACTCCCCTCAGAAATAGTCAAGGGTCTACTTCAAATGGCTACACATTCTGAGTCTTTGTAACTAAAGAACACCTGGGCAATACACAAGAGTCTCTTTTTTATGCCCACTTAGTCAGAGTCTCATTCAATAATACACACCTGAGGAAGAGTTAAGAGTCTACTTTATGTAGCCACTCATTCAGAGCTTCAGTGAATAATGCACACCAGTGTAATAGTCCACATTTTTATATGGCTCCTCATTCTGTTTCTCCCTGAATAATACACACCTTGGGAATCCTCAGGATTCTTTTTTATGTTAAAACGTATTTAGAACGTTATTGAATAATTCACAATTGGCCAATAGTCAGGTATCTATTTATATGGTCTGTCATTCAAAGTTTCAGTGAATGATGAACTGCTGTGTAGTAATCAGGATGCTGGTTAAGATAGCCACGCATTAAGTGCCTTCCTGAATGACACACACCTGGGTAGTAGTCAGGATTCTGTTTCATATGAACTCTAATTCTGTGTATTGCTGAGAAATACACACCTGGGAGAGTGTCAGGAATCTATTTGGCATGGACCCTCATACAGAACCTGTTTGAGTAATGCACACATGGAGAATAATGAGAATTCTCTTTCATATGGCTACTCATTCAGACAAATAGTAAATGAGGCACATGTGGAGTCATTAGAAGTCTGTTTCCTATGGACCCTCTTTCACAGCCTGACTGAATATTACACAGTGGTAATATCATCGGGAGTCTACTTTTTATAGACATTCATTCAGAGAATCACTTAAGAATGCACATCTGCGGAGTACTCAGAAGTCATTTTCCTATGGCCACACATTGAGAGCCTCACTAAATGTACACACATGGGGAAGTCGTCAGCATTTACTTTTCTTTCATCATTCAGAGTCTCACTAAATAATGCACACCTGTGGAATAGTCAGGAGACTTTTTTATGTAGCTGCTCCTTCGGAGAGTCATTTAATAATGTGCTGAAGTCAGGAGTCTATTTCATCTAGACGCATATTTATAGCCTCAGTGTATAAGACAAACCCTTGCTATAGTAAGGAATCTAATTAGTATGGCCACATCTTCTGAGCCTCACTGAATAATACACACCTGGACAATAATTAAGAGTTTATTTTCGATAAACATTAATTCAGAGCCTCAATGAATAATGCACACTCGTGGAATAGCCAAGAGTCTATTTCATTTGAAAACACATTCATAGCCTCAGTTGATGCATGTGTGGATTATTCACGATTCTATTTCATATGGCCACTTACTTGTAACCTGTGAATAATGAACAAATGTAAAGTTCTCAGGGCACTATTTTATATAGACACTTGTCCAGAGATTTCCTGAGTAGTACAAATATTTAAGATTGAGAGCATCCTGTTTCATATGGTCACACAAGAGGAGACTCACTGAGTAATACACACCTGAGGAAGTGTTAGGAGTCTACATCATACAGCCTCTCATTTACGGACTCAGGGAATAATACACACGTGTGGAATAGACACTAGTCTATTTTATATATCCGCAAAATTAAAGCCTGAGTGAGTAATACACAACTTTGGAATAGTAACTTGTCTATTACATATGCCCAAATATTCAGAGTCAGAGTCAGAAATACACACCTGTGGACAAGTCAGGAAACAATTTCACATATTCAAAGGTTCAGAGCCTCAGTGAATAGTACATTCCTGGGGAATACTCAGGATGCTTTTGCATATGGCATTTATTTCTCAGCTTCATTGAATAAGGAACACCTGTATTATAGCATAAATTCTATTTTCTATACCCACATGTTCAAAGCCAAACTGATTGGCATACACCATGGGTTAAGTCAGGATTCTGTTTCATATAGCCACCAATTTAGATCTGAATGTAAAATCGCACGCCTGGGGTATATTCAGGAGTCTCTATTTTATGGCCACTGATTCAGAGCCTCACAAAGAAATAGAGACCAATGGAAAAGTCAGGAGTGTATTTCACATGGCCACTTTTTCAGAACTTCAGTGAAGAATCATATATATCTGGAAAATACTCAGGATTCTATTATATATATCCACTTATTCAGAGACTCACTGAATGATGCACACCTGGGGAATAGTCTGGAGACCATTTGATGAGACAGTTGACCCAGTGACTCAGTGGAAAAAGCACAGCTGATAAACAGTCAAAAGAATAGAGGCAGGAGTCTATTTAACATTGTTAACTATTCAGAAACTCACTGAAGAATACACACATTGGGAATAGTCAGATTCCAGGTCATATGGCAACTCAATCACAGCATTACCTAATAATGCACTGTGGCACACTAGTAAGAAGTCTATTTCATATGGCCTCTCATTCAGAGCTTCAGTGCATAATAAATAGTTGTAAATTAGTCATGGCCCTTTTTAAAATATCCCCAAATTATGCAGCTCTGTATATGATACACTCATGTTTGATAGTCAGGAGACTGTTTGATATGGGCACTCATAAAGAACCTTTTCAAAAACTTCACGTGTGGGGAATAATCATTAGTCGATTTCATATTATGACATTTTGGAGAACCAAAGAATAGCACCCACGTGTGGAGTCAAATGGGGTCTATTTCATAAGGCCACTCTCTGTTCTACGGGAAATAATATGTATATTTCATAATTCAGGAATCTCTTCCACATGGTCGCTCATGAGAAGACTCTGTGAATAATACTCCCCTCAGAAATAGTCAAGGGTCTACTTCAAATGGCTACACATTCTGAGTCTTTGTAACTAAAGAAAACCTGGGCAACACACAAGAGTCTCTTTTTTATACCCACTTAGTCAGAGTCTCATTCAATAATACACACCTGAGGAAGAGTTAAGAGTCTACTTTATGAAGCTACTCATCCAGAGCTTCAGTGAATAATGCACACCAGTGTAATAATCGACCATTTTTTATATGGCTCCTCATTTTGTTTCTCCATGAATAATACACACGTGGGAAATACTCAGGATTCTATTTTATGTTAAAACTCATTTAGAACGTTATTGAATAATTCACAATTGGCCAATAGTCAGGTATCTATTTATATGGTCTGTCCTTCAAAGTTTCAGTGAATGATGAACTGCTGTGTAGCAATCAGGATGCTGGTTAAGATAGCCAAGCATTAAGTGCCTTCCTGAATGACACAAACCTGGGTAGTAATCAGGAGTCTATTTCATATGAACCCTAATTCTGTGTATTGCTGAGAAATACACACCTTGGAGAGTGTCAGGAGTCTATTTGTCATGTACCCTCATTCAGAACCTGTTCGAGTAATGCACACATGGAGAATAATGAGAAGTCTCTTTCATATGGCTACACATTCAGACAAATAGTAAATAAGGCACATGTGGAGTAATTAGAAGTCTGTTTCCTATGGACCCTCTTTCACAGGCTGACTGAATATTACACAGTGGTAATATCATCGGGAGTCTACTTTTATTTTTTATTATTTTATTTTATTTTATTTTATTTTATTTTTATTTTTATTGCATTATAGGTTTGGGGGTACATGTGCAGAACGTGCAAGATAGTTGCATAGGTACACATATGGCAGTGTGCTTTGCTGCCTTCCTCCCCTTGGCCCACACTTGGTAGTCATCCCCAGGTCATCCCCCCAGCCCCCCATGCTGTCCCTCCCCCATACACCCCAACAGTCCCCAGTGTATAGTAGACCACCTCTCTGTGTCCATGTGTTCTCATTTTTCTCACCCACCTATGAGTGAGTATATGCGGTATTTCTTTTTCTATTCTTGTGTCAGTTTGCTGAGAATGATGTTCTCCAGATTCATCCGTGTCCCTACAAAGGACACAAACTCATCATTTTTTATTGCTGCATAATATTCCATGGTGTATATGTGCCACATTTTCCCAGTCCAGTCTATCATCGTTGGGCATTAGGGTTGGTTCCAGGTCCTTGCTATTGTAAACAGTGCTGCAACGAACATTCGTGTGCATGTGTCCTTATAGTAGAACGATTTATAGTCCTTTGGATAGATACCCAGTCATGGGATTGCTGGGTCAAATGGAATTTCTATTTCTAGGTCCCTGAGGAATCGCCACACTGTCTTCCACAATGCTTGAACTAATTTACACTCCCACCAACAGTGTAAGAGTGCTCCTATTTCTCCACATCCTCTCCAGCATCTGCTGTCTCCAGATATTTTAATGATCGCCATTCTAACTGCTGTGAGATGGTATCTCAATGTGGTTTTGATTTCCACCTCTCTAATGACCAATGATGATGAGCACTTTTTCATATGTTTGTTGGCCTCATGTATGTCTTCTTTTGTAAAGTTTCTGTTCATATCCTTTGCCCATTTTTGAATGGGCTTGTTTGTTTTTTTCCTGTAAATTTGTTTGAGTTCTTTGTAAATTCTGGATATCAGCCCTTTGTCAGATGTGTAAACTGCGAAGATTTTTTCCCATTCTGATGGTTGCCGATTCACTCTAATGACTGTCTCTTTTGCCGTGCAGAAGCTGTGGAGTTTGATTAGGTCCCATTTGTCTATTTTGGCTTTTGTTGCCAATGCTTTCGGTGTTTTGGTCATGAAGTCGTTGCTTACTCCTATGTCCTGAATGGTTTTGCCCAGATTTTCTTCTAGGGTTTTTATGGTGTTAAGTCTTACGTTTAAGTCTTTAATCCATCTGGAGTTAATTTTAGTGTAAGGTGTCAGGAAGGGGTCCAGTTTCTGCTTTCTGCACATGGCTAGCCAGTTTTCCCAACACCATTTATTAAATAGGAAATCCTTTCCCCATTGCCTGTTTTTGTCTGGTTTATCAAAGAAAATATGGTTGTAGATATTTTGTGTTGCCTCCAATGCTTCTGTTCTGTTCCATTGGTCTATATCTCTGTTTTGGTACCAGTACCATGCTGTTTTGATTATTGTAGCCTTGTAGTATAGTTTGAAGTCTGGTAGCGTGATGCCTCCCGCTGTGCTGTTTTTGCTTAGAATTGACTTGGCTATGCGGGCTCATTTTTAGTTCCATATGAAATTCATGGTGGTTTGTTCCAGTTCTGTGAAGAAATTCAATGGTAGTTTGATGGGGATAGCATTGAATGTGTAAATTACCTTGGGCAATACAGCCATTTTCACGATATTGATTCTTCCTAACCACGAGCATCGAATGTTTCTCCATCTGTTTGTGTCCTCTCTTATTTCGTTGAGCAGTTGTTTGTAGTTTTCCCTAAAGAGGTCCCTTACATTCCTAGTGAGTTGTATTCCTAGGTATTTTATTTGTTTTGTAGCAATTATGAATGGCAGTTCGTTCTTGATTTGGTTCTCTTTAAGTCTGTTATTGGTGTATAGGAATGCTTGTGATTTTTGCACATTGATTTTATATCCTGAGACATTGCTGAAGTTGCTTATCAGGTGCAGGAGCTTTGGGGCTGAGGTGATGGGGTCTTCTAGGTATACTATCATGTCGTCTGCAAATAGAGACAATTTGGCTTCCAACTTTCCTATTTGAATACCCTTTATTTCTTTTTCTTGCCTGATTGCTCTGGCTAGAACTTCCAGTACTATGTTGAATAGAAGTGGTGAGAGAGGGCATCCTTGTCTAGTGCCGGATTTCAAAGGGAATGCTTCCAGTTTTTGCCCATTCAGTATGATGTTGGCTGTTGGTTTGTCATAAATAGCTTTTATTACTTTGAGATATGTTCCATCAATACCAAGTTTATTGAGGGTTTTTAGCATAAAGCGCTGTCGAATTTTGTCAAATGCCTTCTCTGCGTCAATTGAGATAATCATGTGGTTTTTGTTTTTGCTTCTGTTTATGTGGTGAATTACATTTATAGACTTGTGTATGTTGAACCAGTCTTGCATCCCCGGGATGAATCCTACTTGATCATGATGGATAAGTTTTTTAATATGCTGTTGCAATCGTTTTGCCAGTATTTTATTAAACATTTTTGCATCTATGTCCATCATGGATATTGGCCTGAAGTTTTCTTTTCTTGTTGAGTCTCTGCCAGGTTTTGGTATCAGGATGATGTTGGTCTCATAAAATGATTCGGGAAGGGTTCACTCTTTTTGGATTATTTGGAATAGTTTCAGAAGGAATGGTACCAGATCCTCTTTGTGTGTCTGGTAGAATTCAGCTGTGAACCCATCTGAACCTGGGCTTTTTTTGTGTGGTAGGCTCTTAATTGCTGCCTCAACTTCAGACATTGTTATTGGTCTATTCATAGTTTCGGCTTCCTCCGGGTTTAGGATTGGGAGGACACAGGTGTCCAGGAATTTATCCATTTCTTCCTGATTTACTAGTTTATGTGCATAGAGTTGTTTGTAGTATTCTCTGATGATGGTTTAAATTTCTGTGGAATCTGTGGTGATTTATCCTTTATCGTTTTTTATTGCATCTATTTGGTTGTTCTCTCTCTTCTTTTTTATCAGTCTGGCTAGTGGTCTGTCTATTTTGTTGATCTTTTCAAAAAACCAGCTCTTAGATTTACTGATTTTTTGAAGGGTTTTTCTTGTCTCTATCTCCTTCAGTTCTGCTCTGATCTTAGTTATTTCTTGTCTTCGGCTAGGTTTTGAGCTTTTTTGATCTTGCTCCTCTAGCTCTTTCAATTTTGATGATAGGGTGTTAATTTTGGATCTCTCCACTCTTCTCATGTGGGCACTTATTGCTATATATTTTCCTCTACAGACTGCTTTAAATGTGTCCCAGAGATTCTGGTACATTGTGTCTTCGTTCTCGTTGGTTTCAAAGAACTTCTTTATTTCTGCCTTCATTTCATTGTTTATCCAATCAACATTCAAGAGCCAGTTGTTCAGTTTCCATGAAGCTGTGCGGTTCTGAGTTATTTTCTGAATTCTGAGTTCCAACTTGATTTCACTATGGTCTGAGAGACTGTTTGTTATTATTTCAGTTGTTTTGCATTTGCTGAGGAGTGCTTTACTTCCAATTATGTGGTCAATTTTGGAGTAGGTGTGATGTGGTGCTGAGAACAATGTATATTCTGTGGATTTGGGGTGGAGAGTTCTGTAAATGTCTATCAGGTTTGCTTGTTCCAGGTCTAAGTTCAAGTCCTGGATATCCTCGTTAATTTTCTGTCTGGTTGATCTGTCTGATATTGACAGTGGAGTGTTAAAGTCTCCAACTATTATTGTGTGGGAGTCTAAGTCTCTTTGTAAATCATTAAGAACTTGCCTTATATATCTGGCTGCTCCTACATTGGGTCCATATACATTTAGAATTGTTATCTCTTCTTGTTGTATTGATCTTTTTACCATTATGTAATGACCTTCTTTGTCCTTTTTGATCTTTGTTGCTTTAAAGTCTATTTTATCAGAGATGAGAATTGCAACTCCTGCTTTTTTTTGCTCTCCATTTGCTTGGTAAATCTTCCTCCATCCTTTTATTTTGAGCCTTTGTGTATCTTTGCATGTGAGGTGGGTTTCCTGGATACAGCACACCGATGGGTTTTGGTTTTTTATCCAATTTGCCAGTCTGTGTCTTTTGATTGTTGCATTTAGCCCATTTACATTCAGGGTTAATATTGTTATGTGTGAATTTGATACTGCCATTTTGATGCTAGCTGGCTGTTTTGCCCATTGGTTCGTGTACGTTCTTCATTTTGCTGATGGTCTTTAGCATTTGGTATGCTTTTAGGATGGCTGGAACTGGTTGTTTCTTTCTATGTGTAGTGCCTCTTTCAGGAGCTCTTGTAAAGCAGGCCTAGTGGTGACAAAATCTCTGAGTACTTGTTTGTTCGTGAAGGATTTTATTTTTCCTTCACTTATGAAGCTCATTTTGGCTGGATATGAAATTCTGGGTTGAAATTTCTTTTCTTTCACTATGTTGAATATTGGCCCCCACTCTCTTCTGGCTTGTAGAGTCTCTGCCGAGAGATCTGCTGTGAGTCTGATGGGCTTCCCTTTGTGGGTGACCCGACCTTTCTCTCTGGCTGCCCTTAGTATTTTCTCCTTCATTTCAACCCTGGTGAATCTGACGATTATGTGCCTTGGGGTTGCTCTTCTTGCAGAGTATCTTTGTGGTGTTCTCTGGATTTCCTGGAGTTAAGTATTGACCTGTCTTGTTAGGTTGGGGAAATTTTCCTGGATAATATCCTGAAGAGTGTTTTCCAGCTTGGATTCATTCTCTTCGTCACATTCTGGTACACCTATCAAAGGTAGGTTGGGTCTCTTCACATAGTCCCACATTTCTTGGAGATTTTGTTCATTCCTTTTTGTGCTTTTTTCTTTAATCTTGGTTTCTCGTTTTATTTCATTGAGTTGATCTTCGACTTCTGATATTCTTTCTTCAGCTTGGTCAATTCGGCTGTTGAAACTTGTGCATGCTTCGCGAAGTTCTCGTGTTGTGTTTTTCAGCTCCTTCAATTTATTCATATTCCTCTCTAAGTTGTCCATTCTTGTTATCAATTCCTCGAATCATTTTTCAAATCTTTTTTCAAAGTTCTTAGTTTCTTTGCACTGGTTTAGAACATGTTCCTTTAGCTCACTGAAGTTTCTCATTATCCACTTTCTGAAGTCTGATTCCGTCATTTCGTCACATTCATTCTCCGTCCAGCTTTGTTCCCTTGCTGGTGAGGAGTTTTGGTCCTTTTTTGGAGGTGAGGTGTTTTGGTTTCGGGTATTTTCTTCCTTTTTGCGCTGATTTCTTCCCATCTTTATGGATTTATCCACCTGTCGTCTTAGTAGTTGCTGGTTTTTCAATTGGATCTCTGTGTGGACACTGAGAGTGTTGATGCTGAAGTATTTCTGTTAATTAGTTTTCCCTCTAATAATCTATCCTCTCTGCTGTATGAGTGCTGAGGTCCACTTCAGGCCCTGCTTGTCTGGGGTATATCTGCAGCAGCTGTGGAACAGAGAGGGATGATACCAGGTTCTTTTTCTGCTGCCCTAGTTTCAGAATGATGCCAGCCAAATGTCAGTCTGATTAGTCCTTTTCTGGGGTGACTCCTTGGATATACAGGGGTCAGTGAGCTGCTTGAGGAGACAGTCTGTGCTTTGTAGGAGCTCCAGTGCTGAGCTGTGAGCTCCGTTGTTCGTTCAGTGTTGTTGGGAGGTTGTTTATGTCTGCTGCAATAAAACTCATAAAACACCACCCTTTTTTTTTTCACCCTTAGATGCTCTGTCTCAGGGAGTTGGGGCTTTCTTTATGAGTATCTGTTGCACTGTGCTACTCCACTAGGCGGCAGTCTATTCATTATTTGCCTGCCGGGGCTCTGACCTGCTAGCGCGGGTCCGCCCTTTTGCTCCCTGGTGGAGTCTCTCTGTTATGGCAGGTTTCCTAGGCAATGGCAGGCTGCGTCAGACCTGGGTGGTACTTCAGTGGGGGTGCACTGCGTCAGAGATGGTGGACGCCCCTCCCTCACCGGGCTGCACCATCCTAGATGCCGGCAGAAAAACTCTCAGCCCCAAGTGCCTCCAGTCGCCACCCTTCTTGTCCCCATGAGCATGGGACCCGCTGAGCCTGATCACCCAGCTCCCTGCCTCAGAGTCCGTCCTCTCTCTCTCTCTCTTCCTCTCCCCAAGCTGAAAGGTCGACTCTCTCTCTGGTGCCCCAGGAGCCTGCCGATAGGGCACTGGGATCCGTGCAATCTCCCGTGCTGCTGCCCACTACCCCGGCTCAGATCACGCTTCCCAGGAAACTCCTGGTCTGGCTCATTGTCCAAGTCCCGTTCAATCAGATGGACATGCCAATCTGCCCTTCCAAATCTCAGATTGCCGGTTTAACAGGGCACCCAGACCAGTGAGTTCCACACTGGGTACCGCTGCGGCGCCGGCTGAAGAGGCGGCAGGAGCCGGCTTTGTTAGCCGGCTGCACTAGGGTCCAGTGTCTCTCCCACACCTGGGACATTCAACAATCTGTGGGCATAAAATGTCCATCCGAGAATGCGGCTAGGACTCACCCTCTGCGCCTTCACTGAGAGCTGCAATCCTGAGTCGCCTCTACGACGCCATCTTGCCTCCTCCATGAGTCTATTTTTTATAGACACTCATTCAGAGAATCACTTAAGAATGCACACCTGCTGAGTACTCAGAAGTCATTTTTCTATGGCCACACATTGAAAGCCTCACTAAATGTACACACCTGTGTAAATAATCAGGATTTACTTTTCTTCCATCATTCAGAGTCTCAGTGAATAATGCACACCTGTGGAATAGTCAGGAGACTTTTTCATGTGGCTGCTCATTCGGAGTGTCATTGAATAATGTGCTGGAGTCAAGAGTCTATTTCTGGTAGACACATATTCATAGCCTCAATGAATAAGACGAACCCTTGCTATAGTAAAAAACCTAATTAATATGGCCACATCTTCTGAGGCTCACTGAATAATACACACCGGAAAAATAATTAAGAGTTTATTTTCGAGAAACATTCATTCAGAGCCTCAATGAATAATGCACACCTGTGGAGTAGACAAGAGTCTATCTCATCTGGAAACACATCATAGCCTCAGTGGATGATGCATGTGTGGATTAGTCATGTTTCCATTTCATATGGCCACTTACTTGTAACCTCTGTGAATAATGAACAAATGTAAAGTACTCAGGATGGTATTTCATATAGACACTCGTTCAGAGATTTCCTGACTAGTACAAATATTTAAGATTGACAGCATCCTGTTTCATATGGTCACACAAGAAGAGCCTCACTGAGTAATACACACCTGAGGAGTGTTAGGAGTCTATAGCCTCTCATTTACAGCCTCAGGGAATAATGTACACCTGTGGAATAAACACTAGTCAATTTTTTTTTAATTTTTATTGCATTATAGGTTTTTGGGTACTTGTTTAGAACGTGCAAGATAGTTGCATTGGTACACACATGGCAGTGTGTTTTTCTGCCTTCTTCCTCTTCACCCACACTTGGCGTTCATCCCCGGACTATCCCTCCCCAATGCCCCCCGATGTTCCCTCCCCCATTACCCCCAATAGACCCGATTGTGTAGTAGAAACCCTCCCTGTGTCCATGTGTTCTCATTTTTTTCACCCGCCTATGAGTGAGTACAGGAGGTATTTCCTTTTCTGTTCTTTTGTCAGTTTGCTGAGAATGATGTTCTTCAGATTTATTCATATCCTCACAAAAGACACAAACATCATTTTTGATTGCGGCATAATATTCCATGGTGTATATGTACCACATTTTCCCAGTCCAGTCTATCATCGTTGGCCTTTGGGTTAGTTACAGGTTTTTGTTATTGTAAACAGTGCTCCAATGAACATTCATGTGCATGTGTCCTTATAGTAGAACGATTTATAGTTCTTTGGATATACATATCCAGTAATGGGAATGCAGGATCAAATGGAATTTCTATTTCTAGTTACTTGAGGAATCGACACACTGTCTTCCACAATGGTTGAACTAATTTACACTCCCACCAATAGTATAAGAGTGTTCCTATTTCTCCACATCGTCTCCAGCATCTGCTGTCTCCTGGTGTTTTAATGATTGCCATTCTAACTGGCGTGAGATAGTATCTCAATGTGGTTTTGATTTGCATCTCTCTAATGACCAGTGATGATGAGCATTTTTTCATATGTTTGTTGGCCTCATGTATGACTTCTTTTGTAAAGTGTCTGTTCATATCCTTTGCCCATTTTTGAATGGGCTTGTTTGATTTTTCCTGTAAATCTGTTTGAGTTCTTTGTAAATTCTGGATATCAGCCCTTTGTCAGATGGGTAAACTGCAAAGATTTTTTCCCATTTTGTTGGTTGCCGATTCACTCTAGTGACTGATTCTTTTCCCGTGCAGAAGCTGTGGAGTTTGATTAGTTCCCATTTGTCTATTTTGGCTTTTGTTGCCAATGCTTTTGGTGTTTTGGTCATGAAGTCCTTGCCTACTCCTATGTCCTGAATGGTTTTGCCCACATTTTCTTCTAGGGTTTTTATGGTGTCCGGTCTTATTTTTAAGTCTTTAATCCATCTGGAGTTAATTTTAGTGAAAGGTGTCAGGAAGGGGTCTAATTTCTGCCTTCTGCACATGGCTAGCCAGTTTTCCCACCATTTATTAAACAGGGAATCCTTTCCCCATTGCTTGTTTTTGTCAGGTTTATCAAAGATTATATGGTTGTAGATATGTTGTTTTGCCTCCGATGCTTCTGTTCTGTTCCATTGGTCTATAACTCTGTTTTGGTATCAGTACCATGCTATTTTGATTACTGTAGCCTTTTAGTATAGTTTGAAGTCTGGTAGTGTGATGCCTCTCGTTGTGTTCTTTTCCTTAGAATTCACTTGTCTATGCCCGCCCTTTTTTGTTCCATATGAACTTCATGGGGGTTGTTTCTAATTCTGTGAAGAAATTCAATGGTAGTTTGATGGGGATCGCATTGATTGTGTAAATTACTTTGGGCAATATAGCCATTTTCACGATATTGAATCTTCCTAACCACGAACATGGAATGTTTCTCCATCTGTTTTTGTCCTCTCTTATTTCATTGAGCAGTGGTTTGTAGTTTTCCTTAAAGAGGTCCCTTACGTTCCTTGTTAGTTGTATTCCTAGGTATTTTATTTTCTTTGTAACAATTGTGAATGGCAGTTCGTTCTTGATTTGGTTCTCTTTAAGACTGTTTTTGGTGTTTAAGAATGCTTGTAATTTTTGCACATTGATTTTATATTCTGAGACTTTGCTGAAGTTGTTTATCAGTTTCAGGATCTTTTGGGCTGTGATGATGGGATCTTCTAGGTATACTATCATGTCGTCTGCAAATAGAGACAATTTGGCTTCCAACTTTACTTTTATTTTTTATTTCTTTTTCTTGCCTGATTGCTCTGGCTAGAACTTCCAGTACTATGTCGAATAGGAGTGGTGAGAGAGGGCATCCTTGTCTAGTGCCGGGTTTAAAAGGGAATGCTTCCAGTTTTTGCCCATTAAGTATGATATTGGCTGTTGGTTTGTCGTAAATAGCTTTTATTACTTTGAGATATGTTCCATCAATACCAAGTTTATTGAGGGTTTTTAGCATAAAGGGCTGTTTAATTTTGTCAAATGCCTTCACTGCGTCAATTGAGATAATCATGTGGTTTTTTTTTTTTTTTTTGCTTCTGTTTATGTGGTGAATTACATTTATAGACTTGTGTATGTTGAACCAGCCTTGCATCCCCGGGATGAGTCCTACTTGAACATGATAGATAAGTTTTTTAATGTGCTGTTGCAATCGGTTTGACAGTATTTTATTGAAGATTGTTGCATCTATGTTCATCATAGATATTGGAATGAAGTGTTCTTTTCTTGTTTAGTCTCTGCCAGGTTTTGGTATCAGGATGATGTTGGTCTCATAAAATGATTTGTGAAGGGTTCCCTCTTTTTGAATTATTTGGCATAGTTTCAGAAGGAGTGGTACAAGATCCTCTTTGTGTGTCTGGTAGAATTCACTTGTGAACCCATCTGGAGCTGGGCTTTTTTTTTTGGTGTGTGGTAGGCTTTTAATTGCTGCCTCAACTTCAGACCTTGTTATTGGACTATTCATAGTTTTGGCTTCCTCCTGTTTTAGGCTTGGGAAGACACAGGCATCCAGGAATTTATCCATTTCTTCCTGGTTTACTAGTTTATGTGCATAGAGTTTTTTGTAGTATTCTCTGATGATGGTTTAAATTTCTGTGGAATCTGTGGTGATTTCCCCATTATCATTTTTATTGCATCTTTTTGGTTGTTCTCTCTCTTTTTTTTTTCAGTCTGGCTAGTGGTCTGTCTATTATGTTAATCTTTTCGAAAAACTAGCTCTAGGAATTCTTGATTTTTTGAAGGGGTTTTCGTGTCTCTATCTCCTTCAGTTCTGCTCTGATCTTAGTTATTTCTTGTCTTTGGCTAGGTTTTGAGCGTTTTTGATCTTGCTCCTCTAGCTCTTTCAATTTTGATGATAGGGTGTCCATTTTGGATCTCTCCACTCTTCTCATGTGGGCACTTATTGCTATATATTTTCCTCTACAGACTGCTTTAAATGTGTCCCAGAGATTCTGGTACGTTTTGTCTTTATTCTCGTTGGTTTCTAAGAACTTCTTTATTTCTGCCTTCATTTCATTGTTTATCCAATCAACATTCAAAAGCCAGTTGTTCAGTTTCCATGAAGCTGTGCGGTTCTGAGTTATTTTCTGAATTCTGAGTTCCAACTTGATTGCACTATGATCTGAGAGACTGTTATGATTTCTGTTGTTTTGCATTTGCTGAGGAGTGCTTTACTTCCAATTATGTGGTCAATTTTGGAGTAGGTGTGATGTGGTGCTCAGAAGAATGTATATTCTGTGGATTTGGGGTGGAGAGTTCGGTAAATGTCTATGAGTTTTGCTTGTTTCAGGTCTCAGTTCTATTCCTGGATATCCTTGTTAATTTTCTGTCTCATTGATCTGTCTGATATTGACAGTGGAGTGTTAAAGTCTCCCACTATTATTGTGTGGGAGTCTTAGTCTCTTTGTAAGTCATTAAGAACTTGCCTTATATAGCTGTGTGCTCCTGCTTTGGGTCCATATATATTTAGAATCGTTAGGTCTTCTTGTTGTATCAATCATTTTACCATTATATAATGACCTTCTTTGTCCCTTTTGATCTTTGTTGCTTTAAAGTCTATTTTAGCAGAGATGAGAATTGCAACTCCTTTTTTTTTTTTTTTTTTTTTTTGCTTTCCATTTGCTTGGTAAATCTTCCTCCATCCCTTTATTTTGAACCTTTGTGTATCCTTGCGTGTGAGGTGGGTTTTCTGTATACAGCACACTGATGGGTTTTGGTTTTTTATCCAATTTGCCAGTCTGTGTCTTTTGATTGGTGCATTTAGCCCATTTACATTTAGGGTTAATATTGTTATGTGTAAATTTGATACTGCCATTTTTATGCTAGCTGGCTGTCTTGCCCGTTGGTTCATGTAAATTCTTCATTTTTTTGATGCTCTTTAGCATTTGGTATGCTTTTAGTATGGCTGGTACTGGTTGTTTCTTTCTATGTTCATTGCCTCTTTCAGGAGCTCTTGTAAAGCAGTCCTTGTGGTGACAATATCTCTGCGTACTTGCTTGTTCGTGAAGGATTTTATTTTTCCTTCACTTATGAAGCTCAGTTTGGGTGGATATGAAATTCTGGGCTGAAAGTTTTTTTTCTTAAGGATGTTGAATATTGGCTTCCACTCTCTTCTGGCGTGTGGAGTCTCTGCCGAAAGATCTGCGGTGAGTCTGTTGGGCTTCCCTCTATGGGTAACCCGACCTTTCTCTCTGGCTGCCCTTAGTATTTTCTCCTTCATTTCAGCCCTGGTGAATCTGACGATTATGTGCCTTGGGGTTGCTCTTCTTGTGGAGTATCTTTGTGGTGTTCTCTGTATTTCCTGGAGTTGAGTATTGACCTGTCTTGCTAGTTTGGGGAAATTTCCCTGGATAATATTCTGAAGAGTATTTTTCAGCTTGGATTCATTCTCTTCGTCACATTCTGGTACAACTATCAAACGTAGGTTGGGGCTCTTCACATAGTCCCACATTTCTTGGATATTTTGTTCATTCCTTTTTGCGCTTTTTTTCTTTAGTCTTGGTTTCTTGTTTTATTTATTTGAGTTGATCTTCAACTTCTGATATTCTTTCTTCTGCTTGGTCAATTCGGCTGTTGAAACTTGTTCATGCTTCGTGAAGTTCTCGTGCTGTGTTTTTCAGCTCCTTCAATTCATTCATATTCCTCTCTAAGTTGTCCGTTCTTGTTATCAATTCCTCAAATCTTTTTTTTTAAATCTTTTTTTTTCAAGGTTCTTAGTTTCTTTGCACTGATTTAGAACATGTTCTTTTTGCTCACTGAAGTTTCTAATTATCCACTTTCTGAAGTCTCATTCCATCATTTCATCACACTCATTTTCTGTCCAGCTTTCTTCCCTTGCTGGTGAGGAGTTTTGTTTTTTTTTGTAGGAGGTGAGGTGTTTTGGTTTCATGTGTTTTCCTCCTTTTTGCGCTGGTTTCTTCTTATCTTTGTGGATTTATTCACCTGCCATTCTAGTAGTTGCTGATTTTTCAATTGGGTCTCTGTGTGGACGCCCAGATTGTTGATGATGAAGTATTTCTGTTACTTAGTTTTCCTTCTAATGGTCTAGCCACTCTTCTTTACGAGTGCTGAGGTCCACTCCAGGCCCTGCTTCTCTGGGGTACACCTGTAGCAGCTGCAGAACAGTGAGGGATGCTACCAGTTTCTTCTTCTGCTATCTTTGTTCCAGAATGATGCCCGCCAAATGTCAGTCTGATTATTCATTTTTTGTTGTGACTCTTTTGATATACAGTTGTCAGGGACCTGCTAGAGGAGATGATCTATGCTTTATAGGAGCTCCAGTGCTGAGCTGTGAGCTCTGGTATTCATTCATGGTTGTTGGGAGGATGTGTTTATGTCTGCTGCAACAGAACTCATAAAACCCCTTCCCTTTGTTCCCCCTTAGATGCTCTGTCTCAGGGATTTGGGGCTTTCTCTCTCAGTATCTGTTGCACTGTCTTGCCCCGCTAGGAGGCAGTCTATTCACTATAGGGCTCCGCCCTACTAGCATGGGTCCACCCTTCTGCGGCAGGTCTCCGTTCTGCTCTGGATGGCTCCAAACTGCTGGCGGAGTCTCTCTGTTATGGCAGGTTGCCTCAGCAACAGCAGGCTGCATCAGACCTGGGCGGTACTTCAATAGGGGCGTATTGTTTCTGTAGTGGCGGATGCCCCTCCGCCACCTGGCTGCACCCTACTAGATGCTGGCAGCAAAACTCTCAGCCCCAAGCTCCTCCAATCGCCACCCTGCTTGTCCCCGTGAGGGTGGAACCCGTCGAGCCCTATCACCAAGCTCCCTGCCTCAGAGTCCGTCCGCCCTCTCTCTCTCTTCCTCTCCCCAAGCTGAACGGTCGACACTCTCACTGGTGCTCCAGTAGCCTGCCAATAGGGCACTGGGATTCATGCAATCTCCCGTGCTGCTTCTCACTGCACCAGCTCAGATCACGTTTCCTTGGAATCTCCTGGTATGGCTCATTGTCCAAGTCCCATTCAATCAGATGGTCATGCCAATATGCCCTTCCAAATCTCAGATTTCTAGTTTAAAAGGGCACCCAGACCAGTGAGTTCCATGCCAGGTCCCGCTGCACTACAGCGCCAGCTGAACCAGCTGTGCAAGCCGGCTGCGCTAGCATCCCATGTCTCCCCACTCCTGGAACTTTCAACGAACAGTGGGCAAAAAAGATACATCCGAAATTGCTGCTAGGATTCACACTCTGCATCGTCACTGAGAACTGCAATCCTGAGTCACCTCTACGACGCGATCTTGGAAGCCCCCCAAAAGTAGTCTATTTTATATGTCTGCAAAATTAAAGCCTGAGGGAGTAATACACAACTTTGGAATAGTAACTTGTCTGTTTCATATGCCCAAATATTCAGAGTCAGAGTCAATAATACACACCTGTGGTCTAGTCAGGAAACAATTTCACATGGCCAAAAGTTCAGAGCCTCAGTGAATAGTACATTCCTGGGGAATACTCAAGATGCTATTTCATATGGCATTTATTTCTGAGCTTCATTCAATAAGGAACACCTGAATTGTAGTCAAAATTCTATTATCTATAGCCACATGTTCAAAGCCAAACTGATTGGGATACACCATGGGATAAGTCAGGATTCTATCTTGTATAGCCACCCATTTAGAGCTGAATGTAAAAACGCACGCCTGGGGAATATTCAGGAGTCTCTATTTATGGCCACTCATTCAGAGTCTCACAGAGTAATAGAGACTTATGGAAAAGTCAGGAGTGTATTTCACATCGTCACTTTTTCAGAACCTGAATGAAGAATTATATATTTCTGGAAAATACTCAGGATTCTATTATATATATCCACTTATTCAGAGACTCATTGAATAATTCACACATTGGGAAATAGTCTGGAGACTAGTTGATGAGACCATTCACTCAGTGACTTAGTGGAAAAAGTACAGCTGAGAAATATGCAAAAAATAGAGGCAAGAGTCTATTTTATGTCGTTACTCATTCAGAAACTCACTGAAGAATGCACACATTGGGAATAGTCAGCGTCCAGGTCATATGGCAACTCAATCACAGCATTACAGAATAATGCATAGTGGTGCACTAGTAAGGAGTCTATTTTATATGGCCTCTCATTCAGAGCCTCAGTGCAAAATAAACAGCTGTAAAGTAGTCAGGGCCCTATTTAACGTATCCCCAAATTATGCAACTCTGTAAATAATACCCTCATGTGTGATAGTCATGAGATTATTTGATATGGACACTCATAAAGAACCTCTTCAAAAACTGCACTTGTGGGGAATAATCATTAGTCTATTTCATATGATGATTTGTTTGGAGAGCCAAAGAATACCACACACCTGTGGAGTCAAATGGGGTATATTTCATAAGGAAACTCTTTCAGTTTTACAGAAAATAATATGTATATTTAATAATTCAGGAATCTCTTCCACATGGCCACTCGTGAAAATACTCCATGAATAATATTTCCCTCAGAAATAGTCAAGGGTCTACTTCAAATGGCTACACATTCTGAGTCTCTGTAAGTAATGAACACCTGGGCAATGCACAAGAGTCTCTTTTGATGCCCACTTAGTCAGGGTCTCATTCAATAATACACACCTGGGGAAGATTTAGAGTCTACTTTATGGAGCCACTCATTTAGAGTTTCAGTGAATAATGCACACCAGTGTAATAGTCGAGCATTTTTTATATGGCCTCTCATTCTATTCATCCCTGAATGATACACACCTGGGGAATCCTCAGGATTCGATTTTATATTGAAACTCATTTAGAACATTATTGAATAATTCACAATGGAGCAATAGTCAGGTATCCATTTATATGGCCTCTCATTCAAAGTTTCAGTGAATAATGAACTGCTATTGAGTAATCATGATGCTGTTTAAGATATCCACGCATTAAGTGCATTCCTGAGTGATACACACCCGGGTAGTAGTCAGGAGCCTTTTACATATGAACTCTAATTCTGGGTGTTTCTTAGAGATACACACATGTGAGAGTATCAGGAGTCTATTTGGTATGGAACCTCATACAGAACCTGTTCGAATAATGCACACATGGAGAATAATGAGAAGTCTGTTTCATATGGCTACTCATTCAGACAAATAGTAAATAAGGCACATGTGGAGTAATTAGAAGTCTGTTTCCCGACTCAGGATTGCAGCTCTCGGTGAAGGCGCAGAGGGTGAGTCCTAGCCGCATTCTCGGATGTTCCTTTTATGCACACAGAGCGTTGAAAAACCCAGGTGTGGGAGAGACACGGGACGCTAGCAGCCGGCTAACGCAGCCAGCTCCCGCCGACTCTTCGGCCGGCGCTGCAGCGGGACCCAGCACGGAACTCACTGGTCTGGGTGCCCTGTTAAACCGGCAATCTGAGATTTGGAAGGGCAGATTGGCATGTCCATCTGATTGAACGGGACTTGGAAAATGAGCTAGACCAGGAGTTTCCTGGGAAGCGTGATCTGAGCCGGGGTAGTGGGCAGCGGCACAGGAGATTGCACGGATCTCAGTGCCCTACCGGCAGGCTCCTGGGGCGCCAGAGAGAGAGTCGACCTTTCAGCTTGGGGAGAGGAAGAGAGAGAGAGAGAGGATGGACTCTGAGGCAGGGAGCTGGGTGATCGGACTCGGCGGGTCCCACACTAACAGGGACAAGCAGGGAGGTGACTGGAGGCGCATGGGGCTGAGAGTTTTGTTGCCAGCATTTAGGATGGTGCAGCCTGGTCAGGGAGGGGCGTCCACCATTGCTGACGAAGTGCACCACCACTTAAGTACCGCCCAGGACTGACGCAGCCTGCTGTTGCCGAGGCAACCTGCCATAACAGAGAGACTCCGCCAGGAAGCAACAGGGCGGACCCGCGCTAGCAGGTCAGAGCCCTGGCAGGCAAATAGTGAATAGACTGCCACCTAGTGGGGCAGGACAGTGCAACAGATACTCATAAAGAAAGCCCCAAACCCCTGAGACAGAGCATATAAGGGTGGAAAAAAAAAGGAGTGGTGTTTTATGAGTTCTATTGCAGCAGACATAAACAACCTCCCAACAACCCTGAATGAACAACGGAGCTCACAGCTCAGCACTGGAACTCCTATAAAGCACAGACTGTCTCCTCAAGCAGCTCCCTGACCCCTGTATATCCAAGAAATCACCCCAGAAAAGGAATAATCAGACTGACATTTGACTGGCATCATTCTGGAACAAGGGCAGCAAAAGAAGAAACTGGTATCATCCCTCACTGTTCTGCAGCTGCTGAAGGTATACCCCAGACAAGCAGGGCCTGGAGTGGACCTCAGCATTCATACAGCAGAGAGGATAGATTATTAGAGGGAAAACTAAGTAACAGAAATACTTCATCATCAACAAACTCAGTGTCCACACAGAGACCCACTTGAAAAATCAGCCACTACTAAGACGACAGGCGGATAAATCCATAAAGATGGGAAGAAACCAGCGCAAAAAGGAGGAAACCACCCGAAACCAAAACACCTCACCTCCAAAAAAGGACCAAAATTCCTCACCAGCAAGGGGACAAAGCTGGACAGAAAATGAATGTGACGAAATGACAGAATCAGACTTCAGAAAGTGGATAATGGGAAACTGCAGTGAGCTAAATGAACATGTTCTAAACCAGTGCAAAGAAACTAAGAACCTTGAAAAAAGATTTGAAAAAAGATTCGAGGAATTGATAATGAGAATGGACAACGTAGAGAGGAATATGAATGAATTGAAGGAGCTGAAAAACACAACACGAGAACTTCGCGAAGCATGCACAAGTTTCAACAGCCGAATTGACCAAGCAGAAGAAAGAATATCAGAAGTTGAAGATCAACTCGATGAAATAAAACGAGAAACCAAGATTATAGAAAAAAGCACAAAAAGGAATGAACAAAATATCCAAGAAATGTGGGACTATGTGAAGAGACCCAATCTACGTTTGATAGGTGTACCAGAATGTGACGAAGAGAATGAATCCAAGCTGGAAAACACTCTTCAGGATATTATCCAGGAAAATTTCCCCAACCTAGCAAGACAGGTCAATACTCAACTCCAGGAAATCCAGAGAACACCACAAAGATACTCTGCAAGAAGAGCAACCCCAAGGCACATAATCGTTAGATTCACCAGGGTTGAAATGAAGGAGAAAATACTAAGGGCACCCAGAGAGAAAGGTCTGGTCACCAACAAAGCGAAGCCCATCAGACTCACAGCAGATCTCTCAGCAGAGACTCTACAAGCCAGAAGAGAGTGGGGGCCAATATTCAACATCCTTAAAGAAAAGAGCTTTCAACTCAGAATTTCATATCCAGCGAAACTGAGCTTCATAAGTGAAGGAAAAATAAAATCCTTCACGAACAAGCAAGTACTCAGAGATTTTGTCACCACTAGCCCTGCTTTATAAGAGCTCCTGAAAGAGGCACTACGCATAGAAAGAAACAACAAGTTCCAGACATCCTAAAAGCATACCAAATGCTAAAGACCATCAACCAAATGAGGAATGTACATGAACCAACGGGAAAAACAGCCAGCTAGCATCAAAATGGCAGAATCAATTTCACACATAACAATATTAACCCTGAATGTAAATGGGCTAAATGCAACAATCAAAAGACACAGACTGGCAAATTGGATAAAAAACCAAAACCCATCGGGGTGCTGTATCCAGGAAACCCACCTCACATGCAAAGATACACAAAGGCTCAAAATAAAGGGATGGAGGAAGATTTACCAAGCAAATGGAGAGCAAAAAAAAGCAGGAGTTGCAATTCTCATCTCTGATAAAATAGACTTTAAAGTAACAAAGATCAAAACGGACAAAGAAGGTCATTACATAATGGTAAAAGGATCGATACAACAAGAAGAGATAACGATACTAAATATATATGGACCCAATGTAGGAGCACCCAGATATATAAGGCAAGTTCTTAATGACTTACAAAGGGACTTAGACTACCACACAATCATAGTGGGAGACTTTAACACTCCACTGTCAATAGCAGACAGATCAACCAGACAGAAAATTAACAAGGATATCCAGGACCTGAACTCAGACCTGGAACAAGCAAACCTGATAGACATTTACAGAACTCTCCACCCCAAATCCACAGAATATACATTTTTCTCAGCACCACATTACACCTACTCCAAAATTGACCACATAATTGGAAGTAAAGCACTCCTCAGCAAATGCAAAACAACTGAAATCATAACAAACAGTCTCTCAGACCATAGTGCAATCAAGTTGGAACTCAGAATTCAGAAAATAACTCAGAACCGCACAGCTTCATGGAAACTGAACAACTGGCTCTTGAATGTTGATTGGATAAACAATGAAATGAAGGCAGAAATAAAGAAGTTCTTTGAAACCAATGAGAATGAAGACACAACGTACCAGAATCTCTGGGACACATTTAAAGCAGTCTGTAGAGGAAAATATATAGCAATAAGTGCCCACATGAGAAGAGTGGAGAGATCCAAAATTGACAACCTATGGTCAAAATTGAAAGAGCTAGAGGAGCAAGTTCAAAAAAGCTCAAAACCTAGCCGAAGACAAGAAATGACTAAGATCAGAGCAGAACTGAAGGAGATAGAGACAAGAAAACCCTTCAAAAAATCAATAAATCTAAGAGCTGGTTTTTCGAAAAGATCAACAAAATAGACAGACCACTAGCCAGACTGATAAAAAAGAAGAGAGAGAACAACCAAATAGATGCAATAAAAAACGATAAAGTGGAAATCACCACAGATTCCACAGAAATTCAAACCATCATCAGAGAATACTACAAACAACTCTATGCACATAAACTAGTAAATCAGGAGAAATGGATAAATTCCTGGACACCTGTGTCCTCCCAAGCCTAAACCAGGAGGAAGCCGAAACTATGAATAGACCAATAACAAGGTCTGAAGTTGAGGCAGCAATTAGGAGCCTACCACACAAAAAAAAGCCCAGGTCCAGATGGGTTCACAGCTGAATTCTACCAGAGACACAAAGAGTATCTGGTACCATTCCTTCTGAAACTATTCCAAATAATCCAAAAAGAGGGAACCCTTCCCACATCATTTTATGAGACCAACATCATCCTGATACCAAAACCTGGCAGAGACTCAACAAGAAAAGAAAACTTCAGGCCAATATCCATGATGAACATAGATGCAAAAATCTTCAATAAAATACTGGCAAACCGATTGCAACAGCACATTAAAAAACTTATCCATCATGATCAAGTAGGATTCATCCCAGGGATGCAAGGTTGGTTCAACATATGCAAGTCTATAAATGTAATTCACCACATAAACAGAAGCAAAAACAAAAACCACATGATTATCTCAATTGATGCAGAGAAGGCATTTGACAAAATTCAACAGCCCTTTATTCTAAAAACCCTCAATAAACTTGGTATTGATGGAACATATCTCAAAGTAATAAAAGCTATTTATGACAAACCAACAGCCAATATCATACTTAGTGGGCAAAAAACTGGAAGCATTCCCTTTGAAATCCGGCACTAGACAAGGATGCCCTCTCTCACCACTTCTATTCATCACAGTACTGGAAGTTCTAGCCAGAGCAATCAGGCAAGAAAAAGAAATAAAGGGTATTCAAATAGGAAAGGTGGAAGCCAAATTGTATCTATTTGCAGACGACATGATAGTATACCTAGAAGACCCCATCACCTCAGCCCAAAAGCTCCTGCAACTGATAAGCAACTTCAGCAAAGTCTCAGGATATAAAATCAATGTTCAAAAATCACAAGCATTTCTATACACCAATAACAGAGTTAAAGAGAACCAAATCAAGAAGGAACTGCCATTCACAATTGCTACAAAGAAAATAAAATACCTAGGAATACAACTCACTAGGAATGTAAGGGACCTCTTTAAGGAAAAGTACAAACAACTGCTCAACGAAATAAGAGAGGACACAAACAGATGGAGAAACATTCCATGTTCGTGGTTAGGAAGAATCAATATCGTGAAAATTGCTATACTGCCCAAAGTAATTTACAGAATCAATGCTATTCCCATCAAAGTACCATTGAATTTCTTCACAGAACTGGAAAAAACCACCATGAATTTCATATGGAACCAAAAAAGAGCCCGCATAGCCAAGTCAATTCTAAGCAAAAAGAACACAGCGGGAGGCATCACGCTACCAGACTTCAAACTATACTACAAGGCTACAGTAATCAAAACATCATGGTACTTGTACCAAAACAGAGATATAGACCAATGGAACAGAACAGAGGCATCGGAGGCAACACAACACATCTACAACCATATTATCTTTGATAAACCAGACAAAAACAGGCAATGGGGAAATAATTCCCTATTTAATAAATGGTGTTGGGAAAACTGGCTAGCCATGTGCAGAAAGCAGAAACTGGACCCCTTCCTGACACCTTACACTAAAATTAACTCCAGATGGATTCAAGACTTAAATGTAAGACCTGACACCATAAAAACCCTAGAAGAAATTCTAGGCAAAACCATTCAGGACATAGGAGTAGGCAAGGACTTCATGACCAAAACTCCAAAATCATTGGCAACAAAAGCCAAAATAGACAAATGGGACCTAATCAAACTCCACAGCTTCTGCACGGCAAAAGAAACAGTCACTAGAGTGAATCGGCAACCATCAGAATGGGAAAAGAATTTTTGCAGTTTACGCATCTGACAAAGGGCTGCTATCCAGAATTTACAAAAAACTCAAACAGATTTACAGGAAAAAAACAAACAAGCCCATTCAAAAATGGGCAAAGGATATGAACAGAAACTTTACAAAAGCAGACATACATGAGGCCAACAAACATATGAAAAAGTGCTCATCATCATTGGTCATTAGAGAGATGCAAATCAAAACCACATTGTGAAACCATCTCACACCAGTTAGAATGGCGATCATTAAAAAATCTGGAGACAGCAGATGCTGGAGAGGATGTGGAGAAATAGGAGCACTCTTACACTGTTGGTGGGAGTGTAAATTAGTTCAAGCATTGTGGAAGACAGTGTGGCGATTCCTCAGGGACCTAGAAATAGAAATTCCATTTGACCCAGCAATCCCATTACTGGGTATCTATCCAAAGGACTATAAATCGTTCTACTATAAGGACACATGCACACGAATGTTCATTGCAGCACTGTTTACAATAGCAAAGACCTGGAACCAACCCAAATGCCCAACGATGATAGACTGGACTGGGAAAATGTGGCACATTTACACCATGGAATATTATGCAGCAATCAAAAATGATGAGTTTGTGTCCTTTGTAGGGACATGGATGAATCTGGAGAACATCATTCTCAGCAAACTGACACAAGAACAGAAAATGAAATACCGCATATACTCACTCATAAGTGGGTGAGAAAAATGAGAACACATGGACACAGAGAGGAGGTCTACTATACACTGGGGACTGTTGGGGGGAATGGGGGAGGGACAGCGGTGGGGGCTGGGGGGGATAGCCTGGGGATGAATACCAAGTGTGGGTGAAGGGGAGGAAAGCAGCAAAGCGCACTGCCATGTGTGTACCTATGCAACTATCTTGCTCGTTCTGCACATGTACCCCCAAACCTATAATGCAATAAAAATTAAAAAAAAAAAGAAGTCTGTTTCCTATGGACCCTCTTTCACAGCCTGACTGAATATTACACAGTGGTAATATCATCTGAATTCTATTTTTTATAGACATTCATTCAGAAAATCACTTAATAATGCACACCTGCGGAGTACTCAGAAGTCATTTTCCAATTGCCACATATTGGGAGCCTCACTAAATGTACACACCTGGGAAAATAGTCAGGATTTACTTTTCTCCCATCATTCAGAGTCTCACTAAATAATGCACACCTGTGGAATAGTCAGCAGCCTTTTTTATGTGGCTGCTCATTCGGAGTGTCATAGAATTATGTGCTGTAGTCAGGAGTCTATTTCACCTAGACACATATTCACAGCCTCAGTGAATGAGACAAACCCTTGCTATAGTAAGGAATATAATTAATATGGCTACATCTTCTGAGCCTAACTGAAAAATACACACCTGGAAAATAATGAAGAGTTTATTTTCGATAAACATTCACTCAGAACCTCAATGAATAATGCACACCTGTGGAGTAGCCAAGAGTCTATTTTATCTGGAAACCCATTCATATCCTCAGTGGTTGATGCATGTGTGGATTAGTTACGAGTCCATTTCTTATGGCCACTTATTTGTAACCTCTGTGAATAATGAACAAATGTAAAGTACTAAGGACACTCTTTCATATATACACTCGTTAAGATTTCCTGAATAGTACAAATATTTAAGATTGAAAGCATCCTGTTTCATATGGTCACACAAGAAGAGGCTCACTGAGTAATACACACCTGAAGAAGTGTTAGGAATTTACTTTATATAGCCTCTCATTTACAGCCTCAGGGAATGATGCACACGTGTGGAATAGACACTTGTCTATTTTATATGTCTGCAAAATTAAAGCCTGAGTGAGTAATACAAAACATTGGAATATTAACTTGTCTATTTTATTTATTTATTTATTTATTTATTTATTTTTATTGCATTATAGGTTTGGGGGTACATGTGCAGAACGAGCAAGATAGTTGCATAGGTACACACATGGCAGTGTGCTTTGCTGCTTTCCTCCCCTTCACCCACACTTGGTATTCATCCCCAGGCTATCCCCCCCAGCCCCCCCCTGCTGTCCCTCCCCCATTCCCCCGAACAGTCCCCAGTGTATAGTAGACTGCCTCTCTGTGTCCACATGTTCTATGTCTATTTTATATGCCCAAATATTCAGAGTCAGAGTCAATAATATACCCCTGTTGACTTGTCAGGAAACAATTTCACATTGCCAAAAGTTCAGAGCCTCAGTGAATACTACATACCTGGGGAATACTCAGGACGCTATTTCATATGGCATTTATTCCTGAGCTTCATTGAATAAGGAACACCTGTATTTTAGTCAAAAGTCTATTTTCTATAGCCACTTGTTCAAAGCCAAACTGATAAGCATACACCATGGGATAAGTCAGGATTCTATTTCCTATAGCCACCAACTTAGAGCTGAATGTAAAAACTCATGCCTGGGTAATATTCAGGAGTCTCTATTTATGGCCACTCATTCAGAGCATCATAGAGTAATAGAGACCTATGAAAAATTCAGGAGTGTATTTCACTTGGCCACTTCTTCAGGACTTCAGTGAAGAATCCTATATATCTGGAAAATACTCAGGAATCTATTATATTTATTCAATTATTCAGAGACTCACTGAATAATGCACACATGGCGAATAGTCTGGAGATTATTTCATGAGACCGTTCACCCAGTGACTCAATGAAAAAAGCACAACTGAGAAATAGTCAAAAGAATAGAGGCAGCAGTCTATTTTACGTGGTTACTCATTCAGAAACTCACTGAAGAATACACACATTGGAAATAGTCAGGGTTCATGTCATATGGCCACTCAATCACAGCATTATGGAATAATGCACAGTGGCGCACTAGTAAGAAATATATTTTATATTACCTCTCATTCAGAGTTTTAGTGCATAATGAACAGCGGTAAAGAAGTCAGGGCCCTATTTAAGGCAACCCCAAATTTTGCAACTCCTTAAATGATACACTCATTTGTGATAGTCAGGAGATTATTTGACATGGACACTCATAAGGAACCTCTTCAAAAACTGCAAATGTGGGGAATAATCATTAATCTATTTTATATAATGATTTGTTTGGAGAGACAAAAAATAGCGCACACCTGTGGAGTCAAATGGGTTCTATTTCATAAGGCAACTCTTTCAGTTTTACAGGAAATAATATGTATATTTGATAACTCAGGAATCTCTTCCACATGGCCACTCATGAAAAGACTCTGTGAATAATGCTCCAATCAGAAATAGTCAAGTATCTACTTCAAATTGCTACACTTTCTGAGTCTCTGTAAGTAATGAACACCTGGGAAATACACAGGAGTCTGTTTTTTATGCCCACTTAGTCAGAGTCTCATTCAATAATACAAAACTGGGGAAGAATAGAGTCTACTTTATGCAGCCACACATCTAGATCTTCAGTGAATTATGCACACCAGTATAATAGTCGTGCATTTTTTATATGGCCTCTCATTATTTTTTTTCCTGAATGATACAAACCTGGGGAATCGTCAGGATTCTATTTTGTATTAAAACTCATTTAGAACCTAATTGAATAATTCACAATGGAGCAATAGTGAGGTATATATTTATATGGCCTCTCATTTAAACTTTCAGTGAATAGTGAACTGGTATGGAGTAATCAGGGTGCTGTTTAATATAGCCATGCATTAAGTGCCTTCCTGAATAATACACACCTGGGTAGTATTCAGGAGTCTATTTTATATGAGCTCTAATTCTGGGTATTTCTGAGAAATACACACCTGTGAAAGTGTCAAAAGTCTATTTGGCATGGACACTCATAAAGAACCTGTTCGAAAAATGCACACATGGAGAATAATGAGGAGTCTATTTCATACAGCTACTAGTTCAGACAAATAGTAAATAAGGAACATGTGGAGTAATTAGAAGTTTGTTTACTATGGATCCTCTTTCCCAGCCTGACTGAATATTACACAGTGGTAATATCATCTGGAGTCTATTTTTTATAGACACTTATTCAGAGAATCACTTAATAATGCACACCTGAGGAGTACTCAGAACTTTTTTTCCTGTGGCCACACATTGAGAGCCTCACTAAATGTATACACCTGGGGAAATAGTCAGGATTTACTTTTCTCCCATCATTCAGAGTCTCACTAAATAATGCACACCTGTGAAATAGTCAGGAGACTTTTTCATGTGGCTGCTCATTCAGAGTGTCATTGAATAATGTGCTGTAGTCAGGAGTCTATTTCATGTAGACGCATATTCAGAGCCTCAGGGAATAAGACAAACCCTTGCTATAGTAAGGAATCTAATTAACATGGCCACATCTTCTAAGCCTCACTGAATAATACACACCTGAAAAAATAATTAAGAGTTTATTTTTGATAAATATTCATTCAGAGCCTCAATAATTAATGCACATCTGTGGAGTAGCCAAGCGTCTCTTTCATCTGGAAATACATTCATAGCCTCAGTGGATGATGCATGTGTGTATTAGTCATAAATCCATTTCATATGGCCACTTACTTGTAACCTCTGTGAATAATGAACAAATGTAAAGTACTCAGGACACAATTTTATATAAATACTCGTTCAGAGATTTCC
Source organism: Saguinus oedipus (assembly GCA_031835075.1). Taxonomy (NCBI): domain Eukaryota; kingdom Metazoa; phylum Chordata; class Mammalia; order Primates; family Cebidae; genus Saguinus; species Saguinus oedipus. Next base: position 26,933,243 of record CM063171.1, read on the forward strand.
TGAATAGTACAAATATTTAAGATTGACAGCGTTCTGTTTCATATGGTCACACAAGAAGAGCCTTACTGAGTAATACACACCTGGGGAAGTGTTAGGAGTCTACTTTATATAGCCTCTCATTTACAGCCTCAGGGAATAATGCACACGTGTGGAATAGACACTACTCTATTTTATATGTCTGCAAAATTATAGCCTGAGTGAGTAATACACAACTTTGGAATAGTAACTTTTCTATTTCATATGCCCAAATATTCAGAGTCAGAGTCAGAGTCAATAATACACACCTGTGGACTAGTCAAAAAACAATTTCACATTGCCAAAGGTTCAGAGCCGCAGTGAATAGTACATACCTGGGGAATACTCAGGATGCTATTTCATATGCCATTTATTTCTGAGCTTCATTGAATAAGAAACACCTGTATTTTAGTCAAAATTTTATTTTCTATAGCCACATGTTCAAAGCCAAACTGATTGGCATACACCATGGGATAAGTCAGGATTCTATTTCGTCTAGCCACCAATTTAGAGCTGAATGTAAAAACGTACACCTGGGGAATATTCAGGAGTCTCCATTTTATGGCCACTGATTCAGAGCCTCACCGAGTAATAGAGAACTATGGAAAAGTCAGGAGTGTATTTCACATGGCCACTTTTCAGATCCTCAGTGAAGAATCATATACATCTGGAAAATACTTAGGATTCTATTATATATATCCACTTATTCAGAGACTCTCTGAATAATGCACACCTGGGGAATAGTCTGGAGACCAAGTGATGAGACAGTTGACCCAGTGACTCAGTGGAAAATGCACAGCTGACAAATAGTCAAAAGAATAGTGGCAGGAGTCTATTTAATGTGGTTACCCATTCAGAAATTCACTGAAGAATACACACATTGGGAATAGTCAGAGTCCAGGTCGTATGGCAACTCAATCACAGCATTACGGAATAATGCACAGTGGCGCACTAGTAAGGAGTCTCTTTCATATGGCCCCTCATTCAGAGCTTCAGTGCATAATAAACGGCTGTAAAGTAGTCAGGGCCCTATTTATGGTATCCCCAAATTATGCAACTCCGTAAATGACACACTCATATGTGATAGTCAAGTGACTATTTGATATGGACACTCATAAAGAACCTCTTGAAAAACTACACATATGGGGAATACTCAGTAGTCTATTTCATATGATGATTTGTTTGGAGAGCCAAACAATAGCGCACACTTGTGGAGTCAAATGGGGTTTATTTCATAAGGCCACTCTTTCAGTTTTACAAAAAAAAGTATGTATATTTGATAATTCAGGAATGTCGTCCACATGGCCACTCGTGAAACGACTCTGTTAATAATACTACCCTCAGAAATAGTCAAGGGTCTACTTCAAATGGCTACACTTTCTGAGTCTCTGTAAGTAATGCACACCTGGGCAATACACAAGAGTCCCTTTTTGATGCCCACTGAGTCAGAGTCTCATTCAATAATACACACCTGGGGAAGAGTTAAGAGTCTACTTTATGTAGTTACTCATCTAGAGCTTCAGTAAATAATGCACACCAATGTAATAGTCAAGCATTTTTTTATATGGCCCCTCATTCTGTTCCTCCCTGAATGATACACACCTGGGGAATCCTCATGATTCTATTTTATATTTATTTATTTATTTATTTTTCAATTTTTCAAATTTTTATTGCATTATAGGTTTTGTGGTACATGTGCAGAACGTGCAAGTTAGTTGCATAGGTACACACATGACAGTGTGTTTTGCTGCCTTTCTCCCCTTTACCCACACTTGGCATTTATCCCCAGGCTATACCTCCCCAGCCCCACCGACTGTCCCTTCCCCATTCCCTTAATAGTCTCCAGTGTGTAGTAGACCTCCTGCCTGTGTCCATGTGTTCTCATTTTTCTCACCCGCCTATGAGTTAGCATATGCGGTATCTCGTTTTCAGTTCTTGGGTCAGTTTGTTGAGAATGATGTTCTCCAGATTCATCCATGTCCTTAAAAAGGACACAAACTCTTCATTTTTTATTGCTGCATAATATTCCATGGTGTATATGTGCCACATTTTCCCAGTCCAGTCTATCATCGATGGGCATTTGCGTTGGTTCCAGGTCTTTGCTATTGTAAACAGAGCTGCAATGAATATTCGTGTGCATGTGTCCTTATAGTAGGACGATTGATAGTCCTTTGGATATGTACCCAGTAAAGGGATTGCTGGGTCAAATGGAATTTCTATTTCTAGGTCCTTGAGGAATCGCCACACTGTCTTCCACAATGGTTGAACTAATTTACGCTCCCACCAACAGTGTAAGAGTGTCCCTATTTCTCTACATCCTCTCCAACATCTGTTGTCTCCAGATTTTTTAATGATCACCATTCTAACTGGCATGAGATGGCATCTCAATGTGGTTTTGATTTGCATCTCTCTAATGACCAGTGATGATGAGCATTTTTTCATGTGTTTGTTGACCTCATGTATGTCTTCTTTTGTAAAGTGTCTGTTCATATCCTTTGCCCATATTTGAATGGGCTTGTTTGTTTTTTTCCTGTAAATCTGTTTGTGTTCTTTTTAAATTCTGGATATCAGCCCTTTGTCAGATGTGTAAACTGCAAAGATTTTTTTCCATTCTGATGGTTGTGGATTCACTCTAGTGACTGTTTCTTTTGTCGTGCAGAAGCTGTGGAGTTTGATCTATTTTATATTTAATCTCACTTAGAAGCTTATTGAATAATTCACAATGGAGCTATAGTCAGGTTTCTATTTATATTTCTTCTCATTTAAATTTTCAGTGAATAATTATCAGTTATGGAATAATCAGGATGCTCTTTAATATAGCCACGCATTAAGTGCCTTCCTGTATAATACACACCTGGGTGGTAGTCAGGAGTCTATTTTATATGAACTCTAATTCTGGGTATTGCTGAGAAATACACTCCTGGGAGAGTGTCAGGAGTCTATTTGGCATGGACCCTCATACAGTACCTGTTCAAATAATGAACACATGGAGAATAATGAGGAGTCTATTTCATAGGGCTACTCATTCAGACAAGTAGTAAATAAGACACATGTGGAGTAATTAGAAGTCTGTTTTCTATGGACCCTCTTTCACAGCCTGACTGAATATTACACAGTGGTAATATCATCTGGAGTCTATTTTTTATAGACACTCATTCAGAGAATCACTTAATAATGCACACCTGCGGAGTACTCAGAAGTCTTTTTTCTATGGCCGCACATTGAGAGCCTCAGTAAATGTACACAGCTGGGGAAATAGTCAGGATTTACTTTTCTCCCATCATTCAGAGTCTCCCTAAATAATGCACACCTGTGGAAAAATCAGGAGACTTTTTCATGTGGATGCTTATTTGGAGTGTCATTGAGTAATGTGCTGTAGTCAGGAGTCTATTTCATGTAGACACATATTCAGAGCCTCAGTGAATAAGACAACCCCTTGCTATAGTAAGGAATCTAATTAATATGGCCACATCTTCTGAGCCTCACTGAATAATACACAGCTGGAAAATAATTAAAAGTTTATTTTTGATAAACATTCATTCAGAGCCTCAATGAATAGTGCACACCTGTGGAGTAGCCAAGAGTCTATTTCATCTGCAAACCCATTCATATCCTCAGTGGATGATGCATGTGTGTATTAGTCACGATTTCATTTCATATGGCCGCTTACTTGTAACCTCTGTGAATAAGGTCCTGAATGTGTGGCCATATGACATATGTTCTTGAGAACTCAACAGCTGTTTATTGTCCACTTAGGCTTTGAATGAGAGCAACATAATGTAGAATCCTGACTGTTTCCCAGGTCTGTATATTATACTGAGCCTCTGAATGATTGGCCTGAAGAAATAAACTTCTGGCTATTACCCAGGTGTTTATTATTCAGTGAGGTTCAAAATGAGTTTCCATATGAAATAGACCTCTCAGTACTCCACAGGGTTGAGTTATTCAGTGAAACTCTGAAATAGTGGGGATATGAAGCAGACTGCTGACTGTTTCTCAAGTGTGCTCCATTCACTGAGGCGCTGACTGTGTGGCCATTGGAAAGAGAATCCTTGCTATTCTCTAGGTGTTTATTTTCCACTGAGTCTCTGTAAAAGTGGCCATTCTAAGTAAACTCCTTACAATTTCCCAAACTTTTACTACTTTAAGAGTCTTTGTATTAAGGGCAATATTAAAAAGACACCTCAGTATTCCCCTGGTGTGTTATTCACTGAGGCACTGAAAGTGTTTTCTTATCAGACTCCTCACTACCCCCAAGGTGTACAGTATTCAGTTTGGCTCTTTAAACCGGTCATATGAAAAAAAAAATTCTGATCATTTTCCAAGAGTGTGTCATTCACTGAGGCTCTGAATGAATGGCCATATGAAACAGACCCTTGGCTATTCCCCAGATGTGCATTATTCGCTGAGGCTTTGAATGAGTGGTCATTTGAAATAAAACCCTCAGTTCTTTTCAGGCATGCACGATTCACTGAAGCTCTGAATGAGTGGCTATATAATATAGTCTTCTGACTATTCCACAGGTGGGTACCATTCAGTAAGGTGCTGAATAATTTGCCATATGAAACAGAATGCTCACTATTCCCAAAGTGTGCATTATTCAGTTAAGGTCTGAATGACTGTGCATAATAAATAGAATCCTGACTATTCCCCTAGTGTGCATTATTCACTGAAGTGAGAAATGAGTTTCAATATAAAATGGATTTCTGAGTACTCCCCAGGTTTGATATGCATTTTTTTCTTAGGCATTTAATAAGTGGTAATATGAAATAGACACCTAAATATCCACAGGGGGCATATTATTAAGAGGCTCTGACTGAGTAGCTATATCAATTATGCTCCTGACTATTCCACAGGAGTGCATTATTCAATGAAGCTCTGAGTGAGAGGCCAGATGAAACTGACTTGTGAACTTTCCCCAGTTGTGTATAATTCACTGAGCCTCTTAGTGTGTGATAAATTGAAATACACTCCTGACTATTCCCCAGGTGTGTCTTATTCACTGAGTTTCTGTATGAGTTGCCACATGAAATAGACTCCTGACAATTCCCCAAGTGTGCACTATTCCCTGGGAGTCTCAGTGAGTGGCCATAATAAACAGATTCCTGACTCTCCCCCAATATGTGTATCATTCAGGGAGGCTCTAAAAGAGTGTCCATATGAAAGAGTGTCCATATGAAAGAGAGTTCTGACTATTTTCCAGGTGTGCATTATTCACTGAGGCTTTGAATAAGTGGAAATATGTATTAGATTCCTTACTATTTCCCTGGTGCGTATTACTCACTCAGCCTCTGAATGAGGGGGCTTATGAAAGAGACTCCTGACTATACCACAGGTGTGTATTATTCACTAATTTTCTAAATGTGTGGCCAAAGCAAATAGACACCTAGCCACTCCACATGTGTGCATTATTTACTGATGCTCTGAATGAATGGCCATATGAAAGAGACTCCAAATTTTTCTCCATTAATACATTATTCAATGAGACTCTGAAGGAGGGGGCATTAGAAATTTACTCCTTAGAATTCTGCATGTGTTAATTTTTCTGTGTAACTCACAAAGGGGTTAATAGAAATCAGACTCCTCAGGATTCCAAGGCATACATAATTCATCGGGGCTCATAATGGCTGTTTATATTAAAGAGAATCCTGACTATTCCCCACGTGTTTATCATTCAGTGAGGTGCTGAATGAGTGGCCATATGAAATAGACTCCTGAGTAGCAAACAGGTGTGCATTGTTCACTGAGCCTTTGAATGAGAGGGCCTATGTAATAAACTCCTGAGTATTTTCTAGTTGTGTATTATTCACTGAGGCTCTGAAGGTGTGTTCATATGACATAACCTTCTGTTTAATGTCCGCATATGCATTATTCAAAAAGGTTCTCTATCAGTGTTCATATGAAATAGAATCCTGGCTGTTTCCCAGGTGTGCATCATTCAGTAATGCTCTGATTGAGTGGCCATGTGTCAGGGACTCTGATTATTCCCCAGGTGTGTATCATTCAGTGAGTTTCTGAAGGAGTGACCGTATAAAATAAACTCCTGACTATAGCCTCTTGACTATTCCTCAGGTGTGCATTTTCCACTGAGTCACTGGGTGAACGGTCATATCAAATAGACTCCAGACTATTCCCCAGGTGTGCATTATTCAGTGAGTCTCTGAATACGTGATTATGTGAAATAGACTCCTGAGTATTTTCCCGGTATATATGATTCTTCACTGAGGCTCTGAATGAGTGGCCATGTGCAATACACTCCTGACTTTTTCAAAAGTGTGTATTATTCAGTGAGGTTCTTAATGAGTGGCCATAGGAAAGAGACTCCTGAACACTCCCCAGGTGTGCATTTTTAGGTTTGGCTCTGAATGACTGGCCATAAGAATTATAATTCTGAGTTTCCCACAGGTGTATATTGTTTAGTGAGGCTTTGAATGTGTGGCTATATGACATAGACTTCTGACTACTCTACAGGTGTTCCTTCTTCAGTGAAACTCTTAAACAGAGACCATACGTAACAGAGTCCTGAGTATTCCCCAGGTATGCATTATTAACTGAGGCTCTGAAAGTTTGACCATGTGAAATAGTCATCTGATGAGTCCACAGGTGTGTATTATTTAATGAGTCCTTGAGTTAGTGACCATATAAAATAGAATTTTAACTATTCCTTAGGTGTATATGATTGACTCAAACTCTGAATAAGTGGGCATATGGAATGAAATGCTGACTATTCCAAAGTTGTGCATTACTCACTCAGGCTTTGATTTTGTGGCCATATAAAATAGACTAGTGTCACTGAGATCTTCCAAGATGGCATCATAGAGGTGACTCAGGATTGCAGCTCTCAGTGAAGGTACAGACGGTGAGTCCTAGCCGCATTCTCGGATGGACCATTTTTGCCCACAAAACGTTGAAAGTCCCAGGTGTGGGATAGACACGGGACGCCAGCACAGCCGGCTCGCATGGCCGGGTCTGCCAGCATCTCAGCGGAGCTGCACACGGCACAAAACTCATTGGTCTGGGTGTGCTGTTAAACTGGAAATCTGAGATTTGGAAGGGCAGATTGGCATGTCCATCTGATTGAATAGGACTTGGACAATGAGCCAGACCAGGAGATTCCTGGAAAGCGTGATCTGAGCTGGTGCAGTGGGCAGCAGCACGAGTGATCACAGGGATCCCAGTGCCCTATCGGCAGGCTACTGGGGTGCCAGTGAGAGTCAACTGTTCAGCTTGGGGAGAGGAGAGAGAGAGAGAGAGAGAGAGAGAGAGGACAGACTCTGAGGCAGGGAGCTGGGTGATCAGACTCGGTGGGTTCCACCCTCATGGGAAAAAGCAGGGCAGTGCTTGGAGGCGTGCAGGTCTGAGAGCATTACTGCCAGTGCAGTTGGAATCTAGGATGGTGCAGTTTGGTGGGGGAGGGGCATCCGCCACTACAGATGCAATCCACCTCTACTAAAGTACCACCCAGTGCTGACACAGCCTGCTGTTGCCGAGGCAACCAGCCATAACAGAGAGACTCTGCCAGCAGGGCAGAGCACACCACAGCAGAACAGAGCCCTGCGACAGAAGGGCAGACCCATGCTAGCAGGGCAAAGCCTTGGCAGGCAAATAGTGAATAGACTACCTCCTAGCCAGGTAGGACAGTGCAAAAGATACTCATAGAGAAATCCCCAACTCCCTGAGACAGAGCATCTAAGGGGGAAGAAATTGGGGGGTTTTATGAGTTTTGTTGCAGCAGACATAAACACATCCTCCCAACAACCCTGAATGAACAACTGAGCTCACAGCTCAGCACTAGAGCTCCTATAAAGCACAGACCATCTCCTCAAGAAGCTCCCTGACCCCTGTATATCCAAAGAGTCACCCCAAAAAAGGACTAATCAGACTGACATTTGGCGGGCATCATTCTGGAACAAAAATAGCAGAAGAAGAAACTGGTAGCATCCCTCACTGTTCTGCAGCTGCTACAGGTGTACCCCAGACAAGCAGGTCCTTGAGTGGACCTCAGCACTCATACAGAAGAGGGGCTAGACCATTCAAAGCAATACTAAGTAACAGAAATATTTCATCACAAACAATCTGGGCGTCCACTCAAACCAAACTGAAAAATCAGCAACTACTAAGATGACAGGTGGAAAAATCCATAAAGATGGGAAGAAACCAGTGCAAAAAGGAGGAAAACACACGAAACCAAAACACCTCACCTCCTACAAAGAACCAAAACTCCTCACCAGAAAGGGAACAAAGCTCGACAGAGAATGAGTGTGATGAAATAACGAAATCAGACTTCAGAAAGTGGATAATGAGAAACCTCAGTGAGCTAAAAGAACATGTTCTAAATCAGTATAAAGAAACTAAGAACCTTGAAAAAAGATTTCAATAAAGACTCAAGGAAATGATAACAAGAACGGACAACTTAGAGAGGAATATGAATGAATTGAAGGATCCGAAACACACAACACGAGAACTTCACGAAGCATGCAAAAGTTTCAACAGCCGAATTGACCAAGCAGAAGAAAGAATATCAGAAGTCGAAGATCAACTCAATGAAAGAAAATGAGAAACCAAGATTAGAGATAAAAGCACTAAAAGTAATGAACAAAACCTCCAAGAAATGTGGGACTATGTGAAGAAACCCAACCTACGTTTGATAGGTGTACCAGAATGTAATGAAGAGAATGAATCCAAGCTGGAAAATACCCTTTAGGATATTAACCAGAAAAATTTCCCCAACCTAGCAAGACAGGTCAATACTCAACTCCAGGAAATACAGAGAACACCACAAAGATACTCTGCAAGAAGAGCAACCCCAAGGCATATAATCGTCAGATTCACCAGGGTTGAAATGAAGGAGAAAATACTAAGGGCAGCCAGAGAGAAAGGTCGGGTCACCCACAAAGGGAATCCCATCAGACTCACAGCAGATCTCTCGGCAGAGACTCTACAAGCCAGAAGAGGGTGGGGGCCAATATTCAACATCCTTAAAGAAAAGAACTTTCAACCCATAATTTCATATCCAGCCAAACTGAGCTTATAAGTGAAGGAAAAATAAAATCCTTCACAAACAAGCAAGTACTCAGAGATTTTGTCACCACTAGGCCTGCTTTACAAGAGCTTCTGATAGAGGCACTACACATAGAAAAAAACAACCAGTACCAGCCATCTGAAAAGCATACCAAATGCTAAAGAGCATCAAGAAAATGAAGAATATACATGACCCAACGGGCAAAACAGCCAGCTAACATCAGAATGGCAGTATCAAATTCACATATAACAATATTAACCCTAAATTTAAATTGGCTAAATGCACAAATCAAAAGAAACAGACTGGCAAATTGGATAAAAAAACCAAAACCCATCAGTGTGCTCTATCCAGAAAACCCACGTCACATGGAAGGTTACACAAAGGCTCAAAATAAAGGGATGAAGAAAGACTTACCACGCAAATGGAGAGCAAAAAAAAGCAGGAGTTGCAAATCTCGTCTCTGATAAAATAGACTTTAAAGCAACAAAGATCAAAAGGGACAAAGAAGGTCATTACATAATGGTGAAAGGATCAATACAACAAGAAGAACTAACGATTCTAAATATATATGGACCCAATGCAGGAGCACCCAGATATATAAGGCAAGTTATTAATGACTTACAAAGAGACTTAAACTCCCACACAATAATAATGGGAGACTTCAAAACTCCACTGTCAATATCAGACAGATCAACCAGACAGAAAATAAACAAGAATATCCAGGACTTGAAATCAAACCTGGAACAAGCAAACCTGATAGACATTTACATAACTCTCCACCCCAAATCCACAGAATATACATTCTTCTCAGCACCACATCACACCTACTCCAAAATTGACCACATAGCTGGGAGTAAATCAGTCCTCAGCAAATGCAAAACAACTGAAATCATAACAAACAGTCTCTCAGACCATAGTGCAATCAAGTTGGAGCTCAGAATTCAGAAAATAACTCAGAACCGCACAGCTTCATGGAAACTGAACAAGTGGCTCTTGAATGTTGATTGGATAAACAATTAAATGAAGGCAGAAATAAATATGTACTTTGAAACCAACGAGAACAAAGACACAACATACCAGAATCTCTGGGACACATTTAAAGCAGTCTGTAAAGGAAAATATATAGCAATAAGTGTCCACATGTGAAGAGTGGAGAGATCCAAAATTGACACCCTATTGTCAAAATTAAAAGAGCTAGAGGAGCAAGATCAAGAAAGCTCAAAACCTAGCCAAGGACAAGAAATAACTAAGATCAAAACAGAACTGAAGAAGATAGAGACAGGCAAAATCCTTCAAAAAAATCAATAAATCCAAGAGCTGTTTTTTGGAAAAGATCAACAAAATAGACAGAACACTAGCCAGACTGATGAAAAAGAAGAGAGAGAACAACCAAATAGATGCAATAAAAAAACGATAAAGAGGAAATCCCCACAGATTCCACAGAAATTCAAATCATCATTAGAGAATACTACAAACAACTCTATGCACATAAACTAGTAAACCAGGAAGAAATGAATAAATTTCTGGACACCTGTGTCCTCCCAAGCCTAAACCAGAAGGAAGCCAAAACTATGAATAGACCAATAACAAGGTCTGAAGTTGAGGCAGCAATTAAGAGCCTACCACACAAAAAAAGCCCAGGTCCAGATGGGTTCACAGCCAGATTCTACCAGACACACAAAGAGGATCTGGTACCATTCCTTCTAAAACTATTCCAAATAACTCAAAAAGAGGGAACCCTTCCCAAATCATTTTATGACACCAATATCATCCTGATACCAAAACCTGGCAGAGATTCAACAAGAAAATAAAACTTCAGGCCAATATCCATGATGAACATAGACGCAAAAATCTTCAATAAAATATTCACCACATAAACAGAAGCAAAAACAAAAACCACATGATTATCTCAATTGACGCAGAGAAGGCATTTGACAAAATTCAACAGCCCTTTATGCTAAAAACCCTCAATAAACTTGGTATTGATGGAACATATCTCAAAGTAATAAAAGCTATTTACGACAAACCAACAGCCAATATCATACTTAATGGGCAAAAACTGGAAGCATTCCCTTTGAAATCGGGCACTAGACAAGGATGCCCTCTCTCACCACTTCTATTCAACATAGTACTGGAAGTTCTAGCCAGAGCAATAAGGCAAGAAAAAGAAATAAAGGGTATTCAAATAGGAAAGGTGGAAGCCAAATTGTCTCTATTTGCAGACGACATGATAGTATACCTAGAAGACCCCATCACCTCAGCCCAAAAGCTCCTGCAACTGATAAGCAACTTCAGCAAAGTCTCAGGATATAAAATCAATGTGCAAAAATCACAAGCATTCCTATACACCAATAACAGACTTAAAGAGAACCAAATTAAGAACGAACTGCCATTCACAATCGCTACAAAGAAAATAAAATACCTAGGAATACAACTCACGAGGAATGTAAGGGACCTCTTTAAGGAAAACTACAAACACCTGCTCAACGAAATAAGAGAGGACACAAACAGATGGAGAAACGTTCCATGTTCGTGGTTAGGAAGAATCAATATTGTGAAAATGGCTATACTGCCCAAAGTAATTTACACATTCAATGCTATCCCCATCAAACTACCATTGAATTTCTTCACAGAACTGGAAAAAACCACCATGAATTTCATATGGAACCAAAAAAGAGCCCGCATAGCCAAGTCAATTCTAAGCAAAAAGAACACAGCGGGAGGCATCACGCTACCAGACTTCAAACTATACTACAAGGCTACAGTAATCAAAACAGCATGGTACTGGTACCAAAACAGAGATATAGACCAATGGAACAGAACAGAAACATCAGAGGCAACACAACATATCTACAACCATATCATCTTTGATAAACCAGACAAAAACAGGCAATGGGGAAAGGATTCCCTATTTAATAAATGGTGTTGGGAAAACTGGCTAGCCATGTGCAGAAAGCAGAAACTGGACCCCTTCCTGACACCTTACACTAAAATTAACTCCAGATGGATTAAAGACTTAAATGTAAGACCTGACACCATAAAAACCCTAGAAGAAAATCTAGGCAAAACCGTTCAGGACATAGGAGTAGGCAAGGACTTCATGAACAAAACACCAAAAGCATTGGCAACAAAAGCCAAAATAGACAAATGGGACCTAATCAAACTCCACAGCTTCTGCACGGCAAAAGAAACAGTCACTAGAGTGAATCGACAACCATCAGAATGGGAAAAAATCTTTGCAGTTTACGCATCTGACAAAGGGCTGATATCCAGAATTTACAAAGAACTCAAACAGATTTACAGAAAAAAAACAAACAAGCCCATTCAAAAATGGGCAAAGGATATGAACAGACACTTTACAAAAGAAGACATACATGAGGCCAACAAACATATGAAAAAGTGCTCATCATCATTGGTCATTAGAGAGATGCAAATCAAAACCACATTGAGATATCATCTCACACCAGTTAGAATGGCGATCATTAAAAAATCTGGAGACAGCAGATGCTGGAGAGGATGTGGAGAAATAGGAACACTCTTACACTGTTGGTGGGAGTGTAAATTAGTTCAACCATTGTGGAAGACAGTGTGGCGATTCCTCAGGGACCTAGAAATAGAAATTCCATTTGACCCAGCAATCCCATTACTGGGTATCTATCCAAAAGACTATGAATCGTTCTACTATAAGGACACATGCACACGAATGTTCATTGCAGCACTGTTTACAATAGCAAAGACCTGGAACCAACCCAAATGCCCATCGATGATAGACTGGACTGGGAAAATGTGGCACATATACACCATGGAATATTATGCAGCAATCAGAAATGATGAGTTTGTGTCCTTTGTAGGGACATGGATGAATCTGGAGAACATCATTCTCAGCAAACTGACACAAGAACAGAAAAAGAAATACCGCATATACTCACTCATAGGCGGGTGAGAAAAATGAGAACACATGGACACAGAGAGGCGGTCTACTATACACTGGGGACTGTTGGGGGAAATGGGGGAGGGACAGCGGGGGGGGGCTGGGGGGATAGCCTGGGGATGAATACCAAGTGTGGGTGAGGGGGAGGAAGGCAGCAAAACACACTGCCATGTGTGTACCTATGCAACTATCTTGCACGTTCTGCACATGTACCCCAAAACCTATAATGCAATAAAAATTTTAAAAAAATAAAAAAAAAAAAAAAAAAAATATTCACAAGCCGATTGCATCAGCACGTTAAAAAACTTATTCATCATGATTAAGTAGGATTCATCCCAGGTATGCAAGGCTGGTTCAACATACGCAAGCCTATAAACGTAATTCACCACATAAACCAAACCAAAAAAAAAAAAAAAAAAACACACATGATTATCTCAATTGACACAGAGAAGGCATTTGACAAAATTCAACAGCCCTTTATTCTAAAAATCCTCAATAAACTTGGTATTGATGGAACATATCTCAAAGTAATAAAAGCTATTCATGACAAACCAACAGCCAATATCATACTTAATGTGCAAATACTGAAAGCATTCCCTTTGAAATCCAGGCCTAGACATGGATGCTCTCTCTCACCACTTCTATTCAACATAGTACTGGAAGTTCTAGCCAGAGGAATCAGGCAAGAAAAAGAAATATAGTGTATTCGAATAGAAAAGATGGAAGCCAGATTGTCTCTATTTGCAGACGACATGATAGTATACCTAGAAGACCCCATCACCTCAGCCCAAAAAACCCTGAAACTGATAAGCAACTTCAGCAAAGTCTCAGGATATAAATCAATGTGCAAAAATCACAAGCATTCCTATACACCAATAACAGACTTAAAGAGTACCAAATCAAGAATGAACTGTCATTCACAATTGCTTCAAAGAGAATAAAATACCTAGGAATAAAACTCACTAGGAATGTAAGGGACCTCTTCAAGGAAAACTACAAACCACTGCTCAATGAAATAAGAGAGGACACAAACAGATGGAGAAACATTCCATGTTCATGGTTAGGAAGAATCAATATTGTGAAAATGGCTATACTGCCCAAAGTAATTTACACAATCAATGCTATCTCCATGAAACTACCATTGAATTTCTTCACAGAACTGTAAAAAAACACCATGAATTTCATATGGAACCAAAAAAGAGCCTGCATAGCCAAGTCAATTTTAAGGAAAAAGACCACAGCGGATGGCATCACACTCCCAGACTTCAAACTATACTACAAGGCTACAGCAATCAAAACAGCATGGTACTGGTACCAAAACAGAGATATAGACCAATGGAACAGAACAGAGGAATCGGAGGCAACATAATATATCTACAACCATATAATCTTGGATAAACCAGACAAAAACAAGCAATGGGAAAAGGATTTATTGTTTAATAAATGATGTTGGAAAAACTGGTTAGCCATTTGCAGACAGCAGAATCTGGACCCCTTTTTGACACCTAAAACTAAAATGAACTTTAGATGAATTAAAGACTTAAACATAATACCTGGCACCATAACAACCCTAGAAGAATATCTAGGTGAAACCATTCAGGACCTAGGAGTAGGCAAGGACTTCATGACCAAAACACCAAAAGCAGTGGCAACGAAAGCCAAAAATAGGCAAATGGGACCTAATCAAACTCCACAGCTTCTGCACGGCAAAAGAAACTGTCACTAGAGTGAATCAGCAACCAACAGAATGGGAAAAAATTTTTGCAGTTTACCCATATGACAAAGGGCTGTTATCCAGAATTTACAAATAACTCAAACAGATTTACAGGAAAAAAAACAAACAAGCCCATTCAAAAATGGGCAAAGAATATGAACAGACACTTTACAAAAGAAGACATACATGAGGCCAACAAACACATGAAAAAATGCTCCTCATCACTAGTCATTAGAGAGATGCAAATCAAAACCACATTTAGATACCATCTCACACCATTTATAATGGCTATCATTAAAAATCTGGAGACAACAGATGCTGGAGAGGATGCAGAGAAATATTAACACTCTTACACTGTTGGTGGGAATGTAAATTAGTTCAAGCATTGTGGAAGACAGTGTTGTGATTTCTCAAGGACCTAGAAATAGAACCTTCATTTGACCCAGCAATCTTATTACTGGGTATATATTCAAAGGACTATAAAACGTTCTACTATAAGGACACACGCACATGAATGTTCATTGCAGCACTGTTTACAATAGCAAAGACCTGGAACCAACCCAAATGCCCATTGATGATAGAATGGACTGGGAAAATGTGGCACATATACACCATGGAATATTATGCAGCAACCAAAAATGATGAGTTTGTGTCCTTTGTAAGGACATGGACGAATCTGGAGAACATCATTCTCAGCAAACTGACACAGGAACAGAAATCAAAATACCACATATTCTCACTCATAGGCGGTGAGAAAAATGAGAACCCATGGACACAGGGAGGGGGGTACTACACACTGGGGTCTATTGGGGCAATAGGGGAGGGACAGCAAGGGGGAGCTGGTGAGGGATAGCCTGTGGAGAAAGCCAAATGTTGGTGAAGAGGAGGAAGGCAGCAAAGCACACTGCCATTTGTGTACCTACGCAGCTACCTTACACGTTCTGCATGTGTATCCTCAAACCAAAAATGCAATAAAAATTAAAAAAAAAAGAATTTTAGGCTCTCTTTCAACTACTAAAGAACAACATTACTTATTAAATCAAAGAATCATAATTTCATAAATATTAAAGGCTACTATAAAATGAGTAGCAATTAAGTTTTTCTTATTCTTTCTCTATACACAAAAAATAAACCAGTTTTTATCTCCTTGTTGTGCAAAATCAAATGGTCAATGAAATTAATTTCAGATTAAGCAGATTTTAGAAAATCACTGAAAAGTGCACCACGTTAATACTTTGTGAGTATGAAAGAAACATTTTAAATTCTTGAACTTGTTTTCATGAAAGTGTTCTAAGAACACTAAAAGTGTTTTTCATTTTAACCCATTAGAGAATAATAACGTGCAAGAAAAGATGAGATATTTTTGTTATGTAGGCCAATCATTTTGTCTTCAGATTGGAATTCTTTTGAATTTGTTATTTTCCCTCTCAAGAGAAACCAAGAAGAATAAAATTCTGTGAAACTAATAAACCATCCCAGATGCCTTCAAATCACCCTTGTTTATACTAGAACATCTAAGGAATAACAATGTTGCCATCATGAAGTGCTTTTGTGTGGCTGGGTATCTTTCCTTCACTCGTCTTCTTCTTCTGATAGGTCCAGTAAAGTTAGCTAGAGAGACCTACATTTGGGAGGTAAGGGAGAAAGAAATACATCAAAGAAACATTATCCGGAGCAACAATGAACACATGCTTAATTTTTTTTTTAATAGTAAGTCATGGAAGCTTATCAGTGTTTTTCAGTGCTGAAAGCAACTTTATATATTCTTACCTTTAAATGGAAATACACCACCTACGTGTCTTCAAAAGGCTGATTTTAAGCTTTTTTTAAAAAATCTTATTTAATTAATTTATTTGTTTATTTTGAGACAGAGTCTCACCTCTATCTCCCAAGTTCAAGCAATTCTCCTGCCTCAACCTCCCAAGTTGCAAAGATTACAGGCATGAGCCATGGCTCCTGGCCTGAATTTAAGCTTTTAAAGAAATTTTTTACATTAAATTATTTTTTACCTAATAATATTTATTTTCTCAGTGACCCACATTAGAAATCTGAACCATTCTCTTAATATTTGGAATTTTTATTATTGATATTTGTACTAACTTAAAATGTTACATAAATTACACCAACAAAGAGATATCAGAACCAAAATATTAATTTATTTTATTAAAGAGATAAATGTTCTCTAGGTACCTTTTAATTCTGTTAGACTAATAATTAGTGTTTAGCAGAAAGTTTTAAGTATATATTAGTGGCAAAATATAATTACCTAATTTTCATTTAAGAGTAAAAGATAGTTTTAAAAAAAGTAAAAGGTAGGACGGGCATTTTGGGAGGCCAAGGTAGGCAGATCACCTGAGGTCAGAGTTTGAGGCCAGCCTGACTGGCAAAGTGAAACCCCATCTCTACTCAAGCTACAAAAATTAGCAGGACATGGTGGTACATGCCTGTTATCCCAGCTACTTGGGAGGCTGAGACATAAGAATTGCTTGAACCCGAGAGGCAGAAGTTTCAGTGAGCTGCGATTGGGCCACTGCACTCCAGCCTGGGTGATGAGCAAGACTCCATCTCAAAAAAAGAAAAGAAAAAAGAGTAAAAGCTGGCCAGGTATGGTTGCTTACACCTGTAATCCCAGCACATCTGGAAGGACAAGGCAGGAGGATTACTTGAGCCCAGGAGTTTGAGACCAGTCTAGGCAACATAGAGTGGGACCTTGTCTCTAAAAAAGTTTTTTTTTAATAAAAATAAATTAATAAATAAAGGAATCTTTTATGGGGGGAGAATTACCGGTGTACTTACTTGGGTAGTTTTCTTTGGCTTCCTCCTGAAGACATAAAGGCAACTTCTTGCTTCATTTCTGGAAGCTTCCACCTCCTTCACATTTTACTTTCACTTCATGTCTCACAGTCATAGTGGGGTGTTAACTATGATTAATTTAGCAATACAAATACACAGATATCTCTTCTGGAATTAACTTTCTCAACTCAGACTGCCTAAATTGGAACATAAAAATGAAATGGGGTGGCATGATGACTTGCACATACTGAGGAGGCTGAGATGAGAGGAAGGCTTCAGCATAGAAGTTTAAGTAAGACCAGCATGGAAAACATGGCAAGAAATCATCTCGAATAAATGTGTATGTGTGCCTGGGCATGGGGGCTTATGCCGGTAATCCCAGGTCTCTGGGAGGCTGAGATGGGTGGATTGCTTGAGCCCAGGAGGTCAAGACCAGCCTGGCCAACATAGTGAAATGCTGTCTTTAACAAAAATATAAAATTTAGCCAGGCATGGTGGTGCATGCCTGTATTCCTAGCTACTCAGGAGGCTGAGGCATGAGAATTGCTTGAACCCAGGAGAAAGAAGTTGTAGTAACCCCAGATCATGCCACTGCACTGACTCCCACCTGAGTGACAGAACAAGACTCTATCTCAATTTAAAAAAAGAAAAGAAAAAACTATATATATATATATATTCTGTAAATAAATAAATAAATGAGATTGAGATGGAGTTATTTGCTTATCAAACTTACAATATATACATATTTGTCTTTCAGGCTGGATTGCAGTGGCACAACCTTGGCTCACCACAACCTCTGCTTCCTGGCTTCAAGCTATTACAGGCATGCTCCATGACACCCAGCTAATGTTTTTGTATTTTTAGTAGAGATGGGGTTTTGCCATGTTAGACAGACTAGTTTTAAAATCCTCATTTAAAGTGACCCATCTTCCTCAGCCTTCCAAAGTTCTGGGATTATAGACATGAACCATCATTTCCAGCTGAAAATTGTTAAATAAATTAAAATATTACACTGCAAAATATTCTTTTTCTGTCTGTCTTTCCGTTGCTTTCTTTTCTTTTTTTTTTTTTGTGACCAAAAACAGACCCAAGAAAATATTTATTTAATTCAAAGAAAGAAGCAGAGGAGAAAGAGAGAAATAAAAAATGAAACAAGACATATAGAAAAGAAGAAGAAAATTGCATACATAAGTTCAACCATATAAATAATAAAAATAAACATGAACTTAATAAATAATCCATTCAAAAGGCAGAGAGTGTCAGATTGGTTAAAACAAACAAACAAACAAAAACACAATCTAATCATATGCTCTTTGTTAAGGCATATTTCTTATTCAAAGATAAAAATAAATTGAAAGTCAAAGGATAGAAAAAGATAAAATGTAAGCAGTAACTGTAAGAGAGCTGAAGTTGATATGCTAATAATGGAAGATTTTTTTAAATTAAGAAAAAAATGTTTACCAGAGACAAAGCAGAACATTTATAAGACTAAAAGGGTCAGTTGAGGAAGACAGAAAAATTATGAAGATACATATATACCAAAAAAACAGAGCCCTAAAATACATGAGGCAAAATCTGGCAGAGTTGAAGGGAGAAATAGGTGATTCAACAAGGGAATCAAATTAGAAATCAATAACAAAAATATTTGAGAACTTCTTGAATATATCAAAATTAACAACACACTCCTAAATAACTCCTAAAAGACTTACAAGGGAAAAAGAGAGTACTTGGAGATAATTGACAGTGAATATTTAGGGAATCCAGCTAAAGTAGCACTTGGAGAGAAATTTATACCTATCAATGTCTACAGTAAAATAGAAGAAAGATCCCAATTGAATATCTAATGTTTCACTTAACACACCAAAGATAGAAGAACAAACAAAACCTAAATCAAGCAGAGCAAGAAAATGATTACAGCAGAAACGAATGATCTGGAGAGTGGGAAAACCATAGCAAAAATCAACTAAACCAAAGTTGTCTTTTTGGAAATAAGACATTCAGCATTGATGAACTTTATTTAGGCTGACCAAGAATAAAAGAGAAAAGACTCAAACTACTACTCTGAAATGAAAGAGGGGACATTGCTGCTAACCTTACAGAAACAAAAAATAATTTTAAGAAAATACTATAAATAACTGTATGCCAGCCAATTGGGAAACTTAGATAAAATAGACAAATTCCTAGAAAGATACAAATTACCAAAACTGGCTTTAGAATAAATAAAAATCAGAAATAGATGTATAACAAGAAAAAGGTCAGGCATGGTGGTTTTCATCTATAATCCCAGTACTTTGGAAGGCAGAGGTGAGCGGATCATGAGGTGAGGAGTTCAAGACCAGACTAGCCAACACGGTGAAACCCCATCTCTACTAAAAGTACACAAATTAGACAGGTGTGGGCATGCACTTGTAGTCTCAGCTACTTTGGATGTTGAGGTGAGATAATTACTTGAACCTGGGAGGTGGAGGTTTCAGTGAGCCAAGACCACAGCATTGCTCTCCAGCTTGGGTGACAGAGTGAGACTCCATCTCCATAAAAAGAAAAGAAAAAAGAAAGAAAGAGAAAAGTAGATGTAAATCTTTGTGACCTTCAACTAATTTTGTTTTGAAAAAATATAATACCTAAAGAACAAGCTACCCAAAAAAATACATCCACAGAATAAAAGAAGATATTTGCACATTATATTTCAGATAAGGGCCTTGTATTCAGAATATACGATATACAGACAAATAATCCAACTGAATAATGGGCAAAGGATTTGAATAGTCATTTCTCCAAAGAGATACATGTATCCCATAAGCATATTAAAAGATGCTGAGAATTTTTAGTCATTATTGAAATGCAAATTAAACCCACAATAAGTTGTCCCTCACACCCTCTGGGATAGCTATAATAACAAGTGTTGGCAACTATGTGGAGAAATTGGAACCCATAGCTACCGCTGGTGAGAATGTGAAATGATGTCACTTCTGTAGCAAACACCTTGGCAGTTCTTCATATGACCCAACAATTCTTCTCTTTTATTTCCAGAGAACTGAAAACATATGTTCCAACAAAAACTTATACACTAATATTTACAACAGAATTATTCATATTTGCCAAAGAGTGGAAATAACCCAAATACTCATCAATAGATGACTGGAAAAAACAAAATGTGGTTTTTCACACCTTGGAATTGTATTCAGCCATAAGTTTTTGTGGAGTACTGATGCATGCTACTACATGGATGGGCCCTGAAATCATTAAGTTAAAGAAGCTAATTCTAAAGACCACATAGCACAAAATTTTATTTATACGAAATATCCAGAATAGGGAAATCTATAGGGACAGAAAGTAGGTCAGTGGTTGTCTAGGACTGGAGAGCTGAGGAGAAATGGGAAGTGCCTGCTAATGAGTGTGGGGTTTCTTTATGGGATGATGAAATGTTCTAAAATTGATCATGGTGATGGTTGCACGACTTAGGAATATAGGAATAGCCATTAAATTGTACACCTTAAATGGGTAAATTTTCTAGTGTATAAATAATATCTGAAAAAAATTAAATATGCATATTTTCACAATTCTACTTCTAGGAATATTTTGTAAAAAAATAAGTGGGCGTATGTTCAAATACGTACTCATGGCTTTTTACCGCAACATTGTTCAAAATAGCATAAATACTACAAAACATAAATATTGATCAATAAAGTCAAGGTAAACAAATTAAAGCTATTCATACAGTGAAATGCACTCATCCCTCCATATCCATGGGAACTGGTTCTAGGACTTCCCTTGGATGAGAAAATTCATGGATGCTGAAGTCCTTTATACAAAATGGTGTAGTATTTGCATGTAAATTACACCCAACCTTCCATATACTTAACACTGTTTCCAGAATTCTTATAATAGCTAATGCAATATAAACAATATGTAAATAGTTGTTATACTGTATTGTTTAGGGAATAATGACAAGTAAATAGCTAGAACATGTTCAGTACGGATACTACCATTCTTTCTCCCCCATATATTTGCAATTGGCCATTGGCTGAATTAATGAAAAACCCCTGAATATGGAGGGCCGACTGGACTACAGTGTCATTCAAAACACCTGACACTTAATACCCAGGTGACATGTTGATAGGTGTAGCAAACCACCATGGTACATTTATGTAACAAACTTGTGTGTTCTACACGTGTATCCTGGAACTTAAAGCAAAATAAAAATACAACTAACTCACTGTCTCCATATGTACAAATAAATATATCTAAATTAAAGATAAAGCAGTAAATGAATTTTATATGTACTTTAATAATGTGTATATATGTCATATTTGTACACATATAATATTTGTGTATATAAAAATGTTGCCATTAGAAAAAAACATGAAGACTAAGTGAAAAACTGAACTAAACTCCAGCACAATTTTGATATAAGTGAAATGTGATACCTAAAGAACTCCAACTCCTCCATATCCCCTACTTTCACCCCCATTACCATTCCACCCCAGCAAGGTTACTTTGGCCAGTGTAATAAAAAATGTTATTGGGAGACTGAGGCAAGAGAATCACTTGAACCCAGGAGGCAGATGTTACAGTAAGCCAAGATCATTTCATTGCATTTCAGCCTGGGTGATAAAAGAAAATCTCTGACTGAGCACAGTGGCTCATGACTGTCATCCAAGCACTTTGGGAGTCTGAGGCTGATGGATCATCACCTGAGATCCGGAGTTCAAGACCAGTCTGATCAAAATGGTGAAACCCTGTGTCTACTAAAAACACAAAATTAGGTAAACATGGAGGTAAATGCCTATAATTGCAGCTACGCAGGAGACAGAGGCAGGAGAATTGCTCAGGAGGTGGAGGTTCCAGTGAGCTGATATTCTAATATTGCATTCAAGCTTAGGCAACAAGATAGAAACTCTGTCTCAAAAAGAAATAAAAGAAGAAGTTATATATGGTATACACACACATACAAACACTCAAGTGAAGTGACATTCAATCAACATTTTGATTGTGTAGAAAAAAGGTAAAGAGTCAGATAAAAAGCATGTCTAGGCAAAGAAAATAATGTGTAAAAACCCTGAAGTGGTAAGGAACATGACTTATTGGACAAACTCACAAATAATCACTTTTGCGGTTTACAGTCAGAATTTTATTTCAATTGTAAGAGTAATTGGCAATCACTAAAGGACCTGAAGCAGTATGGAAGCCATAATATGAAGAATGGATAAAAGAGAAGCAGAAGAGGATGTGAGGAGGTTGCTGCATGGTGAACAGTAGTTGAACTCATGTGATGTGAAATGGTAACAAACTGGGAACTGGGAGACTGAACATGTACAAGTGTACAATGGCCATATCCCGTGTTAATGCTTAGATCCACAATCTGCAGCAACCAGTCCAGAAAGCCAAATTACAAACTCTGCAGCAGCTGGTCCCAGTTGGTCAAGATTTCATCAATAACCTCCAGCTTCATTTTCATCCCTCCTCCATGAATTCTAACTTAGGACTAACTAAGTTAGTCCTATATTCTGCACATATATTCTGCAAATTAAGTGGGATATCCTGCTTCTAGATAGCCTGGCTTCAGCTTTCCCATACCAATGATCTCCTTAGTCACATAATACCAAAAGCCTTCCCTTTTTCTCACAACAAAGCTTTCCTGCTTCTCCACCTGTCTTGGTCCTCTGCCAAACTCAAGTAATGCTGGCTGAATCACTTGCTATGTAAACTCTGAATAAATAGCCCTGGATTGATCTCATTTGAGTGGTTCTCTTCTTTTTCTTTTGTCTCAGGAGTATGATAATTAAGTGCAATGAGGTAATTGAGGCTACAGGATAGAATGAAATGGAGCAGAAGAGAGTAGAGATACATTGTATTATACCTTGCAAGGTAGAAGAGCCTGTCTGGGAGGCAGAGGATCAGGTGAGAATTTAGTGAAAATAAGTAAGTATTGTACCCTGGAATTGAAGGAAAGGACTTTAACAGGTTGAGTACCCAGTTGCTAAGTTCTGTTGTAAAATCAGGGAGAAGATGAAAATTTGTCAATTGACTTAGACAGATCAGACTGGGTGCAGTTGCTCAGGCCTGCAATCCCAGTACTGTGGAGGGCAAAGCCAGATGGATCACCTGAGGTCAGGCATTGGAGACCATCCTGGCCAATGGTCATGGTGAAACCCTGCCTCTACTAAAAGTACAAAAATTAGCTGAGCATGCTGGCACATGCCTGTGATTCCAGCTACTGGGAGGCTGAGGCAGGAGAATCTCTTGAACCTGGGAGGTGGAGGTTACAGCAAGCCTAGATGGCAACACTGCACTCTGGCAGCTTGAAATTCCTAAGAAACTTTAGGGAGAGAAGGGGAACCACAGCACATATGAAGAAATGGCCATGCCTTCCATGATACCAAGAAGGAAGAGGAAGATGGGAGTGGGTAAAGTGGGGAAATGGATTAGATGGGATTTATGTTAAAAATAAATTTTAAATTTCTGAACATCATGGTAGAGAGCAGCTAGTTTAGCTATCTATAGAAAGAATTGTTACACATTTTGTAAGTAGAAATGTGTTTTTAAAATGAAGACAGCTGGCCAGGCATTGTGGCTCACACCTGCAATCACAACATGTTAGGAGGCCCAGGCAGGCGAATCACCAGAGGACAGAAATTTGAGACCAGTCTGGCCAACAAATGAAACCCCATCTCTACTAAAAATATGAAAATATTATGTAGGTGTGTTGGCATAAGCCTATAATCCCAGCTACTCAGGAGGCTTAGGCAAGAGAATCACTTGAACCCAGAAGATGGAAGTTGCAGTGAGCTGAAATCATGCCACTGCACTGCACTCTAACCTCTCAACAAGACAGAAACTCTGCCTCAAAGAAAAATAAGAAAGAAAATTTTGAAACTTTAGAACATTGTATACATGTTTATAAAAATATCCAATTATTATAATACCTTTTTAAAATATAAACATCACCATATTTATGTATTTGATATATAAACATATAAGTAAATATATTTATTATTAAGGCATTATAATCCTTTACTTTCTCTTTAGATGGAGTCTCACTCTGTCCCTCAGGCTGGAGTGCAGTGGTGTGATCACAGCTCACTGCAGCCTCAACCCCGTGGGCTCAAGCAATCCTCTCACCTAAGCCTCCTGAGCAGCTGGAACTACAGGTATGCACCACCATGCCAGCTAATGTATTTTTTTAATAAACAGTGTCTTGCTATGTTGCCCTGGCTGGTCTCAAACTCCTGTTCTTAAGTGATTCTCTCACCTCAGCCTCCCAAAGTGCTGGGTTTACAAGAGTGAGCCACTGTGGCCAGAAGGCATCTTATCTTTATGAAAAGGTTTTATTTAATAATTAAATTAGGGGCATTAGGTTTGTCTTCCAAGCATGAATTTTGGACACTGGACTGTGATTAATTTGGAAAACAGTAATTTTCTGTATTTCATTTAGTTTTATGCAATATCTCCTGCAGATATTTCAGTCCACACAAGAATGCCCATATTTAAGGCAGTTCTTGGGCAATTCACATTAAGCAAAGGCTTGTACCCTAACCTTTAGGAGCTAAATCTTGTCTTCACTGAGCTCACATTTTAGTACTGATAAAAATCTAAGGAAATAAAGTGGAAAGTGACAAATGGCTTTAAAATCCTACTAATAAAAGGGCTGTGATTGTTATCAGGATGAAGGTTACTATAAATTAACTGAATAGGATGGGCGTCATGAGGAAATTGAGCTTTACAATGACTCTCAGGGAGGGAGAGGGTTTGGATTGATGAGACAGGGAATTCCTAGAAGAGGAGATACCTCCACCACAGAGATAAAAAATCAGAGTTCCATTCTAGAAATATTAGAAAATAAATTTGAAAATGCATGTTCGTGTCTCATGAGAACAAGACTTAAATTTATTATCTTAAATGAGAAAATAAGTAAACGCTTCATTTCATTTTTTTCTTCTCTTTTTTTTTGAGACAGGGTTTTTCTCTGTCACACAGGCAGTGGTGTGATGTCAGCTTACTGCAACCTCTGCCTTCTGGGTTCAAGTGATTCTCCTGCCTCAGATTCCCAAGAAGCTGGGGTTACAGGTGTCTGCCACCACACCCAGCTAGTTTTTGTATTTTTAGTAAAGATGAGGTTTCACTTCATCTTTTTGAACAGACTGGTCTCAAACTCCTGATCTCAGGCAATCCTCCTGCCCCATCCTCCCAAATTGCCAGGATTACAGGAGTGAGTGACCACTCACAGACCATTTTATTTCTTTTAGCAACATTTATGAGGCTGGCCATGACAGCTCATGACTGTGATCCCAGCAGTTTGGGAGGTGAGGCAGGCAGATCACTTGAAGTCAGGAGTTCAAAACCAGCCTGTTCAATATAGTGAAACTGTGTATCCACTAAAAATACAAAAACTGGGTGGGTGTGGGGGCCCACACCTCTAATACCAGCTTCTTGAGAGAATGAGGCAGGAGAACTGCTTGAACCCAAAAGGCAGAGATTGCAGTGAGCCAAGACTGCATCACTGCACTCCAGCCTGGGCAACAAAGCAAGACTCTGTATCAGAAAAAATGTCTAAGTACCTGCTATACTGCAGACACTTTTTTGATGGAAGACACAAAGATGAACAAAACCCACTCTCAGGCTTCAGGAAATTTACATCATGCAGAGGGAAGAGAATAGAACTACAGTCAGTTAAGACATTCTAATGCCTGGGGTTGAGGACTTCAACACAAGAATGTAAACAGTAATCTGAGAGCAAAAGTGGGCATATCTATCTATTGCAATTGATACGGGTTGTAAAATCAGGGAAGGTTTCCTAAAGGATGAATGATAATGAGCACAAAAGTAAAAAAATATACATTTGAGGTAAAAGGGTAGCTTGAAGAACAGTTAAGAGGCAAAGAATGGACTGATTTTAAAGTAATAATGAGGCTAACTACAATTTATTTAGCACTTACTATGTGAACAGTATTGTTTTGATACAGTAACTGCTGTAACAAGTTCCATCTGATAGATCTGGCAGTGGATGGAAGCTTAGAGAGAATAAATGACTCACCAATGATCACCAGAGAGTGAACTGTGTGGCCAGAGCTTGAATCCAGTTGGTCCAAACACAGACTTCACTTTTATTCCTTCTGTGACAGGCAAGGGGAAGAGTGAGATAACAGATGGACTAGAAAGGTACATGTTGTAAGGTGTTGTTTGTCAAATTATTATTATTTTGTGTTCCATTTGATCTACAGAAAAAGAACTGAGATCAGGACTGAAATATGTTCACTGGATTCAGAAGAAGGATGTCATAATGAACATTCTCCAGAATGAAAAGGGGAGCCATGTGTTGAAAAGAGTTGGGAGGAAAAATAAAACGCTGCCTTTACAAAAAGTGTGTCTGTGAAGAGATGAAAAGAGCACGATCTGGTCACTAGAGAGCACTGTGTGGCAAACCTGGAACTCGTTTTTCTTGTCTTCTCTTCCTCCCTCTTTTTATAAATCTTTTTTCCTCCCTCTTTGTTTTTGTTATTTCTTGTCTACTTTATTTTCCCCTTTCTTTTTCTCTTTCTTTATTTTCATCTTTCTTTGCCTGTTTTCCACTTCATTTCCTCTTTAATTCTTCCCTTCTCTTCTTACTCTTTCTTTTTTTTTTCCTGGTCATAATTTTTTTTCTTCTTTTTTTTTTTAATTTTTATTGCATTATAGGTTTGGGGTACATGTGAAGAACGTGCAAGATAGCTGCATAGGTACACAGATGACAGTGTGTTTTTCTGCCTTCCTCCCCTTAACCCATATTGGGCATTTCTCCCCAGACTATTGCTCCATTGCTCTCACCGCTGTCCCTCCCCCAGTCCCCCCAATAGACCCCAGTGCATAGTAGAACCCCTCCCTGTGTCCATGTGTTCTCATTTTTTCCACCCTCCTATGAGTGAGAATATGTGGTATTTCTTTTTCTGTTCTTGTGTCAGTTTGCAGAGAATGATGTTCTCCAGATTCATCCATGTCCTTACAAAAAAACACAAACTCATCATTTTTGATTGCTGCATAATATTCCATGGTATATATGTGCCACATTTTCCCAGTCCAGTCTATCATTGATGGGCATTTGGGTTGGTTTCAGGTCTTTGTTATTGTAAAGAGTGCTGCAATGCACATTCGTGTGCATGTGACCTTATAGTAGAACAATTTGTAGTTCTTTGGATATATACCCAGTAATGGGAATTCTGGGTCAAATGGAATTTCTATTTCTATGTCCTTGAGGAATCACCACACTGTCTTCCACAATGGTTGAAATAATTTACACTCCCACCAACAGTGTAAGAGTGTTCCTATTTCTCCACATCCTCTCCAGCATCTGCTGTCTCCAGATTTTTTAATGATCGCCATTCTAACTGGCATGAGATGGTATCTCAATATGGTTTTGATTTGCATCTCTCTAATGACCAGTGATGATGAGCATTTTTTTCATGTGTTTGTTGG
This sequence comes from Saguinus oedipus, assembly GCA_031835075.1. Classification (NCBI taxonomy): domain Eukaryota; kingdom Metazoa; phylum Chordata; class Mammalia; order Primates; family Cebidae; genus Saguinus; species Saguinus oedipus. The sequence continues at coordinate 26,961,167 of CM063171.1, forward strand.
CCTCATGTATGTCTTCTTTTGTAAAGTTTCTGTTCATATCCTTTGCCCATTTTTGAATGGGCTTGTTTGTTTTTTTCTGTAAATCTGATTGAGTTCTTTGTAAATTCTGGATATCAGGCCTTTGTCAGATGCATAAACTGCAAAGATTTTTTTCCCATTCTGATGGTTGCTGATTCAATCTAGTGACTGTTTCTTTTGCCGTGCAGAAGCTGTGGAGTTTGATTAGGTCCCATTTGTCTATTTTGGCTTTTGTTACAAATGCTTTTGGTGTTTTGGTCATGAAGTTCTTGCCTACTCCTATGTCCTGAATGGTTTTGCTAAGATTTTCTTCTAGGGTTTTTATGGTGTCAGGTCTTATGTTTAAGTCTTTAATCCATCTGGAGTTAATTTTAGTGTAAGGTGTCAGGAAGGGGTCCAGTTTCTGCTCTCTGCACATGGCTAGCCAGTTTTCCCAACACTATTTATTAAACAGGGAATCCTTTCCCCATTGCTTGTTTTTGTCTGGTTTATCAAAGATTATATGGTTGTATATATGTGGTGTTCCCTCCGATGCCTCCGTTCTGTTCCATTTGTCTATATCTCTGTTTTGGTACCAGTACCATGCTGTTTTGATTACTGTAGACTTGTAGTATAGTTTGAAGTCTGGTATTGTGTTGCCTCCTTCTGTGTTCTTTTTCCTTAGAATTGACCTGGCTATGCGGGCTCTCTATTGGTTCCATATGATGTTCATGGTGTTTTTTTTTCCATTTCTGTGAAGAAATTCAATGGTAGCTTGATGGGGATAGCATTGATTTTGTAAATTACTTTGGGCAGTATAGCCATTTTCGTGATATTGATTCCTCCTAACAATGAACATGGAATGTTTCTCCATCTGTTTGTGTCCTCTCTTAATTCGTTGATCAGTGGTTTGTAGTTTTCCTTAAAGAGGTCCCTTACATTCCTTGTGAGTTATATTCCTAGGTATTTTATTTTCTTTGTAGCAATTGTGAATGGCAGTTCGTTCTTGATTTGGTTTTCTTTAAGTCTGTTATTGGTGTATAGGAATGCTTGTGATTTTTGCACATTGATTTTGTATTCTGAGACTTGGCTGAAGATGCTTATCACTTTCAGGAGCTTTTGGGTTGAGGTGATGGGGTCTTGTAGGTATACTATCATGTCGTCTGCAAATAGAGACAATTTGGTTTCCACCTTTCCTATTTGAATACCCTTTATTTCTTTTTCTTGCCTGATTGCTCTGGCTAGAACTTCCAGTACTATGTTGAATAGGAGTGGTGAGAGGGCATCCTTGTCTAGTGCCAGATGTCAAAGGGAATGCTGCCAGTTTTTGCCCATTCAGTATGATATTGGCTGTTAATTTGTCATAAATAGCTTTTATTACTTTGAGATACGTTCCATCAATACCAAGTTTAGTGAGGGTTTTCAGCATAAGAGGCTGTTGAATTTTGTCAAATGCCTTCTCTGTGTCAATTGAGATAATCATGTGGTTTTTGTTTTTGCTTCTGTTTATGTGGTAAATTACATTTATACTCTTGCATTGTTGAACCTGCCATGCATCCCAGGGATGAATCCTGCTTGATCATGATGGATAAGTTTTTTAATGTTCTGTTGCAGTCGGTTTTCCAGTATTTTATTGAAGATTTTTGCATCTATGTTCATCATGAATATTGGCCTGAAGTTTTCTTTTCTTGTTGAGTCTCTGTCAGGTTTTGGTATCAGGATGATGTTGGTCTGATAAAATGATTTGGGAGGGGTTCCCTCTTTTTTAATTATTTGGAATAGTTTCAGAAGGAATTGTACCAGATTTCTTTTCTGTGTCTGGTAGAATTCGGCTGTGAACCCATCTGGACCTGGGCTTTTTTTGTGTGGTAGGTTCTTAATTGCTGCCTCAACTTCAGACCTTGTTATTGGTCTATTCATAGTTTCGTCTTCCTCCTTGTTTAGGCTTGGGAGGACACAGGCGTCAAGGAATTTATCCGTTTCTTTCTGGTTTACTAGTTTATGTGCATAGATTTGTTTGTAGTATTCTCTGATGATGGTTTGAATTTCTGTGGAATCTGTGGTGATTTTTTCTTTATCGTTTTGTATTGCATCCATTTGGTTGTTCTCTCTTATCTTTTTTTTTATGAGTCTCGCTAATGGTCTGTCTATTTTGTTGATCTTTTTGAAAAACCAGCTCTTGGATTTATTGATTTTTTGAAGGGTTTTTCGTGTCTCTATCTTCTTCAGTTGTGCTCTGATGTTAGTTATTTCTTGTCTTCGGCTAGGTTTTGAGCTTTTTTGATCTTGCTCCTCTAACTCTTTCAATGTTGATGATAGGGTGTGAATTTTGGATCTCTCCACTCTTCTCATGTGGGCACTTATTGCTATATATTTTTCTCTACAGACTGCTGTAAACGTGTCTCAGAGATTCTGGTACGTTGTGTCTTCGTTCTCTTTGGTTTCTAAGAACTTCTTTATTTCTGCCTTCATTTCATTGTTTATCCAATCAACATTCAAGAGCCACTTGTTCAGTTTCCATGAAGCTGTGTGGTTCTGAGTTATTTTCTAAATTCTGAGTTCCAGCTTGATTGCACTATGGTCTGAGAGACTGTTTGTTATGATTTCAGTTGTTTTGCATTTGCTGAGAAGTGCTTTACTTCCAATTATTTGGTCAATTTTGGAGTAGGTGTGATGTGGTGCTGAGAAGAACATATGTTCTGTAAATTTGGGGTGGAGAGTTCTGTAAATGTCTATCAGGTTTTCTTGTTCCAGGTCTGAGTTCAAGTCCTGGATGTTCTTGTTAATTTTCTGTCTGGTTGATCTGTCTGCTATTGACAGTGGAGTGTTAAAGTCTCCCACTATTATTGTGTGAGAGTTTAAATCTCTTTGCAAGTCATTAAAAACTTGCCTTATATATCTGTGTGCTCCTGCATTTGGTCCATATATATTTAGAATTGTTAGCTCTTCTTGTTGTATCAATCATTTTACCATTATGTAATCGCCTTCTTTGTCCCTTTTGATCTTTGTTGCTTTAAAGTCTATTTTATCAGGGACGAGAATTGCAACTCCTGCTTTTTTTTTTTTCTCTCCATTTGCTTGGTAAATCTTCCTGCATCCCTTTATTTTAAGCCTTTGTGTATCCTTGCGTGTGAGATGGGTTTCCTGGATACAGCACATCAATGGGTTTTGGTTTTTTATCCAATTTGTCAGTCGGTGTCTTTTGATTGGTGCATTTAGCCCATTTACATTTAGGGTTAATATTGTTATGTGTGAATTTGATACTGCCATTTTGATGCTAGCTGGCTGTTTTGCCCATTGGTTCATGTAGATTCTTTATTTTGTTGATGCTTTTTAGCATTTGGTGTGCTTTTAGGATGGCTCGTACTGGTTGTTTCTTTCTATGTGTAGTGCCTCTTTTATGAGCTTTTTTGTAAAGCAGGCCTAGTGGTGACAAAATCTCTGAGTACTTGCTTGTTCGTAAAGAATTTTATTTTGCCTTCACTTATGAAGCTCAGTTTGGCTGGATATGAAATTCTGGGTTGAAAGTTCTTTTCTTTAAGGATGTTAAATATTGACCCCCACTCTCTTCTGGCTTGTAGAGTCTCTGCGGAGAGATCTGCGATGAGTCTGATGGGCTTCCCTTTGTGGGTGACCCGACCTTTCTCTCTGGCTGCCCTTAGTATTTTCTCCTTCATTTCAACCCTGGTGAATCTGACGATTATGTGCCTTGGGGTTGCTCTTTTTGCGGAGTATCTCTGCGGTGTTCTCTGTATTTCCTGGAGTTGAGTGTTGACCTGTCTTGCTAGGTTGGGGAAAATTTCCTGAGTAATATCCTGAAGAGTGTTTTCCAGCTTGGATTCATTCTCTTCATCACATTCTGGTACACCTTTCAAATGTAGATTGGGTCCCTGCACATAGTCCCACATTTCTTGGAGATTTTGTTCATTCCTTTTTGTGCTTTTTTTTTTAATCTTGGTTTCTTGTTTTATTTCATTGAGTTGATCTTCGACTTCTGATATTCTTTCTTTTGCTTGGTCAATTCGGTTGTTGAAACTTGTGCATGCTTCATGAAGTTCTCGTGTTGCATTTTTCAGCTCCTTCAATTCATTCATATTTCTCTCTAAGTTGTCCATTCTTGTTATCAATTCCTCAAATCTTTTTTTAAATCTTTTTTCAAGGTTCTCAGATTCTTTTCACTGATTTAGAACATGTTCATTTAGCTCACTGAAGTTTCTCTTTATCTACTTTCTAAAGTGTGATTCCATCATTTTGTCACACTTATTCTCCGTCCAGCTTTGTTCCCTTGCTGGTGAGGAGTTTTGTTCCTTGGTAGGAGGTGACGTGTTTTGGTTTTGGGTGTTTTATTCCTATTTTCACTGGTTTCTTCCCATTTTTATGGATTTATCGATCTGTCATCTTAGTAGTTGCTAATTTTTTATTTGGGTCTTTGTGTGGACACCCAGATTGTTGATGATGAAGTATTTCTGTTACTTAGTTTTCCCTCTAATGATCTGGCCCCTCTGCCGTATGAGTGCTGAGGTCCACTCCAGGCCCTGCTTGTCTGGGTTACACCTGTAGCAGCTGCAGAACAGTGAGGGATGCTACCAGTTTCTTCTTCTGCTATCTTTGTTCCAGAATGATGCCCGCCAAATGTCAATCTGATTAGTCCTTTCTTTCTGTTTGTATATACAGTGGTCAGGGAGCTGCTTGAGGAGACAGTCTGTACTTTATAGGAGCTACAGTGCTGAGCTGTGAGTTTCATTGTTCATTCAGGTTGTTGGGAGGATGTGTTTATGTCTGCTGCAACAGAACTCATAACCCCCCCTTTTTTCCCCCTTAGATGCTCTGTCTCTGGGAGTTGGAGCTTTCTTTATTAGTATCTGTTGCACTGTCCTGCCCAGCTAGGAGGCAGTCTATTCACTATTTGCCTGCTGAGGCTCCGCCCTGCTAGCACACGCACCCCTGCTGTGGCAGGGCTTTGTTCTGCTTTGGTGTGCTCCACCCTGTTGGCAGAGTCTCTCTGTTATGGAGGTTGCCTTGGCAACGGCAGGCTGCATCAGACCTCGGCAGTACTTCAATAGGGGTGGATTGCGTTCGTATTGGCGGACGCCCTTCCCCCACCGGGCTGCACCATCCAAGTTTCAACTGTGCCGGTAGGAAAACTTTCAGCCCTGAGAGCCTCCAGTCGCTGCCCTGCTTGTCCCCATAAGGGTGGGACCTGCTGAGCCTGATCACCCAGCTCCATGCCTCAGATTCTGTCCTCTCTCTCTCTCTTCCTCTTTCCAAGCTGAATAGTTGACTCTCTCACTGGTGCCCCAGTGGCCTGCCAATAGGGCACTGGGATCTGTGCAATCTCCCATGCCACTGCCCACTGCACCGGCTCAGATTGTTTCTCAGGAATCTCCTGGTCTGACTCATTGTCCAAGTCCCATTCAATCAGATGGACATGCCAATCTGCCCTTCCAAATCTCAGATTGCCAGTTTAACAGGGCACCCAGACCAGTGAGTTTTGTGCCCAGTGCCACTGTGCTGTGGCGCCAGCCGAACTGGCTGTACGAGGTTGCTGCACTAGTATCCCATGTCTCTCCCACACCTGTGACTTTTAACGTTCTGTGGGCAAAAAAGATTTGTCCGAGAATGCGGTTAGGACTCACCCTCTGTGCCTTCACTGAGAGCTGCAATCCTGAGTCGCCTCTACGATGCCATCTTAGAAGCCTATTCTTTCTTTCTTTCTGTCTGTTTTCTTCTTTTTTATTCTTGTCTTCTTTTTTCTCTGTTTCTGTCTTTCTCTCTTTCATCTTTTATTTATGATGAAATAGGTCAGCATTGACATATTGAACATTCTGGTGGAACAAGGGAGTTTAATTGCTGGATCAAAGTCCTTAATGTGTAGGGAGATTACCCATGCCCAAGAGAGGTGTCTTTTATTGAAAGACTAGGGGCCACACAGAGGCTCATGCCTGTATTTCCAGCACTTTGGGAGGCCAAGGTAGGAGGACTGCTTCAGCCCAGAATGTCAAGACGAGCCTGGAAATAAAGTTAGACCCTGTCTCTACAAAAATATCTTTAAATTAGCCACGCATTGTGGTAGAAACCTGTAGTTTCAGATACTTGAAATGCTGAGGCAAGAGCATAACTTGAGCACAAGACTTTGAGGCTACAGTAATCTATGATCACACCACAGCACCCAGCCTGGGTGACAAAATAAGATCCCATTTCAAGAAAGAGAGACGGGGACAGAGAGAGAGAGAGAGAGAGAGAGAGAGAGACAGAGATAGAGAGAGACAGAGAAAATCTAGAAGGGAACATAAAATAAGCATTGTAGATGTAGATTTCTGTAGTTTTGAGGAAACGTGTTCTCTTTCCAGGGTCCACAAGAGGGCGTAATTTTAAGGGCAAGAACTTCCCAGTGCCATATTTTCTCCCCCTCGCATCCATCTTCATCTGGGTGATTTTACAATTTGTGTTTAAATTTTGCAGGCGTGGGAAGAAACTCTAAGTCAATCACTCCAGCAGAAGTTCTAAGGAACTCCTTTCATTGGCCAGGGGTCTTAGAGAAGGTGGGGGTTCCTCCCAGGTTAAAAGTTTTCTTCTTCTACATCCCTTTGGACTCCATGTTTTGGTCCCCTTCCATGTACACTCTGTCATGGAAGATTATTTTCCTCTCCTAATCTCCATCTCTCCCTCTTCATTTTCTTCCACTCAGTGTGAAAGCTGTCTTTTCTCCCCTGGATTCCATCCTCCTAGATTCTCTCACTCGGTGTGAAAGGAGATTTTCTTCTCTGGTTTTACCCCTCTGGGAAACCTTCTCACTCAGTATGAGAGCGGCTTTGCTTCCTCTCACTCAGTGTAAGACTTGGCTGTTTCTTTCTCTCTCCTCCTTTTTCTCTCTTGGCTTTAAATAAAATCACTTATTACAAACACTTTTGAGTCCAGCGTTTACTTTTATGAGTGCACTGTGCCATGGTCTCCTCTCTCATTCTTAAAGGAAGATTGACCAGAAACCTGGAGAAACATTCTCTCAGGGGAACTGAGGGTACTCCTGAACCCCAATATAACAGTTTGATGTCAGTGTTGAATTTTGAGTCTTAATAACTTCTTTTTCTTTCTTTTTTCCTTTTTCCTCTTTCTTTTTTTTCAGATGAAGTCTTGCTCTCTCACCCAGGCTAAAATATGATGGCATGATATCCACTCACTGCAACCTCCACCTCCCAGGTTTAGTAATTCTCCTGACTCAGCCACCCAAGTAGCTGGGACTACAGGTGCCCAACACCAGTTCAGCTGTATTTTTTAGTAGTTATGAGGTTTCACTGTATTTGCCTAACTGGTCTCAAACTCATAACCTTTTGATCCACCAGCCTCAACATCCAGAAGTACTGGGATTACAGGCATTAGCCACCACGCCTGGCCTGTATGACTGTTTTGAAGAGCTTCATGAGATGCATTGGCTACACAGTGATTTCCCTGAGCCTTTACAGTATGTCCTCATTTACTTTTAATAGCGAGTTAAACACTGTCACTTTTGTGTTATGATAATTTTTCAACAGAGAAAATAGATTCATATTAATAGCAATCAAGTAACTTCTAAGACATCCAGCTAGCAAATAATAAAGCTGAGATCACATGGCTCAACTCAAGCTCAGTCTGTTTTCCTTGTAGAAGGATTGTTTCTAATTTTTCAATTTGACAAATACACCTAGCACAGAAATATTATAAGTCATAATTTCCTCTTCCATAAGAATTTTTGAGGTGAGAATTTGAAAGAGATAGGATGTCATGGCATCACAGAAATGTGACATTGCAACCCTGTGGGGCTGGGTGAGCTGTAACTTGTCACTCTAAACTTTCCTTTTTACAAGGAACTTTTCTTCTTCTTCTTTTTTTTTTTGAGAAGGAGTTTCACTGTTGTTACTCAGATCATGCAATGGCATAATCTCAGCTCACCACAGCCTCCGCCTTCTGGGTTCAAGCAATTCTCCTGCCTCAGCCTCCCAAGTAGCTGGGACTACAGGTGCACACCACCATACCCAGCTAATTTTTGTATTTTTAGTAGAGACGGGGTTTCATCTTGTTGACCAGGATGATCTTGATCTCTTGACCTCATGATTTACCCGCCTCATCCTCCCAATGTGTGCTGGGATTATAGATGTGAGCCACCATGCCCAGCCTGTTTTTTTTTTTAGACACTTTTGCTCTGTCGCCCAGGCTGAGTGCAGTGGAATGATCTTGACTCACTGCAATCTCTGCCTCCTAAGTTAAAGTGATTCTCATTCCTCAGCCTACTGAGTAGCTGGGATAACAGATGCTCATCACCACACCAGCTAATTTTTGTATTTTTAGTAGAGACAGAATGTTGGAGATGCTTGTCTCAAACTCCTAACCTCAAGTGATCCATTTGCCTCGGCCTTTCAAACTGTTAGAATTACAGGCATGAGCCACCATGCCTGGCCCCTTATGATATTTTCTATTTAGTCTCAAAACTAACCACTAATAGTGAAATATTTGTGCTGACATAGGAATATTTCTAAAACCACCTTTTAAATGAACATAAGGAGGAGGGAGAATGTGAGTTACTAGAACTACAGTTCTGTTCTAATTTGCAGTTTAAAAGTAGGACTGGACATATACATATGCCTATAGGTGCACAGAACACTTCCAGGTCATACCAACAGCTGAGAACACCAGAGCTCTGTGATCTTCACACGTGGGAACTAGAAGTGGCTACACTGGATGTCACTATTTTATTTTTGATCAATGTAAGAACTTCTTTCTTTCCTTTCCTTTTGCTTTTTTTTTGGATGCAGTCTTGCTCTGTTGGCCAGGGTTGAGTGCAATGGTGTGATGGGCTCACTGCAACCTCCACCTCCCATGCCTCAGCCTCCTGAGTAGTTGGGACTGCAGGCATCCACCAACATGCCTGGCTATTTTATTTTATTTTATTTTGTTTTTATAGTAGAGAAGGGATTTCACCTTGTTGGTCAGGATGGACTTGAACTCCTAACCTCGTGATCCACCCGCCTGGTCCTCCCAAAGTGCTGGGATTACAGGCGTGCACCACAGGGCCCCGTTCAACCTAAAGATTTATAAGCATGTCATTTTGATTTTTCGGAACCTTTCCAGCAGATGGTGCTAGACACTATTCAGTGGTTCAGTTCTGGACGGAGGTATCTGCATTCCTGAATAAAAGAAAAGCCTGATCCCGGCAGCCACACGTGGTTATGTGGCTGGAGTTTGGGCTGACACTGTAGAAAAAGCAACTTCAGTTGCAGCCCCAAAGTTAGTGAACCGAGCTGGAGCCATGGAGGGCCAGAGCATGGAGGAGCTGCTGGCAAAAGTGAAGCAGGATGAGGCAGAGAAGTTGCAGTGCATCACTGTGCTCAAGGAGCTGGAGCTGGAGTTTAACTTGGGCTACCTGCTGGCTTCGGACCAGAACCCCACGACAGGGCTGCGGTGCGCCTGACCCACGATGGAGGCCGAGCTATGGTCCCTGATGTGGGACAACACGCACCTGCTCATCAACCAGCTATGGCAGCTGCCCACGGAATGAGTGGAAGAGGCAATGGTGGTACAGCTTCCCGAGCCTATCACACACCTACCACGAGAGAAGCCTCTGCCCCGGTGGCGGCCACTTACACGCTGGCAGCAGTTCTCATGCCTAAAGGGCATCTGTCCCAAGAAGAAGACCCACCTGGTGTGGGACGAGGTAAGCGGCCAGTGGCAGTGGCGCTGGGGCTACCAGTGCACCCGGGACGACACCAAGGAATCGCTGATTGAGGTGCCCAGCAATGCTTACCCCTTGGAGGACCAGTTCACCAAGCGGATTAAGGCCAAGAAGGAACAAATGGCCAAGAACAAGCTAAACCGGCTGTGTAACTCGGCCCGCGTGCACAAGATGCAGCTGCCCAGTGTGGCTGGCTTGCACCCTATTGGAAACCAGAGTAAGGAGGAGCTGGGCAGGGCCATGCAGGTGGCCAAGGTCTCCACAGCCTCTGTGGAGTGCTTCCAGAAATGTCTTTCCAAGGAAAAAGCACCCTGGGGCTCCGGCAAGAAGAGGAAGTTTCAACCACTTCTCGGGGACTTTGTGGCAGAGAAAAAGAACCAGTTGGAGCTGCTTCATGTCATGAACAGCAAGAAGCCTCAGCTGGATGTGATGCAGGCCACCAATAAGCAGATGAGAGAGGACGACCAGAAAGAGGCTGCCAAGAGGAGGAAAATGAGACAGAAGGGCAAGAGAAAGGGAGGCCAGCAGGGGCTTGGGAACAAGAGGAAAGGGGGCCCACCAAACCAGGGAGGAAAGAGGAAAGGGGGCCAGCCAAGCCAGGGAGGGAAGGGGAAATGGGGCTTGGGAGGCAAGATAAATTCCAGGCTGCGTGGCTTTGGTGACAAGAGAAAAGGAGGACAGCATCCAGGAAGAAAGAGGAGAAAGTAATAGATTCTCTCTGTCGCATCTGTCTGTAAACCAAGAACTGTAAATACCAAATGTTAAGTTCCAGATACTTGTACAGGGACTCAGAAGGACCTGGCCACTGCCTTCATTGAGCTTGAAGTGACAGGACTGCCCTCCACTCCAGAGAGTACGTAAGTGTTAGACTGCACAAATTCATTTTTTTTTCCACAACCGAGACTGACTGGAGATGAAGTACTTATGTGAGGATTTTAAGAATTAAGGAAATAATTTGGTGGAAACTGGGAAAGAGTTCTGTTCTTAAACAGTTTTTTTTTTTCTTTTTTTAACTTTGGAAATATAGTGGGGGCACGTTGTTCATATTTCACAGACTTAGATTGGTGTATATGTTTTTACATTATTTTTTTTTCTTTTTTTTCTTTTCTTTTTTTTTTAATTTTTATTGCATTATAGGTTTTGGGGTACATGTGCAGAACGTGCAAGATAGTTGCATAGGTGCACACATGGCAGTGTGTTTTGCTGCCTTCCTCCCCTTCACCAACACTTGGTATTCATCCCCAGGCTCTCCCCCCAGCACCCACCGCTGTCCCTCCCCCATTTCCCCCAACAGTCCCCAGTGTATAGTAGACCAACTCTCTGTGTCCATGTGTTCTCATTTTTCTCACCCACCTATGAGTGACTATATGCAGTATTCCTTTTTCTGTTCTTGTGTCAGTTTGCTGAGAATGATGTTCTCCAGATTCATCCATGTCCTTACAAAGGACACAAACTCATCATTTTTGATTGCTGCATAATATTCCATGGTGTATATGTGCCAAATTTTCCCAGTCCAGTCTATCATCGATGGGCATTTGAGTTGGTTCAAGGTTTTGCTATTGTAAACAGTGCTGCAATCAACATTCGTGTGCATGTGTCCTTATAGTAGAACGATTTATAGTCTTTTGGATAGATACCCAGTAATGGGATTGCTGGGTCAAATGGAATTTCTATTTCTAGGTCCCTGAGGAATCGCCACACTGTCTTCCACAATGCTTGAACTAATTTACACTCCCACCAACAGCGTAAGAGTGTTCCTATTTCTCCACATCCTCTCCAGCATCTGCTGTCTCCAGATTTTTTAATGATCGCCATTCTAACTGTTGTGAGATGATATCTCAATGTGGTTTTGATTTGCATCTCTCTAATGACCAATGATGATGAGCACTTTTTCATATGTTTGTTGGCCTCATGTATGTCTTCTTTTGTAAAGTTTCTGTTCATATCCTTTGCCAATTTTTGAATGGGATTGTTTTTTTTCTGTAAATCTGTTTGAGTTCTTTGTAAATTCTGGATATCAGCCCTTTGTCAGATGTGTAAACTGCAAAGATTTTTTCCCATTCTGTTGGTTGCCGATTCACTCTAGTGACTGTTTCTTTCACCGTGCAGAAGCTGTGGAGTTTGATTAGGTCCCATTTGTCTATTTTGCCTTTTGTTGCCAATGCTTTTGGTGTTTTGTTCATGAAGTCCTTGACTACTCCTATGTCCTGAACGGTTTTGCCTAGAATTTCTTCTAGGGTTTTTATGGTGTCAGGTCTTACGTTTAAGTCTTTAATCCATCAGGAGTTAATTTTAGGGTAAGGTGTCAGAAAAGGGTCCAGTTTCTGCTTTCTGCACATGGATAGCCAGTTTTCCCAATACCATTTATTAAATAGGGAATCCTTTCCCCATTGCCTGTTTTTGTCTGGTTTATTAAAGATAATATGGTTGTAGATATGTTGTGTTGCCTCCGATGCTTCTGTTTTGTTCCATTGGTCTATATCTCTGTTTTGGTATCAGTACCATGCTGTTTTGATTACTGTAGCCTTGTAGTATAGTTTGAAGTCTGGTAGCGTGTTGCCTACAGTTGTGTTCTTTTTGCTTAGAATTGACTTGGCTATGAGGGCTCTTTTTTGGTTCCATATAAAATTCATGGTGGTTTTTTCAAGTTCTGTGAAGAAATTCAATGGTAGTTTGATGGGGATAGCATTGAATGTGTAAATTATTTTGGGCAGTATACCATTTTCACAATATTGATTCTTCCTAACCACGAACATGGAATGTTTCTCCATCTGTTTGTGTCCTCTCTTATTTCGTTGAGCTGTTGTTTGTAGTTTTTCTTAAAGAGGTCCCTTACATTCCTAGTGAGTTGTATTCCTAGGTATTTTATTTTCTTTGTCGCAATTGTGAATGGCAGTTCGTTCTTAATTTGGTTCTCTTTAAGTCTTTTATTGGTGTAAAGGAATGCTTGTGATTTTTGCACATTGATTTTATATCCTGAGACATTGCTGAAGTTGCTAATCAGTTGCAGGAGCTTCTGGGCTGAGGTGATGGGGTCTTCTAGGTATACAATCATGTCGTCTGCAAATAGAGACAATTTGGCTTCTGCCTTTCTTATTTGAATACACTTTATTTCTTTTTCTTGCCTGATTGCTCTGGCTAGAACTTCCAGTACTATGTTGAATAGAAGTGGTGAGAGAGGGCATCCCTGTTTAGTGCCAGATTTCAAAGGGAATGCTTCCAGTTTTTGCCCATTAAATATGATACTGGCTGTTGGTTTGTCGTAAATAGCTTTTATTACTTTGAGATATGGTCCATCAATACCAAGTTTATTGAGGGTTTTTAGCATAAAGGGCTGTTTAATTTTGTCAAATGCCTTCAATGCATCAATTGAGATAATCATGTGGTTTTTGTTTTTGCTTCTGTTTATGTGGTGAATTACATTTATAGACTTGCATATGTTGAACCAGTCTTGCATGCCAGGGATGAATCCTACTTGATCATGATGGATAAGTTTTTTAATGTGCTGTTGCAATCGATTTGCCAGTATTTTATTAAAGATTTTTGCATCTATGTTCATCATGGATATTGGCCTGAAGTTTTCTTTTCTTGTTGAATCTCTGCCAGGTTTTTGTATCAGGATGATGTTGGTCTCATAAAATGATATGGGAAGGGTTCCCTCTTTTTGGATTATTTGGAATAGTTTCAGAAGAAATGGTACCAGATCCTCTTTGTGTGTCTGGTAGAATTCAGCTGTGGACCCATCTAGACCAGGGCTTTTTTTGTGTGGTAGGCTCTTAATTGCTGCCTCAACTTCAGACCTTGTTATTTGTCTATTCATAGTTTCGGCTTCCTCCTGGTTTAGGCTTGAGAGGACACAGGCGTCCAGGAATTTATCCATTTTTTCCTGATTTACTAGTTTGTGTGCATAGAGTTGTTTGTAGTATTCTCTGATGATGGTTTGAATTTCTGTGGAATCTGTGGTGATTTCCCATTTATCGTTTTTTTTTTTTGCATCTATTTTGTTGTTCTCTCTTTTCTTTTTTCTCAGTCTGGCTAGTGGTCTGTCTATTTTGTTGATCTTTTCAAAGACCCAGCTCTTAGATTTATTGATTTTTTGAAGGGCTTTTCTTGTCTCTATCTCCTTCAGTTCTGCTCTGATCTTAGTTATTTCTTGTCATCGACTAGGTTTTGAGCTTTTTTGATCTTGCTCCTCTAGCTCTTTCAATTTTGACGATAGGGTGTCAATTCTGGATCTCTCCACTCTTCTCATGTGGGCACTTATTGCTATATATTATCCTCTACAGACTGCTTTAAATGTGTCCCAGAGATTCTGGTACATTGTGTCTTCATTCTCATTGGTTTCAAAGAACTTCTTTATTTCTGCCTTCATTTCATTGTTTATCCAATCAACATTCAAGAGCCAGTTGTTCAGTTTCCATGAAGCTGTGAGGTTCTGAGTTATTTTCTGAATTCTGAGTTCCAACTTGTTTGCACTATGGTCTGAGAGATGGTTTGCTATGATTTCCGTTGTTTTGCATTTGCTGAGGAGTACTTTACTTCCAATTATGTAGTCAATTTTGTAATAGGTGTGATGTGGTGCTGAGAAGAATGTATATTCTGTGGATTTGGGGTGGAGAGTTCTGTAAATGTCTATCAGGTTTGCTTGTTCCAGGTCTGAGTTCAGGTCCTGGATATCCTTGTTAATTTTCTGTCTGGTTGATCTGTCTGCTATTGACAATGGAGGGTTAAAGTCTCCCACTATTATTGTGTGGGAGTCTAAGTTTCTATTTACGTCATTAAGAACTTGCCTTATATATCTGGGTGCTCATACATTGGGTCCATGTATATTTAGAATCATTAGCTCTTCTTGTTGTATCGATCCTTTTACCATTATGTAATGACCTTCTTTGTCCCTTTTATTTTGTTGCTTTAAAGTCTACTTTATCAGAGATGAGAATTGCAACTCCTGGGTTTTTTTGCTCTCCATTGGCTTGGTAAATCTTCCTCCATCCTTTTATTTTGAGCCTTTGTGTATCTTTGCGTGTGAGGTGGGTTTCCTGGATACAGCACACTGATGGGTTTTGGTTTTTTATCCAATTTTCCAGTCTGTGTCTTTTCATTGGTGCATTTAGCCCATTTACATTCAGGGTTAATATTGTTATGTGTGAATTTGATAGTGCCATTTTGATGCGAGCTGGCTGTTTTGCCCGTTGGTTCATGTACATTCTTCATTTTGTTGCTGGTCTTTAGCATTTGGTATGCTTTTAGGATGGCTGGAACTGGTTGTTTGTTTCTATGTTTAGTGCCTCTTTCAGGAGCTCTTGTAAAGCAGGCCTATTGGTGACAAAATCTCTGAGTACTTGCTTGTTCGTGAAGGATTTTATTTTTCCTTCACTTATGAAGCTCAGTTTGGCTGGATATAAAATTCTGGTTTGAAAGCTCTTTTCTTTAAGGATGTTGAATGTCGGCCCCCACTCTCTTCTGGCTTGTAGAGTCTCTGCCGATAGATCTGCTGTGAGTCTGATGGGCTTCCCTTTGTTGGTGTCCCGACCTTTCTCTCTGGCTGCCCTTAGTATTTTCTCCTTCATTTCAACCCCGGTGAATCTGATGATTTTGTGCCTTGGGGTTGCTCTTCTTTCGGAGTATCTTTGTGGTGTTCTCTGGATTTCCTGGAGTTGAGTATTGACCTGTCTTGCTAGGTTGGGGAAATTTTCCTGGATAATATCCTGAAGAGTGTTTTCCAGCTTGGATTCATTCTCTTCGTCACATTCTGGTACACCTATCAAATGTAGGTTCGGTCTCTTCACATAGTCCCACATTTCTTGGAGATTTTGTTCATTCCTTTTTGTACTTTTTTCTTTAATCTTGGTTTCTTGTTTTATTTCATTGAGTTGATATTCAACTTCTGATATTCTTTCTTCTACTTGGTCAATTTGGCTGTTGAAACTTGTGCATGCTTCGCGAAGTTCTCGTGTTGTGTTTTTCAGCTCCTTCAGTTCATTCATATTCCGCTCTAAGTTGTCCATTCTTGTTATCAATTTCTCAAATCTTTTTTCAAATCTTTTTACAAGGTTCTTAGTTTCTTTGCACTGGTTTAGTACATGTTCCTTTAGCTCACTGAAGTTTCTCATTATCTACTTTCTGAAGTCTGATTTCATCATTTCATCACATTCATTCTCCAGCTTTGTTCCCTTGCTGGTGAGGAGTTTTGTTTTTTTGTAGGAGGTGAGGTGTTTTGTTTTCGGGTGCTTTTCTCCTTTTTACGCTGGTTTCTTCCCATCTTTATGGATTTATCCACCTGTCATCTTAGTAATTGCTGATTTTTCAATTAGGTCTCTGTGTGGACGCTGAGATTGTTGATGATGAAGTATTTCTGTTACTTAGTTTTCCCTCTAATGTTCTATCTCCTCTGCTGTATGAGTGCTGAGGTCCACTCCAGGACCTGCTTGTCTGGGGTATTCCTGCAGCAGCTGTGGACCAGTGAGGGATGATACCAATTTCTTCTTCTGCTGTCCTTGTTCCAGAATAATGCCAGCCAAATGTCAGTCTGATTAGTCCTTTTTTGGGGTGACTCTTTGGATAAACAGGGGTCAGGGAGCTGCTTGAGGAGACAGTCTGTGCTTTATAGGAGCTCCAGTGCTGAGTTGTGAGCTCCGTTGTTCATTCAGGGTTGTTGGGAGGTTGTTTATGTCTGCTGCAATAGAACTCATAAAACACCACTCTTTTTTCCCCCCCTTAGCTGCTCTGTCTTAGGGAGTTGGGGATTTCTTTATGAGTATCTGTTGCACTGTCCTGCCCCACTAGGCAGCAGTCTATTCACTATTTGCCTGCCAGGGCTCTGACCTGCTAGCATGGGTCCACCCTGTTGCTGCTGGCCTCCCTTCTGCTGTGGAGTGCGGAGGCTCTCTGTTATGGCAGGTTGCCTCGGCAATGGCAGGCTGCGTCAGTCCTGGGCGGTACTTCAGTGGGGGT
The DNA here is from genome assembly GCA_031835075.1 of Saguinus oedipus. Taxonomy (NCBI): domain Eukaryota; kingdom Metazoa; phylum Chordata; class Mammalia; order Primates; family Cebidae; genus Saguinus; species Saguinus oedipus. The sequence goes on from CM063171.1 coordinate 26,977,821, forward strand.
GGACTGTGTCAGCAATGGTGGACGCCCCTCCCTCACCAGGCTGCACCGTCCTAGATGCCAGCAGCAAAACTCTCAGCCCCAAGCACCTCCAGTCTCTGCCCTGCTTGTCGCTGTGAGCATGGGACCCGCTGAGCCCAATGCCCAGCTCCCTGCCTCAGAGTCCATTCTCTCTCTCTCTCTCTTCCTCTCCCCAAGCTGAAAGGTCGACTCTCTCACTGGCGCCCCAGTAGCCTGCCGATAGGGCACTGGGATACATGCAATCTCCTATGCTGCTGCCCACTATCCCGGCTCAGATCACGCTTCCAAGGAAACTCCTGGTCTGGCTCATTGTCCAAGTCCCGTTCAATCAGATGAACATGGAAATCTGCCCTTCAAAATCTCAGATTGCCGGTTTAACAGGGCACCCAGACCAGTGAGTTCTGCGCCGGGTCCCACTGCAGCGCCGGCCAAAGAGTTGGCGGTAGCCAGCTGCATTAGCCGGCTGTGCTAGCGTTTTATGTCTCTCCCACACCTGGGACTTTCAACACTCTGTGGGCATAAAAGGAATATCCGAGAATGTGGCTAGGACTCACCCTCTGCACCTTCACTGAGAGCTGCAATCTTGAGTCGCCTCTACGACGCCATCTTGCCTCCTCCTCCCCTTTTTACATTATTTTTACAAAAAACTAGTACGTCAGAGCAGGTGAAGGAAAGAACACAGTTTCAGAATTGAACAGGCAAGTGAATGTTTAAAAAGTTAAATAATAAGGATGTCTTGTCTATTGTTGCTTTTAAGTTTCTGACTACTGGGTAGCAATTGTACGTGAAGTCAGTTACCTGGAAAAAAATAAAAATAAAAGCCTAGGGTCAGGTGCTGTGTCTCATGCCTAAAATCCCAGTACTTTGGAAAGCCAAAGTGGGTGGAACACCTGAGGTCAGAAGTTTAAGACCAGCCTGGACAACATGGTGAAACCCCATCTGCAATAAATATACAAAAAAAAAAAGCTGGCCATGGCGGTGTGAGCTTGTAATCTCAGCTACAAGGGAGGCTGAGGCAGGAGAATCACTTGAACCCAGAGGCAGAGGTTGCAGTGAGCCAAGATCTGGCCAATGAGCTCCAGCCTAAGTGACAAAGTGTAAATCCGTCTCCAAAAAACAAAACAACCAAACAAAAAAAGCCACAAAAGCCTAACTCTCTTACCTGAATGGAGCGCTTCCATATGGACTCCTTCCACACTGAAGCAGGGTACAGGCTGCATAGCTTTATTTCTGCCTCTTCGCCTTGGTCTGCCAGATGTCAGAGTTTACATGCTGTGGCTATTTTCTTTGCATTCCAGGATCTAATAACTCATTTATTAAGTGAGCACTTCTGATTGATTGAGTGAATGACTACAGGAAGAAACTTTCAGGGGGTGATAAATTTATTAACAAGATTTTGGCAAAGATCAGAGCTGAAGATCAAGATTCAGCAGCTCTTATGTCCTGGGTGGCAGCTAAAAAGGAGACTCGCTACAAGATTTGAAAGCCTCAGGCTAGGCGGGGAATGGGATGTTGGATATGTGGTGACTTCGGAAATGAGTGAGAAAATGCGTCCACGCACAGGGAAGGGAGGGGCAACCAGCCCCAGCAGCCCTCAGTCCCTGAGCAGAGCCCCCACCACGCAGAAAGGAGGTCTGCTTCCAATCTGAAGCAAAGCCTCTCCAGAACACAGCGTGGCTAGTGAGACCGGGTGCGGGAGAGCACGGATGGACTCCAGCTGGAATTTGAATGTGGAGAACATCATTCTCAGAAAGCTGACACAAGAACAGAAAAGAAAATGCCACATATTCTCACTCATAGGCGGGTGAGAAAGATGAGAACACATGGACACAGGGAGGGTGTCTACTACACACTGGGGTCAATTGGGAGAAATGGGGGACAGACAGCGGGGGGGAGATGGGGAGGGATAGCCTAGGGAGAAATGCCAAGTGTGGGTGAAGGGGAGGAAGGCAGCAAAACACTGCCATGTGTGTACCTATGCAACTGTCTTGCATGTTCTGCACATGTACCCCCAAATCTAAAATGTAATAAAAATTAAAAATAAATAAAAATAGAACCTTTAATTTTAAAAAGAATAAAAAAAGAAACCTGGGAGGGCGCCTCCTCATGGTGTCTGAGTGGGGTCTTTAGTGTCTTCTGGAAAACAAGAACACAGCTTCAGGACCCCAAGCTTCTTGGACATAGTCACCCTTGCAAAGAAGCTCCCTTACAGAGGCTCACGGAGACAAGGTTCTAGGATTGCTACCTGCACAGAAGCCTGCATTGCAATAGTGATGTTTAGGACGATAACATCTACAGCAAAAACCACAACAAAGATCTTACATAAACAATATAAATTTATTCCTTATGGGACTAGAAAAGAAGAGCAGCAAGCTCAAAGTTAGCAGAAGGGAGAGACAATAATAAAGTTTATAGGAGAAATGAGAAAATAGAAAATAGAAAAGCAATAGAGAAAAAGAGTTACTAAGAGTAGGTTTTCTGAAAAGATAAAATTGGCAAACTCTCAGCTAGACTGACAAAGAAAACAGAGGATGCAAATAAATAAATTCAGAAATTAAAGAAGAGGTCAAGCATAGTGGCTCACACCTGTAATCCCAGCATTTCAGGAGGCTGAGGCGGGCCAATCACTTCAGGCCAGGAGTTTGAGATCAGCCTGACCAATGTGGCAAAACCTAGTCTCTACTGAAAATAAAATTCAAAAAATTAAAGGAAAGAGAAGAAAGAAAAGCCAGGGTGTGGTGGTGCATTCCTGTAATCTCAGCTACCAGCTACTTGGGAGGCTGAGCAGGAGAATCGTTTGAACTCAGGAGGTTGAGGTTGCAGTGAGCTGAGATGGTACCACTGCACTCCAGCCTGGCCAACAGAGTGAGACTCCGTCTCAAAACAAAAACCAAACAATCAAAAAGGAGGCAACAACAAAAACTTAAAACTAAATAAACAAAGAAAAGAGATTATGACTGATGGCACATAAATAAAATGGACTATAAGAAACTAGTATGAACTATTATACGCCAACAAACTGGACAAGGGAGAAGTAGATAAATTTCTCCAAACATACACCTTAGTGAGACAAACTAAGTTCCTACAAACATACCCCTCACTGACACAACATTACGAATAAATAGAAAGTCTGAACGGACCTACAGCTAGGTTGGAAACAAAATCAGTACTCGTAGACCTCCCCACAGAAGAAAAGCCCAGGAGCAAGTTTTAATTAGTGAATTCTGCCAAATATTTCAAGAAGAATTACTTGAAAACATTCTCAAAGTCTTTCAAAAAATTGAAGGGAGGAAAAGACAACCAAGCTCCTTTTATGAGAACATTGTTGCCTTTATAATAAAGCAAGACAAAGACCCCCAAGTGAAAAGAAAACTACAGGCTGCTATCTTTCATAAATACCCTCAACAAATTACTATGGAATGAAATCTAACACCATCTTTAAAGTACCACATGCCACAAGTAGGATTTATCCCTGAGGTAATTCAACATATGAAAATTAATGAATATGATTCACCTCTTTGATATATTATAGCATAAAGAACAACATTATCTCAATTGATGTAGAAAAAGCATCTGACACAATCCAGCACATACATGAGGCCAACAAACATACGAAAAAGTGTTCATCATCATTGGTCATTAGAGAGATGCAAATCAAAACCACATTGAGATATCATCTCACAACAGTTAGAATGGCGATCATTAAAAAATCTGGAGACAGCAGATGCTGGAGAGGATGTGGACAAATAGGAACGCTCTTACACTGTTGGTGGGAGTGTAAATTAGTTCAACCATTGTGGAAGACAGTGTGGCGATTCCTCAGGGACCTAGAAATAGAAATTCCATTTGACCCAGCAATCCCATTACTGGGCATCTATCCAAAAGACTATAAATCGTTCTACTATAAGGACACATGCACACGAATGTTCATTGCAGCACTGTTTACAATAGCAAAGACCTGGAACCAACCCAAATGCCCATCGATGATTGACTGGACTGGGAAAATGTGGCACATATACACCATGGAATATTATGCAGCAATCAAAAATGATGAGTTTGTGTCCTTTGTAAGGACATGGATGAATCTGGAGAACATCATTCTCAGCAAACTGACACAAGAACAGAAAAAGAAATACTGCATATACTCACTCATAGGTGGGTGAGAAAAAGAGAACACATGGACACAGAGAGGCGGTCTACTATACACTGGGGACTGTTGGGGGAAATGGGGGAGGGATAGCGGGGGGGCTGGGGGGGATAGCCTGGGGATGAATACCAAGTGTGGGTTAAGGGGAGGAAGGCAGCAAAACACACTGCCATGTGTGTACCTATGCAACTATCTTGCACGTTCTGCACATGTACCCCAAAACCTATAATGCAATAAAAATTTTTTAAAAAAACACTTAAAAACTTAGGCATAAAAAGAATATACTACAATATAATAAATGTCATTTATTGAAATTCCACAGCTAACATTATATTCAGTGAGAGAATATTGAAACCTTTTCTCTAAGAACAGGAAGAAGACAAGGGTGCTCATACAACTGTTGTTCATATAGTACTGGAAAATCTAGGCAGTGTAATTAAACAATCTAAAATGGCCAGGCACGGTGGATCACACCTGTAACCCCAGCACTTTGCTTGTCTGAGGCTGGTGGATCACTCGAGGATAGGAGTCAGAGACCAGCCTGGACAACATGTCAAAAGCTCATCTGTATTAAAACTATATAAAAATTAGCTGGTCATGGTGGGAGGCACCTGTAGTCTCAGCTAATCAGGAGTCTGATGCAAGAGAATCACTTGTGCCCCGGAGGGGGGATCTCACCTCTGCACTCCAGCCAGGACAATAAGAATGAAACTGCATCTCAAATCAAAACAACAAACAAAACAAAACAAAATAACCAATAAAAAAGTAATAAAAGACGTTGCATCCAAATCAGAAAGAAAGCAGAAAAATTGTTCCTGTATGCAGATAATATGATACTATATACTTAAAAATTCTATAGCTCTTTTTAAAAAGCTAAAAGAACTAATAAATTAGTTCAGTCATTTTTTTAGATGTTTTAATTGAATTTTAAGTTTTGGGGTACATGTGTAGAACATGCAAGATTGTTGCATAGGTACACACATGGCAGTGTGCTGTGCTGCCTTCCTCCCCTTCACATATATATCTGGCATTTCTCCCCATGGTATCTCTCACCAAGTCCCTACCTCTGCTGTCCCTCCTCTATTTCCCCCCAATTAACCGCAGTATGTGATGCTCCCCTCATCACACACTGCGGTTGGTTGGGGGGAAATAGAGGGAGGGACACTTGGGAGAATGCAAGTGTCCCCACTGTGTCCAAGTGTTCTCATTGTTCAACACCCACCTATGAGTGAGAATATACAGTGTTTGATTTTCTGTTCCTGTGTGAGTGTGCTGAGAATAATGGTTTCCAGGTTCATTCATGTCCCTACAAAGGACATGAACTCATCATTTATGATGGCTGCACAATATTCCATGGTGTATATTTGGAATGTGTATATATACATGGTGTATATATACATGAAAATTTGCCACACTTTCCCTGTCCAGTCTATCATCAATGGGCATTTGTGTTGGTTCCAGGCCTTCACTATTGTAAACAGTGCTGAAATGAACATTTGTGTGCATGTGTCCTTATAATAGAATCATATATAATCCTTTGGATATGTACTCAGTAATGGAATTGCTAGGTCAAATAAAATTTCTATTTTTAGGTCTTTGAGAAATTGCCACAGTCTTCCACAAAGGTTGAACTAATGTGCACTCCCACAAACAGTGTAATAGTGTTCCTATTTCTCCACATCCTCTCCAGTGTCTATTTTTGCCAGATTTTTTAAATAATTGCCATTCTAACTGACATGAGATGGTAACTCAATTTAGTTTTTATTTGCATTTCTCTAATGGCCAGTGATGGTGTGAATTTTTTCATATGTTTCTTGGCCTCATGTATGTCTTCATTTGTAAAGTGTCTGTTCATGTCCTTTGCCCACTTTGGAATGGGCTTTTTTTTCTTGTAAATTTATTTTAGTTCTTTGTAGATTCTGCATATCAGCCCTTTGTCAGATGAGTAGATTGCAAAAAATTTCTTCCATTCCATTGGTTGCCGATTCACTCTGATGACTGTTTTGCCATGCAGAAGCTCTCAAGTTTGATTAGGTCCCATTTGTCTATTTTGGCTTTTGTTGCCAATGCTTTTGGTTTTTTTGTTCATGAAGTCCTTGCCTATGCCTATGTCCTGAATGGTTTTGCCCAGGTTTTCTTCTAAGGCTTTAATGGCATTAGGTCTTATGTTCAAGCCTTTAACCTAACTGAAGTTAATTTTACTGTAAGGTGTCAGTAAGGGGCCCAGTTTCTGCTTTCTGCACATGGCTATCCAGGTTTCCCAACATCATTTATTAAACAGAGACTCATTTCCTCATTGCTTGTTTTTGTCAGGTTTGTCAAAGATTGGATGGTTGTAGATGTGTGGTGTTGCCTCTAAGGTCTCTGTTCTGTTCCATTGATCTATATATCTGTTTTGGTAATAGTACCATGCTGTTTTGATTACTGTAGCCTTGTAGTATAGTTTGAAGTCTGGTAGTGTGATTCCTCCCACTGTGTTCTTTTTGCTTAGAATTGACTTGACTATGCAGGCTCTCTTTTGGTTCCATATGAAGTTTAAGGTGTTTTTTTCCAGTTCCGTAAAGAAGGTCATTGGTAGCTTTATTTAGGTGGCATTGAATATGTAATTACTTTGGGCAGTATGGCCATTTTCACGATATTGATTCTTTCTAACCATGAACATGGAATGTTTCTTCATCTGTTTGTGTCCTCTCTTACTTTATTGAGCAGTGATTTGTACTTCTCCTTGAAGAGGTCCTTTACATCTTTGTTAGTTGTATTTCTAGGTATTTTATTCTCTTTGTAGCAATTGTGAATGGCAGTTTCTTCTTGATTTGGCTCTCTTTAAGTCTGTTATTGGTGTATAGAAATGCTCATAATTTTTGCACATTGATTTGGTATCCTGAGACTTTGCTAAAGTTGCTTATCAGTTTCAAAAGATTTGGGGCTGTGATGATACATTCATCTAGATATACAATCATGTCATCTGCAAATAGAGACAATTTGACTTCGTTCTTTTCTATTTGAATACCTTTTTTTTTTTTTTTTTTTTTTTTTTTTTTTTTTTTTTTTTGCCTGATTGCTCTGGCTAGAACTATCAGTACTATATTGAATAGTAGTGGTGAGAGAGGGCATCCTTGTTTAGTGCCAGATTTCATAAGGAATGCTTCCAGTTTTTGCCTATTCATTAAGATATTAACTGTTGGTTTGTCATAAATAGCTTTTATTATTTTGAGATACGTTCCATCAATACCTAGTTTATTGAGGGTTTTTAGCACAAAGGGCTGTTGAATTTTGTCAAAGGCCTTCTCTGCATCAATTGAGATAATCATGTGTTTTTTGTCTTTGGTTTTGTTTATGTGGTGAATTATGTTTATAGACTTGTGTATTTTGAACCACCCTTGCATCACTTTGATGAATCCTACTTGATCATGATGGATAAGCTTTTTGATGCGCTGTTGCAATCAGTTTGCCAGTATTTTGTTGAAGATTTTTGCATCTATGTTCATCGTGAATATTAACCTGAAGTTTTTCTTTCTTGCTGAGTCTCTGCCAGGTTTTGATATCAGATTGATGTTAGTCTCATAAAATGATTTGGGAAGGATTTTGTCTTTTTGGATTGTTTGAAATAGGTTCAGAAGAAATGGTACCAGCTCCTTTTTGTATGTCTGGTAGAATTTGGCTGTGAATCCCTCTGAACCTGGGCTTTTTTGGATGGTAAGCTCTTAATTGCTGCCTCAACTTCAGACCTTGTTATTGGTCTACTCAGCTTTCAGTTTCTTCCCCATTTAGGCTTGGGAGAATGCAAGTGTCCAGGAATTTATCCATTTCTTCCAGGTTTACCAGTTTGGGTGCATAGAGATGTTTGTAATAATCTGTGATGATGGTTTGTATTTCTGTGGGATCTATGGTGATTTCCCCTTTATTGTTTTTTTTATTGCATCTATTTGATTCTCCTCTCTTTGTTTTCTATTAATCTGGCTAGTGTTCTTTTTTGCTGATCTTTTTGAAAGACCTGCTCCTAGATTTATTGATTTTTAAAGGGCTTTTGTGTCTCTATCTCCTTCTGTTCTTCTCTGATCTTAGTTATTCCTTGTCTTCTGTTACGTTTTGAGTTTTTTTTGTTGTTGTTCTTCCTCTTCTAGCTCTTTCAATTTTGATAATAATGTGTCAATTTTAGATTTTTTTCTTGCTTCTCATGTGGGCATTTATTGCTATATATTTTCCTCTAGACACAGCTTTAAATGTGTCCCAGAGAATCTAGTATGTTGTGTCTTCTTTCTCGTTGGTTTTGAAGAACATCCATATTTCTGCCTTCATTTTATTGTTTATACAGTCAGCATTCAAGAGCCAGTTGTTCAGTTTCCATGAAGTTGTGTGGCTCTGTGTTAATTTCTCCATTCAGAGTTCTAACTTGATTGCACTGTAGTCTGAGAGATGCTTGTTATAATTTCTGTTCTTTCACTTTTGCTGAGGAGTGATTTACTTCTAATTATGTGGTCAATTTTAGAGTAGGTGAGATATGGTACTCAGAAGAACGTATATTCTGTGGATTTGGGATGGAGAGATCTATAAATGTCTGTCAGGTTTGCCTGTTCCAGGTCTGAGTTCAAGTCCTGGATATCCTTGTTAATTTTCTGTCTCTTTGATCTGTCTGACAACGGAGTGTTAAAATCTCCCACTATTATTGTGTGGGAATCTAACTCTCTTCATAAGCCATTAAGAACTTGCCCTACGTATCTGGGTGCTCCTGTATTGGGTGAGTATATATTTAAAATCATTAGCTCTTCTTTTTTTATTGCATTTCAGGTTTTGGGGTACATGTGAAGAATATGCAAGATAGTTGCATAGGTACACATGTGGCAGTGTGATTTGCTGCCTTCCTCCCCTTCACCTATATCTGGCATTTCTCCCCATGCTATCTCTCCCCAACTCCCCACCACCCGCTGTCACTACACTATTTCCCCCAAACAGACCCCAGTTTGTAGTGCTCCCCTCTCTGTTTCCATGTGTTCTCATTGTTCAACACCCGCCTATGAGTGAGAACATGCAGTATTTCATTTTCTGTTCTTGTGTCAGTTTGCTGAGAATGATGATCTCCAGGTTCATCCATGTCCCTACAAAGAACACAAACTCATCATTTTGGATTGCTGCATAATATTCCATAGTGTATATGTGCCACATTTTTTCTGTCCAGTCTATCATCGATGAGCATTTGGGCTGTATCCAGGTCTTTGCTATTGTAAAAAGTGCTGCAATGAACATTCGTGTGCATGTGTCTTATAGTAGAATAATTTATAGTCCTTTGGATATATACTCAGTAATAAAGTTGCTGGGTCAAATAAAGTTTCTATTTCTAGGTCCTTGAGGAATCGCCACACTGTCTTCCACAATGGTTGAACTAATTTGCACTCCCACCAATACTGTAAAACTCTTTCTATTTTACCACATCCTCAGCATCTGTTGTCTCTAGAATTTTTAATGATCGCCATTTTAACTGGCATGAGATGGTATCTCATTGTAATTTTGATTTGCATTTCTCTAATGACCACTAATAATGAGAATTTATTCATATGTTTTTTGGCCTCATGTATGTCTTCTTTTGTAAAGTGTCTGTTCCTGTCCTTTGCCCACTGTGGAATGGGCTTGTTTGTTTTTTTCTTGTAAATCTGTTTTAGTTCTTTGTAGATTCTGTATATCAGCCCTTTGTCAGATGGGTAGATTGCAAAAATTTTTTCCATTCTGTTGGTTGCCAATTCACTCTAATGACTGTTTTTTTTTTTCTTTTTTTTTTGCCATGCAGAAGCTCTCAAGTTTGATTAGGTCCCATTTGTCTATTTTGGCTTTTGTTTCCAATGCTTTTGATATTTTGTTCACGAAGTCCTTGCCTACGTCTATGTCCTGAATGGTTGTGCCTAGGTTTTCTTCTAAGATTTTTATGGCGTTAGGTCTTATGTTTAAGTCTTTAACCCATCTGAAGTTAATTTTAGTGCAAGGTGTCAGGAAGGGGTCCACTTTCTGCTTTCTGCACATGGCTAGCCAATTTCCCCAACACCATTTATTAAACAGAATTTTTTTTCCATTGCTTTTTTTTGTTGGGTTTATCAAAGACCGTATGGTTGTAGATATGCTGTGTTGCCTCTGAGGCCTCCATTCTGTTTCATTGGTCTGTGTCTTCGTTTTGCTACCAGAACCATGCTGTTTTGATTACTGTAGCCTTGTAGTATAGTTTGAAGTCCGGTAGTGTGATGCTTCCTGCTGTGTTCTTTTGCTTAGAATTGACTTGACTATGTTGGCTCACTTTGGTTCCATATGAAGCTTAAAGTGGTTTTCTCCAGTTCTGTGAAGAAAGTCACTGGTAGCTTGATGGGGATAGAGTTAAATCTGTAAATTACTTTGGGCAGTATAGCCATTTTCACGATATTTATTCTTCCTAACCACGAACCTGGAATGTTTCTCTATCTGTTTGTGTCCTCTCTTATTTCGTTGAGCAGTGGTTTGTAGTTCTTTTTGAGGAGCTCCCTTACATTACTTGTTTGTTGTATTCCTAGGTATTTTATTCTCTTTGTAGCAATTGTGAATGGCAGTTCCTTCTTGATTTGTCTCTCTTTAAGTCTGTTATTGGTATAGAAATGCTATTGATTTTTGCACATTGATTTTGTATTCTGAGACTTCTCTGAAGTTGCTTATTAGTTTCAAGAGATTTTTGGGGTGAGACGATGAGGTCTTCTAGATATACTATCATGTCGTCTGCAAATAGAGAAAATTTGGCTTCCTCCTTTCCTATTTGAATACCCTTTATTTCTTTTTTTTTTTTTTTTTTTTTTTTTTTTGCCTGATTGCTCTGGCTAGAAATTCCAGTACTATACTGAATAGGAGTGGTGAGAGAGGGCATCCTTGTCTAGTGCCATATTTCAAAGGGAATGTTTTCAGTTTTTGCCCATTCAGTATAATATTGGCTGTTGGTTTGTCATAAATAGCTTTTATTATTTTGAGATACATTCCATCAATACCTAGTTTATTAAGGGATTTTACCATAAAGAGTTGTTGAATTTTGTCAAAGGCCTTCTCTGCATCAATTGAGATAATCATGTGGTTTTTGTCTGTCGTTCTGTTTATGTGGTGAATTACATTTATAGACTTGTGTATGTTGAACCGGCCTTGCATCCCCAGGATAAATCTTATTAGATCATGGTGGATGAGCTTTTTGATGTGCTGTTGCAATTGGCTTGTCAGTATTTTATTGAAGATTTTTGCATCTATGTTCATCATGGATATTGGCCTGAAGTTTTCTTTTTTTGTTGAGTCTCTGCTGGGTTTGGGTATCAGGATGATGTTGGTCTCATAAAATAATTTGGGAAGGATTCCCTCTTTTTGGATTATTTGGAATAGTTTCAGAAGGAATGATAACAGTTCTTCTTTGTGTTTCTGGTAGACTTCAGCTGTGAGGCCAACTGGACCTGGGCTTTTTTTTGTGTGGTATGTTCTTAATTGCTGCCTCAACTTCAGGTCTCGTTATTGGTCTATTCAGAGTTTCAACTTCTGCCTGGTTTAGGTTTAGGAGGAGACAAGTGTCCAGAAATTTATCTATTTATTCCAGGTTTACTAGTTTATGTGCATAGAGTTGTTTATAATTTTCTCTGATGGTGGTTTAAATTCCTGTGGAATCTGTGGTGATATCCCCTTTACCGTTTTTTATTGTATCTATTTGGTTATTCTCTGTTTTCTTTTTTATCAGTCTTGCTAGTGGTCTGTCTATTTTGTTAATCTTTTTGAAAAACCAGCTCCCAGATTTATTGATTTATTTAAGGAATTTTTGGGTCTCTATCTCTTTCAGTTCGGCTCTGATCTTAGTTATTTCTTGTCTTCTGCTAGGTTTTGAGTTTTTTCATCTTGCTCCTTCAGCTCTTTCAATTTTGATGATAGGGTGTCAATTTTGGATCTCTCAATTCTTCTCATGTTGGCACTTATTGCTATATATTTTTCTCTAGAGTCTGCTTTAAATTTGTCCCAGAGATTCTGGTATGTTGTGTCTTTGTTCTCATTGGTTTCAAAGAACTTCTTTTTTTCTGCCTTCATTTCATTGTTTATCCAGTCAACATTCAAGAGCCAGTGTTCAGTTTCAATGAAGCTGTGCGGTTCTGAGTTAGTTTCTGAATTCTGAGTTTTAACTTGATTGCACTGTGGTCTGAGAGACTGTTTGTTATAATTTCTGTTCTTTTGCATTTGCTGAGGAGTGATTTACTTCCAATTATGTGTTCAATTTTAGAGTAGGTAGAATGTGGTGCTGAGAAGAATGTATATTCTGTGGATTCAGGGTGGAGAGTTCTGTAAATGTCTATTAGGTTTGCTTGTTCCAGGTCTGAGTTCAAGCCCTGGATATCTTTGTTAATTTTCTGTCTGATTGATCTGTCTAATATTGACAGTGGAGTGTTAAAGTCCCCCACTATTATTGTGTGGAAGTCTACGTCTCTTTGTAAGTCATTAAGAACTTGCCTTATGTATCTGGGCCTTCCCGTATTGGGTGCATATATATTTAGGATCATTAGCTCTTCTTGTATCAATCCTTTTACCATTATGTAATGTCCCTCTTTGTCTCTTTTGATCTTTGTTGCTTTAAAGTCTATTTTATCAGAGACAAGAATTGTAACTCCTGCTTTTTTTTTTTTTTTTTTTTTTTTTTTTTTTTTTTTTGCTCTCTGCTTGGTAAATCTTCCTCCATCTCTTTATTTTCAGCCTTTGTGTATCCTTTCATGTGAGATGTGTTTCCTGGATACAGCACACCGATAGGTTTTGGCCTGCCTGTGTCTTTTGATTGGTGCATTTAGCCCATTTACATTTAGGGTTAATATTGTAATGTGTAAATTTGATCCTGCCATTTTGATGCTAGCTTTCTGTTTTGCCCATTAGTGGATGCAGATGTTTCATTTTGCTGATGCTCTTAAGCATTTTCTGTTTTTGAAGTGGCTGGTACTGGTTGTTTCTTTATTTGTGTCATGCCTCTTTCAGGAGCTCTTGTAAAGGAGGCCTGGTGGTGACAAAATCTCTGAGTACTTACTTGTTTGCAAAGAATTTTATTTTTTCTTCACTTGTGAATCTTAGTTTGGCTGGATATGAAATTCTGGGCTGAAAATTATTTTCTTTAAGGACGTTGAATATTCACCCCCACTCTCCTATGGCTTGTAGGGTTTCTGCTGAGAGATATGCTCTGAGTCTAATAAGCTTCACTTTGTGGGTAACCCAAGCTTTCTCTCTGGCTGTGCTTGGCATTTTCTTTTTAATTTCAATGCTGATGAATCTGACGATTATATGCCTTGGAGTTCCTCTTCTTGAAAAATACCTTTGTGGTATTTTCTGTATTTCCTGGAAGTGAATATTGGCCTGCTCTGCTAGGTTGGAAAAGTTTTGTGGGGTAATATCCTGAAGAGTATTTTTCCGCTTAGATTCATTCTCTTCTTCACATTCAGGTACACCTATCAAACGTAGATTAGTTCTTTTCACATAGTCTCATATTTCTTAGAGACTGTTCATTTCTTTTTGTGCTATTTTTCTCTAATCTTGCCTTCTCATTTTATTAAATTGAGTTGATCTTCAACCTCTGATATCCTTTCTTCTGTTTGGTCAATTTGGATGTTGAAACTTGTGCATGCTTTGTGAAGTTTTCGTGTTGTGCTTTTCAGCTTCATCAATTCACTTATATTCCACTCTAAGTTGTCCGGTCTTGGTATTATGTCGTCAAATTTTTTTCAATGTTCTTATCTTCTTTGCATTGGGTTAGACCATTTTCTTTTAACTCACAGAAGTTTCTCATTACCCACATACTGAAGTCTGATTCTGTCATTTCATCACACTCATTCTCCATCCAGCTTTGTTTTCTTGCTGGTGAGAAGTTGTGATCCTTTACAGGAGGAGAGGTGTTCTGGTTTGTCATGTTTTCCTCTTTTTTGTGCTGGTTTCTTTCCATCTTTGTGGATTTATCCACCTGTCATCATTGTAGTTGCTGATTTTCAGATTGTCTCTGAGTGGACATCCAGGTTGTTGATGATGAAGTTATTGCTGTTTTAGTTTTTCTTCTAACAGTCTGGCCCCTCTGCTGTAGGACTGCTGAGGTCCACTCCAGGCCCTGCTTGCCTGGGGATCACCTGCAGCAGCTGCAGAACAGTAAGAGTTGCTACCAGTTTATTCTTCTGCTATCTTTGTTCCAGAATGATGCCTGCCAAATGTCAGTCTGATCAGTCCTTTGTGAGGTGACTCTTTGGATATACAGGGGTCAGGGAGCTGCTTGAGGAGACTGTCCTTTATGAGAGCTCAAGTGTTGAGCTGTGAGTTTCATTGCTCATTCAGAGCTGCTAAGCAGGTACATTTAAGTCTGCTGCAGCAGAACTGATAACCCCCCCTTTTTTTTGCCCCAGGTGCTATGTCCCAGGGAGTTAGGGCTTTATTTATGAGTTTCCATTGTGCTGTTGCCTTTTTTCTTCAGAGCTGCCCTGCCCAGCAAGGAGGCAGCCTCGTCACTATCTGCCTGCAGAGGCTTTGCTGAGCTGCTGTGGGCTTCACACTGCTGTCATGTGAACTTCTCTGCAGTCCTGTTTATGTGGGTGTGGGTAGAATTGCCTCAGCTATGATGACCCACCTCTGTAATGGTGGACTCTCTCTGTTATGGTGGGTTGCTTTGGCAATGTTGTGTTGCCTCAGCAATGGCAGGCTGCCTCAGCAACTTCACCTACATACGGTTGGAGCGCCTTGGTATTGGCAGACACTCCTTCCCCACAGAGTTGCACCATCCTGGGTTCAGCTGTGCTTGCTGTGAAACTGTCCACCCAGAGCATTTCCAATTGCTGTTTGTTGTTGTTGTTGTTGTTGTGGTGGTGGTGGTGGTGGGACCTGCTGAACCTGATCACCTGGCTCCCTGCCTCAGAGCCCATTTTTTAAGTTGAACCATTGACTCTCTCTCAATTGTTTGAGTCACCTGCTCAAAAAGCACTGGGATTTATATGATTTCCCATGCAGCGACCCACTGCACTGGCTGAAACAAGGGCACTGAGATTTATGGTGCTTTTTTGCCTGGGAATCTCCTGGCCTGGCTCCCTGTTTGAGTCCCCCGTTTAATCAGATAAATTGGGCAAATCTTCTACCTGAAGCTCCAATTGCCAGCTTAAAAAGGCAACCAGACCAGTGTGTTTTTTACAAAACCCTGCCATGCTGGAGTGCCAGCAAAACAATCACACCAGCCAAAACAGCTGTGCTGGTGACTGGGGGGGCTCCTCCACCTGGGAATCTCCTGGTCTGTGAACAATAAAAATCTGTCTGGAAAAGTGGCATTCACTCACCCTCTGCACACTCACTGGGAGCTGCAATCCTGAGCTGTTCCTAAATAGCTATCTTCTCATTAGCTCTTCTTGTTGCATTGATCCTTTTACCATTATGTTATGTCTTTCTTTGTCTCTTTTGATCTTTGTGGGTTTAAAGTCTATTTTATCTCAGAAAAGAATTGCAACTGATGCTATTTTTTGCTCTCTATTTGCTTGGTAAATGTTTCTCCATTCTTTTATTTTGAGCCTTTGTGTATTTTTGCATATGAGATGGGTTTCCTGGATACAGCACACCAATGAATTTTGGCTTCTTATCAAATTTGCCAGTCTGTGTCTTCTGATTGGGTCATTTAGCCTATTTGCATTTAGGGTTACCATTGTTATGTGTGAATTTGTTTCTGCCATTTTGATGCTAGCTGGCTGTTTTGCCCATTAGTTGATGCAGTTTCTTCATTGTGTTGATGCTTTTTAACATTTGGTATGTTTTTGAAGTGGCTGGTACTGGTTGTGCTTTTTTATGTTTAGTGCCTCTTTCAGGAGCTCTTGTAAAGCAGGCCTGGTGGTGAAAAAATCTCTGAGTACTTGCTTGTTTGCAAAGGATTATATTTTTTCTTCACTTATGAAGCTTAGTTGGCTGAATATGAAATTCTGGGTTGAAAATTCTTTTCTTTAAGAACGTTAAATATTGGCCCCCACTCTCTTCTGGCTTGTAGGGTTTCTGCTGATAGATCTGCTCTGAGTCTGATAGGCTTCCCTTTGTGGGTAACCCAGGCTTTCTCTCTGGCTGTGCTTGGCATTTTCTTCTTCATATCAACCCTGGTGAATCTAATGATTATGTGCCTTGGGGTTGCTCTTGTTGAGGAATACCTTTGTGGTGTTCTCTGTATTTCCTGGACTTGAATATTGGCCTGCTTGCTAGGTTGGAAAAATTTCCTTGGATAATATCCTGCAGAGTATTTTCCAGCTTGTATTCATTCTCTCTGTCACATTCAGGTACACCTATCAAAGGTAGATTAGGTCTTTTCACATAGTCCCATATTTCCTGAAGACTTTGTTCATTTCTTTTTACCCTTTTTTCTCTAATCTTGCCATCTCATTTTATTTCATTGAGTTGATCCTCAGCTTCTGATATCCTTTTCTCTGCTTGGTCAATTCGGATTTTGAAACTTTTACGTGCTTCACAAAGTTCTCGTGTTGTGTTTTTCAGCTCCATAAATTCACTTATATTTCTATCTAAGTTGTCCATTCTCATTATCATCTCATCAAATCTTTTTTCAAGGTTCTTAGTTTCTTTGCATTGGGTTAGAACATGTTCCTTTAGCTCACAGAAGTCTTGGCCAGGTGCATTGGCTTACACCTGTAATCTCAGCATTTTGGGAGGCTGAGGTGGGTGAATCACGAGGTCAAGAGATTGAGACCATCCTGGTCAACATAGTGAAACCTCGTCTCTACTAGAAATAGAAAAATTATCTGGGCATGGTGCTGTGTCTGTAGTTCCAGCTACTAGGGAGGCTGAGGCAGGAGAATTGCCTGAACCCAGGAGGCAGAGATTGTGGTGAGCTGAGATCATGCCATTGCACTCCAGCCTGGGTAACAAGAGTAAAACTCCATCTCAAAAAGATAAGTTTCTTATTACCCACCTACTTATTCTGTCAATTCGTCACACTCATTCTTTATCCAGCCTTGTTTTCTTGCTGGTGAAAAGTTGAGATCCCTTGTAGGAGGAGAGGTGTTCTGGTTTTGGGTGTTTTCATTCTTTTTGCACTTTTTTTTCTTATCTTTGTGTATTTATCCCTCTGTCGTCTTTGCAGTTTTTGACTTTCAGATTGGGTATCTGAGTGGACGTCCAGTTTGTTAATGATGAATTTTTTTATTTCTGTTTCTTAGTTTTCCTTCTACCAGTCTGTTTGCTCTGCTGTAGGACTGCTGATGTCCACTCCAGGCCCTGCTTGCTTTGGGATCACCTGCAGTGGCTGAAGAACAGTAAGGATTGCTGTCAGTTTCTTCTTATGCTATCTTTGTTTGTGAAGGATATCCACCAGATGTCAGTCTGAGCTCTTCAATATGAGGTGACTCTTCAGATATATGGGGGTCAGGGAGCTGCTTGAAGAGGCAGTCTGTCCTTTATAGGAAATCAAGTGCTGAGCTGTGAGCTCTGTTTTTCATCCAGAGCTGCTGGGCAGGTACATTTAAGTCTGCTGCAGCAGAACTCATAACCCCCCCCCATCTTTTTTTCCCTAGGTGTTCTGCCCCGAGGATTTAAGACTATATTTATGAGTTTCTATTGTACTGCTGCCTTATTTCAGGGCTTCCCTGCTCAGTGAGAAGGGAGCCTAGTCACTGTCTGCCTGCAGAGGCTTTGCTGACCTGCTGTGGGCTCTGCCAAGCTACAGTATGAACTTCCCTGCAGTCCTATTTATACAGGTATAGTTAGAACTGAATTGTCAATGGCAGCCCACTTCTATAATGGCAGACTCTGTGATGACAGGCTGCCCCAGCAACAGCGGGCTGCCTCAGCAATCATGGACTACCTCCATAGTGGTGTATTGTCTCATTAATGGTGGACACTTTTCCCCCACAGAGTGGGAAAGTCCCGGGTTCACCTGTGCTTGCCATGAAACTGTCAATCCAGAGCATTTCATATTGTTGTTTTTTTTGTAGGGGTGGGACCAGCTGAGCCTGATCACCTGGCTCCATGCCTCAGAGCCTTTTCTTTTCTTTCCTAGGTGTTCCAGTCATCTGTTAAAGAGACACCGGGATCCATGTGAATTCCTCTGCATCAACCCACTCCACCGGCTGAAACTGTCAGGCTGGCGACCTGTGGTGCTCCTCTCCCTGGGAATTTTCTGGTCTGTGGGCAATAAAAATCCATCTGAAAATGCATCATCCACTCACCCTCTGTGCTTTCATTGGGACTGCAATAATGAGCTGCTCCTAATTGGCCATCTTGGATTCATCTTTTATTCAGTCATACTGACACAAAATTAACATATGAAAATCAGTTGCATTTCTATACACCAAAAGTCAACTATCTGAAAAGGAAATTAGAAAAACAATCCCATTTGCAATAGTACCAAATTGAATAAAATATTTATGAATAAACCTAATTAAGGAAGTGAGAAACTTGTAAAGTGAAAACTATAAATATTAATTAAAAAATTAATTAAGACACAAAAATTAAAAAGACATTCCATGTTTATGGATTGGAAGAATTACTATTATTAAAATGTCCAACTGGGCACAGTGGCTCAAGCCTGTAATCCCAGCACATTGGGAGGCCGAGGTGGGTAGATTAGGAGGTCAAGACATTGAGACCATCCTGGTCAAGATGATGAAACTCCATCTCTACTAAAAATACAAAAAATTAGCTGGGCATAGTGGCGCTTGCCTGTAATCCCAGCTACTCAGGAGGCTGAGGCAGGAGAATTGCCTGAACCAAGGAGGTGGAGGTTGCAGTTAGCCAAGATCACGCCATTGCACTCTAGCCTGGGTAATAAGAGCAAAACTCGGTTAGGTAAGATGGCGTCATAGAAGCGACTCAGGATTGCAGCTCTCAGTCAAGGCACAGAAGGTGAGTCCTAGCCGCATTCTCGGATGGACCTTTTTTGCCCACAGAGCATTGAAAGTCTCGGGTGTGGGAGAGACACAGGACACTAGTACAGCCGGCTAGCACAGCCGGCCTGCATGGCCGCTTCAGCCGGCGCCCTAGTGGGACCCGGCACAGAACTCATTGGTCTGGGTGCCTGGTTAAACCAGCAAACAGATTTGGAAGGGCAGATTGACATGTCCATCTGATTGAATGGGACTTGGACAATGAGCCAGGCCAGGAGTTTCCTGGGAAGCATGATCTGAGCCAGTGCAGTGGGCAGCAACATGGGAGATTGCAAGGATCCAAGTGTCCTATCAGCAGGCTACTGAGGCGCCAGTGAGAGAGTCGACCTTTCAGCTTGGTGAGAGAAAGAGAGAGAAACAGAGGATGGACTCTGAGGCAGGGAGCTGGGTGATTGGGCTCAGCAGGTCCCACCCTCACGGGAACAAGCAGGGCAGCGACTGGAGGCGCTTGGGGCTGAAAGTTTTGCTGCCAGCATCTAGGACGGTGCAACCCAGTGACGGAGGGGCGTCCACCATTACTGATGCAATCTGCCCCTACTGAAGTACCACCCAGGGCTGATGCAGCCTGCCGTTGCTGAGGCAACCTGCCATAACAGAGAGACACCGCCAGGAGGGGAGAGCGCTCCACAGCAGAAGGGAGCCCAGCAGCAACAGGGCAGACCCGTGCTAGCAGGTCAGAGCCCTGGCAGGCAAATAGTGAATAGCCTGCCTCCTAGTGGGGCAGGACAGTGCAACAGATACTCATAAAGAAAGCCCCAACACCCTGAGACAGACCATCTAAGGGGGGGGAAGGGTGGTGTTTTATGAGTTCTATTGCAGCAGACATAAACAACGTCCCAACAACCCTGAATGAACAACGGAGCTTACAGCTCAGCACTGGAGCTCCTATGAAGCAAAGAACATCTCCTCAAGCAGCACCCTAACCCCTGTATATCCAAACAGTCACCCAGAAAAAGAATAATCAGACTGACATTTGGTGGGCATCATCCTGGAACAAACACAGAAGAAGAAAAAACAGGTGTCATACCTCACTGTTCCGCAGCTGCTACAGGCATACCCCAGACAAGCAGGGCCTGGAGTAAACCTCAGCACTCATATAGCAGAGGGGCTAGTCCATTAGAAGGAAAACTAAGTAACAGAAATACTTCATCATCAACAATCTCAGCGTCCACACAGAGAACCAATTAAAAAATCAGCAACTACTAAGAAGACAGGAGGATAAATTCATAAATATGGGAAGAAACCAGCGCAAAAAGAAGGAAAACACCCAAAACCAAAATACCTCACCTTCAAAACAGGACCAAAACTCCTCACCAGCAAAAGAACAAAGCTGGACAGAGAATGAGTGTGACGAAATGAGGAAATCAGACATCAGAAAGTGGATAATGAAAAACTTCAGTGAGCTAAAAGAACATGTTTTAAACCAGTGCAAAGAAACTAAGAACCTTGAAAAAAGATTTGAAAAAAAGATTCGAGGAATTGATAATAAGAATGGACAACTTAGAGAGGAATACGAATGAATTGAAAAAGCTAAAAATCACAACACGAGAACTTCGCGAAGCATGCACAAGTTTCAACAGCCGAATTGACCAATCAGAAGAAAGAATATCAGAAGTTGAAGATCAACTCAATAAAATAAAATGAGAAACCAAGATTAAAGAAAAAAGCACAAAGAGGAATGAACAAAATCTCCAAAAATGTGTGACTATGTCAAGAGACCCAACCTACGTATGATAGGTGTACCAGAATGTGATGAAGAGAATGAATCCAAGCTGGAAAACACTCTTCAGGATATTATCCAGGAAAATTTCCCCAACCTAGCAAGACAAGTCAATACTCAACTCCAGGAAATACAGAGAACACTACAAAGATACTCTGCAAGAAGAGCAACCCAAAGGCACATAATCATCAGATTCACCAGGGTTGAAATGAAGGAGAAAATACTAAGGGCAGCCAGAGAGAAAGGTCAGGTCACCCACAAAGGGAAGCCCATCAGACTCACAGCAGATCTCTCAGCAGAGACTCTACAAGCCAGAAGAGAGTGGGGAGCCTATATTCAACATCCTTAAAGAAAAGAACTTTCAACCCAGAATTTCATATCCAGCCAAACTGAGCTTGATAAATGAAGAAAAAATAAAATCCTTCATGAACAAGCAAGTACTCAGAGATTTTGTCACCACTAGGACTGCTTTAATAGCGCTCCTGAAAGAGGCACTACACATAGAAAGAAACAACCAGTACCAGCCATCCTAAAAGCATACCAAATGCTAAAGACCATCAACAAAATGAAAAATGTACATGAACCAACGAGCAAAACAGCCAGCTAGCATTAAAATAGCAGTATCAAATTCACACATAACAATATTAACCCTAAATATAAATGGGCTAAATTCACCAATCAAAAGACACAGACTGGCAAATTGGATAAAAAAACAAAACCCATTGCTGTGCTGTATCCAGGAAACCCAACTCATACTCAAAAATACATAAAGGCTAAAAATAAAAGGGTGGAGGAAGATTTACCAAGCAAACATAGAGCAAAAAAAAAAAAAAAAAAGCAGGAGTTGCAATTCTCGTCTCTGATAAAATAGACTTTAAAGCAACAAAAATCAAAAGGGACAAAGAAGGTCATTACATAATGGTAAAAGGATCGATACAACAAGAAGAGCTAATGATTCTAAATATATCTGGACCCAATGTAGGAGCGCACAGATATGTAAGGCAAGTTCTTAATGACTTACAAAGAGACTTAGACTCCCACACAATAACAGTGGGAGACTTTAACACTCCACTGTCAATATCAGACAGATCAACCAGACAGAAAATTAACAAGGATATCCAGGACTTGAACTCAGACCTAAAACAAGCAAACCTGAAAAACATTTACAGAACTCTCCACGCCAAATCCACAGAATATACGTTCTTCTCAGCACCACATCACACCTACTCCAAAATTGACCACATAATTGGAAGTAAAGCACTTCTCAGCAAATGCAAAACAATGGAAATTATAACAAACAGTCTCTCAGACCATAGTGCAATCAAGTTGGAACTCAGAATTCAGAAAATAACTCAGAACCACACAGCTTCATGGAAACTGAACAAGTGGCTCTTGAATGTTGATTGGATAAACAAAGAAATGAAGGCAGAAAAAAAAAGTTCTTTGAAACCAATAAGAATGAAGACACAACATACCAGAATCTCTGGGACACATTTAAAGCAGTCTGTAGAGGAAAATATATAGCAATAACTGCCCACATGAGAAAAGTGGAGAGATCCAAAATGGACACCCTATCCATAAGAGCTAGAGGAGCAAAATCAAAAAAGCTCAAAAGCTAGCCAAAGACAAGAAATAACTAAGATCAGAGCAGAACTGAAGGAGACAGAGACAAGAAAACCCTTCAAAAAATCAATAAATGTAAGATCTGCTTTTTCAAAAAGATGAACAAAATAGACAGACCACTAGCCAGACTGATAAAAAAGAAAAGAGAGTAAAACCAAATAGATGCAAATAAAAACGATACTGGGGAAATCACCAAATATTCCACAGAAATTCAAACCGTCAACAGAGAATACAACAAACAACTCTATGCACATAAACTAGTAAATCAGGAAGAAATTGATAAATTTCTGGATGCCTGTGTCCTTCCAAGCCTAAACCAGGAGAAAGCTGAAACTATGAATAGACCAATAACAAGGTCTGAAGGTGAGGCAGCAATTAAAAGCCTACCATACAAAAAATGCCCAGATCCAGATGGGTTCACAGCTGAATTCTACCAGACACACAAAGAGGATCTGGTACCATTCCTTCTGAAACTATTCCAAATAATCCAAAAAATGGGAACCCTTCCCAAATCATTTTATGAAACCAACATCAAACTGATACCAAAACCTGACAGAGACTCAACAAGAAAAGAAAATTTCAGGCCAATAACCTTGTGGAACATAGATGCAAAAATTTTCAATAAAATACTGGCAAATCGATTGCAACAGCACATTAAAAAACTTATCCATCATGATCAAGTAGGATTCATTTCAGGGATGCAAGGCTGGTTCAACATATGCAAGTCTATAAATGTAATTCACCACATAAACAGAAGCAAAAACCAAAACCACATGATTATCTCAATTGACGCAGAGACGGCATTTGACAAAATTCAACAGCCCTTTATGCTAAAAACCCTCAATAAACTTGGTATTGATGGAATATATCTCAAAGTAATAAAAGCTATTTACGACAAACCAACAGCCAATATCATACTGAATGGGCAAAAACTGGAAGCATTCCCTTTGAAAGCCGGCACTAGACAAGGATGCCCTCTCTCAACACTCCTATTCAACTTAGTACTGGAAGTTCTAGCCAGAGCAATCAGGCAAGAAAAAGAAATAAAATGTATTCAAATAGGAAAGGTTGAAGCCAAATTGTCACTATTTGCAGACGACATGATAGTATACCTAGAAGACCCCATCACCTCAGCCCAAAAGCTCCTGCAACTGATAATCAACTTCAGAAAAGTCTCAGGATATAAAACCAATGTTCAAAAATCACAAGCATTCCTATACACCAATAACAGACTTAAAGAGAACCAAATCAAGAACGAACTGCCATTGACAATTGCTACAAAGAAAATAAAATACCTAGGAATACAACTCACTAGGAATGTAAGGAACCTATTTAAGAAAAACTACAAACCACTCCTCAACAAAATAAAAGAGGACACATACAGATGGAGAAACATTCCATGTTCATGGTTAGGAGGAATCAATATTGTGAATATGGCTATACTGCCCAAAGTAATTAACACAATCAATGCTATCCCCATCAAACTACCATTGAATTTCTTCACAGAACTGGAAAAACCACCATGAATTTAATATGAAACCAAAAAAGAGCCCGCATAGCCAAGTCAATTCTAAGCAAAAAGAACACAGCCGGAGGCATCACACTACCAGACTTCAAACTATACTACAAGGCTACAGTAATCAAAACAGCATGGTACTGGTACCAAAACAGAGATATAGACCAATGCAACCGAACAGAAGCATTGGAGGCAACACAACATATGTACAACCATATTATCTTTGATAAACCAGACAAAAAAAGCAATGGGGAAAGATTCCCTATTTAATAAATGGTGTTGGGGAAATGGCTAGCCATGTGCAGAAAGCAGAAACTATACCCCTTCATGACGCTTTACACTAAAATTAACTCCAGATGGATTAAAGACTTAAACATAAGACCTGACACCATAAAAACCCTAGAAGAAAATCTAGGCAAAACCATTCAGGACATAGGAGTAGGCAAGAACTTGATGACCAAAACACCAAAAGCATTGGCAACAAAAGCCAAAATAGACAAATGGGAACTAATCAAACTCCACAGCTTCTGAACGGCAAAAGAAGCAGTCACTAGAGTGAATCAGCAACCATCAGAATGGGAAAAAATCTTTGCAGTTTACACATCTGACAAAGGGCTGATATCCAGAATTTACAAAGAACTCAAACAGATTTACAGGAATAAAACAAACAAGCCCATTCAAAAATTGGCAAAGGATATGAACAAACACTTTACAAAGGAAGACATACATGAGGCCAACAAACATATGAAAAAGTGCTCATCATCACTGGTCATTAGAGAAATGCAAATCAAAACCACATTGAGATACCATCTCACGCCAGTTAGAATGGCGATCATTAAAATATCTGGAGACAGCAGATGCTGGAGAGGATGTGGAGAAATAGGAACACTCTTACACTTTTGGTGGGAGTGTAACTTAGTTCAACCATTGTGGAAGACAGTGTGGCAATTCCTCAGGGACCTAGAAATAGAAATTCCATTTGACCCAGCAATCTCATTACTGGGTATATATCCAAAGGACTATAAATCGTTCTACTATAAGGACACATGCACACGAATGTTCATTGCAGCACTGTTTACAATAGCAAAGAACTGGAACCAACCCTAATGCCCAACGATGATAGACTGGACTGGGAAAATGTGGCACATATACACCATGGAATACTATGCAGCAATCAAAAATGATGAGTTTGTGTCCTTTGTAAGGACATGGATGAATCTGGAGAACATCATTCTCAGCAAACTGACACAACAGAAAAAGAAATACCGCATATACTCACTCATAGGTGGGTGAGAAAAATGAGAACACATGGATACAGAGAGGCGGTCTACTATACACTGCGGTCTATTGGGGGGAATGGGGGAGGGATAGTGGTTGGAGCTGGGGAGGGATAGCCTGGGGATGAATGCCAAGTGTGGGTGAAGGAGAGGAAGGCAGCAAAACACATGGCCATGTGTGTACCTATGCAACTATCTTGCAAGTTCTGCACATGTACCCCAAAACCTATAATGCAATAAAAATTTAAAAAAATAAAAGAGCGAGACTCCATTTCAAAAAATAAATACATAAATATTAAATAAAATAAAATAAAATAAAATGTCCATACCACAGTAAGTGATTTACGGATTCAGTGCAATCCCTATCAAAATTTCAATGTAATATTTTTACAAAATTAAAAATATTCAAAATTTCAAATTATTATTTATACTTTTTTGTGAATAGTTTATAATTTGAATAATATAATATTGAATGAGATAATTATATAATTATATATAATTATGTATATCATATTATATTATATAAAAAAATTACATAATAATATTATTCAAATTACAAACTATTTACAAAAATATATAAATAACCAAGTCAATCTGTAGAAAAATGTAAAAAATGAAAGTGTCACAATTCCAGATGTAAAAGTATATTACAGAACCCCAAAACAAAATATTATGGTACTGGAACAATGACAGACATGTAGACCAGTGAGGCAACATAGTGAGCTCAGAAATAAGGTCATGCACATATATGCAACTACCTTTTCACAAGGATGTAAAGAACATGTAATGGTGAAAGGTTAATAGTTCATTAAATGGTGCTGGGAAAACTAGATATCTACATGCAAAAGAGTGAAATCGTGCCCTTATCTTATACCACATGCAAAACTCACTCAAAATAGATTAAACACTTAAACATAAAACCCAAGACTTTAAATTTCTATGATGAAAACAAGTAAGAAGCTTCCTGATATTTCAATGAGTTAAAAAATAAAATCACAGAGAACAAAAATAAGCAAGTGGGACTATGTCAAACTGAAGCATTTGTACACAATCAAGCAAAAATTTCAGCAAAAAAATTAGCCTATGGATTGAGAGAAATTATTTCCAAACCATACATTATAAAAAGAGGATAATCCCTAAAATATTTTTTGTAAAAACCTTCTATACCTTAATAGTAAAAACAAGCAAACAAAAACCCAGACATAAAGCTCAACTAAAAATGAGCAGAAGATTTTAATACACATTTTTTCCTAAGGAAGATATTCACATGGCCAACATGCATATGCAAAAATGCAAAACATCATTAATAATAAGGAAAATGCATATGAAAACCTTGATATATCCTCTAACACCTATCCAGATAGTGATAAACAAATATAAAACAAAAGACAACAACCATTGGTGACAATGTGGAGAAACTGTAACCTTTGGACACTTCTAATGAAACAGCAAAATGATACAGTTGCTATGAAAACACTATGAAAGTTTCTTAAAAAATAAAAAATTGAATTAACATATAATTCAGCAATCTCATTCTTTTTTTTTTTTTTGAGACATAGTAACTCTATGTCACCCAGGCTAGAGTGCAGTCGTGTGACCTTGTCTCACTGCAACTTATGTCTCCTGGGTTTAAGCAACTCTCCTGTCTCAGCCTCTTGAGTAGCTGGGACAACAAGAGTGTGCCACCATGCCCAGCTATTTTTTATTTGTATTTTTAGTAGAGACAGGGTTTCCCCTTGTTAGCCAGGATCGTCTCAGTCTCCTGACCTTGTGATTCACCAGCCTCAGCCTCGAAAACCTGGAATTACAGGCGTGATCTGCTGCACCCAGCAGCAATCTCATTTCTGAATATTTATTCAAAATAATTACAATTAGGGTTTTTTTTTTTTTTTTATTTATTTATTTATTTATTTATTTATTTTTATTGCATTATAGGTTTGGGGGTACATGTGCAGAACGAGCAAGATAGTTGCATAGGTACACACATGGCAGTGTGCTTTGCTGCTTTCCTCCCCTTCACCCACACTTGGTATTCATCCCCAGGCTATCCCCCCCAGCCCCCCCCTGCTGTCCCTCCCCCATTCCCCCCAACAGTCCCCAGTGTATAGTAGACTGCCTCTCTGTGTCCACATGTTCTCATTTTTCTCACCCACCTATGAGCGAGTATATGCGGTATTTCTTTTTCTGTTCTTGTGTCAGTTTGCTGAGAATGATGTTCTCCAGATTCATCCATGTCCCTACAAAGGACACAAACTCATCATTTTTGATTGCTGCATAATATTCCATGGTGTATATGTGCCACATTTTCCCAGTCCAGTCTATCATCGTTGGGCATTTGGGTTGGTTCCAGGTCTTTGCTATTGTAAACAGTGCTGCAATGAACATTCGTGTGCATGTGTCCTTATAGTAGAACGATTTATAATCCTTTGGATAGATACCCAGTAATGGGATTGCTGGGTCAAATGGAATTTCTATTTCTAGGGTTTTTTTTTAACATGGTATCTCGCTCTGTTGCCCAAGCTCACTGCAAACTCTACCTCCCAGATTCACCTGATTCTCATGCCTAAACTTCTAGAGTATCTGGGATTACAGTCACACACTATCATACTTGGGTAATTTGTGCATGTGTGTGTGTGTGTTTGTGTGTGTGTGTGTGTGTGTGTGTGTGTGTGTGTTTTAGTGGAGACCAAATTTCACAAGGTTGACCAGGCTGGTCTTGAATTCCTGACCTCAGGTAATCCACCCACCTTGGCCTGGGATTACAGGTGTGAGTCATTGTGCCTGGCCTAAAAATTAGGATTTTGAAGAGCTATTAGGACTCTCATGTTTATCGCAACACTTGTCACAATACCTAAGATGAATGAACAATTTAAATTTCCATTGGCAGATGACTGGATAAAGAAAATGTGACTCATGGACACAATGGAACACTTTTCAGCCTTGAAATAGAAGAAAATTCTGCAATATATAAAAACATGGATGAACTCTGAGGTCATTATGCAAAATAAAGTAAGCAGTCACAAAAAATATCCTGCATGTTTCAACTTGCATGAACTATCTAAAATAGCCAGATTCACAGAAGCTGAAAGGAATGGTGTTTGCCAAGGGCTCAGGGAAATGGAAAGTTACTAATCATCTGGCATTCCACTTTAGTTACACAAGACAATTGAGCTGCATGATATTGTATGTGTGCTCAACAATGGTGTGATATACACTTAAAACATGTTTGAGTGGGTAGATCTCATAATAAGTGCTCTTACCACTAAAAAATCTCTTAAAAATACACATGTGCCATCTATTTCACCAAAATATTATCTACAATCACAAAAAATTATAAACTTATTACTAAAAATGAAGTTATTTACTGTACATCTACTGTTAGAATAATGGTATAATCTCTTCACACTCTCAAAATAGTGTCATAAATAACAAAATCTTTCTTTTTCCTTTTGAGATGGAGTCCCACTCTGTCACCAGGGCTGGAGTACAGTTGAATGATATCTGCTCACTGCAACCTCTGCCTCTGAGTTCAAGGAATTCTCCTGTCTCAGCCTCCAGAGTTGTGGGGATTACAGGCTCATGTCACCACACTCAGCTAATGTTTTTGTATATTTAGTAGAGGCAGGGTTTCACCATGTTGTTCTGGCTAGTCTCGAACTCCTGTCCTGACCTCAGGTGATCCACCTGCCTTGGCCTCCCAAAGTTCTGGGATTACAAGTGTGAGCCACTGTGCCTGGCCCAGAATAAAGTCTTTCTAAGAACCACTACAAGTTCAAGAGGTCCTAGAGAAGACCCTCAGGTTTAATAATTCACTAGAAGAATTCACAGAACTTAGCAATGCTGATCTATTTAAGATTTCATCTGCATGGGCTACCATAATAAAATACAATAGACTGGGCAGCTTCAACAATATAAATTGATTTCTTCATAGTTGTAGAAGCTGGGAAGTCTGAGATCAAATGGCCAGCAAGAAAGGTTTCAATCTGAGGCCTTTTCTCTTGGCTGGTAGGCAGCCACCACATCACTGTGTGTTTACATGCCCTCTTACTTCTGTGTACAGTGAGGCTTTTTTTAGATAAATTCTCACTCTGTTGCCCAGGTTGGAGTGCAATAATGCAATCTTGACCCACTATAACCTCCACCTTCTGGGTTCAAGCAACTCTTCTGCCTTAGCCTCCTGAGTTTAGAGGTGTGTGCCTAAATACCTGGCTAATTCTTTTTTATATTATTAGTAGAGACAGTGTTTCCACCTGTTGGTCAGCCTGGTCTCAAACTCCTGACCTCATAATCTGCCCACCTCGGCCTCCCAAAGTTCTAGAATTGTAGGCGTGTGTGACCATTTTGGCCGAGACTGCTTCTTATAAAGCCACTAATTCCATTATAGGGAAGCCACCCTCATGAACTCATCTAAACCTAATTACCTGCCTCAGGCCCCACCTTCAAATATAGTAAATATTGAGAATTAGGGCTTAAACTAATGAATTTGGGAGCAACACATGAATTCAGTACATAACAACTCATGAGCACAGTTTAATACAATGAAAGAATGCAAGGTGAATCAACAACAGGGAAGAATTTTGGGAAGATGAATAGAAAACAATTCACTAGAGAGTAATTGCAGCAAAATCTGGTAAAACTATTTTGCAATTCTTGAGGCTTGCAATTTTAGGGGAAGCCTTGCAGGGTCAATTGTCACTAATGTCAGTGAACTTTAGATTTTAGCTTAGCATCAGATACACATGAAAATATGAGATACAAATATGCTCTAAGGTGTGTAGAAGAAAAACTGCAAAATGACAAAAGTAAGTCCTTCTTTAACAGTTCTTTTTATTTTTATTCATATTTTTCCATACAGTCTTGCTGTTTTGCCAGGCAGGATTGTGGTGGTATGATCTCGGCTCATTGCAACCTCCACTTCCCAGTTCAAAGCAATTCTCCTGCCTCAGCATCCAAGTATTTGGAACTACAAGCATTCATCACTACACCTGGCTAATTTTTGTATTTTTAGTAGAGATGGGGTTTTGCCATGTTGGCCAGGCTTGTCTTGAACACCTGAGCTTAAGCAATGGGCTCCACTATGTCTCTGAACATGCTGAGATTTACAGGCATTGAGCCACTGTTTCCAGTCAATCACTTGTCATTTTAATGTAAATGGATTAGGTTGATTATTTAGATACAGATTGAAAATATGAATTTTAAAATAATCCACATATGTATGTTCTACAGGAGGCTCACTTTAAATCCAAAGACACAAACAGATTGAACTTGAATAGATGATAGATTACATAGGTATTTTCCAGAACAAAAAAGAAACAAGTGAATAGATGGATAAAGGTATTTCATGCAAACAGTAACCAAAAGAAAGAAGGGAGTCATCATACATATTTTTTTGAGACAGAGTCTTGCTCTGTTGCCCCAGCTGGAGTGCAATGGCATGATCTCAGCTTACTGCAACCTCTGACTCCTGGGTTCAAGGGATTCTTCTGCCTCAGCCTCCTAAGTAGCTGGGACTACAGGCACCTGCCACCATATCTGGCTAATTTTTTGTATTTTTAGTAGAGATGGGGTTTCACCATATTGGTCAGGCTCGTCGTGAACTCCTGACCTCATGATCTGCCCACCTCAGCTTCCCAAAGTGCTGGGATTACAAGTGTGAGCCACTGCACCCAGCCAGGGTTCATCATACTTATATCAGACAAAGTAGACATTAAATCAGAAAAGGTTCTAGGACCAGCACTGTGGCTCATACCTCTAATCTCATCATTTTATGAGGCTAAGCCAGGTGGATCACTTAAAGCCAGGAGTTTGAGATCAACCTGGCCAACATGGTGAAACCCTACCTTTACAAAAAATACAAATAAAAGTAGCTGGGCTTGGTGGTGTGTGCTTGTAATCCTAGCAAATTGGGAGGTTGAGAAAGGAGAATCACTTGAACCCAGGAGGCAGAGTTTGCAGGGAGCTGAGATCCTGCCACTCCACTCCTGACTGGGCAACAGAGTGAGACTCTGTCGACAAAAATAAAAAACAAACAGAAAAGGGTTCTAAGAGTCAAAGAAAAACATTATACTCTAATACAATATTCAAAACAGGAAGAATAAATAAGTTATAAACATGTACCCACTTAATAGTAGACCATTAAAATATCTGAACCAAAATTTGACACAAGGGAGAAATGGTTCTACATTAAGGGAGGCTTTAATAGCTCATTAAAAATAACAAAGATAAAAAAATAGATGAGTAAAAAAACAGAAGACTTGGATGACACAATAAACCAACTAGATGTAGTGGACATACAAAGAGCATCCTATGCAGTGACACAATTCACATTCTTTTCAAGTGCCTTTGAACGCTTTCTGAAACAGACATACACTGAAATAATTGAGGTTAATTAGATTTCAGAAGATGAATATTATGCAAAATATGCATACGAAGGTGTATATTTTTCTGTGAACACTATGGAATAAAGTTACAATTAATAAAATAAAGAGGGTGTGGTGGCTCAAGCCTGTAATTTTAGCACTTTGGGAGGCCAAGGCGGGTGGATCACGAGGTCAAGAGATCAAGACCATGCTGGTTAACATGATGAAACCCCGTCTCTACTAAAAATACAAAAGATTAGCTGGGCATGGCGGCGCGTGCCTGTAATCCCAGCTACTCAGGAGGCTGAGGCCGGAGAATTGCCTGAACCCAGGAGGCGGAGGTTGCGGTGAGCCGAGATTGCGCCATTGAACTCCAGCCTGGGTAAGGAGAGCAAAACTCCATCTCAAAAAATAAATAAATAAATAAATAAATAAATAAATAAATAAATAAATAAATAAAAGAAATCTGATAAAATCGCTAATTTATGGAAAATCAAAACCACATAAACAACCAATAGATGAATAAGAAATTCCTAGAAAAATTACAAAATGCAGACTATTAAACATAAGTGATGATAGAGTAGACAAAGATTATGGGAACACAAAAGCTAAGTTAAGGGAAAAATTCATGTGGTTAACTACATTACAAAACAAGGAAGATCTCAAATCAATAATCTAATTTTATAATTTCAAGAACTAGAAAAACACTAAACCCAAAGCTAGAAGAAAGAAGAAGGAAGTAATAAAGATTAGAACAGAGATAGAAAGTTTTTATTTTTTATTTTTGAGACAGAGTCTCACTCTGTTGACCAGGCTGAAGTGCAGTGGCTCAATCTCAGCTCCCTGCAACCTCTGACTTTCAGTTCAAGTGATTCTCCTGCCTCAGCCTCCCAAGTAACTGGAATTACAGGCACCTGCCACCACACCCAGCTGATTTTTGTAATTTTAGTAGAGATCAGCCTTCACCATGTTGGCCAGGAAAGTTGTTTTAAGAGAACAATAGTATGTCAAGGAAGGAACACTTAGGTGAAATAGACAAATTTCTAGAAACAAAGCAGGAGGGTAGAGCTCAGCATGTCACCTCAGGCTCCTGCTCACAGGAAAAAGGTGCTCCCAGAGAATCCCACCACAGAGCTCTTCATTGCCTTAATGGGAATCAGGATACACCATGGCTGCAGTTTTGGAAACTGATTAAGATTTGAGAGGGTTGCAATCTCACTCTCCAACTATTAATATTGCTGGTTCTCTGCCTGGGTGTGTTGGCTCATGCCTGTAGTCCCTGTAATTTGGGAGGGTGAGGTGGATGAATCACCTGAGATCAAGACCAGCCTGACCAACAAGAAGAAATGCCGTTTCTACTAAAAATACAAAATTAACTGGGCATGGTTGGAAATACCTGTAATCCCAGATATTCTGGAAGCTGAGACCAGAGAATCGCTTAAACCTGGTAGGTGGATGTTGCGGTGAGCCGAGATCACACTATTGCACTCCAGCCTGGGCAATAAGAGTTAAACTGTCTCAGAAAAAAAACAAAAACAAAAACAAAAATAAAAACCTGGCCCTTAAAAAAAAAAACAGCCTAAAATGGTCGAGAATACCCAAAATCAGAACCCCTATCCCTCTACAGGGGATTGCAATTCCTCATCAGCAACAGAGTAAGCCCTGATGGAAAAGGACTGTGTTCCATTATCTGAAGTAGGCTTCAGAAGGTGGATGATAAGAAACTTTTGGGAGTTGAAAGAACTTGTTCTAACCCAATGTAAAGAAACTAAGAACTTTGAAAAAAGGTTTGATGAAATGCTAAAAAGAATGGACAATATAGAGAGGAATGTAAATGAACTAACAGAGTTGAAAAATACAACACAAGAACTTAGTGAAATATGCACAAGTTTGAATAGCCAAATTGATCAAACAGAAGAAAGGATATCAGAGGTCGAAGACCAACTGATCAAGGATCAATGCAATAATAAGAGCGAAGGATCCTAACACCCAGATACATAAGAACCATAAAGAGATTTAGACTCAATGAGACAGAAAATTAATAAGGATATCCAGAACTTGAACTCAGGTCCAGAACAAGTAAACTTAATAAGTATTTATAGAGCTCTTCACTTTAAATACACAAAATATACATTCTCCACTTTAAATACACAAAATATTGATTGGCCATTATTAATACCCATTCATAGAATAAAGCAATATTGCTGTTCTCTCTCCCTCTTTTTCTTCCTCTTTCTTCCTCTCTTTCTCTCCTTTAAAAAAAAAAGGTGTGTGGTCATCTCATAATTTGTCCCCAACTTACACCCAAGCCCTCCAGTACCTTCCATCACTTTCCCTCCTCCATTCCCCAATTCACTGCACTTTTTCAATCCTAAAAATAAAAAAACCTGGCCCTTAATTTTCTCAACTCTGGATTGGAACCATAAATGTTGTGAGGGTGCATCAGATGAAGCAGCATGTGTAGTTCTGTGCAGGGCACAGATCTCAATTGTATGCACTGAATGAGCCTCCTCCAGCTCCATCAAATCCCAGGAAAGGTTCTTCTCCTGCCTCTCACTCACTGTCCACTATGAGGAAGAACAGTCACTGTGTAACAAAACCCATAAGATTCCATGTACTTTAGGTTTGGCTGCTTCCATCCACCACTTGTCAAGATCTGTGACCTCAGGGACTTCTCCCCAGGAATTGGTGACATAGACATGTGTTATGTGGGCTAGGGTGTGCCAAGTAGAAAAGCTGGACCTCAGAAGGCAGCACCAGGCAAAGTAAGGATGTGGTTTATTAAGCCCCTGACTCTTGACTCTGCTCATGTAGGGATTTACAGACACAACTGAAGGGCCTGGCTCTCTGGCCATGGCAGCACTTAGGAAGAAACCAAGTTCAGCAATGTGGGTTTCCACCTGACAGGCTCAGCCATGTGTGTGTCTCAGAAAACTGCAGACCTGCAAACTTCTGTCTCCAGGAAGTTCCAAAGTCTGCCCAAAATACCTTTAAAAGTGGCCAATTGCGGTGGCTCATGCCTGTATCCCAACACTTTTTGGAGGTTGAGGCAAGAGGTTCTCTTGATGTCAGAAGTTAAAGACCAGCCTCATCAACATGGCAAAAATCTGTCTCTACTAAAGTACAAAAATTAGCCAGGTTTAGTGGTACATGCTTGTAGTCCCAGCTACTTGAGAGGCTGAGGCAGGAAAATCACTTGAATCTGGGAGATGGAGGTTGCAGTAAGCTGAGATCATGCTACTTTACTCTAGCCTGGACAACAAGAGTGAAACTCCATCTCAAACAAAACAAGCAAACAAAAATATCTTCAGAAGCATTTGCTTTTGAAGATAGGCATCAAAAGGGGATCCCTTTATAGACTCCAGTGAGGCTATTTATTTTTCAATAAAATTTACCTTCCATATAATTTTCAAACTATTTTCCACCCACAGTGAGAGTTCAAAGCAGAGGGTTCATGAAAACACCATAAAATTTTGGGGACATTTACAAAGTTGTGAAACTCAACACATGTTACTCAGTGAATTCTCATAATCTGCCCACCTTGAGGCAGGAGAATAGCAGAGGCAGTTGGGGGACCCCATTGGATGTAAACTATTTAAGCAGAACAGGCATGACAACAAAAGCAGAACATACAGGATGAAAAGAAAGTCAACAATAAGGCACAAGAAGGAAAAGGCAAGGAAGGGCAATTCCTTATTAGAGATAAAGTTGAGTGAGGAAAAAAAAAGAGAATCACTTGAGCCCGAGAGGTGGAGATTGTGCTACTTAATACATTCCTGCCTGGGCAATAGCGTGAGACTCAGTATCAAAAAAACAAAACAAAAGGCAAACAAATACAGATTATTCTTATAAAATATAAATGTAGAAATTTCAGGTTGTCACTGGCTGATATTGCAAAGTCTAAGGATCTTTGTGTTGCAAATAAAGAATTGGATGTGACACACACAAATAGCAAAGCTGCCAAAGACTTATTAAGCACAGTACAATTCTGTGAAGTTTCTAGTTATTCTCCTGCATCAGCCTCAAAAATACTTGGGAATATAGGCGCCCACCACCACACCAGGCTAATTTTTATATTTTTGGTAGATACAGGTTTCACCATGTTGGCCAGGCTGGTTTCAAACTCTTGGTTCCAAGTGGTCTGCCTACCTTGGCCTCCAAAAATTCTGGCATTACAGGAATGAGCCATCATGCCTGTCTGAATAAACGGTTTGATAGATTTGCAGTATAAAATGAAATACTCTTTTTTACAAAGGTGCATGAATAATTGTGAAATCATTGCAAATGCCACCATTTATGAATTGAAACTCACTTAAGAAAAATCTTATATATATAGTGTTACTTATATATAAAGTGCCATGGAATTTCAGAGTTTAGAAAATGCTTTCTAGAGAAAGTAAGATTAGGCAGACATCTGAAGAAAGAGTGGTTGGAAATCGGGAAGTAAACAGTGTGTTACAGCATGAAAATTCCAATGGACAAAAGTCATCTTTGCAAAGGCTCACTATCAATGGAATTCCCTCTGCTGAGTGTGGATTAGAGGTGAAGGATGAGATAGAGATTAGGTGGGGCCTAGACTGTCAGGCCCTTTGGGAACATTAATTGAGCTTGCTTCTTTTCAAGGGTTGTAAAAGTGGCTTCAGTGTATGAAGGAGCATGATTAAAATTGAAATTTGGAAAAAGATCACATGCAGAGAGTGTAAAGGTGTGAGGTAAAGTGAAATGGAGCAAATCACTGAAGGGGCCATGAGGTACAGGTGGGTGGAGGCTGTCACATGGAAAATCCACTCAGGTAGGACCTGGGATCTGCCTCAGGGTGGGGGTGGGCTGAAGCATGTGAAAAAGTGGGGTTCATTCTAATGGAATGGGCCTACCCTGTGGGGTTTCAACAGAAAAAGGCATCAGCAGGTGCTCAGAGGCCAGGACTTCCCATTGGGCTCTTCTGCCTCCTGGTCTTGGGGATTCCTATTTCACTGTGGGTGCCCTGGGTTCTCTTTTTCTTCCAAGTCTTCTTTGTGCTCAGGTCATCCGTTGGAGAAAATGATTCCTGGAATGTGAACCATCAAACGTCTGCACAACTTCTCCTTGCTTGAAACTTTTCAGTTTTCTTCCTGGGTTCAGGCTGGCCCAGAGTTGTTCTCTATAAACCTCAACCTGATGGTGGGGAATTCTGCAGCCACTGAAATAGGTTCAACTTGTTGTGAGGGGCAGGGAGCAGGAGGTGGACTCAATCCAGTCCTCCACAACCAAAGGGTAAAGTTCACCCATTTCTGGCAGTGCTAGAAATTGCATCAGGGCTGGTCAGTGTGATGGCTCGCTTCTGTAATCAAAGGTGGGCAAATCACATGAGTTGGGAGTTCTAGACTAGCCTAACCAACAAGGAGAATCCCTGTCTTTACTAAAAAAATACAACATTAGCTGGACATGGTGCCACATTCCTGTAATCCCAGCTACTTGGGTGGCTGCAGCAAGAGAAAAGCTTGAACATGGGAGGTGGAAGTTGCATTGAGCCAAGATTGTGCCATTGACCTCCAAGCTGGGCAACAAGAGCAAACTTCCATCTTAAAGAAAAGAAAAGAAATAGAGAAAGAGAGGGAAGGGAGAAAGAAATGAATGAAGGAAGGAAGGAAGAAAAAAAGAGAGGAAGGGAGGGAGGGAGGGAGGAAGGAAGGAAGAGAGGGAGGAAGGGAGGGAGAAAGGAAGGAAGGAAGGGAGAAAGAGAGAAAGAAATAAAAAGAAAGAAAGTAAAAAGAACAAAAGAAAGAAAGAGAGAGAGAAAGAAAGAAAGAAAGAAAGAAAGGAAGAAAGAAGGAAGAAGAAAGAAAGAAAGAAAGAAAGAAAGAAAGAAAGAAAGAAAGAAAGAAAGAAAGAAAGAAAGAAAGAAAGAGAAAGAAAGAAAGAATGAGAAAGAAAGAAAGAAAAGAAAGAAAGAAAATTGCATCCAAAGAGAGAGTGAAACTGGTGGGCTCCAGAACACACACAGCTGGGCGAGACCTGAACAGGTACTATGGAGACTTTCAGAGCTCTTGTGTCCTCATCTGCATAGATGGGATTAAAGTGCTTTGAGAAAATCAAGAATTAACAAGATGTGAATTAGGTTATCTGTATTCAAGTTGGCTGGCTCACTGTTGTAATCGAATCATGAGAGGCTTCTCCTACCACTTAGGACCTCTGAACACCCTGTCACCCACAGCCTGGCCCTGCCCAGGCAACTCGGGATTGGAGCCGCACTCTTGTGTGGGCGGGACCCTCAGCACCACCTTCCTGCTGGTGTATATAAGCCCTGGTCTCAGTGGTGACCTCCCAGTCTGGTGCGGAAATGGCTCTCAGGATGCTCTCAGATACCGGTCTGCAAGACGCTTCTGAGTCACCTAATCCAGGTAAGTGGAAAGTGGAACCCTGTGCCTGCAGGAAACTGGAGCATAGGGAAACCCCTGGCCTCCTAGGCATCTGATCTGCCTGGCAGAAGCCAGCATTTCTAGAAGGAATCTAAACTCAGGATCCAGTTATTTGATTTTATTTTTTGAGACAGAAACTCGTTCTGTCACCCAGGCTAGAGTGCAGTGGTGCAAATTCGGGTCACTGCAATCTTTGCCTCCTGGGTTCAAGGAATTCTGTTTCTCAGCCCCCTGAGAAGCTGGGATTACATGTGTGTGCCACCACATCTGTCTATTTTTTGTATTTTCAATAGAGATGGGGTTTTACCACGTTGGCCAGGCTAGACTCAAAATCCTGACCTCAAGTAATCCACCTGCCTCAGCCTCCCAAAGTGCTGGAATTACAGCTGAGATTCACCATGTCCAGCTGGCATCTGGTTATTTTAAAACACATTGCATTTATTATGGTTACCAGGGACAGATGGGACAGAATCATAGTGGGGAGAAGATAGAAGTCACAGTTACTAGGACTGCAGATATTCAAACAGGGGCAGATTTACAACAGTCTTAAGGTTAGAAAGAGAGCTCATGGTACTGTTTCTGCTGCTCTGTGACACTGTGTCAGGGAGGTGAGTCCTCATGGAGGCCAGGGGATGCTTGGCCAGAAGGAGGAGACACATGAGCTATCTGCTGGTGACAGAACAGGAGAGCACTTAGGGATCTGCTTGTACAAAGGTTTTGGGTGAATGTGAGGGAAGGTGGGAGCTGCAGAGAGCTGGGGCCAGGAGATCTGGGTAGGGTCACATTGTCCTCAGATGGAAGAAGCAGGCCTGTGGGTGAGAGGCATGAGCAGAGCCTTGAGCCTGACAGGGGATCAGAGGTGACCACAGTGTGGTCTGGCAGTGTGGGCAGTCAGGGGCAGGGGCAGGGGCCCTGAGGGACAAGCTGATAGTTTGTGAAGGGTGGTATTGGGGATGACCAATGGTGGGCTCCATGACAATGGGATTCCAAGTGTGGACAGTCTGGGGTATGATTACACACTACTGAATATCTTCCTGCTGCTAGGACATCTCTTGAATTAGTCCTTCCTGGCTGGTCATGTGTCACCAGGCCATAAAAAGAGGAGCCAAGATTTTGGCCCAGAAAGCCAAGCTCAGCCTCTGCTCTCAACCCATCAGGCTTCCTCACCTTCCTGTTTCCTTGCCCTGTGTCTTCAATCACTTTAACCTTGCCAGTCAGGTGAGGCACAAAGAATCATTTCTGCTGTTCTCCACTCTGATGTGTCTGCATTATGTAAATAATCTTGTTTGCTTTCCTCATTGTCTATTGGTTTCTAGAATTTACATTCTCAGCAACTATGTATGACTCTTTCCGTGACACCACTGATCACCAACACTCTACATTTTACCACTTTCAGTGTCAGCTGTTAGCCTCTAATCATCAAACCCAGAATGTCTTATGCCCCCAAGGCAATGGTGATAATCGAATCGTCAGACTCTTTAAGGGCTGGCATCATTTTGATTTATTCTTCCTTCTAGCGGGTAGCTGTTTTGCGGATCCTAATTGAAACATCAGGGTTGTATTTATGACACACCCTCTGTAGAGTGCTCTAAATTTTCCCCAACACTTGAAAGACCACTGAAAGCTCTGCCAGCCTCTTTGCCTTTCATCTTCCATTTCAGATTCAGTCCCTGTTTCTAACAGTAAGCTCCAGTTCTACTCAAAATCTTGCTCCTACAAATCCTTTACTAGATGGTAGCTCCCAGATGACTTCCAAGATGAGTTGTGTTTCTGTAAGTGTGTGCTTTTCATCTTTATGTCACACTGAAATCCTAATCTCCAATTTCATTCTGAGCATCATGAGAAAACTCAGTTTTCTTACTTGAGAGGGTCTTCAAAGTCAATCAAATCTCATTAAACCTCCAACCATCTATGTGCACACTCAGGATGTGCAGCATGTAAGAAGCTCTGATGACCAGTACACATTGGGTCATTATAAATCCAGCACCATCAGAAACATCTGTGGTTTAATTCTAAAAGTGCCAGGTGCTATTGTAGGTTTCTCACACAATTGCAATGTTTGAAATTTCCACTTTTATCCTTCTGTAGTTGATTCTCCTAGAGTCCAATAGGTTAAGTACGTTTCCCCAGATTTCACACAGAGCATGTGACTAAGTCTGGAATTAAACTTAGACACAGGGCATTTGTCCTCAAAGACCTTACCCTTTCCACAGAACCATAGAGCCCTATGTGGTTGATTT
This sequence comes from Saguinus oedipus, assembly GCA_031835075.1. Classification (NCBI taxonomy): domain Eukaryota; kingdom Metazoa; phylum Chordata; class Mammalia; order Primates; family Cebidae; genus Saguinus; species Saguinus oedipus. Next base: position 27,018,022 of record CM063171.1, read on the forward strand.
GAATGTGGGGGCTGGGGGTGCAAAGAAGAATCATTGGTTGCCTCAAATATGAGAGTGAGAATATAGGAGGAAGGAAGGTCTGCTCCAAGGTGGGCTTCCTGCAGCAGGTTGGGCTCTGCAGGTACCAGGAGAATGTCAGCCTTTTCTAAATGAAGGAAAGCATTCTTGTACCAAGGACCTCACAGGCACTTTAGAGTCATGTTATCTTTCTGACCAAAACAATTGCTGAACTTGGCTTTGAATTTTCTCTCCTTCACAGCTACTCACCCCACTACTCTGTGACCTGCCACAGAGCTGCTCTCAGCTGCTGAAGCTGGTGGCCCCAGAGGACATCATGGATGATCTTCAATGGACAGAGACACCTGCAGGACAGAAAGGTCAGGGAGATCTGAACACAGAGCAGCTTCTCTGTCCAGACCTTCACAGTCCAATGGTGGAGGCAGAAGCCCTGGCAAGACTCCAGGAAGAGGCCAAGTGCTCCATCTGTTTGGATGTCCTGAATGATCCCAACACCATCGAATGTGGGCACAACTTCTGTTGTTCCTGCATCCAACAGTCCTGGTTGGATCTGCAGAAATTGTTTTTTTTGCCCTGTCTGTCATCACCAATGCCCAGAGAGGCACTTCAGGAATAACACCCAGATGGGATGGATGATGGACATTGCCAAGCTACTCCAGAGAGCCAGGGCCAGTGAAGCCAGGCAGGAAGAGACCCTCCTGTGTGAGAAGCACAACCAGCCCCTGAGTGTTTTCTGCAAGGAGGACCTGGTGGTGCTGTGTCCCCTGTGTACTCAGCCACCTGTCCACAAGGGCCACCATGGAGGCTCATAGAGGAGGCTGCCTCTCATCACAGGGAAAGGCTCTGCAGTTACAGCCAGCCCCTGAAGAGGTGGGTGGCTGAAGTTAGGAAACTACAAGAAACCCAGGGCAGAAAATTGCTGGAGCTGAGAGAGAAGATGGAAAGCCAAAGGCAGGAATTATCCTCAAATTTGCCCTCTTGATAAAGTTTGTAGACTGTGAGCACCAGGCAACCCTCTCCAGGTTAGATGAAAAAGAAGAGGATATTGAGCAGAAACTCCATGCAAACATAAGGACATTTTCAGAACACATTTCCACCATGGAAAGTCTACTCATGAAGGTGGCAAAGATGAGTGTGATGGCAGATGTGAACCTGCTGATGGATGTCAGGAGTGTCCTGCCCAGGTGTGACAGCCTGCAGTCCCTGACTTTCCACTCTGTGCAGCCACAGAAAAAAGAATTCAGGCTTCCCCCACCCTACTCGGCTTTTCAGAAAATCTTACAGAAGTTTAGAGAAGACGTTACTCTGGATCCCAAAACTGCACATCCTTATCTCCGTGTCTCCAAGGATAGAAAATGTGTGACATTTGTTAAGAAAAGGCAGAGAGTTCACTGGAATCCAAAGAGATTTTTGTGCCATCCCATGGTCGTGGGTTTTGAGGGTTTTGCCTGTGGCTGGCATTACTGGGAGGTGCAAGTGAATGACAAGCCCATGTGGGCTGTGGGGGTGTGTAAGGACTCCCTGCCCAGGAAGAAAGGAGAGTGGCCCTTGTCAGGACAGAGCATGTGCTGGGCTATCCTGCTGTGAAAGGGTGAGTATGTGGCCCGAGGTGCTGCCACTGTCTACCTTCCCCTGAAGGAGAAGCCCAGAGGAATTCACATTTATCTGGACTATGAGTTGGGTGAGATCTCCTTTTACAATTTGCATGACAGGTCTCACATCCATTCCTTTGCTGATACATTTTCAGAAGTACTAAAGCCTTATTTCTGTATGGGGTGTGATTCAAAACCTTTTAAAATCTGCCCAGTGACCTATTATGATGAATGAACTGTGACAGTGCTTCATTTTCTTCCATCTGTCCTATGAACAAAGGGTGAATTTTTTACAACCATTAGTGAATGTAGCATGCACATGTTTTATAAAATACTTTTATAGGTTTAGTTTTTTTCCTTTTTCTTCTTTTTTCAAAAATTATGCTGTTTTGCCTGGGCACAGTAGTTCATGCCTGAAATTCCAGAACTTTGTGAGGCTGAGGTAGGTGAATCATTTAAGGTTAGGAGTTTGAGACCAACCTGGCCACCATGGTGAAATGCTGTCTCTTCTAAAAATACAAAAATTAGTGGGGTGTGGTGGCACATGCCTGTAATCCCAGCTACTCAGCAGGTGGGGGCAGGAGGATCACTTGAACCCAGGAGCTTGAGGTTGCAATGAGCCCAGATTGTGCCACTGCACTGCAGCATAGGGGGAAGGGTGACAGAGTAAGACTTTGTCTAAAAAACATTATGTTGTTTCAATATCAAGGGATGTAGGAAGTAATCGGTGTGGAGATTAACTGTAAAGTGTTTCTGGAATTTGAAATTTGTAGTTTATGAAATTGTAATCTCAGAAGTCTGATACATTTTGTGTACATTTATATCTTGTCTATATCTCCTCCTGTAACTACATGTATGTTACAAATGGCAGGTAGCAGTGGCAGAGAAGTTGTGACTGTGGAGACAGTTCTCTAAAGGTCTCTTCCACTTCTACATTTGCTGAGTGCAAGGCGCTGATTGCTCCACACTAGGAATTCAAAGAGGTTCTTTTGGGAACATGATATGAAAAGTCTACTATTGTATGATTCCAACCATATGACATTCTGTAAAAGGGGAAACTATGAAGACACAGTAAAAGTGTCAGTGGTGTCCAGGGGTTGGGGAGAGGGAGGGATAAGTAGTTGGAATACAGAGATATGTTCAGTTCCAGGAGCCACTCTGTGTGGTGCTATGGTGGCAGATACATGTCATTATGCATTTGTCATTACCAATAGACTGTACACCACCAAGAGTAAACCCTGGTGTAAACTGGACTCAGGTGATTCTGTTGTGTCAATGGAGGTTCATCAGTTGTAACTAACATGCCACTCTGGATGGGATGCTGATAGTGGCAGAGGCTGTGCTTATTTAGAGGGAGGACATGTGTGGAACATCTCTGTATCTTCTGCCTAATCCTGCTGTGAATGGAAAACTTATTTTGAAAATAAAACTTATAAAAATAAAAGAAAAAGTAAAAAGTGTACTACTTCTTGCCTCTGCAAAAGTGCAAAGGATTTTTCTCTGATATTCACTGTGAGAACATGATAGAGTTTCTGAGAGGTGAAACCTCACAGGAATGTAGGGCTGGCTCACCAATTTTGAGGACCCCTGTAGTGCAGGGGAGCCTGGACTTAGTAAAGGGGCAGGAACCCTGGGTGAAGTTTGTGGGGGTAGGTGGTGACCTCACTGAACCAGTCAGCCTGTGGGATAATCCTGCAAAGGTGACTCACAACAATCCATGAGAATAAAATTGGGGTGGTTTGGGACACAGATTGGAGGAAGTGCTGTATATATTCATTCTGAAGTGGACTGGCTGGCAGAGTGGATAATGGATGATGAAGGCTCATAAGAGGAAGATGCAATTCATGTGAGGGAGGCAGATGAGACAGCTTTGCCTGAGAACAGAGACCACATAACTTTAGAACACTGAGCCCTGATGCCTGGCCTTCCTCTTGCCATAGACTTCTTTCATCTCAATTTGTGAGATTTATCTGGCCTTTGAAGAAGCAGGACAAGGAGGAAGATGGAGTTGGAGTGGCAAGAGAATAGGAAGAGATTTGTGTCAATTGTGAAAATGAAGAGAGAAAGAGACAGGAGGAATTTTAGAGCTTCACAGCACAGTGAAAGTGAAAGATGAGGTTTAAAAAGAAAATTAAGAGAGAAGCAGCTGGGCATGGTGGTTCATGCCTGTAATCCCAGTACTTTGGGAGCCCAAGGCAGTTAATTAGCTGAGCCCAGAAGATTGAGACCAGATTGGGCAACACGGAAAAAGTTGTTTCTAAAAAGAACACACAAATCAGCCAGGCATAATGTCACACATTTGTAGTCCCAATTAGTAGGGAGGCTCAGGTGAGAGAATGGCTTGATTCTGGTAGGTGGAGGTTACAGTGAGCTGTAATCACACCATTACTCTCCTGTCTGGAGTGCAACACCCTAGAATGAGACCCTGCCCTAAACAAAAACAACAACAAAAACAAATAGAAAAGAAAAGAAGTTAGGAAGGGAGGGTGAAGGGAAAGAATGGAGGAATAAAGGAAGACAGGAAGGAAAAAAGAGTGGAAGGAAAAAATGGAAGAAGAAAGGAAGACAGGAAGGAAAAAAGAAAGAAAGAAATTAGGTAAATCCTTTTAATCGATATACATTCCCTTCATTGCTTTACTATATTTTTGTCCCTTGAAAAACATGAGTTTGTACTATGCAAGTCCACGTTTTGCAGTTTCTTCTGCCTCTACCAACCCCGAGTCAGCAAGAACAACCCCTCCTCCTTCTCCTCCTTCTTCATCTCCTCCTAATCCTCCCCTTTCTCAGTGTAAAGAGAATGAGAATAAGCACCTCTATGATGATCACTTAAATTAATAAAGAGTAGAAAATTTATTTCTTGTGAGTTTCTTAATAAAGTGTGCCTTTTTTAAGCTTACTTTATTGTGAGAATACAGTACATAATACATAGAACATGAGATGCATGTTACTCGGCTGTTTATGTTATCAGAAAGCCTTCCATCAACAGTATTCTGCTATTGGTCCAGTTTTTGAGGAGTCAAAGATTGTACACAGAGTGGGGTTTGTCACTTTAATCCCCACATTGTTTACATGTCAACTGTATATTGTTATGATTTTCCTTTTCTTTTATGTTGAAGGAAACTGGTTTACTGTCCTGTTAATGTTCCATGATCTAAAATACTTTATGTGGACATTAATTTCACAGCTTCTTAATGTCAGTACCCTTCCTAAGAAAGAAGACTGAAGAGCCCAGCTTGAATCTGAATAAAGGAGGATGCCATGCTTAGAAATCACCAGGTGCCTTTGGACCATCCCTCCCTTTGGAGCTGCTTCTAGAGCTGAGAAAGAAAAAGCAGACACAGGCTTGTGTGGTGACAACTTTCTGAGGACCCTGGGAAGCCATCAAGCTGTTTGCAGGAGGGAGAACTCTGAGGAGGCACCAGTTTCTCACTTTCTGTCATTCCTGGAGAATTACATCTATGGAAAGAAGTGTCCCCAGACACACCCTCCCTGCAGCATGTCCTTTGCCACCACCCTTGCTGAGCTCCAAGCAGAGATTAGCTGCCCCATCTGCCTGGATTACCTGATGGACTCAGTCACCGCCGACTATGGCCACAGCTTCTGTCCGTTCTGCATCCACCAGTGCTGGGAAGACCTACAGGATGACTTCCTCTGTCTCTTCTGCCTCCATCACTTCCCTGGCAAGAACATCAATAGCAACTCACAATTACACCACATGACTGATACTGTTCAGCAGCTTCCCATCATGAGGAATGCAAGGAAAGGGCAAGAAGAGGAGCCCCTGTGTAGGAAGCACAGTCAGCCTCACTCTGAAACCACCACAACAACATCAACCTGGTCTTCTTTCCCTGCTGTTTGAAGTTATTTTTGGACCTACTCTGTAGGTACCCTCCTCTCCCCATAAACTTCATTATGTAAATAGTCATCCATTTGATAATTCCTTGGTGTATGTGGCATCAGCAATTTCAATACTGAAGCAGATATTGTTGAGTGTGGAGGGTCTACACTGACTGTGGACATTTACCCCTACTATTGGCATTGTGAGCAGAGTTGTCATGGTGGCAGTTAAGGCCATCAAGAAATTTCTTTTTATGCTTTGCTCACTAGCTCTACTCTTGATAATAAGCATGCACTTCAAGTTCTGTGATTTTTTGGGGCATTTGCTGAGTTCTGGGCATCTATTAGAGAGTGAACTAACCTGAGTCAGAAACCATTATAATTACTGGTATTTGAGGACAGGAATATGCATTCTGGTACCTCTTACTGTGGCTCTGGGTCATGTGTCTGAATTCAGACCTATCTCTATTTTTTAGAATAAATTCTGTGTTTAGATTTTAAGATACAATGAGACTGCTAGAGGTTCACAAAAAACCTGTGACCAATTGACTGTGTGTCTGAAACAGACAGAAGCCGCTATACTATACATTACTCAGGGGAATAATCATGCCTGTTTCATGTATGGGCCAATTAAGAGGTGACTTGTATGCAGTGAGACTACTCTCTATTTAAAGTGTCATCAGTATTTGAAGATTTCAGTTACTGAGGTCCACACTCCTAAATACAGGTGCCTCACTAGGACCACACACAATGCCTGCATCTCCTGCTTCTGGTGCCTGTGTCTTTGTCACTCTGAACCTCAGGGTTACAGGAAAAAACACTCAAGTACTTCCTGGCACAGTGAAGGGGTTAGCTTATAAATATGAATAGGGTAAAGGGGAAAGGCCCTCTGAAGTATATACTGTAAATACAAATAAAAGACAAAAATTGTAATTGACAAATAAGAGCATTATGCTACTGATAAAAATATCTAACCATCAAAAAGACCTAAAATGCAAGTGTATATGTATGTCATCACAGAGCCCTCAAATACATGAAGCAGAAACTGACAGAATTAAAAGGAGAATAGAGAGTTTAAAAATTATAGTTTGAGATCTTACTACCCTACTTTTAAGAATGGTTAGAAAATTAGGAGAGCAAGAAAACAGAACACCTGAACAACACAGGAAAACAGCTAGAACTAATAGACATACACATACAGTTCACCCAGAAACAGTCAGACACTCAATCTGTTCAAGTGCACATGGAGCATTCTTCAGTATATAACACATCTTAGGATACAAACAAATTTCAGTAAATTTCAAAACATTAAATTAGTGCACTTCATCTTCTGTGATCATAATAGAAGATAAATAAAAATAGGTAAGAGAAAAAATTTTGGCATATTCTAAAATATAGACAGCTTAAACAACGAACTGTTATTCAACAAGTTGATCAAAGTTGAAATCACAAGGGGCAGTAGAAAACACATTCTTAAGCCAGGCACAGTGGTTCAAGCCTGTAATCCCAGCACTTTGAGAGGCCGAGGTGGGTGGATCACAAGGTCAAGAGATCAAGACCATCCTGGACAACATGATGAAAACTCACGTCTACTAAAAATACAAAAAATTAGCTGGGTGTTGTGGCACGTGCCTGTAACCCCAGGTACTCAGGAGGCTGATGAGGGAGAATTTCTTGAACCCAGGAGGTGAAGATTGTGGTTAGCCAAGATCACGCCATTTCACCATTGCACTCCAGCTTGGGTAACAAGAGCGAAACTCCGTCCCAAAAAAAGAAAAAAAGAAAGAAAAATACATTCTTAAGGCTGGGCTTGGTGGATCATGCCTGTAATCCTAGCACTTTGGGAGGCTGAGGTGGGTGGATCACCTGAGGTTGGGAGTTCAAAACCAGCCTGGCCAATCATGGAGAAAATCCATCTTATAAAAAAAAGAAAGAATAAAAATGCATTCTTATAAATGAAAATAAAACCACAACATACCTAAATTTATGGGATACAGTGAAGACTTCTAAGAGAAATTTATGACAGTACCTTAAAACAATTCAAATTAATAGCCTAAATTTAAACCTTGAAATATTATAGAAAGAAGAGCAAATTATAGAAAGAAGAGCAAATTTAATCAAAGTAAGCAGAATATGAAATGATGAAGATTATAACAGAGATAAATGAAATACAGAATAGAAATACAATAAGAGAATCAATGGTACCAAAAGATGGTTTTTGAGATCAACAAAATTCAGAAAACTTTGAAGTCAACTGAGGAAAAAGACAGAAATCAATTCCCCCCACAATAACAATACATAGATAAGACCCAAATTGGTAAAATTAGAAATGAAAGTTGCATGTTACTACTGATCTTACAGAAATAAAAAGAGTTATAGGAGACAATTCCTAATAATTGTATGCCAACAAATTCCATTCTAAAATTATGCAAACTAACAAAACTGATTCGAGAAGAGTAGACAACATTAATAGATACATAAAAAATGTGAAGGTTAATTTTAATGTGTCACCTTGACTGGGCCACAAGATTCTTAGATATTTGGACAAGAAGTATTGTGGGTGTTTCTGCTGGAGTGATTTTGGATAAAATTAATATGTAAATAGGCAGATCACATAAAGCAAATTGCACTGTCTATTGTGGGTGCACCAGATCCAATCAGTCAAAAGCCTGAATGGAACAAAAACATTCACCTGTCTTTGCATAAGACAAAAATATTCCTGCCTGACTGCCTTCAACAAGGATGACTGAGTGTTTCCTGAGTTTGCACTCTGAAAGTTTGGCTCTTCCTGAATCTCAAGCCTGCTAGTCTTTGAACTAGAAATAAACAGCTCTCAGGCTTCTCAGGCCTTCAGACTGAAAGGAGCAACACACCTTTAGTTCTCCTGGGTTTTCAACTTGTTGACTCATGAGGAAGATCTAGGGACTTATCAACCTTCATAATCATGTGAGCCAATTCCTTATAAGAAATCACTCTCTCAGCCCTGGAGTGGTACAAAAAGAAAAAGGAAAAAAAAAATAAATGAAGAAATCACTCTCTTGGCCAGAAGGGGTTGCTCATGACTGTAATTGCAGAACTTTGGGTGGCTGAGGTGAGTGAATCACTTGAGGTCAGGAGTTGGAGACCAGCCTGGCCAAAATGGTGGTACCCCATCTGTCACCAACATACAAAAATCAGCTGGGTGTGGTGGCATACACCTGTAATCCCAAATACTAGGAAGACTGCTGGAAGGGAATTGCTTAAACCCACAAGGCAGAGGTTGAGGTGAGCTGAGATCATGCTACTGCACTCCAGCAGAGGTGACAAAGTGAGACTTTGTCTCAAGAAAAACAAAATCATTCTCTGTCTCTCTCTCTCTCTCTCTCTCTCTCACTCACTCTTTCTATATTAATCTCTCTTTCCCTCTGTGTGTGTGTGTGCATGTGTGTATGTGTGTGTGTGTGTGTGTGTATATATATATATATATATATATATATATATATATATATATATATATATTTATCGGACTGAGCATAGAAAGTCAACACCAAGACAAAAGTATGCCAAATTGCAGGGTTTATTGCCAGTGACCATGGAGAACTCATGTCTCTCCAACCTGTGGAAGAGAAAGAAGGGTGATGAGACCGTTTTATACCCATAAAACCACCATGGGAGTGGGGGTGAGGAGCGTGGATGGGAATGAAAGACTTGAGACATTCAGAGGGCTAGTGGATTCTGCAAACCACCTTCTGGGTGGAGATGAGGGTGACAGGAGAGGATGGGAGTGAGGGGTTTCTGGACATTCCGAGGGCCAAGGGAATTTGACATTCTGATGTTAGTTAAGTGGTTCACAAAAGCTAAGATCAGCATTTGTCTGCACATTGTCTGGGTGGGGTGGGGATCACAGTACTTTTTTTTTTTTAATTTTTATTGCATTATAGGTTTTGGGGTACATGTGCAGAACGTGCAAGATAGTTGCATAGGTACACACATGGCAGTGTGTTTTGCTGCCTTCCTCCCCTTCACCCACACTTGGTATTCATGCCCAGGCTATCCCCCCCAAGCCCCTCCCACTGTCCCTCCCCCATTTCCCCCAACAGTCCCCAGCGTATAGTAGACCGCCTCTGTGTGTCCATGTGTTCTCATTTTTCTCACCCACCTATGAGTGAGTATATGCAGTATTTCTTTTTCTGTTCTTGTGTCAGTTTGCTGAGAATGATGTTCTCCAGATTCATCCATGTCCTTACAAAGGACACAAACTCATCATTTTTGATTGCTGCATAATATTCTGTGGTGTATATGTGCCACATTTTCCCAGTCCAGTCAATCATCGATGGGCATTTGGGTTGGTTCCAGGTCTTTGCTATTGTAAACAGTGCTGCAATGAACATTCGTGTGCATGTGTCCTTATGGTAGAACGATTTATAGTCTTTTGGATACTACCCAGTAATGGGATTGCTGGGTCAAATGGAATTTCTATTTCTAGGTCCCTGAGGAATTGCCACACTGTCTTCCACAATGGTTGAACTAATTTGCACTCCCACCAACAGTGTAAGAGTGTTCCTATTTCTCCACATCCTCTCCAGCATCTGCTGTCTCCAGATTTTTTAATGATCACCATTCTAACTGGTGTGAGATGATATGTCAATGTGGTTTTGATTTGCATCTCTCTAATGACCAATGATGATGAGCACTTTCTCATATGTTTGTTGTCATCATGTAAGTCTTCTTTTGTAAAGTTTCTGTTCATATCCTTTGCCCATTTTTGAATGGGCTTGTTTGGTTTTTTTTTTTTCTGTAAATCTGTTTGAGTTCTTTGTAAATTCTGGATATCAGCCCTTTGTCAGATGTGTAAACTGCAAATATTTTTCCCATTCTGATGGTTGCCAATTCACTCTAGTGACTGTTTCTTTTGCCGTGCAGAAGCTGTGGAGTTTGATTAGGTCCCATTTGTCTATTTTGGTTTTGTTGCCAATGCTTTTGGTGTTTTGTTCATGAAGTCCTTGACTACTCCTATGACCTGAACGGTTTTGCCTAGATTTTCTTCTAGGGTTTTTATGGTGTCAGGTCTTAGGTTTAAGTCTTTAATCCATCTGGAGTTAATTTTAGTGTAAGGTGTCAGAAACTGGTCCAGTTTCTGCTTTCTGCACATGGCTAGCCAGTTTTCCCAACACCATTTATTAAATAGGGAATCCTTTCCCCATTGCCTGTTTTTGTCTGGTTTATCGAAGGTAATATTGTTGTAGATATGTTGTGTTGCCTCCGATGCTTCTGTTCTGTTCCATTGGTCTATATCTCTGTTTTGGTACCAGTACCATGCTGTTTTCATTACTGTAGCCTTGTAGTATAGTTTGAAGTCTGGTAGCGTGATGCCTCCCGCTGTGTTCTTATTGCTTAGAATTGACTTGGCTATGCGGGCTCTTTTTTGGTTCCATATGAAATTCATGGTGGTTTTTTCCAGTTCTGTGAAGAAATTCAATGGTAGTTTGATGGGGATAGCATTGATTGTGTTAATTACTTTGGGCAGTATAGCCATTTTCACGATATTGATTCTTCCTAACCACGAGCATGGAATGTTTCTCCATCTGTTTGTGTCCTCTCTTATTTCGTTGAGCAGTTGTTTGTAGTTTTCCTTAAAGAGGTCCCTTACATTCCTAGTGAGTTGTATTCCTAGGTATTTTATTTTCTTTGTAGCAATTATGAATGGCAGTTCATTCTTGATTTGGTTCTCTTTAAGTCTGTTATTGGTGTATAGGAATGCTTGTGATTTTTGAACATTGATTTTATATCCTGAGACTTTGCTGAAGTTGCTTATCAGTTGCAGGAGCTTTTGGGCTGAGGTGATGGGGTCTTCTAGGTATACTATCATGTCCTCTGCAAATAGAGACAATTTGGCTTCCACCTTTCTTATTTGAATACCCTTTATTTCTTTTTCTTGCCTGATTGCTCTGGCTAGAACTTCCAGTACTATGTTGAATAGGAGTGGTGAGAGAGGGCATCACTGTCTAGTGCCGGATTTCAAAGGGAATGCTTCCAGTTTTTGCCCATTAAGTATGATATTGGCTGTTGGTTTGTCATAAATAGCTTTTATTACTTTGAGGTATGTTCCATCAATACCAAGTTTATTGAGGGTTTTTAGCATAAAGGGCTGTTGAATTTTGTCAAATGCCTTCTCTGTGTCAATTGAGATAATCATGTGGTTTTTGTTTTTGCTTCTGTTTATGTGGTGAATTACATTTATAGACTTGCGTATGTTGAACCAGCCTTGCATCCCCAGTATGAATCCTACTTGATCATGATGGATAAGTTTTTTAATGTGCTGTTGTAATTGATTTGCCAGTATTTTATTGAAGATTTTTGCATCTATGTTCTTCATGGATATTGGCCTGAAGTTTCCTTTTCTTGTTGAGTCTCTGCCAGGTTTTTGTATCAGGATGATGTTGGTCTCATAAAATGATATGGGAAGGGTTCCCTCTTTTTGGATTATTTGGAATAGTTTCAGAAGGAATGGTACCAGATCCTCTTTGTGTGTCTGGTAGAATTCAGCTGTGATCCCATCTGGATCAGGGCTTTTTTTGTGTGGTAGGCTCTTAATTGCTGCCTCAACTTCTGACCTTGTTATTGGTCTATTCATAGTTTCAGCTTCCTCCTGGTTTAGGCTTGGGAGGACACAGGTGTCCAGGAATTTATCCATTTCTTCCTGGTTTACAAGTTTGTGTGCATAGAGTTGTTTGTAGTATTCTCTGATGATGGTTTGAATTTCTGTGGAATCTGTGGTGATTTCCCCTTTATCGCTTTTTATTGCATCTATTTGGTTGTTCTCTCTTTTCTTTTTTCTCAGTCTGGCTAGTGGTCTGTCTATTTTGTTGATCTTTTCAGAAAACCAGCTCTTGGATTTATTGATTTTTTGAAGGGTTTTTCTTGTCTGTATCTCCTTCAGTTCTGCTCTGATATTAGTTATTTCTTGTCTTCGGCTAGGTTTTGAGCTTTTTTGATCTTGCTTTTCTAGCTCTTTCAATTTTGACGATAGGGTGTCAATTCTGGATCTCTCCACTCTTCTCATGTGGGCACTTATTGCTATATATTTTCCTCTACAGACTGCCTTAAATGTGTCCCAGAGATTCTGGTAGGTTGTGTCTTCATTCTCGTTTGTTTCAAAGAACTTCTTTATTTCTGCCTTCATTTCATTGTTTATCCACTCAACATTCTAGAGCCAGTTGTTCAGTTTCCATGAAGCTGTGTGGTTCTGAGTTATTTTCTGAATTCTGAGTTCCAACTTGATTGAACTATGGTCTGAGAGACTGTTTGTTATGATTTCAGTTGTTTTGCATTTGCTGAGGAGTGCTTTACTTCCAATTATGTGGTCAATTTTGGAGTAGGTGTGATGTGGTGCTGAGAAGAATGTATATTCTGTGGATTTGGGGTGGAGAGTTCTGTAAATGTCTATCAGGTTTGCTTGTTCCAGGTCTGAGTTCAAGTCCTGGATATCTTTGTTAATTTTCTGTCTGGTTGATCTTTCTGCTATTGACAGTGGAGTGTTAAGTCTGCCAGTATTATTGTGTGGGAGTCTAAGTCTCTTTGTAAGTCATTAAGAACTTGTCTTATAAATCTGCGTGCTCCTACATTGGGTCCATATATATTTAGAATCGTTATCTCTTCTTGTTGTATCGATCCTTTTACCATTATGTAATGACCTTCTTTGTCCCTTTTGATCTTTGCTGCTTTAACGTCTATTTTATCAGAGATGAGAATTGCAACTCCTGCTTTTTTTTGCTCTCCATTTGCTTGGTAAATATTCCTCCATCCTTTTATTTTGAGCCTTTGTGTATCTTTGCATGTGAGGTGGGTTTCCTGGATACAGCACACTGATGGGTTTTGGTTTTTTATCCAATTTTCCAGTCTGTGTCTTTTGATTGGTGCATTTAGCCCATTTACATTCAGTGTTAATATTGTTCTGTGTGAATTTGATACTGCCATTTTGATGCTAGCTGGCTGTTTTGCCCAGTGGTTCATGTACATTCTTCATTTAGTTGATGGTCTTTAGCATTTTGTATTCTTTTAGGATGGCTGGAACTGGTTGTTTCTTTCTGTGTGTAGTGCCTCTTTCAGGAGCTCTTGTAAAGCAGGCCTATTGGTGACAAAATCTCTGAGTACTTGCTTGTTTGTGATGGATTTTATTTTTCCTTCACTTATGAAGCTCAGTTTGGCTGGATATGAAATTCTGGGTTGAAAGCTCTTTTCTTTAAGGATGTTGAATATTGGCCCCCACTCTCTTCTTGCTTGTAGAGTCTCTGCTGAGAGATCTGCTGTGAGTCTGATGGGCTTCCCTTTGTGGGTGACCCGACCTTTCTCTCTGGCTGCCCTTAGTATTTTCTCCTTCATTTCAACCCTGGTGAATCTGACGATCATGTGCCTTGGTGTTGCTTTTCTTGCTGAGTATCTTTGTGGTGTTCTCTGGATTTCCTGGAGTTGAGTATTGACCTGTCTTGCTACGTTGGGGAAATTTTCCTAGATAATATCCTGAAGAGTTTTTTCCAGCTTGGATTCATTCTCTTTGTCACATTCTGGTACACCTATCAAACGTAGGTTGGGTCTCTTCACATAGTCCCACATTTCTTGGAGATTTTGTTCATACCTTTTTGTACTTTTTTCTTTAATCTTGGTTTCTCGTTTTATTTCATTGAGTGGATCTTCAACTTCTGATATCCTTTCTTCTGCTTGGTCAATTCGGCTGTTGAAACTTGTGCATGCTTCGCGAAGTTCTCATGTTGTGTTTTTCAGCTCCTTCAATTCATTCATATTCCTCTCTAAGTTGTCCATTCTTGTTATCAATTCCTCGATTTTTTTTCATATCCTTTTTCAAGGTTCTTAGTTCCTTTGCTCTCGTTTAGCACATGTTCCTTTAGCTCAATGAAGTTTCTCATTATCCACTTTCTGAAGTCTGATTCTGTTATTTTGTCACATTTATTCTCCGTCCAGCTTTGTTCCCTTGCTGGTGAGGAGTTTTGGTCCTTTTTTGGAGGTGAGGTGTTTTGGTTTCGGGTGCTTTTTTTCTTTTTGCCCTGGTTTCTTCCCATCTTTATGAATTTATCCACCTGTCGTCTTAGGAATTCCTGATTTTTCAATTGGGTCTCTGTGTGGACGCTGAGATTGTTGATGATGAAGTATTTCTGTTACTTTGTTTTCCCTCTAATGGTCTATCCCCTCTGCTGTATGAGTGCTGAGGTCCCCTCCAGGACCTGCTTGTCTGGGTTATACCTGCAGCAGCTGCGGACCAGTGGGGGATGATACCAGTTTCTTCTTCTGCTGTCCTTGTTCCAGAATAATGCCAGCCAAATGTCAGTCTGATTAGTCCTTTTCTGGGGTGACTCCTTGGATATACAGCGGTCAGGGAGCTGCTTGAGGAGACAGTCTGTGCTTTATAGGAGCTCCAGTGCTGAGCTGTGAGCTCCGTTGTTCATTCAGAGTTGTTGGGATGTTGTTTATATCTGCTGCAATAGAACTCATAAAACACCACTCTTTTTTTTCTGCCCTTAGATGGTCTGTCTCAGGGAGTTGGGGCTTTCTTTATGAGTATCTGTTGCACTGTCCTGCCCCACTAGGCGGCAGTGTATTTACTATTTGCCTGCTGGGGCTCTGACCTGCTAGCGTGGGTCCAGCCTGTTGCTGCTGGACTCCCTTCTTCTGTGGAGTTCTCCCGGCTCCTGGCGGAGACTCTCTGTTATGGCAGGTTGCCTTGGCAATGGTAGTCTGCATCAGTCCTGGGCGGTACGTCAGTGGGGCTGGACTGCATCAGCAATGGTTGATGCCCCTCCCTCACTGGGCTGCACCATCCTAGATGCCGGCAGCAAAACTCTCAGCCCCAAGCACCTCCAGTCGCCGCCCTGCTTGTCCCATGAGCATGGGACTTGCCGAGTCTGATGACCCAGCTCCCTGCCTCAGAGTCCATCCTCTCTCTCTCTTCCTCTCCCCAAGCTGAAAGGTCGACTCTCTCACTGGCGCCCCAGTAGCCTGCTGATCAGGCACTGGGATTCGTGTGATGTGTCGCTTCCCACTACCCTGGCTCAGATCACGCTTCCCAGGAAATTCCTGGTTTGGCTCATTGTCCAAGTCCCGTTCAATCAGATGAACATGCCAATCTGCCCTTCCAAATCTCAGATTGCCGGTTTAACAGGGCACCCAGATCAGTGAGTTCCGCGCCAGTCCTGCCGCGGCACTGGCCAAAGAGGCGGCGGGAGCCAGCTGCATTAGCCATCTATGCTAGCGTCCCATGTCTCTCCCACACCTGGGACTTTCAATCCTCTGTGGGCATAAAAGGAACATCTGAGAATGCGGCTCAGACTCACCCTCTGCGCCTTCACTGAGAGCTGCAATCTTGAGTCGCCTCTACGACGCCATCTTGCCTCCTCCTCCACAGTTCTTAATTACTTATTCAAATTTGGGTTAGACAGAGCAGTTTCAACAGAAAGCTGAGGTATGGTTGGGGTATGCATTTTTATGGGGCTTTTTACCATGTCACATATATATGAATATATATATATATATATATATATATATATATATATATATATGATAGATAGATAGATAGATAGATAGATAGATAATATATAAAATGCATATTCTATTATTGGTTCTGTTTCTCTGGAAAACCATGACTAATATAAAAGCACAGAGGTTTACTCACTAATTTTTTAAAATCCCATTGAAAAAAGAAAAGAAACAGGTTGCTTTCCTAGTGGATTACACCTGACATTGAATGAATTGAAACCAATTCATCTCAAATTCTTACAAAACAGAAGAGAAGGAAACACTTTCTCACTCATTCTATGAGGCTAAATTACCCTGATACAAAAGCCAGACCAATAAACTACAGAAAAAGACACCTGGAGACTAACATTCCTTATGGATATAGATGGGAAAATTCTCAGTAAGATTCTAGTAAACTGAACCCAACAGCATATTAAGGAACTTATAAACCAGGGAAAAATGGTATCTATTCCAGGAATGCAAGAATAGTTCATCATATAAAAATTAGTCTTTGTAAAATACCACATTAGCAAATTGAAGAAAAAAAACATGATCATCTAATGAACACAAAAAGTAGCTGACAAGATCCAATATCATTTTATGGTAAAAAACACTCAGCAGGCTTGCCCAAGTGCAGTATTGTTTACAACTAAATGATCACCACCAGTTATACAATTTCTTCTACCTTCTCTAATCCAACTGGTTCATCTGACTTTCCTTAAATAATAAAAATAAAATCAATGAAAATTTAAAAGATACTCAATGAAGTTGGAATACAAGGCCATTCATGAAACACTGACAGCAAACATAATATTCAATGGTCAAGGAATTCAAGATTTTCTGCTGGGTGCAGTTCCTAGTGCCTGTAATCCTAGCACTTTGGGAGACAAAGTTGAGTGGATCACCTGAGGTCAAGAGTTCAAGAGGAGCCTAGCCAACATAGTGAAATTTCATCTTTAAAAAATAAATAAACATGGTCAGGCACGGTGGCTCATGCTTGGAATCCCAGCATTTTGGGAGGCTGAAACGGGCTGATCGGCAGGTCAAGAGATCAAGACCATCATGGCCAACATGGTGAAACCCTGTCTCTACTAAAAGTACAAAAATTAGCTGGGTGTGATGGTGCGTGTCTGTGGTCCCAGCTACTCTGGAGCCTGAGGCAGGAGAATTGCTTGAAAGCAGAAAACGGAACTTGCAGTGAGCCAGGATCACACCACTGCACTCCAGCTTGGAGATAGAGCAAGACTCTGTCTCAAGAAATAAAAATAAAAATAATAAATAAATAAATAAAAATATAAAATTAAAATAAAAAGAATTAAAATTTTTCTCCTAAGGTGAAGAACAGCAAAACAAAAATGCTTTCTTTTGTCCCTACTACTCAATGACGTAGTGGGATTTTTTGACAGAGAAACTAGGCAAGAAAATCAAATAAAAGAAATCCCAAATTGGAAGGATATATAAAACCATCTCTGTTGACAGATGAGTGTTCCCATAATCCTAAAGAAGACTCTCTCTCTCTCTTTCTCTCTCTCTCATTAATAAGTGAATTCAGCAAAGTTTTAGAAGGCAAGAATAAATTCAAGAATTATTTGTATTTTTTAAATTTATTTATTTATTTGTTTTTAGAGATAGGGTCTCTCTGTTGCCCAGGCTGGAGTGCAGTGGCTATTCACAGGCACAGTCTCACTACTAATCAGCACCAGAGTTTTGACATTTTCCATTTCCGACCAGGACCGGATCACTCATTTTTAGGCAACCTACTGGTCCCGCGCTCCCGGGAGGTCAGCATAGTGATGCTGAACTTAGTGTGGACATTCGATTGGCATAGCACCAATCTACAGCCCAGAACTTCTGGGATCAAGCAATCCTCCCATGTCAGCCTCCCAAGTAGCTGAGACTATAGGCATGCACCACCGCACCCTACCATTTGTATTTTTTTATATACTAGCAACAAAAAATCCTAAGAAGAAATTCAGAAAACGATTCCAGTTACAACAACACTAACAGTAATAAAATATTTAGAAATAAATTTAACCAAGGAGGCATATCAAAAACCACAAAACACTGATAAAATAAGTATCAGACTTAACTACATAAAAATATATTCTGCCTTTATACATTAGAAGCTATTGTCAAGGTGACAGCAATACACAAAACAACTTACAGGTTCAGTGCAATCCTTACTAACACCTTACTGGCTTATTTTTTTTCTTCATAAATAGAGAAGCTTATCTTAAAAACTACATGGAATAAAATTAGATGCTTAATAAACAAATACTGTTGAAAAAGAAAAATAAAATAGGAAGACTCACAGTTTGAAATTTCAAAATTCACTACAAATCTGGAATAAGATGTAAAATACCCATTTATGCACTCTTTGAAAAGATGATAATTTCTCCCAAATTCTCATGTCTCTTATAATAGTGCATACTGGTTTAAAGTTATATTTTTAAGGGCTGGGTGTAGTGGCTCACACCTGTAATCCAAGCACTTTGGAGGCCAAGGCGGGCAGATCACCTGAGGTCAGGAGTTCAAGACCAGCCTGACCAACATGGTGAAACCCCATCTAAATAAATAAATAAATAAATAAAGTTATATTTTTAAATTGAGAACTGTGCTGAGGTTGATACTGATGAGAATCTCACCTCTACTTTCTAGAACAACCACAATTAACAACTTGATCTATGCTTTTTCATGATAGCATACTGAACATAACACATACTAAATATATTTACATGCATATCTCTATATATAAATGAAATGGGGTGTATATGTAATTTGAATTTTAGTCAAATACCAATTGGTTAAATTTTATGGTTAATATTTGGTTAAATTTGAGGACAAGGCTAAGTATCAACATAATATAAGAAACTTGTGGCTACAAGAATAAATCTCAGATTTTAACAAAAAAAATGATTATAAATAATATTTTATTAAAAAAAAGTCATCAGATTTTATAAGGCTAACATGCTACTGCAGGAGCAATATTTTCTCAGCATCATCATCTGCTAGACTCTTCCTGTGGTCACTTGATTATTTACAAAATATTAAAGGAGATGCTCACTCTAACCCTACATTGGTGAAACAACAGGACTTTCTGTGATTCATTGTATTGAGTTGAACCAGAATCCAAACAGAAAAGCACAGTAAAATATGGATTTAAGGAAAGTTTAATAATGGGACTATTTTCAAACCTGTAGGTAGACTTCAGGGAATTCCAGTATGGAACTAAGTTTCCCTCTTTTTCCTATATGGGGCCTTGCCTAGCACCAACCCCTATGTCATTACTAGTGATTGAAACCACAACCGTTACTCCATCGTTAATGGAGTTCAGGTGGTTGTTTAGGTGACAGCCCATGTCTTGAGTAGACTGACCAGGCCGTCCCTCATCACAGAGCATTGTTCTAAAATCCCATTCTAGTTTTTAGAGAAGGAGAAAGAGACTACATATTTATTTCATCCGCCAATTGGCTTTCAATAGAATTAGAAACCTATGATTATCTTCCATCCTTTAAAAAGAAAAAAACTTCCGAATGTCATCACAAACTTTTCATAAAGTCACAGACCAGCAGTTGAGAAATCCCAGCTTCTTCATGTTGGCTGTTCCATACGGTTCAGTGATATGAGGAGTCAGCTTCTACTGAGCAGCACCACAAGTTTTTTGAGGCTGACTTTCATGTTTTTGCATTTTTCTATTTTATATTTTTGTGAATTAATTTACACATTTTCTCTATAGGTCTGCAAAATAACCAAGAGACAGATAAGGTGTTGTGTTTTACACATGTAATTCCAGCACCTTGAGACACTGAGGAAAGAGAATTCATTAAGGCAGGTGTCCAAGATCAACCTGAGCAACAAAAGGAGAACCTCACCTCTACAATTTTTTTTGAGATGAAGTCTTATATGGTTGTCTGGGCTGGGGTGCAGTGGTGTGATCTTTGCTTACTGCAACCTCTGCCTGGCCTCCACTTTTCCAGTGTTTGAGATTACAGGCACAAGCCACCATGCCCAGCTAACATTTTGTATTTTTTTTAGTAGAAACAGGTTGTAGGCTAGGGTGGTCTTAAACTCCTGACCTCATGATCCATCCCACTTGGCCTCCCAAAGTGCTGGAATTACAGGTGTGAGCTACCGTGTCTGGCCTACAAATTTGTTTTTCTTAGTTCAGCCAGCTGTGGTCACAGATGCTTGTATTCCTAGCTGCTAGAAAGATTGAGGCCACAGATTCACTTGAACCCAGCAGTCTAAGATTGCTCTGAGCTATGATCATGCCACTGCAGTCTAGTCTGGGTAACCGAACAAGACCCTGTCTCAGAAAAAAAAAATTAACATGATACATTAAAGTAAGAGGTAAATCCATGTAATTTTTAATTAAGTAATTTAATCTAGATGGCAGGGTATTATGGACAAGAAATCCAGATGAATACAAAGCACATATCCAACAGTTTGCTTTGGGAAAGTAACTGATGGGGTAAGTGAAAAGTGAGTGGCAAGTTATATGAATGCTGAATGCTGTTGCTACTGTTTCTTGTTCTTTTTCTTCTTTTATTGTTTTTTTTTTCCTTTTTTTGAGACAGGGTTTGTCACTCAGGCTGGAGTAAAAAGATGGAACCACAGCTTACTGAAGCTTCAACCTCTGGTTCTCAAGAGATCTTTCCACCTAAGCCTCCTGAGTAGCTGGGTCTACAGATGTGCACATCATTACACTCAGCTGTTCATTTGTTACTAAAGCATTTTTGCAATACACATTGCCATATTACATGCAATTATTACTGTTTTATTTCATTATTTCTGTAGCACACATTGTGAGGAAATTTAAAGTTATGAAGAACCAGACTTTTCTATAATCTCTGTGTTGAAAGTTTACACCACAGCATGATTATAATTCAGGTAATACAAAACAGATTTTCTTTTTCATTTTTTCTTACTTCTTCTTTTTGTTGTTCTTTTTTATTTTTTCAAAAATAAAATACCAAGATTGAGCCAACAAAACATATTTTCTAATCTCTGCCTTCATTTTAGTATAGATGACATAGCAAATAGATTAGTAATATGAGTCTTTAGTTAGTGGGCAGGTTTCTAAAGTACATAATTCCTGCACTCACTTGTTACTTTGAAGATTTTAGTCTCATCAATTAATTTTATTTGCTTATTGTAGGACTATGAATAATGTTATTTATAGAGTAACTTATGTAGCAATCAATATACCAAGATACACGTTCAGTAGACTTGTGTTTTTCATTTTTTTTGTTTCTGATTTTAGAGACAAGGTCTTACTCTGCTACTCAGGCTGGAGTGAAGTGTGGTGATCTACACTCTGCAGCACTGACCTCCTGGACTCAAGTGATCTTCTCACCCCAGCCTCCCAAGTAGCTGGGACTACAGGAGCATAACCCCAAACCTAGCATTTTTTTTTTCCTAGAGGCATGGTCTTGCTACCCTACCAGGCTGGCCTTTTACTGGCCTTAATAAATCTTCCTGCCTCATCCTCCTAAAGTATTTGGATTAAGGGATAAGCCACTATGACCAGTCTTTGACAGACCTTTATCTCACCTAATACAACAACTCTGTAAGTTTTATATTACTGTCTTTATTTTACAGAAAAGGCAATCGAAACCTAGAAAAACAAACTAAGTTTTTCATAGACAACTGAGAAAGCGGTTGAGTTGAACCACAGGTTTATTGACACAAAAACTTACACTCATGGCAGCGTTACTGTCTCAAACTCTGTCTCTTTCACCTTGATTATAAGACTGATATAAATTTCTTTAGATAAATTGCCATTCTGTCTTTTTTATGTTATTTAAATGGGTGTGTCCTTAATGTGGATTTAAAAGGTTAAATGCCTAAGCAATTCAGCTCCAGAACTGCTTTGATAGAGACAAAGATGGACACAGGGCACTCTGGTAATATGGGGAAGGAGCAGTGTGGCTCTGGGTTTTGAATATGCTGCTTACAACTTTTAGCCCAGGCACGATGTGAAATCCCAGAACTTTGGGAGGCCACAATGGGTGAATTGCTTCACATCAGGTATTTGAGACCAGCCTCCACAAAAGAGCAAAACCCTGTCTCTACAAAAAATAAAAAATTAGCAGGGTTTGGTGGTGTGTGCCTGTCATCTTAGCTGTTGGGGAGGCTGAGGTGAAAGAATCACTTGAGTCCAGGAGGTTAAGGTTGCAGTGAGCCAAGATCAGCTATTGCACTTTAGCCTGGTGACAGAGAGAGACTCCATCTCAAACAAAACAAAAGAAAGCAAACAACAGCAACCACCCCCACCCATCAAACAATTCTCAGTCCAGAATGGGCCCAGGGACTCACACCTTTAACCCCAGCACTTAGAGAGGTGAAGACTAGAGGATTGCTTGAGCCCAGGAGTTCAAGGCCAGCCTGGAAAACACAGTGAGATCTATGAATCTGTAATAAGTAAAATAAAATAAATTTATTTTTAAAAGAACAAAGCAGAGCATGGCTGCCAGTTTGCATATTTGAGATAGTAGCAGCTATTTTACAGGGTTGTTATGATAATTCAATGAGTGCTTTACCTTATTGCCCATAATGTGGAAAAGTAACAGCAAATAGTAGAATTAGGCCAGCCACACTGAAGGCACCTGACCAATTAATTCACATTACATATTGCAAAATGAGAACTCTTCTACTCAATTTGTAGATAATAAGCCCAGTATCACATACATAGCACATGGAACAGTTTGGGATTTAAACCCAGTTATGCTCTCAAGAATATCTCTAATGATCTTTGTACTCAATTATTCATCATCACTATTATTTAAGAAAATAAGGTGATGACAGTTTTCAGACTCCAAAACCAGATAGATAATACAGAGTTGAATATTTAAAATTTTATCCTAAAATTTTATCCACAATGTAAAAGTAACCTATATAGGCTGGTCATGGTGGCTCACACTTGTAATCCAAGCAGTTTAGGACCAAGGCTGGCAGACTGCTCAAGCTCAGGAGTTAGAGACCAGTCTGAGCAACATGGCAAAACTCCATTTTTACAAAAAATGCAAAACTTAGTTGGGTATGGTGGTGTGCTCTTGTAGTTCCAGCTACTCAGAAGACTAAGGTGGGAGGATGGCTTAAGTCAGGAGGTGGAAGTTCAGTGAACTGAGATTGTGCCATTGTACTCCAGCCCTGGCAACAGAGCTAGAAACTGCCTCTCATGCATACAAAGTTATCAATATAACTTTTCTTCCAAATGTCCTAAAAGTAAACATGTAATTTGAAAATTGAGAAAACATTTTATGAATCGTTTTGATACAGTCAGTTAAAATATTTTATGCTTCTAGAATTTACACTAAAATAAAAAACAAAACAAAACAACATCTAATGAGAAGACTTTAGATATTGAAGTTTCTTACCAAATAATAAATATGTACTCAGTGAGTGGTGAGTGGGGAGTGAGAAGCAGTCCTACAAAATAGTAAAGAGATTTTAACATAGTGAGGAAAGGAAATCCAAATAAAATATTTTATTCTAGGCCATTATGCAATAATATTTGTGTTGAAAGAAATCACTGGAGATGGTAAAAGATCATAAATAAAAGGGCATTATCAGTATTTTAAACAGTTATTTTATAGAAAATACATTATTTTTTCCAGTGCCATTTCTTGTACATCAGGTAAAAATTACTTATGATTTTTTTGCTAGCTGACTTTTAAGCAACTTTTAAAAAGTAGCAGCAGCATTTAGAAATTCATTGCATTATTCATCAAGAATGCTTAGTGGTCAAGGATCTTTCTTGAAATGAACATAGATAAATGAATGTTGCCATCAAAGCTATATTTTAATACCTCTGGGAAGCTGCAAAATGACAAAAGCTATTAATATAGATCATCTATCTTATGTATCTACATTTTTCTTAAATCAATAAAAATTCAAATTCAAAATTTTAATATTTTAAAATTATGTGACTGCTACTTTAAATACATTTCAAAATTTAAATAATGTCACTTAATAGTGACAAGAAAATTAAATAACTCATATGAAAGTAAAAATCTATTTCAGAAATTATTTTGAAGTGACATTATTTAAAAATAAAGTAACTTGCTGTGTGTGTGGCTCACACCTGTAATCCATGCACTTTGCAAGGCTGAGGTGGGCTGATCACAGAGTCAACAGATTGAGATCATCCTGGCCAACATAGTGAAACCCCCATCTCCACTAAAATACAGAAATTAGCTAGGCATGGTGGTACGCACCTGTAGTCCCAGCTATTCGGGAGGATGAGGCAGGAGAATTGCTTGAATCCATGTTGTGGAGGTTGCAGTGAGCGGAGATCCCATCACTTTATTCCAGCCTGGTGCTTGGTGATAGAGGGACATTCCATCTAAAATAATAATAATAATAATAATAAAAGTAAAACATAAACTGGCTTGCTTAAAGTTTTTATAACTTTAGTCATAGAATTAATTATATAAAGATAAGTATGAAAACAAAGATTTAGAAATACACTTATATTTTAAGGACACTAAATGCAAAAATATTTGCTCTTGATTCATCTATTTGAAATCGGTGTGCAAAATGGGAGTAGCCATGTACAGAAAACATTTTGGGAGGCTAAGGTGGATGGATCTCTTGAGTTCTGGGGTTTGAGACCATCTTGGGTAGCAAGTAAAAACCCCATCTCTACAGAAATTACAAAAATTAGCTGGGCGTGGTGGCAGGTACCCGAGTTCCAGCTACTTAATAGGCTGAGGTATGAGAATCACCTGACCTGGGAGGTCAACCTTGCAGTGAGTCATGATAACACCACTGTACTCCAGCCTGAGTGACAGAGTGAAATTCTGTCTTTAAATAAAGCAAATAAAATAAATAGAATAAAATAAAAATCTACATAGAAGCCAAGGACTGATTAAATTAGTCAAATTAGAAAAAGTTTTGGAACCACGTAACACTTTTACATATACACTCTGTATCTCATTTTACTTATTTTATTTTTAATAGAGAAAAAGTCTCATTATATTGCCCAGGAAGACCTGGAACTCTTGTGCTCAAGTGATTCTCCCTTCTTGACCTCCCAAAATGCTGGGATTACAAGTATGAGTCACCACATCTGGCCATATCCTCTGTTTCTGACATAAGTAAAATTAGCTCTTATGACATTTACAACTGCATAATAAATTGAAAAAAATTTGGTTTCCATAGTGAAGTTGCTGTGAAAACAGTACTATTGATTGGAAATATTTAAGAGAGGGGATTTGAAGCATTATAAGACCTAAAAGCAAATATTAAATATCAAGGAAACACACACACACACACACACACACACACACACACACACATTTTGTGGTGATTAATAATATATTTATTTAATAAAATGAGTAAAGGTTATTCAGAAAATATTTAACATCCTCTTAATCCTACATATTTAAAGTATTTTTCCATAATAACAGCATATCTACTGTGAATATATCTTGTAATCGATAATCACTTTGGTGTAATCTATTGTTTTTCAATATTACCCTGATTCTGTCTCTGGAAATCTACATCCAACATTGCTATTGACTCTTTATTTTTCCTATTCTAACTTATTCTCTAGTCTCTATTTCCTATGAAAGGCATTGGTCTGCATGTCCTTTTCAAGTTCTAGACACTAAAATTGTGCATTCATGGATGGTGAGGTTCAAGATAGATGTAATATCTTTCCTGATATTTCATAACATTCTATTCATGTCATGAGAGTAAATACAAAGAATGAGTGCATTTCCCAGACTATCATACTTCCTTATTTTTGATATTTTGAAAATTTGTAGTCTCTCTTGGCATGTTACAATGAGACTTATTTTCTTATACACTATTTTGGTTATTGTCATTTATGTCCTTTTAAGGTATAATACTAATGTTTTAATATGTATGCACATAAGTTTTATTTTGATAAATTTCATTTCAAAATAGAAATAGGGCCTAACAAAATGGATATTTGTTGTCTATAGTGAGTGTTGCCTCTGATAAGTTTAAAAATAATAAATCTATAGGAATGGAAACTCCACTAATTGTAAAGCAAACATCATTGAGATGTTTGTGAACCTTTCAAATAAATTTGGTAATTACTTCTTCAAAACAATAAATGAGATGCATGTATATTGACATACTACAATCCCCAAGATAAAGCATTAGGTTAAAAAAAATGCTGTGATACACACAGTATGTTGCCATTTCTCTAAAGACACACACACACACACACACACACACACACACACGTGCATTTTCTTACTTGTGCATTAAATGTTTCTGGAATTATATACAAATAACTGTAAATACTAATTCTATACAAAGTATTTGATAAAATAATAGGGTCTGGAGTGAAAGAGAGACTTGCTCTTCATTGCAAATGTATAAAATACAGTTGTGTGCTGCTGATTAAAGATCATTTTAACTCTCTCCCTTAAAGAACTACCATTTATATAGAGGAAGGCCAAAATTATAGATTCACAGGCCTACAGGTAAAGCCACAGACCGTGGATGAGGCTTCTGAGGGATTCTCAGCACAGTCAAATCTTCATAAAGCCTGTGAAAATCTACATCCCTAGGTTCCACAAACTTTACATTCCCTTGAAACTCCCTTCCTCCATAGAATTCTGCCTCAGATAACCTTGGTATCCAAGAGGAATCAGTCCCAGGACTCTCAAGATGCCAGGTGGGTGGTGTTCAAGTGCTTTATATGTATGAAAAATGCCATATTTTCAAATAACCTATACACATCTTTTTGTATAGTTGTTTTTAAATTAGATGAAGTTTCACCCTGTAGCCCAGGCTGGAGTGCAGTGGCACAATACCAGCTCACTGTAACCTCTGTCTCCCAGGTTCAAATAATTCTCCTGCCTCAGCCTCCTGAGTAGCTGGGATTACAAGAATGTGCCACCACGCCCAGCTAATTTTGGTATTTTTAGTAGAGACAAGGTTTCACCATGTTGGCCAGGATGATCTTGGACTCTTGACCTTAGGTGATCCACCAGCCTCAGCCTCCCAAGGTGCTGAGGTGACAGATATGAGCCACTGTGCCCACCCTTTTTGTATAGTTTGTATCATCTCTAGATTACTTAGAATACCTAATTCAGGATAAATGCTGTGTAAATGGTTTTTCTGTTGTGTTTTTATTTTTTATTTTTGTGGTGGAGTCTCACTCTGTCACCCAGGCTGGAGTGCAGTGGTGAAATCTTGGCTGACTACAACCTCCACCTCCTGGGTTCAAGGGATTCATTTGCCTCAGCATCCCATGTAGCTGAGACTACAGTTGCCAACCACCATGCCTAGCTAAGTTTTGAATTTTTAGTAGATATGGGGTTTCATTATGTTGGCCAGGCTGGTCTTGAACTCCTGATTTTGTAATCTCCCCAACTCAGCCTCCCAAAGTGTTGGGATTACAGACCTGAGCCATCGTGCCAGGCTGTATTTTTGTTTCTATATTTTATCATTGTATTTTTTGTTTCATTTTTTGAAAATTTTTGATTTGCTGTTGGTTGAGTCCAAAAATGTAGAACCTGCAGATACAGAGAGCCAATTGTACTAAATTCTCTTCCCTTTAGACTGTCAGGTGCCTTGTGGTAGAGAATGTCACATTATCTTTGTGTCCTCACCTGCTAGTACAATAGCTCACTATTGTACTAAATGACTGAATGTACAATTGAATGAGCTCATAGAATAAACCAAAATGGCAGGAGATTTGGGATCACTTATCAGCAAATAGGGTTAGGAAAACCCATGGCCACGAGAGAAGCTTTTGAGAGATTCTCAACACAGCCTCAACATAAAAATCTTCAGGTCCAGATTCCACAAATTCCACATTTTTTGAAACTCCCTTCTCCCATAGAATGCTGCCTCTTCATCCTCTCCAGCACTCTGTTTTATCTTTTTTATTTTTTTACAGTAATTTAATTTTTTTAAAGTGATATAATTTGCACTGGTTCAACAACACTATCTGAAACACAGTTTAGAATTACAACAGAGCAATGAGACAGTTTATTTCTAGGAGTCTGTACAGTTGCATAGCAGCCTTGTGGTATCAGAAAACACAGTGAGAACCATTGGCAGAAACTGAAATAGTCAAGGACAGAACCCTGGAAAACACTCACGTTTAAGAGACAGTCAGAGAAAGAGCATTTTGAATAACAGACTGAGGAAGAGCTGTAGAAGGAGGAAGGGAACTGTTCAAAGAACTTGAATCTGGCCAAGTGCAGTAGCTCACACCTGTAATCCAAGTACTCTGGGAGGCCGCAGCCAGTGCATCACAAGTTCAAGAGATCAAGACCTTTCTGGCCAGCATGGTGAAAACAAGTCTCTACTAAAAATACAAAAAATTTAACTGGATGTGGTGGCATGAACCTGTAGTCACAGCTATTTGGGAGGCTGATGCAGGAGAATTGCTTGAATCCGGGAGGTGGAGGTCTAGCATGGATGACGAGAGTGAATCCTGTCTCAAAAGAAAGAAGAAAAGAAAAAGAATTCTGTCTCAAAAAAATTCCTGGATATTCCCTTTTGATTGTATGTCCTTCAACAGCACAGGAAATAAACAGCCATCACTGGGCTCAAGAAGTCCGTCTGCCTCAGCCTTTTAAAGTGCTGGAATTACAGGAGTGAGCCACTGTGGCTGGCTGTAAAAATTCTTAGAAAGCAGAATGATATATTGTATAAGATTGTTCTTAAAAGTTTCCCGATGGAAGAGGGTTACACTGTGATTTTCCTGTATAGTAATTGAAAGAGACAGGATGTTGTAGCAGCACAGAGAAGGGACATTTCCACCCTGTGGGCCTTGCTGAGCTGCCCTGCTAAGCCTTCCTTTTCACTTTTGTGTATCAAAAACAATTCTTTTTACAAAACAGAATTCTTTAGATTTAACCGAATGTTTTAGTAAGTCACAAAATACAGGGTTTTTAATAAAGTACTCAGGAAGTGGTAGGTTTTTTTTGTTTTGTTTTTAAGACAGGGTTTCACTGTTGTTACCCAGACTAAAGTGCAATGACATGATCTCCGCTCACCGCAACCTCTGCCTCCCAGGTTCAAGCAATTCTCCTGCCTCAGCCTCCAGAGTAGCTGGGACTATAGGTGCACACTACCATGCCCAGCTAATTTTTGTATTTTTAGTAGAGTTGGGGTTTCACCTTGTTGACCAGGATGGTCTGGATCTCTTGACCTGGTGATCCACCCACCTCAGTCCCCCAAACTGCTGGGATTCTAGGCATGAGCCACTGCACCCAGCTCTAGGAAGTGGTAGTTTTTAATGCAAAATGACAGGATTAAAAAATACTGGAAATTAAGTTCACCAGAAGCAAGGATATGCTCCTGGTCCTTCAAAAATATTATTTTTTTTAACACAAATATGACATTTTCTATTTAGTCTGAATGTTGACCACAAAAAGTGAAATATTTCTGCTGATAAAGAAAGGTTTTAGAAACTACATGATAAATGAATACAAGGAGAAGGGAGAGCTGTAGAACAACTGTGCTCTCATTTGCAGCTTAAAGAGGGAATGGACACGGACCACTTCCTCGCCATACCACCAGCTGGAACGTCACAGTTTGTGACCTTTGACACGTGGGGACTGGAGGTGACTAGACTGGATGTCACTAGATTATTTTTGATGAACATGTTTTCTAACTCTGCCATTTTGATTTTTCCAAACGTTCCAGCAGATGGTGCTAAGCACTATTCAGTGGCTCAGTTCTGGAGGGAGGCATTTGCGCTCTTGATTAACAGAAAAGTCTAATCTCAAGTGAACAGACCGCTTCCACACTGAAGTCATTCTTTATTTCTGTCTCTTTGCCCTGGCCTGCCAGATGCCCAGTTTTAGATATTGTGGCTATTTTCTCTGTGCTGTAGGATTCTAATGATTGATTGAGTGAGTGAACACTTCAAATTGCTTGCGTGGATGACTAGAGAAAGGAGTTTTAAAATGGTGATTGAATTAATTTAATAAATCAATTAATTTTTAGACAGAGTGTCTCTGTTGCCCAGGCTTGACTACAAAGGCACGATCTCGGCTTACCGCAATGTCCGCCTCCTGGGTTTAAGGAATTCTCCTGCCTCAGCCTCCGGAGTACCGGGGACTACAGGCGTCAGTCACCACGCCCAGTTCGTTTTTATATTTTTAGTAGAGACGAGGTTTCTCCATGTTGGTTAAGGTGGTCTCACACTCCTGATCTCAGGTATTCAACCCCCCCTTCTCCCACCCCGCCTCGACCTCCCAAAGTGCTGTGATTACAGGCGGAAACCAACACGCCCAGCCAGTAATTGGATTTATTAATGAGAAGATCCCAGAAGATTAGGGCTGAAGATCAAAATCCAGCAGCTGTTACCACCTAAGTGACAGCTGAAAGGGAAACCCTGTAGGGAGTTTCCCTTTCAGCTGTTTGGTCCCTGGCCAGGTAGGGACCCAAACAGCGAACTGGGAAGTTGGATGTGTCCAGTCTTCTCATATGGCTGAGAAAACGCATCTGTTCCCAGGGAAGGGAGGGCCCGTCCTTCCCAGGAGCTGCCTGTCTCGGCACTGCATTCCCTCCACGCAGAAAGGAGCACTGCTCCCCACCGGGAGCAGAGCTTCCTGGAGCCCAGCGAGACTAGTGAGCGCCCGTGAGAGGGGGAGCGCCAGTGGACTCCAAACGGCAACAGCGCCAGCCGCGACTGGGTTTGGGGGAACCTGGCGAGGGCGTCTCCCCACGGTGTCGGGATGAAATCCTCCGAGTACCCCAGAAAATGGAAATGCAGTCAGAGTCGCGGTGGCCAAGAAGCTGCCTTCGTGTTCTCCGTGAGGACCTGGAATTTCTCTGCACAGATGACCTGCATTTTAAGAGGGATGTTGAAAGCGATAATATCTACATTAAAAACAACAACGACAGGCCGAGCGCGGTGGCTGACGTCTGTAATCACAACACTTTGGGAGGCGGTGGCGGGTGGATCAAAAGGTCAAGAGATTGAGACCATCCTGGCCAACATGGCGAAACCCGGTCCCCCGCCCCCCAAAAAAAGAAAATCCGACAAAAGAAAACACAAAGGTTTTCAGTAAGTAAAGTTATATGGTAAGAAACCAGAAAAAAAAAAAAAGCAATTAAGATCAAAGTTAACAGAAGAGAAAATAACAGATTATAAGAGAAACAAATAAAATAGGAAATAGAAAAGGAATACAGAAAAAAAGAAAGAAACTAAGATTTGGTTTTTGAAAAGACAAAATTGATGAAAACAGCTTGACTAACAAAGAAAAAAGAAAGCATGCAAATAAATTTAATAAGAAATAATAGACGATATTACAGCTGATGTCATCTGTTACTCGTATAATTTTATATGAGTTTCTTATAAAGTATAAATAAAATAAATTATAAGAAACTCATATAAATTTATACTCCAAAGAAACTGGACAAGCAAGAGGAAATAGCTAAGATCCTAAAAACATACACCTTATTGAGACAAAATCATAAAGAAATATAAGATCTGAACAGATCTAAAACTAGGATGGAAATAAAATCAGTACTCAAAATTACCACCCCACAAAGAAAAACCCAGAAACAACTCTTCGTTGATAAATTTTGCCTAACATTTAAAGAAAAATTAATTGCAATGTTTCTCAATCTTTTATTATTATTATTATTATTATTATTATTATTATTATTATTTTATTTCTTTTTCCCAGTTTTTCTCATTGTGATGAAGGAGTCCCCTGAAATGTTTTTATTTTTTAACTTTTTTTTTAACCGCCACGTGTCAGCATGAACCTTCTCAATCTTTTAAAAAAATTGAAGAGAAGTCAGGCACAGTGGCTCATACCTGTACTCCCAGCACTTTGGGAGGCCGAGGCGGGTGGTTCATGAGGTCGGGAGTTGGAGACCAGTCTGGCCAGGATGGTAACATGCTTCTCTACTAAAAATTTAAAAATTAGCTGAGTGCAGTGTCCCAGCTACTCGGGAACCTAAGGCAGGAGAATTGCTTGAACCTGGAAGGTGGGGGATGCAGTGAGCAAAGATTGTGTCTTTGCACTCCAGCCTGTAAGGCAGAGCCAGACTCCATCAAAACAAAATTGAAGAGAGGGCAACACATTCACACTCCTTTTATGAAGCCAGTGCTGCCCTTATAACAAATCAAGACAAAGCCATAAAAAAATAAAATAAAATAACTTCAGGCCATTATTTCTAAAACATACAGATGCAAAAATCCCCAACAGATTACTATGGAACCAAATCTAACACCATATTAAAAGGACCATCTGCAATGATTAAGTGAGATTTTCTTCCAAGGTAATTCAACATATGAGAACTCATGTGATACATTGTTTTCATAGAGTTAAAAATAAAAGAAAACGATCATCTCAATTAATAAATAGTCATCTGACAAAATTCAACACACTTTTCATGGGAAATTGAAAACTTGTCTCTAAGACTCCAAAAAAGACAAGAATGCTCATTCACCACTGCCATTCAGTATAGTACTGGAAGTTCTAATCAGTGCAATTAAGCAACACAAAAGTAGCAAAAGTCAGGCAAATCAGAAAGAAAGCAGAAAAATTGTTTTGGTTTGAAGATTATAATATATATTTAAGAACTCTAAAGATATTTTAAGAAGTCTATTAAAACTAATAAATAAATTCAATCATGTTGAGGACAAAATATCAACATACAAAAATTAGTAGCATTTCTATATACTACAAACTATCTGAAAAGAAAATCAGAAAAACAATTCCATTTATTTAAGTATCAAAACAAATAAAATATTTAGAAATAAACTTAAGGAGGTAAAACATTTGTAAAATGAAAACTATAAGATATTGATTTAAAAAAAAAACAAAATATTGATTAAAAAATTTACACAAGGAACACAAAAAAGTGGGAAGACATTTCATCTTTATGGATTGGAAGAAATAATCTTGTTAGAATGTCCATACTGCCCAAAATGTCCATACTGCATATTTCTATCAAAATCCTAGTAACAGTTACAAAAATAGAAAAAAACCTCAAAATTTACATGGAACTAACCACAAAAACTGTAAATAACCAAGTCAGTCTTGAAACAGAAAAACAAAGCTGGAGGTATCACAATTCCAGATATGACCATTTATGACAAAACCACAGTAATCAAAACATTATGGAAATGGAATACAGGAAGACATGTTGATCAATACAACAGGCTAGTAAGGCTAGAAGTAATAAGCATGCACATACTTCAACTGATCATTGACAAGGGTGTGAAGACTACATAATTGGGAAAGGTTTGTGTCTTCAATAAATGGTGTTGAGAAAACAGGATATCCACATGCAAAAGCTTGAAATTGAGACCTTGTCTTATGCCATGTACACATTTACTCAAAATCAATTAAACACTTTAAATATAAAACCCAAGACTGTAAAACACCTCCCAGAGAAAACATAGCTAAAAGGCTTCATGATATTGGTTTTAACAATGATTTCTAAGGATAAAAACACAGGCAATGAAAACAAAAATAAACAAGTGGGACTACCTCAAACTAAATCATTTCTACACAACAAAGAAAAAAAGTGGAGCAAAAATCCAGTCTATGAATTCAAAACAAATACTTGCAAGCCATATGTCTTAAAAAGTGTGTCATATCCAAAATATATATCAACAAACTTCTATAACTCAGTAGTTTAAAAAAACAACAACACACACTGTTATGTGTGTACCTATGCAACTATCTTGCACGTTCTGCACATGTACCCCAAAACCTATAATGCAATAAAAATTTAAAAAGAAAAAACCTAAAATCTCAATTACAAATGGGCAAAAGTCTTTAATAAACATTTTGACCAAAGGAAAATATACATACTGACAATAGGCATGTGAAAGAAGCTACAAATCACTAATCATCAGAAAATTTTGAATCAAAACAATGTGAGATAATACCTCACACCTGTCAGGATGGCAACTAGAAAATAAAAAACATAAAACAACAAGTGTTGGTGGTAATATGGAAATATTTTAACCCTTGCACACTTTCAATGGGAAAGAACAATGGTGCAGCTGCTATCAATTACCATATGATCCAGCAATCTCACTTCTGAATATTTATTTAAAGAACTCTCATGTTTACTGCAACACTGCACAGTACCTAAGATGTATGACCAATCTAATTTTCCATTGAAGATCAATGGATAAAGAAAAATAGGACATTCAGCCTTAAAATAGAATAAAACTGTAATATGTGAGAACATGAGAAACTTTAAGGTCAATACAATAAGAGCAATAAAGCCAGTCACAGAAAAATAATACTGTATGTTTCCACTTGTATGGGATATCTAAAAGAGTTAAATTCATAAAATCTGAGGGGAATAGTGTTTGCCAAGGGTTGGGAGTAGTAGAAATGGAAAGTTACTAATTAACAAGCCTTCCATTTTAGATAAACAAGATAAGTAATCTCGACAGACCTGCTGTAAGACACTGTACCTATGATCAAGTACAGGATATTATACTCTTGAAGTCTAGGTGAGTGGGTAGGTCTCATTATAAGTGTTGCTATGAAACATGTAATTTAGGCTCAGTGCTGTGACTCATGCCTGTAATCCCAGCACTTTGGGAGGCCAAGGTGGGTGGATCACGAGATCAAGAGATGGAGACCATCCTGGTCAACATGGTGAAACCCCATCTCTACTAAAAATACAAAAAATCAGCTGGGCATGGTGGTGCATGCCTGTAATCCCAGCTACTCAGGAGGCTGAGGCAGCAGAATTGCCAGAACCCAGGAGGTGGAGGTTGTGGTGAGCAATAAAAATTAAAAAAAAAAAAAAAAAAAAAAAAAAAATACAAAGCAAAAAAAAAAAAAAAAAAAAAAAAAAAAGAAACTTGTAATAGTATACTTCCAATTCTCACTGATCCTTTGTGTTCCTGTAGTCATATATTACTTTTACATATGCAGAAAAAATACTATACATTATTATTATTATTTTTAAACACCTAGTTATTTTTTGGAGCAATTACCTTTATTTTTTTGTACTTTATTTATTGGTGTAAACACACTTTCTGACATATATAATGTTCTGCTGGGCCAGGCGTGGTGGCTCATGCCTGTAATCCCAGCACTTTGGGAGGCCTAGGTGGATGGATCACGAGCTCAAGAGATCGAGACCATTCTCATCAATATGGTGAAACCCGGTCTCTACTAAAAATACAAAAAAATTAGCTGGGCATGGTGGCGCGTGCCTGTAATCCCAGCTACTCGGGAGGATGAGGCAGGAAAATTGCCTGAACCCAGGAGGGGGAGGTTGTGGTGAGCTGAGATCACATCATTGCACTCCAGCCTGGGTAACAAGAGGGCAAGTCCGTCTCAAAAAATAATAATAATTATATATATATATATATATATATATTCCTTTGACCTGACATATTTTTATTAACATCCTTGCAGTGTCCGCTTAATGGCAATGAATTTTCTCCGTTTTATTTTATCTAAGTATTTCTCCATTGCTTTTGATAAATATGCTAATTGGTCATAGAATTGTGAGTTGACAGGGGTTACTTTATTTTATTTTATTTTTGAGACAGAGTCTCATTCAGTCACCAGGTGCCAGGCTTGAGTGCAGTGGCGCAATCTCCGCTCACTGCAACCTTCACCTCCAGGGTTCAAGTAATTCTCCTGCCTCAGCCTCCCAAGCAGCTGGGGCTACAGACACACACCACCACGCCCAGCTAATTTTATATATATATATATATATATATATATATTTTAGTCGAGACGGGGTTTCACTATGTTGGCCAGGAGGGTCTTGATCTCTTGACCTTGTAATCTGCCCATCTCGGCCTCCCAAAGTGCTGGGATTACAGGCGTAAGCCACTGCGCCCAGCCAGCAGGGGTTATTTTACTTACAGGAGTAACCATTGACTCTTTGATTTCACATTTTCTGATGAGACCTGTGTTGTAATTCTTATTCTCCCTCCTTTGTCAGTAGTCATGCACTGCATAACAGTGTTTCAGCCATTGGCCACAATCATGACAGTGGTCCTATAAGATTATAGAACTATCTTTATGGAACTTGTTCTATGCTTAGATATCCTTACATACACAGATACTTGCCATTGTGTTACAGTTGTCTGTATTATTCAGTACAGTACCTTGCTGTACAGGTTCCAAGCCTGGGAGCATTAGGCTACACCATACAGCTTACAGGCATAATAAACTACACAATTGCAATCTAGGGTTTTGTAAGCATACTCTATGATGTTCACAGAATGATGGAATCATCCCATGATGCACTTCTCAGAACATATTCTTATAGTTAATGCATGCATGACAGTAATACATTTTTTTACTTGGACTGCCTTCAAAATTCTGTTTATGATTTTAGTTTTCAGCAGTTTGAATTTGATTGATACACATATATTTGGAGATGTGCTGTCATTATTTTCTTGTTTTGGGTTTCTTTGTTCTTTTTTGGTGTGTGTCTTTTGATATTCATCATGCTTGGTGTTCCCTGGGCTTCTTGGTTCTAGAGTTTGGATGTCTTTAACTAAATTTTTGACCATGATGTTTTTTGAATATTTCTTCTCTTTCTTTCTTTCTTTCTTTCTTTCTTTCTTTCTTTCTTTCTTTCTTTCTTTCTTTCTTTCTTTCTTTCTTTCTTTCTTTCTTTCTTTCTTTCTTTCTTTCTCTCTCTCTCTCTCTCTCTCTCTCTCTCTCTCTTCTTTCTTTCTTTCTTTCTTTCTTTCTTTCTTTCTTTCTTTCTTTCTTTCTTTCTTCCTTTCTTTCGAGATTGCAAGTATCCACAAATGACACTGTCTGATACTGTCTCAAAGTTTTTAGATTATCTGTTTTTTACTCTTTTAACTTTATATTTAAGTTTGGATAGTTAGTTTATGTGCCTTTGTGTTCACTAATTATTTCCTTAAGTGTGTCAAGAGTTCTAATGAGCTAATTCAAGGCATCTTCATCTCTTTTCTGTGGTTTTTATTGCTAGTATTTTCACTTGGTTCTTTTTTTTTTAGATGGAGTCTCACTTTGTCACCAGGCTGGAGTGCAGTGTCACAATCTTGGCTCAAGGTAACCTCTGCCTCCTGGGTTAAAGCAATTCTGCTGCCTCAGCCTCCCAAGGAGCTGGAATTACAGGTGCCCATCACCAAGCCAGGCTATTTTTTTTTTTCTATTTTTAGTAGAAATGGGATTTCACTATGTGGACTAGCCTGGTTTCAAACACCTGACCTCAAGTGATACACCAGCCTCAGCCTCCCAAAGTGGTGTAATTAGGGTCATGAACCACCATGCCAAGATTTTCCATTTGATTTTGGTTTCCAACTCTCTGATAAGATTATCTATCTCATTCTGCATATTGTCTTTATTTTTTACTAAAGCCTTTGATATATCAATTACAGTTTTTTTTTTATTTTGTGCCTGAGAATTCCTACATTTGTATTATAGCTTAGTAGAGTTCTGATGTTTGTTTTGCCTCTTCACAGTGTGTTTCATATTCCTTTTACATTGTTTTCTTTTACAAATACCTTTGCCTCGTATGCTTTTTTGTTTGTTTGTTTTTTTTGTTTGTTTTTGTTAAAAACCAGACATGTAAAGAAAGATATATACTGAGGTAAACATTTATATACTTATAGATTACATTAGTTTTGGAGAAAATACCCTAACAAAGTATCATAAACTGGGTGGTTTATGTAACAGAAAAGTTATTGTCTCACAGTTCTGGAGTCTGAGTCCAAAATATGGGTGTTGGCAGGAATGGTTTGTTCTGACTGCTGCAGTGAATTTCTTCCATGGCTCCAGGTTCTGGTGAGTTGCTGCCAATCTATGGCATTCCTTGGCTAGCAGATGCATCACTCCAATGGTATTTTCCTGTGTTTCCTCACATAACCATTGTCAGTGCATGATTTTATGTCAAAATTTCATCTTTTTATAAGGACAGCAGTCATATTGGATTAAGGCAGACCCTAATAACCTCATTGTAACTGATAGCTTTTATTTTTTTTTTGAGACAGAGTTTTCACTCTTGTCACCCAGGCTGGAGTTCAGTGGCACCATCTCAGCTCACTGCAACCTTCATATCCCAGGTTCAAGAGATTCTCCTGCCTCAGTCTCCCGAGTAGCTGGGATTAGAGGTGCCCACCACTGCAGCCAGCTAATTTATGTATTACTTCTAAAGACAGAATTTCACCATCTTGGCCAGACTGGTCTTCTACTCCTGACCTTAGATAATCCACCCACATTGGTCTCCCAAAATGTTTGGATTACAGGCATGAGCCACCATGCCAGGCCTTAATTCATTGCCTTTGTAAATACCTAATTTTCAAATGAGGTCACATCTGAAGTGCTGGGTTAGCACTTCTATATATGTTTCTTGGAGAACACAATTCAACCAATAGCAGAGACAAACTGTTTCCCTTCTGCTAGGCCTGTAGTAAGGGTGTGTTTGTACTAATCAAGCCAGGAGTCAGGCAGAGTTTGAAGTTTGAAGTTTGTTATTGCTATGATGATCCTTAGTGCATTAAAGGCTTCACAATCCCCTAGTGATATGTCTCTTTCATTCCTCTAACTGGATTCTACTGTTATTTTTACTCAACTCTAGTTACTATGTTATTGGGAGTGGTGAAGCCAGTGTTTTCAGTGTTCTGATTGAGCATAAGTCATGAGTAGGGACTCTGAACTTTGGTTTCAGGCATGTGTGGCCTTCACAGATGTTCTTTACCCTCCTCCATGTATAATGCAGGGCCTAGCACACATTCCCACATATCACAGCACAAAGGCAAATGACTGGCACATCTTCCAAGTCCCACTTTTCAGGGAATTACCTGGTGATACACTCACAAAAGAGGAGAAGAAAACTAAGAATCAAAACAAGGGACTCAGACAACAACATCGTGTGCATATTTTAAAACCTCTGGACATAAGATAGAAGAGAAAAGATACTTCTTAGGGTAATGGAAACATAAAAGGCCTCGGATGACAGCCATGCATTGTATCACCAGACTTCAGTTCATACTAAGAAGATAGAGGGTTTCAGGAGAGGGCACAACAAAGAAAATGAATTTAATCAACAAATTACATGTTGAGTTTGTTTTTATTGAGAAGAATTTTAGAGATTAGCGGATACGGGGCTGAAAGAGATAAGCAGAAAATGCAGCAAGAAATCAGGATTTTTTTTACTTTTTTAGTTTTTCATTTTTAAAAACTCTATTTTAGATAAAAAGTTATAGAAAAAAAAAAAAACAAGCCCATTCAAAAATGGGCAAAGGATATGAACAGAAACTTTACAAAATAAGACATACATGAGGCCAATAAACATTTGAAAAAGTGCTCATCATCATTGGTCATTAGAGAGATGCAAATCAAAACCACATTGAGATATCATCTCACACCAGTTAGAATGGCGATCATTAAAAAATCTGGAGACAGCAGATGCTGGAGAGGATGTGGAGAAATAGGAACACTCTTACACTGTTGGTGGGAGTGTAAATTAGTTCAACCATTGTGGAAGACAGTGTGGCGATTCCTCAGGGACCTAGAAATAGAAATTCCATTTGACCCAGCAATCCCATTACTGGGTATCTATCCAAAAGACTATAAATCGTTCTACTATAAGGACACATGCACACGAATGTTCATTGCAGCACTGTTTACAATAGCAAAGACCTGGAACCAACCCAAATGCCCATCGATAATAGACTGGACTGGGAAAATGTGGCACATATACACCATGCAATATTATGCAGCAATCAAAAATGATGAGTTTGTGTCCTTTGTAGGGACATGGATGAATCTGGAGAACATCATTCTCAGCAAACTGACACAAGAACAGAAAAAGAAATACTGCATATACTCACTCATAGGTGGGTGAGAAAAATGAGAACACATGGACACAGAGAGGCAGTCTACTATACACTGGGGACTGTTGGGGGAAATGGGGGAGGGACAGCGGGGGGGGGCTGGGAGGGGATAGCCTGGGGATGAATACCAAGTGTGGGTGAAGGGGAGGAAGGCAGCAAAACACACTGCCATGTGTGTACCTATGCAACTATCTTTCACGTTCTGCACATGTACCCCAAAACCTATAATGCAATAAAAATTAAAAAAAAAAAAGAAAAGAAAAAGTACAATAAACTCCCATCTGTCCTTCATCCAGATTCATCCTGGTTTACATGTTCACACATTGGCTTTGCTTACCTCCCTCCCCTATGTATCTATTCACACACACAGACATTTTTATTTTGCAGAACTATTTGAAAGTCAGTTGTCAAACTGTAACACCTTACCCTCATATACCTCAGCCCCAATGTCCTAAACACCAGGGCATTCTCCTGTATAACCAAATGCAATTATCATTCTCTTGGGAGTCACAGCATTCATATAAATGGCACTGCATCATAGGTATTTTTTAGCTCTTCATTTTTTCTTTTCTTTCTTTTTTTTTTTTGAGACAGAGTTTTGCACATTACCTGGGCTGGAGAGCAATGGTGCGATCTTGGCTCACTGTAACCTCTGCCTAATGGGTTCATGTGATTCTCCTGCTCAGCCTCCTGAGTAGCTTGAATTACAGGCACCTGCCACCACACCCGGCTAATTTTATATTTTTTAATAGAGATGGGGTTTCTTCATGTTGGTTAAGCTGGTTTTAAACTCCTAGGTTCAAGTGATCCCATTGCATTGGTCTCCCAAAGTGCTGGGATTGTAGGTGTGAGCAACTGTGCCCAGCCTAGCCACTTACTTTTTCTTTTTTTATTTTATTTTATCTCTTTTTTATTTTAAATTTTTATTGCATTTTAGGTTTTGGGGTACATGTGCAGAACGTGAAAGATAGTTACATAGGTACACACATGGCAGTGTGTTTTGCTGCCTTCCTCCCCTTCACCCACACTTGGCATTTCTCCCCAGGCTATCCCTCCCCAGCTCCCCCCACTGCTGTCCCTCCCCCATTCCCCCAATAGACCCCAGTGTGTAGAAGACCCCCTCCCTGTGTCCATGTGGTCTCATTTTTCTCACCCGCCTATGAGTGAGAATATGTGATATATCCTTTTCTGTTCTTGTATCAGTTTGCTGAGAAGACTCTTGGAAATTATTTGTGTTAACATGTGAACATCTGAGTTAATTTATTATATTCTACTATAGGACTGTAGATGGCCACATATGTTGTTTCTAGTTTATGCTACTGTAAACAATGCAGCAAGTAGTGTTCTTGTTCATGTCCCTTGTGCTCATGTGTAGTAGATTTGCTAGATCATATGTGCACCTTTGATTTTACTAGATTTTGGCTGGGCACGTTGGCTCACGCCTATAACCCCAGCACTTTGGGAGGCCGAAGCTGGTGGATCACGAGGTCAAGAGATCAAGACCATCCTGGTTAGCAAGGTGAAACCCCGTCTCTACTAAAAATACAAAAATTAGCTGGGCATGGTGGTGCATGCCTGTAGTCCCAGCTACTCAGGAGGCTGAGGCAGGAGAATTGCTTGAACCCAGAAGGCGGAGATTTTGGTGAGCTGAGATTGTGCCATTGCACTCCAGTCTGGGTAACAACAGTGAAACTCCGTCTCAAAAAAAAAAAAAAAGATTTTAATGGATTTTGCCCAATCATTCCTCAACATAATATGCACATTTGTCATTTATTAACATACATTTTCGTCAACACCGGTATTCTTAGACTTTTTTGTCATCTCATCGTTGTAGCCTGCATTTCTCTGATCCCGCTTCTTTCTTTCAACGGAAAGCATAGTACACATTTAGGCTTTTGGTGCGCGCTCCTCTGGGAGACAGGGGTTCGTTGGAGAGGTACGGGCTATTCAGGTAGGGATCATCAGGAAGGGGTATCCAGGATAGGGGGTTCCTTTAAAGAACGCGCCGTCCTGGGGCCTTCTCATTTCGACGAAATAGCCCCTCTGCTTCCGGAAAGTGTCCCGGGAAGGCTGCTGGCGCCTCTCCGCCTCCGAGTCCGAGCCGCTGCTCTGGTTCTCCGACTTGTTCACCAGGGACGACTTGACGTCCTCTAGATCCAGCTGTGCCAAGGCA
Organism: Saguinus oedipus; assembly: GCA_031835075.1. Taxonomy (NCBI): domain Eukaryota; kingdom Metazoa; phylum Chordata; class Mammalia; order Primates; family Cebidae; genus Saguinus; species Saguinus oedipus. The sequence goes on from CM063171.1 coordinate 27,059,924, forward strand.
CTGTCGCTGCTCGGCTCCTGATCCTCGCCCCTATCGTCCTGGAAGGGGATCAGCTCGTCGTTTGCCCCAGGTCGTCCCCTCCGCCGGCCGCCGGAGCGCTGGAGCCACCGCCTCCCCCGCCGCCACCCCCGAGCTGGGGTATGATGGGGCCGCGGGCCGGGGCCGCCGATCTCGGAGCCCCTAGCCGCCCGAGCCCTGCCTGGCCGGGCCCGGCGCCCCTCCCTCCCGGTCGCCGGCACGCTAGCCGCCGCAACAAAGTTTGACAGGGCGTGGCCCCGCGGGAAGCAGGCTGGGCGTGGCCGGACCAGGGAGCGGGCGGCTTGGCACCGGCCCCTCCGGCAGCGCCAATCCTAGGGCTCACCAATTCGCCCCTGCTGCCGCCTGCTCCGCCGGGGCGTCCCAGCCCCTGGCCCGAAATCAGGCAATATTAATCATAATAAAACAAAATTTGTGTACCATAGAAAGTATAATTATAGTACCTAACTGGCTCAGCTGTGAACAATTATATAGTCTTATGAACATATTAATTAAATTATATTAATATATTTGGATATTTGTGGGAAAAAACAGAGTATGTGCCTGGGTGGTGTGATAGACCTAAATTCTCAGTTTACCTAATATAATTTTAATTTGAAATGGCTAACATCAGACATATTACAGCCATAAAGAAATAGCAAGATCACTAGAATAAATCATGCCTCTGTTTACCAGGAATTTGGCGTAGGATGGCATGACCCAGGAGATTTTTGCTTTTATATAAGCCTGTTTTGTTGCGGGACTGAGCTAATAACTACATAATTTTGATAAAATTCATAATGTGGAAAGCATTTAAATATTGGCTAAGTACACTATCTTTCATCTCAGAATATCAAAAGTACTTTACAATTTATTCTTATTACGTCTCTGAAGAGTAGGCCTTTTAAAATAATATTTTATTGGTAGTTGCTAAAATAATAAAATAAAAAGTCTTTTTTTGCTTGTAAGTGGTAGAGACAGAATTCAGAATTGTAGACCTCCTCTCCTAAATAAAATAGAAAATAGTTTTTAAATAATTCATCCTTCATAATCTATTACTGTACTGATTATATGAGGTTATAAATCACACCCAGTAAAAAACACAGCCTATTTTTATTTTTATTTTTATTTTTATTATTATTATTATTATTTTACCTTTTGTACTCGGTTCCAGTGAAGGGAAACAACCTAAACAGATTCATAAATATATCACTTGAAGAAAAGATATGAGACCTGGCATTCAAGTTATAAGATTAAAGCTTACTCACTTCATTGTTCAGAAAAATCCTAATATTACTGGGTTTTACTTTTAGCAGAACTCTTGCCACTCTACCTACTGTAATGACTTCTGCAAAATTATTACATTTCTGTAGCTGAATACTAAAGAATGAATCCTATCATGATGGTGTATTTTTCCATCTCCTGGGAAGACAATACTTTTTTATTTCTTTTGAGACAGAGTCTTACTCTGTCGCCAGGCTGGAGTGCAGTGGTGCAATCTTGGCTCACTGCAACCTCCGCCTGGGTTCAAGCGATTCTTCCGCCTTAGCCTCCCGAGTAGCTGGGACTACAGGCATGTGCCACCACACCCGGCTAATTTTTGTATTTTTAGTAGAGACGGGGTTTCATCATGGCCAGGATGGTCTCGATCTCTTGACCTAGTGATCCTCCCGACAATCCTTATAAACAACACCGTTAGGTTTATTTCGTTTGATTTTGTTCTCTTTCTCTTCCTTCTAGAAATACCAGCATTAGTCTTTTCTGGATCAGAGTCTTTGGGATGTCTTTCCAAATCTCACTGTAGTCTATCTTCAGAGATACAAGATTATGACTTGCTGTTTCAGGATCTAAAGTCAGATCTATTTAAAATGAATTAAGAATGTTTTGTCAACCATAATTTTGTGGCAGAAGTCTGGAATTACCATTCCTTGATTAAAATGGAAAAGCTTATTAAGTTTTTATTTATTTATTATCTTGTAATCTTTGAAGGAATGTTGCTCTGTCGTGCAGGCTAGATTGCAGTGGCAAGATCTTGGCTCACTGCAACCTCTGCCTTCCAGATTCCAGCGACTCTCCTGCCTCGGCTTCCCCAGTAGCTGGGATTACAGGCGCCTGCCACTGCGCTGAACTAGTTTTTGTATTTTTAGTAGAGATGGGGTTTCACCATGTTGGCCAGGCTGGTCTGGAACTCCTGACTTCATGATTTACTCGCCAGCCTCCCAGAGTACTGGGATTACAGGCTTGAGCCACGGCACCTGATCTGTTATTGAGTGATAGGCTGAGGTGGGCAGATCACATGAGCTCTGGAGTTTGAGAACAGCTAGGCCAACATGGTGAAACCCCATCTCTTCTAAATATTCAAAAACTAACGGGACATCGTTGCCCACCACTATAGTCAAAGCTACTCCAGAGGCTGAGGTGGGAGAATGGCTTAAACCTGTGGACCAGAGGTTGCAACCCCAGCCTAGATGAGAGAAGGAGACCGTGTCTCAGAAAAAAATTAAATAAACAAAAGTTTTCTTTCAAAAGCCTAATCAGTTTTCAGTATATCAATGCTTCATTCCAGGCAAGGTAATTTCTCTTAGGTTTTTTTTTTTAGATGAATTATCGCTGTTATTACCCAAACTGGAGTGCAATGGCACGATCTCGGCTCACCGCAACCTCCGCCTCCTGGGTTCAAGCAATTCTCCTGCCTCAGCCTCCCAAGTAGCTGGGACTACAGCTAATTTTTGTATTTTTAGTAGAGACAGGGTTTCACCTTGTTGACTAAGATGGTCTCGATCTTTTAACCTTGTGATCCACCCACCTCGGCCTCCCAAAGTCCTGGGATTATAGGCTTGAGCCACGGGGTCTGGCCAGGTTTTTTTTTTTTATTATTTAAATGTATGAAAATTTAATCATCCATAAAAGCTGCAATTTAATATGACAGTAAAACACAAGAAGAAATATTAGAGTTGGTTTAGTATATTACATATTTTAACTTTGAAAGCCATAGAAATCAGTTATTCCAGTTTTTTTCTTCAATAAAAAAAATAGACCATTTTTCCAAAGCATTATGCACAAACAATTTTAATTACAATGTAAAGACAGATTATATTCCTTTTTTTTTTTTTTTAAGCGATAGGGTTTTACCATGTTCACCAGGCTGGTCTTGAACTCCTGACCTCAGGTGATCCACCCACCTCAGCCTCCCAAAGTGCTAGGATTACAAGCATGAGCCACCGCACCCAGCCTGGCATTCCATATTTTTTAAAATATAAAATAAAGTCAATTACTCAAGAAAGTTATCTGCTGCAATGAGGTTGAGGGGGCATTTCATAATATCATTACAGATACAAAGTATAACGGTTCAACTTTTTAGTGCTTGATAGGGAGGAATCATGATTAAAAGGTCACTATAAAATCATTTGATTATAGTAGCAATAACTAACATTTGAAATGCATCCATACGCTTTTGTATATTTTCACGCCTGTTATAAATGCTATTGCAACGGAGAAATACTATTGTTTATTTTCCAAGAGATATACACAGAGCAGTTTTTTCTCCAGGAAACTTGTGCAAACCAACATAAGATCTAAATTCTTCACATAATATATATAGCCTGAGAGGCCTCTTCAGATTTATTTTTTTTAGTCTAAAGTGCTGATACTTTCCAATCAGGCAACAGTTCTTCATTCTTGTAATCTGGCTCAAGGCTGCTTTTGACTACAGGCTTAGAGCAGCAGATGTGATTTCTTTTTAGGATTCTTCTTTTCCACCGGAGTTTTTCTATTTATCCATCTTATCCTGTCATAAAACGTCTCATTAACATTGATCTTTGACTTTGCAGAAGTTTCTACAAAGGCGCAGTTACACCACTGTCTTGCCAAATTCTGGCCCTTTTTTTCACCATCTACTCACTCATCTTCCAGGTCACATTTATTGCCAACCAAAATCATTGGAACATTTTCTGTGCCCTTAACCGGTAAAATCTGTTCCCTCAGGTCCTGTAAGTCATTAAATGTGGATTGAGCTGTAATAGAATATATTAGTGTTAAACCTTGTCCATTCTTCATATACAAGTTCCTCATCACTGTAAATTGCTCTGTCTTTGCAGTATCCAGGATTACTAGCATACACTGTTAATCCATTACAACTTGCTTTCTTTATGAATACTCTATCATTGGGTAATATCTAAAAAAAAAAACAAAAAATCCTGAACAAACTGAACTGTCAGAGCAGATTTCCCAATGCCTCCTGAACTAAAAACCACTAGCTTATACTCACACAGGATGTGGTCATTTTAAATACTGACAATCTTTCCTCTTTTCTTTGAACTGCCACTCCCATTTCAATCCATCTCACAGCTCTCAGATCCTATTTTTTCTCTTCTCCCTCACAATTGTCCCTAATCTTATTTGTGTGTGTGTGTTTATATATATACACACACAAAAAAAAATATATATATATAGTATACATATTATATATATACTATATATAGTATATATAATATGTATACTATATATATATTGTATATATAGTATATACTATGTATACTATATATATAGTATATATAATATATATATATATATTTTTTTATAAAACATATATATATATTTAGAGATCGGGTTTTACCATATTGGTCAGGCTGGTCTCAAACTCCTGAAATCAGGTGATCCACCCACCTCAGCCTCCCAAAGGGCTGGGATTACAGGTGTGAGCCACCACACCCAGCCAATGGTCCCTAATCTTAATGGACTTTTCTTCCTCTACCAATCCTCTCTCCTTTCCTGTTGCCACTCTTTTTAATCTCATAAATCTTTCAGATTTGTTTACATAGTGAGTGAGGAAAGAAAGAGGAAGGCCAGGCATTGTGGTTCCATCTGGGTGTGTGTCCTGTGTGTGGATCCCAGGCCTGCTCTCAGATTACCTGAGTCATCTGGGGTTGGTTTCTTGATTCCCCGCTTCACTCCTTCATGGTCACATGAAAACAAGAAAAATTAACCTCAATTTCTCTTTAAGTTTTGTGTAAAGATAAACATCAATAAAGACAGATCTTCTGGAAAACTATTTTTTTGCGGGAGTGACTGAGGCTCTGTGACTCAGGCTGGAGTGCCCTGGAGAGATCATAGCTCACTGCAGCCTCAATCTCCTGACCTCAAGCAATCTTCCTGCCTGGACCTCCTACACTGCTGGGATTACTGTCTTGGGCCATGGAGCTCAGCCTGGAAAACATTTTTTAAAATATAGAATTTGATGTGGCACAGAACTCAAGATATTCCAAGAATGGTTTGTGTTTCTCATACTTCTGTTGACTGTTTAATGGTAGATATGGTGATTATGCAGAACACCTCAGAACTAATTATATGGAATTAGGGAAAAACCAGCATGAATCCCCTTGTGAGAAGTCCAAATCTGTGGTTCTCATGCAACATACAAAAGAAATTTCTCATGTAATATGTTAAAGAGTGAATCACACACATATATATGTGTGTCTGTTTGTGTATATGGTTCCCACTTCTTGTTCATCAGTATAGTGACCTCAGAAAAAATTCAGTCTTATACCCTGTAGGGAGTTTTCTTTCTTTATAGAGTCAGCATAAGAGAAGTGACAAGTCTCAGAGGAGAATTGTATTATGTCCTCTGATTGATTCTCCAGGGTCTGGGTTGGTGAAGGGGACAAGGGTAGGGACCTGAAGATTGGTCATGATGGGGTGAGAGCTGCAGAAGTAACCTATCATGCACTGAGTGAAGCATAAGGGCAAGTACTGGGTTTAATTTTTTTTGTGGGGGGCACAGGATGTTGCTCTCATCTTGTAGTACAGTGGTGCAATTATGATTCACTGTAACCTGGAAGTCCTGGGCTAAAGAGATCCTTCCTCCAGCCTCAATCTTCCAAATGTCTAGAACTTCAGACACATGTTACCAGGCCCAGCTAATTTTTTTAAATTATTGTTTTTGTTGAAATGTTGTCTCATTCTATAGGCAAGGCTGGTATGAAACTTTTGCTTTTATCATCCTTCTTTGACCTCCCAAAGTGCTGAGATGACAGCCATGGCTTCCAGCCAGTCTTTTGTTATTTATAAGAAGCCCCTTTGAAACCACTGGATTTATGTTAATGAGGTGGGTTGGGCTGGGGCCCTGGGGTAGCCTCAGGATAGGGCTGCTCAGCAGAAGACCAAGTGATTAGTACTTGCAGCAGAATGGTGGGGGGACCTGTAAAATAAACTTTATACAAACTCTTGAAGAATGTCATAGGAGGAGCTGGAGATTCGTGAACACCTTGAGATGCTAGAAACGTGGGCCACCCACAGAGGAAATGAAACTATATTTAAACATTCATTGTGATACTTACACTGTACTTATACTTTTAAAATAGTTCCTTTAGTGATTTTTTAAAGATATAGATACAATGATAAGATGTATGATTACTGCATTAAATTGATTTGGGGAAAGTAGAAACAGCATGATCTTGATAAAACAAAATTGACCATAATAATTATTAAAACTGTGTAATGGATCTAAGGGGGTTGCAGGAATCTATTACACAATTATGTCTCTCTTTCTGCATGTTGGGGCTTTTTCATAATATCTCAAAAATTAAACTGAGATCATACAGCATTCTATGAATTATTGTGTCAATCCTACATGGAAAAAATTGAACACCAATCAAATTGAGTCCAGATATAAAGACTGATGATGCTGCACACCCATACACACTAGAATAATAGAAACAGGTGTTTCTCACATGCTGGGGTGTTGCAGGAGAGCACAGAGGCCGGTCTGTGGTGTGGAAATGGACTATGAGAGCAGAGAAATAAGACAGGCTGGGTGTTTTTCTTGAGGTTAAGGTGTGATCAGGGCAAATAATCACTTGCTCAGGATAAAATTGTGTGGTTGGAATCTGTTTTCTGCACTGAAAGAGGGAGTACCTGGGTTTTCTTAGCAGATTGCCCAGATGTGCGGCCAAAGAAAAGAATGAAGGAGTGAGGATTAAAAGGTATCAAGAGTGAAAAACTATAAAAATATATTCCAACTGTTTTAAAATTTTTCATATATATTTGTTTAACAGTTGATTAGATGAATCATGTCTTATTTTGTTAAATTTGAACTGGTTTGAGTAAGTCTTCATGGTCCTCAATGAAGCTGACAGCTTAATCTAGTAAGGAAAGTACAGTTCCACTGAATGCCTTTCCTAGGAACCCAGCATGGGATGTTCTGAGAAGTGAAATGAGTCCTTGATCCTTCTCAATAATGGCTGGAACTACAAAGAAGCTCTAAATCCTGCTGCAGCTTTGTATTGTGGCCTTTGTGTGTATAGAGAAATGTATGACATTCAGATAGATTTTGGATATTTGGGAGGCATGAATTACTACTCTGAAGCAGATAACTTTGAGGTTATAGCCCATAGTTAGTAAAACTGTGCATATTTGAAAGTCTGTTCATCAGGGGCTCTGGTTCTGTAAAGTTTTATCCATTGGCTGACCCTGGAGTCCTGTTGCTTATTAAAAATGTCCTGATTGGAGCACCCAGATACATACGGCAGGTTCTTAATGTCTTAAAAAGAAACTTAGACTCCCACACAATAATAGTGGAAGACTTTAACACCCCATTGTAAATATTAGACAGATAAACCAGACAGAAAATAAACAAGGATAACCATGACTTGAACTCAGACCTAGAACAAGCCAACCTAATAGACATTTACAGAACTCTGCATCCCAAATCCACAAAAGATACATTCTTCTCAGCACCACATCACACCTACTCTAATATTGACCACATAACTGGAAGTAAATCACTCTCAGCAAATGCAAAACAACTGAAATCATAACAAACACTCTCTCAGACTACAGCACAATTAAGTTAGAACTCAGAATTCAGAAACTAACTCAGAACCACACAGCTTCACTGAAACTGAACAACCAGCTCTTGAATGTTGACTGGATAAAAAATAAAATGAAGGCAGATATAAAGTTCTTTGAATCCAACAAGAACGAAGACATAAAATACCAGAATCTCTGGGACACATTTAAAGCAGTCTCTAGAAAAAAATATATAGCAATAAGTGCCCACATGAGAAGAGTGGAGAGATCAAAAACTGACACCCTATCATCAAAATTGAAAGAGTTAGAGGAGCAAGATCAAAAAAACTCAAAACCTAGTAGAAGACAAGAAATCACTAAGATCAGAGCATAACTGAAGGAGATAGAGACACAAAAACTCTTCAAAAAATTAATAAATCCAGGAGCAGGTTTGTCAAAAAGATCAACAAAATAGACAGGCCACTAGCCAGATTAATAAAAAAGAAAAGAGAGAATAACCAAATAGATGCAATAAAAATGATAAAGGGGAAATCACCACAGATTCCACAGAAATACAAACCATCATCACAGATTATTACAAACAACTCTATGCACATAAACTAGTAAAGCTGGAAGAAATGAATAAATTCTTGGACACTGGCCTCCTCCCAAGCCTTAACCAGGAAGAAGTTGAAACCCTGAATAGATCAATAACAAGATCAGAAGTTGAGGCAGCAACCAAGAGCCTACCACACACAAAAAAAGCCCAGGTCCAGATGGGTTCACAGCCAAATTCTAACAGACACACAAAGAGGAGCTGGTACCATTCCTTCTGAAACTACTCCAAATAATACAAAAGGAGGGAATTCTTCCCAAATCATTTTATGAGGCCAACATCATCCTGATACCAAAACCTTCAGAGACTCAACAACAAAAGGAAACTTCAGGCCAATATCCATGATGAACATGTATGCAAAAATCTTCAATAAAATACTGGCAAGCCAATTGTAACAGCACATCAAAAAGCGCATCCACCATGATCAAGTAGAATTCATCCTGGGGATGTAAGTCTGGTTCAACATATGCAAGTCTATAAATGTAATTCATCACATAAACAGAACCACAGACAAAAACCACATGATTATCTCAATTGATGCATAGAAGGCCTTTGACAAAATTCAACAGCGCTTTATGCTAAAAACTCTCAATAAACTGAGTATTGATGGAATGTATCATAAAATAATAAAACCTATTTATGACAAACCAAAAGCCAATATCATACTTAATGAGCAAAAACTGGAAGCATTCCCTTTGAAATCCAGCATTAGACAAGGATGCCCTCTCTCACCACTTTTATTCAATATAGTACTGGAAGTTCTAGCCAGAGCAATTAGAAAAGAAAAAGAAATAAAGGATATTCAAATAGGAAAGGTGGAAGCCAAATTGTCTCTATTTGCAGATGGTGTTATTGTATACCTAGAAGATCCCATCCTATCAGTCCAAAATCTTCTGAAACTGATACACTACTTCAGCAAAGTCTCAGGATACAAAATCAATGCGCAAAAATCACAAGCATTCCTATACACCAATAACAGACTTAAAGAGAGCCAAATCAAGAATGAGCTACCATTCACAATTGCTACAAAGAAAATAAAATACCTAGGAATACAACTAACAAGAAATGTAAGGGACCTCTTCAAGGAGAACTACAAACCACTGCTCAATAAAATAAGAGAGGACACAAACAAATGGAGAAACATTTCATGTTCATGGTTAGAAAAAATCAATATTGTAAAAATGGTCATACTCCCCAAAGTAATTTATGGATTAAATGCTATCCCCATCAAGCTACCAATTATCTTCATGGAACTAAAAAAAAAAAAAAAAAACACCTTAAACTTTATATGGAACCAAAAGAGAGCCCACATAGCCAAGTCAATTCTAAGCAAAAACAACACAGCAAGAGGCATCACACTACCAGACTTCAAACTATACTACAGGGCTACCATAATCAAAACAGCGTGGTACTTGTACCAAAACAGAGATACAGACCAATGCAACAGAACATAGGCCTCAGAGGCAACACAGCATATCTACAAACATTTGATCTTTAACAAACCTGAAAAAAACAAACAATGAGAAAAGGATTCCCTGTTTAATAAATGGTGTTGGGAAAACTGGCTAGCTATGTGCAGAAAGCAGAAACTGGACCCCCTCCTTACACTTTACATTAAAATTAACTCTACATGGATTAAAGACTTAAATGTAAGACCTAACACCATAAAAACCCAGAATAAAATATAGGCAAAACCATTCAGGACACAGGATTAGGCAAGGACTTCATGACCAAAACACCAAAAGCATTGGCAACAAAAAACAAAATAGACAAATGGGACCTAACCGAACTCCACAGCTTCTGCATGGCAAAAGAAACAGTCATTAGAGTGAATAAGCAACCAACAAAATGGAAAAAAGTATTTGCAGTTTATCCATTTGACAACAGGCTGATATCCAGAATTTACAAAAAACTAAAACAGATTTACAAGAACAAAACAAGCCCATTCAAAAGTGGACAAAGAATATGAACAGACACTTTACAAAAGAAGATATACATGAAGCCAACAAACATATGAAAAAATGCTCATCATCACTGGTCATTAGAGAAATGCAAATCAAAACTACATTGAGATTCCATCTCATGCCAGTTAGAATAGCGATCATTAAAATATTTGGAGACAACAGATGCTGGAGAGGATGTGGAGAAATAGGAACACTTTTATACTGTTGGTGGGAGTATAAATTAGTTCAATCATTGTGGAAGACAGTGTGGTGATTCCTCAACGACCTAGAAATAGAAATTCCATTTGACCCAGTAATCCCATTACTGAGTATATATCCAAAGGATTATAAATTATTCTACTATAAGGACATATGCACACGAATGTTCATTGCAGCACAGTTTACAATAGCAAAGACCTGAAACCAACCCAAATGCCCATCAATGATTGATGGACAGGGATAATGTGGTACATGTATACCATGGAATATTATGCAGCCATCAAAAATGATGAGTTTGTGTCCTTTGTAGAGACATGGATGAACCTGAAGACCATCATTCTCAGCAAACTGACACAAGAACAGAAAATGAAATACCACATTCTGGCAGTCACTCTTGGCCAAGAAGAGGATTTCAAACCTGAGTGGGGGAGTGCACAGGAAATAAAAAGAGAAAGTAAAGTGGGGTCAGGAGGGATGTGGAGTTTTTATTCCACACCCAATTTATTTTTCAAAGGCTCAGTATATATACATTTTTCTAGGCTCTGGTTTACATCATTGCAAGAGGAAATGCAAATCACTAGATGACCTACTCTATACAATAAAGATGGCAGATACACAATCAGTGGTTGTAAAAGGTGATAGTCATTCCTGGTGCTCATAGAAAACATTTACATGGAGATGTTGTTCCTCGTGACTGCAAGTGTTTTTGGTTTTGAACATCTGATTATCTTTTAAATAGATTCTCTTTGTTTGTTCCTGATTCTTTTATCTTGACCCCCCCTTTTTCAGGAGACCGTGTGTCTGGGCTCAAACTGCCTGTATTGTAAAACTCACTTTGCAAGCATTTACATGGGTGGGCTCCCCACAGTTCCTCCTTTCTTTTATTTTTTAGCTGCAACTCAAATAATTTAAGCTGCAACTGTCGGAGGAAGGAGAACAGGAATTGAAGGATAACAGGAGGAGGATTAACACTCCTAAGCCAATTAGAGATGAAAAAGATGGTATCTTAGATCAATGCAGCCAGGAGGACAATGTGTTCACAATATCTTTGGCTACAGTATTATCTACAGGGAACTGTTCCCTGGAGGCATCAATTGCATATATTTGTTTCTGTAATTTTCTTACATTTAAAGACAAATTATTATGTGACCATATCCCTTGCAAATGGGCCTTAACTAAAGGCCATTGCTATTCAGAGGCATTATATTCTGTATTAGTAACACAAATGGAAGTAAATTCGGCATGGCACCAAAGTGCAAGGTGATTTTGAATATTATACACTTTATCTCCCAAAAGAGTAACAGTTTCTTCCAAAGCATTTAACTTTGCTTCTAATTTTCTATCTATATCCATCTGAGTTCCTAAAGACATAAAGATATTCTTTGCTAAGTGGTTAACATAAGAAGCAGTTTGTATATTATAAGATATACGGACTGCAGCAGTAGCAGCAGTAGCAATAACAGTAACAATTGCAATAATTCTGGAAATGAGCAATTCTTCAAATGTTTTTGGATGCACCATTAAATTCCTAACTTGTTGTAAAATTTGTAATCCTCTATCATCATACCAATGCCCAGAGATATTAACAGGAAGCATGATATAAGGCGTTGATGTACAATCATAATAACTGGAGTTGGGAAAATGGTTGAATCAATACAATTAGTAAGAACACAATTAGGGCAAGTTATAAAATAATGTCCACTTATTTTATTTATAGATATATTTCCATAAAGAATAGCATAAGGAGAGGTTACACAAGCTTGTACAAAAATATTTTGTATTAGGGGATAATAGTTGCTTCTTTCACCAGCTCTCATAATGTTAGGAGTTAAGGCTAAAAATAATCTCCAAATAGAAGAGTGTGTCTGTCAAGAGGGAGTTGTCAAAAAAGGAGTAATTCATCCTCCAGGGCTTTCATAATGATCAAATCCTGAAGGAAAAGGAACAACAACAGACCAATCATAAAGGATAAGACCAGTGGGCAAAGTATAGGTTGCAGCTTGTCTATGATCACAGCGTTTCCAAGGAGGAATATTAAGGAAAGATTGCTTAAAAGTAACCGTCCGACTCACTGTCTGACCCACCCTCTACGGAGAGACAGAGTTCGCTTGAATAAGCCAGATTGCAGGCCGGAAGAAAGTCCTTAAGTTCAGGCTTTATTGAGAAGAAAGAGCCTCCGGGTGGGCCAGTGGGAAAGCAGAAAGATGGCCGCACCGAGCCTGGAGGGTTAGAGCTTTATATAGGGGTGGGAACAGGAGGGCTTGGTGGGGGTGCTGACTCAGTGGGTGGTGGTTGGTCAGGCCGGCTGTTGGGCAGGAAGTCTTCTGGGGGGGAAGAGCTTGTTGGGCAGGAAGTCATTAGAGAGCTGATAGGGCAGATGGTGATTGGTTCAGCCGGCTGCTAGGCGGGAGGTGGCTGTAGCCAGGCGGGAAGGCCAGAATGGTATGTAGAGGGTGAACTTCCTCATCGGGAAGTTAAGGGGGGAGGGCAAACTTCTTCATTGGGAAGTTAAGGGGGGAGGGCGAACTTCCTCATCGGGAAGTTAAGGGGGGAGGGCGAACTTTCTCATCGGGAAGTTAAGGGGGGAGGGTGAACTTCCTCATCGGGAAGTTAGATTTTTTTTCATGCAGCCAGGGTGGCTGGTTGTCTGGGCCAGCTTTCTAACAGGGGCAGATCTTTTCCAAACATTCCCGACTCCTTAAAGAAAAGAAAAAGAGGGGATCAGGGGCATCGGTTGTTTTTCTCTGGCTACTTCCTGCTGACAAGGGTTGTCGTAGGGGGCTTGAAGAGATTTTCTCTTCCTAAGGAGTCCGGGTGTCCGGGGAAAGATCTGCTTCTAGCACTTGTTCATAAGGTTGGAGTAGTATCTGGTGGATGGTGACTCGGGTTAATTCTTGAAAGCGCCGTTGTAGGAACTGCAAGAGAAAAGAAGCAATAAGCAAGATTAAACAGACTGCTATTAGGGGCCTGAGCAGTGGGGACAAGAGGGTATACATGGAGGAAGACCACCACGCCATGGCTTCGGCTGAGAATTTTTTATTCTGCAGGTTAGCTTTGATCTTCTGGAGGCTTTCAATTCGGGTCTCCACTAGGCCGGATTCATTGATGTAGTAGCAGCACTCTTCTTGTAGAAAGATACAGGTCCCTCCCTGTTCAGCAGTTAGCAGGTCTAGGGCTCTTCGATTCTGCAAGGCAACTTGGGCAACTGAGGTGATCTGTCATTGGAGTGATGCTAAAGACTCAGTAGAGTCATTAATAGCAGCTTGAAATTGTGAGGTCAGTCGGGCTATACCCAGGTTTGAGTGAGTTAGTGCCCCTCCTCCTAATCCTACTGCAAGTGCTGAGCTAGCAAGGGAGATTCCAATGGCAATGGGTAGGAAGGTAGCTCGTTGGACTCGGCAACAGGGAATTTGCAACATCTGGAATTCAGCTGCGGAATATATAGTGAGCTGAGGGACTAGGGTTACTGGGAGGCATAAAAGAGATGAGGATAGGCCAGTGTAGAGAGTTTTTGTTAAGGCCCTAGTGCACCAAAAGAACGTTCCCCATGGGGCTGTTATATTAGTGGTTACTAGTATGGTTTTGTTACAGCTAGGATAGTTTTGACCTAGGGAATAGCATATTGGTAGCTGCGTAAAGTCAGGTGGAGTATAGAGATGTAAGGAGTGGGATTGCTAGGCCTTAGTAAATTTGATAGATGGAGGCCCAGTAGGAGCAGCTTTCCAGCATAAGGGGGATCCATGGGGGGCCTTTTTTACCTAGGACAGGTGAATCTAAGATGGGACTTCAGCAATTCTTATAGCTGATGGAGTGGTAAGAAGGACTGTGTATGGTCCTTCCCACTTGGGGGCAAGGGGCTTTGGGGAGAGGGATCTGATAAGAACTGAGTCTCTGGGGGAGACCTTCTGTGTACTTTCAGATGTCTGGGTAGGTTGGGGAAGAGAAGCGTTGGCATGCTCCTGGAGGAGGCTTCAAAGGAGAGTGAAGTAAGGAAGGTAACTATCTAGTGGTGTGGTTTCTGGCGGTGGGGGAGTTGAGAGTAGGAAAGGGCGACCATATATCAGCTTAAACAGACTCAGCTGTGATGGGCCCTGAGGGCTTGCTCTTAGCCTGGTGAGGGCGATGGGGAGCAAGGTGACCTAAGATTGGTGGAGCTCAAGCATAAGTTTGGTTAGATGTTCTTTGATGAGGCCATTGGCCTGTTCCACCTTACCAGAGGACTGAGGATGGTAGGTGGTGTGTAGCTTCCACCGAATCCCTAGAGAGGTAGAAACAGCATTAGTAACTTTGGAGATGAAAGCTGGGCCATTGTCTGACTGTATGGTGGCCGGGAGTCTAAAGCGTGGTATGATGTCTTGAATGAGATGAGTGGCTACTGTCCCTGCAGACTCAGAGGCTGTGGGGTAAGCTTCGATCCAGCCTGAAAAAGTGTCAACAATAGTTAACAGATATCGGTATTGTTTATGCTTTGGCATGTGAGTGAAATTGATTTGCCAGTCCTGACCCGGTAGGAACCCACGTAGTTGATGGAGCTGCTTGTGGGGGTGACAAGATCCCTGAGGATTAGCTTTGGTACAGATTAGGTAATCGGCATGGACCTTGTGGATGGTGCAGGTGAGGTTGTGTGGGTGAAACAGTGGACTGAGAAACTGGAATAGGGCTATCCCGGAAGCCTTGAGGTAGGACTGTCCAAGTGAGTTGCTGAGAAAGATTGGAAGTGGGGTCTTCTTAGGTAAAAGCAAAAAGGAAGTAGGAATCTGGGTGCAGAGGAATAGTGAAGAAGGCATCTTTGAGGTCTAGAACTGAGAAATGGGTGGTTGTAGGGGGAATGTGGGAGAGGATTGTATAGGGGTTGGGCACTGCTGGATGAACGGGAGTGACTGCTGCATTGATGAGGCGGAGGTCTTGAACTAGGCGATACTGACCTGAGGGTTTCTTTACAGCCAGAATGGGAGTGTTGCAGGGGAAGTTTGTAGGAATGAGTAGTCCTTGAGCTTTCAGCTTATTTATGATAGGGAGGAGGCTGAGGTGGTGAACTTTGGAGATAGGAAACTGAGGGCGAGAAGGGAAGGTTGTGGGGTCTTTTAGGCGTATGAGTATGGGTTGGTGATGTGAGGCTATAGTGGGGGTATCGGTGTCCCACACTTTGGGATCTATGTCGGGGAGGAGTTCGGCCAGAGGAGGGGGGAAAGGTGGGTTGGCGATGAGGGGTAACAGGAAGGTTTCTGTGTGTGGAAAGGTAATAGTAGGTTGCAGTTTCTCTAGGATGTCTTGCCCTAGGAGAGGTACAGGGCAAGAGGGAATGACTAGAAAGGAGTGGGTAAAAATGGAAGGGCTAAACAGACAGGTTAAGGGTGGAGTTTGGTGAGGAGTAGAGGGAGACCCATCGATGCCCATAACAGAGACTTGGGAAGGAGTGGTTTTGTCTGAATATGAGGGAAGTACAGAGTAGGTAGCCTCCATGTCTAATAAGAAGGAGACACTCTTACCCACTACCTGAAGTGTGGCCCTTGGCTCAGTGAGGGTAATCAGAGTCGGGAAGCCAGGGCCCCGCTAATCATCCATAAACCCTAGTAGCTCTGGGAATGGGTTTTCCTGAGCACCTGACTTCTGACCAGTATGGGCAGGAGTCTGGTTTTCAGAAACATGTCCTTGCTGCTCTCCAGTGTGTCAGTTTGGAGAAACTGAGGCCCTGGGGAAGCTCGGACAATCAGACTTCCAGTGTCCCATGAGCTGACAAATAGGTCAGGGCTTGGTAGGAGGCCATGGTTGGGGGCAGGCTTTTGACCAGTGCCCTTCCTTTCCACATTTGAAACACGCCCCAGGAGGGGTGTGTGTGTTTGCTTTACCCTTGTTAGTTTCTGCCGACCGAAGTGCTGCTACCAAGGCTTGGGTCTGTAGAGTGACTTTTTGTTTCATACATGCTTGGCGGGCTGCCTCAGCTGCGTCTTCCCTGGCATTAAAGACTTAAAAGCCATTTTTACCAAGTCCTGTATTGGGGTTTCAGGGCCATCCTCTACTTTTTTTAGTTTTTTCCGGATGTCAGGGGCTGATTGAGAGATGAAGTGTGATGCTAGGACAGTGGCTCTGTTTTGGGAGGCTGGATCTAGCCGGGTGTAGCAGACTAATGCTTCTTGCAAGTGAGTTAGAAAGGGGGCAGGGTTTTCATCTGGTAATTGGGTGATTTCTCTTAGTTTGTCATAGTCTACAACTTTGTTAGATACGGCATTTATTCCCCTGAGGAGGTATCTAATCATGCAGTCCCTTTTGGGTATATCTGACTCTCGATTAGCCTGATAGTCTTATTGGGGGTCTTCATTAGGGATTACTTCAGGGCCCAGGGGGATCCGGTTATCTATAGCATAATCTTTATCTGCCTGGTGTCTGGCTGCAGTGAGGATACGCTCATGCTCTTCTGCAGTGAGGGTGGAAGGGCAGATAACTCGAATATCATGCCAAGTAAGGCTGTATGCCTGAGTGAGGTATTGAAATTCTTTAATATAGGTGAATGGGTCGGCTGAGAAGGATCCTAAATGTTTCTCAATTTGGGACAGGTCTTGGAGTGAAAAAGGAACATGAACTCTGACTAAGCCTTCAGTGCCTGCTACTTCTCGGAGAGGGGCTAGGATAGTTGTTTGGTGAGAGCGGGTGTGGGCTGCTACCAGCGAGGTAAGAGGAAGTGCGGCCTCTGAGGAAGGAGGCCCGGAGGGGGTGGGGGAGGAAGGGTGAGTGGCTGATGGAGGCTGGTTGCCAAGGTTGGTGGGAGGGGATAGATGTTCAGGCAGATCCTCCGGTGAAGAGTAGGAAGGGGGAGAAGTAATGGAGAAAGATTTACGAGGGGCATGAGCTAAGAGGATTTGGTGGGTGGAGCAGGTAGAACAAAGATCAGGGTGGGTACGGAGGTCTCAAAAAGCCTGAACATAAGGAATTTCATTGTCTTTGCCCATGCGGCAACAGAAATTGTCGAGGTTTTGGAGGGTATTGAAATCGAAAGTACCAGTCGGGGGCCAATGTGACTGGTTATTGAGTTCATATTGGGGCCAAGCCACCTGGGACAGAAAGACAAGTTTTTTCTTTCTGAGGGTTTGAGAATATCCCAATCTGACAAAATTTCACAGTAAGTACCCAAGGGGGGTGTTAGTTGGAATTTTGGACTCTGAATTCCCCATGACAGGTGTAGCTACAGACCCTCTGGCGTGGTCGGGTAGATGCAAAGAAAAGGCGTCCCCCTTTGTTGCAAATTCCCGGGAGTATGGTTAGGTACGGTTAGGGAGGCGGTCAGAGGGGCATCCCCCATCTGGCAGCAACCCTTCAGAAGGCTCCTGGAGCCAGAACAGAGGACTACCTCGGCTCGACCGAGTCTAGGTGAGGAGTCCGTGCAGAACGCTGGAGGGGGGGGGAGCCGCTGCACCCGTGCCATGGGGGGAGGTGGTGAAGGTAAAGCAAAAAAAAAGTTTGGCTTACCTTAATCGGAGTGTAGAGGTGGCAGGGCCTGTGCTGGGTAGGTCGTGCTGGCCAGTGGCCCACGCTCCCGGGTTTTGGCACCACTTGTCCGACCCACTGTCCGACCCACCCTCTATGGAGAGACAGAGTTCACTCGAATAAACCGGATTGCAGGCTGGAAGAAAGTCCTTAAGTTCAGGCTTTATTGAGAAGAAAGAGCCTCCGGGCAGGCCAGTGGGAAAGCAGAAAGATGGCCACCCCGAGCCTAGAGGGTTAGAGCTTTTTATAGGGTCATGAACAGGAGGGCTTGGAGGGGGGTGCTGACTTGGCGGGTGGTGGTTGGTCAGGCTGGCTGTTGGGCAGGAAGTCTTCTGGGGGGGAAGAGCTTGTTGGGCAGGAAGTCATTAGAGAGCTGATAGGGCAGATGGTGATTGGTTCAGCCGGCAGCTAGGCGGGAGGTGGCTGTAGCCAGGCGGGAAGGCCAGAACGGTATGTAGAGGGTGAACTTCCTCATCGGGAAGTTAAGGGGGGGGAGGGCAAACTTCTTCATCGGGAATTTAAGGGGGGAGGGCAAACTTCCTCATTGGAAAGTTAAGGGGGGAGGGCGAACTTCCTCATCGGGAAGTTAGAATTTTTCCATGCGGCCAGGGTGGCTGGTTGTCTGGGCCGGCTTTCTAACAGGGGCAGATCTTTTCCAAACAGTAACCCAGGACTTTTTCAAAGAAAGAGAAGGTACAGAATTCTCATTTTCAGACTATTTGATTCCTAAATAATATATTCCCCAATCTCTATTAGCATGAGTTTCTTCCCCAGGTCTGAGATCAGACTCTCCCTCAAATGTGTATTGTAGTCGACTGCCTAAATCTAAACAATTAGGTCCTGAGGAAGAATGATCCTTCAACAGTTGTCTTGAAAGAGCCCCACCCCAAATATGAGAGGCATAAAAGCACATAGGAGGTGCAGCCACTTGTGCAGTGAATGCATATGCTGTCTTATGGGGAATAATATGTGAAGATGAAGGGAGTCCAAAAACAAAGGTGTCATTTAAGTACACTGCAACCAGAAGATCATTTCAAGTAACAGGACACAGCAGGGGAGGATCTGGTACATAAGCCCACAAAGTTTGTTCTTCCGCTCTTCACCCTGGAACTTGGTTAAATAAGATAGTTAACATGGCAATAAACATTACAGCCAGAGTTCTTTGTGTACCCTGTGAGTCCACAAGTTGAGCTGCTTCAGCACAAAGTCGTTTCAGTTGACCCAAGTTGGCACAGGAATGTGCTGAGTATTCTGTGTCAGGGAACACCTCCTTTGACAATGATGGAGCAGTGGGGGTGGTGTCAGATGCAGTCATCTCAGTCACGGGATCAAGGTCCCAGAATTTCCCATCAGCAGGAGGTTCTCAAAGGGCATGTTTCACCAATCATTCTGGGATACACAATGGGCTTTTGGCAGATCTAGGAAAAACACAAACATGTTCTCATCTCCATATGAGGACTAAATCAGGTCCATTCCACTTGTTAGTTAAGACATCCTTCCACAGCACCTCAGCTTGTGCTTTGGGACTAGGGTGCCAGAAACTCTCAGCAGCAGAGCATCCTTCTGCATCAAAAGTCAAAAAAATTAAAACATAACAAGCATGTCTGAGCCAATTATGAGGAGTCTTATGTAAATCAGCTCCTGATTCCCCCTTTTGCGTTTTTTGCAAAGCTATTTTTAGAATTGCATGAGCACGTTCAACAATTCCTTGTCCTTGTGGATTATAGGGAATACCAGTACGACGTTGGATATGAAACTGAGAACAAAAGTGATTGAATCATTTGCTGGTATAAGCAGAAGCATTATCTGTTTTAAGAATTTTAGGAGGGCCTAAAATAGAAGACACCAACAAACAGTGGGCTATAACGTCCTTAATGGCTTCTCTTGTATGAGCTGAGGCTACCAGAAAATGAGAAAAACTATCAATAGTTACATGTATATATTAAAATTTGCCAAAAGGTGCAAAATGAGTAACCTCCATTTGATATATGTGTCCACTTTGCAGTCCTCGAGGATTAACTCCATAGTGAAAAGAAACTGGTAAGTGGGGAAGACATGCAGAGCATTGTTTAACAATCTGTCGAGCTTGTTCTTGAGTAATTTTAAATTGTAAATGAAGACTGTGGGCATTTTGATGATGA
Organism: Saguinus oedipus; assembly: GCA_031835075.1. NCBI lineage: Eukaryota > Metazoa > Chordata > Mammalia > Primates > Cebidae > Saguinus > Saguinus oedipus. The sequence goes on from CM063171.1 coordinate 27,080,125, forward strand.
AAAGCATGGAATGCTTGTGACTATTGAAGAGGAGTTAGAACTGAAAAAATAAGATTGAGCAAGCAGATCAGCTTGCTGATTCCCTTCACTGAGAGGTCCTGGCAGGTTAGAATGAGCTCAAATGTGACCTATGAATATGGTATTAGAATGCTGCTGAAGAGAGTCCTGTAAGGGAATTAAAAGATGAATGATTGAGAAAGAATTGGTAGGACATAAGGGAGCAGTCTCCATGTTTTGAACAAGTTGAACAACATATTGGCTGTCAGAATAAATGTTAAGAGAAATATCTCAGTGAGATAAAACATATTTTACTGCAAGGAGTGCAACTCATTGAGCTGAGATTTCCTGAGTTTGAAATAAAAAAGGGTTTATTAACAGTTCCAGCTGCAATACCAGATGAGGATACATCTGTGAAAGCCAGGTGTGCCTGTGTTAAAGGTGTCTTAACACATTTTAGAGGAAAGATAAGAGAATTAAGAGCATAGAATTGTAAAATCTTATCAGCTGGAAGGGGACAGCCAATATTTCCTGGAAACCCAGTGAAAGCAATTTGCCAAGTTTCTGAGAATTGCCAAAGCCAAGTTTGTTGAGGATCTGTATAAGGAACAATAATTTCAGGAGGTTCATATCCAAACAATGAAAGGGCATGAGTCCTCCTTTAGCAACCAAAGAAGAAACTAAATCATAATAAGGAGTGACCACCTTTCCATGACTGGCATGAAGGTGCAACCATTCTAATATGCCTTGTTTCCAGAAGACATCTGTAGGAGAATACGATGTGCATAACATAAAATAGCTCCAGGGTGCTTTGTCCTGTATTCTGGTTAATTTTTGTTCTTTCAAAGCCTTCTGGAAAACCTGGAGTGTTTGCACAGCTTCAGGAGTGAGCTGGCATGGTGAATTAGGATTAGAAGGTCCCTTTAATATGTAAAAATAAATAAATAAATCTCCTATAGTAAGTCTGAGACTAGATCTGATCCAATTTAAATCACCTAAAAATTTTTGGAAATAATTAAGAGTTTTCAATTGAGAAGTATTTAGTTTTGGAATTTCATAGGATATCTTTTGTGACTCAATTATACATCCTAACTAATGATAAGGAGCAGAAAATTGGATTTTCTCAGGAGCAACTACTAATCCAGCATTAGTTAAGCACTCCTGCAATTGCACAAAGGCAGACTGTAAAAGGACATTAGATTAAACCGCAATTAAAATATCATTCATATAATGAATAAGAATAATGTTAGGATGTTGTTGCCTGACAGGAAGAATAGCCTTTGCAACAAAAGTTTGACAAAGAGTAGGACTGTTGGCCATGCCTTGAGGTAAAACCACCCATTCACACCTCTCCCAAGGTTGCTCATAATTAGTTGATGGAATACTAAAAGCAAACCTTTTACAATCTTGTGAAGCAAGAGGTATAGTAAAAAATCAGTCTTTTAAATCAATAACAATCAATTTCCATTCTTGAGGTATTATTACAGGAGATGGCAGGCCAGGTTGAAGAGGCCCCATTATTTTCATGGTTTCATTAACTTTTTAAAATCCTATAAAAGTCTTCATTTGCCAGATTTTTTTTAATAACAAAAATTGGAGAATTCCAAGGGCTTTGAGTGGGTAGGATATGTCCTGCCTCAAGTTGTTTCCAAACCAACCCCCAAGTGGCAGAAATCTTCATTTAGATAAAGGCCACTGCTCTACCCACACAAGAGAATCAGATTTCCAGCAAATAGCATCAGCATGGGCATCGGGAGAATTAGTGGCCCCTAGAGAAAATACCCTAAGCCCTGTCTGTCATATTTTGGAGAAGAATTTACAGGCTCCGATATTCCCTGTAAATTTTTAGCTAAGCCATTTTCTTCTTGATAACTTTGTTTTTTCATTATTTGCCAAGCAAAATTTTTAGTAGTAAGTTTAGCTCCCATTGTTTCTAAAATATCTCAACCCCATAGGTTAAACGGGAGTCATGGGAGGACATAAGGTTAAAAGTATCCTTCATGTCCTTCAGCATCAGACCATTTTAATAAATTGCTAGATTTTTCAGAATTTTCACTTATATCAATTCCCTGTAAAGATGTCATAGAAGGAGAGCAGGGCCATTGTAAAGACCAATAATTAGCTGAAATAATAAAAATATCAGCACCAGTATCCAGCAGTCCTTTAAAGGGCTTGCCATCAATTCATACAGTTAATTCAGGGTGAGTAGCAGTAATAGACTGCACCCAGTAGGCATGATTTGAAGATCTGAAAGCTGAGCGACCTCGAGCCTCTGTGGAAAGGGGATGGACTATAGAAGTATTCACAGGTATGACAAAAAGCTGCATTATAGGCTTGTCAGGAGTTAGAGTAAATATTCCATGAGATGCCCAAGCCATGATTTTAATTTCTCCTGTGTAATCAGCATCTATAACCCCAGGAAGGAGGGGTTATAAACTTTTGTCCAAAAGCTCTCTCAGAAAGTTGTATCTGAGCATTAAGGTTCTCAAACTATTTTTTTCCAAGAAGCATAACTATAACTGGAATCTGATAAGTAAGATTTCCTTGTGCCAGATCATAAGCACGATCATGATAATCAGCTGTCCAAAGTAAATAATCACCAACAGAAAGGCAAGCTTTAGCAAGATGACCCCAATCATGTGGCAACAAAGCTTCTTCAGTCAAATTTTTCAACAAGGAGAGGGTATAAGGAGCTGTAAGACCATGTTGTGCGACAGCCTCTTTTAAATCTTTTAAAGTTTTAGGTGGGACAGGATAATATCTATGAATTATTTGTCCTTGGGGATCTGAGACTTTTACAACAGGGAAGAAGCAAGGAAACATATTATCTACATCAGAAAACCCTCTTTTATTAGACATTAGAGCATGAGTTAGTGAAGACACAGGAGCAAGTTCTGTGGACCATAAAGTTATAGGCATGTTTCCAGTAGAATAGCCTCCCATATTTGTAACATTTCCCTGTGCTACAGGAAAGAACTGTTGGCCAGAAACTGCATGAGATCAGAGTGAAAGTAAATCCTGAAATTGCCTTAAAAAGTCTGGAGGCAAGGTGAGTGTAACAGGACCAGACTGCCAAATAGGCATAGTCTCTGGAGGCTTACTAGGGTGTACTATGACCTCAGTCAGAGAAACATCATAAGAATTAGAATCATACTCACTATGATGACTGCAAGAACTTCTTTCAGCAATTTCTTCTTGTTCAGGCAGATCTGGAGAAAATTTGATCATTCTGGTGTGAAAGTTGCCTGAGTTTGGTATGTAGGTGGGACAGAAGAAGGAGAAAGGAAGGTGGGGGGGATAATAGAAAGGTGTTGAAGTCGCAGCAGCAGGAGGTATTGGAGAAGACAAAGGGGAAGGGCAGACACAGCCATGAAACTTGCTCCAGACAGAGATAAATATGGTTGCTTGAGGCAATTTACTATTGTAAGAGCAAAAGTGACTGATTTTTTTACCAATAAGTTCCCAAGCCTTTTCATCCAAAATTCCACCTTCAGGAATCCAGGGACACTGTTCACAAACAAGCTGCAAAAGTTCCTGCACTTGACTAAGTTTTATATCATGACCATGAGCCTTAATCATAGAATGCAATAAATCTATAAACAGCTTATGTTCTTTTGACTCAATCTGCCCCATTTTTACTCCTAATTGCTCACAAATTGAGGTTCTTTTTTTGAAACAAAAATTTGCAGTTATATACACAAACTTGCTAACTCTTGATTGTATTTACATATTATCTTTTTAATTTCTTTGTTACCTACGTTTAGCACCACTCACTTTAAGTGTCACTGAAATCCCCTATTTTCAGGTTTCTTGTTCAGGTCACCATGTCTGGTGGTCACTCTTGGACAGAAAGAGGGTTTCAAACATGAGTGGGGGAGTGAACGGAAAACAAAAGGAGACAGTAAAGTGGGGTCAGGAGAGATGTGGAGTCCTTATTTTACACCAAATTTATTTTTCAAAGGTTCAGTATTTATACATTTTTCTGGGCTCTAGTTTACCTCATTGCAAGAGGAAATGCAAATCACTAGATGACCTACTCTATGCAATAAAGAAGGCAGATACACAATCAGTGGTTGTAAAAGGTGATAGTCATTCCTGGTGCTCATAAAAAACATTTACATGGAGACGTTGTTTCTTATGACTGCAAGTTTTTGGTTTTGAACATCTGATTATCTTTTAAATAGATTCCCTTTGCCTGTTCCTGATTTTTTTTTATCTCAACCCCCCACCTCCTTCAGGCGACCCTGTGTCTGGTCTCAAACTGCCCATATTTTAAAACTCACTTTGCAAATATTTACACGGGGGGCTCTCCACATTGCACGTTCTCACTCATAGGTGGGTGTTGAACAATGAGAACACATGGACACAGGGAGGGGAGCACTACACACTGGAGGCTGTAACTGAGGGACAGTGGGGGTGGGGAGTTGGGAAGAGATAGCATGGGGAGAAATACCAGATATAGGTGAAGAGGAGAAAGCCAGCACATCATACTGCCACATGTGTACCTATGCAACAGTCTTGCATGTTCTTCAGATGTACCCAAAAGCCTGAAATGCAATAAAAAAAGAAATATCTATTTCACATTCAAAAAAATAGAATGTCCTGATTAATCAATAAAAAGTAGTAAATCCCTACCGAGCTTATCCCACATGACAATGATTATGTCATCCTTATAGTATATAAACTTTCACTGCTGTTTCTTATTTGATCCTGGTGGGGGGAATGGGAAGGAGGTTCTTTCCATAGCGGAGGAACCTAAGAGTGGGGTGATCTCCTAAACCCATGGCATAAAGCAGAGACTAAAAACAAGGTAGGCAGGTTACCCCTCCCTGCAAAAGAAATATGGCAGAGGGCCTGCATCTGGCTCTATGATGTAACAAGGGTTCTTTCTAACCCTGTGCTGAGCTAGCGGGGTGTTGCTTCTAGAATTTAAGACATGCTGAGGAACTGAATGTGGACAGTTACAGGCTCAGTGCTTGTGAGAGGCTAATGTACCACAATTTAGTCTGTAAGCCTTTTGTGGAGGGGGCACCATTGAATATGGGTGGATTTGGAACTAACAACCTATGTAACCATAAGCAAAATTTATAAATGATGAATATGTTTTCTCCAAAATCTAAAAAGGGTTAAAGATTTTGGCTTGTTTTCACATCGTGGGCATTGAGAGGCTTAATATCTGTTTCTTCACAGTGTCATAGAGGGAGGTGCTTTTATTTACAAAATAGTTTTCAGGCATTTAATCAAATAAGGGGCTTGCACTGTGTGGAGATAATGACACATTCCCTTTGTATAAACTTCTTTGTGAGTATTTTCGTGGCCTGCCTGAATGAGTGTTTCAGATGGATTACCATGGAGGAGAATGCCATCAGTGTAAATCACACTTTCAGTTCTGGAAGATGTTGAAGGAAGTTGAAATCTTCCCTGCAAAGTTTGTGTGCAAAGGCAAGACTGCTGAAGTGCACACAATTGGTGGGTTTAGGTGCATAAAATTTCTTTGCAGTAAAGGGAAAGCATGGCCAGGAAACTGTTGAAACAAGCCTGAGAAAACCTAGCCAAATGTGTAGTAGCCTGATATTTACCATTTGCTGATCGGATGGGGTAAGCCATGTCAGTAACATTGGGAGAGATCACCCCATTAAAGCTGGCATTGATTCGCTCTGAGATGTCCTACTTCTTTCAAAGTGGAAATGACAGAAAACTGGGGTTGAACCCAGAAACAGTGGGATAATCACTCCTAGGTCTTGCATCATGGGTTTCAACACTTGAGTATCCCATTTTAACTAATATTTAGTCATATTATCTTTTTTACACTGGAACCAGAAACATCCATTACATCCTGTTTTTAAAGCTATTGAAAAATGCAAAAGACTTAATTTAACTGCATATTATTTATTGTATCTCTATATTCTCTCTTTATATATCATCCCAGTGTGTGCTTTCACCATGGAAAATTTAGGGAAACAAGTTATTCTCATGGTTAAGACAAAAAATACCTCTTTTATCTCCATTTTATGTTTAGTAACATCATTAAGCTAATATAAGATTCATTATTTGTTTTTATTATTTATTTATTTATTTGTTTTTAAAATGGAGTTTTTCTCTTGTGGCCCAGGCTGGAGTGCAATGACATGATCTCAGCTCACCAAACGTCTGCCTCCTGTGCTTAAGGGATTCTCCTTCCTCAGCCTCCCAAGTAGCTGGGGCTACGGGCATATGCCATCAGGCCAGGATAATTTTGTATTTTTAGTAGAGATGGGGTTTCTCCATGTTGGTCAGGTTGGTCTCAAACTCCTGACCTCAGGTGATCTACCTGCCTCAGCCTCTCGAAGTGCTGAGATTACAGGCATGAGCCACCATACCCGGCCAGATTCATCATTTAAAATCAGAGGGAGCCTTGGTTAACTAATTAAAGGCAAAAAAGTTTTCCAATTGATGCATTTAACAGATGCTCACATTCAATCATCATCCAAGTTACACAGAAAAAAAAATCAACCATTACCTTTTAATATTTTGTGTAAACTCTTCTGGTAAATTTTGTATTTTTAACCGGAAGTTGCAAATTAAGAACTTCTCTTCCGATTTTTTTTTTTTTTGGTCTTCTCCTTGAATCAATAATTTAGTTTTACTTTTGTTTCTCTTTTTTCTCATCTCTCTGACTTTTTTGTCCATTTTTTTTATTATCTAGACTGCTCAGCAGGAGTCCTTTATTTTTTATCTTTTTTTTTTTTGTAGACACTTAATACGTTGAAGAAGGTGTTACTTTTAAGGTGATTATATTTTGAAGTTTCTTACTCCAGACAACTCTATCTCAGTACCCTCACAATTCTTTGGGCACTGGAGGGTTACAGAGTTTAGGAACCCTGGTTGTAAGTTTGGTTGAAATTGATCACTTCAGTGAGCCTCAGGGGTCACTGGATTCTCCCTATAATTCTTTTTCTCCTTTTCTTTGTTTTTCTTTTTTATTATTTATTATTATTATTATTTTGAGACAAGGTCACATTTTGTTGCCCAGGTTGATCTCAAAGACTTGGGCTCAAGTGATCATCACAGGTAGAAGAAACAGTTCCCAGCCATCTCCTCCCCAAAATTCTGAATATCAGAATATTTTCTGTAACACAGGCATAGACAGAAACAGAAGCAGCAAACATGTTTCTAGGGTATTTTTTTTTGAGATGGAGTCTCACTCTTGTTACCCAGGCTGGACTGCAGTGGCCCAATCTCGGCTCACCACAACCTCTGCCTCCTGGGTTCAAGCAATTCTTCTGCCTCAGCCTCCCAAGTAACTGGGACTACAGGCACACACCACCATCCTGGGCTATTTTTTGTATTTTGAGTAGAGACAGGGTTTCACCATGTTGACCAGAATGGTCTCAATCTGTTGACCTTGTTATCCACCCACCTCAGCCTCTGAAAGTACTAGGATTATAGGCATAAGCCACCGTGCCCCGGCCTTATTTATAGGGTTTTAATTAGCTACCTCATCTTATGAGCATGAGTCTCAAATGCTATATTTTAAAGTTTGTCTCCACAAACCTCATGTGTTATAAACAATCGCCCATGCAGTAGTGCTAAGAGGTGGAACCTAATGGGAGGTCTTTGGGTGGCAAGTCTTCCTGCCATGAAAGAATTTATGCCAGGCTTAAAAAAAGAGCTTTTAAGAGTATATGTCCCCACTCTGCTTTCTATTTCTTTTCTTTGAGACAGATTTTTTCTTGTTTCCCAGGCGGGAGTGCAATGACACAATCTTGACTCACTGCCATTTCTGCTTCTGGGGCTTAAGTGATGCTTTCACTTCAGTCTCCCAAGAAAATGGGACTCCAGCCACATGCCACCAAATTGGTCTTGAACTATTGGCCTCAAGTGTTCTGCCTGCCTATGCCTCCCAAAGTACGGGCATTACAGGCATGGGCCAATGCACTCTGCCGCTCTGTGCCTCTGCTCTTCAGCCATGTGAGAAACTCTGTTTTTTTCCTCCAGAGGCTGCAGTATTGAAGGCACCAACTTGCAAGCAGGGATCAGGCACTTGTCAGGCACCAAACCTGTCACTGCCTTTACCTTGAACTTCCCAAACTGTGAGAAATTGATTTCTCTTCTTTATAAATTACCAAATCTCAGATATTCTCTCAAACCACAAAAAAATGGATTAACATATAAGTAATTGTAAATTTCAAGTAATGCTAGATCTCCACATAGTGAGTTTCTTCTTCACACAAATGATCACCCAGTGAGCCCATGTTTGATACAGGGTGCAATCTTTTCCCTAAGTGCTCTATAGAAAGGGCACCTGTTTGGATTTGAGACACATGACCAATTGGTCAGGTTAGAGTCTTCCCCCTGAACTTACATCAATCAGACCTTCTCTTAGAATCTAGAAACACACCATGGAAAATTTATAAAAGTCAGTGATTCTCATAGTTAAGATAAGGGATACTCTTTTACCTTTAGTTGATGTCAGTAACCTCACCAAGGTAATAGAGGACTCTGTTTAAACTTAGAGGGATTCCTGGTTAGCTAATTATAGAAAAAGAATTAAGTCTGTGAAGGTTTTTCAATTGATACATTTTAATGAACTGAAGTCAATTGTCATCCAGGTTACAGGGGCAGAAAGTCAACGAGCACATTTTATCTTTTGTGCTGTGTAGATTCTTTTGATAAATTTTTTATTATTTACTGGAAATTGCAAATTAGGAACTTCTGTTAGAGGCTTTTGTTTGTTTTTTTTGTCCTCTCCTTGTATCTGTGATTTGGTTTTATTTTTCATTCTCTTTATTCTCCTTTTTCTTACCTTCACGTCTATTACTTTTTAATTTTTTGTTTTCGTAGACATTCTATACACTTCACAGGTTTTTTCTTTTAAGGTGACTAGTTTTGACAAGACATAGTAGTTATTTAATGTAATTATTGTCTATGATAATGCTAATTTTAACAGCTTGTGAAGAAGGTTCAATCAAAAAATAAGGCATGCTTTTTCCTTAAGGTGTCAGTGTAAGTATACCTCCAGGATTTGTTTTTAAAATTATAAAAGACATAGCAATATGTCTGGATGGAAATGAATGACTCAGGAAGACATTAAAAGGGACCTGAGTGTATATTCCTGTTTTTAAATACCAAAATATTTCTAAATTACTGACTTTGGTCAGAGAAGTCTCTGAAAAAGCCTCAGGTAAACTTAGTAAAAGCAGCACAAACAGCAGAGCTGAGGGTGCAGGATTGTCATGGGGCACAGAGCCAGTGAGCAAAGCAGAGCAAGAACAGCAATTTTCTGACAGTGACAGCCAATATCTGGATAATCCTGCTCACAGTGACCTCTGTAGGGGTCCATTTGTAAATAGGGTGGATGCTCTTTGACAATTTAGTTCAGTGTTCAGATTGCTAATGCCACATACTCCAAGATTGTGTGAGATGGATTCTTAATCATATAATTAGGTTTATGGGGGAAGCAGGTTGTCTACACAGTTGGTACAAAAGTGACTTGAGAGAGCAGGGAAAGGAGACTAGTTTGGAGCTGTGATTGTAGTCATGGGTGGGGCTACTGAATGGGTCCTGCACTACCTGGGGCTGAAACCCCCACCTGCACCTACAGAGGATGCACTTAGGCTTTCTCATCAGCCTCTCCAGGTACACAGAAAGGATGAGAAGAGTGTGTCCTTTCAAAATATTGAGTCAAACATAAACATTGAATAAGAGGCTTTATTACAAATGTCCTCCAACAACACAGGAAGAAAAGATAGCCACATGCAAAGGTCTCTCTAAGGAGCCCATCATTGGTCTATGACAATAGTGATTGTGACAGCTTGGGAAGAAGAGTCAACAGAGAAATAAGGTGTAAGCTTTTCTGTAAACTTATCAGTGAAAGTGTACACATGTGAACTGGTTTTTAAATTATAAAATGAAACCTCTCCCAACTCATAGTCCAGAAAAAAATGCCCATTTGCAGGACTTCTATATTCCTTGTAATGCATGAACTACAGAATGGCTGAATTTCCCAGCACCCCATCTGTGGGGTTGGCAATCTCAGACCATCTTTGAGAAACATTTCTTTACAAACACCAAGGGACAATGCACCTGTGCCTCTTACTTCTACATGCCAAAAGTGTCTTCCAGCATTCAATCCCTCACAGCTTCAGACTGCTGGGTAAAAACAAAACGACTGAAGATTTTTAGTAAAGTCTAGATTCATTCTACAAAATATCACACTTTTGCTGTCTTCTGAGTTAATAAGACTAGGGTGGGCTGTTTCCGGGTCTAGCGTCAAATCTTTCTGAAATGTGCTCATCATTCTTTGAAGGCCAAAATAATGTGGAGGGAACCCCAAACTCTTCTTCCTGAATTTATGTGAGAAGACAGCAGGGGCTTTCATGTTTACATATGTGTTGTAGATGTTCTCAGTACCTGTCAGCACATCCAGGTCTCCCTGAAAACACTTCTCTGTTAGTTCATTTAGCAGGTTTTGGAGTACAAGTAAATGCCCTGAAATTTGTCTTTGGATTTCAGTGAGTTTTTCTTCAGCACCATGCTCTTCAACAAGTAAAGAGGCACAAATTGCAGCTTGTTCCTTTACCAAGAAAATCTTAATTTCTTCAAATTTAGACTGTAATTCCTTCCTCCATGTTTCCATCTTCCTTTTCTCATTAACAGATTTCAACATTGTCACTTCATGTCGCACCTTGGCACCTTCAATTTTCTCCTTCAGTGGCTGAATGTAGCTTTTGAGCTTTCTCCTATTTCTGGCTGCAGCTTGCTCAATGGGCAGCAGTGGGTGATGGTGGTGGTTAGAGGAGACTCTGCACTGGGGACACAACAGCTCCAGGTCCTTCTCACAGAACAGGGCCAGACACAGTGTTTCCCACACAGGGGCTGCTCCTCCAGCTTTTTCCTTTTCCTCCTCATGGCGGGAAGCTGCTGAACCACATCAGTCATGTGGCAAAATTGGGTGTTGCTCCTGAGGTTCTCTTCAGGACAGTGGTGGAGGCAGACGGGACAGGGGAAGATGTCCTGTAGGTCGTCCCAGCACTGGTGGATGCAGGAGCGATAGAAGTTGTGCCCACAGTGAGTGGTGACTGGGTCCTTAAGGTAACCCAGGCAGATGGGGCAGCTGGCCTCTACTTGGAGCTCAGCCAGGGATGATGCAAAGGCCATGGTGCAGGGATGAATTTCTGTGGGGAGACTCCCTTTAGTAGGTGTGATTCTCCAGGAAGGAGGGAAGGTGAGAAGCTGGCACCTCCTCTGTGTTACCTTCTGCAAGCACTTCACAAGCCTGCGTCTGTCTGTTTTTTTTCTTTTTGGCGCTAGAAGCAGCTCTAGTTGGAGGGAGGGCCAAGGGCACTGGCTAATCCCTTGGCACCAGATCCTTCTTTACTGAAATTCAAGCTGGGCTCTTTCATTGTCTTTCTCAGAAAAAGCCACAGTTGCAAGAGGCAATGGAAAATAATGACCATGTGAAATACTCCAGAGTGTGACTTTCAACAGAACAAGAAGGCAGTTGTCTTCAACTACAAAAGGGTAAAAATAATATCTACTAAAGCAATGATGACCAAGTATATCAATGAAAATAACTACCTAAATAATTTTCTTATTTCTATATGAACCCTTCTAATAATAAAGTCCATTAAGATAGAGGAAATCTCATAAGTATTCACCAGTTATGATTTCTAATAATGATATTATGATCTTAATATTTAAAACAGGCTCTATATTTTAGACATTCATAGTCCAATATTTACCCATAAGATTATATGTGACCCTGGGTTTGCTTAAAAGTGTTGCCAACTATAGAAATTGAGATATAAATTTGTAAGTGGATACAGTGCTTGTTGTAGTAATTTTGCTGCTACATTACATGCTTTAGATGTTTTTTAGTAGAAAATGTTACTGAAAAGGCTGACAGTCTGGACAACATGACCACACCCCATTCTATGAAAAAAATACAAAAGTTAGCCAGGCCTAGTGGCCCCCACCTGCAGTCCAAGCTTCTAGGGAGGCTCAGATAGAAGGATCAATTGAGCCTGTGAGGTGAGGCTGCAGTGAGTGGTCATTGTGTCACTGGAATCTAGCTTAGGGAACAGAGCATGATCCTGTCTCAATTAAAATAAAATTAAAGCTATGCCTTATTGTCTCTGTGTCACTGTCTCCAAGCCAGATCAGCTCCTCTTTTTCTCTCTTTTATGAGCCTCCCCTTTCACTTCTGCTACATCTCGAAGCTCTAAAATCCTTTGTGAGTTGGGCATGATGGCTCACGCCTGTAATTGTATCACATTGGCAAGCTGAGGTAGGCAGATCACCTGAGGTCAAAAGTTTGAGACCAGTCTGGCCAATATGGTGAAACCCCCTCTCTACTAAAAATACAAAATTTCACCAGGAGTGGTGGCGGGCACCTGTAATCGCAGCTACATAGAAGTCTGAGGCAGGAGGATCACTTAAATTTAGGAAGTGGTGGTTGCAATGAGCTGAGAGAGTGCTATTGCATTCCAGCCCAGGCAACAAAAATGAAACTCTATCTCAATAAAAAATAAATAAACAAAAATAAATTGTGGCCAGGTGCAGTGGCTCACTCCTGTAATTTCAACATTTTCAGAGGCAGATGTGGGCAGATCACAAGGTCAAGAGGTCGAGACCACCTTGGTCAACATGGTGAAACACAGTGACTATTAAATATACAAAGTTAGTTGCGTGTTGTGGTGGGTACCTATTGTTTCAGCTATTTGGGAGGCTGAGGCAGGAGAATTGCTTAAGCTTGAGAGAGGGAGGTTGCAGTGAGCTGAGATTTTGCCACTCTACTCAGCAAAGCAGCAGAGTGAGACTGTCTCAAAAAAATAAAAAACAAACAAACAAATAAATAAATAAATAAAATCCCTTGTGTCTTCCTCCCCTTCATACTTCACACAAGTCTCTCCACAGTCTGTTTCTAATCTCATCTCATCTGACTTTCAGGTCTGACTCCTCTAGGGCCACAAAAATCTCTCAAGTTTAGTTGAAATATATTAGTGGCAAGAGCAAGGCCAGGCATTATGATTTCATGTTCTCATACTTTGGGGTCACTGATCAGAAGCACAACTGGCCCTTCCCCGTCACTGCCAACTATTGCATTCTCCTCTGACCTCGCCTATATTATCTGCTCCACTGGCCAGGTGTCTGCAAGGTGAATTTCCTAAGCATTTCCTCAATGCAGTGTCCTATTCCAACCCAGTTAGGGGAGATTTTTCATTTTTACCCCCATGGACTGTGAGCGGAGGTCCTCCCTGAGACTCCGATGTCTCTCCCCAACTCTAACCCCACCCAAGGTGTCTGCTCCCTCCCTGAGTCCCTGCTCACCTGTACTTGTTGTTCAAGGGGTGCTCTCCTGATGCCAAATCTCCACTTGGGTCCAGGCTCTGTGAGTACTGCAGAGCTGCCTTTAAATTTTCAGATGTGAGGGGTGGTTCCTTCAGAATCACTGCTGACTAAAAATGACTGCTCCTGCCTTCCCAGGTCAGTCGTGCTCTTCTTGGTCCAGATCAGAATAGGCAACACAGCACAGCCTCTCTGTTCACCTGAGAGTTCTGAATCTGGCACCTTCAGAGCTTATAAGCCTGTGGAGAGTTTCCTTTCTGTTTCTCTATTGGACAGAATGCAGATAAAATTAGCCTTTTGCCAATGACAGGCACCAATGAACATTTTCCACCTTCTTCTCTGATTGCATTTGAAGCCTGGGAGGTAGGGTGGGTGGGGAGAACATGAGGACATTAAAAGTGGAAGATTGGATTTATCCGTCTCTCACTAGTCCATTGAAACTCCTCTAACTTAATCAGTGATTAGGTTCTGGGTTAATTGAATATTGAAAATACTCGTTGGCTAGCATTGACCTTTTCTTTCTCAGGCAGTTTTAACTTTTTTGTCCCTTGAAGGTTCTGCTTCCAGAGTCAGTCCTTGCCTTTGTTTTCTGGATTCCCAAACTCATTCCAGAGTTTTCAGCATCCACAGGCTCAGACATTGAAGACAGACTGCTGGTAGAGATATTTATTCTTATTTATTTATTTATTGAGACAGAGTCTTGCTCTGATTCAAGGCTGGAATGCAATGGAATGATCTTCACTCACTGCAACCTCTGCCTCCTGGGCTCAAGCGATTCTTCTTCATCAGCCTCCGAGTAGCTGGGACTACAGGCATGTGCTACCATGTCCAGATAATACTTTTATTTTTAGTAGAGATGGTATTTCACCATGTTGACCAGGATAGTCTTGATCTTTTGACCTCATGATCCTCCTGTGGAGGGTGCAGTGAGCCCAGATGGCACCACTGCACTACAACATGGGCTGCAGAGAAAGACCCAATCTCAAATAAATAAATAAATAAATAAATAAATAAATAAATATTAAAAATTCTGGATAAAATTTTTAGGACCCAATTTCAAATATTCAACTATGGTTTATCTTTCTGGAATTGGATTCTGAAAACTATTACCTCCTTATGCTCTTAGATAATAGTAGTCACAAATAATTGAGTACAAAAAAGTGATTGAAAATAGTTTTTAGAGCCTGATTGGGTTTGAGTCTCAGTTGTTCCTTTTAGCATATATGCAATCTTGGGTTTATTATCTACAAAGCAAGAGTAAGGTTCTTATTTTACAATATGTAATGTGGACTAATTTTTTAGGTGCTTGGCCTGCTACTGCCAGCTGCTCTTACTTTTCCACATTATGAACACTAAGATACGTGCTTTATGCAAACACTTATTAAATTATAATCACTTCTTGAAATGGCAATTATTGTCTCCAGTATGCAAACAGGAAAACAGGCTGTGAATAGTTCTTTTTCTAAAATTTAAAACCTTTATTTTCTTTTTTTTTTTTTTTTTTTTTTTTTTTTATTGCATTATAGGTTTGGGGGTACATGTGCAGAACGAGCAAGATAGTTGCATAGGTACACACATGGCAGTGTGCTTTGCTGCTTTCCTCCCCTTCACCCACACTTGGTATTCATCCCCAGGCTATCCCCCCCAGGCCCCCCCTGCTGTCCCTCCCCCATTCCCCCCAACAGTCCCCAGTGTATAGTAGACCGCCTCTCTGTGTCCACATGTTCTCATTTTTCTCACCCACCTATGAGCGAGTATATGCGGTATTTCTTTTTCTGTTCTTGTGTCAGTTTGCTGAGAATGATGTTCTCCAGATTCATCCATGTCCCTACAAAGGACACAAACTCATCATTTTTGATTGCTGCATAATATTCCATGGTGTATATGTGCCACATTTTCCCAGTCCAGTCTATCATCGTTGGGCATTTGGGTTGGTTCCAGGTCTTTGCTATTGTAAACAGTGCTGCAATGAACATTCGTGTGCATGTGTCCTTATAGTAGAACGATTTATAATCCTTTGGATAGATACCCAGTAATGGGATTGCTGGGTCAAATGGAATTTCTATTTCTAGGTCCCTGAGGAATCGCCACACTGTCTTCCACAATGGTTGAACTAATTTACACTCCCACCAACAGTGTAAGAGTGTTCCTATTTCTCCACATCCTCTCCAGCACCTGCTGTCTCCAGATTTTTTAATGATCGCCATTCTAACTGGTGTGAGATGGTATCTCAATGTGGTTTTGATTTGCATCTCTCTAATGACCAATGACGATGAGCACTTTTTCATATGTTTGCTGGCCTCATGTATGTCTGCTTTCGTAAAGTTTCTGTTCATATCCTTTGCCCATTTTTGAATGGGCTTGTTTGTTTTTTTCCTGTAAATCTGTTTGAGTTCTTTGTATATTCTGGATATCAGCCCTTTGTCGGATGCGTAAACTGCAAAGATTTTTTCCCATTCTGATGGTTGCCGATTCACTCTAGTGACTGTTTGTTTTGCTGTGCAGAAGCTCTGGAGTTTGATTAGGTCCCATTTCTCTATTTTAGCTTTTGTTGCCAATGCTTTGGGAGTTTTGTTCATGAAGTCCTTGCCTACTCCTATGTCCTGAATGGTTTTGCCTAGATTTTCTTCTAGGGTTTTTATGGTGTCGGGTCTTACGTTTAAGTCTTTAATCCATCTGGAGTTAATTTTAGTGTAAGGTGTCAGGAAGGGGTCCAATTTCTGCTTTCTGCACATGGCTAGCCAGTTTTCCCAACACCATTTATTAAATAGGGAATCCTTTCCCCATTGCCTGTTTTTGTCTGGTTTATCAAAGATAATATGGTTGTAGATGTGTTGTGTTGCCTCCGATGCCTCTGTTCTGTTCCATTGGTCTATATCTCTGTTTTGGTACCAGTACCATGCTGTTTTGATTACTGTAGCCTTGTAGTATAGTTTGAAGTCTGGTAGCGTGATGCCTCCCGCTGTGTTCTTTTTGCTTAGAATTGACTTGGCTATGCGGGCTCTTTCTTGGTTCCATATGAAATTCATGGTGGTTTTTTCCAGTTCTGTGAAGAAATTCAATGGTAGTTTGATGGGGATAGCATTGATTGTGTAAATTACTTTGGGCAGTATAGCCATTTTCACGATATTGATTCTTCCTAACCACGAACATGGAATGTTTCTCCATCTGTTTGTGTCCTCTCTTATTTCATTGAGCAGTTGTTTGTAGTTTTCCTTAAAGAGGTCCCTTACATTCCTAGTGAGTTGTATTCCTAGGTATTTTATTTTCTTTGTAGCAATTGTGAATGGCAGTTCGTTCTTGATTTGGTTCTCTTTAAGTCTGTTATTGGTGTATAGGAATGCTTGTGATTTTTGCACATTGATTTTATATCCTGAGACTTTGCTGAAGTTGCTTATCAGTTGCAGGAGCTTTTGGGCTGAGGTGATGGGGTCTTCTAGGTATACTATCATGTCGTCTGCAAATAGAGACAATTTGGCTTCCACCTTTCCTATTTGAATACCCTTTATTTCTTTTTCTTGCCTGATTGCTCTGGCTAGAACTTCCAGTACTATGTTGAATAGAAGTGGTGAGAGAGGGCATCCTTGTCTAGTGCCAGATTTCAAAGGGAATGCTTCCAGTTTTTGCCCATTAAGTATGATATTGGCTGTTGGTTTGTCATAAATAGCTTTTATTACTTTGAGATATGTTCCATCAATACCAAGTTTATTGAGGGTTTTTAGCATAAAGGGCTGTTTAATTTTGTCAAATGCCTTCTCTGCATCAATTGAGATAATCATGTGGTTTTTGTTTTTGCTTCTGTTTACGTGGTGCATTACATTTATAGACTTGCGTATGTTGAACCAGCCTTGCATCCCCTGGATGAATCCTACTTGATCATGATGGATAAGTTTTTTAATGTGCTGTTGCAATCGGTTTGCCAGTATTTTATTGAAGATTTTTGCATCTATGTTCATCATGAATATTAGCCTGAAGTTTTCTTTTCTAGTTGAGTGTCTGCCAGGTTTTGGTATCAGGATGATGTTGGTCTCATAAAATGATTTGAGAAGGGTTCCCTCTTTTTGGATTATTTGGAATAGTTTCAGAAGGAATGGTACCAGATTCTCTTTGTGTGTCTGGGAGGATTCAGTTGTGAACCCATCTGGACCTGGGCTTTTTTTGTGTGGTAGGCTCTTAATTGCTGCCTCGACTTCAGACCTTGTTATTGGTCTCTTCATAGTTTCCGCTTCCTCCTGGTTTAGGCTTGGGAGGACACAGGTGTCCAGGAATTTATCCATTTCTTCCTGATTTACTAGTTTATGTGCATAGAGTTGTTTGTAGTATTCTCTGATGATGGTTTGAATTTCTGTGGAATCCGTGGTGATTTTTCCATTATCGTTTTTTATTGCATCTATTTGGTTGTTCTCTCTTTTCTTTTTTATCAGTCTGGTTAGTGGTCTGTGTATTTTGTTGATCTTTTCCAAAAATCAGCTTTTGAATTTATTGATTTTTAATGGGTTTTTCTTGTCTCCATCTCTTTCAGTTTTGCTGGGATCTTAGTTATTTCTTGTCTTCAGCTAGGTTTTGATCTTTTTTGATCTTGCTCCTCTAGCTCTTTCAATTTTGATGATAGAGTGTCAATTTTGGATTTCTCCATTCTTCTCATGTGGGCACTTATTGCTATATATTTTCCTCTACAGACTGCTTTAAATTTGTCCCAGAGATTCTGGTACATTGTGTCTTCATTCTCATTGCTTTCAAAGAACTTCTTTATTTCTGCCTTCATTTCATTGTTTATCCAATCAACATTCAAGAGCCAGTTGTTCAGTTTCCATGAAGCTGTGCGGTTCTGAGTTATTTTTTGAATTCTGAGTTCCAACTTGATTGCACTATAATCTGAGAGACTGTTTGTTATGATTTCCATTGTTTCACATTTGCTGAGGAGTGCTTTACTTCCAATTATGTGGTCAGTTTTGGAGTAGGTGTGATGTGGTGCTGAGAAGAATGTATATTGTGTGAATTTGGGGTGGAGAGTTCTGTAAATGTCTATCATGTTTTCTTGTTCCAGGTCTGAGTTCAAGTCCTGGATATCCTTGTTAATTTTCTGTCTGGTTGATCTGTCTGCTATTGACAGTGGAGTGTTAAAATCTCCCACTATTATTGTGTGGGAGTCTAAGTCTCTTTGTAAGTCATTAAGAACTTGCCTTATATATCTGGTCGCTCCTACATTGGGTCCGTATATATTTAGAATCATTAGCTCTTCTTGTTGTATCGATCCTTTTACCATTATGTAATGACCTTCTTTGTCCCTTTAGATCTTCGTTGCTTTAAAGTCTATTTTATTAGAGATGAGAATTGCAACTCCTGCTTTTTTTTTCTCTCCATTTGCTTGGTAAATCTTCCTCCATCCTTTTATTTTGAGGCTTTGTGTATCTTTGCCTGTGAGGTGGGTTTCCTGGATACAGCACATTAAAGGGTTTTGGTTTTTTATCCAATTTGCCAGTCTGTGTCTTTTGATTGGTGCATTTAGCCAATTTACATTTAGGGTTAATATTATTATGTGTGAATTTGATACTGTCCTTTTGTTGCTAGCTGGCTGTTTTGCCCATTTGTTCATGTACATTCTTCATTTTGTTGATGGTCTTTAGCTTTTGATATGCTTTTAGGATGGCTAGTACTGGTTGTTTCTTTTTATGTGTAATGCCTCTTTCAGGAGCTCTTGTAAAGCAGGCCTAGTGGTGACAAAATCTTTGAGTACTTGCTTGTTGGCAAAAGATTTTATTCTTCCTTCACTTATGAAGCCCAGTTTGGCTGGATATGAAATTCTGGGTTGAAAGTTCTTTTCTTTAAGGATGTTGAATATTGGCCCCCACTCTGTTCTGGCTTGTAGGGTCTCTGCCGAGAAATCTGCAGTGAGTCTGATAGGCTTCCCTTTGTGGGTGACCCGACCTTTCTCTTGGGCTGCCCTTAGTATTTTATCCTTCATTTCAGCCCTAATGAATCTGACGATTATGTGCCTTGGGGTTGCTCTTCTTGCGGAGTATCTTTGTGGTGTTCTCTGTATTTTCTGGAGTTGAGTATTGACCTGTTTTGCTAGGTTGGGGAAATTTTCCTGTATAATATCCTGAGGAGTGTTTTTCAGCTTGGATTCCTTCTCTTCATCACATTCTGGTACACCCATCAAACGTAGGTTGGGTCTCTTCACATAGTCCCACATTTCTTGGAGATTTTGTTCATTCCTCCTTGTGCTTTTTTCTTTAATCTTGGTTTCTCATTTTATTTCATTGAGTTGATCTTCAATTTCTGATATTCTTTCTTCTGCTTGGTCAATTAGGTTGTTGAAACTTGTGCATGCTTCACAAAGTTCTCGTGTTGTGTTTTTCAGCTTCTTCAATTCATTCATATTCCTCTCTAAGTTGTCCATTCTTGTTATCAATTCCTTGAATCTCTTTTCAAATCCTTTTTCAAGGTTCTTGGTTTCTTTGCACTGGTTCAGAACATGTTCTTTTAGCTCACTGAAGTTTCTCATTATCCACTTTCTGAAGTCTGATTTCGTCATTTCATCACACTCATTCTTTGTCCAGCTTTGTTCCCTTGCTGGTGAGGAGTTTTGATCCTTTTTTGGAGGTGAGGTGTTTTGGTTTTGGGTGTTTTCCTCCTATTTGCGCTGGTTTCTCCCTATCTTTATTGATTTATCCACCTGTTGTCTTAGTAGTTGCTGATTTTTTAATTGGGTCTCTGTGTGGATGCTGAGATTGTTGATGATGAAGTATTTCTGTTACTTAGTTTTTCTTCTAATGGTCTAGCCCCTCTGCTGTATGAGTGCTGAGGTCCACTCCAGGCCCTGCTTGTCTGGGGTATACCTGTAGCAGCTGTGGAACAGTGAGGGATGATACTAGTTTCTTCTTCTTCTTTATTTGTTCCAGAATGATGCTTGCCAAATGTCAGTCTGATTAGTTATTTTTGGGGTGTCTTTTTGGATATACATGGGTCAAACAGCTGCTTGAGGAGATGGTCTGCAATTTTTAGGAGCTCCAGTGCTGATCTGTGAGCTCCATTCTTCATTCAGGGTTGTTGGGAGGTTGTTTATGTCTGCTGCAATAGAACTCATAAAACACCACCCTTTTTTTTTGTCCCCCTTAGATTCTCTGTCTCAGGGAGTTGGGGATTTCTTTATGAATATCTGTTGCACTGTCCTGCCCCACTAGGAGGCAGTCTATTCACTATTTGCCTGCCGGGGCTCTGTCCTGCTAGCGCAGGTCTGCCCTGTTGCTGCTGGGCTCCCTTCTGCTGTGGAGCACTCCCCCCTCCTGGCAGAGTCTCTCTGTTATGGCAGGTTGCCTTGGCAATGGCAGGCTGCATCAGCCCTGGGCGGTGCTTCTGTAGGGGTGGATTGTGTCAGTAATGGCAGATGCCCCTCCCTCACCTGGCTGCACTGTCCTAGATTCTGGCAGCAAAACTCTCAGCCCCAATCACCTCCAGTCGCCACTCTGCTTGTCCCCATGAGGGTGGGACCCGCCAAGACTGATCACCCAGCTCCCTGCCTCAGAGTCCATCTTCTCTCTTTCTCTCTTCCTCTCAGCAAGCTGAAAGGTCGACTCTCTCACTGGCGCCCCAGTAGCCTGCCGATAGGGCATTGGGATCTGTGCGATCTCCCGTGCTGCTGCCCACTGCACTGGCTTAGATCATGCTTTCCAGTAATCTCCTGGTCTGGCTCATTGTCCAAGTCCCGTTCAATCAGATGGACATGCCAATCTGCCCTTCCAAATCTCAGATTGCCAGTTAAACAGGGCACCCAGATCAGTGAGTTCCATGCTGGGTCCCGCTGCGGCGCCAGCAGAAGTGGCAGCGTGAGCCGGCTGTGCTAGCTGGCTGTACTAGCGTCCCATGTCTTTCCCATACCTGGGACTTTCAATGCTCTGTGGGCAAAAAAGGTCCATCCGAGAATGTGGCTAGGACTCACCCTCTGTGCCTTCACTGAGAGCTGCAATCCTGAGTCACTTCTAGGATGCCATCTCGTGAGTCCCCTCATCAGTCTTTATATCTGGACTAACTTCAATCAGTGTTCAATTTTTCATATGCGGGATTAACACAATAATACAGAGGATGCTGTATAATCTGTTTAATTTTTGAGATATTATGAAATAGCCCCAGCATGCAGAGAGACAAAATTGTTTAATAGATTCCCTTGTCCTCCATAGATCCACTACACAGTTTCAATAATTATTATGGTCAATTTTATCAAGATTATGCTCTTTCTACTTTCCCCAAATCATTTTAATGCAGTAATTATATATTTTATCATTGTATCTATATCTTAAAATAAATCAATAAAGAACCACTTTAAAAGTATAAGTAGAGTGTAAGTATCACATTAAATATATAAATATCAGTCAATTCCCTCTCTGGGTTGTTCAGCCTCCTGGCATCTCAAGGTGTTCACTAATCTCCAGCTCCTCCTATAATATTCTTCAAGAGTTTGTATAAAGTTTATTTTACAGGTCGCCCCACCATTCTGCTGAAAGTACTAATTACTTGATCTTCTGCTGAGCAGCCCTATCCTGAGGCTACACCAGGGCCCCAACCCAACCCACCTCATTAACATAAATTCAGTGGTTCCAAAGGGACTTCTTATAAATAACAAAAGACTGGCTGGGAGCCATGGCTGTCATCTCAGCACTTTGGGAGGTCAAAGAAGAAAGATAAAACCAGGAGTTTCAAACCAGCCTGGCCTATGTAGTGAGACAACATTTCTACAATATCAATAATTAAAAAAATTAGCTGGGCCTGGTAATGTGTGTCTCCAGTCCTAGGTATTTGGAAGGTTGAGGCTGAAGGATGTCTTGAACCCAGAACTTCCAGGTTACAGTGAATCATGATTACACCATTGTATTACAGTTGACAGCAACATCCTGTGCTCCCCACAAAAATATTAAAAACCCAGCACTTGCCCTCAGGCTTTACTAAGTGCATGATGGGTTACTTCTGCAGCTCTCACCTTATCATGACCAATCTTCAGGTCTCTACCCCTGTCCCCTTCACCAACCCAGACCCTGGAGAATCAGAGAACATGATATAATTGTCCTCTGAGACCTGTCACTTTGCTTATGCTGACTACATAAAGAAAGAAAACTCCCTACAGGGTATAATACTGAATTGTTCTGAGGTCATTGTATTGGTTAACAGGAAGTGGGAACCATGTATGTACATATATTGAATATACATGTGTACACACATATTTATATGTATATATATGGTTCACTGTTTACTCTGAAATCTTACATAAGAAAGTTATTTTGTATGTTTTATGAGAATCACAGATTTGGACTTCTCATAAGGGGATTCATGCTGGTTTTGACCCAATTACATTTAATTATTCCTGAGATGTTCTGCACAATCAGCATATATACCATTAAACAGCCAACAGAAGTATGAGAAACACAAACCATTCTTGGAATATTTTGAGTTCTGTGCCACATCAAATTCTGTATTTTAAAAAATGTTTTCCAGGCTGACCTCCATGACTCAAGACTGTAATCCCAGTGGTGTGGGAGGTCCAGGCAGAAAGACTGCTTGAGGTCAGAAAATTAAGGCTACAGAGAGCTATAATCTCTCCATGGCACTCCAGCCTGAGTCACAGAGACTCAGTCTCAAAAAAATTTTTTTTTCCAGAAGATGTCTTTTTTGGTGTTTATCTTTACACAAAAGTTAAAGAGAAATTGAGGTTGATTTTTGTTGTTTTCATGTGACCATGAAAGGGTGAAGCAGGGAATCAAGTAACCAGTCCCAGATGACTCAGATAATCTAAGAGCAGACCTGGGATCCACACACAGGACACACACCCAGATGGAACCACAATACCTGGCTTTCCTCTTTCCTTAATTCCTATTTAAACTAATTTAGGAGAGTTATGAGATTAAAAAGAGTGGCAACAGGAAAGGAGATATGATTAGCAGAGGAAAAATAGGCAATTAAGATTAGGGACAATTGGGTCAGGGGTGGTGTCTCACACCTGTAATCCCAGCACTTTTTGAGGCTGGGGCCAGTGGATCACGAAGTCAAGAGATCAAGACCATCCTGGTCAACATGGTCAAACTCCGTCTCTACTAAAAATACAAAATAAATTAGCTGAGCATTGTGGCATGTGCCTATAATCACAGCTATTCAGGAGGCCGAGGCAGGAGAATTGCCTGAACCCAGGAGGCAGAGGTTGCGGTGAGCTGAGACCATGCCATTGCACTCCAGTCTGGGTAACGAGAGCAAAACTCCATCTCAGAAAAAAAAAAAAAAAGATTAGGAAAATTGTGAGGGAGAAGAGAAAAAAAGTCAGGATCTGAGAGTCCTGAGATGGATTGAAAAAAGAGCAGCAGATCAAAGAAAAGAGGAGGGATGGTCAGTATTTAAACAGACCACACCCTCTGTGAGTACAAGCTAGTGGTTTTTAGTTCATGAGGCATTTGAAAGTCTGCTCTGACACTTCAGTTTGTTCAGGAAATTCTTTTTTCTTTTTAAAATAAGACCCAATGATAGAAGTTTTCTAAAGAAAGAAAGTTGAAGTGGATTAACAACAGTGTATGCTAGAAATCCTGGATACTGCTGGGACAGAGCAACTTACAGCGATGAGGAATTTGTATATGAAGAATAGACAAGGATTTACACTAGTATATTCTATTATATCTCAATCCACATTTAATGACTTACAGGACCTGAGAGAATATATTTTACAGGTTAAGGACACAGAAGATGTTCCAATGACTTTAGTTGGCAATAAATGTGACCTGGAAGATGAGCAAGTAGATGGCAAAGAACAGGGCTGGAATTTGGAGAGACAGTGGTGTAACTGTGCCTCTGTAGAAACTTCTGCAAAGTCAAAGATCAATGTTAATGAGATGTTTTATGACCTGGTTAGACAGATAAATAGAAAAATACTAGTGGAAAAGAAGAATTCTAAAAAGAAATCATGTCTGCTGCCCTTAGCCTGTGGTCGACAGCAACTCTGAGCCAGATTACAGGAATGAAGAACTGTTGCCTGATTGGAAAGTGCCAGAACTTTAGTCTCCAAAAAATAAATCCAAAGAGGCTTCTCACACTGTATATATTATGTGAAGAGTTTAGATCTTATGTTGGTTTGCACAAATTTTTTAGAGAAAAAAATTGCTCTGTGTATATCTCTTGAAAAATAAGACAACAGTGTTTTCTTATTTGTAATAGCAGTTATAACAGGTGTGAAAATATACTTGACTCTCATGTGATTATACAAGAGAGCATGGATGCATTTCAAATGTTAGATATTGCTACTACAATCAAATAATTTCATATTGACCTTTTAATTATGATTCCTATCAAGCACTAAACAGTTGAACCATTCTACTTTATATGTGTAATGATGTTATGAAATGTCCTCTCAAAGTTATCTCATTGCAGCAGATAACTTTCTTGAGTCATTGACTTCATTTTATATTTGAAAAAATATGGAATATCATCTGTCATTATATTCTAATTAAAATTGTGCATAATGCTTTAAAAATTGGTCTATTTTCCTATAGAAGGAAAAAAACTGGAATAACTGATTTCTATGGATTTCAAAGCTAAAACACATAATATACTAAACCAAATCTAATATTGCTTCTTGTGTTTCACTGTCAGATTAAATTACAGCTTTTATGGATGATTAAATTTTCATACATTTAAAAAGAAAAACCTAAGAGAAATTAACTTGCCTGGAACAAAGCATTGATATGCTGAAAACTGATTAGATTTTTAAAGGAAAACTTGTGTTTATTTAATTTTTTTTTGAGACACGGTCTTGTCCTGTCATCTAGGGTGTGGTTGCAACCTCTGGTCCACAGGTTCAAGCCATTCTCCCACCTCAGCCTCTGGAGTAGCTGAGACTGCAAGGGTGGGCCACCATGCCCCCCTAGTTTTTGAATATTTAGTAGAGATGGGGTTTCACCATGTTGGCATAGCTGTTCTCAAACTCCAGAGCTCATGTGATCCACCCACCTCAGCCTATCATTCAATAACAGATCAGGCATGGTGGCTCAAGCCTGTAATCCCAGTACTTTGGAAGGCTGGCAGGTGGATCATGAGATCAGGATCTGAAGACCAGAATGGCCAACATGGTGAAACCCCATCTCTACTAAAAATACAAAAATTACCTCACCACAGTGGCAGGCACCAGTAATCCCAGCTACTGGGAAACCTGGGGCAGGAGAATCACTGGAACCTGGGAGGCAGAGATTGCAGTGAGTCGGGATTGTGCAACTGCAATCTAGCCTGGGAGACAGAGCCACATTCTGTCAAAGATTACAAGACAATAAATAAATAAAAACTTAATGAGCTTTTCTATTTTAACTAAAAAATGGTAATTCCAGACTTCTGCCACAACATTATGGTTGATGAAACATTCTTAATTAATTTTAAATAGATCTGACTTTAGATCCTGAAAGAGAAAGTCATAATCTTGTATCTCTGAAGATAGAAGACAGCGAGATTTGGAAACACATCCCAAAGACTCGTGATCCAAAATAGACTAAGGCTGATTAATAGTAACAGTCATAAGACTAAGACTATTACTAGAAGGAAGAGAAAGAAAAAAAAGTCAAAATGAATAGACCTACCAGTGTTGTTTGTAAAGAATTATTTTTCCAGGAGATGGAAAAAGACACCATCATGATAGGATTCATCCCTGAGTATTCAGCTACAGAAATGTAACAATTTTACCAAAGTCATTACAGTAGGAAGAGTGGCAAGAGTTTTTCTGCTAAAAGTAAAATGCAGTAATATTAGAATTTCGCTGGACAATGAAGTGGGTGAGGTTTAATCTGATAACTTGAATGCCAGGTCTCATATCTTTTCTTCAAGTGATATTTTTATGAATCTGTTTAGGCTGTGTTTCCCACTGGGTGTGATTTATAATGTCTTATAATCAGTATAGTAATAGATTATGAAGGATTAATTATTTAAAAACTATTTTCTATTTTAATTAGGAGAGGAGCTATACAATTCTGAATTCTATCTCTATCACGTCTAAGCAGAAAAGACTTTTTATTTTATTACTTTAGCAACTATCAATAAAATATTATTTAAAAAGGCCTACTCTTCAGAAATGTAATAGGAATAAATTGTAAAGTACTTTTGATATTCTCAGATGAAAGATGGTGTACTTAGTCAATATTTAAATGCTTTTGACATTATGAACTTTATCAAAATTACATAGTTATTAGCTCAGTCCAGTAACAAAACAAGTTTATATAAAAACAAAAATATTTTGGGCCATGCCATCCTATTCCAAATTCCTGGTAAACAGAGGCATAATTTATTCTAGTGACCTTGCTATTTCTCCATGGCTGTAATATGTCTGATGTTAGCCAATTCAAATTAACATTGTATTAGGTCAACTGAGAATTTAGGTCTATCACACCACCCAGGCACATACTGTTTCTTTCCACAAATATCCAAATATATTAATGTAATTTAATTAATATGTTCATATGACTATATAATTGTTCACAGCTGAACAATACCAGTTAGGTATGATAATTATACTTTCTATGGTACACAAATTTTGTTTTACTAATTAAAATTGCTTGATTTCTTACTTGGTGCATTTTCTGTTTATCTCTTTCAGCCCCATATCTGCTAATCTCTAAAATTCTTCTCAATAAAAGTAAACTCAACATGTAATTTGTTGATTCTATTCATTTTTTTTGTAGTGCCCTCTTCTGAAGCCCTCTATTCTCTTAAAATAAACTAAAGTTTGGTGATATGATGCACAGCTGTCATCCAAGGCCTTTCATGTTTTTATTACCCTAAGAATTATCTTTTCTCTTCTATCTTATGTCCAGAGGTTTTAAAATATGGACAGACAATGTTGTTGTCTGAGTCCCTTGTTTTAATTCTTAGTTTTCTTTCCTTCATTTGGTGAGCATATCACCAGGTAATTCCCTAAAATGGAGGACTTGAAAGACATGCCAGTCATTTCCCTTTGTGCTGTAAGATGTGGAAATGTCTGCTAGGCTCTGCATTGCATCTGGAGGAGGGTGAAGAACATCTGTGAAGGCCACACATGCCTGAGACCAGAGTTCAGAGTCCCTACTCATGACTCACGCTCAATCAGAATATGAAAAACACTGGCTTCCCCACTCCAAATAACACACCAACAAGAGTTGAGTAAAAATAACAGTAGAATCCAGTTTGACAAATGAAAGATACATATCACTAGGGTAGTGTGAAGCCTTTAATGCATTAAGAATAACCATAGCAATAACAAACATCACCCTCTGCCTGACTCCTGGCTCAATTATAAAAGCACACCCTTCTGGGAAGCACGTCTGCCAGGAACTCTTGTCCAGCAAGAGGGTTCCAATCTGGATAGGGGGGTGCATGGAAGACAAAGATAATAGACAGCCAGGGTCTGGAGGGTTGAGAAGTCTATGCTTCACCAACAACTTTATTTAGCTCAGGGTCAGTTGATATACATTCTTGAAACTTTGCTTATGTCAGTTTAATACATTGTTCCATGAGATCAAGGGGAACAGAAAGTTTTACAGTGAAACTACAAGTTACAACATAAATCAGGTGGTTACAGTAGAAAGATCAGATACACAATGGAACCCAGAAGGTGGGTCTCATTATCTATTCAATACAAAGTCAGATTCATTACCTTGCCACACAGAAAGTTCTCTTAAGCTATAACAGTCAATCACTACTGTCTTGACAGAACAAAGAAGAATATGCTTGTGAAAATGAACATGGTGCTACACATGACTGCTAACCATTAGGTCACAGTGCACTTCAAGACTGGGTGGCCATCTAGTGATTATCCACAGTAGTTTATTTTTTACCCCAAACCTCTTTTAGTTTCTGCTTTTCTTACCTTGACTTCCTCCAACTGGAGACTCTGTGTCTGGGCTCAAACTCACTGCAAGGTGAGACCCAATTTACTAGGGATCTCACACAGGAGCACTCCCCACACACCCTTACTACAAGCCTAGCAGAAGGAAAACAAGTTTGTCTCTGTTATTGGTTGAATTGCATTCCCCAAATACATGTTGAAGTGCTAACCCAGTACTTCAGATGTGACCTCATTTGGAAATAAGGTCTTTACAAAGGTAATGGGTTAAGGCCTGTCTTGGTGGCTCATGCCTGTAATCCAAACATTTTGGGAGGCCAATGTGGGTGAATTACTTATGGTCAGGAGTTCAAGAACAGCCTGGCCAAGATGGTGAAACCCTGTATCTAGAAGAAATACAAAAATTAGCAGGCTGCAGTGGTGGGCACCTCTAATCCCAGCTACTCAGGAGGCTGAGGCGGGAGAATCTATTGAACCTGGAATATGAAGGTTGCAGTGAGCTGAGACAGTGCCACTGCACTCCAGCCTGGGTGACAAGAGTAAAAACTCTGTCTCAAAAAAAAAAAAAGCAATCAGTTAAAATGAGGTCATTAGGGTCTACTTTAATCCAATATGACTGCTGTCCTTATAAAAATGATATTTTGATACAAAAATACACACTGACAATGGTTATATGCAGAAACACAGGGAAATGCCATTGGAGTGATGTGTCTTCTAGCCAAGGAAAGTCATAGATTGGCAGCAACTCACCAGAACCTGGAGCCATGGAAAAAATTCATTGCAGCACTCAGAACAAACCATTCCTGCTAACACTCATATTTTGGACTCATGTTCCAGAACCATGAGACAATAAATTTTTTGTTATGTAAATCACCCAGTTTATGACACTTTGTTAGGGTATTCCCTCAAAAACTAATGTAATCTACAAGTATAAAAATGTTTACCTCAGTATATATTTTTCTATACATTTATGGTTTTTACCAAAAACAAAAACAAACAAACAAACAAACAAAAAACATACTAGGCAAAAATATTTGTAAAAAGAAACAATGTAAAAGGAAAATAAACCACACTCTGAAGAGGCAAAATGAACATCAGCACTCTACTAAGCTATAATACAAATGTAGAAATTCTCAGGCAAAAAAAATGAAAAATAACTAATTGTTATGCCAAAGGCTTTAGTGGAAAAGACAATATGCAGAATAAGATAGGTAATCTTAACAAAGAATTGGAAATCAAAATCAAATGGAAAAGCTGGGCATGGTGGCTCAGGACCCTAATCACACTATTTTGGGAGGCTGAGGCAGGTGGATCACTTGAGGTAGAAGTTTGAAACCAGGCTGGTCAACATAGTGAAATCCCATCTCTACTAAAAATAGAAAAAAAAAATTAGCATGGCTTGGTGGTGGGCACCTGTAATTCCAGATCCTCGGGAGGCTGAGGCAGCAGAATTGCTTTAACCCAGGAAGCAGAGATTGCCTTGAGCCAAGATTATGACACTGCACTCCAGCCTGAGTGACAAAGTGAGACTCCATCTTAAAAAGAAAAAAGTCAAGTGAAAATTCTAGCAATGAAAACCACAGAAAAGAGATGAAGATGCTTTCAATGGGCTCATTAGAACCCATGACACACTTAAGGAAATAATCAGTGACAACAAAGGCATATAAACTAACTATCCAAACTTAAATATAAAGTGAAAGAGTAAAAAACAGAGAATCTAAAAACTGTGGGATAGTATCAGACAGTGTCATTTGTGGATACTTGTAATCTCAGAAAGAAAAAAAAATTCAAAAATAGTGATGGTCAAAAATTTAGTTAAAGACACCCAAAGTGTAGAACCAAGAAGCCCAAAGAACACCGAGTATGATGAATATCAAAAGACATACACCAAAAATAACAAACAAACCCAAAACAAAAAAAAAAACTGACAGGACATTCCAAATATAGGTGTATCAATTAAATTTAAACTGCTGAAAATTAAAATCAAAAACACAATTTTAAAGGTAGCCCAAGAAAAAAAAAATGTATTATGGCTGTGCATACATTAACTATGGGAATATGTTCTGAGAAGTGCATCATGGGATGATTCCATCATTCTGTGAATATCATGGAGTATGCCTACACAAACCTAGATTGCAATTGTGTAGCTTACTATGCCTGTAAGCTGTATGGCATAGCCTAATGCTCCTAGGCTATGAGCCTGTACAGCAAGGTACTATACTGAATACAACAGACAAGTTTAACACAATGGCAAGTATTTGTGTATCTAAGCATAGAAAAAGTTTCATAAAGATAGTTCTATAATCTTATAGGACCACTGTCATGTATGTGGCCAATGGCTGAAACACTGTTATACAGTGCATGACTACTGACAAAGGAGGGAGGATAAGAATTACAACACACCTCTCAACAGAAAATGTGAAATCAATGAGTCACTGGTTACTTCTGTAAATAAAAAACCCCTGCCAACTCACAGTTTTATAACCAATTAGCATATTTATCAAAAGCATTGGAGAAATACTTAGATAAAATAAAATGGAGAAAATTCATTGCCATCAAGCGGACACTGCAAAAATATTAATAAAAATATGTCAGGTCACCGGGAGTGGTAGCTCAAGCCTGTAATCCCAGCACTTTGGGAGGCCGTGGTGGGTGGATCACGAGGTCAAGAGATCAAGACCAACCTGGTCAGCATGGTGAAACCCCGCCTCTACTAAAAATACAAAAAATTATCTGGGCATGGTAGTGCATGCCTGTAATTCCAGCTACTAAGGAATCTGAGGCAGAAGAATTGCCTGAACCCAGGAGGCGGAGGTTGCGGTGAGCCAAGATTGCACCATTGCACTCCAGCCTGGGTAACAAGAGTGAAACTCTGTCTCAAAAAAAAAAAAAGTCAGGTCAAAGGAATATTATATATGTCAGAAATTTGTGTTTTCACCAAGAAATAAAGTACAAAAAAAAGGTAGTTGCTCTAAAAAAAGACTAGGTGTTTAAAACAATAATAATAATATATAGTATTTTTCTGGCATATGTAAAAGTAATATATGACTACAGGACCAAAAAGGATAAGTGAGAATTGAAAATATACTATTACAAGTTTCTTATATTGAAAGGGAAACAGTATAATCTCATTTAAAGAAGGCCTCAAATTCTTTTAAGAGTTATACTATAGACCCCAGAGACAACCCTTAAATATGTTGTAAAAGATGCATAAAATAAGGCCAGGCATGGTCATAGCACTTTCAGATGCCAAAATGAACAGATAATAAGGAAAAGAGACTGAGACCATCCTGGCCAACACGGTAAAATCCCGTCTCTATTAAAAATACAAAAATTAGCTGGGCATGATGACCCGTGCCTATAGTCCTTGTTCCTAGGGAGGCTGAGGCAGGAGAATCCCTTAAATCTGGGAGGCAGAGGTTGCAATGAGTCAAAATCAGGCCACTGAAGTCTAGCCTGGGGATAGAGCAACACTCTATCTCAAAACAAACAAACAAACAAAAACAAAACAAAACAAAAAACAAATTAATAAAAGAGATTAAAATGTAATCTTAAAACATGCTTGATTAAACCCAGAGAAGAAAAGCATGGGGGTGTGCACCTGTAGTCCCAGCTTTTCTGAAGGCTGAGGCAGGGGGATCTCTTGAGCCCAGGAGCTTTGGGCTGCAGCGGGCTCTGAATGTGCCTGTGAATAGCTATTGAACACCAGCCTCAACAATATACTCAGACCCTGTCTTAATCCTAGCACGTTTGAAGTCCAAGGTGGGCGGATCAGTTGTTGCCAGGAGTTAGAGACCAACCTGGGCAACATTAGTGAGATCTTGTCTCCAATAAAAACAACAAACAAAGAAGTCAAAATAAGCATTCTTTTCAAGTTTTTACAGGACACATACCAAGAGAAATCACATCATGGGCTATAAAACATGCTTTTACACATTTAAAATATATAAATCACCAGGAGCGGTGGCTCACGCCTATAATCCCAGCACTTTGGGAGGCAGAGGTGGATGGATCACGAGGTCAAGAGATCGAGACCATCCTGGTCAACAAGGTGAAACCCCGTCTCTACTAAAAATACAAAAATTAGCTGGGCATGGTGGTGCACACCTATAATTCCAGCTACTCAGAAGGCTGAGGAAGGAGAATTGCTTGAACACAGGAGGCGGAATTTGCAGTTAGTCGAGATTGCACCATTGCACTCCAGCCTGGGTAACAAGAGTGAAATGCCATCTCAAAAAAATAAAAAGAAAAAGAAAGAAAAAAAAAGAAATCACACAAACTACATTTTCAGACTATACAGAATTGAAATTTACATTACATTTAATAATTTCAGAAATATCTACAAAAATGTGACATTTTTTTTAGAACACTTTTTTTTTTCAGATGGGAGTTTCACTCTTGTTACCCAAGCTGGAGTGCAGTGGCATAATCTTGGCTCACCGCAACCTCCTGAGTTCAAGTAATTTTCCTGCTTCAGCCTCCTGAGTAGCTGGAATTATAGTCATGAGACACCACGCTTGGCTAATTTTGTATTTTTAATATAGACAGGATTTCTACATGTTGGTCAGACTGGTCTCCAACTCCTGACCTCAGATGATCTGCCTGCCTTTGCCTCCCAAAGTGCTAAGATTACAGGCATGAGCCACTGTGCCTGGTGAAAAATCCTACACTTCTAAATACCCCTTGGTTCAAAGAGTAAGTCTCAGGGAAATTAAATTTTTTGAGCAAAATGAAAATACAGTATTACAATGTTTGGGTAACATAGCTAAAATAGTGTCTACAGGGAAATTTGCAGCATTAGGTTTAAAACATGTATTATAAAAAAAATCTAAAGTCAGTAACTTAACCTTTTACCTTAAGAAACTAGAAGAGGGGAGATGGGGAGAGATAGCATGGGGAAAAATGCCAGATATAGGTGAAGGGGAGGAAGGCAGCAAATCACACTGCCATGTGTGTACTTATGCAACTATCTTGCATGTTCTTCACATGTACCCAAAAACATAAAATGCATGAAAAAATAAGAAACTAGAGAAAAATAAAGCAAATGTGAAGCTTTTAAATGTGAGGCATGCAGAAGGACAAAATGTAAAGCAGAAATTAATAAAACCAGAGCTGAAAACAAGGCAGAAAATCAAAATCAAAGGTGATTCTTTGAAAAGATAAAAATAGAGGCAATAAATTGATAATGACTACAAACTGCCTAACCTCATATAGAATTTCAAATGCCTGCTCTTTCCACCATCTCAGTGCCTTAGTTTTGGCAATGAATAAGAGATAGAAGTAGGAAGAAGACTAACTGTGTAGGAGAAAGGGGAGTGATGATTTCTTGGGACATAAGGTTGGTGCTACAATGTTATATAGCCAGAAATGGCAAAGGGAGTGCAGAGTAGGGATGCTGAAAATACACAATTGTGTTTTTCATTTATGAAAGTTTTATCACTTACAGAAATAATTCTGTCTTTATGATTTTCTTGTCCAAGGGAGAAATTGAGTTTACAGATTCTCAAATATTTCAGTCAATCCATGTATCTCTAATAACACTTATTAGACCAATGTCGTCCTATTTTTTGATGTCTCCTATAATTCATTATTTAAATTTAACCAGGGGATGTGTAATTTTCTCTGACTGGTGTAAGATAAAGATAACTGGCCAGGCATGGTGACTCATGCATATAATTTCATCACTTGGTGAGGCTGAGGCTGGTGAATCACTTGAGGTCAGGAGTCAAGACCAGCCTGACCAACATGGCAATATTCTATCTCTACTAAAACTACAAAAAGTGACTGGGTTTTGTGGCAGGTGTTTTTAATTCCAGCTAGTCAGGAGGCTGAGGTGAGATAATTGCTCGAACCCAGGATAGAGAGGCTGCCATTAGCAGAGATCACCCCACTGCCCTCCAGCCTGGGTCACAGAGCTAGACTCCATCTCAAAAAAATACACATGACTGAAGCATTGCAATAGTACCTGGAGCTTAACGTTATTCACCATAATGCCAGCTGACCTTGGGTGCAAGTTCATGACCGAATTTGTGTAATGTATTGACTAAATCTCATGCTTCTGACACATTTATGCTAATATATTTTATAATATATTGTAGATATCATAACAATATATTTCCCGATTTATTTTTGTTTTCCATTTTTATTTTTTTAAATATATATTTTCCTATTTAAAAGGTTAAAAATATGTAAGAGTAAGATGTTTTAAAACTGTAATACCAGGCCCTAAAAAACTTCTGGTTAAACATCAGGATAGACCGAAGACATTTTCAGAAACATAGGTCTCAAAAACTTTCTTTCTCATGTATGTTATTACAAAGCTAATGAATTCAGAAAATTAGACAACTGCAGGGGACAGTTTGGAAATGAATTAAGAATAAGAACAGGAAGTCCTTTCCTTTTGCTGACATCACTGAAGCAGAAGCAGCCAAAATAAAGTTCAATCCCTTTGTGTCTTCTGACCGAAGCAGGAATAATAAAAGGCATTCCAATGCACCTTTTCACATTCACAGGAAGATTATGTTTTCCTGTCTTTTTAAAGAGCTGAGACAGAAGTACAATGTTCCACCCATGCCCACCTAAAAGAATAATGAAGCTCAGCTTGTAGGAGGACACTATAAACGTCAGCAACTTGTCAGTACTTTGTTTAAGTTTACGGAAAGAAATGCCATCTACAATGAATGGGTGCAGTGGGAAAGGCTAATGGCAGAACTGTCCACGTAGGCATTCACTCAGCAAGATAGTTATCTCTAGGCTAAAACTGCACAGAGACCACAAAATGATCCTTGAACAGAAAGCCAAATCTCACCAAGTAGGGATAGAAAAGGGCAAAAATCAGGAAGAAACAATTGAGAAGGTGCAGGAATAAAGCATTCTTGTATACAAGCTTTAAAACTTGAAATGAGGCTGGGCGTGGTGGCTCATGCCTGTAATCCCAACATTTTGGGAAGCCAAGGTGGGTGGATTAACTGAGGTCAGGAGTTTGAGACCAGTCTGACCAACATGGTAAAACCCCATCTCAAAAAAATAAAATAAAATAAACTTGAAATGATAGCAACACATATCGAAAATGGAAAAAGTATTAACTACAAAAAACAGTTATAGAAGAAACAGAATGGCAACCACTCCACAATACATGGCTCAGAAATGAATGGGATTGGAATAGTCAAATAAATGTGAGAAAATATTCTAAGACAAAAATTATAAATTCTATTATAAGAGGGCCACTGTGTGCAGGCTGTTCCAAATTCTGATTTTCCAAAGTGAGACATAATTTTATAACAATAATGCTTCAAATTAAAAAGTCCAAAATTATTAAAATTGATTCAGTGACTGTAAAAGAGCTGAAAAGTTCAACATGGCTACCTTTAAAAAGCTGTGAAAGTGGTTAGAAAGAAATATTTGTAATTCAAATAAATGTTGTAAACAATAATTGGAACTTTAAATCCAGATTTTAAAAAATTGTGGTTTTGGGCTGGGTGCAGTGGCTAGTCTGTAATCCCAGCACTTTGGTGAGGCAGGCAGGACACCTGAAGTCTTGAGCTTGAGACCACACTGGCCAACATGGTGAAACTCCATCTGTACTAAAAATACAAAAATTAGCCAGGTGTGGTGGTGAGTACATGTAATCCCAGCTACATGGGAGGCTGAGGCAAGATAATCACTTGCACCCGAGAGGCGGAGGTTGCAATGATCCAATATTACACCATTAAACTCCAGCCTGGGTGACAGAGTGGAATGGAGACAGAGGCATTTAAAAAAAAGAGAGAGAAAGAGAGAGAAAGAAGGAAGAAAAGGAAGGAAGGAAGGAAGAAAGGAAGGATGGAAGGAAGGAAGGAAAAAAGAAAGAAAGGAAGGAGGGGAGGAAGGAAGGAAGGGAGGGAGGGAGGAAGAAAGGAAGGAAGGAAGAAAGAAAGGAAGGAAAGAAGGAAGGAAGGAAAGAAGGAAGGAAGAAGGAAAGATAATCTACATTACACAAGAAGTACAGATGTCTTTCTTTGCTCATGACATAATTATCTATGCAGAAACTCCAATGGAATATACATAAGATCTTCTAAAAATGAGTTTAACAAGCTTATAGAAAATAAGATGAACACACAAAAAACAATTTTCTATATTCTTGAAATAAACAATTAGAATTAAAATAATTGACATAAAAATATTAAATACTTAAAAACAAATTTGACAAAAGATGTTAATGTTAAACACATGTACAAAAATTACAAATTTTAGACAATTACATAAAAAATTTTGGAATAAACTAGATTCACTCTCAGTTATGTCTACTAGCTGACATGTTAAGATGTTAATTTTCTCCATATTAATATAAAAAGATACAACACATATTCTAATAAAAATCACACCAATCTTTTTTGATAACACAAGTTTTTTTCAAAAGTTACATATTTTTCATCTATTGAAAGATATTAATCCCTGAATTAACCAAAGAAACCTAAGGAGGAAAATATGGAACTAAGTTAATACAGATTCTGAGCCTAGAGATTAGTTCTGAAAGAGAAGTGAAGGACAGTATCTGACTACACTAGAGGGTAATCTGTCCAGTGGGAACAGGAGAACAGATGTTCTACTGATTGTGGGTGTACAGTATGTGTGTGTGTGTGTGTGTGTGTGTGTGTGTGTGTGTGTGTGTGTGTGTGTCATAGGAGGATGTAAGAGTGCCATGTTATTTATTTATTTTTTTTTCAGATGGAGTTTCACTCTTGTTTCCCAGGCTGGATTACAATGGCACAATTCATCTCACTGCAATCTCTGCCTTCTGGGTTCAAGAAATTCTCCTACCTCAGCCTAATGAATAGCTGGGATTACAGGCATGTGCCACTATGCACAGCTAATGTGTTTGTATTTTTGATAGAGATGGGGTTTCACCATTTTTGCCAGTCTAGTTTCAACCTCCTGGTCCCAGGTGATGTGCCCACTTCAGCCTACCAAAGTGCTAGGATTAAAGGCGTAAGCTACCATCTCATTTTCTATAAGACTAAGGTAGTCCTGACAAAGACACACTGAATAAAAAATAAAGTTACTTAGAAATATTGTGTAGATAGATGAAAGGAAAAAGTGGCATTGGGCATGGAGGTTCATGCCAGTAACCCAGTGCTTTAGGAGGCTAAGGCATGAGAAATGCTTGAGGTCACACATTCAAGACCAACCGTGGAAAAACAGAAATTAAAAAAAATAATAATTAAAAAAAGTTGGTCAGGTGCAGTGGCTCACACCTCTAATCCCAGCACTTTGGGAGGCTGAGGCAGACATATCACAATGTCAGGAGTTTGAGACCAGCCTGATCAACAGGGTGAAACCCCAACTCTACTAAAAATACAAAAATTAGCCAGGTGTGGTGGTGCGTCCCTGTAATCCCAGCTACTCAGGAGGCTGAGGCAGAGGTTGCAGTGAGCTGAGATTGTGCCATTGTACTACAGCCTGGGTGACACAGTGATTAATAAAGACTTAATCTTTTCTGTTTTTTTTTTTTCTTTCTTTCTTTCTTTTTTTTTTTGAGATGGAGTTTTCCTCTTGTTACCCAGGCTGGAGTGCAATGGCATGATCTCAGCTCACTGCAACCTCCACCTCCTGAGTTCAAGCAATTCTTCTGCCTCAGCCTCCCGAGTAGCTGGGACTACAGGTGTGTGCCACCATGCCCAGCTAATTTTGTATTTTTGGTAGAGACAGTGTTTCACCTTGTTGACCAGGATGGTCTTGATCTCTTGACCTTATGAGCCACCCACCTAGGCTTCCCAAAGTGCTGGGATTATAGGTGTGAGCCACTGCACCTGGCTGACTTGATCTTTCTTAAAGGGAAAATATATAGGCAATACTAAAGAAACATTATTGGGCTGCTACTGGCAATAACTGAAGCAATAATTTTTTTACATAATACATCACTTTAGTAGTACATATTTTTTTGTATTTTATTTTAGAATTTCTAAAGTAGTTTGTCTTAGACCCTGTAATTTGTTGTAAGGTAGGTCCTATAATCACATTTTTTAGTGCTGACACTGAGATATAAACAATTCTGGGGGTTTTTTGTGGGAAAAATACAACAAAATACAGAATTACCAAAACTAGATTCACTGGCTATATTATGTTTGCTGGTGTCAGAAAATGACAGTTTTCTAGTAGTTATTTATTCACAATCTGTTACTCTAGAAATTTTAAGAGGTTTTGAGTCCATTCCAGTATAAAAATAAGGCCAAAGTGATCCTGTAAAATCATCATTAAAATTATACAGTAGAGAGCTATCATTCAGATTATAAAAGGAAACCTAATTCATTCCATAATCTCAAAAAATGTCAATCTTACTAGGTATTACTTTTGGCAGCAGATTAATTGCCTAATAACCCAATATAATATAATTATCCTGACCAGATCGCCGAATTCCCCACAATCCATTCTGTACTAATGTTGGTGGACGCTTCCTCCTTCTGAGAAGAGAGTCATTACAGACACCAAGGATCCATTCAGGCTTGTCTTTCACTTCTACTTTCCAGTACTGCTGGCCACAACTATAGCCCTTAGAACCCACAAAAGCTGGGAGGTAATGAAATCTTCTTGGGTTTGGAGGTAAGTTTTTCACTGTATTTCCATAGTGCACAGTTTTTCTATCTGTTGAGACTATAAGTTTATGATGTGCTGTTTCAGGATCTAGAATTACATCCACTTAAAATCACTTGATAATTCTGCATAGGCCAGAATATTGTGAAGGCATATGGTAATCATATTCTTTTAATCTGATTAAAAAACGTTCATGGAATTTGAATTTTTTTTATCTGTAATAGATGTTTCTAAAATTTGCCAGTAATTCCAGTCCTGACTTCATATATGTGCTCTCTATCTTTTTTAGTAGATATTTTAATGAGGAGGCATGATCTGAAAATTTCTTTAGGCTTTTATTTCAGTTGTGCTAAAATATCTATCTCTTCATTTTGTAAGTGCCCAAGAAGAGTCTCTTGCTCATTTTGGAAAAATAACCTAAGTTACTCAAATTCAGACCTGACTTCTTTCTTATGTTTTACCTTTTTCTTCGGTTCTAATGACTTTCTGGGTTGTATAGTTATGATTTTTTTAGTTAGTTTCACTCTCTCCTTCCATGGCACGTTGTATTGCTCCAATTTTTTTCTGTGACAGGAGGCAGGCTTCTTTATGGACCAAACACAGTGAAGCTGGTGATCAGTGGAGAAACTGCAACTTGGACATAAAAGCTCTAGGTCTTCCTTACAGAAAAATGTCAAAACCTAATTACGCTTCTTACATACGTTCTTCTCTTCCTGCTGATTTCTCTTGCTTCTTTTCTGGAGTTGCTTAGCAATTTCAGTCATATGACCCAGTTGAGAATTGCTCATAAATTTCCTATCTGGACAGCAAAAGTGGC
Source organism: Saguinus oedipus (assembly GCA_031835075.1). Lineage (NCBI taxonomy): Eukaryota > Metazoa > Chordata > Mammalia > Primates > Cebidae > Saguinus > Saguinus oedipus. The sequence goes on from CM063171.1 coordinate 27,119,670, forward strand.
AAGAAGGGCAGGGAAAACTATCATCTAGCTTTTTCCAGGATATAATAATGCAGGAGAGACAGAAGTTATGTCCACAACTGATGGTCACTGTGTCTTTCAAGTAGTCCAGACAGACAGGACAGCTAGCCACTGCTTGAAGGTCAGCCATTGTGCCTTGAACAAAGATGGTAGGTAAGGTAATTATTTTCATAAGGCCTAGCTCTCTAGACCTCAAGTCTCAGTAAGCAGTAGATATCTTCCCCCAGACCTTAAAATTTGAATTGGCTTTCAGTTTTACTGCTTTGGCATGTCAATGGCAGCTTCTAGAAACTTCTCAGCTCCTTAGCTTCAGAGTCTATGGCCATGAATACTTCACAACCTGCAGCCTATTGCACATTTCAACATATTAGCTGGGTTGCTGCTCTTTCCACTGAATGAAATAAAGTCAAGTTTTCTTCAAGAAAGTAGACTCAGGTCCAAAATAATATAAGGAATCCTTCCTATGAGTGAGAAAAGACACCACATTACAAATCTGATTACATAATCACAAATGTATTAAACATTCACACAGGAATCATCAAAGAATGCTGAAATCACTGGGTGGATATTTTTGAAAAAACAAGATATTCATATTGCAGAGATTCACAATGGACATTACTTACAAACACACACACAATATCTTAAAAAGGTGGAACAAACATATGTTCTTCATGAGAGAATGCAATAGCAAGTTTAAAGCATTGCTCATATTATATTCTTTCCAAAATATTGACTTTCAAGCTAACCATGAGAAAATTAATTCAGAATGTGGAGCATTCCTACTAGAAAACTGGCAGGTATTCTTTAAAACTGTCAATTATAGGAAAAACAAGCATAAAAAATTTTTCCAGATTTCAGGAGAGGAAAGAAACATGAAAAATACAACATGTAATATCTGATTGGATATAAAATCTTTAAATTTAACAATAACAAAGAACTAAAAATTGCAGGAAACAGGCCAGGTATGGTGGCTGACACCTGTAATCACAACACTGAGGGGCCAAGCCTCATGACTCCCTTGCAGCCAAGGATTCAAGACCAGCCTGATCAACATGGTGAAATCCCACTTCTACTAAAAATATACAACATTATCTGAGCAAGCTGGCATGTGCATGTAATCCCAACTGCTTGAGAGGCTGAGGCAGGACAATAACTTTGCTGGACCCTGGGAGGTAGAGGTTGCAGTGAGCCAAGATTGTAGGACAGCACTACACCATGGACACCAGAGTAAACCTCTATCTGAAAAAAAAAAAAAAGAATTGGGAACAAATAAACGTGAGAATCTTAGTATGGACTCTATCTCACATAATGCTCTACCAGTGGTAAATTGGGTACAATAAAATTACCATAAAAAATAAATGGCTTCATTATTAGGAGATACATATTGATACACAGTGGAAAGCCATCTAGAAATCTGAAGCTTTCAGAAATTTCCAAAATTTAACAAAATATATAGCCAAGCATGGTAGCTCACACCTTTAATCCCAACACTTTTTGAGGCCAAGGTGGGCAGATCACCTGAGGTCGGGTGTTTGAGATCATCCTGACAGAAAATAGAGATACCCTGTCTCTACTATAAATATTAAATTAGCTGGGTGTGGTGGCGCATGCCTGTAATCTTAGCTACTCAGGAGGCTGAGGCAGAAGAATTGCTTGAACCTGGGAAGTGGAGGTTGCAGTGAGCCGAAATGGCATCATTGCACTCCAGCCTGGGTGATAGAGCAAGACTGTGTCTCAAACAAACAAAACTATATATAAACAGAGAAAACATGAATGTAACAATAAGTTAAAAATGGAGTGAATCCAGGGAAAAAGTATAAGGATACCCACCCTTTCAAACTTTCTGTTGGTCTGACACTTTTAAAATAAAAGTAAGGAATAAAAACTTCCTGGCTTGCTTTCAAGACACCTACAGGTACCTGATTTTAAGCGAGTCAGATTTCTCTATCAAACTTTGCAAGCTACCTAATGTAGCCTGACTAACATGGAGAAACTCAATCTCTACTAAAAATACAAAACTAGCCTAGTGTGGTGGTGCATGCCTGTAATCCCAGCTACTAGAAATGATGAGGCAGGAGAATCACTTGAACCTAGGAGTCAGAGGTTTCAGTAAGATAAGATCATGCCATTGCACTCTAGCCTAGGCAGCAAGGGTGAAACTCTGTCTCTAGATATAGATATAGATATATAGATATAGATATAGATATAGATATAGATATAGATATAGATATAGATATAGATATAGATATAGATATAGATATAGATACAGATACAGAAATAGATATAGATATAGATATAGATATAGAGATATATAAATATATAGATATATGATGTAAATGATAGCCAGTATGTGCCATACTTCTTGGCCAAAGAAACTTTCTGCTAGATGTCTTATAATCTGAAACCAAAGAAGAGCCATGAATTGCATTTGTTTATTTCTTTTAAATATTTTTCAATCTAGAAGAGTGTTCCCTGCCCCCACCTATGTCCTAGACTACCCTAAATTCAAGATTCACCAATCGCTTTACTGGTTCTTTTTTTTTTCCATCAGGTAGAGCCTTGTTCTGTTCCCCAGGCTGGAATGCAGTTGCAGGATCTTGGTTGATTGCAGTCTCTGCCTCCTGGGTTCAAGTGATTCTCCTGCTTCAGCATCCTGAGTAGCTGGAACAACAGGCATATGCCACCACACAGAGTTAATTTTTGCATATTTTGTGGAGATGTGTTTTCACCATGTTGTTCAGGCTAGTCTGGACTCTGGACAGCAGGTGATCTGTCTGACTCGGCCTCCTAAAGTGCTGGAATTATGGGCATGAGCCACCACTCACAACATGCCTATTGCTTGTTGATATCATTTAATTTGTACCTCAGGCCTTCAATTTTTAAATAAATTACATGTTTCCCCTATTTACAACTTGTTAATAACTCCCCATAAATCACAACAAAGTTTTTCACCCTGAGTTTACAATTCAGTGGCCTCCGTATTTCATTATCTTCATTTGGCTAGAGTCCCCTAAAGTACTTAACAAACACAAACAAACATAGGTATCTTGCTTTCCCTCTTTTGCACAAACCACTTTCTGCTTAGATTACCTTACTCTCACTTCTTTCATAGGACTGTTTTGCCACTAGAGACTCAGCACAAGTGACATGTTCTCAAGGATAATTTATTATATGTCAGGCATTATGTTAAGAATCTTCCTTATAGTCACAGCTTCAACCAAACTGTCAGAACAACTCCATTAGTTAGGAGCTACTATTTTCACTTAGAGCTGTAAAAACAGCATCCACAAGAATTTGAACACACTTATTCATCATTATGATGATTGGCATAGCCACTGGCATGATAATCACTAAGTTGTAGTGCTTCTTCTTTACACTCCCACAGCAGTCTATGCATCTCTCTATATGAAACCACCTTACATCTTTCATATTTTATATGCTCAGTTGTTCATATTTAATAATGTCTTCCAAATATTTGAACAGGGAATAATGCACTTACTAGTCCAACACTGCAATGGAGAAAACAGGTAACATAGAAAGTGAAAGCAAACAATACCTAACAGAATTAGGTATCCCATCCAAGTCTAACACTTTGCTACCTACATGTACTTGGTCAAGTTAATTTCTGAGTTTCACTTTTCAGAAAGTAGAAAATAATACTACATCAGGTTTTAAGCATAAATGAATAAATAATGTAAGACATTTGTCATAGTCCTTGGCATTTAACACATGTGCAATAAAAAGTGTTAGAAGACTATCTCAGAAAATCTCTCCAAAAGTCATACAAATTTAGCTGAATCCACATATTTCTATCACAGACATGAGCCACCTTACCCAGCGTACTTTATTTATTACATGTAATACATGAATATATAGAGATATCTCTATTTACTTACATATAAGTCACATTGCCCAGGTGTGGTGGATCATGTCTGTAATCCCAGCACTTTGGGAGGTCAAGGTAGGCAGACCACAAGGTCAGGAGTTTGAGACCTGCCTGACCAACACAGGGAAACCTCAGGTCTTCAAAAAATATGAAAATGTTCAGTATATAAGTCTTAACTGTGGTGGTAAAAAAAAATACAAAGACATTAACTGGGCTAGGCTTACACCTGTAAGCCTAACTACTCAGGAGGCTGAGGCAGGAGAATTGTTTCAACCCAGATGGTGGAGGTTGCAGTGAGCCATGATTGCACCACTCTACTTCAGCCTGGGTGACAGAGAGAGACACTATCTCAAAAAAAAAAAAAACACACAAAGCATATTGGGCCAGGTGTGGTGGCTCACACCTGTAATCCCAGCAGTTTGGGAGAACAAGGCAGTGGATCACCTGAGGTCAGGAGTTCGAGACCTGCATGGTCAACATGGTAAAACCCCATCTCTCCTGAAAATAAAAAAAATTAGCTGACATAGGCCAGGTGGGATTGCTCATGCCTGTAATTCTAAAACTTTGGAAAGCCAAAGTGTGTGGATCACCTGAGGTCAAGAGTTCCAGACCACCTGAGCAACATGGTGAAACCTGGTCTCCACTAAAAATACAAAAATTAGCCATGCCTGGTAGTAGGCATTTGTAATCCAGGTACTAGGGAGGACAAGGCAGGAGAACTGCTTGAACCTGGGAGGCAGAGGTTCCAGTGAGCCTCGATAGCACCATTGCACCACAGCCTGGGCAACAGAGCAAAAAAGAAACCCTCCATCTCAAAAAAAAATAAAAGAAGAAGAAAACATTTTAGACCTGGCCCAGTGGCTCACAACTGTCATTCCAGCACTTTGGGAGGCTGAGGCAGGAGGATCTCAAAGTCAAGAGATCAAGAGACCATCCTGGCCAACATGGTAAAACCACTTCTCTAAAAAAAAAAAAAAAAAAATTAGCTGGCAATGGTAGTGCATGCCTGTAATTCCAGCTACTTGGAAGGCTGTGGCAGAAACATCACTTGAACTTGGAAGACAGAGATTGCAGTGAGTGGAGATCTTGCCACTGCACTACAGCATGGATGACAAAGAAAGGCTCCATCTCAATAAAAAACCACACTGACATTTCAACCTAAAAGCTGTTATGTCTTATAAAGTGTTAATCCTCAAATGATTAGTAAAGGTAGTAACTTCCAAAGGCTCACTGCAGTAATGGTGTGCTTCAGAAAATTTTCCTATACTAATTGTGGAATAAAACAGAAGTTTCCAAATTTTAAAATACATTCTTTATTTTAAATAGCCCTCCATATCTACAAGTTCAGCATCCACTAATGCAGTCAACTTTGGAAAGAATGAAAAATACATATTCCTGGGATGCAGAATCTCCATCCACTGAACATGAGCATTCATATGGCCTAATGTCCAGGAAAGGTGGCTCAGGCCTGTAATCCCAGAACTTTGGGAGGCCAAGGTGGGCAGATTGCTTGAGGCCAGGAGTTGGACACCAGCCTGAGCAACATGGAAATATTCCATCTCTACTGAAGAAGTATAAATGAATATAAAGAATACTGTCTCCTACAAATCGCTCTTCCCATCTGCCCACACTAAATGTGGCTATGGTGACTCCCAATACTTGCTTAATTCTTTCTAATGGGTACTTCCGAGCAGAACAAGAAAGTTTGAAAGTGCATGGTAATGAGGTGAGGTTGCATAGGGCACTAAGAGATTGGAAAAATTGAGACTTTAGAAGTTTTAAGAATCCGTGGCTGGGTGCGGTGGCTCACGCCTATAATCCCAGCACTTTGGGAGGCTGAGGCAGATGGATCACGAGGTCAAGAGATCGAGATTATCCTGGTCAACAAGGTGAAAACTTGTCTCTACTAAAAACACAAAAATTAGCTGGGCATGGTGGTGTGCACTTGTAGTCCTAGCTACTCAGAAGGCTGAGGCAGGAGAATTGCTTGAACTCAGGAGGTGGAGGTTGTGGTGAGCCAAGATTGTGCCATTGCACTGCAGACTGGGTAACAAAAGCAAACTTCTGTCTCAAAAAAAAAAAAAAAAGAAGTTTTAAGAATCCTTTATGGAGAGATGTGGTGGCTTTTACTTGTAATCCCAGCACTTTCAGAAGTCATGGCCAAGGGATTACCTGATGGCAGGGGTTGAAGACCAGCCTAGACAATATGGTGAAACCCTGTCTCTACTAAAAATACTAAAATTAGCCAGGCATGGTGGCATGCCTGTAGTCACTGGTTCTTGGAAAGCTGAGGCAGGAGAATCATTGAAACCTGGGAGGTGAAGGTCCCAGTGTGCTGAGATTGTACCATTGTACTCCAGCCCGGGTGACAAGAGTGAAATTTTACAATCTTGCATGTTCTTCACATATACCCCAAAACCTAAAATGCAATACCAAAAAAAAAATAAAAATAACAAGAAATGGAAAAAATATATATATGTATACTGTAATCCATATATCCATATATATATATATATATATATATATATATATACACACACACACACACACACACACATACACACACACACCTGTAGTCCCAGAGCTTTGGGAGGCAGATGGATCATGAGATCAGTAGGATCAGCCTGGCCAAGTGGGATAATCCCTGTCTCTACTGAAAATATAAAAATTAGCTGGGTGTGGTGGCAGGCGCTAGTATTCCCAGTCACTTGGGAGACTAAGGCAGGAGAGTCGCCTGAGCCTGGATTGCAGAGATTGCAATGAGCCAAGATCCTGCCACTGCACACTAGCCTCAGTGACAGAGCAAGACTTTATTAAAAACAAAACAAAAAAATCTTGCCCAATGTCACATAGTAAACTGCAAAGCATCATTGGAAAAAAATCTAAAATCAAAAGAAAATACACAGTTTTGAAAAAATGGCCGGGGAGCAGTAGCTCACTCCTGTAATCCCAGCATTTAGGGAGGCTGAGGTGGGCAATTCACCTGAGGTTAAGAGCTGGAGACCCGACTGGATAACATGGTGAGACCCCTTTTCTTTTCTTTTCTTTTCTTTTTGAGACAAAGTTGTGCTCTGTCGCCAGTCTGGGTGGCAGTGGCACAATCTCATCTCACTGCAACCTCTAACTCCTGGATTCAAGTGATTCTCCCTCTACAGCCTATGTAGTAGCTGGGACTACAGGCGCCCACCACCATCTCCTGCTAATTTTTGTATTTTGAGTAGAGACGCGGTTTCACCATGTTGGCCAACATGGCTTCCATCTTCTGATCGTGATCCACCCACACTAACCTCCCAAAATACTGGCAGTAGAGGCGTGAGGCATCACGCCTGTCTGGTGAAACCCCGTTTCTATTAAAAAACAGAAAAAAAAATTAGCCGAGTGTGGTGGCTGTAATCCCAGCTACTTCTGGGGCTGAGGCAGGAGAATCTCTTGAACTGGGGAGGTGGAGGTTGCAGTGAGCAGAGATCGCATCATTGCACTCCAGCTTGGGCAACAAGAAAGAAACTTCATCTCAAAAAAAAAAAAAAAAAGAAAGAAAAAAATGGAAGAAAATAAAACCTATGCAAAAAGGACTCTCTCACAGTGTTAAGGACGGAAGAAGTACTCACTCCAGGCTCCAGGTATCATTGTGCCCCTCTTCCCCCAAGCACACACACAAAGCAGTCTTATCTACTATTTAAAATCAGGACATTAAACAGCTCTGTGGACAGGATCACCACCCTAGTTTAAGCCACCTATGTCTCTTTCTTACATACACAATGGTGCCTCCAATTTTCTAATTCTGTAGCTAAATTCATCTTTTCAAATACATATATCATTCTTTCATCTTTCAACTGAAAACATTTCACTGGTCTTTTACTACTTTATGAAAGAGTTGGCAAACCTTACCTTGCATTATAATCACGTGGAGGTGCTGGTAAAAGATTGCCTGGGCCACTTTCCCAACTTCTGATTCAGTAGATCTTGTTTCTTCCCTAAGTTTCCAGATGCTGCTTCTGGCCAGCAGACTGCACTTTGTGAAGAAAAACAAAGCAAACAGATCCATTAAGATCTAGTCCAAAAAAAAAAAAAAGATCTAGTCCAAGTTTTTTGCCTAGCTCAACATCTTGTCACATATCACAATTATAATGTGATTTTACAGCTATTCTGCAATTCTTTATCTAACCTGCAAAAATCCCTCACTAGGCAACAAGCTTCTTGGTGGAAGGATGTATCTAGCTTGTCTGAGGAATCAATAAAATCTGTGCTAGAGTCCAATATCTCAGTTTCAACCTTGGTCATTATTGGATGCACCTAACATGCTTTAGGTGCATACTTAACGTGCCTTCAGCTAAAGCATGTTAGGTGAAATGATAATTCACCATCTACCATGGTGAAATCATAATTCATACCTGTGTGACCCTTGTAAGAAATAAAGAATGCTTCCATAGGTTAGGGGTGCAGGTGATGTAGGCTGGGGGGTTCTCAACTGGCAGCTAATATTTCACTCCCTTAACTCCCCACTCCCACACCCAAACACCTACATTATTTTTTGAAAATAACATGGCCACTTCATAAACCCTAATTCACATTATAACATTTAAATCTTAATTGATGCAGCCCCCATCCCCCTTCTAACTCTACAATATTGAATTTTTTACAAGACCTTTGCCAGAGACTAAGGTGATCCAGTTGTTGGCAAGCTGCCACTCAGAGGTTTAGGCACAGAGAATGATCCAGAAGCCCCTACCCTGTTGAGCCTCCTAGTGAGGCCCTCCTTGACCTTTCATGTGGCCTTCCCAGCTCACCTGGAGCAGAAGAATCAGTGACCCTGGTCAGGGGGTTCACAGGACTCACCAAGTACCAGCGAGGAAGGACTCAGACCCCACCCCACCAAGTGGGCACCTTCCTGCCTGGGGCTCAGCCTGTGCATGCTCTGTGACCATGGGTGCAGTGACAGTGTGAAGCTTATGAGAGCTGGTGTGACCTCCTGCATAATCAGGGCCCACTTGGCCCCAAGTGGCAATAAATTCCCCTGGCTATCTTTTCAGATTCTTACAAGTTTTTATTTATATGAGCAAACTTGAGGGTCCAAGTGAGGCTGCAAGCTGATTAAATCTTCACCAGCACAGCGTCCCATCCCAGATGGTGAGGGAGAGGAATGGTTTGCAGTGTGAAGTGCTTCCCATAGCCTGGGGTTGCAGGGTGGAGTCATTGAGTATCCTCCATCCTTGAAAGATGAACAGACTTGCCTGTGGATCAGTTTGCATCACAGTGGCTGACTGGGTGGATTCCTCACACCCTTTGGGGTTATGCCCCACTCTACCAACCCAGGTTTACCTATGGAAGTGACATTTTGGTTGGAATTTAAGGGATAAAAAGGCATTCATTGGACAAATTCCATGGTCAAAATCTTTAAGGCTGAAAAAAGAGCAAATGTGGGGACTGTCAACATTAAAGAATTTAGTACAGAGTGAGACAAGCTGGCTCACACTTGTACTCCCACCACTTTGTGGGGCTGAGATAGACGGATCACCTAAGATCAGGAGTTGGAGACCAGCCTGATTGACATGGTGAAACCTTATCTTTAAAAAAAAAAATTAGTACAGGCCGAGCATGGTGGTGCACACCTGTAATCCAAGCCCCTTCAGAGGCAGAGGTGGGAGGAGATCTTGAGAGCAGGAATTCAGGATAAGCCTGGGTAACATAGCCAGACACTGCCTACACAACAAAATGATTTATTAATTTTTTTTTTTTTAGAAAGAGTCTTGCTCTGTTTGTTTCAGTGGTGCAATATCAGCTCACTGCAATCTCTGCTTCCTGGCTTCAGGAAATTTTCCTGCCTCAGCCTCCTGAGTAGCTGGAACTACAGGCACACGCTGCCATGCCCAGCTATTTTTTTTTTTTTTTGGATTTAAGTAGAGATGAAGTTTCACCATGTTGCCCAGGCAAGTCTCAAACTCCTGAGCTCAGGCAATCCACCTGCTTCAGCTTCCCAGGTGTTAGAATTACAGCCATGAGCCATCCTGTCCAGCCAGAAATGGTAATTTCTTTTTTGAGATGGAGTTTTTGCTCTTGTTACCCAGGCTGGAGTGCAATGGCACCATCTCTGCTCAGCACAACCTCCACCTCCTGGGTTCAGGCAATTCTCCTGCCTCAGCTCCCGAGTAGCTGGGATTACAGGCACATGCCACCATGTCTACCTAATTTTTATATTTTTAGTCGAGATGGAATTTCACCACGTTGAGCAGGATGGCCTCGATCTTTTGACATCATGATCCACCCACCTCAGCCTCCCAAAGTGCTGGGATTACAGGTGTAAGCCACAGCACCCGGGTTTTCTTTACATTCTTAAATACAAAATTCATGTGTTTAAGCCCTAATCTGAACTTAATGACTTCCCAAATGTGCCACCTTTAAATTTTGCACATTGAAAATATATGAAGGTGGTGCCTTTGTAGAGGTCACTAGGTTTAGATGAGTTCGCTAGAGTGGGGTCCCCATGATGGAATTAGTGGCCTTATCAGAAGAGGAGGAGAAACCTGAGCTCTTTCTGTGCACACAAGTAAGAGAGAAAAGGCATCAGAATGAAACCTATCTTGCTGGCACTTTGATCTTGGAATTCCTAGTGTCCATAATATGGAGAAATAAATTTCCATTTTTTAGGCCACCCAATGATGGTGTCTTGTTATGGTAGCCAAAACAATTTAAATCATGAGAAATCAGGTTTGCTGAATTTTGTAAGCTTTTTTTCATGAATTATTGAAACTGAAGTTGGTCTTGAGGACCTCCTGAACTTGTCATGGTGATTAGCAAAATTTTGTTTCAGCTAGGTGTGGTGACTCAGGCCTATAATCCCAGTACTTTGGGAAGTCAAGCTAGGTGGATCACCTGAGGGCAGGAGTTTAGCCTGACCAACATGGTGAGACCCTGTCTCTAATAAAAATAGAAAAATTAGCTGGTCATGGTGGCAAGTGCCTGTAATTCCAGCTACTCAGGAGGCTGAGGTGGGAGAATTCCTTCAATCTGAGAGTCAGAGGTTGCAGTGAGCCAAGATCACACCCCTTCCCTTCGGCCAGGGCAACAGAGAGAAATTCTGTCTCAAAAAAAAGAAAGAAAAGAAAGAAAGAAAGAAAGAAAGAAAGAAAGAAAGAAAGAAAGAAAGAAAGAAAGAAAGAAAGAAAGAAAGAAAGAAAGAAAGAAAGAGATTTTGTTCTCTACGACGCTAGTCTGAGAGTGTGCAGAAGGATTATACAGTTTGTATAATATTCTAAATGTGGATGTACAGTGAATTACTTCAATTGTTGAATTGTTAAAAACATTTACAAGGTTTTTACTACTGCATGTTATATTATGGTGAAATGTGACACATATGCATTTTTAAATTACATTTTTCTTTTCTTTCTTTCTTTCTTTTTTTTTTGAAAGGGAGTTTCGCTCATGTTACCCAGGCTGGAGTGCAATGGCTCCATCTTGGCTCACCGCAGCCTCCATCTCCTGGGTTCAGGCAATTCTGCTGCCTCAGCCTCCTGAGTAGCTGGAATTACAGGCATTCACCACCATGCCCAGCTGATTTTTTGTATTTTTAGTAGAGACAGGGTTTCACCACGTTGACCAGGATGGTCTCCATTTCTTGACCTCGTGATCCACCTGCCTCAGCCTCCCAAAGTGCTGGGGTTACAGGCATGAGTCACAATGCCTGGCCTAAATTACATTTTTTATAGCAACACTTATCATGAGACTTGCCCACTGACCTAGACTTCAAGTTTATAATATCCTATACTTGATAATAGGTACAATGTCTTACAGCAGGTCTGTGGAGATTACTTATCTTGTTTATCTAAAATTGAATGCTTGTTAATTAGTAACTTTCCATTTCTACTACTCCCAACACTTGGCAAACACCATTCCCCTCAAATTTTATGAATTTATCTCTTTTAGATACCCCATACAAGTGGAGACATGCAGTATTTCTTTTTTCTGTGACTGGCTTTATTGCTCTTATTGTAATGACCTTAAAGTTTTTCATGTTCTCACATATTACAGTTTTCTTCAATTTTAAGACTGAATGTCACATTTTCTTTATCCATTCATCTTCAATGGAAAATTAGATTGGTCATACATCTTAGGTACTGTGCTGTGCTACAATAAACATGAGAGTCCAATATCTCTTCAAGACAATAAATTTATTTTTTTTGAATAAATATTCAGATGTGAGATTGCTGGATCATATGGTAATTGATAGCAGCTACACCATTTTTCTTTCCCATTGAAAGTGTGCAAGGGTTAAAATGTTTCCATATTATCACCAACACTTGTTGTTTTATGTTTTTCATTTTCTAGTAGCCATTCTTACAGGTGTGAGGTATTATCTCACATTGTTTTGATTCAAAATTTCCTGATGATTAGTGATTTGTAGCTTCTTTCATATGCCTATTGGCCATGTGTATATTTTTCTTTGGTCAAAATGTCTATTAAAGTCTTTTGCCCATTTTTAATTGAGATTTTTAGGTTGTTTGTTTTAAACTACCAAATTCTAGAAGTTTGTTAATATATATTTTTGATATTACAGACTTTTTAAGACATATGGCTTGCAAGTATTTTCTTTGAGTTCATTGTGCAGTGTTTGTGCCAAGGGCTTGAGACAGCTAGTGTGACTTGCCCCATCTTGGCTGCTGGACCTATCTGCACTCCCCCATCTCGAGAGCTGTCAAACTGAGACAAAGTCCGCAGGCTGAGTCACTGAGGCAAAAACAGAATGCAAAGCAAAGGTATGCAGTTTATGAGGACATTGTGCTCTCTGTTTTCATGTCCCCATCAGTCTCCCTGTAAGCAATAAAACTTGCTGCAATTGAGATGCCTAAAACGGGTAAAGACCCCAGCCCATATTTTCCCTGGAGGTAAGTCTTCGTTCCACCCCCTGATAGAAAACAGGATTAACAAACTACCTTAAGAACATCTTTGGAAAACATAAATTTCTTTGTGAGCTATTTTCAGGAGCCTCTGTTTACCCTTTCTTTGTAAGATAAAGTAACTGTAAACAAGAAAAAATGTATAAAAGATGTAAACCACAAAAATAAAGCTGCTGCATTTTGACCATAGGTTATGCAGACCTCCAGACTTTGCTTTTCTTTTTTCTTTTACTTCTGCACACTCTCTCCCTCAGGTTGAATGACACATCTATGTTGGTGGTCTCAGGGACTCCTGCAGGTCGGTAGCCCCCTGGCAGATATGCTGGACCCCATCAATTCATAGATTGGATTTTTGCTCTGCTTTTTTTCTTTGTTGTGTAGAAATGATTTAGTTTGAGTAGTCTCACTTGTTTATTTTTATTTTCATTGTTTGTGTTTTTTTTCCTTAAAAATCATTGTTAAAACCAACAACACAAAGCTTTTTACCTATGTTTTCTCTGGGAGGAGTTTTACAGTCTTGGGTTTTATATTTAAAGTGTTTAATCCATTTTGAGTAAATGTGTACATGGCATAAGACAAAAGCTCAATTTCAAGCTTTTGCATGTGGATATTCTTTTCTCTCAACACCATTTATTGAAGACACAAACCTTTCCTGATTATGTAGTCTTCACACCATTGTCAAAGATCAGTTGAATATATGTGCATGCTTATTTCTTCTAGCCTTACTAGCCTGTTGCATCGATCAACATGTCTGCCTGTATTCCAGTCTCATAATGTTTTGATTACTGTGGTTTTGTCATAAATTGTCATATCTGGAATTGTGATACCTCCAGCTTTGTTTTTCTGTTTCAAGACTGACTTGGTTATTTACTGTTTTTATGGTTAGTTCCATGTAAATTTTGAGGTTTTTTTCTATTTTTGTAAAACCATTACTAGGATTTTGATAGAAATATGCAGTATGGACATTTTGGGCAGTATGGACATTCTAACAAGAGTATTTCTTCCAATCCATCAAAATGGAATGTCTTTTCACTCTTTTGTGTTCCTTGTGTAAATTTTTTATCAATATCTTGTAGTTTTCATTTTACAAATGTTTTACCTTTTTAAGTTTATTTCTAAGTATTGTATTTGTTTTGATACTTATATAAATGGAATGGTTTTTCTAATTTTCTTTTCAGATAGTTGGTAGTATATAGAAATGCTACTAATTTTTGCATGTTGATATTTTGTTCTCAACATGATTGAATTTCTTTATTAGTTTTAATAGACTTCTTAAAATATCTTCAGAGTTCCTTAATATATAATATAATCTTAAAACAAGGACATTTTTTCTGCTTTCTTTCTGATTTGCCTGCCTTTTGCTACTTTTGTGTTGCTTAAGTGTGCTGATTAGACCTTCCAGTACAATACTGTATGGCAGTGGTGAATGAGAATTCTTGTCTTTTTTGGAGTCTTAGAGAAAAGTTTTCAATATCTCATAAAAATTGTGTTGAATTTAGTCATATGATTCTTCATTAATTGAGATGATCATTTTCTTTTATTTTGAACTCTATGGAAACAATGTATCACACGAGTTGTCATATGTTGAATTACTTTGGGAATAAATCTTACTTAATCATAGCAGATGATCCTTTTAATACAGTGTTAGATTTGGTTCCATAGTAATCTATTGAGAATTTTTGTATCTGTATGTTTCAGTAATATTGGCCTGAAGTTCTGTTTTCTTTTGAAGACTTTGTCTTGATTTGTTATAAGGGCAGCACTGGCTTCATAAAAGAAGTTTGAATGTGTTGCTTTCTCTTCTTTTTTTTGTGTGTGTGTGTTTGTGTTGGAGTCTGGCTCTGTCTCACAGGCTGGAGTGCAAAGGCACAATCTTTGCTCACTGCAACCCCCACCTCCCAGGTTCAAGCAATTCTCCTGTCTCAGCTTCCCAAGCAGCTGGGACTACAGGCACCTGCCACTGCACTCAGCTAATTTTTAAAATTTTAAAAAAAGTTAAAAAATAAAAACATGTTTCAGGGGACTCCTTCATCACAATGAAAAAATGGAAAAAAAAAGAAAAAGAAAAAATAATAAAAATAAAGAGATTGAGAAAGATTGCAATTAATTTTTCTTTAAATGTTAGGCAAAATTCATCAAAGAAGACTTGATTCTGGGTTTTTCTTTGTGAGGTGTAATTTTGAGTACTGATTTTATTTGCATCCTAGTTTTAGATCTGTTCAAACCTTCTATTTCTTTAAGATTTTGTCTCAATAAGGAGTCTGTTTGTAGGACCTTACCTATATTCTCTTGCTTGTCCAGTTTGTTTGCAGTATAATTTTATACAAGTTTCTTATAATCCATTTTATTTATAGTTTATAATAAACTCAAATAAAATTATACGAGTAATAGATGACATCAGCTGTAATATTGTCAATTATTTCTTATTATATTTATTTGCATGCTTTCTTTTTTCTTCGTTAGTCAAGCTGTTTTCATCAATTTTATCTTTTCAAAAACCAAATCCTAGTTTCTTTCTTTTTTTCTCTATTCCTTTTCTAGTTCCTATTTTATTTGTTTCTCTTATAATCTGTTATTTTCTCCCTTTTGTTAACTTTCAGCTTAGTTGCTCTTTTTTTCTGGTTCCTTACCATATAACTTTACTAACTGAAAACCTTTGTGGTTTCTTTTGTCGGTATTTTTGGGGGACAGAAAGGCGGGTTTTGCCATGTTGGCCAGGATGGTCTCAATCTCTTGACCTCTTGATCCACCCGCCTCTGCTTCCCAAAGTGTTGGAATTACAGACGTGAGCCACTGCGCTCGGCCTGTCATTGCTGTTTTTAATGTAGATATTATTGCTGTCAACATTTCTCTTAAAATGCAGGTCATCTGTGCGGAGAAATTCCAGGTCCTCGCGGAGAACTCAAAGGCATCTTCTTGGCCACCGTGACTCTGACTGCATTCCCATTTTCCGGGGTACTCGGAGGATTCCATCTAGAGACTGTGGGGAGGCTCCCTTGCCAGGTTTCCCAAACCCAGCTGTGGCTGCCGCTGTCACCTTTTGGAGTCCACCCACGCTTCCCATCTCACGGGCGCTCACTAGTCTTGCTGGGCTCCAGGAAGCTCTGCTCCCAGTGGGGAGAGGTACTCCTGTCTACAGGGAGGGGATGCAGTGCTGGGACAAGCGGCTCCTGGGGGTGACGGGTTCTCCCTTCCCTGGGAACAGATGCGTTTCCTCAGCCATATGAGAAGACTGGACACACCCAAATTCCCAGTTTGCTGTTTGGGCCCCTACCTGGCCAGGGTCACCTTAAAACCCTGTAGGGAGTTTCCCTTTCAGCTGTCACCTAGGTGGTAACAGCTGCTGGATTTTGACCTTCAGCCCTAATCTTCTGGGATCTTCTCATTAATAAATCCAATTACCGGCTGGGCACGGTAATTTCCGCCTGTAATCACAGCACTTTGGGAGGTCGAGGTGGGGCGGGAGAATCGGGGGAAGATCACCTGAGATCAGGAGTGTGAGACCACCTTAACCAACATGGAGAAACCTCGTCTCTACTAAAAATGTAAAAATGAACTGGGTGTGGTGACCGACACCTGTAGTCCCAGGTACTCCCGAGGCTGAGGCAGGAGAATTTCTTAAACCCAGGAGGCAGACATTGTGGTAAGCCAAGATCATGCCACTGTAGTCAAGCCTGGTAGACAGAGAAACTCTGTCTAAAAATTAATTAATTTATTAAATTAATTCAATCACCATTTTAAAACTTTTTTATCTACTCATCCACGCAAGAAATTGGAAGTGTTCACTCAATCAATCAATCATTAGAATCCTACAGCACAAAGAAAATAGCCACAATATCTAAAACTGGGAATCTGGCAGGCCAAGGCAAGGAGACAGAAATAAAGAATGGCTTCAGTGTGAAAGTGGCTTCAGTGTTCCCTTGCGATTTGGCTTTTCTATTAATCAAGAGCGCAAATGCCTCCCTCCAGAACTGAGCCACTGAATAGTGCCTAGCACCATCTGCTGGAACGTTTGGAAAAATCAAAATGGCAGAGTTAGAAAACCTCAGGTTCATCAAAAATAATCCAGTGACATTCAGTCTAGTCACCTCCAGTCCCCACGTGTCAAAGGTTACAAACTGTGATGTTCCCAGCTGGTAGTATGGTATGGAAGTGGTCTGTGTCCATTCCCTCTTTTAAGCTGCAAATGAGAGCACAGTTGTTCTGCAGCTCTCCCTCCTCCTTGTATTCATTCATTTATCATGCAGTTTTTAAAATCTTTCTTTATCAGCAGAAATATTTCACTTTCTGCAGTCAACATTCAGACTAAATAGAAAATGTCATATTTGCGATAAAAACAATATTTTGCTTCTGGTGAACTTAATTTCCAGTATTTTTTAATCCTGTCATTTTGCATTAAAAACTACCACTTTCTAGGGCCAGGTGCAGTGGCTCACACCTATAATCCCAGCAGTTTGGGAGGCTGAGGTGGGTGGATCCCCAGGTCAAGAGATCCAGACCATCCTGGTCAACAAGGTGAAACCCCGACTCTACTAAAAATACAAAAATTAGCTGGGCATGGTGGTGTGCCTATAGTTCTGGCTACTCGGGAGGCTGAGGCAGAAAAATTGCTTGAACCTGGGAGGCAGAGGTTACAGTGAGCCAAAATCATGCCATTGCACTCCAGTCTGGGTAACAACAGTGAAACTTTGTCTTAAAATAAAAACACTACCATTTCCTGAGTACTTTATTAAAAACCCTGTATTTTGCAACTTACTCAAACATTCGATTAAATCTAAAGAATTCTGTTTTGTAAAATGAATTGTCTTCAATACACAAAAGTGAAAAGGAAGGCTTAGCAGGGCAGCTCAGCAAGACCCACATGGTTGCAATGTCCCTTCTCTGTGCTGGTACAACATCCTGTCTCTTTCAATGACTACACAGGTAAATCACAGTGTAACCCTCTCCCATCGGGAAGCTTTTAAGAACAATCTTATACAATATATCATTTTGCTTTCTAAGAATTTTTATAGCCAGGCACAGTGGCTGATGCCTGTAATTCCAGCACTTTAATAGGCTGAAGCAGAAGGACCCCTTGAGCCCAGTTATGGCTGTTCATTTCCTGTGCTTTTGAAGGACATACAATCAAAAGAAAATATCTAGGAATTTTTGGAGACAGAATTCGTTTTTTTCTTTCTTTTTTTGAGACATGGATTCACTCTTGTCATCCATGCTAGACCTTCACCTCCTGGGTTCAAGCAATTCTCCTGGATCAGCCTCCTGAATAGCTGTGACTACAGGTTCATGCCACCACACCCAGTTAAATTTTTTGTATTTTAAGTAGAGACTTGTTTTCACCATGCTGGCCAGGAAGGTCTTGATCTCTTGTACTTGTGATCCACCGGGCTTGGCTTCCAAAAATACTTGGATTACAGGTGTGAGCTACTGTGCTTGGCCAGATTTAAGTTTATTCAACAGTTCCCTTCCTCCTTCTACAGCTCTACTTCAGTCTGTTATTCAAATTGCTCTGTCTCTGACTGCCTCTTAAACTTGAGGGTTTTTCAGGGTTCTCTTCTTGACTATTTCAGTTTCTGCCAATGGTTTTCATTGTGTTTTCTGATACCACAAGGCTGCTATGCAACTGAACAGACTCCTAGAAATAAACTTTCTCATTGCTCTGCTTAATTCTAAACTGTGTTTTCAGATAGTGTTGTTGAAACAGTGCACATTACATAACTGTAAAAAAAATTAAATCACTGTAAAAAAAATGAAAAAGAAAAAACAGAGTGTTGGAGAGAATGAAGAGGCAGAATTCTGTGGGAGAAGGGAGTTTCAATAAAATGTGGGATTTGTGGAACCTGGACCTGAAGATTTTTATGTTGAGACTATGTTGAGAATCTTTCAGAAGCTTCTTTTGTGGTCATGGGTTTTTCTAACACTATGTGCTGATGAGTGATCCCAAATCTCCTGCCATTTTGGTTTATCCTATGAGCTCATTCAATTGTACATTCAGTCATTTAATACAATAGTGAGCTATTGTACTAGCAGGTGAGGACACAAAGATAATGTGACTATCTCTACCACAAGGCAGCTGACAGTCTAAAGGGAAGATAATTTAGTATAATTGACTCTCTGTATCTGCAGGTTTCACATCCTTGGACTCAACCAGCTGCAAATCAAAAATTTTTAGAAAAAGAAAGAAAAAAATACAATGATGAAATATAGAAACAAAAATACAGCTGGGCATGATGGCTCAGGTCTGTAATCCCAGCACTTTGGGAGGCTGAGTTGGGGGGATCATATCATCAGGAGTTCAGGACCAGTCTGGCCAACATGGTGAAACCGCATCTCTACTAAAAATACACAAATTTGCTGGGCATTTTGGCCAGCACCTGTAGTCTCAGCTACAAAAGAGGCTGAGGCAGGAGAATCCCTTGAACCCGGGAGGTGGAGGTTGTAGTCAGCCGAGATCTCATCACTGCACTCCAGCCTGGGTGACAGAGTGAGACTCCACCACAAAAATAAAAAAAATAAAAATAAAAACACAACACAACAACTATTTACACAGCATTTATCCTGAATTAAGTATTCTAAGTAATCTAGAGATGATACAAACTATACAGAAAGGGTGGGCACGGTGGCTCATGCCTCTCACCTCAGCACTTTGGGAGGCTGAGGCTGGTGGATCATCTAAAGTCGAGTCCAAGATCATCCTGGCCAACATGGTGAAACCTTGTCTCTACTAAAAATACCAAAATTAGCTGGGTGTGGCACCACATTTCTGTAATCTCAGCTCCTCAGGAGGCTGAGGCAAGAGAATTGCTTGAACCTGGGAGACAGAGGTTACAGTGAGCTGGTATTGTGTCACTGCACTCCAGCCTGGGCTACAGGGTGAAATCCATCTAATTAAAAAATAAAAACTATTCAAAAAGATGTGTATAGGTTATTTGAAAATATAGCATTTTTTATATGTATAAAGGACTTGAGCACCACCCACCTGGTATCTTGAGAGTCCTGGGACTGATTCTTCTCGGATACCAAGAGTATCTGAGGCAGAATTCTATGGAGGGAGTTTCAAGGGAATGTAGAGTTTGTGGAACCTGGGAATGTAGATTTTCACAGGATTTCTGAAGATTTGACTGTGCTGAGAATCTCTCAGAAGCCTCATTTATGGTCCATGGCTTTACCTGTAGACCTGTGAATCTATAATTTTGGCCTTCCTCTATATAAATGGTTGTTTTTTAAGGGGAGAGAGTAAAAATGATCTTTAATCAGCAGCACACAACTGTATTTTATACATTTGCAATGAAGAGCAAGTCTCTCTTTCACTCCAGACCTATTTTTTCATTAAATGTTTTGTATAGAATTAGTATTTACAGATATTTGTATATAATTTCAAAAATATTTAATGCACAAGTAAGAAAATATGTGTGTGTGTTTGTGTGTGTGTGTGTGTGTGTGTGTGTGTGTGTTTAGAGAAATGGTAGCATACAGTGTGTATCACAGCATTTTTTTAACCTAATGCTTTATCTTGGGGATTGTTGTATGTCAATATACATGCATCTCATTAATTGTTTTGAAGAAGGAATTACCAAATTTAACTGAAAGTTTTAAAATTATCTCAATGATGTTCGTTTTACAATTAGTGGAGTTTCCATTCCTATAGATTCATTATTTTCAAGCTTATCAGAGGAAACACATGCTATAGACAACAAATATCTATTTTGTTAGGCCCTATTTCTACTTTGAAATGAAATTCATCAAAATAAAACATGTGCATACATATTAAAACATTAGTATTATACCTTAAAAGGACATAAATGACAATAACCAAAATAGTGTATAAGAAAATAAGTCTCATTGTAACATGCCAGGAGATACCACAGATTTTCAAAATATAAAAAATGAGGAAGTATGATAGTCTGGGAAATGCACTCATTTTTTTTATTTACTCTCAAAGAAATTTCCAGAGTTGTGACCTGAATAGAATGTTATGAAATATCAGGAAAAATATTACTTCTCTCTTGAACCTCATCATCTATGAATGCACGATTTTAGTTTCTAGAACTTGAAAAGGACATGCAGACCAATGCCTTTCAAAGAAAATAGAGACTAGAGAATAAATTAGAATAGGAAAAAATAAAAGAGGCAATAGCAATGTTGGATGTAGATTTCCACAAACAGAATCAGGGTAATATTGAAAAACAATAGATTACACCAAAGTGATTATCAATTACAATATATATTCACAGTAAATATGCTGTTATTATGAAAAAATACTTTAAATATGTAGGATTGAAAGGATATTAAATATTTTCTGAACAACCTTTACTCATTTCATTAAATAAATATATTATTCCTCACTACAAAATGTGTGTGTGTGTGTGTGTGTGTGTGTGTGTGTGTGTGTGTGTTTCTTTGATAATTTAATACTTGCTTCTAGGTCTCATAATGTTTCAAATCCCCTCTCTTAAATATTTCCAATGAATATTACTGTTTTCACAGTAACTTCAGTATGGAAACCAAAATTTTTCTCAATTTATTATGCAGTTGTAAATGTCATAAGAGCTAATTTTACTTATTTTTAAAACAGAGGATATGGCCAGATGTGGTGACTCATACCCATAATCCCAGCATTTTGCAAGGTCAAGAAGGGAGAATCACTTGAGCAGAAGAGTTCCAGAACTTCCTAGGTAATATGGTGAAACTCTGTCTCTATTAAAAATAAAATAAATAAAATGAGATACAGAGTGTATATGTAAAAGTGTTATCTGGTTCCAAATTTTTTTCTAATTTGACTAATTTAATTAGTCATTGGCTTCTATTTAGATTTTTATTTTATTCTATTTATTTTATTTAATGTATTTAAAGAAGAATTTCACTCTGTCACTCAGGCTGGAGTACAGTGGTGTTATCATGGCTCATTGCAACGTTGACTTTCCAGGTCAAGTGATTCTCATACCTCAGCCTCTTAAGTAGCTGAAACTCAGGTACTTGCCACCACACTCAGCTATTTTGTAATTTCTGTAGAGATGGGGTTTTCCCTTGTTACCCAAGCTGATCTCGAACCCCAGAACTCAAGAGATCCATCCACCTTAGCCTCCCAAAACTTTTTCTGTACATATCTACTCCCATTTTGCACACCGATTTCAAATAGATGAATCAAGAGCGACTATTTTTGAATTTAGTGTCCTTAAAATATTAGTGTATTTCTAAATCTTTGGTTTTATACTTATTTTTATATAATTAATTCTATGACTAAAGTTATAAAAACTTTAAACAAGCCAGTTTATGTTTTACTTTTATTATTGTATTTTTTTTTTTAGATAGAGTGTCACTCAATCACCAAGCACCAGGATGGAATGAAGTGGTGTGATCTTTGCTCACTGCAACCTCCACAACCCGGATTCAAGCATTTCTCCTGCCTCAGCCTCCTGAATACCTGGAACCACAGGTGTGCACCACCATGACTAGCTAATTTCTGTATTTTAGTGGAGATGGGGGTTTCACTATGTTGGCAAGGATGATCTCGATCTGTTGACTCTGTGATCAGCCTGCCTCAGCCTTGCAATGTGCACAGATTACAGGTGTGAGCCACACACACAGCAAGCCAGTTTATTTTTAAATTATGTCACTTCATAATAATTTCTGAAATAGTTTTTTACTTTCATATGAGTTATCTAATTTTCTTGTCACTATTAACTGACATTATTTAATAGTGTCACTTAAATGTTTGGAATGTATTTAAAGTAGCAGTCACATAACTTAAAAATATTTAAATTTTGAGTTTCAATTTTTATTGATTAAAAAAATGTAGAGAGATAGATAAGATAGATAATCTATATTAATAGCTTTTGTCACTTGCAGCTTCCCAGAGGTATTAAAAAATAGCTTCGATGGCAACATTCATTTATCTATGTTCATTTCAAGGAAGATCCTTGACCACTAAGCATTCTTGATGAATAACGCAATGAATTCCTAAATGCTGCTGCTACTTTGTAAAAGTAGCTTAAAAGTCAGGTAGCCAAAAAATCTTAAGTAATTTTTACCTGATGCACAAGAAATGGCACTGAAAAAAATAATGTTTTTTTTTTTTGAGATGGAATTTTGCTTTTATTACCCAGACTGGAGTGCAATGGTGTAATCTCGGCTCACCACAACCTTCGCCTCCCAGGCTCAGGCAATTATTTTGCCTCAGTCTGCTGAGTACCTGGGATTACAGGCACACACCACTGTGCTCTGCTAATTTTTGTATTTTTAGTAGAGACAAGGTTTTACCATGTTGACCAGGATGGTCTTGATCACTTTACGTCGTGATCCACCTACTTTGGCCTCCCAAAGTGCTGGGATTACAGGTGTGAGCCACTGCACCGGGCCATATTTTCTATAAAATAACTGTTTAAAATACTGATGATGCCTTTTTATTGATGATCTTTTACCATCTCCAGTGATTTCTTTCAACACAAATATTATTGCATAATGGCATAGAATAAATAATTTTATTTAGATTTCTTTTTCTCACTATGTTAAAATCGGTTTACTATTTTGTAGAACTGCTTCTCACTCCCCACTTGCCACTCACTGAGTACATATTTATCATTTTGGTAAGAAACTTCAATATCTAAAATCTTCTCTTTAGATTTTTTTTTTTTGCTTTTCATTTTAGTGTAAATTTTAGAAGCATAAAATATTTTAACTGACTGTATCAAAATGCTTCATAAAATGTTTTCTCAATTTTCAAATTACATGTTTACTTTTAGGACATTTAGAAGAAATGTTACATTGATAACCTTGTATGTGTGAGAGGCAGTGTCTAGCTCTGTTGCCCAGGCTGGAGTGCAGTGGCACAATCACTGCAACCTCCACCTCCTGACTTAAGCCATCCTCCCACCTCAGCCTTCTGAGTAGCTGGAACTACAGGAGCACACCACCATACCCAGCTAAGTTTTGTATTTTTTGTAAAGATGGAGTTTTGCTATGTTGCCCAGACACGTCTCGAACTCCTGAGCTTGAGCAGTCTGCCAGCCTTGGTCTTAAACTCCTGGGAATACAAGTGTGAGCCACCATGACCAGTCTATATAGGTCACTTTTACATTGTAAATAGAATTTTAGGACACAATTTCAAATATTCAACTCTGTATTATCTATCTGGTTTTGGAGTCTGGAAACTGTGATTACATTATTTTCTTAAATAATAGTGATGATGAATAATTGAGTACAAGGAAGATCATTAGAGAGATTCTTGAAAGCATGACCAGGTTTGAATCCCAAACTGTTCCATGTGCTATGTATGTGATACTGGGTTTATTATCTACAAAGTGAGAAGAGTTTTCATTTTGCAATATGTAATGTGAATTAATTGGTCATGTGCCTTCAGTGTGGCTGGCCTAATTCTACTAGTTGCTGTTACTTTTCCACATTATGGGCAATAATGTAAAGCACTCATTGAATTATCATAACAACCCTGTAACATAGCTGCTATTATCTCAAATATGCAAACTGGCAGCCATGCTGTGATTTGTTCTTTTAAAAATAAATTTATATTATTGTACTTATTACAGATTCATGGGACTCCCTATGTTTTTCAGGCTTGCCTTGAACTCCTGGGCTCAAGCAATCCTCTAGTCTTCACCTCTCTAAGTGCTGGGGTTACAGATGTGAGTCCCTGGGCCCCTTCTGGACTGAGAATTGTTTGATGAATGGGGGTGGTTGCTGTTGTTTGCTTTCTTTTGTTTTGGTTGAGATGGAGCCTCTCTCTGTCACCAGGCTAAAGTGCAGTGGTGGATCTTGGCTCACTGCAACCTTCACCTCCCGAACTCAAGTGATTCTCTTACCTCAGCCTCCCCAACAGCTGGAACTACAGGCACAAACCACCAAACTCTGCTAAATTTTTATTTGTTGTAGAGACAGGGTTTTGCTCTTTTGTGGAGGCCAGTCTCAAACACCTAACATCAAGCAATTTACTCACCTTGGCCTCCCAAAGTGCTGGGATTCCACACCCTGCCTGGACTGAAAATTTTAAGCGGCATATTTAAGACCCAGAGCCACACTTCTCCTTCCCCATATTACCAGAGTGCCCTGTGTCCATCTATGTCTCTATCAAAGCACTTCTGAAGCTGAATTGCTCATGCATTTAACCTTTTAAATCCACATTGAAAACACAGCCATGTAAAGAAACTAAAAGGGACAGAATGGCAATTTATCTAAAGAAATTTATATGTCTTATAATCAAGGTGAAAGTGACAGAGTTTGACACAGTAATGCTGCCATGAGCATAAGTTTTGGTGTCAATAAACCTATGGTTCCACTCAACCACTTTCTCAGTTGTCTATGAAAAACTTCGTTTGTTTTTCTAGGTTTCAATTGACCTTTCTGTAAAATAAACATAGTAATATGAAACTTACAGAGTTGTTGTATTAGGTGAGATAAAGGTCTATCAAAGACTGGTCATAGTGGCTCATCCTTTAATCCAAATACCTTAGGAGGATGAGGCAGGAAGATTTCTTAAGGCCAGTAAAAGACCAGCCTGGTGGTGTTGCAAGACCATGCCTCTAGAAAAAAAAAAATATATATATATAGGTTTGGGGTCACGCTCCTGTAGTCCCAGCTACCTGGGAGGCTGGGGTGAGAAGATCACTTGAGTCCAGGAGGTCGATGCTACAGAGTGTAGATCACCACACTTCACTCCAGCCTGAATAGCAGACAATATCTTACATAGTAAGACATTGTTTCTAAAATCAGAAACAAAATAATGAAACAAAACAAGTCTATTGAACATATATCTTGGTATAGTGATTGCTACATAACAGTTACTCTATAAATAACATTATTCATAGCCCTACAATAAGCAAATAAAATTAATGGATGAGACTAAAATTTTCAGAGTAACAAGTGAGTGCAGGAATTATGTACTTTAGAAACCTGCCTGCTAATTAAAAACTCATAATACTAATCTATTTGCTATGTCATCTATACAAAAACGAAAAAAGATATTAGAAAATATGTTTTGTTGGCTCAGTCTTGGCACTTTATTTTTGAAAAAATAAAAAAGAACAACAAAAAGAAAAAGTTAGAAAAAAAAAGAAAAAGAAAACATTTTTTGTATTACCTGTATTATAGTCATGCTCCTGTGTTACCTTTCAACACACAGATTTTAGATAAGTCCTTTTCTTCATAATTTAAAAATCTCTTCACAATGTGTGCTACAGATGTAATGCAATAAAACAGTAATGACTGCATGTAATATGGCAATGTGTATTGCAAAAAAGCTTCAGTAACAAATTAACAGCCAAGTGTAATGGTGTGCACATCTGTAGACCCAACTACTCAGGAGGCTTAGGTGGAAAGATCTCTTGAGAACCAGAGGTTGAAGCTTCAGTAAGCTGTGGTTTCATCATTGTACTCTAGCCTGAGTGACAAACCCTGTCTCAAAAAAAGAAAAAAAAAATAAAAGAAGAAAAAGAACAAGAAACAGAAGCAACAGCATTCAGCATTATATAACTTGCCACTCACTTTTCACTTACCCCATCAGCTACTTTCCCAAAGCAAACTGTTGGACATGTGCTTTCTATTCATCTGGATTTTTTTTCCATAGTACCCTGCCATCTAGATTAAATTACTCAATCAAAAAATACATGGATTTACTTTTTGCTGTAATGTATTATGTTAAAGAATTTTTTTTCTGAGACAGGGTCTTGTTCTGTTACCAAGACTAGAGTGCAGTGGCATGATCATAGCTCACAGCAACCTTAGACTGGGTTCAAGCGAATCTGTGGCCTCAACCTTTATAGCAGCTAGAAATACAAGCTTCTGTGACCACAGCTAGCTGAACTAAGAAAAACAAATTTGTAGGCCAGGCATGGTAGCTCACACCTGTAATTCCAGCATTTTGGGAGGCCAAGGGAAATGGATCATTAGGTCAGGATTTTGAGACCATCCTTGCCAACAACCTGTCTCTGCTAAAAAAAATACAAAATGCTAGCTGGGCATGGTGGCATGTGCCTGTAATCTCAAATACCGGAAAAATTGAGGCCAGAGTTATTTGTTGAACCTGAGAGGCAGAGGTCGCAGTAAGCACAGATCATGCCACTGCACCCCAGCCCAGAAAACCATACAAGACTCTGTCTCAAAAACAAAAAACAATTTGTAGAGGTGAGGTTCTCCCTTTGTTGCTCAGGTTGATCTTGGACACCTGGCCTTAATGAATTCTCTTGCCCCAGTATCTCAAAGTGCTGGAATTTTGTGTGTGAAACACAATGCCTTATCTGTCTCTTTGTTATTTTGCAGACCTATAGAGAAAATGTGTAAATAATTTCACAAAAAAATAAAATGGAAAAATGCAAAAAAATGAAAGTCAACCTCAAGAAAACTTGTGGTGCTGCTCCGAAGAAGCTGACTCCTCATCTCTGTTATTGGTTGAATTGCATTCCCCAAATACATGTTGAAGTGCTAACCCAGTACTTCAGATGTGACCTCATTTGGAAATAAGGTCTTTACAAAGGTAATGGGTTAAGGCCTGTCTTGGTGGCTCATGCCTGTAATCCAAACATTTTGGGAGGCCAATGTGGGTGAATTACTTATGGTCAGGAGTTCAAGAACAGCCTGGCCAAGATGGTGAAACCCTGTATCTAGAAGAAATACAAAAATTAGCAGGCTGCAGTGGTGGGCACCTCTAATCCCAGCTACTCAGGAGGCTGAGGCGGGAGAATCTATTGAACCTGGAATATGAAGGTTGCAGTGAGCTGAGACAGTGCCACTGCACTCCAGCCTGGGTGACAAGAGTAAAAACTCTGTCTCAAAAAAAAAAAAAGCAATCAGTTAAAATGAGGTCATTAGGGTCTACTTTAATCCAATATGACTGCTGTCCTTATAAAAATGATATTTTGATACAAAAATACACACTGACAATGGTTATATGCAGAAACACAGGGAAATGCCATTGGAGTGATGTGTCTTCTAGCCAAGGAAAGTCATAGATTGGCAGCAACTCACCAGAACCTGGAGCCATGGAAAAAATTCATTGCAGCACTCAGAACAAACCATTCCTGCTAACACTCATATTTTGGACTCATGTTCCAGAACCATGAGACAATAAATTTTTTGTTATGTAAATCACCCAGTTTATGACACTTTGTTAGGGTATTCCCTCAAAAACTAATGTAATCTACAAGTATAAAAATGTTTACCTCAGTATATATTTTTCTATACATTTATGGTTTTTACCAAAAACAAAAACAAACAAACAAACAAACAAAAAACATACTAGGCAAAAATATTTGTAAAAAGAAACAATGTAAAAGGAAAATAAACCACACTCTACTAAGCTATAATACAAATGTAGAAATTCTCAGGCAAAAAAAATGAAAAATAACTAATTGTTATGCCAAAGGCTTTAGTGGAAAAGACAATATGCAGAATAAGATAGGTAATCTTAACAAAGAATTGGAAATCAAAATCAAATGGAAAAGCTGGGCATGGTGGCTCAGGACCCTAATCACACTATTTTGGGAGGCTGAGGCAGGTGGATCACTTGAGGTAGAAGTTTGAAACCAGGCTGGTCAACATAGTGAAATCCCATCTCTACTAAAAATAGAAAAAAAAAATTAGCATGGCTTGGTGGTGGGCACCTGTAATTCCAGATCCTCGGGAGGCTGAGGCAGCAGAATTGCTTTAACCCAGGAAGCAGAGATTGCCTTGAGCCAAGATTATGACACTGCACTCCAGCCTGAGTGACAAAGTGAGACTCCATCTTAAAAAGAAAAAAGTCAAGTGAAAATTCTAGCAATGAAAACCACAGAAAAGAGATGAAGATGCTTTCAATGGGCTCATTAGAACCCATGACACACTTAAGGAAATAATCAGTGACAACAAAGGCATATAAACTAACTATCCAAACTTAAATATAAAGTGAAAGAGTAAAAAACAGAGAATCTAAAAACTGTGGGATAGTATCAGACAGTGTCATTTGTGGATACTTGTAATCTCAGAAAGAAAAAAAAATTCAAAAATAGTGATGGTCAAAAATTTAGTTAAAGACACCCAAAGTGTAGAACCAAGAAGCCCAAAGAACACCGAGTATGATGAATATCAAAAGACATACACCAAAAATAACAAACAAACCCAAAACAAAAAAAAAAACTGACAGGACATTCCAAATATAGGTGTATCAATTAAATTTAAACTGCTGAAAATTAAAATCAAAAACACAATTTTAAAGGTAGCCCAAGAAAAAAAAATGTATTATGGCTGTGCATACATTAACTATGGGAATATGTTCTGAGAAGTGCATCATGGGATGATTCCATCATTCTGTGAATATCATGGAGTATGCCTACACAAACCTAGATTGCAATTGTGTAGCTTACTATGCCTGTAAGCTGTATGGCATAGCCTAATGCTCCTAGGCTATGAGCCTGTACAGCAAGGTACTATACTGAATACAACAGACAAGTTTAACACAATGGCAAGTATTTGTGTATCTAAGCATAGAAAAAGTTTCATAAAGATAGTTCTATAATCTTATAGGACCACTGTCATGTATGTGGCCAATGGCTGAAACACTGTTATACAGTGCATGACTACTGACAAAGGAGGGAGGATAAGAATTACAACACACCTCTCAACAGAAAATGTGAAATCAATGAGTCACTGGTTACTTCTGTAAATAAAAAACCCTTGCCAACTCACAGTTTTATAACCAATTAGCATATTTATCAAAAGCATTGGAGAAATACTTAGATAAAATAAAATGGAGAAAATTCATTGCCATCAAGCGGACACTGCAAAAATATTAATAAAAATATGTCAGGTCACCGGGAGTGGTAGCTCAAGCCTGTAATCCCAGCACTCCCACCAACAGTGTAAGAGTGTTCCTATTTCTCCACATCCTCTCCAGCATCTTTGGGAGGCCGTGGTGGGTGGATCAACCTGGTCAGCATGGTGAAACCCCGCCTCTACTAAAAATACAAAAAATTATCTGGGCATGGTAGTGCATGCCTGTAATTCCAGCTACTAAGGAATCTGAGGCAGAAGAATTGCCTGAACCCAGGAGGCGGAGGTTGCGGTGAGCCAAGATTGCACCATTGCACTCCAGCCTGGGTAACAAGAGTGAAACTCTGTCTCAAAAAAAAAAAAAAGTCAGGTCAAAGGAATATTATATATGTCAGAAATTTGTGTTTTCACCAAGAAATAAAGTACAAAAAAAAGGTAGTTGCTCTAAAAAAAGACTAGGTGTTTAAAACAATAATAATAATATATAGTATTTTTCTGGCATATGTAAAAGTAATATATGACTACAGGACCAAAAAGGATAAGTGAGAATTGAAAATATACTATTACAAGTTTCTTATATTGAAAGGGAAACAGTATAATCTCATTTAAAGAAGGCCTCAAATTCTTTTAAGAGTTATACTATAGACCCCAGAGACAACCCTTAAATATGTTGTAAAAGATGCATAAAATAAGGCCAGGCATGGTCATAGCACTTTCAGATGCCAAAATGAACAGATAATAAGGAAAAGAGACTGAGACCATCCTGGCCAACACGGTAAAATCCCGTCTCTATTAAAAATACAAAAATTAGCTGGGCATGATGACCCGTGCCTATAGTCCTTGTTCCTAGGGAGGCTGAGGCAGGAGAATCCCTTAAATCTGGGAGGCAGAGGTTGCAATGAGTCAAAATCAGGCCACTGAAGTCTAGCCTGGGGATAGAGCAACACTCTATCTCAAAACAAACAAACAAACAAAAACAAAACAAAACAAAAAACAAATTAATAAAAGAGATTAAAATGTAATCTTAAAACATGCTTGATTAAACCCAGAGAAGAAAAGCATGGGGGTGTGCACCTGTAGTCCCAGCTTTTCTGAAGGCTGAGGCAGGGGGATCTCTTGAGCCCAGGAGCTTTGGGCTGCAGCGGGCTCTGAATGTGCCTGTGAATAGCTATTGAACACCAGCCTCAACAATATACTCAGACCCTGTCTTAATCCTAGCACGTTTGAAGTCCAAGGTGGGCGGATCAGTTGTTGCCAGGAGTTAGAGACCAACCTGGGCAACATTAGTGAGATCTTGTCTCCAATAAAAACAACAAACAAAGAAGTCAAAATAAGCATTCTTTTCAAGTTTTTACAGGACACATACCAAGAGAAATCACATCATGGGCTATAAAACATGCTTTTACACATTTAAAATATATAAATCACCAGGAGCGGTGGCTCACGCCTATAATCCCAGCACTTTGGGAGGCAGAGGTGGATGGATCACGAGGTCAAGAGATCGAGACCATCCTGGTCAACAAGGTGAAACCCCGTCTCTACTAAAAATACAAAAATTAGCTGGGCATGGTGGTGCACACCTATAATTCCAGCTACTCAGAAGGCTGAGGAAGGAGAATTGCTTGAACACAGGAGGCGGAATTTGCAGTTAGTCGAGATTGCACCATTGCACTCCAGCCTGGGTAACAAGAGTGAAATGCCATCTCAAAAAAATAAAAAGAAAAAGAAAGAAAAAAAAAGAAATCACACAAACTACATTTTCAGACTATACAGAATTGAAATTTACATTACATTTAATAATTTCAGAAATATCTACAAAAATGTGACATTTTTTTTAGAACACTTTTTTTTTTCAGATGGGAGTTTCACTCTTGTTACCCAAGCTGGAGTGCAGTGGCATAATCTTGGCTCACCGCAACCTCCTGAGTTCAAGTAATTTTCCTGCTTCAGCCTCCTGAGTAGCTGGAATTATAGTCATGAGACACCACGCTTGGCTAATTTTGTATTTTTAATATAGACAGGATTTCTACATGTTGGTCAGACTGGTCTCCAACTCCTGACCTCAGATGATCTGCCTGCCTTTGCCTCCCAAAGTGCTAAGATTACAGGCATGAGCCACTGTGCCTGGTGAAAAATCCTACACTTCTAAATACCCCTTGGTTCAAAGAGTAAGTCTCAGGGAAATTAAATTTTTTGAGCAAAATGAAAATACAGTATTACAATGTTTGGGTAACATAGCTAAAATAGTGTCTACAGGGAAATTTGCAGCATTAGGTTTAAAACATGTATTATAAAAAAAATCTAAAGTCAGTAACTTAACCTTTTACCTTAAGAAACTAGAAGAGGGGAGATGGGGAGAGATAGCATGGGGAAAAATGCCAGATATAGGTGAAGGGGAGGAAGGCAGCAAATCACACTGCCATGTGTGTACTTATGCAACTATCTTGCATGTTCTTCACATGTACCCAAAAACATAAAATGCATGAAAAAATAAGAAACTAGAGAAAAATAAAGCAAATGTGAAGCTTTTAAATGTGAGGCATGCAGAAGGACAAAATGTAAAGCAGAAATTAATAAAACCAGAGCTGAAAACAAGGCAGAAAATCAAAATCAAAGGTGATTCTTTGAAAAGATAAAAATAGAGGCAATAAATTGATAATGACTACAAACTGCCTAACCTCATATAGAATTTCAAATGCCTGCTCTTTCCACCATCTCAGTGCCTTAGTTTTGGCAATGAATAAGAGATAGAAGTAGGAAGAAGACTAACTGTGTAGGAGAAAGGGGAGTGATGATTTCTTGGGACATAAGGTTGGTGCTACAATGTTATATAGCCAGAAATGGCAAAGGGAGTGCAGAGTAGGGATGCTGAAAATACACAATTGTGTTTTTCATTTATGAAAGTTTTATCACTTACAGAAATAATTCTGTCTTTATGATTTTCTTGTCCAAGGGAGAAATTGAGTTTACAGATTCTCAAATATTTCAGTCAATCCATGTATCTCTAATAACACTTATTAGACCAATGTCGTCCTATTTTTTGATGTCTCCTATAATTCATTATTTAAATTTAACCAGGGGATGTGTAATTTTCTCTGACTGGTGTAAGATAAAGATAACTGGCCAGGCATGGTGACTCATGCATATAATTTCATCACTTGGTGAGGCTGAGGCTGGTGAATCACTTGAGGTCAGGAGTCAAGACCAGCCTGACCAACATGGCAATATTCTATCTCTACTAAAACTACAAAAAGTGACTGGGTTTTGTGGCAGGTGTTTTTAATTCCAGCTAGTCAGGAGGCTGAGGTGAGATAATTGCTCGAACCCAGGATAGAGAGGCTGCCATTAGCAGAGATCACCCCACTGCCCTCCAGCCTGGGTCACAGAGCTAGACTCCATCTCAAAAAAATACACATGACTGAAGCATTGCAATAGTACCTGGAGCTTAACGTTATTCACCATAATGCCAGCTGACCTTGGGTGCAAGTTCATGACCGAATTTGTGTAATGTATTGACTAAATCTCATGCTTCTGACACATTTATGCTAATATATTTTATAATATATTGTAGATATCATAACAATATATTTCCCGATTTATTTTTGTTTTCCATTTTTATTTTTTTAAATATATATTTTCCTATTTAAAAGGTTAAAAATATGTAAGAGTAAGATGTTTTAAAACTGTAATACCAGGCCCTAAAAAACTTCTGGTTAAACATCAGGATAGACCGAAGACATTTTCAGAAACATAGGTCTCAAAAACTTTCTTTCTCATGTATGTTATTACAAAGCTAATGAATTCAGAAAATTAGACAACTGCAGGGGACAGTTTGGAAATGAATTAAGAATAAGAACAGGAAGTCCTTTCCTTTTGCTGACATCACTGAAGCAGAAGCAGCCAAAATAAAGTTCAATCCCTTTGTGTCTTCTGACCGAAGCAGGAATAATAAAAGGCATTCCAATGCACCTTTTCACATTCACAGGAAGATTATGTTTTCCTGTCTTTTTAAAGAGCTGAGACAGAAGTACAATGTTCCACCCATGCCCACCTAAAAGAATAATGAAGCTCAGCTTGTAGGAGGACACTATAAACGTCAGCAACTTGTCAGTACTTTGTTTAAGTTTACGGAAAGAAATGCCATCTACAATGAATGGGTGCAGTGGGAAAGGCTAATGGCAGAACTGTCCACGTAGGCATTCACTCAGCAAGATAGTTATCTCTAGGCTAAAACTGCACAGAGACCACAAAATGATCCTTGAACAGAAAGCCAAATCTCACCAAGTAGGGATAGAAAAGGGCAAAAATCAGGAAGAAACAATTGAGAAGGTGCAGGAATAAAGCATTCTTGTATACAAGCTTTAAAACTTGAAATGAGGCTGGGCGTGGTGGCTCATGCCTGTAATCCCAACATTTTGGGAAGCCAAGGTGGGTGGATTAACTGAGGTCAGGAGTTTGAGACCAGTCTGACCAACATGGTAAAACCCCATCTCAAAAAAATAAAATAAAATAAACTTGAAATGATAGCAACACATATCGAAAATGGAAAAAGTATTAACTACAAAAAACAGTTATAGAAGAAACAGAATGGCAACCACTCCACAATACATGGCTCAGAAATGAATGGGATTGGAATAGTCAAATAAATGTGAGAAAATATTCTAAGACAAAAATTATAAATTCTATTATAAGAGGGCCACTGTGTGCAGGCTGTTCCAAATTCTGATTTTCCAAAGTGAGACATAATTTTATAACAATAATGCTTCAAATTAAAAAGTCCAAAATTATTAAAATTGATTCAGTGACTGTAAAAGAGCTGAAAAGTTCAACATGGCTACCTTTAAAAAGCTGTGAAAGTGGTTAGAAAGAAATATTTGTAATTCAAATAAATGTTGTAAACAATAATTGGAACTTTAAATCCAGATTTTAAAAAATTGTGGTTTTGGGCTGGGTGCAGTGGCTAGTCTGTAATCCCAGCACTTTGGTGAGGCAGGCAGGACACCTGAAGTCTTGAGCTTGAGACCACACTGGCCAACATGGTGAAACTCCATCTGTACTAAAAATACAAAAATTAGCCAGGTGTGGTGGTGAGTACATGTAATCCCAGCTACATGGGAGGCTGAGGCAAGATAATCACTTGCACCCGAGAGGCGGAGGTTGCAATGATCCAATATTACACCATTAAACTCCAGCCTGGGTGACAGAGTGGAATGGAGACAGAGGCATTTAAAAAAAAGAGAGAGAAAGAGAGAGAAAGAAGGAAGAAAAGGAAGGAAGGAAGGAAGAAAGGAAGGATGGAAGGAAGGAAGGAAAAAAGAAAGAAAGGAAGGAGGGGAGGAAGGAAGGAAGGGAGGGAGGGAGGAAGAAAGGAAGGAAGGAAGAAAGAAAGGAAGGAAAGAAGGAAGGAAGGAAAGAAGGAAGGAAGAAGGAAAGATAATCTACATTACACAAGAAGTACAGATGTCTTTCTTTGCTCATGACATAATTATCTATGCAGAAACTCCAATGGAATATACATAAGATCTTCTAAAAATGAGTTTAACAAGCTTATAGAAAATAAGATGAACACACAAAAAACAATTTTCTATATTCTTGAAATAAACAATTAGAATTAAAATAATTGACATAAAAATATTAAATACTTAAAAACAAATTTGACAAAAGATGTTAATGTTAAACACATGTACAAAAATTACAAATTTTAGACAATTACATAAAAAATTTTGGAATAAACTAGATTCACTCTCAGTTATGTCTACTAGCTGACATGTTAAGATGTTAATTTTCTCCATATTAATATAAAAAGATACAACACATATTCTAATAAAAATCACACCAATCTTTTTTGATAACACAAGTTTTTTTCAAAAGTTACATATTTTTCATCTATTGAAAGATATTAATCCCTGAATTAACCAAAGAAACCTAAGGAGGAAAATATGGAACTAAGTTAATACAGATTCTGAGCCTAGAGATTAGTTCTGAAAGAGAAGTGAAGGACAGTATCTGACTACACTAGAGGGTAATCTGTCCAGTGGGAACAGGAGAACAGATGTTCTACTGATTGTGGGTGTACAGTATGTGTGTGTGTGTGTGTGTGTGTGTGTGTGTGTGTGTGTGTGTGTGTGTCATAGGAGGATGTAAGAGTGCCATGTTATTTATTTATTTTTTTTTCAGATGGAGTTTCACTCTTGTTTCCCAGGCTGGATTACAATGGCACAATTCATCTCACTGCAATCTCTGCCTTCTGGGTTCAAGAAATTCTCCTACCTCAGCCTAATGAATAGCTGGGATTACAGGCATGTGCCACTATGCACAGCTAATGTGTTTGTATTTTTGATAGAGATGGGGTTTCACCATTTTTGCCAGTCTAGTTTCAACCTCCTGGTCCCAGGTGATGTGCCCACTTCAGCCTACCAAAGTGCTAGGATTAAAGGCGTAAGCTACCATCTCATTTTCTATAAGACTAAGGTAGTCCTGACAAAGACACACTGAATAAAAAATAAAGTTACTTAGAAATATTGTGTAGATAGATGAAAGGAAAAAGTGGCATTGGGCATGGAGGTTCATGCCAGTAACCCAGTGCTTTAGGAGGCTAAGGCATGAGAAATGCTTGAGGTCACACATTCAAGACCAACCGTGGAAAAACAGAAATTAAAAAAAATAATAATTAAAAAAAGTTGGTCAGGTGCAGTGGCTCACACCTCTAATCCCAGCACTTTGGGAGGCTGAGGCAGACATATCACAATGTCAGGAGTTTGAGACCAGCCTGATCAACAGGGTGAAACCCCAACTCTACTAAAAATACAAAAATTAGCCAGGTGTGGTGGTGCGTCCCTGTAATCCCAGCTACTCAGGAGGCTGAGGCAGAGGTTGCAGTGAGCTGAGATTGTGCCATTGTACTACAGCCTGGGTGACACAGTGATTAATAAAGACTTAATCTTTTCTGTTTTTTTTTTTTCTTTCTTTCTTTCTTTTTTTTTTTGAGATGGAGTTTTCCTCTTGTTACCCAGGCTGGAGTGCAATGGCATGATCTCAGCTCACTGCAACCTCCACCTCCTGAGTTCAAGCAATTCTTCTGCCTCAGCCTCCCGAGTAGCTGGGACTACAGGTGTGTGCCACCATGCCCAGCTAATTTTGTATTTTTGGTAGAGACAGTGTTTCACCTTGTTGACCAGGATGGTCTTGATCTCTTGACCTTATGAGCCACCCACCTAGGCTTCCCAAAGTGCTGGGATTATAGGTGTGAGCCACTGCACCTGGCTGACTTGATCTTTCTTAAAGGGAAAATATATAGGCAATACTAAAGAAACATTATTGGGCTGCTACTGGCAATAACTGAAGCAATAATTTTTTTACATAATACATCACTTTAGTAGTACATATTTTTTTGTATTTTATTTTAGAATTTCTAAAGTAGTTTGTCTTAGACCCTGTAATTTGTTGTAAGGTAGGTCCTATAATCACATTTTTTAGTGCTGACACTGAGATATAAACAATTCTGGGGGTTTTTTGTGGGAAAAATACAACAAAATACAGAATTACCAAAACTAGATTCACTGGCTATATTATGTTTGCTGGTGTCAGAAAATGACAGTTTTCTAGTAGTTATTTATTCACAATCTGTTACTCTAGAAATTTTAAGAGGTTTTGAGTCCATTCCAGTATAAAAATAAGGCCAAAGTGATCCTGTAAAATCATCATTAAAATTATACAGTAGAGAGCTATCATTCAGATTATAAAAGGAAACCTAATTCATTCCATAATCTCAAAAAATGTCAATCTTACTAGGTATTACTTTTGGCAGCAGATTAATTGCCTAATAACCCAATATAATATAATTATCCTGACCAGATCGCCGAATTCCCCACAATCCATTCTGTACTAATGTTGGTGGACGCTTCCTCCTTCTGAGAAGAGAGTCATTACAGACACCAAGGATCCATTCAGGCTTGTCTTTCACTTCTACTTTCCAGTACTGCTGGCCACAACTATAGCCCTTAGAACCCACAAAAGCTGGGAGGTAATGAAATCTTCTTGGGTTTGGAGGTAAGTTTTTCACTGTATTTCCATAGTGCACAGTTTTTCTATCTGTTGAGACTATAAGTTTATGATGTGCTGTTTCAGGATCTAGAATTACATCCACTTAAAATCACTTGATAATTCTGCATAGGCCAGAATATTGTGAAGGCATATGGTAATCATATTCTTTTAATCTGATTAAAAAACGTTCATGGAATTTGAATTTTTTTTATCTGTAATAGATGTTTCTAAAATTTGCCAGTAATTCCAGTCCTGACTTCATATATGTGCTCTCTATCTTTTTTAGTAGATATTTTAATGAGGAGGCATGATCTGAAAATTTCTTTAGGCTTTTATTTCAGTTGTGCTAAAATATCTATCTCTTCATTTTGTAAGTGCCCAAGAAGAGTCTCTTGCTCATTTTGGAAAAATAACCTAAGTTACTCAAATTCAGACCTGACTTCTTTCTTATGTTTTACCTTTTTCTTCGGTTCTAATGACTTTCTGGGTTGTATAGTTATGATTTTTTTAGTTAGTTTCACTCTCTCCTTCCATGGCACGTTGTATTGCTCCAATTTTTTTCTGTGACAGGAGGCAGGCTTCTTTATGGACCAAACACAGTGAAGCTGGTGATCAGTGGAGAAACTGCAACTTGGACATAAAAGCTCTAGGTCTTCCTTACAGAAAAATGTCAAAACCTAATTACGCTTCTTACATACGTTCTTCTCTTCCTGCTGATTTCTCTTGCTTCTTTTCTGGAGTTGCTTAGCAATTTCAGTCATATGACCCAGTTGAGAATTGCTCATAAATTTCCTATCTGGACAGCAAAAGTGGCAAGAAGGGCAGGGAAAACTATCATCTAGCTTTTTCCAGGATATAATAATGCAGGAGAGACAGAAGTTATGTCCACAACTGATGGTCACTGTGTCTTTCAAGTAGTCCAGACAGACAGGACAGCTAGCCACTGCTTGAAGGTCAGCCATTGTGCCTTGAACAAAGATGGTAGGTAAGGTAATTATTTTCATAAGGCCTAGCTCTCTAGACCTCAAGTCTCAGTAAGCAGTAGATATCTTCCCCCAGACCTTAAAATTTGAATTGGCTTTCAGTTTTACTGCTTTGGCATGTCAATGGCAGCTTCTAGAAACTTCTCAGCTCCTTAGCTTCAGAGTCTATGGCCATGAATACTTCACAACCTGCAGCCTATTGCACATTTCAACATATTAGCTGGGTTGCTGCTCTTTCCACTGAATGAAATAAAGTCAAGTTTTCTTCAAGAAAGTAGACTCAGGTCCAAAATAATATAAGGAATCCTTCCTATGAGTGAGAAAAGACACCACATTACAAATCTGATTACATAATCACAAATGTATTAAACATTCACACAGGAATCATCAAAGAATGCTGAAATCACTGGGTGGATATTTTTGAAAAAACAAGATATTCATATTGCAGAGATTCACAATGGACATTACTTACAAACACACACACAATATCTTAAAAAGGTGGAACAAACATATGTTCTTCATGAGAGAATGCAATAGCAAGTTTAAAGCATTGCTCATATTATATTCTTTCCAAAATATTGACTTTCAAGCTAACCATGAGAAAATTAATTCAGAATGTGGAGCATTCCTACTAGAAAACTGGCAGGTATTCTTTAAAACTGTCAATTATAGGAAAAACAAGCATAAAAAATTTTTCCAGATTTCAGGAGAGGAAAGAAACATGAAAAATACAACATGTAATATCTGATTGGATATAAAATCTTTAAATTTAACAATAACAAAGAACTAAAAATTGCAGGAAACAGGCCAGGTATGGTGGCTGACACCTGTAATCACAACACTGAGGGGCCAAGCCTCATGACTCCCTTGCAGCCAAGGATTCAAGACCAGCCTGATCAACATGGTGAAATCCCACTTCTACTAAAAATATACAACATTATCTGAGCAAGCTGGCATGTGCATGTAATCCCAACTGCTTGAGAGGCTGAGGCAGGACAATAACTTTGCTGGACCCTGGGAGGTAGAGGTTGCAGTGAGCCAAGATTGTAGGACAGCACTACACCATGGACACCAGAGTAAACCTCTATCTGAAAAAAAAAAAAAAGAATTGGGAACAAATAAACGTGAGAATCTTAGTATGGACTCTATCTCACATAATGCTCTACCAGTGGTAAATTGGGTACAATAAAATTACCATAAAAAATAAATGGCTTCATTATTAGGAGATACATATTGATACACAGTGGAAAGCCATCTAGAAATCTGAAGCTTTCAGAAATTTCCAAAATTTAACAAAATATATAGCCAAGCATGGTAGCTCACACCTTTAATCCCAACACTTTTTGAGGCCAAGGTGGGCAGATCACCTGAGGTCGGGTGTTTGAGATCATCCTGACAGAAAATAGAGATACCCTGTCTCTACTATAAATATTAAATTAGCTGGGTGTGGTGGCGCATGCCTGTAATCTTAGCTACTCAGGAGGCTGAGGCAGAAGAATTGCTTGAACCTGGGAAGTGGAGGTTGCAGTGAGCCGAAATGGCATCATTGCACTCCAGCCTGGGTGATAGAGCAAGACTGTGTCTCAAACAAACAAAACTATATATAAACAGAGAAAACATGAATGTAACAATAAGTTAAAAATGGAGTGAATCCAGGGAAAAAGTATAAGGATACCCACCCTTTCAAACTTTCTGTTGGTCTGACACTTTTAAAATAAAAGTAAGGAATAAAAACTTCCTGGCTTGCTTTCAAGACACCTACAGGTACCTGATTTTAAGCGAGTCAGATTTCTCTATCAAACTTTGCAAGCTACCTAATGTAGCCTGACTAACATGGAGAAACTCAATCTCTACTAAAAATACAAAACTAGCCTAGTGTGGTGGTGCATGCCTGTAATCCCAGCTACTAGAAATGATGAGGCAGGAGAATCACTTGAACCTAGGAGTCAGAGGTTTCAGTAAGATAAGATCATGCCATTGCACTCTAGCCTAGGCAGCAAGGGTGAAACTCTGTCTCTAGATATAGATATAGATATATAGATATAGATATAGATATAGATATAGATATAGATATAGATATAGATATAGATATAGATATAGATACAGATACAGAAATAGATATAGATATAGATATAGATATAGAGATATATAAATATATAGATATATGATGTAAATGATAGCCAGTATGTGCCATACTTCTTGGCCAAAGAAACTTTCTGCTAGATGTCTTATAATCTGAAACCAAAGAAGAGCCATGAATTGCATTTGTTTATTTCTTTTAAATATTTTTCAATCTAGAAGAGTGTTCCCTGCCCCCACCTATGTCCTAGACTACCCTAAATTCAAGATTCACCAATCGCTTTACTGGTTCTTTTTTTTTTCCATCAGGTAGAGCCTTGTTCTGTTCCCCAGGCTGGAATGCAGTTGCAGGATCTTGGTTGATTGCAGTCTCTGCCTCCTGGGTTCAAGTGATTCTCCTGCTTCAGCATCCTGAGTAGCTGGAACAACAGGCATATGCCACCACACAGAGTTAATTTTTGCATATTTTGTGGAGATGTGTTTTCACCATGTTGTTCAGGCTAGTCTGGACTCTGGACAGCAGGTGATCTGTCTGACTCGGCCTCCTAAAGTGCTGGAATTATGGGCATGAGCCACCACTCACAACATGCCTATTGCTTGTTGATATCATTTAATTTGTACCTCAGGCCTTCAATTTTTAAATAAATTACATGTTTCCCCTATTTACAACTTGTTAATAACTCCCCATAAATCACAACAAAGTTTTTCACCCTGAGTTTACAATTCAGTGGCCTCCGTATTTCATTATCTTCATTTGGCTAGAGTCCCCTAAAGTACTTAACAAACACAAACAAACATAGGTATCTTGCTTTCCCTCTTTTGCACAAACCACTTTCTGCTTAGATTACCTTACTCTCACTTCTTTCATAGGACTGTTTTGCCACTAGAGACTCAGCACAAGTGACATGTTCTCAAGGATAATTTATTATATGTCAGGCATTATGTTAAGAATCTTCCTTATAGTCACAGCTTCAACCAAACTGTCAGAACAACTCCATTAGTTAGGAGCTACTATTTTCACTTAGAGCTGTAAAAACAGCATCCACAAGAATTTGAACACACTTATTCATCATTATGATGATTGGCATAGCCACTGGCATGATAATCACTAAGTTGTAGTGCTTCTTCTTTACACTCCCACAGCAGTCTATGCATCTCTCTATATGAAACCACCTTACATCTTTCATATTTTATATGCTCAGTTGTTCATATTTAATAATGTCTTCCAAATATTTGAACAGGGAATAATGCACTTACTAGTCCAACACTGCAATGGAGAAAACAGGTAACATAGAAAGTGAAAGCAAACAATACCTAACAGAATTAGGTATCCCATCCAAGTCTAACACTTTGCTACCTACATGTACTTGGTCAAGTTAATTTCTGAGTTTCACTTTTCAGAAAGTAGAAAATAATACTACATCAGGTTTTAAGCATAAATGAATAAATAATGTAAGACATTTGTCATAGTCCTTGGCATTTAACACATGTGCAATAAAAAGTGTTAGAAGACTATCTCAGAAAATCTCTCCAAAAGTCATACAAATTTAGCTGAATCCACATATTTCTATCACAGACATGAGCCACCTTACCCAGCGTACTTTATTTATTACATGTAATACATGAATATATAGAGATATCTCTATTTACTTACATATAAGTCACATTGCCCAGGTGTGGTGGATCATGTCTGTAATCCCAGCACTTTGGGAGGTCAAGGTAGGCAGACCACAAGGTCAGGAGTTTGAGACCTGCCTGACCAACACAGGGAAACCTCAGGTCTTCAAAAAATATGAAAATGTTCAGTATATAAGTCTTAACTGTGGTGGTAAAAAAAAATACAAAGACATTAACTGGGCTAGGCTTACACCTGTAAGCCTAACTACTCAGGAGGCTGAGGCAGGAGAATTGTTTCAACCCAGATGGTGGAGGTTGCAGTGAGCCATGATTGCACCACTCTACTTCAGCCTGGGTGACAGAGAGAGACACTATCTCAAAAAAAAAAAAAACACACAAAGCATATTGGGCCAGGTGTGGTGGCTCACACCTGTAATCCCAGCAGTTTGGGAGAACAAGGCAGTGGATCACCTGAGGTCAGGAGTTCGAGACCTGCATGGTCAACATGGTAAAACCCCATCTCTCCTGAAAATAAAAAAAATTAGCT
This sequence comes from Saguinus oedipus, assembly GCA_031835075.1. Classification (NCBI taxonomy): domain Eukaryota; kingdom Metazoa; phylum Chordata; class Mammalia; order Primates; family Cebidae; genus Saguinus; species Saguinus oedipus. The sequence continues at coordinate 27,162,483 of CM063171.1, forward strand.
GACATAGGCCAGGTGGGATTGCTCATGCCTGTAATTCTAAAACTTTGGAAAGCCAAAGTGTGTGGATCACCTGAGGTCAAGAGTTCCAGACCACCTGAGCAACATGGTGAAACCTGGTCTCCACTAAAAATACAAAAATTAGCCATGCCTGGTAGTAGGCATTTGTAATCCAGGTACTAGGGAGGACAAGGCAGGAGAACTGCTTGAACCTGGGAGGCAGAGGTTCCAGTGAGCCTCGATAGCACCATTGCACCACAGCCTGGGCAACAGAGCAAAAAAGAAACCCTCCATCTCAAAAAAAAATAAAAGAAGAAGAAAACATTTTAGACCTGGCCCAGTGGCTCACAACTGTCATTCCAGCACTTTGGGAGGCTGAGGCAGGAGGATCTCAAAGTCAAGAGATCAAGAGACCATCCTGGCCAACATGGTAAAACCACTTCTCTAAAAAAAAAAAAAAAAAAATTAGCTGGCAATGGTAGTGCATGCCTGTAATTCCAGCTACTTGGAAGGCTGTGGCAGAAACATCACTTGAACTTGGAAGACAGAGATTGCAGTGAGTGGAGATCTTGCCACTGCACTACAGCATGGATGACAAAGAAAGGCTCCATCTCAATAAAAAACCACACTGACATTTCAACCTAAAAGCTGTTATGTCTTATAAAGTGTTAATCCTCAAATGATTAGTAAAGGTAGTAACTTCCAAAGGCTCACTGCAGTAATGGTGTGCTTCAGAAAATTTTCCTATACTAATTGTGGAATAAAACAGAAGTTTCCAAATTTTAAAATACATTCTTTATTTTAAATAGCCCTCCATATCTACAAGTTCAGCATCCACTAATGCAGTCAACTTTGGAAAGAATGAAAAATACATATTCCTGGGATGCAGAATCTCCATCCACTGAACATGAGCATTCATATGGCCTAATGTCCAGGAAAGGTGGCTCAGGCCTGTAATCCCAGAACTTTGGGAGGCCAAGGTGGGCAGATTGCTTGAGGCCAGGAGTTGGACACCAGCCTGAGCAACATGGAAATATTCCATCTCTACTGAAGAAGTATAAATGAATATAAAGAATACTGTCTCCTACAAATCGCTCTTCCCATCTGCCCACACTAAATGTGGCTATGGTGACTCCCAATACTTGCTTAATTCTTTCTAATGGGTACTTCCGAGCAGAACAAGAAAGTTTGAAAGTGCATGGTAATGAGGTGAGGTTGCATAGGGCACTAAGAGATTGGAAAAATTGAGACTTTAGAAGTTTTAAGAATCCGTGGCTGGGTGCGGTGGCTCACGCCTATAATCCCAGCACTTTGGGAGGCTGAGGCAGATGGATCACGAGGTCAAGAGATCGAGATTATCCTGGTCAACAAGGTGAAAACTTGTCTCTACTAAAAACACAAAAATTAGCTGGGCATGGTGGTGTGCACTTGTAGTCCTAGCTACTCAGAAGGCTGAGGCAGGAGAATTGCTTGAACTCAGGAGGTGGAGGTTGTGGTGAGCCAAGATTGTGCCATTGCACTGCAGACTGGGTAACAAAAGCAAACTTCTGTCTCAAAAAAAAAAAAAAAAGAAGTTTTAAGAATCCTTTATGGAGAGATGTGGTGGCTTTTACTTGTAATCCCAGCACTTTCAGAAGTCATGGCCAAGGGATTACCTGATGGCAGGGGTTGAAGACCAGCCTAGACAATATGGTGAAACCCTGTCTCTACTAAAAATACTAAAATTAGCCAGGCATGGTGGCATGCCTGTAGTCACTGGTTCTTGGAAAGCTGAGGCAGGAGAATCATTGAAACCTGGGAGGTGAAGGTCCCAGTGTGCTGAGATTGTACCATTGTACTCCAGCCCGGGTGACAAGAGTGAAATTTTACAATCTTGCATGTTCTTCACATATACCCCAAAACCTAAAATGCAATACCAAAAAAAAAATAAAAATAACAAGAAATGGAAAAAATATATATATGTATACTGTAATCCATATATCCATATATATATATATATATATATATATATATATACACACACACACACACACACACACATACACACACACACCTGTAGTCCCAGAGCTTTGGGAGGCAGATGGATCATGAGATCAGTAGGATCAGCCTGGCCAAGTGGGATAATCCCTGTCTCTACTGAAAATATAAAAATTAGCTGGGTGTGGTGGCAGGCGCTAGTATTCCCAGTCACTTGGGAGACTAAGGCAGGAGAGTCGCCTGAGCCTGGATTGCAGAGATTGCAATGAGCCAAGATCCTGCCACTGCACACTAGCCTCAGTGACAGAGCAAGACTTTATTAAAAACAAAACAAAAAAATCTTGCCCAATGTCACATAGTAAACTGCAAAGCATCATTGGAAAAAAATCTAAAATCAAAAGAAAATACACAGTTTTGAAAAAATGGCCGGGGAGCAGTAGCTCACTCCTGTAATCCCAGCATTTAGGGAGGCTGAGGTGGGCAATTCACCTGAGGTTAAGAGCTGGAGACCCGACTGGATAACATGGTGAGACCCCTTTTCTTTTCTTTTCTTTTCTTTTTGAGACAAAGTTGTGCTCTGTCGCCAGTCTGGGTGGCAGTGGCACAATCTCATCTCACTGCAACCTCTAACTCCTGGATTCAAGTGATTCTCCCTCTACAGCCTATGTAGTAGCTGGGACTACAGGCGCCCACCACCATCTCCTGCTAATTTTTGTATTTTGAGTAGAGACGCGGTTTCACCATGTTGGCCAACATGGCTTCCATCTTCTGATCGTGATCCACCCACACTAACCTCCCAAAATACTGGCAGTAGAGGCGTGAGGCATCACGCCTGTCTGGTGAAACCCCGTTTCTATTAAAAAACAGAAAAAAAAATTAGCCGAGTGTGGTGGCTGTAATCCCAGCTACTTCTGGGGCTGAGGCAGGAGAATCTCTTGAACTGGGGAGGTGGAGGTTGCAGTGAGCAGAGATCGCATCATTGCACTCCAGCTTGGGCAACAAGAAAGAAACTTCATCTCAAAAAAAAAAAAAAAAAGAAAGAAAAAAATGGAAGAAAATAAAACCTATGCAAAAAGGACTCTCTCACAGTGTTAAGGACGGAAGAAGTACTCACTCCAGGCTCCAGGTATCATTGTGCCCCTCTTCCCCCAAGCACACACACAAAGCAGTCTTATCTACTATTTAAAATCAGGACATTAAACAGCTCTGTGGACAGGATCACCACCCTAGTTTAAGCCACCTATGTCTCTTTCTTACATACACAATGGTGCCTCCAATTTTCTAATTCTGTAGCTAAATTCATCTTTTCAAATACATATATCATTCTTTCATCTTTCAACTGAAAACATTTCACTGGTCTTTTACTACTTTATGAAAGAGTTGGCAAACCTTACCTTGCATTATAATCACGTGGAGGTGCTGGTAAAAGATTGCCTGGGCCACTTTCCCAACTTCTGATTCAGTAGATCTTGTTTCTTCCCTAAGTTTCCAGATGCTGCTTCTGGCCAGCAGACTGCACTTTGTGAAGAAAAACAAAGCAAACAGATCCATTAAGATCTAGTCCAAAAAAAAAAAAAAGATCTAGTCCAAGTTTTTTGCCTAGCTCAACATCTTGTCACATATCACAATTATAATGTGATTTTACAGCTATTCTGCAATTCTTTATCTAACCTGCAAAAATCCCTCACTAGGCAACAAGCTTCTTGGTGGAAGGATGTATCTAGCTTGTCTGAGGAATCAATAAAATCTGTGCTAGAGTCCAATATCTCAGTTTCAACCTTGGTCATTATTGGATGCACCTAACATGCTTTAGGTGCATACTTAACGTGCCTTCAGCTAAAGCATGTTAGGTGAAATGATAATTCACCATCTACCATGGTGAAATCATAATTCATACCTGTGTGACCCTTGTAAGAAATAAAGAATGCTTCCATAGGTTAGGGGTGCAGGTGATGTAGGCTGGGGGGTTCTCAACTGGCAGCTAATATTTCACTCCCTTAACTCCCCACTCCCACACCCAAACACCTACATTATTTTTTGAAAATAACATGGCCACTTCATAAACCCTAATTCACATTATAACATTTAAATCTTAATTGATGCAGCCCCCATCCCCCTTCTAACTCTACAATATTGAATTTTTTACAAGACCTTTGCCAGAGACTAAGGTGATCCAGTTGTTGGCAAGCTGCCACTCAGAGGTTTAGGCACAGAGAATGATCCAGAAGCCCCTACCCTGTTGAGCCTCCTAGTGAGGCCCTCCTTGACCTTTCATGTGGCCTTCCCAGCTCACCTGGAGCAGAAGAATCAGTGACCCTGGTCAGGGGGTTCACAGGACTCACCAAGTACCAGCGAGGAAGGACTCAGACCCCACCCCACCAAGTGGGCACCTTCCTGCCTGGGGCTCAGCCTGTGCATGCTCTGTGACCATGGGTGCAGTGACAGTGTGAAGCTTATGAGAGCTGGTGTGACCTCCTGCATAATCAGGGCCCACTTGGCCCCAAGTGGCAATAAATTCCCCTGGCTATCTTTTCAGATTCTTACAAGTTTTTATTTATATGAGCAAACTTGAGGGTCCAAGTGAGGCTGCAAGCTGATTAAATCTTCACCAGCACAGCGTCCCATCCCAGATGGTGAGGGAGAGGAATGGTTTGCAGTGTGAAGTGCTTCCCATAGCCTGGGGTTGCAGGGTGGAGTCATTGAGTATCCTCCATCCTTGAAAGATGAACAGACTTGCCTGTGGATCAGTTTGCATCACAGTGGCTGACTGGGTGGATTCCTCACACCCTTTGGGGTTATGCCCCACTCTACCAACCCAGGTTTACCTATGGAAGTGACATTTTGGTTGGAATTTAAGGGATAAAAAGGCATTCATTGGACAAATTCCATGGTCAAAATCTTTAAGGCTGAAAAAAGAGCAAATGTGGGGACTGTCAACATTAAAGAATTTAGTACAGAGTGAGACAAGCTGGCTCACACTTGTACTCCCACCACTTTGTGGGGCTGAGATAGACGGATCACCTAAGATCAGGAGTTGGAGACCAGCCTGATTGACATGGTGAAACCTTATCTTTAAAAAAAAAAATTAGTACAGGCCGAGCATGGTGGTGCACACCTGTAATCCAAGCCCCTTCAGAGGCAGAGGTGGGAGGAGATCTTGAGAGCAGGAATTCAGGATAAGCCTGGGTAACATAGCCAGACACTGCCTACACAACAAAATGATTTATTAATTTTTTTTTTTTTAGAAAGAGTCTTGCTCTGTTTGTTTCAGTGGTGCAATATCAGCTCACTGCAATCTCTGCTTCCTGGCTTCAGGAAATTTTCCTGCCTCAGCCTCCTGAGTAGCTGGAACTACAGGCACACGCTGCCATGCCCAGCTATTTTTTTTTTTTTTTGGATTTAAGTAGAGATGAAGTTTCACCATGTTGCCCAGGCAAGTCTCAAACTCCTGAGCTCAGGCAATCCACCTGCTTCAGCTTCCCAGGTGTTAGAATTACAGCCATGAGCCATCCTGTCCAGCCAGAAATGGTAATTTCTTTTTTGAGATGGAGTTTTTGCTCTTGTTACCCAGGCTGGAGTGCAATGGCACCATCTCTGCTCAGCACAACCTCCACCTCCTGGGTTCAGGCAATTCTCCTGCCTCAGCTCCCGAGTAGCTGGGATTACAGGCACATGCCACCATGTCTACCTAATTTTTATATTTTTAGTCGAGATGGAATTTCACCACGTTGAGCAGGATGGCCTCGATCTTTTGACATCATGATCCACCCACCTCAGCCTCCCAAAGTGCTGGGATTACAGGTGTAAGCCACAGCACCCGGGTTTTCTTTACATTCTTAAATACAAAATTCATGTGTTTAAGCCCTAATCTGAACTTAATGACTTCCCAAATGTGCCACCTTTAAATTTTGCACATTGAAAATATATGAAGGTGGTGCCTTTGTAGAGGTCACTAGGTTTAGATGAGTTCGCTAGAGTGGGGTCCCCATGATGGAATTAGTGGCCTTATCAGAAGAGGAGGAGAAACCTGAGCTCTTTCTGTGCACACAAGTAAGAGAGAAAAGGCATCAGAATGAAACCTATCTTGCTGGCACTTTGATCTTGGAATTCCTAGTGTCCATAATATGGAGAAATAAATTTCCATTTTTTAGGCCACCCAATGATGGTGTCTTGTTATGGTAGCCAAAACAATTTAAATCATGAGAAATCAGGTTTGCTGAATTTTGTAAGCTTTTTTTCATGAATTATTGAAACTGAAGTTGGTCTTGAGGACCTCCTGAACTTGTCATGGTGATTAGCAAAATTTTGTTTCAGCTAGGTGTGGTGACTCAGGCCTATAATCCCAGTACTTTGGGAAGTCAAGCTAGGTGGATCACCTGAGGGCAGGAGTTTAGCCTGACCAACATGGTGAGACCCTGTCTCTAATAAAAATAGAAAAATTAGCTGGTCATGGTGGCAAGTGCCTGTAATTCCAGCTACTCAGGAGGCTGAGGTGGGAGAATTCCTTCAATCTGAGAGTCAGAGGTTGCAGTGAGCCAAGATCACACCCCTTCCCTTCGGCCAGGGCAACAGAGAGAAATTCTGTCTCAAAAAAAAGAAAGAAAAGAAAGAAAGAAAGAAAGAAAGAAAGAAAGAAAGAAAGAAAGAAAGAAAGAAAGAAAGAAAGAAAGAAAGAAAGAAAGAAAGAGATTTTGTTCTCTACGACGCTAGTCTGAGAGTGTGCAGAAGGATTATACAGTTTGTATAATATTCTAAATGTGGATGTACAGTGAATTACTTCAATTGTTGAATTGTTAAAAACATTTACAAGGTTTTTACTACTGCATGTTATATTATGGTGAAATGTGACACATATGCATTTTTAAATTACATTTTTCTTTTCTTTCTTTCTTTCTTTTTTTTTTGAAAGGGAGTTTCGCTCATGTTACCCAGGCTGGAGTGCAATGGCTCCATCTTGGCTCACCGCAGCCTCCATCTCCTGGGTTCAGGCAATTCTGCTGCCTCAGCCTCCTGAGTAGCTGGAATTACAGGCATTCACCACCATGCCCAGCTGATTTTTTGTATTTTTAGTAGAGACAGGGTTTCACCACGTTGACCAGGATGGTCTCCATTTCTTGACCTCGTGATCCACCTGCCTCAGCCTCCCAAAGTGCTGGGGTTACAGGCATGAGTCACAATGCCTGGCCTAAATTACATTTTTTATAGCAACACTTATCATGAGACTTGCCCACTGACCTAGACTTCAAGTTTATAATATCCTATACTTGATAATAGGTACAATGTCTTACAGCAGGTCTGTGGAGATTACTTATCTTGTTTATCTAAAATTGAATGCTTGTTAATTAGTAACTTTCCATTTCTACTACTCCCAACACTTGGCAAACACCATTCCCCTCAAATTTTATGAATTTATCTCTTTTAGATACCCCATACAAGTGGAGACATGCAGTATTTCTTTTTTCTGTGACTGGCTTTATTGCTCTTATTGTAATGACCTTAAAGTTTTTCATGTTCTCACATATTACAGTTTTCTTCAATTTTAAGACTGAATGTCACATTTTCTTTATCCATTCATCTTCAATGGAAAATTAGATTGGTCATACATCTTAGGTACTGTGCTGTGCTACAATAAACATGAGAGTCCAATATCTCTTCAAGACAATAAATTTATTTTTTTTGAATAAATATTCAGATGTGAGATTGCTGGATCATATGGTAATTGATAGCAGCTACACCATTTTTCTTTCCCATTGAAAGTGTGCAAGGGTTAAAATGTTTCCATATTATCACCAACACTTGTTGTTTTATGTTTTTCATTTTCTAGTAGCCATTCTTACAGGTGTGAGGTATTATCTCACATTGTTTTGATTCAAAATTTCCTGATGATTAGTGATTTGTAGCTTCTTTCATATGCCTATTGGCCATGTGTATATTTTTCTTTGGTCAAAATGTCTATTAAAGTCTTTTGCCCATTTTTAATTGAGATTTTTAGGTTGTTTGTTTTAAACTACCAAATTCTAGAAGTTTGTTAATATATATTTTTGATATTACAGACTTTTTAAGACATATGGCTTGCAAGTATTTTCTTTGAGTTCATTGTGCAGTGTTTGTGCCAAGGGCTTGAGACAGCTAGTGTGACTTGCCCCATCTTGGCTGCTGGACCTATCTGCACTCCCCCATCTCGAGAGCTGTCAAACTGAGACAAAGTCCGCAGGCTGAGTCACTGAGGCAAAAACAGAATGCAAAGCAAAGGTATGCAGTTTATGAGGACATTGTGCTCTCTGTTTTCATGTCCCCATAAGTCTCCCTGTAAGCAATAAAACTTGCTGCAATTGAGATGCCTAAAACGGGTAAAGACCCCAGCCCATATTTTCCCTGGAGGTAAGTCTTCGTTCCACCCCCTGATAGAAAACAGGATTAACAAACTACCTTAAGAACATCTTTGGAAAACATAAATTTCTTTGTGAGCTATTTTCAGGAGCCTCTGTTTACCCTTTCTTTGTAAGATAAAGTAACTGTAAACAAGAAAAAATGTATAAAAGATGTAAACCACAAAAATAAAGCTGCTGCATTTTGACCATAGGTTATGCAGACCTCCAGACTTTGCTTTTCTTTTTTCTTTTACTTCTGCACACTCTCTCCCTCAGGTTGAATGACACATCTATGTTGGTGGTCTCAGGGACTCCTGCAGGTCGGTAGCCCCCTGGCAGATATGCTGGACCCCATCAATTCATAGATTGGATTTTTGCTCTGCTTTTTTTCTTTGTTGTGTAGAAATGATTTAGTTTGAGTAGTCTCACTTGTTTATTTTTATTTTCATTGTTTGTGTTTTTTTTCCTTAAAAATCATTGTTAAAACCAACAACACAAAGCTTTTTACCTATGTTTTCTCTGGGAGGAGTTTTACAGTCTTGGGTTTTATATTTAAAGTGTTTAATCCATTTTGAGTAAATGTGTACATGGCATAAGACAAAAGCTCAATTTCAAGCTTTTGCATGTGGATATTCTTTTCTCTCAACACCATTTATTGAAGACACAAACCTTTCCTGATTATGTAGTCTTCACACCATTGTCAAAGATCAGTTGAATATATGTGCATGCTTATTTCTTCTAGCCTTACTAGCCTGTTGCATCGATCAACATGTCTGCCTGTATTCCAGTCTCATAATGTTTTGATTACTGTGGTTTTGTCATAAATTGTCATATCTGGAATTGTGATACCTCCAGCTTTGTTTTTCTGTTTCAAGACTGACTTGGTTATTTACTGTTTTTATGGTTAGTTCCATGTAAATTTTGAGGTTTTTTTCTATTTTTGTAAAACCATTACTAGGATTTTGATAGAAATATGCAGTATGGACATTTTGGGCAGTATGGACATTCTAACAAGAGTATTTCTTCCAATCCATCAAAATGGAATGTCTTTTCACTCTTTTGTGTTCCTTGTGTAAATTTTTTATCAATATCTTGTAGTTTTCATTTTACAAATGTTTTACCTTTTTAAGTTTATTTCTAAGTATTGTATTTGTTTTGATACTTATATAAATGGAATGGTTTTTCTAATTTTCTTTTCAGATAGTTGGTAGTATATAGAAATGCTACTAATTTTTGCATGTTGATATTTTGTTCTCAACATGATTGAATTTCTTTATTAGTTTTAATAGACTTCTTAAAATATCTTCAGAGTTCCTTAATATATAATATAATCTTAAAACAAGGACATTTTTTCTGCTTTCTTTCTGATTTGCCTGCCTTTTGCTACTTTTGTGTTGCTTAAGTGTGCTGATTAGACCTTCCAGTACAATACTGTATGGCAGTGGTGAATGAGAATTCTTGTCTTTTTTGGAGTCTTAGAGAAAAGTTTTCAATATCTCATAAAAATTGTGTTGAATTTAGTCATATGATTCTTCATTAATTGAGATGATCATTTTCTTTTATTTTGAACTCTATGGAAACAATGTATCACACGAGTTGTCATATGTTGAATTACTTTGGGAATAAATCTTACTTAATCATAGCAGATGATCCTTTTAATACAGTGTTAGATTTGGTTCCATAGTAATCTATTGAGAATTTTTGTATCTGTATGTTTCAGTAATATTGGCCTGAAGTTCTGTTTTCTTTTGAAGACTTTGTCTTGATTTGTTATAAGGGCAGCACTGGCTTCATAAAAGAAGTTTGAATGTGTTGCTTTCTCTTCTTTTTTTTGTGTGTGTGTGTTTGTGTTGGAGTCTGGCTCTGTCTCACAGGCTGGAGTGCAAAGGCACAATCTTTGCTCACTGCAACCCCCACCTCCCAGGTTCAAGCAATTCTCCTGTCTCAGCTTCCCAAGCAGCTGGGACTACAGGCACCTGCCACTGCACTCAGCTAATTTTTAAAATTTTAAAAAAAGTTAAAAAATAAAAACATGTTTCAGGGGACTCCTTCATCACAATGAAAAAATGGAAAAAAAAAGAAAAAGAAAAAATAATAAAAATAAAGAGATTGAGAAAGATTGCAATTAATTTTTCTTTAAATGTTAGGCAAAATTCATCAAAGAAGACTTGATTCTGGGTTTTTCTTTGTGAGGTGTAATTTTGAGTACTGATTTTATTTGCATCCTAGTTTTAGATCTGTTCAAACCTTCTATTTCTTTAAGATTTTGTCTCAATAAGGAGTCTGTTTGTAGGACCTTACCTATATTCTCTTGCTTGTCCAGTTTGTTTGCAGTATAATTTTATACAAGTTTCTTATAATCCATTTTATTTATAGTTTATAATAAACTCAAATAAAATTATACGAGTAATAGATGACATCAGCTGTAATATTGTCAATTATTTCTTATTATATTTATTTGCATGCTTTCTTTTTTCTTCGTTAGTCAAGCTGTTTTCATCAATTTTATCTTTTCAAAAACCAAATCCTAGTTTCTTTCTTTTTTTCTCTATTCCTTTTCTAGTTCCTATTTTATTTGTTTCTCTTATAATCTGTTATTTTCTCCCTTTTGTTAACTTTCAGCTTAGTTGCTCTTTTTTTCTGGTTCCTTACCATATAACTTTACTAACTGAAAACCTTTGTGGTTTCTTTTGTCGGTATTTTTGGGGGACAGAAAGGCGGGTTTTGCCATGTTGGCCAGGATGGTCTCAATCTCTTGACCTCTTGATCCACCCGCCTCTGCTTCCCAAAGTGTTGGAATTACAGACGTGAGCCACTGCGCTCGGCCTGTCATTGCTGTTTTTAATGTAGATATTATTGCTGTCAACATTTCTCTTAAAATGCAGGTCATCTGTGCGGAGAAATTCCAGGTCCTCGCGGAGAACTCAAAGGCATCTTCTTGGCCACCGTGACTCTGACTGCATTCCCATTTTCCGGGGTACTCGGAGGATTCCATCTAGAGACTGTGGGGAGGCTCCCTTGCCAGGTTTCCCAAACCCAGCTGTGGCTGCCGCTGTCACCTTTTGGAGTCCACCCACGCTTCCCATCTCACGGGCGCTCACTAGTCTTGCTGGGCTCCAGGAAGCTCTGCTCCCAGTGGGGAGAGGTACTCCTGTCTACAGGGAGGGGATGCAGTGCTGGGACAAGCGGCTCCTGGGGGTGACGGGTTCTCCCTTCCCTGGGAACAGATGCGTTTCCTCAGCCATATGAGAAGACTGGACACACCCAAATTCCCAGTTTGCTGTTTGGGCCCCTACCTGGCCAGGGTCACCTTAAAACCCTGTAGGGAGTTTCCCTTTCAGCTGTCACCTAGGTGGTAACAGCTGCTGGATTTTGACCTTCAGCCCTAATCTTCTGGGATCTTCTCATTAATAAATCCAATTACCGGCTGGGCACGGTAATTTCCGCCTGTAATCACAGCACTTTGGGAGGTCGAGGTGGGGCGGGAGAATCGGGGGAAGATCACCTGAGATCAGGAGTGTGAGACCACCTTAACCAACATGGAGAAACCTCGTCTCTACTAAAAATGTAAAAATGAACTGGGTGTGGTGACCGACACCTGTAGTCCCAGGTACTCCCGAGGCTGAGGCAGGAGAATTTCTTAAACCCAGGAGGCAGACATTGTGGTAAGCCAAGATCATGCCACTGTAGTCAAGCCTGGTAGACAGAGAAACTCTGTCTAAAAATTAATTAATTTATTAAATTAATTCAATCACCATTTTAAAACTTTTTTATCTACTCATCCACGCAAGAAATTGGAAGTGTTCACTCAATCAATCAATCATTAGAATCCTACAGCACAAAGAAAATAGCCACAATATCTAAAACTGGGAATCTGGCAGGCCAAGGCAAGGAGACAGAAATAAAGAATGGCTTCAGTGTGAAAGTGGCTTCAGTGTTCCCTTGCGATTTGGCTTTTCTATTAATCAAGAGCGCAAATGCCTCCCTCCAGAACTGAGCCACTGAATAGTGCCTAGCACCATCTGCTGGAACGTTTGGAAAAATCAAAATGGCAGAGTTAGAAAACCTCAGGTTCATCAAAAATAATCCAGTGACATTCAGTCTAGTCACCTCCAGTCCCCACGTGTCAAAGGTTACAAACTGTGATGTTCCCAGCTGGTAGTATGGTATGGAAGTGGTCTGTGTCCATTCCCTCTTTTAAGCTGCAAATGAGAGCACAGTTGTTCTGCAGCTCTCCCTCCTCCTTGTATTCATTCATTTATCATGCAGTTTTTAAAATCTTTCTTTATCAGCAGAAATATTTCACTTTCTGCAGTCAACATTCAGACTAAATAGAAAATGTCATATTTGCGATAAAAACAATATTTTGCTTCTGGTGAACTTAATTTCCAGTATTTTTTAATCCTGTCATTTTGCATTAAAAACTACCACTTTCTAGGGCCAGGTGCAGTGGCTCACACCTATAATCCCAGCAGTTTGGGAGGCTGAGGTGGGTGGATCCCCAGGTCAAGAGATCCAGACCATCCTGGTCAACAAGGTGAAACCCCGACTCTACTAAAAATACAAAAATTAGCTGGGCATGGTGGTGTGCCTATAGTTCTGGCTACTCGGGAGGCTGAGGCAGAAAAATTGCTTGAACCTGGGAGGCAGAGGTTACAGTGAGCCAAAATCATGCCATTGCACTCCAGTCTGGGTAACAACAGTGAAACTTTGTCTTAAAATAAAAACACTACCATTTCCTGAGTACTTTATTAAAAACCCTGTATTTTGCAACTTACTCAAACATTCGATTAAATCTAAAGAATTCTGTTTTGTAAAATGAATTGTCTTCAATACACAAAAGTGAAAAGGAAGGCTTAGCAGGGCAGCTCAGCAAGACCCACATGGTTGCAATGTCCCTTCTCTGTGCTGGTACAACATCCTGTCTCTTTCAATGACTACACAGGTAAATCACAGTGTAACCCTCTCCCATCGGGAAGCTTTTAAGAACAATCTTATACAATATATCATTTTGCTTTCTAAGAATTTTTATAGCCAGGCACAGTGGCTGATGCCTGTAATTCCAGCACTTTAATAGGCTGAAGCAGAAGGACCCCTTGAGCCCAGTTATGGCTGTTCATTTCCTGTGCTTTTGAAGGACATACAATCAAAAGAAAATATCTAGGAATTTTTGGAGACAGAATTCGTTTTTTTCTTTCTTTTTTTGAGACATGGATTCACTCTTGTCATCCATGCTAGACCTTCACCTCCTGGGTTCAAGCAATTCTCCTGGATCAGCCTCCTGAATAGCTGTGACTACAGGTTCATGCCACCACACCCAGTTAAATTTTTTGTATTTTAAGTAGAGACTTGTTTTCACCATGCTGGCCAGGAAGGTCTTGATCTCTTGTACTTGTGATCCACCGGGCTTGGCTTCCAAAAATACTTGGATTACAGGTGTGAGCTACTGTGCTTGGCCAGATTTAAGTTTATTCAACAGTTCCCTTCCTCCTTCTACAGCTCTACTTCAGTCTGTTATTCAAATTGCTCTGTCTCTGACTGCCTCTTAAACTTGAGGGTTTTTCAGGGTTCTCTTCTTGACTATTTCAGTTTCTGCCAATGGTTTTCATTGTGTTTTCTGATACCACAAGGCTGCTATGCAACTGAACAGACTCCTAGAAATAAACTTTCTCATTGCTCTGCTTAATTCTAAACTGTGTTTTCAGATAGTGTTGTTGAAACAGTGCACATTACATAACTGTAAAAAAAATTAAATCACTGTAAAAAAAATGAAAAAGAAAAAACAGAGTGTTGGAGAGAATGAAGAGGCAGAATTCTGTGGGAGAAGGGAGTTTCAATAAAATGTGGGATTTGTGGAACCTGGACCTGAAGATTTTTATGTTGAGACTATGTTGAGAATCTTTCAGAAGCTTCTTTTGTGGTCATGGGTTTTTCTAACACTATGTGCTGATGAGTGATCCCAAATCTCCTGCCATTTTGGTTTATCCTATGAGCTCATTCAATTGTACATTCAGTCATTTAATACAATAGTGAGCTATTGTACTAGCAGGTGAGGACACAAAGATAATGTGACTATCTCTACCACAAGGCAGCTGACAGTCTAAAGGGAAGATAATTTAGTATAATTGACTCTCTGTATCTGCAGGTTTCACATCCTTGGACTCAACCAGCTGCAAATCAAAAATTTTTAGAAAAAGAAAGAAAAAAATACAATGATGAAATATAGAAACAAAAATACAGCTGGGCATGATGGCTCAGGTCTGTAATCCCAGCACTTTGGGAGGCTGAGTTGGGGGGATCATATCATCAGGAGTTCAGGACCAGTCTGGCCAACATGGTGAAACCGCATCTCTACTAAAAATACACAAATTTGCTGGGCATTTTGGCCAGCACCTGTAGTCTCAGCTACAAAAGAGGCTGAGGCAGGAGAATCCCTTGAACCCGGGAGGTGGAGGTTGTAGTCAGCCGAGATCTCATCACTGCACTCCAGCCTGGGTGACAGAGTGAGACTCCACCACAAAAATAAAAAAAATAAAAATAAAAACACAACACAACAACTATTTACACAGCATTTATCCTGAATTAAGTATTCTAAGTAATCTAGAGATGATACAAACTATACAGAAAGGGTGGGCACGGTGGCTCATGCCTCTCACCTCAGCACTTTGGGAGGCTGAGGCTGGTGGATCATCTAAAGTCGAGTCCAAGATCATCCTGGCCAACATGGTGAAACCTTGTCTCTACTAAAAATACCAAAATTAGCTGGGTGTGGCACCACATTTCTGTAATCTCAGCTCCTCAGGAGGCTGAGGCAAGAGAATTGCTTGAACCTGGGAGACAGAGGTTACAGTGAGCTGGTATTGTGTCACTGCACTCCAGCCTGGGCTACAGGGTGAAATCCATCTAATTAAAAAATAAAAACTATTCAAAAAGATGTGTATAGGTTATTTGAAAATATAGCATTTTTTATATGTATAAAGGACTTGAGCACCACCCACCTGGTATCTTGAGAGTCCTGGGACTGATTCTTCTCGGATACCAAGAGTATCTGAGGCAGAATTCTATGGAGGGAGTTTCAAGGGAATGTAGAGTTTGTGGAACCTGGGAATGTAGATTTTCACAGGATTTCTGAAGATTTGACTGTGCTGAGAATCTCTCAGAAGCCTCATTTATGGTCCATGGCTTTACCTGTAGACCTGTGAATCTATAATTTTGGCCTTCCTCTATATAAATGGTTGTTTTTTAAGGGGAGAGAGTAAAAATGATCTTTAATCAGCAGCACACAACTGTATTTTATACATTTGCAATGAAGAGCAAGTCTCTCTTTCACTCCAGACCTATTTTTTCATTAAATGTTTTGTATAGAATTAGTATTTACAGATATTTGTATATAATTTCAAAAATATTTAATGCACAAGTAAGAAAATATGTGTGTGTGTTTGTGTGTGTGTGTGTGTGTGTGTGTGTGTGTGTTTAGAGAAATGGTAGCATACAGTGTGTATCACAGCATTTTTTTAACCTAATGCTTTATCTTGGGGATTGTTGTATGTCAATATACATGCATCTCATTAATTGTTTTGAAGAAGGAATTACCAAATTTAACTGAAAGTTTTAAAATTATCTCAATGATGTTCGTTTTACAATTAGTGGAGTTTCCATTCCTATAGATTCATTATTTTCAAGCTTATCAGAGGAAACACATGCTATAGACAACAAATATCTATTTTGTTAGGCCCTATTTCTACTTTGAAATGAAATTCATCAAAATAAAACATGTGCATACATATTAAAACATTAGTATTATACCTTAAAAGGACATAAATGACAATAACCAAAATAGTGTATAAGAAAATAAGTCTCATTGTAACATGCCAGGAGATACCACAGATTTTCAAAATATAAAAAATGAGGAAGTATGATAGTCTGGGAAATGCACTCATTTTTTTTATTTACTCTCAAAGAAATTTCCAGAGTTGTGACCTGAATAGAATGTTATGAAATATCAGGAAAAATATTACTTCTCTCTTGAACCTCATCATCTATGAATGCACGATTTTAGTTTCTAGAACTTGAAAAGGACATGCAGACCAATGCCTTTCAAAGAAAATAGAGACTAGAGAATAAATTAGAATAGGAAAAAATAAAAGAGGCAATAGCAATGTTGGATGTAGATTTCCACAAACAGAATCAGGGTAATATTGAAAAACAATAGATTACACCAAAGTGATTATCAATTACAATATATATTCACAGTAAATATGCTGTTATTATGAAAAAATACTTTAAATATGTAGGATTGAAAGGATATTAAATATTTTCTGAACAACCTTTACTCATTTCATTAAATAAATATATTATTCCTCACTACAAAATGTGTGTGTGTGTGTGTGTGTGTGTGTGTGTGTGTGTGTGTGTTTCTTTGATAATTTAATACTTGCTTCTAGGTCTCATAATGTTTCAAATCCCCTCTCTTAAATATTTCCAATGAATATTACTGTTTTCACAGTAACTTCAGTATGGAAACCAAAATTTTTCTCAATTTATTATGCAGTTGTAAATGTCATAAGAGCTAATTTTACTTATTTTTAAAACAGAGGATATGGCCAGATGTGGTGACTCATACCCATAATCCCAGCATTTTGCAAGGTCAAGAAGGGAGAATCACTTGAGCAGAAGAGTTCCAGAACTTCCTAGGTAATATGGTGAAACTCTGTCTCTATTAAAAATAAAATAAATAAAATGAGATACAGAGTGTATATGTAAAAGTGTTATCTGGTTCCAAATTTTTTTCTAATTTGACTAATTTAATTAGTCATTGGCTTCTATTTAGATTTTTATTTTATTCTATTTATTTTATTTAATGTATTTAAAGAAGAATTTCACTCTGTCACTCAGGCTGGAGTACAGTGGTGTTATCATGGCTCATTGCAACGTTGACTTTCCAGGTCAAGTGATTCTCATACCTCAGCCTCTTAAGTAGCTGAAACTCAGGTACTTGCCACCACACTCAGCTATTTTGTAATTTCTGTAGAGATGGGGTTTTCCCTTGTTACCCAAGCTGATCTCGAACCCCAGAACTCAAGAGATCCATCCACCTTAGCCTCCCAAAACTTTTTCTGTACATATCTACTCCCATTTTGCACACCGATTTCAAATAGATGAATCAAGAGCGACTATTTTTGAATTTAGTGTCCTTAAAATATTAGTGTATTTCTAAATCTTTGGTTTTATACTTATTTTTATATAATTAATTCTATGACTAAAGTTATAAAAACTTTAAACAAGCCAGTTTATGTTTTACTTTTATTATTGTATTTTTTTTTTTAGATAGAGTGTCACTCAATCACCAAGCACCAGGATGGAATGAAGTGGTGTGATCTTTGCTCACTGCAACCTCCACAACCCGGATTCAAGCATTTCTCCTGCCTCAGCCTCCTGAATACCTGGAACCACAGGTGTGCACCACCATGACTAGCTAATTTCTGTATTTTAGTGGAGATGGGGGTTTCACTATGTTGGCAAGGATGATCTCGATCTGTTGACTCTGTGATCAGCCTGCCTCAGCCTTGCAATGTGCACAGATTACAGGTGTGAGCCACACACACAGCAAGCCAGTTTATTTTTAAATTATGTCACTTCATAATAATTTCTGAAATAGTTTTTTACTTTCATATGAGTTATCTAATTTTCTTGTCACTATTAACTGACATTATTTAATAGTGTCACTTAAATGTTTGGAATGTATTTAAAGTAGCAGTCACATAACTTAAAAATATTTAAATTTTGAGTTTCAATTTTTATTGATTAAAAAAATGTAGAGAGATAGATAAGATAGATAATCTATATTAATAGCTTTTGTCACTTGCAGCTTCCCAGAGGTATTAAAAAATAGCTTCGATGGCAACATTCATTTATCTATGTTCATTTCAAGGAAGATCCTTGACCACTAAGCATTCTTGATGAATAACGCAATGAATTCCTAAATGCTGCTGCTACTTTGTAAAAGTAGCTTAAAAGTCAGGTAGCCAAAAAATCTTAAGTAATTTTTACCTGATGCACAAGAAATGGCACTGAAAAAAATAATGTTTTTTTTTTTTGAGATGGAATTTTGCTTTTATTACCCAGACTGGAGTGCAATGGTGTAATCTCGGCTCACCACAACCTTCGCCTCCCAGGCTCAGGCAATTATTTTGCCTCAGTCTGCTGAGTACCTGGGATTACAGGCACACACCACTGTGCTCTGCTAATTTTTGTATTTTTAGTAGAGACAAGGTTTTACCATGTTGACCAGGATGGTCTTGATCACTTTACGTCGTGATCCACCTACTTTGGCCTCCCAAAGTGCTGGGATTACAGGTGTGAGCCACTGCACCGGGCCATATTTTCTATAAAATAACTGTTTAAAATACTGATGATGCCTTTTTATTGATGATCTTTTACCATCTCCAGTGATTTCTTTCAACACAAATATTATTGCATAATGGCATAGAATAAATAATTTTATTTAGATTTCTTTTTCTCACTATGTTAAAATCGGTTTACTATTTTGTAGAACTGCTTCTCACTCCCCACTTGCCACTCACTGAGTACATATTTATCATTTTGGTAAGAAACTTCAATATCTAAAATCTTCTCTTTAGATTTTTTTTTTTTGCTTTTCATTTTAGTGTAAATTTTAGAAGCATAAAATATTTTAACTGACTGTATCAAAATGCTTCATAAAATGTTTTCTCAATTTTCAAATTACATGTTTACTTTTAGGACATTTAGAAGAAATGTTACATTGATAACCTTGTATGTGTGAGAGGCAGTGTCTAGCTCTGTTGCCCAGGCTGGAGTGCAGTGGCACAATCACTGCAACCTCCACCTCCTGACTTAAGCCATCCTCCCACCTCAGCCTTCTGAGTAGCTGGAACTACAGGAGCACACCACCATACCCAGCTAAGTTTTGTATTTTTTGTAAAGATGGAGTTTTGCTATGTTGCCCAGACACGTCTCGAACTCCTGAGCTTGAGCAGTCTGCCAGCCTTGGTCTTAAACTCCTGGGAATACAAGTGTGAGCCACCATGACCAGTCTATATAGGTCACTTTTACATTGTAAATAGAATTTTAGGACACAATTTCAAATATTCAACTCTGTATTATCTATCTGGTTTTGGAGTCTGGAAACTGTGATTACATTATTTTCTTAAATAATAGTGATGATGAATAATTGAGTACAAGGAAGATCATTAGAGAGATTCTTGAAAGCATGACCAGGTTTGAATCCCAAACTGTTCCATGTGCTATGTATGTGATACTGGGTTTATTATCTACAAAGTGAGAAGAGTTTTCATTTTGCAATATGTAATGTGAATTAATTGGTCATGTGCCTTCAGTGTGGCTGGCCTAATTCTACTAGTTGCTGTTACTTTTCCACATTATGGGCAATAATGTAAAGCACTCATTGAATTATCATAACAACCCTGTAACATAGCTGCTATTATCTCAAATATGCAAACTGGCAGCCATGCTGTGATTTGTTCTTTTAAAAATAAATTTATATTATTGTACTTATTACAGATTCATGGGACTCCCTATGTTTTTCAGGCTTGCCTTGAACTCCTGGGCTCAAGCAATCCTCTAGTCTTCACCTCTCTAAGTGCTGGGGTTACAGATGTGAGTCCCTGGGCCCCTTCTGGACTGAGAATTGTTTGATGAATGGGGGTGGTTGCTGTTGTTTGCTTTCTTTTGTTTTGGTTGAGATGGAGCCTCTCTCTGTCACCAGGCTAAAGTGCAGTGGTGGATCTTGGCTCACTGCAACCTTCACCTCCCGAACTCAAGTGATTCTCTTACCTCAGCCTCCCCAACAGCTGGAACTACAGGCACAAACCACCAAACTCTGCTAAATTTTTATTTGTTGTAGAGACAGGGTTTTGCTCTTTTGTGGAGGCCAGTCTCAAACACCTAACATCAAGCAATTTACTCACCTTGGCCTCCCAAAGTGCTGGGATTCCACACCCTGCCTGGACTGAAAATTTTAAGCGGCATATTTAAGACCCAGAGCCACACTTCTCCTTCCCCATATTACCAGAGTGCCCTGTGTCCATCTATGTCTCTATCAAAGCACTTCTGAAGCTGAATTGCTCATGCATTTAACCTTTTAAATCCACATTGAAAACACAGCCATGTAAAGAAACTAAAAGGGACAGAATGGCAATTTATCTAAAGAAATTTATATGTCTTATAATCAAGGTGAAAGTGACAGAGTTTGACACAGTAATGCTGCCATGAGCATAAGTTTTGGTGTCAATAAACCTATGGTTCCACTCAACCACTTTCTCAGTTGTCTATGAAAAACTTCGTTTGTTTTTCTAGGTTTCAATTGACCTTTCTGTAAAATAAACATAGTAATATGAAACTTACAGAGTTGTTGTATTAGGTGAGATAAAGGTCTATCAAAGACTGGTCATAGTGGCTCATCCTTTAATCCAAATACCTTAGGAGGATGAGGCAGGAAGATTTCTTAAGGCCAGTAAAAGACCAGCCTGGTGGTGTTGCAAGACCATGCCTCTAGAAAAAAAAAAATATATATATATAGGTTTGGGGTCACGCTCCTGTAGTCCCAGCTACCTGGGAGGCTGGGGTGAGAAGATCACTTGAGTCCAGGAGGTCGATGCTACAGAGTGTAGATCACCACACTTCACTCCAGCCTGAATAGCAGACAATATCTTACATAGTAAGACATTGTTTCTAAAATCAGAAACAAAATAATGAAACAAAACAAGTCTATTGAACATATATCTTGGTATAGTGATTGCTACATAACAGTTACTCTATAAATAACATTATTCATAGCCCTACAATAAGCAAATAAAATTAATGGATGAGACTAAAATTTTCAGAGTAACAAGTGAGTGCAGGAATTATGTACTTTAGAAACCTGCCTGCTAATTAAAAACTCATAATACTAATCTATTTGCTATGTCATCTATACAAAAACGAAAAAAGATATTAGAAAATATGTTTTGTTGGCTCAGTCTTGGCACTTTATTTTTGAAAAAATAAAAAAGAACAACAAAAAGAAAAAGTTAGAAAAAAAAAGAAAAAGAAAACATTTTTTGTATTACCTGTATTATAGTCATGCTCCTGTGTTACCTTTCAACACACAGATTTTAGATAAGTCCTTTTCTTCATAATTTAAAAATCTCTTCACAATGTGTGCTACAGATGTAATGCAATAAAACAGTAATGACTGCATGTAATATGGCAATGTGTATTGCAAAAAAGCTTCAGTAACAAATTAACAGCCAAGTGTAATGGTGTGCACATCTGTAGACCCAACTACTCAGGAGGCTTAGGTGGAAAGATCTCTTGAGAACCAGAGGTTGAAGCTTCAGTAAGCTGTGGTTTCATCATTGTACTCTAGCCTGAGTGACAAACCCTGTCTCAAAAAAAGAAAAAAAAAATAAAAGAAGAAAAAGAACAAGAAACAGAAGCAACAGCATTCAGCATTATATAACTTGCCACTCACTTTTCACTTACCCCATCAGCTACTTTCCCAAAGCAAACTGTTGGACATGTGCTTTCTATTCATCTGGATTTTTTTTCCATAGTACCCTGCCATCTAGATTAAATTACTCAATCAAAAAATACATGGATTTACTTTTTGCTGTAATGTATTATGTTAAAGAATTTTTTTTCTGAGACAGGGTCTTGTTCTGTTACCAAGACTAGAGTGCAGTGGCATGATCATAGCTCACAGCAACCTTAGACTGGGTTCAAGCGAATCTGTGGCCTCAACCTTTATAGCAGCTAGAAATACAAGCTTCTGTGACCACAGCTAGCTGAACTAAGAAAAACAAATTTGTAGGCCAGGCATGGTAGCTCACACCTGTAATTCCAGCATTTTGGGAGGCCAAGGGAAATGGATCATTAGGTCAGGATTTTGAGACCATCCTTGCCAACAACCTGTCTCTGCTAAAAAAAATACAAAATGCTAGCTGGGCATGGTGGCATGTGCCTGTAATCTCAAATACCGGAAAAATTGAGGCCAGAGTTATTTGTTGAACCTGAGAGGCAGAGGTCGCAGTAAGCACAGATCATGCCACTGCACCCCAGCCCAGAAAACCATACAAGACTCTGTCTCAAAAACAAAAAACAATTTGTAGAGGTGAGGTTCTCCCTTTGTTGCTCAGGTTGATCTTGGACACCTGGCCTTAATGAATTCTCTTGCCCCAGTATCTCAAAGTGCTGGAATTTTGTGTGTGAAACACAATGCCTTATCTGTCTCTTTGTTATTTTGCAGACCTATAGAGAAAATGTGTAAATAATTTCACAAAAAAATAAAATGGAAAAATGCAAAAAAATGAAAGTCAACCTCAAGAAAACTTGTGGTGCTGCTCCGAAGAAGCTGACTCCTCATCTCACTGCATCATATGGAACAACCAACCTGGAGAAGCTGGGATTTCTTAACTGTTGGTCTGTGACTTTGTGGAAAGTTTGTGATGACATTTGGAAGTTTTTCTCTTTTTAAAATGTGGAAGACAATCATAGGTTTCTAGTTCTATTAAAAGCCAATTGGTGGATAAAATAAATATGTAGTCACTTTCTCCTTCTCCAAAAACTAGAATGGGGATTTAGAACTATGCTATGTCATGAGGAATGGCCTGGTCAGTCTACTTAAGACATTGGCTGTCACCTAAACAACCACCTGAACTCCATTAGCGATGGAGTAATGGTTGTTTTTTCAATCACTAGTAATGAAGTAGGGGTTGGGGCTAGAAAAAACTTCATATGGGAAAAGGGCCTCAGAGGGAATCTTAGCTCTTTACTGGGATTCCCTGAAGTCTACCTACAGTTTTGAAAATAGTCCCTTTATTAAACTTTCCTTAAATCCATATTTTACTGTGCTTTTTTGTTTGGACCCTGGTTCAACTCAATACAATGAATCACAGAAAGTCCTGTTGTTTCACCAATGTAGGGTTAGAGTGAGCATCTGCTTTAATATTTTGTAAATAATCAAGTGACCACAGCAAGAGTCTAGCAGATGACAGTGCTGAGAAAATATTGCTCCTGTAGTAGCATGTCAGCCTTATAAAATGTGATGACTGTTTTTTAAATAACATTATTTATAATCTATTTTTTTGTTAAAATTTGAGATTTATTCTTGTAGCCACAAATTTCTTCTATTATGTTGATACTTGGCTTTGTCCTCAACTTCAACCAAATATTAACCATAAAATCCAACCAATTGACATTTGACTGAAATGCAAATTACATATACACCCCATTTTATTTATATATAGAGATATACATGTAAATATGTTTAGTATGTGTTATGTTCAGTATGCTATGGTGGAAAAGCATAGATCAAGTTATTAACTGTGGTTGTTCTAAAGAGTAGAGGTGAGATTCCCATAAGTATTGACCTCAAAAAAGTTATCAATTTAAAAATATAACTGTGTTTATTTATTTATTCAGATGGGGTTTCACCATGTTGGTCAGGCTTGTCTTGAACTCCCGACCTCAGGTGATCCACCCACCTTGGCCTCCAAAGTGCTTGGATTACAGGTGTGAGCCACTATGCCCGGCCCTTAAAAATATAACTTTAAACCAGTGTGCACTATTATAAGAGACATGAGCATTTTGGAGAAGTTATCTTTTTAAAGAGTGCATGAATGGGTATTTTGCATCTTATTCCAGATTTGTAGTGAATTTTGAAATTTCAAACTGTGAGTCTTCCTATTTTGTTTTTGTTTTTCAACAGTATTTATTTATTAAGCATCTACTGTCATTCCATGTCTTTTTTAAGATAAGCTTCTCTATTTATGAATAAAAAATAAGCCAGTAGGATGTTAGTAAGGATTGCACTGAACCTGTAGGGTGTTTTGTGTATTACTGTCACCTTGACAATAGCTTCTAATGAATAAAGGCAGAATATATTTTTATGTAGTTAAGTCTGATACTTATTTTATCAGTGTTTTGTGTCTTTTTGACATGCCTTCTTGGTTAAATTTGTTTCTAAATATTTTATTACTGTTAGTGTTGTTGTAACTGGAATCATTTTCTGAATTTCTTCTTAGGATCCTTTGTTGCTAGTATATAACATATACAAATGGTAGGGTGCGGTGGTACATGCCTGTACTCCCAGCTACTCGGGAGGCTGAGGTGGGAGGATCGCTTGATCCCAAAAGTTCTGGGCTGTAGATGGGTGCTATGCTGATCAGGTGTCCACACTAAGTTTAGCATCAGTATGGTGACCTCCCGGGAGCATGGGACCAGTAGGTTGCCTAAGGATGGGTGAACTGGTTTTGGGTGGAAACACAGAAGGTCAAAACTCCAGTGCTGATCAGTAGTGGGACTGCGCCTGTGAATAGCCACTGCACTCCAGCCTGGGCAACAGAGAGACCCCATCTTTAAAAACAAATAAATAAATAAATTTAAAAAATACAAATAATTTTTGAATTGACTATTGCCTTCTGAAACTTTGCTGAATTCACTTATTAACTTGAGAGAGAGAGAGAGAGAGAGAGAGAGAGGGAGAGTGTCTCCTTTAGGATCATGGGAACACTCATCTGTTGACAAAAATGGTTTTTTATATCCTTCCATTTTGGATTTATTTTATTTGTTTTTCTTGCCCAGTTTCTGTCAAAAGTATCCCACTACATTGTTGAATAGTAAGGACAAAAGCAGGCATTTTTGTTTTGTTGTTCTTCACCTTAGGAGAAAATCTTTAATTCTTTTTATTTTAATTTTACATTTTTATTTATTTATTTATTCATTATTTTTCTTCTATTTTTATAAGTTTTATTTTCAAAATAAGTTTTCAATTTACAGCAGGATTGGGCAGAAGGTACAGAGATGTCCCACATATGTCCACCTCTAAATAAGCACAGCCTCTGCCACTATCAGCATCCCATCCAGAGTGGCACGTTAGTTACAATTGATTAACCTTCATTGACACAACAGAATTACGTGAGTCCACAGTTTACACCATGGTTCATTCTTGGTTGTGTACAGTCAATTGGTGATGACAAATGCATAATGACATGTATCTGCCTCCATAGCACCACACAGAGTGGCTCCCAGAACTGAACATATCTCTATGTTTCACCTACTCATCCCTCCCTCTCACCAATCCCTGGGCACCACAGACTCTTTTGCTGTCTTCATAGTTTCCCCTTTTACAGAATGTCATATGGTTGGAATCATAAAATAGTAGCCTTTTCATGCCATGTTCCCACAAGAACTTCTTTGAATTCCTAATCTGGAGCAATCAGCGCCTTGGTCTCAGCAAATGCAAAAATGGGAGAGACCTTTAGAGGACTGACTCCACAATCACATCTTTTTTTGCCACTCTACCTGCCATTTGTAACATACATGGAGTTACAGGAGGAGATATAGACAAAATAGAAATGTACACAAAACGTATCATACTTCTGAGATTACAATTTCATAAACTCCAAATTTCAAATTTCAGAAACACTTTACAGTTAATCCCCACACCTGTTACTTTCTACATCCCTTGATATTGAAACAACGTAATGTTTTTTAGACAAAGTCTTACTCTGTCACTCTTCCCCCCCAGGCTGCAGTGCAGTGGCACAATCTGGGCTCACTGCAACCTCAAGCTCCTGGGTTCAAGTGATTCTCCTGCCTCTGCCTGCTGAGTAGTTGGGATTACAGGCATGTGCCTGAAAGAGCTAGAGGAACAAGATCAAACAAACTCAAAACCTAGCAGAAGATAAGAAATAACTATGATAAGAGCAGAACTGAAAAAGATAGAGACACGAAAAACCCTTCAAAAATTAATAAATCCAAGAGCTGATTTTTTGAAGAGACCAAAAAACTAGACAGACCACTAGCCAGACTGATAAAAAAGAAAAGAGAGAACAACCAAATAGATGCAAAAGAAAATGATAAAGGGGAAATCACCACAGATTCCACAGAAATTCAAACCATCATCAGAGAATACTACAAACAATTCTATGCAAATTAACTAGTAAACCAGGAAAAAGTAGATAAATTCCTGGACACCTGTGTACTTCCAAGCCTAAACCAGTAGGAAGCTGAAACTATGAATAGAAAAATAACAAGGTCTGAATTTGAGGCAGCAATTAAGAGCCTACCACACACAGAAAAAGCCCAGGTCCAGATGGGTTCACATCCAAATTCTACCAGACACACAAAAAGGATCTGGTACCATTCCTTCTGAAACTATTCCAAATAATCCAATAAGAGGGAACCCTTCCCACATCATTTTATGAGACCAACATCATCTTGATTCTAAAACCCGGCAGAGATTCAACAAGAAAAGAAACCTTCAGGACAGTATCAATGATGAACATAGATGCAAAAATCTTCAATAAAATACTGGCAAACCAATTGCAACAGCACGTTAAAAAACTTATCCATCATGATTAAGTAGGATTCATCCCAGGGATGCAAGGCTGGTTCAACATACACAAGTCTATAAGTGTAATTCACCACATAAACAGAACCAAAAACAAAAACCACATGATTATCTCAATTAATGCAAATAAGGCATTTGACAAAATGCAACAGCCCTTTATGCTAAAACACTCAATAAACTTGGTATTGATGGAACATATCTCAAAAGTAATAAAAGCTATTTACCACAAACCAACAGCCAATATCATACTTAATGGGCAAAAACTGGAAGCATTCCCTTTGAAATCCGGCACTAGACAAGGATGCCCTCTCTCACCACTACTATTCAACATAGTACTGGAAGTTCTAGCCAGAGCTATCAGGCAAGAAAAAGAAATAAAGGGTATTCAAATAGGAAAGGTGGAAGCTAAATTGTCTCTATTTGCAGATGACATGATAGTATACCTAGAACACCCCATCACCTCAGCCCAAACACTCCTGAAACTGATAAGCAACTTCAGAAAAGTCTCAAGATATGAAATCAATGTGCAAAATTCACAGGCATACCTATACACCAATAACAGACTTAAAGAGAACCAAATCAAGAAAAAACTCCCATTCAGAATTGCTACAAAGGGAATAAAATACCTAGGAATACAACTTATAAGGAACACAAGGGACCTCTTCAAGGAGAACTAAAAATCACTGCTCAATGAAATAAGAGAGGACACAAACAGATGGAGAAACATTCCACGTTTATGGTTAGAAATAATCAATATCGTGAAAATGGCTATACTGCCCAAAGTAATTCACAGAATCAATGCTATCCCCATCAAGCTACCATTGACTTTCTTCAAAGAACTGGAGAAAACCACCATGAATTTCATATGGAACCAAAAGAGAGCCCGCATAGCCAAGTCAATTCTAAGCAAGAAGAAAACAGCGGGAGGCATCACACTACCAGACTTCAAACTATACTACAAGGCTACAGTAATCAAAACAGCATGGTACTGGTACCAAAACAGACATATAGACTAATGGAACAGAACAGAAGCATCGGAGGCAACACAACATATCTAAAACCAAATAATCTTTGATAAACCAGACAAAAACAAGCAATGGGGAAAGGATTCCCTGTTTAATAAATGGTGTTAAGAAAACTGGCTAGCCATGTGCAGAAAGCAGAAACTGGACCCCTTCCTGACACCTTACACTAAAATTAACTCCAGATGAATTAAAGACTTAAAAATAAGATCTGACACCATAAAAACCCTAGAAGAAAATCTAGGCAAAACCATTCAGGACATAGGAGTAGGCAAGGACTTCATGACCAAAACATTAAAAGCATTGGCAACACAAGCCAAAATAGACAAATGGGACCTAATCAAACTTCACAGCTTTTGCACGGCCAAAGAAACAGTCACTAGAGTAAATCAGCAACCAACAGAATGGGAAAAATTTTTGGCAATCTACCCATCTGACAAAAGGCTGATATCCAATTTACAAAGAACTCAAACAGATTTACAGAAAAAAAAAAAACAAACAAGCTCATTCAATAATGGGCAAAGGATATGAACAGACACTTTGCAAAAGATGACATACATGAGGCCAACAAACATATGAAAAAATTCTCATCATCACTGGTCATTAGAGAGATGCAAATCAAAACCACATTGAGATATCTTCTCACGCCAGTTAGAATGGCAATCATTAAAAAATCTGGAGACAACAGATGCTGGAGAGGATGTGGAGAAATAGGAACACTCTTAAACTGTTGGTGGGAGTGTAAATTAGTTCAACCATTGTGAAAGACAGTGTGGCGATTCCTCAAGGACCTAGAAATAAAAATTCCATTTGACCCAGCAATCCCATTACTGGGTATATATCCAAAGGACTATAAATCGTTCTACTATAAGGACACATGCACACGAATGTTCATTGCAGCATGGTTTACAATAGCACAATCGCGGAACCAACTCAAATGCCCATCGATAATAGACTGGACTGGAAAAATCTGGCACATATACACCATGGAATATTATGCATCAATAAAAAATGATGAGTTTGTGTCCTTTGTAAGGACATGGATGAATCTGTAGAACATCATTCTCAGCAAACTGACACAGGAACAGAAAACAAAATACCACATATTTTCACTCATAGGCAGGTGAGAAAAATGAGAACACGTGGACACAGGGAGTGGGGTACCACACACTGGGGTCTATTAGGGGGAATAGTGATGGACAGTGGGTGGGGAGCTGGGGAAGGATAGCCTAGGGAGAAATGCCAAATGGGGTTAAGGGGAGGAAGGCAGCAAAACACACTACCATGTGTGTACCTATGCAACTATCTTTTTATTTTATTTTATTTTATTATTTATTTATTTATTTATTTTATTTTATTTTTAATTTTTATTGCATTATAGGTTTTGGGGTACATGTGCAGAACGTGCAAGATAGTTGCATACGTACACTCATGGCAGTGTGTTTTGCTGCCTTCCTCCCCTTCATGCACACTTGGCATTCATCTATCTTGCACGTTCTGCACATGTACCCCAAAACCTAAAATGCAGTAAAAATTAAATAATTAAATAAATAAATAATAAATAAAATAAAATAAAACAAAATAATAAATGGTACATACCACACTAAGTGCTTTACAGATTCAGGGCAATCCCTATCAAAATTTCAATAATTTTTTTCTAAATTAAAAATATTCAAAACTTTATTATTTATACTCTTTTGTGAATAGTTTATAATTTGAATAATATAATATTGAATGAGATAATTATATAATTATATATATAATTATATATATTATATAATATTATATATAATAATTATATAGTCATTATATTATTCAAATTATAATCTATTTATCAAAAAAGTATAAATAACCAAGGCAATCTGGAGAAAAATGAACAAAATGGAAGTATCACAATTCCAGATGTGAAATTATATTACAGAACCCCAAAACCAAACATTATGGTACTGGAACATACACAGACATGTAGACCAGTGAGGCAACATAGCAAGCCCAGAAATAAGTTCATGCACATATATGCAACTAACTTTTCACAAGGGTATAAAGTACACATAATGGTGAAAGGTTAATACTTCATCAAATGATGCTGGGAAAGCTGGATATCTACATGCAAAAAAAAGTGAAATGGAGCCCTTATCTTATACCACTTGCAAAACTCACTCAAATTAGATTAAACACTTAAACATAAGACCCAAGACTTTTAATTTCTATGAGGAAAACAGGTAAGAATGAGTTAAAAAATAAAAACACAGAGAACAAAAATAAGCAAGTGGGACTATATCAAACTAAAACATTTGTACACAATCAAGCAAAAATCACAGCAAAAACAAGCCTATGGATTAAGAGAAAATATTTGCAAACCATACATCATAAAAAAAGGATAATCCTAAAATAATTTTTTTGTATAAAACTTTTATACTTCAATAGTAAAAACAAACAAACAAAAACCCAGACATAAAACTCAACTAAAAATGAGCAGAAGAGTTTAATACACATTTTTCCCTAAGGAAGATATTCACATGGCCAACATGCATATGCAAAAATGAGAAACATCACTAATGATCAGAAAAATGCATATGAAAACCTTGAGATATTCTCTCACACCTGTCCGGAGGGTGATAAACAAATGTAACACAAAAGACAACAGCTGTTGGTGACAATGTGGAGAAACTGTAACCCTTGGACACTTCTAATGAGACAGCGAAATGGTACAGCTGCTATGGAAACACTATGAAATTTCCTCAAAAAATAAAAAAAAATTGAATTAACATATAATTCAGCAATCTCATTATTTTTTTTTCTTTTGAAACAGAGTATCTCTATGTCACTCAGGCTACAGTGCAGTGGTGTGACCTTGTCTCACTGCAACTTATGTCTCCTGGGTTTAAGCAACTCTCCTGTCTCAGCCTCTTGAGAAGCTGGGACAACAAGGGTGTGCCACCATGCCCAGCTGTTTTTTTTTTTTTTTTTTTGCATTTTTAATAGAGACAGGGTTTCCCCTTGTTAGCCAGGATGGCCTCAATATCCTGACCTTGTGATTCACCAGCCTCAGCCTCCAAAAAACTGGAATTACAGGCGTGATCTGCTGCACCCAGCAGCAATCTCATTTTTGAATAATTATTCAAAATAATTAAAATTAGAATTTTTTTTTAACACAGTGTCTCACTCTGTTGCCCAGGCTCACTGCAAACTCTGCCTCCCAGATTCAACTTATTCTCATGCCTAAGCCACCAGAGTAGCTTGGATTACAGTCACACACTATCATACTTGGGTAATGTGTGTGTGTGTGTGTGTGTGTGTGTGTGTGTGTGTGTGTGTGTGTGTGTGTTTTAGTGGAGACCAAATTTCAGAAGCTTGGCCAGGCTGGTCTTGAACTCCTGACCTCAGGTGATCCACTTACCTTGGCCTGGGATTACAGGCGTGAGACATTGTGCCTGGCCTAAAAATTAGGATTTTGAAGTGCTATCAGGACTCTCATGTTTATTGCAACACTTGTCACAATATCTAAAATGAATGAACAACTTAAATTTCCATTATCAGATGACTGGATAAAGAAAATGTGACTCATGCATACAATGGAACACTTTTCAGCCTTAAAATAGAAGAAAATTGTGCAGTATGTAAAAACATGGATGAACTCTAAGGTCATTATGAAAAATAAAGTAAGCAGTCACAGAAAAAATTCTGCATGTTTCAACTTGCATGAGCTATCTAAAATAGCCAGATTCACAGAACCTGAAAGGAATGTTGTTTGCCAAGGGCTGGGAGAAATGGGAAGTTACTAATCATCTGGCATTCCACTTTAGTTACACAAGACAGTTGATCTGCACGACATTGTATGTGTGCTCAACAATGGTGTGATATACACTTAAAACATGTTTTAGTGGGTAGATCTCATGATAAGTGCTCGTACCACTAAAAAAGTTTCTTAAAAATACACACGTGCCATCTATGTAACCAAAATGTTATCTACAATAGCAAAAAATTATAAACTTATTACTAAAAAATAAAGTTATTTACTGTACATCCACTGTTAGAATAACGGTATAATCTCTTTACACTCTCAAACTAGTGTCACAGAGAACAAAATCTTTTTTTTTGAGATGGAGTCCTACTCTGTCACTCAGGCTGGAGTACAGTGGAATGATATTTGCTCACTGCAACCTCTGCCTCCAAGTTCAAGCAATTATCCTGTCTCAGCCTCCAGAGTTGTGTGGATTACAAGCACATGCCACCACACCCAGCTAATTTTTTTTGTATTTTTAGTAGAGGCAGGGTTTCACCATGTTGGTCTGGCTAGTCTCGAACTCCTGTCCTGACCTCAGGTGATTCACCCACCTTGGCCTCCCAAAGTTCTGGGATTACAGGTGTGAGCCACTGTGCCTGCCCTGGAATAAAATCTTTCTAATCACCACTACAAGTTCAAGAGGTCCTTGAGACTACCCTCAGGTTTAGTAATTCACTAGAAGAGTTCACAAAACTTAGCAATGCTGATCTATGTAAGATTTCATCTGCTTGGGCTACCATAATAAAATAAGACTGGGCAGCTTCAACAATATAAATTGATTTATTCATAGTTATGGAAGCTGGGAAGTCTCAGATCAAATGGCCAGCAAGAAAGGTTTCAATCTGAGGCCTTTTCTCTTGGCTGTAGGCAGCCACCACATTACTGTGTGTTCACATGCCCTCTTACTTCTGTGCAGTGAGGCTTTTTTTTTTGGGATAGAGTCTCACTCTGTTGCCCAGGTTGGAGTGCAATGGTGCAATCTTGACCCACTGTAACCTCCACCTTCTGGGTTCAAGCAATTATTCTGCCTTAGCCTCCTGAGTTTGGAGGTCTGTGCCTGAACACCTGGCTATTTTTGTGTGTGTATTTTTAGTAGAGACAGGGTTTCCCCATGTTGGTCAGCCTGGTCTCAAACTTCTGACCTCATGATCTGCCCACCGCGGCCTCCCAAAGTGCTAGAATTGTAGGCGTGAGTGATGTTCCTGGCTGAGACCTCTTCTTATAAAGCCACTAATCCCATTGTAGGGAAGCCACCCTCATAAACTCACCTAAACCTAATTACTTCCCTCAGGCCCCACCTTCAAATATAGTAAACATTGAGGATTAGGGCTTAAATTAATGAATTTGGGGGCAACACATGCATTCAGTACCTAACAACTCATGAGCACAGTTTAATAGATTAAAGAACACAAGGTGAATCAGCAACAGGGAAGAATTCTGGGAAGATGAATAGGAAACAACAGTTGAATAGATAGTAATTGCATAAAAATCTGCTGAAACTATTTTGCAATTCTGGAGGCTTGTAATTCCAGGGAAAGACTTGCAGGGCCAGTTGTCACTAATGTCAGTCAATTTTAGTTTTTTATCTTAGCATCAGATAAGCATAAAAATATGAGACACAGATATGCTCTAAGGTGTGTAGAAGAAAAACTGCAAAATGATGAAAGTAAGTCCTTCTTTAACAGTTTTCTTTATTTGTATTTGTATTTTTCCACACAGTCTTGCTGTTTTGCCCAGGCAGGAGTGTGGTGGTATAATCTCGGCTCATTGCAACCTCCACTTCCCAGTTCAAAGCAATTCTCCTGCCTCAGCTTCCAAGTAGTTGAGACTACAAGCATGCAGCAGCACACCTGGCTAATTTTTGTATTTTTAGTAGAGATGGGGTGTCACCATATTTGCCAGGCTGATCTTGAACCCCTGACCTCATGATCTGCCCACCTCAGCCTCCCAAAGTGCTAGGATTACAAGTGTGAGCCACCGCACCCAGCCGGGAGTCATCATACTTATATCAGACAAAGAGGACATTAAATCAGAAAAGGTCCTAGCTCCGGCACTGTGGCTCATACCTGTAATCTTAGCATTTTATGAAGCTAAGACAGGTGGATCAATTAAAGCCAGGAGTTTGAGATCAACCTGGCCAACATGGTGAAACCCTACCTTTACAAAAAATACAGATAAAATCAGCTGGGCTTGGTTGCATGTGCTTGTAATCCTAGCACATTGAGAGGTTGAGAAAAGAGAATCACTTGAACCCAGGAGGCAGAGGTTCCAGGGAGCAGAGATCCTGCCACTGCACTCCTGACTGGGCAACAGAATGAGACTCTGTCTAAAAAAAATAAAAAACAAACAGAAAAAGGTTCTAAGAGACAAAGAAGATTATACTCTAATACAAGATTCAAAACAGGAAGAACTAGGCAAAACCATTCAGGACATAGGAGTAGGCAAGGACTGCATGAACAAAACACCAAAAGCATTGGCAACAAAAGCCAAAATAGACAAATGAGACCTAATCAAACTCCACAGCTTCTGCATGGCAAAAGAAACAATCACTAGAGTGAATCAGCAACCATCAGAATGGGAAAAAATCTTTGCAGTTCACACATCTGACAAACGGCTGATATCCAGAATTTACAAAGAACTCAAACAGATTTACAGGAAAAAAACATACAAGCCCATTCAAAAATGGGCAAAGGATATGAACAGACACTTTACAAAAGAAGACATACATGAGGCCAACAAACATATGAAAAAGTGCTCATCATCACCGGTCATTAGAGAGATGCAAATCAAAACCACATTGAGATACCATCTCACGCCAGTTAGAATGGCGATCATTAAAAAATCTGGAGACAGCAGATGCTGGAGAGGATGTGGAGAAATAGGAACACTCTTACACTGTTGGTGGGAGTGTAAATTAGTTCAACCATTGTGGAAGACAGTGTGGCGATTCCTCAAGGACCTAGAAATAGAAATTCCATTTGACCCAGCAATCCCATTACTGGGTATATATCCAAAGGACTATAAATCATTCTACTATAAGGACACATGCACACGAATATTCATTGCAGCACTGTTTACAATAGCCAAGAACTGGAACCAACCCAAATGCCCATCGATGATAGACTGGACTGGGAAAATGTGGCACATATACACCATGGAATATTATGCAGCAATCAAAAATGATGAGTTTGTGTCCTTTGTAAGGACATGGATGAATCTGGAGAACATCATTCTCAGCAAACTGACACAAGAACAGAAAAAGAAATACCGCATATACTCACTCATAGGTGGGTGAGAAAAATGAGAACACATGGACACAGAGAGGCGGTCTACTATACACTGGGGTCTATTGGGGGAATGGGGGAGGGACAGCATGGGGGGCTGGGGAGGGATAGCCTGGGGATGAATGCCAAGTGTGGGTGAAGGGGAGGAAGGCAGCAAAACACACTGCCATGTGTGTACCTATGCAACTATCTTGCACGTTCTGCACATGTACCCCAAAACCTATAATGCAATAAAATTTTTTTTAAAAAATAAAGAAAAAACAGTTATAAACATGTACACACTTAACAGTAGATCATTAAAATATCTGAACCAAAATTTGGCACAAGGGAGAAATGGTTCTATTTTAAGGGAGGCTTTAATACCTCATTAAAAATAACAAAGATAAAAAAATAAATGAGTAAGAAAATGGAAGACTTGGATGACACAATAAACCAACTAGATGCAGCAGACATACAAAGAGCATCCTATGCAGTGATACAATTCACATTCTTTTCAAGTGCCTTTGAACACTTTCTGGAGCAGACATAAGCTGGAATAATTGAGGTTCATTAGATTTCAGAAGATGCATATTATGCAAAATATGCATACAAAGGTGTATATTTTTCTGTGAACACTATGGAATAAAGTTACAATTAATAAAATAAAGAATTCTGATAAAATCACTAATTTATGAAAAATCAAAACCACTTAAACAACCAATAAATGGATAAGAAATTTCTAGAAAAATTACAAAATGCAGACTATTAAACATGAATGATGACACAGTAGACAAATATTCTGGGAAAACAAAAATTAAGTTAGGGGAAAAATTCCTGTGGTTAACTATATTAAAAAAAAAAAAATCTCAAATTAACAACCTAATTTTATAATTTCAAGAACTAGAAGAACACTAAACCCAAAGCTAAAAGAAAGAAGAAGGAAGTAATAAAGATTAGAACAGAGATAGAAAGTTTTTATTTTTTATTTTTGAGACAGAGTCTCACTCTGTTGCCCAGGCTGGAGTGCAGTGGCTCAATCTTGGCTCCCTGAAACCTCTGCCTCCCAGTTCAAGTGATTTTCTTGCCTCAGCCTTCCAAGTAACTGGAATTACAGACACCTGCCACCACACCAAGCTGATTTTTGTAGTTTTAGTAGAGACCGGGCTTCACCATGTTGACCAGGAAAGTTGTTTTAAAAGAACAATAGTATGTCAAGGAAGAAACACTTAGGTGAAATAGACAAATTTCTAGGAACAAAGCAGGAGGGTAGAGCTCAGCATGGCACCTCAGGCTCCTGCTCACAGAAAAGAGGTGCTCCCAGAGAATCCCACCACAGAGCTCTTCATTGCCTTAATGGGAGTCAGGATACACCATGGCTGCAATTTTGGGAACTGATTAAGATTTGAGAGGGTTGCAATCTCACTCTTTAACTCTTAATATTTCTGGCTCTCTGGCTGGGTGTGTTGGCTCATGCCAGTAATTCCTGCATGTTGGGAGGGTGAGGTGGATGAATCACCTGAGATCAAGACAAGCCTGACCAACATGAAGAAATGCCGTCTCTACTAAAAATACAAAATTAACTGAGCATGGTTGAAAATACCTGTAATCCCAGATATTTGGGAAGCTGAGACAAAAGAATTGCTTGAACCTGGTAACCGGTGGATGTTGCAGTGAGCCGAGAACACACTGTTTATTGCACTTCAGCCTGGGCAATAAGAGTAAAACTCTGTCTCAGAAAAAAAAAAAAAAAAACTGGCCCTGAATTTTCTCAACTCTGGATTGGAACCATAAATGCTGTGAAAGTACATCAGATGAAGCAGCATGTGTAGTTCTGTGCAGGGCACAGATCTCAATTTCCCTGAATGAGCCTCCCCCAGCACCATCAACTCCCAGAAAAGGTTCTTCCCCTGCCTCTCATTCACTGTCCACTAGGAGGAAGACCAGTCACTGTGTGGTGAAAACTCTAAGATTCCCTGTACTTTAGGTTTGGCTGCTTCCATCCACCACTTGTCAAGATCTGTGACCTCAGGGACTTCTTCCCAGGAATTGGTGACATAGACATGTGTCATGTGGGCTAGAGGGTGCCAAGTAGAAGAGCTGGACCTCAAAAGTCTGCACCAGGAAAAGTAAGGATGTGGTTTTTTAAGTCCCCAACTCTTGACTCTGCTCATGTAGGGATTTACAGACCCAACTGAACGGCCTGGCTCTCTGGCTGTGGCAGCACTTAGGAAGAAACCAAGTTCAGCAATGTGGGCTTCCACCTGAGAAGCTCAGCCATGTGAGTGTCTCTGGAAACTGCAGACCTGCAACCTTCTGTCTCCAGAATATTCCATAGTCTGCCCAAAATACCTTTAAAAGTGGCCAAGTGCGGTGGTTCATGCCTGTATCCCAACACTTTGGGAGGTTGAGGCAAGAGGTTCTCCTGATGTCAGGAGTTCAAGACCAGCCTTATCTACATGGCAAAAACCTGTCTCTACTAAAGTACAAAAATTAGCCAGGTTTGGTGGTACATGCTTGTAGTCCCAGCTACTTGAGAGGCTGAGGTGGGAAAATCGCTTGAACCTGGGAGATGGAGGTTGCAGTGAGCTGAGATCATGCCACTTTACTCCAGCCTGGACAACAAGAGTGAAACTTCATCTCAAACAAAACAAACAAACAAAAATATCTTCAGAAGTATTTGCTTTTGAAGATAGGGATTGAAAGGGGACCTTTTTATAGACTCCACTGAGGCCATGTATTTTTCAATAAAATTTACTTTCCATATAATTTGCAAACCATTTTCCACCTACAGTGAGAGTTCAAAGAAGAGGCTTCATGAAAACCCCATAAAATGTTGGGGACATTTACAAAGTTGTGAAACTCAATGCATGTTACTCAGTAAATTCTCATAATCTGCCCACCTTGAGGCAGGAGAATAGCAGAGGAAGTTGGTTCTGAAAGGGACCCCATTGGATGTAAACTATTTAAGCAGAACAGGCATGACAACAAAAGCAGAACATGCAGGATGAAAAGGAAGTCAACAATAAGGCACAAGAAGAAAAAGGCAAGTAAGAGCAATTTGTTTATGAGAGATAAAGTTGAGTGAGTAAGAAAAAGAGAATTACTTGAGCCCAAGAGGTGGAGATTGTACTACTTAATACACTCCTGCCTGGGCAATAGAGTGAGACTCAGTATCAAAAACAAAACAAAACAAAAGGCAAACAAAAACCAGGATTATTCTTATAAAATATAAATGTAAAAATTTCAGGTTGTCACTGGCTGATATTGTAAAGTCTAAGAATCTTGGTATTGCAAATAAAGAATTGGATGTGACACACACAAATAGCAAAGCTGCCAAAGACTTATTAAGCACAGTCCAATTCTGTGAAGGTTCTAGTTATTCTCCTGCATTAGCCTCAAAAATACTTGGGAATATAGGTGCCCACCACCACAGCAGGCTAATTTTTATATTTTTGGTAGATACAGGTTACACAATGTTGGCCAGGCTGGTTTTAAACTCTTGGTTCCAAGTGATCTGCCTGCCTCAGCCTTTCAAAATTTTGGTATTACAGCATGAGCCATCATGCCTGGCTGAATAAATGGTTTGATAGATTTGCAGTATACAATGAAATACTCTTTTTTACAAAGGTGCATGAATGATTGCTAAATCATTGCAAATGCCACCATTTATGAATTAAAAGTCACTTAAGAAAAATCATATATATATATATATATATATATATATATATATATATATATATATAGTGTCACATATACAAAGTGTCACAGAATTTCAGAGTTTAGAAAATACTTTCTAAAGAAAGTAAGAATAGGCAGACATCTGAAGAAAGAGTGGTTGGAAATCAGGGAGTAAACAATGTGTTACAGCATAAAAATTCCAATAGACAAAAGTCATCTTTGTAAAGGTTCCCTGTCAAAGAAATTCATTGTGCTGAGTGTGAATTAGAGTTGAAGGATGAGATAGAGATTAGGTGGGGCCCAGACTGTCAGGCCCTTTGGGAACATTAATTGAGCTTGCTTCTTTTCAAGGGTTGTAAAAGTGGCTCCAGTGTATGAAGGAGCATGATTAAAATTGAAATTTGGAAAAAGATCACATGCAGAGAGTGTAAAGGTGTAAGGTAGAGTGAACAGGAGCAAATCACTGAAGGGGCCATGAGGTACAGGTGGGTGGAGGCCATCACGTGAAAAATCCACTCAGATAGAACCTGGGATCTGCCTCCAGTTGGGGGTGGGCAGAAGCATGTGAGAAAGTGAAGTTCATTCTAATGGCTGCTGGCCTACCCTGTGGGGTTTCAACAGGAAAAGGCATCACCAGTTGCTCAGAGGTCAGGAACCCCCATTGGGCCCTTCTGCCTCCTGGTCTTGGAGATTCCTGTTTCACTACAGGTGTCTCAGGTTCTCTTTTCCTCCCAAGTCTTCCTTGTGCCCAGGTCATCCCTTGGAGACCATAATTCCTGGAATGTGAACCATCAAACATCTGCACAATTTCTCCTTGCTTCAGACTTTTCAGATTGTCTTCCTGGGTTCAGGCTGGCCCAGAGTTGTTCTCTATAAACCTCAACCTGGTGGTGAGGAATTCTGCAGCCACTAAAATAGGTTCAACTTGTTGTCAGGGGCAGGGAACAGGAGGTGGAATCAATCTAGGCCTCCGCAATTGAAGGGTAAAGTCCACCTTTTTCCAGCAGTGCTAGAAATTGCATCGGGGATGGTCGGTGCAATGGTTCACTCCTGTAATCGGAGGTTGGCAGATTATGTGAATTGGGAGTTCTAGACTAGCCTGACCAACAAGATGAATCCCTGTCTTTACTGAAAAATACATTAGCTGGACATGGTGCCACATTCCTGTAATCCCAGCTACTTGGGTGACTGCCGCAGAAAAAAAGCTTGAACATGGGAGGTGGATGTTGCAGTGAGCCAAGATTGTACTATTGCCCTCCAAGCTGGGCAACAGGAGCAAACTTCCATCTCAAAGAAAGAAAAAGAAGTAGAGAAAGAGAGGGAAGGGAGGAAGGAATAAAGTAAGAAAGAAAGAAAGAAAGAAAGGAAGAAATGAAGGAAGGAAGGAAAGGAGGGAGGGAGCAAGGGAGGGAGAAAGGGAAAAAAGGAAGGAAGAAAGAGAAAGAAAAAAGAAAGAAAGAAGAAGAAAGAAAGAAAGAGAGAAAGAAAGAAAGAAAAGAAAGAAAGAAAGAAAAGAAAGGAAAGAAAGAAAGAAAGAAAGAAAGAAAGAAAGAAAGAAAGAAAGAAAGAAAGAAAGAAAGAAAGAAAGAAAGAAAGAAAGAGAAAGAAAGAAAATTGTATCCAAAGAGAGAGTGAAACTGGTCGGCTCCAGAACACACACAGCTGGATGAGACCTGAAGAGGCACCATGGAAACGTTCAGAGCTCTTGTTTCCTCATCTGCATAGATGGGATTAAAGTGCTTTGAGAAAATCAAGAATTAACAAGATGTGAATTAGGTTATCTATATTCAAGTTGCCTGGCTCACTGTTGTAATTGAATTATGAGAGGATCTTCCTACCCCTTAGGACCTCTGAACACCCTCTCATCCACAGCCTGGTCCCACCCAGGCAACTCGGAATTGGAGTCGCAATCCTGTGTGGGTGGGACCCTTAGTCCCGCCTGCCTGCTGGTGTATATAAGCCCTGGTCTCAGTGGTGACCTCCCAGTCTGGTGCAAAAGTGGCTTTCAGAACGCTCTCATATACCAGTCTGCAAGACGCTTCTGAGTTACCTACTTCAGGTAAGTGGAAAGTGGAACCCTGTGCCTGCAGAAAGCTGGAGCATAGAAAAACCCCTGGCCTTTTAGGCATCTGATCTGCCTGGCAGAAGCCAGCATTTCTAGAAGAAATCCAAACTCAGGATCCAGTAATTTGATTTTATTTTTTGAGACAAAACCTCGCTCTGTCACTCAGGCTAGAGTGCAGTGTTGCAAATTTGGGTCACTGCAATCTTTGCCTCCTGGGTTCAAGTAATTCTGTTTCTCAACCCCCTGAGTAGCTGGGATTATAGGCCTGTGCCACAACGTCTGTCTAATTTTTGTATTTTCAGTAGAGATGGGGTTTCACAATGTTGGCCAGGCTAGTCTCAAACTCCTGACCTCAAGTGATCCACCTGCCTCAGCCTCCCAAAGTGCTGGGATTACAGGTGTGATTCACCATGTCCAGCTGGCATCTGGTTATTTTAAAACACATTTCATTTATTATGGTTACCAGGGACTGATGGGATAGAATCATGGTGGGGAGAAGATAGAAGTCACAGTTACTGGAACAGCAGATATTCAAACAGGGTCAGATTTACAACAGACTTAAAGTTAGAAAGAGAGTCCATGGTACTGTCCCTGCTGCTCTGTGACACTGTGTCAGGGAGGTGAGTTCTCATAGAGGCCAGGGGATGCTTGATCAGAAGGAGGGGATACATGAGCTGACTGTTGGTGACAGAACAGGAGAGAACTTAGAGATCTGCTTGTACAAAGGTGTTGGGAGAACATGAGGGAAGGTGGGAGCTGCAGAGAGCTGGGGCCAGGAGATCTTGGTATGGGCACACTGTCCTCAGATGGGAGCAGGAGGCCTGTGGGCAAGGGGCATAAGCAGAGCCTCGAGCCTGACAGGGGAACAGAGGTGGCCACAGTGGGGTCTGGCAGTGTGGGCAGTCAGGGGCAGGAGCCCCGAGAGACAAGCTGGTAGTTTGTGAAGAATGGTATCGGGGATGACCAATGGTGGGCTACATGACAATGGGATTCCAAGTGTGGACAGCCTGGGGTGTGATTACACACCACTGAGTATCTTCCTGCTGCTAGGAACATCTTTTGAATTAGTCCTTCCTGGTTGGCCACGTGTCACCAGGCCATAAACAGAGGAGCCAAGATTCTGGCCCAGGAAGCTGAGCTGAGCCCCTGCTCTCAACCCATTAGGCTTCCTCTCTTTCCTGCTTCCTTGCCCTGTGTCTTCAATTATTTTAACCTTGCCAGTAATGTGAGGCACAAAGAATCATTTCTGCTGTTCTCCACTATGATGTGTCTGCATTATGTAAATGATCTGCTTTGCTTTCCTAATTGTCTATCGGTTTCTAGAATTTACATTCTCAGCAACTATGTATGACCCTTTCCATGACACCACTGATCACCAACACTCTCTACATTTTAACACTTGCAGTGTCAGTTTTTGGCCTCTAATCATCAAACCCAGAATGTCTTATGCCCCCAAGGCCATGGCGATAATCGAATCATCAGACTCTTTAATGGCTGGCATTATTTTGATTTATTCTTAGTTTTAGTGGGTAACTGCTCACGGATCCCAATTTAAACATCAGGGTTGTATCCATGACACAACCTCTGTAGAGTGCTCTGAATTTTTTTCAACACTTGAAAGATCACCGAAAGCTCTGTCAGCCTCTTGGCCTTTCACCTTCCATTTCAGAATCAGTACCTGTTTCTAACATTAAGCTCCAGTCCTACTCAAAATCTTGCTCCTACAAATTCTTTACTAGATGATAGCTCCCAGATGACTTCAAAGATGAGTTGTGTGTCTGTAAGTGTGTGTTTCCCAGCTTTATGTCACACTGGAATCATAATCTCCACTTTTATTCTGAGCATCATGGGAAAACTCAGTTTTCTTACTTGGCAGGGTCTTCATGGTC
The DNA here is from genome assembly GCA_031835075.1 of Saguinus oedipus. Lineage (NCBI taxonomy): Eukaryota > Metazoa > Chordata > Mammalia > Primates > Cebidae > Saguinus > Saguinus oedipus. Next base: position 27,204,926 of record CM063171.1, read on the forward strand.
AATCAAATCTCATTAAACCTCCAGCCATCTAAGTGCACAGTCAGCATGTACAGCAGGTGAGAAGCTTAGATGACCAGTACACATTGGATCATTATAAATCCAACACCATCAGAAACATCTGTGGTTTAACCCTAAAAGTGCCAGATGCTATTGTAGGTTTTTCAGAGTTGTGATGATTGAAGTTTCCATTTATATCATTCTGCAGTTGATTCTTCTAGAGTCCAGTAGGTTAAGTAAGTTTCCCCAGATCCTACATGAAGCATTTGACTAAGTCTGGAATCAGACTCAGACACGGGGCATTTGGCCTCAAAGATCTTGCCCTTTCCACAGAACCATAGAGCCCTAAGTGGTTGATTTGGATGTGGGGGCTGGGGGTGGAAAGAAGAATCATTGGTTGCCTCAAATATGAGAGTGAGCAGAGTATAGGAGGAAGGAAGGTCTGCTCCAAGGTGGGCTTCCTGCAGCAGGTTGGGCTCTGCAGGTACCAGGAGAATGTCAGCCTTTTCTAAATGAAGGAAAGCATTCTTGTCCCAAGGACCTCACAGGCACTTTAGAGTCATGTCATCTTTATGACCAAGAAAATTGCTGAACTTGGCTTTGAATTCTCTCTCCTTCACAGCTACTCACCCCATTACTCTGTGACCTGCCACAGAGCTGCTCTCAGCTGCTGAGGCTGGTGGCCCCAGAGGACATCAAGGACAATCTTCAATGGACAGAGACACCTGCAGGACAGAAAGGTCAGGGAGATCTGAACACAGAGCAGCTTCTCTGTCCAGACCTTCATCCACAGTCCAATGGTGGAGGCAGCAGCCCTGGCAAGACTCCAGGAAGAGGCCAAGTGCGCCATCTGTTTGGATGTCCTGAGCAATCCCATCACCATCGAATGTGGGCACAACTTCTGTCATTCCTGCATCCAACAGTCCTGGATGGTCTGCAGGAATTATTTCTTTGCCCTGTCTGTCATCACCAATGCCCAGAGAGGCACATCAGGAACAGCACCCAAATTGGATGGATGATGGACATTGCCAAGCTACTCCACAGAGCCAGGGCCAGTGAAGCCAGGCAGAAAGAGATGTTCCTGTGCAAAAAGCACAATGAGCCCTTGAGTGTTTTCTGTGAGGAGGACCTCGTTGTGCTGTGTCCCCAGTGCGCTCAGCCACCTGTCCACCAGGGCCACCACATGAGGCCCATAGAGGAGCCTGCCTCTTATCACAGGGAAAGGCTTCACAGTTACATCCAGCCCCTGAAGAGGTGGGTGGCTGAAGTTAGGAAGCTGTGAGACATCCAGGGCAGAAAATAGCTGAAGCTGAGAGAGAAGATGGAAAGCCAAAGGCAGGAATTATCCTCAAATTGACTCTCTTGATAAAGTTTGTAGACCGTGAGCACAAGGAAGCCCTCTCCAGGTTAGATGAAAAAAAAAAAAGGATATTGAGCAGAAACTCCATGCAAACATGAGGGCATTTTCAGAACACATTTCCACCGTGGAAAGTCTACTCACGCAAATGATGGAGATGAGTGTGATGGCAGACGTGAACCTGCTGATGGATGTCAGGAGTGTCCTGCCCTGGTGTGACAGTCTGCAGTCCCCAGCTGTCCACTTGGTGCAGCCACAGAAAAAAGAATTCAGGCTTCCCTCACCCTACTCAGCTTTTCAGAAAATCTTACAGAAGTTTAGAGAAGACGTTACTCTGGATCCCAAAACTGCACATCCTTATCTAAGTGTCTCTGAGGATAAGAAATATGTGACATCTGTTAAGAAAAGGCAGAGAGTTCGCTGGAATCAAAAGAGATTTTTGTTCTATTCTGTGGTCCTGGGTTTTGAGGCCTTTGCCTGTGGGCAGCATTACTGGGAGGTGCAAGTGGATGACAAGCCCATGTGGGCTGTGGGGGTGTGTAATGACTCCCTGCCCAGGAAGAAGGGAGAGTGGCCTCTGTCAGGACAGAACATGTGCTGGGCTATCCTGCTGCAGAAGGGTGAGTATGTAGCCCGAGGTGCTGCCACTGTCTACCTTACCCTGAAAAAGAAGCCCAGAGGAATTGGCATTTATCTGGACTATGAGTTGGGTGAGATATCCTTTTATAATTTGAATGACAGGTCTCACATCCATTCCTTCACTGATACATTTTCAGAAGTACTAAAGCCTTATTTCTGTATGGGGTGTGATTCAAAACCTCTTAGAATCTGCCCAGTGACTGATTATAATGAATGAACTGTGACAATGCTTCATTTTCTTCTATCTGTTCTATGAACAAAGGGTGAATTTTATACAACCATTAGTGAATGTAGCACCCACATGTTTTATAAATTACTTTTATAGGTTTAGTTTTTATTTCTTTTCTTTTCAAAAATTATGGTGTTGGGAGAGAGCCAAGATGGCTGCTCACTAACAGCTCAGGATTGTAGCGCCCAGTGAAAGCTCGGAAAACGTGAGGACGCCACATTTTCAGAGGAATTTTCGTCGCCCACAGATCAGAAGATTTCCAGTGGAGGAGCCCCGTGGGTCGCCAGCACGACTTCTGTGGCCAGTGCAGCGGTTTTGTCATCGCCTTGGCACGGCAGCCCTTTGTGCACAGTGAGTGGGACTGGTTCCCCTACTGACTGGTGTTTGGAGCTCCAGGAAGGCAGAGCCGCTTGTTGCGGACTCAAGAAGGAAGCCAGACTGGAGATTCCCAGGCAGAAGAGCACCATCAGTCTTATCGCTGTTGTTTTGGCCGGTGCAGTGGGTTGCTCGGATTCCAGCACTGGGAATCAATAAATTGGACATCCTCTCAGGAACTTAATCAGAAAGGCACTAATTGTAAAGACATCAGATGGATAAAATCACAATAAAGGGAAAAAACAGCCTAAAAAGGCCGAGAAAACCAAAAGTCAGAACCTCTCTCCCTCTACAGGGGATAGCAATTCCTCATCAGCAACAGAAAAAGCCCTAATGGAAGAGGACTGTGTTCCATTATCTGAAGTAGGCTTTAAAAGGTGGATAATAAAAAATTTTGGGGAGTTGAAACAACTTGTTCTAACCCAATGTAAAGAAACTAAGAACTTTGAAATAAGGTTTGAAGAAATATTAAAAAGAATGGACAATATAGAGAGGAATATAAATAAACTAATGGAGTTAAAAAATACAACATGAGAACTTAGTGAAATATGCACAAGTTTGAATAGCCGAATTGATCAAGCAGAAGAAAGGATATCAGAGGTCAAAAATCGACTTAATGAAATGGAATGAGAAGACGAGAATCGAGAAAAAAGGATAAAAAGGAATGAGCAAAGTCTCCAAGAATTATGGCACTATGTGAAAAGACCTAATCTACGTTTGATAGGTGTACCTGAATGTGATGGAGAGAATGAATCCCAGCTTAAAAATACTCTTCAGGATATTATCCAGGAGAATTTTCCCAATCTAGCAAAGCAGGATACTATTCAACCTCAGGTAATTCAGAGAACACCACAATGATATTCCTTAAGAAGAGCAACCCCAAGACACATAATCATTAGATTCACCAGGGTTGAAATGAAGGAGAAAATACTAAGGGCAGCCAGAGAGAAAGTTCAGGTTACCCACAAAGGGAAGCCTATTAGACTTACAGCAGATCTCTCAGCAGAAACCCTACAAGCCAGAAGAGAGTGGGGGGGGGCGATATTTAACATCCTTAAAGAACAGAACTTTCAGCCCAGAATTTCATATCCTGCCAAACTAAGCTTCACAATTGAGGAAAAATAAAATCTTTTATGAACAAGCAAGTACTCAGAGATTTTATTACCATCAGGACTGCTTTACAAAAACTTCTGAAAGAAGCATTACACACAGAAAGGAACAACCAGTATTAGCCTTTCTAAAAATATACCAAAAAGTAAAGAGCATCAACATAAAGAAGAATTTACATCAACAAATGGATAAAATAGCCAGTTAACATCAAATGGCAGTAATCCTAAATTGAAATCGACTAAATTCCCCAATCAAAAGATACATCCAAAACCTAACGGTATACTACATCCAGACCCATTTCATATCCAAAGATACACAAAGACTAAAAACAAAGGGTTGGAGAAAGACTTGCCAACCAAATGGAGAACAAAAACAAATAAATAAACAAAAAGGAGTTGCAATCTATGCGTTTGATGAAACAGATTTCAAACCAACAAAGATAGAGTGGTATAAGGATCAACATATCCTAACACCCAGATACATAAGACCCATAAAGAGATTTAGACTCAACGACACAGAAAATTAATAAGGATATCCAAAATCTGAACTCAGATTAGGAACAAGTAAACTTAATAAGCACTTGTAGAGCTCTCCACTTTAGATACATAAAATATACATTCTCCACTTTAAATACACAAAATAATGATCAGCCATTATTAATACCCATTCATAGAATAAAGCAATATTCCTGTTCTCTCTCCCTTTTTTCTTCCTCTCTTTTCCTTTTCTAAAAAAAAAAGAAAAAAAAAAGAAGAAGAAAAGTTCTAGAAAAAAAATTATGGTGTTTTGGAAGGGTGCAGTAGTTCATGCCTGTAATTCCAGAACTTTGGGGGATTGAGCAGGCGAATCATCTGAGGTGAGGAGTTTGAGACCAACCTGGCCACCATGGTGAAACATTGTCTCTACTAGTATCTTTGTTGGTTTGAAATCTGTTTCATCAAATGCATAGATTGCAACTCCTTTTTGTTTATTTATTTGTTTTTGTTCTCCATTTGGTTGGCAAGTCTTTCTCCAACCCTTTGTTTTTAGTCTTTGTGTATCTTTGGATATGATACACATTTTCTTCTTCTTTTTTCTTTTCTTCTTCTTTTTTTTTCTTTTTTTTTAGAAAAGGAAAAGAGAGGAAGAAAAAAGGGAGAGAGAACAGGAATATTGCTTTATTCTATGAATGGGTATTAATAATGGCTGATCATTATTTTGTGTATTTAAAGTGGAGAATGTATATTTTATGTATCTAAAGTGGAGAGCTCTACAAGTGCTTATTAAGTTTACTTGTTCCTAATCTGAGTTCAGATTTTGGATATCCTTATTAATTTTCTGTGTCGTTGAGTCTAAATCTCTTTATGGGTCTTATGTATCTGGGTGTTAGGATATGTTGATCCTTATACCACTCTATCTTTGTTGGTTTGAAATCTGTTTCATCAAACGCATAGATTGCAACTCCTTTTTGTTTATTTATTTGTTTTTGTTCTCCATTTGGTTGGCAAGTCTTTCTCCAACCCTTTGTTTTTAGTCTTTGTGTATCTTTGGATATGAAATGGGTCTGGATGTAGTATACCGTTAGGTTTTGGATGTATCTTTTGATTGGGGAATTTAGTCGATTTCAATTTAGGATTACTGCCATTTGATGTTAACTGGCTATTTTATCCATTTGTTGATGTAAATTCTTCTTTATGTTGATGCTCTTTACTTTTTGGTATATTTTTAGAAAGGCTAATACTGGTTGTTCCTTTCTGTGTGTAATGCTTCTTTCAGAAGTTTTTGTAAAGCAGTCCTGATGGTAATAAAATCTCTGAGTACTTGCTTGTTCATAAAAGATTTTATTTTTCCTCAATTGTGAAGCTTAGTTTGGCAGGATATGAAATTCTGGGCTGAAAGTTCTGTTCTTTAAGGATGTTAAATATCGCCCCCCCCCCACTCTCTTCTGGCTTGTAGGGTTTCTGCTGAGAGATCTGCTGTAAGTCTAATAGGCTTCCCTTTGTGGGTAACCTGAACTTTCTCTCTGGCTGCCCTTAGTATTTTCTCCTTCATTTCAACCCTGGTGAATCTAATGATTATGTGTCTTGGGGTTGCTCTTCTTAAGGAATATCATTGTGGTGTTCTCTGAATTACCTGAGGTTGAATAGTATCCTGCTTTGCTAGATTGGGAAAATTCTCCTGGATAATATCCTGAAGAGTATTTTTAAGCTGGGATTCATTCTCTCCATCACATTCAGGTACACCTATCAAACGTAGATTAGGTCTTTTCACATAGTGCCATAATTCTTGGAGACTTTGCTCATTCCTTTTTATCCTTTTTTCTCGATTCTCGTCTTCTCATTCCATTTCATTAAGTCGATTTTTGACCTCTGATATCCTTTCTTCTGCTTGATCAATTCGGCTATTCAAACTTGTGCATATTTCACTAAGTTCTCATGTTGTATTTTTTAACTCCATTAGTTTATTTATATTCCTCTCTATATTGTCCATTCTTTTTAATATTTCTTCAAACCTTATTTCAAAGTTCTTAGTTTCTTTACATTGGGTTAGAACAAGTTGTTTCAACTCCCCAAAATTTTTTATTATCCACCTTTTAAAGCCTACTTCAGATAATGGAACACAGTCCTCTTCCATTAGGGCTTTTTCTGTTGCTGATGAGGAATTGCTATCCCCTGTAGAGGGAGAGAGGTTCTGACTTTTGGTTTTCTCGGCCTTTTTAGGCTGTTTTTTCCCTTTATTGTGATTTTATCCATCTGATGTCTTTACAATTAGTGCCTTTCTGATTAAGTTCCTGAGAGGATGTCCAATTTATTGATTCCCAGTGCTGGAATCCGAGCAACCCACTGCACCGGCCAAAACAACAGCGATAAGACTGATGGTGCTCTTCTGCCTGGGAATCTCCAGTCTGGCTTCCTTCTTGAGTCCGCAACAAGCGGCTCTGCCTTCCTGGAGCTCCAAACACCAGTCAGTAGGGGAACCAGTCCCACTCACTGTGCACAAAGGGCTGCCGTGCCAAGGCGATGACAAAACCGCTGCACTGGCCACAGAAGTCGTGCTGGCGACCCACGGGGCTCCTCCACTGGAAATCTTCTGATCTGTGGGCGACGAAAATTCCTCTGAAAATGTGGCGTCCTCACGTTTTCCGAGCTTTCACTGGGCGCTACAATCCTGAGCTGTTAGTGAGCAGCCATCTTGGCTCTCTCCCAACACCATAATTTTTGAAAAGAAAAGAAATAAAAACTAAACCTATAAAAGTAATTTATAAAACATGTGGGTGCTACATTCACTAATGGTTGTATAAAATTCACCCTTTGTTCATAGAACAGATAGAAGAAAATGAAGCATTGTCACAGTTCATTCATTATAATCAGTCACTGGGCAGATTCTAAGAGGTTTTGAATCACACCCCATACAGAAATAAGGCTTTAGTACTTCTGAAAATGTATCAGTGAAGGAATGGATGTGAGACCTGTCATTCAAATTATAAAAGGATATCTCACCCAACTCATAGTCCAGATAAATGCCAATTCCTCTGGGCTTCTTTTTCAGGGTAAGGTAGACAGTGGCAGCACCTCGGGCTACATACTCACCCTTCTGCAGCAGGATAGCCCAGCACATGTTCTGTCCTGACAGAGGCCACTCTCCCTTCTTCCTGGGCAGGGAGTCATTACACACCCCCACAGCCCACATGGGCTTGTCATCCACTTGCACCTCCCAGTAATGCTGCCCACAGGCAAAGGCCTCAAAACCCAGGACCACAGAATAGAACAAAAATCTCTTTTGATTCCAGCGAACTCTCTGCCTTTTCTTAACAGATGTCACATATTTCTTATCCTCAGAGACACTTAGATAAGGATGTGCAGTTTTGGGATCCAGAGTAACGTCTTCTCTAAACTTCTGTAAGATTTTCTGAAAAGCTGAGTAGGGTGAGGGAAGCCTGAATTCTTTTTTCTGTGGCTGCACCAAGTGGACAGCTGGGGACTGCAGACTGTCACACCAGGGCAGGACACTCCTGACATCCATCAGCAGGTTCACGTCTGCCATCACACTCATCTCCATCATTTGCGTGAGTAGACTTTCCACGGTGGAAATGTGTTCTGAAAATGCCCTCATGTTTGCATGGAGTTTCTGCTCAATATCCTTTTTTTTTTTTCATCTAACCTGGAGAGGGCTTCCTTGTGCTCACGGTCTACAAACTTTATCAAGAGAGTCAATTTGAGGATAATTCCTGCCTTTGGCTTTCCATCTTCTCTCTCAGCTTCAGCTATTTTCTGCCCTGGATGTCTCACAGCTTCCTAACTTCAGCCACCCACCTCTTCAGGGGCTGGATGTAACTGTGAAGCCTTTCCCTGTGATAAGAGGCAGGCTCCTCTATGGGCCTCATGTGGTGGCCCTGGTGGACAGGTGGCTGAGCGCACTGGGGACACAGCACAACGAGGTCCTCCTCACAGAAAACACTCAAGGGCTCATTGTGCTTTTTGCACAGGAACATCTCTTTCTGCCTGGCTTCACTGGCCCTGGCTCTGTGGAGTAGCTTGGCAATGTCCATCATCCATCCAATTTGGGTGCTGTTCCTGATGTGCCTCTCTGGGCATTGGTGATGACAGACAGGGCAAAGAAATAATTCCTGCAGACCATCCAGGACTGTTGGATGCAGGAATGACAGAAGTTGTGCCCACATTCGATGGTGATGGGATTGCTCAGGACATCCAAACAGATGGCGCACTTGGCCTCTTCCTGGAGTCTTGCCAGGGCTGCTGCCTCCACCATTGGACTGTGGATGAAGGTCTGGACAGAGAAGCTGCTCTGTGTTCAGATCTCCCTGACCTTTCTGTCCTGCAGGTGTCTCTGTCCATTGAAGATTGTCCTTGATGTCCTCTGGGGCCACCAGCCTCAGCAGCTGAGAGCAGCTCTGTGGCAGGTCACAGAGTAATGGGGTGAGTAGCTGTGAAGGAGAGAGAATTCAAAGCCAAGTTCAGCAATTTTCTTGGTCATAAAGATGACATGACTCTAAAGTGCCTGTGAGGTCCTTGGGACAAGAATGCTTTCCTTCATTTAGAAAAGGCTGACATTCTCCTGGTACCTGCAGAGCCCAACCTGCTGCAGGAAGCCCACCTTGGAGCAGACCTTCCTTCCTCCTATACTCTGCTCACTCTCATATTTGAGGCAACCAATGATTCTTCTTTCCACCCCCAGCCCCCACATCCAAATCAACCACTTAGGGCTCTATGGTTCTGTGGAAAGGGCAAGATCTTTGAGGCCAAATGCCCCGTGTCTGAGTCTGATTCCAGACTTAGTCAAATGCTTCATGTAGGATCTGGGGAAACTTACTTAACCTACTGGACTCTAGAAGAATCAACTGCAGAATGATATAAATGGAAACTTCAATCATCACAACTCTGAAAAACCTACAATAGCATCTGGCACTTTTAGGGTTAAACCACAGATGTTTCTGATGGTGTTGGATTTATAATGATCCAATGTGTACTGGTCATCTAAGCTTCTCACCTGCTGTACATGCTGACTGTGCACTTAGATGGCTGGAGGTTTAATGAGATTTGATTGACCATGAAGACCCTGCCAAGTAAGAAAACTGAGTTTTCCCATGATGCTCAGAATAAAAGTGGAGATTATGATTCCAGTGTGACATAAAGCTGGGAAACACACACTTACAGACACACAACTCATCTTTGAAGTCATCTGGGAGCTATCATCTAGTAAAGAATTTGTAGGAGCAAGATTTTGAGTAGGACTGGAGCTTAATGTTAGAAACAGGTACTGATTCTGAAATGGAAGGTGAAAGGCCAAGAGGCTGACAGAGCTTTCGGTGATCTTTCAAGTGTTGAAAAAAATTCAGAGCACTCTACAGAGGTTGTGTCATGGATACAACCCTGATGTTTAAATTGGGATCCGTGAGCAGCTACCCACTAAAACTAAGAATAAATCAAAATAATGCCAGCCATTAAAGAGTCTGATGATTCGATTATCGCCATGGCCTTGGGGGCATAAGACATTCTGGGTTTGATGATTAGAGGCCAAAAACTGACACTGCAAGTGTTAAAATGTAGAGAGTGTTGGTGATCAGTGGTGTCATGGAAAGGGTCATACATAGTTGCTGAGAATGTAAATTCTAGAAACCGATAGACAATTAGGAAAGCAAAGCAGATCATTTACATAATGCAGACACATCATAGTGGAGAACAGCAGAAATGATTCTTTGTGCCTCACATTACTGGCAAGGTTAAAATAATTGAAGACACAGGGCAAGGAAGCAGGAAAGAGAGGAAGCCTAATGGGTTGAGAGCAGGGGCTCAGCTCAGCTTCCTGGGCCAGAATCTTGGCTCCTCTGTTTATGGCCTGGTGACACGTGGCCAACCAGGAAGGACTAATTCAAAAGATGTTCCTAGCAGCAGGAAGATACTCAGTGGTGTGTAATCACACCCCAGGCTGTCCACACTTGGAATCCCATTGTCATGTAGCCCACCATTGGTCATCCCCGATACCATTCTTCACAAACTACCAGCTTGTCTCTCGGGGCTCCTGCCCCTGACTGCCCACACTGCCAGACCCCACTGTGGCCACCTCTGTTCCCCTGTCAGGCTCGAGGCTCTGCTTATGCCCCTTGCCCACAGGCCTCCTGCTCCCATCTGAGGACAGTGTGCCCATACCAAGATCTCCTGGCCCCAGCTCTCTGCAGCTCCCACCTTCCCTCATGTTCTCCCAACACCTTTGTACAAGCAGATCTCTAAGTTCTCTCCTGTTCTGTCACCAACAGTCAGCTCATGTATCCCCTCCTTCTGATCAAGCATCCCCTGGCCTCTATGAGAACTCACCTCCCTGACACAGGTGTCACAGAGCAGCAGGGACAGTACCATGGACTCTCTTTCTAACTTTAAGTCTGTTGTAAATCTGACCCTGTTTGAATATCTGCTGTTCCAGTAACTGTGACTTCTATCTTCTCCCCACCATGATTCTATCCCATCAGTCCCTGGTAACCATAATAAATGAAATGTGTTTTAAAATAACCAGATGCCAGCTGGACATGGTGAATCACACCTGTAATCCCAGCACTTTGGGAGGCTGAGGCAGGTGGATCACTTGAGGTCAGGAGTTTGAGACTAGCCTGGCCAACATTGTGAAACCCCATCTCTACTGAAAATACAAAAATTAGACAGACGTTGTGGCACAGGCCTATAATCCCAGCTACTCAGGGGGTTGAGAAACAGAATTACTTGAACCCAGGAGGCAAAGATTGCAGTGACCCAAATTTGCAACACTGCACTCTAGCCTGAGTGACAGAGCGAGGTTTTGTCTCAAAAAATAAAATCAAATTACTGGATCCTGAGTTTGGATTTCTTCTAGAAATGCTGGCTTCTGCCAGGCAGATCAGATGCCTAAAAGGCCAGGGGTTTTTCTATGCTCCAGCTTTCTGCAGGCACAGGGTTCCACTTTCCACTTACCTGAAGTAGGTAACTCAGAAGCGTCTTGCAGACTGGTATATGAGAGCGTTCTGAAAGCCACTTTTGCACCAGACTGGGAGGTCACCACTGAGACCAGGGCTTATATACACCAGCAGGCAGGCGGGACTAAGGGTCCCACCCACACAGGATTGCGACTCCAATTCCGAGTTGCCTGGGTGGGACCAGGCTGTGGATGAGAGGGTGTTCAGAGGTCCTAAGGGGTAGGAAGATCCTCTCATAATTCAATTA